>CM070772.1:51214259-53614259 GCA_036346955.1 Dipus sagitta
GGAGATTTGAATTTTGGTGGCTCATGGTTTTATATAGTGAAAAAGAACTTCTGCTTAGTTGTCATGGACAGTGGAGTGAATGATGGTCATCAGGTTAGAAAGTTGAGTATGGGCCTAGAATATTATTGATAAGTTGACTTTAGCACAGAAAAATCAGATGTTAGTGGGCTATATGGGGGCAAGATGAAAACCCACAGTGCAGGGTGCTGAAAATGCAACAGAGGCATGAAACCAGTTGTTTTAGGAGGACTTTGGCAAAGCACTTGTGAAGTAGAAATATATCTGTTACATAGTTTACCTTTACAGGGATAAAGAAGATGTGAAGGTAGAAGTTATACAGCTAGGATTGACAGTGTGGTTCAGAGAGAGGCAGGTGGGGTATGTGGAGTAATGGTGGTTTGAATATCATTAAAGTTCATTAAATATGGGTATGAAAATGTCACAAGAAACCCAGTATTTTGTATAGTGTGGGGATGAGTTGGCTTGTGAGCCCTATGCATGCTGATAGATTATTCGCTTTACAAGGCTTAGGATTAGTATCTTCTTGGTTATGTAACTGTCATTAGGTTTTGTGGAGCCTTAATTATAGTGGAGTGGTAATGTTTGTGAAGATTTGGCCAAGTGAAGGGCATTTGTACTGTTTTTAGCTATATGAGTTTTCATTATCTTCACAGGACAATGGATGGGAATGAGTACCACTCCTGTAAATTCCTTTTCTCACCAGTAAGACAGCATTTTGTTTTGGAGATTAAATAATGGTTAGACAAGGCAGATGTGGAGGCCTGAGGGATATTTGATCCTAAACTGCCTTAACTAGTTCATTAAAATTATAAATAATTTTGTGCACATTTATTATAGGCTGTGGTATGGCTTTATCTAAGGCTTTGAGGACTGGCAGTGGTTCTTTTAGTCTTTCTCCTTTTGCATGAAGCCTACTAGTAAACACCTCTGTGATAGGGGCAAATAAGAGGTGCCTTGCAAACTTAATGAAGACAAAGGCTTGGGAAGCTACTGGGGTCCCTCCTGATCCTTCTTGGTTGAAGTTTGACTATACTTGAAGAAAAGGTTCAATTGCGAAGCCGTTGCGTCATCTTGCGATGATTTGTCTTTTCTGTTTCTGTAAGAGACATGTACTTGATCATGATGATGAGGCAAGATCCCAATTTAAATTCAGCTCCCTTAGGAGAGTGTCTCAGTCCTAATGTTGGGAAAGTGAATTTATTTGAATGCAAGATAGGAACTTGTAATGAATAGATATATAAATTAGAAAATTCATTGGACATACCATATTTTATTATTTGCCTTCCTTTCATAAGTTTTGCATTAGGGATTTTAAAAGACTAATTTGTCACCAATCTCTCAAAGATAGTAGGAGACTTACTATACAAAACATTAAGCAATTAACATATTCATGTGATGGAGTTATTTACTTGTAAAAATGTTAATATGGAATGCTTTTCAATCATGTTGATAAACTTCAGATAAATTTCAAGTGTAAGGTTTTTGCAGGTGGAGGTGGCAAGGAATTCATTGCAATTCTTTGCTTTCTGTTATTTTATACAACATCTCTATGATATTTAGGGACTTTTAAGAAAAATGCCAAGGTCGTAGATTGCTATGGGCCAGTTTGCTCTTCTGGGAAAAAAGAAGGTCACATACTCTATCTCTGGCTTTGTCTCCTCCCTTTTGAATGTGTATATGAATGATTCTGGAGGGACCCAGAGAAAGGCTGTGGGGACTTAGCAGTTCTGTTGACAGGTAATTAGAGGCACATTTTTATATGAATGATAGTGCTTTTTATTTCCATCTTTTCTTCTCCTTTATTCCTTTTCAGTTTGAAAAAGAGTTTACTGACCACCAAGAAACTCAGGCTCAATTGCAGAAGAAAGAGGCAAAGATTAATGAGCTTCAAGCAGAGTTACAAGCTTTTAAATCTCAGGTAAACTACCACCTCAAGTGAATATGGTATTGAGCCTACATGGGGGGAGCACAGGTTGTGTTATATCGTCATACATCAGAATGTTTCAACTTTAGCATCCTTTGCCTGTTTCCTTAGTATTCTTCATATGCATTTCTGTGATGCTGTACTTACTTCTTAAAATCATTCTATATCACATGTTTTTTACTGCTTATATTTTTTAATAGTTCTAGGCCTTTGTCTAATTAACTGGCTTCCTTATGTTTCACTTGGGTTTTGTTTCTAGTGTCACATGTTTCCTATGTAATTAAGCATAAAGGTTAAACAAGTCTTTCACTCTTAGATTTGTCATTCATCGCTGATCTTTATCCTACCACAGGAAATTATTGCTCAAGCTATTTATTTTTCAAAACCTTCAGCCTATGGGCTTGCAGTGAAAGATAACCTCTAGCTGAATGAGAACATTTTCTGATAATTTTTCAATTTCCAAAAGTAAACAGATTTAAAACATGACCAAACTGTGAGCAAATCTGGATTATGAGCAGATAGCTCACATGCACGCTGTACACGTAGAACATTAGATAGCAGGAAGCACATTGTTGGCATGCTTTATGTGCATGGGAGGTGGAGTATTTGTAGCTAAATTTATTTCTGCAATTTGCATACAAGATGGTGAGCAAGGAGTATTGTTTGGAATTTTTTTTCATCCTAATTTATGGGTGAGTGGAGATAGATTCAGGTATACTATTTCCTATATTGCTGGAAATTTTGTTTTCTTTTGCATACTTTGTTGTTAGTTTTTTTTTTCTCTAATAAATATCACCTAAGAGGATAGCTCTCTCTTTCTCTCTCTCTCTTTTTAATTAAAACCTCTTATATACAAGAAAATTATTATCAGTCATGGTGGTTTATGCTTGCTATCCCACACTTGGTAGATTGAGGCAGGAGATTTGTTAGGAGTTTGAGGACAGCGTGGGCTACCGAGTAAGACTCTGAACCGACAGACAGATGGACTGTCTCTCCACAAGAAAATATATTTCCATTGTTGTTCTTCAGTACCATAAAACAATATGGCATTGCATTTTTTGAATTTTCTCATGAAGATCCTTATTTTCATACTAAAAAGAATGATTTGGGCTTGCTTCATCAGGATATATGCTAAAATTGGAACGATACAGAGAAGATTAGCATGGCCCGTTCACAAGGATGACACACAAATTGATGAAGTGTTGCAGATTGTTGAATAAGAACTCTAGCAGGAATTGCCCCAGTGGAGCTAGACAATATGCCACTCTGGAAAGCAGCTGTGTGTGCACTTTGTCTGCCACAGCGCATCTCGTATAGTTCCCAGTTGTCTGCAGTGTGTGTCCAACGAACTGTTGGAAAAACCCTTTTCTGTGTTTGGCCAGGTGAAAAGGGCTGTTATGATTGTGGCTGACCAAGGAAGGCCCTCAGGAAAAGGCATTGCTGAGTTCTTAGGGAAGCCAGCTTCGTGGAGTGCTATTGACTGATGCAGTGAAGGCTCCTTCCTGCCTTTGTTTTACCTAACATGCATTCAAAACCAGTCCAGGTCTAGTTGTCCCCCACCCATCTCCCGATCATGGTTATATCTTGAAACATGTTTGAATAAAAATAGGATGCTACCAAATGGCTCCTGAAAGGAGTAACTAAGTTCCATTATTTAAAGCAGGCATATATGCAGTTCGCTGCAGGTGGCGTCCAAAGTTACCAGCAACTTAATAGTGCATTGTTAGGATAGAATGTTAGGATTGTTGGCCTTTGTGAACTAAGAATGCAAGTCAGTAATATTTTATCAAATGATCTGCTGTGGAGCAGATATTCAACCCTATCTTTGTTTCAAGACATTAGTAGTTAGGTATTAATTTTCTAAGAATGCGAGCATAATTTATGTCCATCCCTAACATTCACTGGGCAGTCCCATTGGTTATAGCTCCCTGGGCAGCCTGCACTGGTTCTTCTTCCCACTTGGGTTTTCAGTAAGGTACACCTTTATCGTGTACTCTTGATTTCTGTTTTGACACTGTGATCGATCTCCCCCCCCACCCCCACCGCTACACAAACACGCACACAGAGGTAATATGGGCATTCACATAAGCCGCTTATAATTGAAGATAGTAGTTTCAAGAAATTATCATATTATAAAACATTTATTAAGAAGGGCTTTTGCATGGTAATCACCATCTTTTACCAAATTCTTAATGTGTTGTAGGAATGTAAAAAAGAAATGACTTGTGGATGCAGCATACTCTTTTTTTTTTTTTTTTTAATGGCCATGCCAGGGCCTCCAGCCACTACAACCGAACTCCAGATGCATGCGCCCCCTTGTGCATCTAGCTTGCATGGGTCCTGGGAGTCCTTAGGCTTTGCTGGTAAAGGCCTTAACCGCTAAGCTATTTCGCCAGCCCAGCATACTCTTTTTTACTCCTGATTTTACCTTGTTTTTCTGTGACATTGACTCTAGGAAAGATTCTTTTATGAGAGGCACTGTTCTCTTCACCTGTGATTCGGTCCCTTTTCTCTTCCTGTCTTAAGTTCATTTATGTTATAAATTTGTTCAACAACTATTACGTGCTTGTGTGTGGAAATAATAGTGAATAACAGAACACAGTCACTTCCCTCATCAAGTTTATAATCTATCAAAGAGGTAGCTGTTAATGATGCCTTATATAATTACTTCACAACTTTGATGAGAGCTTTTGAGGAGAAGCATAGTAACCTATGAGTATGAGGAGTAGACATAGTGAGCTCTCATGAGGAAGGGACATTTTAACTCACATTGAAGTTTTGTTTTTAATTTTTGTTTATTTTTATTTATTTGAGAGAGAGAGAGAGAGAGAGAGAGAGAGAGAGAGAAATGAGAATGGGTGCACCAGGATCTCCAGCCACTGCAAACAAACTCCGGATGCATGTGCCACCTTGTGCATCTGGCTTATGTGGGTCGTGGGGAATCAAGCCTCGAACTGGGGTCATTAGGCTTCACAAGCAAGTGATTAATCACTAAGCCATCTCTCTAGCCCCTTAACACACATTGAAAAGGCAAGTAGGAGGTGGCCAGGTGAAATAAATGTTCTCTAGGCATAGGAAACAGTGGTGTGCCTGGGTCGTGAAATCAGCATGAAGTTGAAGCATACTTAGAATTATAAAAAAGTTACTTGAACCACTGTTTAGGGACCAGACTATAACATGTCTGTGTAAGCCCTACTAGGAATTTCAAGTTTTGTTTTTCACCTAAAGTGAAGATTCGAGTAAAGCCATGTAGAGGAATTAGCATGCATGCCTTTTTTTGTCTGGATCTCAGTTTTGTGCTTAACTCTTAGTGCACAGTCTGGGCATAAGCCTTTGCCTTTGCTCATGCTGCATGCTCTCTGTGCTGACCTCCTCCCACAGCTTCAGTGGTCACCTTGAGACAGCTGATTATTGTGGGTTTTCTAAATCTGTGTGACAGTTTCCTTTGTAAGTGCTTCAAAATGGAGATTCCCTCCCTCCCTCCCTCCCTCCCCAAAACTGGCAGTTATAATTTTCTTGAGAGTAGACAGCTATATTTATAGATTCAGAGTTGGAGCTTTTCATTTTGAATTTTGTTAAGCTATATGTAATCTACTGGTAGTTATTTTTTGTTTAAAGTAATACCTTATTTTTGAATTACATCCCCTTTAATGTGCTTGCAAACATGTTCTGATTTGTGTTTCTTACTGGTTTTCCTTCCAGTTTGGCGCCTTGCCATCTGGCACTAAGATTTCTTTGCATACTTCTAATGAAGATGGAGCTGGTTCCTCCAGCCTTCCTCCTGGCCCTCCACTGCCCATTGGAGGGTTGCCACCACCCCCTCCCCCACCCCCTCCCCCACCTCCTCCCCTTCCAGGAATGCCCATGTCATTTGGTGGTCCTGTACCACCACCACCTCCCCTAGGATTTCTCAGTGGACGAAACTCTCCTCCTCCACTAACCCTGCCATTTGGTTTGAAACCAAAGAAAGAATTTAAGCCTGAAACCAGCATGAGAAGATTGAATTGGCTAAAGGTAAGACCCATAGTGGAGGCAAACATAACTCTACCTAGATTATCATTTACCATTTGGTTTATTAATGCATAATTTCCAAGCAATGCTAAGCAAAATGGCAATAAATAGAAAAGCATATATATCACTTATGAAATACATTGCAAGTATACATTGTATGTTTTTGAAGAAAGTGTTGAACCAAACACTTTGCTATTACTTAAGATTTTCTGATTTGTAAATTTGGTGAGAGTTGATGTTTTAGTGAAACTTTGTTTATAAGTAAATTGGTAACTCACCATTGTTGTGATGGGAGTGTATTTCTGAAGTGTCTGCTGGGAGCACTGAGGAAAGTCCTCCTAGCTGTCAGAAGCTGACATGCAGCTCACAGGCATTCTGGAAGCCCCATAGAAAGACAGTTTCATGATCATGTGGGACATGCTGGACAATGCAACCTTCCAAAAGTTATTGTTCAGATGAACATTCTTCATGACTGAGAAACACAACTGAGAAGAAACACATTAAACTATATTTCGTGTAGCAGCAATCATGGAAACTTCTTTTTTCTCACAAGACCTTTGTATTCTGCATACTTTGTCTCTTATTTTTTAGACTTTAGGGGAGAGTCTTAAAGAGATTACTTCATAAACGCCTGCCTGCAGTTCTGGGGTGCAGGTCTGTGTACAGCTAGAACAGGTGAAGCACCCAGCTGTTTACGAGTCAGTCTTCTCTCTGATTGCAGATCAGACCTCAGGAAATGTCTGAAAACTGTTTCTGGATAAAAGTAAATGAAAATAAATACGAAAATGAGGATTTACTTTGTAAACTAGAGAATACATTCTGTTGCCAACCAAAAGGTAAGTTTAATATCTTGCTTAGTAGTTTGTTAATTTTTATGGGCATTTTTTTGTTTACCAGTAGAATCTAATGACCAATACTTTTACATTTCAAAAGGTATGTCAGTAATATAATGACATATATAAAAACAAATTTTGTTACACGGGATATCAAATAACCATTTTTAATGTTCAAATACTGAATATAAGCTTTATTAGAATTTCTGTGTGATAAATTTTTTATTTGAAGATGGTCCATTGGAGTAAATTACGTTTTGTACTTAAAGATATTTTCAGAGACAGATGTGGCATGAGAAGTCCTTTAATTAGAGAAATGGAAGAACCATGTGATCATTCTTCTAGTCAGAAGTTTGTTGCCCTTTATATTATACTGAATGTTATGTTTTAACTTGATCTGGATCCTATAGGATAGGAATATAAAGTTTGTAGTATTTCCACATATCCTTGAAAGAGGACTAGAACAGTCGATTTTTTTTGATATTTTCATTAAAAGCAATGGTATTCATTTTTAAAATTATTTTGTGATACTATTAACAGGCTGTACTCTTGTCCGAAAACTGAAATCATTTAATCCTGTCACAAAGGTTTGCCACTTAGATTTTAAGGCCAATCCACATATATTGTTAATTTTTCAGTGTTTGTAGAATTTTTATTGTTAGTCTGTAGCATAGCACTCCTAAATCAATTGTTACCTTTTTACCTTTTACTTTTTAAAAGAGAACCCCTTTCACTATATACTTGTGTAAGCATGATTCCTGTGAGGCAGACAGAAATTATAGTGGATGGCAGCAGGTGCTGAGCTTGGTGGAGAGAGGGAGGAAGTGACTTCCTAGAATTCCTTGTGTTTACCAGGCATCATGCTAGAGATGCTTCATGTACTGGTTATTTCCCTCATCCCACCAACCAAATGATATTGGCAGATGCCTTTAAAAGTTGTGTATGTGTTCCTTGAAAATACTTTTTATAACAAAAATTGCATACTTTGTAAAACACGTACTTTTTTTGTTTGTTTGTTTTTTTCGAGGTAGGGTTTCGCTCTAGCTTACCTGGAATTCACCATGTAGTCTCAGGGTTGCCTTGAACTCATGGTGATCCTCATACCTCTGCCTCTACCGAGTGCTGGGATTAAAGGCGTAGGCCATCACACCCAGCTACAACAGGTACTTTCAGAATTACTAGATATTTCTGAGCAGGATATGTCTTGAATTAAATACTGGAAATGATATTTAGTGTTCTTTATAAACAGAAATTTCTCACAAGCCTCACCCATAGGAAAACTTGTGAAGTAAGCAGATCTTAATTTTACCTTTTGATTATGGAGATTCACAATTTTCTGCACTCTTCAGGCAATCAAGGCAAATGTATGGTAGTTAAAATATGTATTTACATGTCAAACACTTCAGGACTTCAGATTTCACAATCTGGAATTGATGAGGGTTTCCTTTGCCAGTATTGCAAATGGTGGTTTCTATGAGCTATTTCCGTAGATCAGGCAGCCTGCTACTCTTCTTTCTCTCTCTTTACTCTGATTACTTTCTTAATTAATGAGGCTCAAAAGGGAAACTTGTTAGCATGTCTTTAATTTAGCAGTAGTGTTAGCCCTAAATGAAATAATTGGACTTTTAAAAAATTCTTAAGTCATCTAACTTTAGCCTTGAGATTAAAGCTTGTAAAGAAAAAAATGGTGTATTTGCTGAATCTAATACTAGTTATAAAGATTAAGGTGAGAAGTACTGATCACTTTCTGAGTGGTCTTATTTTCTTCTGCTCTGCCCTCTCTGGCCTCTTCATTTATTGTCTTTGTCCATGCTGGCCCAGTGGCCTGGAGTCTCCCGCTTGACCCCTGAGCTCACAAAGGCCATAGCATCTGCTTTCTGGCTCATGTCCAGTTTGCCCTTCTCTATGTCTATGGCTCTAGGCGGTACTTCATGATGAATAGCAAAGATGCAGAAGTTCAGGGTTGTAACCTTGAATAATGCCAACATTTCATAATATCAGCTAGAAATTATTTGTGAAAGTGATTATTTTTTGTTCACGTCATAAGGAATAATTGTATGAAAGAATTATCTGAAGAGTCTATTTTTGGCATCATTACTAGTTATACATTTTATTGAAGAACTGTCATCGCTGATTTTTGAGACATAGGTTTTGATAGTGTAGATGTTTAGGGGAAAGAGAATAGAAGGAACAAGAAAGAGATTATGAATGCTTAGACAGGAGTGTGGATTGTTGGCATGGGCAGATGGCTCCACGTTTGGACAGATTGCTCCATGTTGCCTCTATCTATCACCTGGCTGCTAAAAGATTATATTTGAGTGTTAACATTTGCTTGTCCACTATGAGTCCTAAGACTTTATTAAATTTTGTAACTGCTGAATAATTCACAATTAAACCTGGCCTCTTAATGTTTTTCAGTCCATGGTAAAAATCCAGTTGTGTTTCATGCCTTAGCATGTAGGGAGAAGGAATGGAAATGGGAGTGGGGGAAAAAGCTTTTAGCTCTGGATGAATTTAACCATTGGTTTGTATGGTACGTTGGCAGGGGAAGGCAAAGAGCTTCAATTATCAGAGAACATTGTGAGCATAGGAGACGCTACATGTGCCTGACTATTTGGACTAATTGGCTACTTCTCTGATTACAAAGACGGATATTTTATTTAAAATAATAATCCTGTGAGCTTTCTGAACATTTGAAATAGAGAGTAAGAACAAAGGAGGGGTTGGGGAGATTGATCAGTTAGTAGAGAATTTACTGCATAAGAATGATGACCTGAGATCAGATCACAGCGTCTTTTTAAACACAGGGTCCATGTGGAGACTTGCCTGTAATCTCAGTGCTTGGGAGGTGGAGAAAAGGGAACACTGGAACAAACTGGCTCACTAGAGTAGTCAGATTGCAAGCTTTGGATTCAAGTGAGAGACACATCTGCACAAACTCATGGGAATATAAATACACAGGCAAAGATAAAAGAGAGGGAAGGAATTGAATCCAATCAAATAGAAGCTTGGCATTTTCTAAATATATATATATATATATATAATTTTTTTTTCATTCTAATATCTATTCCTCCTCACAAGTGGATGTTTCTTTAGGTGTCTAGTATTCCCAGATTGCTGGGCTTTGTAGCCAAATGCCCATAGGTGGAAGTAGAACTAAGTATTCCTACTGAGAGACAGGACTTCTTTATGTGACCTAGTTAATCCTTACTACGTCTCAGCGGAGGTCTTTTCCTGTTCACAAAATAATTCTTACTTTCCACAATACCATCTTGCCTTACCAAACCATAGGCATAGCAGGATACTTTTGATAAGGATATAGACATTTTTCTTACCTCCTGTTGCCTTCATTGTCTCTTGTATATTTCATTTTGCTGTTAAATAGTTTATTTTTTATGTCCTGTTTTAAATTTTGATACACATTTTAGTTTTCCATATTTCATTTCTTTTTTCTTTTTTCTTTTTTTTTTTTTTTGAGGTAGGGTCTCACTCTAGCCCAGGCTGACCTGGAATTCACTATGGAGTCTCAGGGTGGCCTCGAACTCATGGCAATCCTCCTACCTCTGCCGCCCAAGTGCTGGGATTAAAGGCGTGCACCACCACACCCGGCTCCATATTTCATTTCTTCAGGAAATATACAGGGACATTTTTCCAGATTACTTTTTGTTTTTTAATTCCTCTCAATTTCACGTCAAGCCCCCCCACCCCCGCTTTTTTTTTTTAACTGATAGACTACCACACTTGCCTGCGAAGCCTGAAGGCCCAAGTTTGATTCCCCAGTACCCACATAAGCCAGATGCACAAGTTGGTGCATGTGTCTAGAGTTTGTTTGCAATAGCTAGAGGCCCTGTAATGCCCCCGCCCCAGTAAATAAAATACAAACCAACAAATATTGGCATAGTTTGCATGTTTAGCTTTTTGTTTGGCATTGGAGAAACTGTGCTAAATAAATAAGGGAAACATACTGTTTCTGCTCATGTTGCTCTTACAGTCTTAGTAAAATTCACCCAAGTTTTCAATTGAAGCCTGAGAATGAATGAACAGTGGAACAACAAATACTGATTTCGTTTTAGATGGTATTGCCATACTTTACTGTCTTGGTGTTCTCTTAAGATTAATAAGATTATAAAAGAACATTGTTTAAATATTTTTCAAGTTTAATCACAACATTCATATATTGAACATTTGGTATCATCAAAATAATGCTAATGTCCTATATATGTATAAGTACATACATATATTTACCATATTGGAAACATCTGTTGGTTAATTTTTACAGGCTGTTGTAAATGGATTAAAGTATCATACCACGTTATTTGTGTTGGTTTTGTCAACTAAAATTAATATTAATTACCTTTATTATTCTCAAACTATTAACTTAATAGGAATTAAAGGGCTTTCTGGAGTTATATGAATAGTCCAATTCCATTAAACTGATTTATTATGAAAATGTCTTTCCACACATTAGCTTTTTGAAGTAATCACATTTTATACCAGGTGTATCATATTTTCCAAATTGGGCCAATAAACTGGTTTATAAATAATTTCTCAATTGAGTAGGTATGGCATATGGAAACAGTTAATGGATTTTGCACTTAAAACCCAATCAAGCTCAGCTTTCTGACATTATAGATCAGCGGACACAGTGCTGGGGTTGCAAGCGACAAACCAGAGATTATTGCAGTGTCTTAGGTGTCCTTATGTATTTAAAACAGAAATCATTCTTTTTATACAGAAAAGTATAAAAAATGGACTAACCAATCTCAGAAGCTTACCTTAAGATAAATAGGATAATTTATAACATAAACATACTTTTGGGGAATGCATGCTAAGAAAGGAATACCCAGATGTATGCTGCATAACTTACACATTTTAAAGCTTTCAGAAAATGGCATTTGACAAATACTAAGTGGGAAAATAAATCAATTGAGAATTAAGTATTTCTCTAGGGGATTAGGGAATAGCAAATATATTTGAAAAGTAAAAGACGGCAAAACAGGACTAGACAAAAACTACCTAGATCTTGGTACAAAGCCTATAAATTCTTGGCCATCCTCACCAAACCTAAGGTATGCTTGTTAGAGGAGACTCAGGCTGGACCACAAAGGCCAGTCCTTGCTACCTACTTATAACATGCTTTATCACTGGCTTGGAAATGCCCAAGAATTGCCTGCACTGGGCTCAGAAGCTAAGCAGGAACCTGAAGGAGCTTCTTGGAGCCTTCAGGATCCATGTACTCCTTGCCACTAAATGGAAAGACATTTCCTGAAGGGATATCTGAGCAGTATGCCTCCATGGAGACCTCCTGTGCTTGTACTGTTCCATAAGCTGCTACATAATGCGTGTCTGCTACTCTTGCTGCTGCTTCTCCTCAGTCCTCTTATTTTTTTTTTCACATTTCAATAAGTACTGAAACGTATATTCCTTAGTGCCAATAGATTATAATGGTAATTTGTGAGAACCTATGTGAACTCAATAAGTGATGTTTTCACAACATTGAAATATATCAGCCTTTTGAGAACACTGAAAAGTTACTCATGTGAAGTATTGTTTACAAAAGTTAACAATAAGGTAGAGTATGGTTCCTTGGATTAATTTTTAGTGGCAATGCATAACACAATGTCACAATTAGCTATGGCTCTGCTTGATGAACTGAGGCCCTAGATTAGAGTTTACAACCCATGAGCACTGTATATCTTCATATACAGAGACTGAGAATCCTGTGAGGCCCTGGGTTAGTGTTTACAACCTATTAGCAGTGTAGATCTCCTTATATCCCCTGAGATGGAGAATTGTGGCCACTGCTTTTTATAAGCCATAGTCAAGTACCCCATGTTCTTTGAAGCCCCATGTGTTTTACTCATTTTACTATACTGTTCTAAAAGCATTCTCACTGTCTATGGATTCTTTGGCAAGAAAGGCTTAAGAACCTTTGTTGGGCCTTCCTGAGTTGTGCGGGGCACAGGATATCTTAGGGGCCTAGGGCTGATGGTTGCCAGCCATTTAAATTTAAAATTATGTGGCCTTTTTTCCTTTTCAAGTAATTGAAGGGACCAGTCCCCTGTTTATAATGATATTCCATCCAACTTGGAATCACTTTTAAAGGCAGCTTCAGCGTCAGCCTATCCTCTCACCTACCCACATTTCTTCCTCTGGCAATGGCATCTTGCACTGTTGCCCAGGTTGTCTTTGAACTTCTGAGCTAAAGTGGTCCTCCGTGGTAGCCTCTTGAGCAGCTAGAGCTTTTGACATGTGCCACCAGGCCAGCCTCCCACCTGTCTATGTTTGAATCATGCTTTAATAGTCTGTGTAATACATTTGTTAAAAAGTATGTATCAAATCTGGACAAAATATGAAATTCTTTAATTAGATAACAATAAAACAATGCTATTAGTATATTTGTTAGCAGTTACATGCTTACTTTATTTAGATTGGTTTATTGGTTCTTTAAAAGAGTTCTGTGAAAGAACCAACACAAATATGATCTACATTGTATACACAGGAGAAGTTACACTTTCCAGAGAAGGTGAACTGAAAGCAGCAGCCAGTGCACAGACTACAGATCTGAGTGTGACGCCAGTGTGCTCTGCCCTGCCATGCTGCTTCTCTGATTAAAAGAAATCCTATTATGTTTTATTTAAAGTGCTCTTCTTTGATTTAAAATAATTTTCCTCTCATCTCCTGCCACCTTACCACTGCCCCACAGCGGTTCACCCTCATCCCATGATTTATATTAAAGGCTTTAAAAACTTGCCGTTTTTTATTAAGACTACCTTTCATCATTTGGTGCCTCTATTCACTTCTGTAAGTATTTGAGCTGTAAATACCAATGCCATGCTGTGGCACGGACAGGAGGCTCGAGGGCTCTGGAGTCCACCCTCCAAGCTAGTAACCCTGGCCTTTGCAGCTGTAGTGTTTTCCTGTATGAGATGGGGGACATAATACCAGTCTCATGGGGTTATTGTGAAGACCATGGGACGCGTATTATAAAGCATCTTTTGCAGTGTCCAGCTCATTGTATTGCTCACAAAGATATTAACTTAAGTTTTGACAATACAGGCCTCATTTCCACGGGTACAGGTTTGATTATCTCTGAGTTATCCATAGTGTAGTAGCATTTTTGCTATGGAAGTAATTAGAATATCTTTATGCTTGAGGAAACATATTTTATTTGTATTGACTTCAATTTCATTATTTTCACTGATACTACAAAACATTTGTAGGACAACATGTGTCTTGATGTGTTTCTGCTCCACAGCATTTAAATGGATACAAATATTTCTGTCTCTTCACTATCACTTCTTCATAGTGAAAAAGCATCCAAAGTGCTTTCTTTGAACTTTTGGAAATATCCAGTATGCTATTGTTATCTGTTGTCAACCTACCATGCAATAAGACATCAGAACATCTGGCTTCTATCTAAGACTTATCCCCTAGTGATGAACATCTTCTACCAGCCCCTCCTCCCTACTCTTACCATCTTGTGGGAACCACCTTCCTTGAGATCAGTGATTTAGAATCCTTGATTGAGTAACATCATGTGACGCTTGCTTTCTATTCCTGGCATATTTCATTTAACCCGATAATCTTTAGTCCCATCCTGGCAGATCCAGGACATCGTTGAGTAAGTATGCACCATGCTCTCATTATGCATTCACCAGTTGATGGACACACAGGTAGATTTTGTCTCTTTTAAAAAGTTATTTATGAGAGAGGCGTGATGAATATGGATGTGCATGGGCCTCTTGCTCCTACAAATGAATTCCACACCCATGAGCGGGTGTGTATATCTGCTTTACATGGGTACTGGGAAATAGAACTCAGGCCTACAGGCTTTGCGAGCTAGTACCTTTTGCCACTGAGCTATCTCTCCAGCCTTAGTTTTTATTCATACCTATTATTGTATATAGTACATCAGTGAACATCCAGTGTCTCTTCATTGTAGTGATTTCATTTTTTTTGGGTGAATCCTTGGTAAAGATAGTGCAAGGTCGTGTGGTAGTTTTATTGTTAATTTTTTGAGAAGCAAGCCTGCCTGCCTGCCTGCCTGCCTTCCTTCCTTCCTTCCTTCCTTCCTTCCTTCCTTCCTTCCTCTTTTTTTCCGTCTCTCTCTCTTTCCTGTCCTCTCTTTCTCTCCCTCTCTCTTCTCCCTCTTGCCCTCTTTCTGTCTGTCTGTCTGTCTCTGTCTCTCTTTATCAGAGAGAGAGACAGAGAGCGAATGGGCATGCCAGGATTTTCAGCTACCGCAAATGAACTCCAGATGCATGTACTACCTTGTACATCTAGATTATGTGGGTTCTGGGCAGTTGAACCTGGATTCTTAGGCTTCGCAGGCAAGCACCTTACCCGCTAAGTCATCTTTCCAGCCCCATATCATATTTTTATTACTGTGCTATTAATTTACATTCCTACCATTAGTGTTCAGAACTTTATTTTTGTTCATAGTCTCCCCAGCTATTGCTGTATTTTGTCTTTTTGATAATATTCCTTTTTACTGGTTATAGAACACTTGTGAGTTTTACTTTCATTTCTGTGAACATTAGTAATATTGAACATTTAAAAAATATATCTATTGACCATTTGTATGCATTTCTTTGAAAAATGTATTTATTCTTTTATTGCTTTATCTTAATTGAATGTTGGGAGTTCTTTATATATTCTGCATGTTAGCTTCTTTCCAACAGACTGTTTCCAGGTATTTTTTCTCATTCCTTAGGCTGTCTCAGCTGTTAGATGATTCCTTCTGTATAGACGCTTTTTAGATTGACAGAATTTCATGTACACTGTTTTTGCCTATGTTTCCTGTTATCCAGGGGCCTTGTCTAAAAAAAAGAAAATGATAATCTTTGACTTTTCCAAATCCTAATGCATTCTTTGTATTCTTCTAGTAATTTCATATTGTTAAGTCTTTTGTTTGAGTTCTTTAATTCATTTGGAACTGATTTTTATATAACTGGAAAATGATATGGGTCAAGTTTCTTATGCAGATACTATAGCCCTGTGCCAGCATAAAGTCTTCAAAAGACTGGCCTTTCTTGTCTGCATGCTGTTAGCATTTGTTTGTAAGAATGTTATTGGTTCTAGATGTGAGGATCCATTTTTATTTTATTCCTTCGACTGTATTTATGCCAGTGTTCAATTAACTGTTTAATTGACCTGTGTTTAGCTCTAAATCCACTTCAAATGAAGCTGTTTATACCACAGTACTAGTGTTAACTGACCTATCTTGGTGGCCACTTAAGAAGCTTAAGGCAACGCTGCTCTGTGCTGTTAACTTTACGCAGCAATAGATTGTTCTGTGCATCTTGTTCTTTTCCTTGCTGAGTATGTCTTATAAAGTGCTTTATCAAATTTCTCAAGGCAGCAGAGGCTTGTTGAATCACGATCACTTATACAGGTAGTTGGGCTCTCCCTTTTCTTTTTCTGATTTTCACCCATGACTTTTTCTTTCAAATGATGAGTCAGTCATGGTTTGAGAATTTTTGCAAGGTTATAAACTTACAAGCCAAGAATTTGAAATTTTGCTTTCTTTGGTATGACTTAGTTTAGAGCATTGAGCTTAATGGCTTCAGAGTTACTTTGAAAAATTCATCTAGCCTTTTTAAAAACCTTTCTGGGTCTTTGTAATAATTATTATTTTTGATAGTCATGTACAATTTTAACATTTAGTGAGGATTGGATGGATGGCTTGATGCAGTTATGGAGCTAGTGTGCAGAAGAGCATGGAGAACTTTTAGCTGATAGGCAGCTGGGAATGCCAAACAAAGCTTATGGGCTAAATCTCTCCAGGGCTTTCAGGGAGGGTGATAACTGTTAATTTTCTTAGTATCAGAGTGCTGGCAGCAGGTTGAGAGCAGTGATAATTTTCCAGCACTGGAATACCTACACTCCTCCCACCTATTGTCATACAAGCTGGTAAAAATTAGTTGTAGAACTGACATAAAATTGCTGAATTTCTACTGTTCTTGAAATTCCATAAACTTCATATGATTGTAATTAGTATTGGTTTCCTAAACTGGTGACAAAGTAAGAAATGCGTTTAATTTGTATGTTTTTTGTTTTGTTTTGTTTCTGTTTTTCAAGGTAGGGTTTCACTGTAGTCTAGGCTGACCTGGAATTCACTATGTAGTCTCAGGTTAGCCTCGAACTCAAGGTGATCCTCCTACCTCTGCCTCCCCAGTGCTGGGATTAAAGTCGTGTGCCACCACACCTGGCTCTTTAATTTATATCTTAATTGAGGGTATGTATGAGCATTTCTATTTCCTATTAGCATGTCAAATAAGTGCTAAGATTGCACATCTCCTCAAATGACCAATATTTGTCTCAGAATATGACTTGCAGCCCCTGAGTTCAAGATTGGGAGAAGACCTTCATGTTTTTCTTGCTGTAATGGGGTATATGAATCATTTCTGGTGAAATCATTTAGAAGTTTGTCTGCAGGCAACAGAGAAGACTCAAGTTTGGTGCTTGCTCTCAGTGCTAGATTATCTGACTGACCAGTGAAATCAGTTCTCTAGGTTGTCGGTTCCTTCACTTCCTTAGCTTTCCTCCCATTCTTACAGAGCAGCACGGACCTAGGGTGGGAGGCAAAGTTATGCCCACAAAGCAACTCTTTGTTACTTTCTATTACACCAGTTACAAACTGGTTCTATAGACTGAGTAGCTTAAGCAATTCAAATTGATCTTCCTGTTCTATATGTTAGGACTCTTACCATAGTTCTTATTAGGCCATATTCAAGGTGATAGCAACTCCTTTTTTTTTTTCTTAAAGGCCTTACGATAAAATGCGCCTACTTGGGTTCCCAGTTTCTGAAGGGTACCCATCTTCTGCTTGTGGCCCCATCCTCCATTGTCAAAATCATCAGATCAGCCAGGCGTTGTGGCACATGTCTTTAATTCTAGCACTCTGGAGGCTGAGGTAGGAGGCTTGCTGTTAGTTCGAGGCCACCCTGAGACTACACAGTGAAATCCAGATCAGCCTGGGCTAGAGTGAGACCTTACCTTGAAAAAAACAAAACCAGAAACAACAACAAAAATCATCAGATCTTCCTGTCATATCTCCTTTGCCTGACTTTGCAGGATTGCATTCCTCATTCTTTTAGGCATGCACATTGAGGTCAGAGGACAAACTTGTGGTGTTGGTGTGCCACTTTGCTTGAGACAACATCTCTTGTCACTGAAAACAAACTGCTAGACTGCAAACTGCCAGACTTGCTTGCTTATCAATTTGGCTAGTGTACCTGGTCAGCTTGTGCATGGGATCTGCCTGACTCTGCCTTCTGAACATTGGGATTAAAGGTGCTTACCACAATTTAGATGGGTCTGAAAAATGAGAACTGAGGTCTCTTGCAAAGGATGTGCTCTACTGACTGAGCCCTGTCTCTAGTCCTCAGTGTGTGTATATATACATATATATGTATATATGTATATATATATATATTAAATATTAATATTAAATTTAATATATATGTATATGTTAAAGATTTTATTTTTATTTATTTATTAGAAGCAGAGAGAGAGGGAGACAAAGAGAGAACGGGCACGCCAGGTCTTCCAGCTGTTGCAAACGAACTCCAAATGCATGTTCCACCATGTGCATCTGGCTTACGTGGGACCTGGAGAATTGAACCTGGGTCCTTATACTTTGTAGTTGTGCGCCGTAACCATTAAGCCATCTCTGTGGCTCCACAGTGTGTATATATATATATATTAATTGATTTTAGTTATTTGAGAGAGAGAGGTAGAGAGAGAATGGGCATCCCAGGGCCTTTAGCCACTGCAAACGAACTGTAGATGCATGTGCCACCTTCTACATCTGGCTTATGTGGGTAACTGGGGAATCAAACCTGGGTCCTTTGGCTTTGCAGGCAAGTGCCTTAACCTCTAAGCCATCCCTCTAGCCCCACGACAGTATATTTTTATCTGAATAATATTTAAGTTCTTGTGATAGGGACTTTAAGGGAGAAAGGGACCTTTTCTAGTCTTAAACCTTACTTAAACCTAACAAGTGTCTATAAATGGATGTGAATATATAATTTCATTACCACCTGTTATTGTCTATTTAAGTGCATAATATAAAATACAATATATACAAGTTTGTTTTAATTGAAAAAAATCAGAGGGATAAAGACATGATGCAACCCCATGTCTGTCATACAAAATCAGTTTATTTTAACATAACTGTTGGCTTAGTCTTTTGCCAGTGTACTCTTCTGTCATCTTCTTGCTTGAGACTCCTTCCTGAAGCAAGGCTCTTCTCCCTTTAATCTTATTTTCTTTTTCAATTAGAGAACCAATTATTTTGCAGGGTTTCCCAGGTCACAGTGGGACTGTTTGGCACTCTGTTCCCAGAGCTTTAAGATTTGACTTGGGAGAGTTGAGCTAGCCAGTGACATAATTGTGTTTATTTTTAAATAAGGGGCATTAGTCTTCACAGACTTTATGGTTTTGTATTTTAAAGTTATACTTAATAAGAATGATGGTTGTTTAATTTCCCAAGTTTTATTTCAGTTTGTATCATATGTATCTGAAGAAAAATAAACACGAGCTTTTTTTTTTTTTCCTTTGGTTGTTTGGTTTTTTGAGGTAGGGTCTCATTCTAGCCGAGGCTGCCCGGGAATTCACTATGGAGTCTCAGAGTGGCCTTGAACTCACGGCAATCCTCCTATCTCTGCCTCCCAAGTGCTGGGATTAAAGGCATGCGCCACCACGCCCAGCAAACATGAGCTTCTTAAACTCGCACTTACTTGTGTTTCTTTTACGTATGTTAGCAGATTTAGAAGTGTTTTAGTACCAGTAGCAAGGAAAGCTACAGTTTGTGTTAGTATAACACTTTAATGTAATGGAATTTATTATATATGCATGCATGTGTTAATAAAGGACACATACATATAAATATGACAGAGTGTTGTTCATAATCAAGGCAGTCCAAGACTGAGTCACCACTGGCTTGATGTTCTCTTTGCTCCCATCTTTTTTATTTAGTGAGATAACTGAGTACAGAGAAGGCAACTAGCCTGACCTGGTCATCTGCAACCTACTTTTAAATCTCTGAGTTTCCTTTATCAAGAAAGTTGCTCGTTAAAAAAAAAAAAATTTTGTTTTATTTTATTTATTTGAGAATGACAGAGAGAGAGAGAGAGAGAGAGAGAGAGATTGAGAGAATGGGTGCTCCAGGGCCTCCAGCCACTGCAAACGAACTCCAGACGTGTGTACCCCCTTGTGCATCTGGTTTACGTGAGTCCTGGGGAACTGAGCCTCGAACCAGGGTCTTTAGACTTCACAGGCAAGCGCTTAACCGCTAAGCCATTTCTCCAGCCCAAGAAAGTTGTTAATGAAGAAGCTTAACCTGCAACCCCATTAAGCCCAGATTCTTCATTATTCCTTGTTATGTTATGAGTTTAACAAAGCCAGTGTAGCTATTCTAAGCAAAAATGATGAGAAATTGGGATGGTCTAACACAGTAATGGGTAAGAATGAGTGCCTGCTGAGCCCCAGTGACTTTGTGGGTCCTTACTCCCTATGTCTAAGATGTCTTCTGGTTTTCACTTGAAGGTACTGAGCCTGAGGCAAATTGAAAATGTAGCCCTCAAGGTCAAGGTCCCACATTTAGAAAGGAGTTGAAAGTTAGGAGTGTAATTGACTTAGGAATTTGTGTCCTTTCGTCTAACTTGTTGGACTCTATGGCAAGGAAAACGAGCATCTGGAGGGAGCATTCTGGCATCCTTGAGTCACTGGAGGGGTGCAGGGAGCTGCAAGCAGTCGCCATTACAAGATGGCGCTGGCTTCCTGTCTGTGTTGAGGTAAACAACTCCATATTAGGCAGTGCCTTGGCGCCAACCGTGTTCAAGGTATGCGCATGCGCTTGACGCAACCTGTCCCGAGCCTATCCCGTGGCGCCTGGTGGTGGCAAGCTGGTAGCAACCAATCAGTGGGCGCCTCGTTGCACTCCCCGCTATAAAAGTAGCTGCACATTCCACCTCGCGCCCCTCGCCATCAACCTTCCTGTTAACCAAGAGCTCTCCAATAAAAGTGTGATCAAGAAGGATCCTCGTCTTGTGGTCGTTCTTCCCTGCGGGTCAGGGGGCTCGCCGCAGAGGGGAGTGATTTTTCTGAGGAATTCTGAATCTGTGCACATCACCACACCTCTTGTTGTGAGCTTTTACTCTTTTGAATCTGTGAGCCATTTTTTTTTTTTTAGGTATTTACTTCAAACCTTTTCAAAGATGTGTCTAAGATTTTCTCTGTCCTCATACCTTCTTTTAAATGAACATGACCCCGGCTACCTAGAGATGTATGACGCCTATAAATATCATATATATTATATCCCACCCATGCACATGTACTAAAGTATTCGTCCAGAGTTCAAGGTCCCTCTGCAGGCTAGTCAGTGTGTATTTCCAGTTGTATTCTTGTAATGTTTCTTCTCTGCACAATTGCTTTGCCAGTAGTAACAGTGGTCTGCTTATCCATGCATTTCATTGTTCCTCCCTTTTACCTTCATGACCAAGGCTTGAGTCTTTTCACTTGTTGCCATGTTTTTATCCTTGAGAAAAGTGGTTGTGGCTGCCGCCTTGTTTGCAGTGTCGTCTTCACTGATTAAGCACTGGGGAGGCTGGTGCACTAATTGCTTCTTCTACCTTTACAGAGTTGAATCCTTTTTTCTCAGTGCTCAGAAAATGCTGAAGCCTTAGGAATCATAGGTCCTGCCTGGTCCTTGGCTTTCTAACCACCTTAGATCTTTCTGTTCATTTGCTTTGGGCATCCTTTATGATATCACTGAGTTATGCTAGTATACTATGTTTGAGGCTTGTTACTGCCCACTAACTATTTGGCAAGGTACTCACTGTCATCTTTTTTTTTTTTTTAAATTTGTTTATTTATTTATTTGAGAGTGAGTGAGAGAGAGAGAGAGAGAGAGAGAGAGATTGAGAGAGAGAGAATGGGCGCGCCAGGGCTGCCAGCCACTGCAAACGAACTCCAGATGCATGCGCCCTCTTGTGCATCTGGCTAACGTGGGTTCTGGGGAATCGAGCCTCGAACCGGGGTCCTTAGGCTTCACAGGCAAGTGCTTAACCGCTAAGCCATCTATCTCTCTAGGCCCTCACTGTCATCTTGAACCCAGTTTGGCTCCTGTACTTACCACTGCTTAGCACCTGTGCATCTCCCCATGTCCTTCTCCACCCAAAAGCCATATCCCCTTGGCTTATTCCATGCCACTTACCACCCCCTAACATACTGTTCATTTCTTATCCACTAGGTATAAATGTATCTTTTTCCTGCTTATTCCCATTGCAATTTAAATTGCTTTAGGAAAAGGATTCTTTATTTGTTGATATCTCACACACTGAACAGAATGTTAGATACACAGTGACATCTCTTTAGAAATACTCAAAAAGTGAATTTTTTTATTCCTTTAATGTAGAAGTATATTAATTTCTGCTTCCTGAAGCCAATTATCTTATTTAAACCAGTGGGAATTTTGGACTGAAAGTAGAAATATTTCAATAATCTAGATTCCAGTTAATTCTGCCAGTGATGACTTTAGGTCTGTGAATAAGAGGCTCCTTTGAAAATTAGGTTACAAAATTCAGCGGGTAATGAAGGTGCCAGAGAGAGGTAGGTTCAGGACCTAGTTGTTAAAGTTATTCACTTTCTCCGTCCTTCCCGTCCTTCCCCCTCCTTATACAAATACATGTGCAGACTTATTTCCCTACATATATCTTCATTTTGCTAAATCACTGTATATCTCCTAATCATCTAGTATTATGTTTATTCACTATAACTCAGCTGTTAGTCATGTTCACTGATCTTTTGTTTTGAGTTAGAGTAGTTAGAAAAGACTTCATGAAGGAAGTAGCTTCACTTGCCGAGGTCTTACATCATTTCCACCTCAGGCATTGTCATTTTGGGGGCATTTTTGTGTCTTCCCAGATTAGGATAAATCTCTCTTTTTTTTCATACACACAGCGCCCTTTATTTTTTCACTTAGGAACTGGTTTATGATTTTAATGCAGTTCTTTATTTTTTAAATTTGTATTTATTTATTATTTATTTGACAGAGAACGAGAGAGAGAGTGAGAATGGGCACTCCAGGGCCTCCAGCCACTGCAAACAAACTCCAGACATGTGTGCCCTCTTGTGCATCTGGCTAACATGGGTCCTGGGGAATTGAACCTGGGTCTTTTGTCTTTGTAGGCAAATACCTTAACCTCTTAAGTCATCCCTCCAGTCTTAATGTAGTTCTTTTTTATCTGCTTATTAATGTCTTTTTCTTTTTTAATAGTTGCAATTTCTTCTTGGGAAGGATCTGTTTGCCTTCTTCCCACTGGAATTCTTTCACTCATGTGTAATGGTGTGGTGTGTGATGAGTGAGTGGGCAGAGGGAGAGAGAGCTGAATATAACAGAGGTGGCCATGCGTGGAGCTGCTGGGAAGCTGTGGAGTTGCAGAATAACTATGAAGTGTGTGTGTGTGGGGGGGGTGGGCGTGGTGGGGGGGGGAAGCGGGTCAATGCCGCCTAACGATGAACTTGGAGAAAGTTGTATTCATACTAGGGTGGACTTGAGAAAGTTAAGTTCATAGCTGTCACTTATATTAAGAATTTAAGCCAGGCGTGGTGACGCACACCTTTAATCCCAGCACTAGGGAGGCAGAGGTGGGAGGATAGCCATGAGTTCAAGTCCACTCTGAGACTACATAGTGAATTCCAGGTCAGCCTAGTCTAGAGTGAGGCTCTACCTCAAAAAAAAAATAATAAATAAATAAAAAAGTAAAGAAAAGAATTTAATGTACTTAATATTTTAAATTCTGTCACAAATTTTGACATATTTTGAATCAGAATATAAAATGTTTTGATCTATGTTTCAATATGATACCTCACTGTCAGACGGCTCTTTGTGGTAGGCCAAACACATAGAGTGGAATTCCATCTCAGAGACTTTGCAGGGGCCTGGTGGCGACTTTCTGAATCTGGGATACTTCCATGTTAGTATAGTAGATATAAGAGCTCCTTTAAAAATTATAGTCAACTAGGTTTAGTGTAGGTATTATCACACACCAATCATTTGCTGAGAATTAGGCTGGTGTGGGTAGATTCTGGCCTGAAGATAAATGGATTTCAGTTTTATCCATTTGACTTGGGATACAGTAATGGATCTTCAGTACAGGTTATGTTACAGTCTATCAAAGTTCTAAGAAAGCCAAATGGTAAACATTTAGTCACTGTGGGCCAGCTAGTTTCTGTTACATCTACTAAGTCATGGTGCTGTCACCTGTAGGCAGCCACAGACTCTGTGCAAACCAGTGGCTATGGCTGCCATGTTCCTGTCATTCTATTTACAAAACAGATGTCAGACAGGATTTGGCCCATGGTGCTGCAATTTTCTAAACCATAGATTATAGTAGTGAGGTTTTTTAAAACCATCTGATTAAATCAGAGTCTATTGTATACTCTATGATTTTTTTTAACATGATTACAGAATCAGCATAGGGCTATGTAAATGGATTATTCATAGACATTTGTGACTAAAGGTTTTTAGGAAAAATTTATGGGAGGCCATTATTTCAGATTCACCTTTGCACCAAGTTCCACCTAACTACAACAGAATACAGTTAAGGGAAGTGTCATGTAATCATACTCACATGGGAATGAATGGGAAAGTTACTTAAACAAACACAAACAGATTATTCACAGCAACCAATACAATCTGTTAAAGTTCGCTGTTTTAGTAAAACTGTTAGGTAAGATAGAGAAGGGGCATACTAAGATCAATAAATTAAAACTAGTAGGAGGAGAAATAAATATAAGGGTGTTGCAGTCAGGTTTACATTGCTGGTAGAAATCACCCAACCCAGAGTGGCTTGTGGGAAAAAAGGGTTTATTTTGGCTTACAGGCTGGAGGGAAAACTCCATGATGGCAGGGGAAAATGAAAGCATGAGCAGAGTAGACATCATCCCCAGGCCCACATAAGGTGGACAACAGGAACAGGAGAGCGTGCCAAACACTAGCAAGGGAACACTGACCATAATACCCATAAGCCCGCTCCCAACAATACACTGCCTTCAGGAGGCGTTAATTCCCAAATCTCCATGTAGTGGTTTGATTCAGGTGTTCCCCATAAACTTAAGTGGTCTGAATGTTAGGTTCCCACCTGATGGAGATTTGGGAATTAATGCCTCCTGGAGGCAGTGTATTGTTGGGGGTGGGCTTATGGGTGTTATAGCCAGCTCCCCCTTGCCACTATTGGTCACACTCTCCTGTTGCTGTTGTCCACTTTATGTGGACCAGGGGCTGATGTCTACCCTGTGCTCACATCATCATTTTCCCCTGCCATCTTGGAACTTCCCCTCAAGCCTGTAAGCCCAAATAAACCTCTTTTTCCTACAACCTGCTCTGGGTTGGGTGATTTGTACCAGCAATGTGAACCTGACTGCAACGAAGGGTGTCAAAGGGAAACTGGACAGAAATACAGACTGGAGATTTATGAATACTAAATGAGGTTTCTAAGAAATTAGAAGACAGGACAGTGTAGGTGTGAAAGGCTCTAATTTTGGATAAAAACCTTGCAGGAGTCAAAGAAATCTATAGAAAATATGTGGAATTAAACAATGGAAATTAAATGGTAGTCTAAAGCAGACATTAAGAACAAGGCCAGGAAAACATTATCTTTGAAATCAGATTATCTGTTTGGAACCTTGAATCTGATTTTTGTTTTATTAGTTATGTACACAGTGTGTATACAGCCATGTTGGTACCATCGTTAGCCTGCTCCCTGTCCTCCCCCCTCCAAAGAGACCCTCCTTGTTGGGGAATGTGGGTCTTGCATTGTAGGGGTAGCCATCAGTTATGGAGCAGAGGCAATGTCTCTGTGCATACTGTCTCAGCTTGTGGATCTAACAATCTTTCTGACCCCTCTTCCACAAACTTCTCTGAGCCATGTAGGGTTTGTTTTAGGTGTACTTCAGTGATCAGGTCTTGAGAACCTCTGTGTCTCTGGATGTCTGATTTGGTAGGAGTTGAGTTTTCCCTGTGTCCATCTCCTTCACTCTTGTGCTGGTACCAGGTTCACCAAGAAAACAGCACTCTTTCTCATTTCCCCAATTACTCTATGGTTTTAGCTGGGGCCCTTGTGAGGTGTGATGGGCTGATTCTCTCCTCAGGTTCTGTATCCGTATGAAAAAGAGAAGCAATTCTCCAACAGAGAGTGATGTTAGCACCAGATAAGTGGGATAACCATTATTATTTGACATAGAATTTAATAGGTGTAGGCCCTCTTGTAGCCCACGATTGGTGCGAGCTTGATAATGGAGAGCGGGCTTGTTTTTAGGATGTGGTTCTGACTTGTTTCCCAGCTCCAGCTGTGGGTTCCGTTCCACTGAGTGAATCAGTTAGCCAAATCAAGAGCAGTTGGTTTCCTACCATGGCTGTGTGCCACTATTGTACTTGGATGAGCATCACATCAGTTTGTTTGCTGCCCAGTAGCTTAGACCACGAGTCACTTGGACAGATGTTGGTTATTTTCCCCCAGTCGCTCATGTAGCACCTTCTGGCACTAGATGAGCTAACTGTCGGGGGACTGCTTCTCTTCCTGATTCCAGCCAGGTCACTCAGTGTTCTGTACCAATAGCATATGGTGTCTTTGGCAGTAGGGTCTTACCTCTAACCTTTGGTGGCTCATCAAGTACTCTGACACAGATACGTCTTCTTTTGGGAAACCTTGTAGGTCTCTCTGATCAACAACAGCTCATTGTGGATGTTAACCACAAGCTGGTACTGGGAGTTACAGGCCAGCACCAAGGGAAAGAAGGAAGAAAAAGATAGGTAATATAAAAGAGAAAGACAGAAGAGAGAGGAGAGGGGGAGAAAGAGAGAGAGAGAGAGAGAGAGAGAGAGAGAGAAAGAAACAGGAGAAGATTAAGGTTAGTCTTTATCATACCCTCTCCAGGGCCCTGTGATTCAGATGTTCCCTTGAAGGACCTGATGAAGGTTCAAACTTTCAGTCTGTCTTTCAGGTTATAGGATTTTTATGGTACCATTGCCATTTGGGTTCAGTTTTGTGACCTGCCCCTTATTAGGTATGTGAGCATCTTAGGAAGATTCAGGTTAGGAGCCACAGATCAGTGAGACCATGTGACAATTATCTTTCTATGGTTGGGTGAGGTCTCTGAGAATGATCTGTTCCAGGTTTGAACATTTTTCTTCAAATTTCTTTGTCATTTTCCCTTACTGCTGTGTAGAATTCCATCGTGTAGATAGACTACACCTTGGTTATCCATTCTTCTAATGATGGACAATTGGGTTGATTCTAGCTCTTAGCTATGAATTGAGCAGCTATAAACATGGTTGAGCAAATCTGTCTGAACTGAGGCATGGAGGTTTTAGGGTAAATGCCCAGTAAGGGAATAACTGGGTCTGTTGGTAACTCTATAGTCAACCTTTGCAGCAAAGTTGTTGTATCATCTTATATTCCCACCAACAGTGGATGAGGGTTCCTATTTCTCCGCATACTCTACATCATTTGTTTTCGTTCGATTTTTTTTTTTTTTTTATGTTTGCTATCCTTACTAGGGTAAGGTGGAATCTTGGAGTTGTTTTAATTTGCATTTCCCTGCTGATTAGGGATGTTGTTGACTATGATATTTTGACTGGGGATGAATTTTCATTTTCTTTCAGATTAGCTCCAGTTTTCCAATTTGAATAAAAAGGTTAATAGCTCTGTATTTCATGCTTAGGAGACAGTGTACTGTGTATCTAAAGTACTGGTTCTCATTACCTCATCAATGACATCTAGTAGTAGTATTATCTTAACAATATTATCTGTATGTCATTTTTGCCAAGAAATAGTTGCTGTCCAGTTTTTTCTGTATGTAGCATTTTATTGACATTATTTATACTTCTTCAGAATATAAATAAATTGCTAATTTATCTGCAACTTACATTTTCAGCACTGTATTCTACTTCTTAAAATAAGTTAATGGACCAAATACAAAGTTTTTATTTGATATTGGTGAAGTTCTCTCCTCTCTCTTCGTAATCTTAATTCCATCTTAAATGTAAATTTTTTCTCACTGTGACACACTGAAAATATTACTTCTCTTCACAAACAAGTACAGTACCAGCATCAGTGGTTACCCATGGCTTCTTTTCAATCGTAAAGCATAAAGGAAAGCAGACAGCAGTCTAGGCAGTTACAGTTAGAAGAGATTGTGCTACTGATATTTTCTAAACTTCTTTTGAAAACTATTGACCATGAGCATAGGACTCTTCATCCTAATTCTAATGCATTCCTGTACCCCATAATCTTTGAGAGTGTTCACCTCTGCACTCTGCCTGTCCAGCTGTTGTCTTGTACAATTATCAGCAGGTTATTATTCTGGTATGAGCTGTGTCATGCTCAAAAGTGGGATGAAAAAAATGTTAATGAGCCTGCATGAATGTTGGTTGATGAAGGTTAAGTGGTTGCAGATATGCTGTCTGCATTTTTCCCTGTGACTGTTCAGGCTGAGGCAATGGGTTCTGACGAGGCACTGCAAACAAATGGTGCTGATTGACACTTCCTGATTTCACATTAAAATGGTATCTCAAGGCAAATTGTGTGTCTCAGATGAATAATAGGCACTGTGGTGTTGACCCCTGGGTGCAGCTCAACACTTCAGAATGGTTTTATTTTAGAATCTTTAATTTTTTCCTCGTTTCAGATTTTTTAATTCATTTTTGTATTCTGCTTTATTTTAAAGCTGTGCCTGATAGTGTGAAATAGCTGAAAAGATACTGAAAAAGCCTTTTTACATTTATTGTGTCCTTACATTTTTAGAATATCAATTTTACATTTTTATTTAGTGTCAAATGAGAATATTAAGCCGGACGTCGTGGCGCACGCCTTTAATCCCAGCACTCGGGAGGCAGAGGTAGGAGGATCTCCTTGAGTTTGAGGCCACCCTGAGACTCCATAGTGAATTCCAGGTCAGCCTGGGCCCCACCTCGAAAAACCAAAAACAAAAACAAACAAATGAGAATATTATTCACCATAGCTAAGTAAATAAGCATGGCCCAGGATTCACTAGCAACATACCTTATGTACTTGTGTGTTTGCATGCATTTCAAATGATGTCCCAAGTGCTCTTTCAGTATTTTTTGTTTATTATTTGTGCATGTATACATCTTTGTTGATGCTAGAGGACACGTGTGTGTACACCTGTGTGGATGCCAGAAGACAACTAGGTGTTATTCCTCTCAGCTGCCTTCTATCTTTTTTAGAGATTTGGGTCTTTTGTTGACCTGTAGCTCATCAAGTAGTCAAGCCTGGCTGGCCAGCACTCCCCAGGGATCTGCCTGTATCTGCCTCTCCAGTGCTGCATCTGGCTTCTTTGCTCTGGATTCATAGGATCAAATTCAGGTCCTCATCCTTCCAAGGCAAGCACTTCCCAAAAGGAGTAATCTTCCCCAACTCTATTTTTTGGCTCTTTATCACTAATTCCAATTACACTCTCTGCATGTGCACAAGGGGCACAGATACCTGGAGTTTGATTGTAGTGGCTGGACGCCCTCATGTGCCAATTTTCTCCCACTCCTCTCTATTTCTTTCTCTCTGTATATGTGTGTGTGTCAAAATTAGCTCTCTTTTGCTCTGTGTGTGTGTGTTTAGAAATTGTTCACATTGGTAGTTGGATAGTATTTTACATGCTATCTATCTATTGAATGTGAACCTAAAATAAAATTTTATTTTTGACCAGCTGGCCTTGAACTCAGGACAGTCCTCCTACCTCTGCCTCCCAAATGCTGGGACTAAAGGTGTGTGCCACCATGCCTGGCTATTTTTATTAATTTTTATATAAACATTTTAATATGGATAGCTGTCCTGTATAATTTAAACTAAGAGATTCAAAATTTTATTTGTAAAGAATACATGACTAAAGTAAATTTATGAGTACCTTTGAATTCTGAAGCAAACAGGGCAGGCTTGTTAATATGCCTCTCTCTATTTTTATTTTTGTAAGTTCTGAGAATCAACCACATGACTTTTTGGATGCCGGACAAATACTGTACTCCTGAGCCACATCTGCAGTCCTGTCTTGCACCTCTGTACAGTGATTCTTACATCCACACTCCTCTGTAGGAAAGGGTCTCCTTATCTCCTAGCCCAACATCTTTTTTTTTTTTTTTTTTTTTTTTGAGGTAGGGTCTCACTCAAACTCAGGCTGACCTGGAATTCACTATGGAGTCTCAGGGTGGCCTCGAACTCACAGCGATCCTCCTACCTCTGCCTCCCAAGTGCTGGGATTAAAGGCGTGCGCCACCATGCCCGGCCTCTAGCCCAACATCTTTATGCTTAAGGACTGCCTTTCCTAGAAGCTGTGTAATCTCTATTGTATTAAATGTTGGAAGTCTTAGTGCAAGTGTTTTTTTTTTTTTTTTTTTTTTTCTGTCAGTGGTTGAAATTAGATATACAAATCATACTCCTCCAAGCCTAGCTGCTTCCAAGCATTATATGTAGGATGTGCTTATCTGCCTTCAACAAGTGGGTCTCTTGCTTCAGTTTATGAGCCAATCATGGTGAGTCATCCAGCCATCCACCTGACCAGCTGACCAGCTAGTCAGCCAAGCAGCTCCATATGGGAAATCCTCCCCTTTCAACAGTGCTGTCCTAGCTCCCAGGCTAAGCCAGGCAGTGATATCCTCATCCTTTATGTATAATAGAATCTCACAGAAAAGAAAGATAGTAAATAGGCAGATAGAATAGTGGTCATAGATTTTGGTGCTGTGCAAGTAATAAACAAGGTTTGACGACAGGTGGTTATGGAAGGCCTGTGAAATCATGATATTTAAAAGGGTGCTCAAAGAAGATGGAATTAGCAAAAGAAGTGATTGTGGGATGAGACCTCCAGTCATAGGATGTAGCACATAGAGCACATACAGAGGTCCTCATGTTGAAAAGAATTTAACATCTACCAGGAGCTCAGTGTGGCTAGAGCTCATCATGGAAGGGGAATAGTAATTTATGAGGCTTACTAACTGGATTGCTTGGTAAAGCTTCAAGGAAGCCTTTGGTCTGAAGAATGAATATATGATCATGAAAAGCAGAGAGAAAGAAAAGGCCAGTCCAACAGGAATCATGCTTAGGAACAAAATTGGAGATTTATCACACACTGAGATGCTCAAAATGTTGAGTATATGATAGTGATGCTGGCCCAATCAGACAGAGTGGATTTAAGAAGCCATGCCATTTACTAGTTATGAGCAATTGTAATGCCATATCTTAGTAATTGATCTAAGAGCAAGTTTCTTCAACAGGTACTGACTCTGTCTTCTTCAAAGGAAGGTTTAAAAACTGCAGTTACTTTTGTTCTACCATACTTAGAAGCTTATTTGAAACAAATGGGCTCAATATAGGAGTTTTTTTTTAAAACTCAGTTATTCAGCAATACCTAAATATATTTAAACAAACTTAAAAATCCACTGCATATGCGCACAAGTGGCATTGGAAGGAAGCTTTCATAAGTTAGATTCTTATAGGTTTGCTTATCTATTAGGACAGGGACCCCCAGAAGCGTTGGATTTCATGTGTGATGATAATTTTGAAACGTACCTTTCTGTGCATCAGTACATTGTACCACAAATAGACCAATAATGCCTGAAACTCTTGCCTTTGACAATTATATTCTTTTCTAAAACTCATCTTTTCTTCTACATTCTATGTAAGACTTCTTAAGAACTGTGTTTTACTTCACTATATGTTTAGATGCATGCCAAACATATGTTTATATATAGAAAGGAACTTTTCCTAAGAGGAGCAAGAAAAGAAGTGCCTTCCAATCCTGTCCCCTATTCATCTTTCAAGATCCACAAGTAATGGCACTTATTCCATGAAGATTTTTTGATTCATCTATGAGATGTTATTTTTTGCTTCTTTGATCCTCCAAAGTGCTCCATTGATCTTTTTCCTTGATTGGCCTCAAAGAATTGAGGCAAAATACGTCCTTTGAAAAATTTACTAACCTTTTCATAAACTCTTTCACCAGGCTTCTGATAGGATAAATATCAAAAGATGCCTGACCCCTATGCTACCTCTGCCTTGACATAATGACGGTATTATTTTATGTCTTTATCTCTGGGTGCCTTATTGTTCAAATTCTATTTGATGTTTTTTAAGAACAAGCCCTGTGTTTTACTTTTCTCTGTCCATCTATGGCTAACTCAGTGACTTGTGATTGAGTGAGTGAATCAATGAGTGGATGAAGAAAAGTAATGAAACAGCTAAGATTTTCTCTAGAATGACAAGGAAGCTCTTGATAAAGCTCCACATTGAGATCTCCTGCAGTCTGGTTGCTGTCCTTCCTGTGAAAATGGTTTCATCTTGTATGTTCTCTAGAAATGGAGATTGATACAGTGGGAGTGTTCTGGAATCAGAAATGTAATTTGACAGGGTAACAGTGGCCTGAAATCAAAGGGGCTGATATCTAGCATTTATTCTGCCTCTGGGTAGACATGTGGCCTTGGAGAGACCAGTTGTCAGATCTCAGTTATAGCTTCAACATAAAGAGTTTCTTCTAGTTTGGCACTCTAGATTCCTCTGAAACTTCTAATCTTCTTTAAGGTTAAGAAATAAAGCCATATACAATTTTTAACACCAAAAAGATCGTCATGTTCATGCTTAGCAGGACTGTGCTATAGATGGTAAGTTGGTCATACTTCTTATTTCATAAGGTAATAAAATGATTGGCAAGATATGATTGAAAATAGACACCAAAAGGTAATATGTGCGGATGAATAAAATAATGTACACTCTAAACATACGTTTTTTTGAATCAAGCTCTCACTGTGTAGCTCAGAATGGCCTAATACTCAGTATTTTCGTGTCTCATCCTGGAGTGCTGGGGTTATTGGTTTGAATAACCATTTCTGGCACATCATAATAATTTTGATAGTATAGTCTTAGAAATATTTTAAATACTCATCAAAAAGGAAAACACCTCTACTGTGTTAAGCTGTAGCCACATTAGGTTGCTAGATTGATAGACTATGAAGTTGTTAATAAGATTGTGCTTCATTATGTGTACAAACATGGGAAAATATCCAGTGTTAGTGTATTGTGAACACATGTCATGTAAAATCATGAAGGAGAGCCTGGGCGTAGTGGCGCACACCTTTAATCCCAGCACTCGGGAGGCAGAGGTAGGAGGATCGCCGTGAGTTCGAGGCCACCCTGAGACTCCATAGTGAATTCCAGGTCAGCCTGAGCTAGAGTGACATCCTACCTCGGAAAAAAAAAAAATAATAATAATAATAATAAAATCATGAAGGAGAAAGCTAAAATGCATATTTGTCAATATCTTTAAATTATATACCTTCTGTCACACAACTTGTGGGGTCTTTTAGCTGTGTGTTGACAAGCAGTGTTAGTTTTTGTTACTAGAAACTATCCCCCCCCGCCCCCCCCGAGGTAGGGTCTCAATCTGGCCCAGGCTGACCTGGAATTCACTATGTAGTCTCAGGGTGGCCTTGAACTCACAGTGATCCTCCTATCTCTGCCTCACGAGTGCTGGGATTACAGGCATGTGCCACCATGCCTGGCTACTAATAACTATTTTTGACTGTAGTTTTTTTAGGGACATTTGTAGTAATGTGAGGGGTGATTTCCACTTTTTTAAAAATGTCCTTCTCTATCTAAATTATAATTATTTTAAACAGTTTATTCTTTCCAGCAAACAAGTCCAGAATAATGAGTAATTTGCTGAAATGACTTTTGTTTCCATAATCCTTGTTTTTTAATAATAATTGCTGAACTGAAATGTTAAAAGGTGACTTTGCCTAAATGTAAATGAATCTCGAAAACTATAACAAGTTATGTGAATCATTTATTTTTAAATAGTCACTGTTTAGAAATGACCTTTGCTTTGCAAAATGAAAGAAATTTTTATCAAGTGTATTACATGCATGGTGTTCCATTAATTCAGTAAACTCCATTCTGCCAGCAATATCTTTGATGGTTAGTTGTTTCGAATGGTGCTTGGGATCAAAAGAGACACCCGTTTGTATTGAAGGAAATTTGTGTAACAGTCATCCTGAAGAATGGTTGCTCAAGTGTGGGCATGGGAGTAACTGATTATGTGAAAAGATTCATTTATCCTCCTCGGTCTAGGAACTGCCAAGGAAGCATTATGAGCATCACAGGAACTAAACAATGGGTGCCAAGATTGGGAATACACTTTTAAACTTGATTCTTTGAACTAGAGTCTATTTGTTATTTTTATAATGTCTTATATAGTTAAATGGAAATACATGTCTTATGTGTTACATTCCTTTTGGGCATTTGCATGCACTTGTTTGGAAGAAAAGATTTTCTGTATTGTTCTTCCCACTGATTTAATTCCTTACAGATTGGAATGTAATATTTGGTACTAATATAGACTTTTAATTTTCCCCCGAGGTGGAATTGCAGGGATAGTCATGGGAATTCTTAATCATGTTGGTATAGCACATATCCCTGAATATATGCCTATGGGCCCTTACAGCATGTTCATGCCCCTCCACCACACTTACACAACATCTGCCAGATGCATTGTTGACTGAGCCATGCACCATCTCATTCTCCAGCTTGTCCAGTATCTACAATGAGAAATTTTTTTTTCTCTGAGTTCTGGACTGGAGCTTATATACAGATATTCAGCTCTAGGGTTTTCCACCTCTTTGTTCTTTTGCCACTCCCCGCACCACTTGCCTAGCTTCTGTGAGTCCCAGAGGCCTCTTCCAACCTATTCCTATGTGGAGGTAGAAGAAGGGCAGCCACCCCGTGGAGCTGCATCTAAACTGGGATGCATCCCTTTAATGCCCTCTAAATTCTTCCTTGGTCCAGAAAAGGCTTTTGTGTCTTTTGTGAGCTATCATTTCCACATATTCCACATCCTTCTTATTCTTAGATTAATATAGTTAAAGGTAAATTTTGTGACCAAGTTAATTTTTTTTTTTTTGTGGTATTTTTTAAGTACTCTGTTCTTACAATTGAACCACATGGCTTTCAGAATGACCATTTCACTGCTGCTATTAGGAAAAATCTAATTTTCTTTTCAATTTTAAGGAATAATCTGTAATTTTGAGGTGAATTTCTCCACAGAGTAAATGAATGTCCTTCATCCTGGCATGGCTCCCCTACAGGGAAAAAAATTCTGGAAAGCCACACAAAATGTCTCCAGTTATCATTTCCAATTATTCTCTGTCTCTGCTATCCGTGAGGGTGGTGTGAATCTTGGTCAGTTTTCATGCCCTGGCACTTGAGGAGCTATTAATGAACTAGTATCCTGAGTATGGCAATCCCTTTATCTACTGAACCCTATCCCCAGTACTTGCTACTGTCCATTTTAATTAGAAAAAACAGATTCAAAGGTTTGTTATGGAAATCAAAGAATATGGATTTGATATTTCCATTGTGAAATAAGCTAGGTTTATAATCTCTACTACTGGGAGGTTTAAGCAGGAAGGTCACGAGGTCAAAATGCACTTTGATGACTGAGCAATATCATATCTTTAAATAAAATAATTGTAAAAAAATATAGGTGTGTGGATTTAGCTCAGTGCTAGAGTGTGTACCAAGAATGTGCTAGGCCCTGGGTTCATTCCTGGAAGGGCATGCATGCATTTGCTCACACAAATATGTTTTAAGACAGTTTAAAAATTAGAAATTTTGGCATATGGCAATAAATAGGTGTGCTTAGATGTCTATGTTGTTTTTCTGCTTTGTGTTTAATTTTGATTTTTTTGTACTTTAACTTTTATTATCTGACATTTTCACGAAGCACTTAAACTTGAGAGTTTTCAATGAGCTAAATGTGGAATATGCACTTGGGGTTAGTTCAGTTGCTATACAAATCTTCTCTGACATGATGCCTACCTATGCTCATGTGCCAGGTGGCCAACGTTACTGTAAAGCAAGGGGGTTAAAGTGAAATTTTTCTTACAAGATTTAAGCCACTGTATTTCTGATTAATGAAGGTTTCCTTGCTTCCTATTCATTGAACAATTCCATTAAGTATTTTCTGTTTTCTTTAATAGCAGATTTGGTCAGTATGGTAAAATAAGATTTTTTTTTTTTAGGAGTAGAAGTCAGGCTGGAAGACATTGGGAAATTATTTCATTTAATTTAAAACTATCATAACTTTAAATATGGAAATTTTGAAGAAGGCAAAGTATTGCCTATCTTGTGAGTTTTTGCTGAAATTTTGACAGCTAAATGATCCAGGGATTTCTGAAACTGTCCTGGTTAAGCCCTCCCTTTCCTTAGACATTCCTTCCTGAGAGATGTACACTGGATCAACATAAGAGATAAGCACCATTGGGTTGTTAATTTGGCTTTGTTTGAATATGGGAAGCAGATCCCTGTTGTATCTTGGTTGTGTGGGTTAAGGGTTTGAGGCTGAAGTCAAAGGCCAGCTCAGTGCCTTTTCCAGAATCTCACTCTGCTTTCTATTTGTGCTGTCACCTGCATGCAAGTGGAGGGTCAGTCATTTCCAGCTAGGGAAATGCTGGCAGTTGTCACCTGCCCATCCACACAGGAAGGAAGGAGAGATGACTGTTGCCTGGGCTGAAGTTGTAAGGGAGTATGGAGAAAGTGGAAAGAGAAGCAAGTCTTCCTTTCTTAGAAGAGACAGCACAGGCAGTTTTACACTGGCTGAAAGGCTTTATGAAGGTAATTCTTTTTATGTTTAAAAATAATGTTTAAATACATGCAATATATTTTTTAACTATTTTAAGCATGCTTAATTGCACAATTTTGTGGCATTCTCAATTAAAGTCATCACTACCATCCATCTGTCTCCACAGCCTTTCATTTTTCCCAGTTCACACTGTGTCCCATTAAACACAGTTTTCTTTCTTCCATCTAAGTATTAGTTAATGTTTCATTTCTCCAAATATAGTATTACATGAATTCTTCTAGTCCTCCCTAACTTCTTCCTTCTTCTGTGGAGGCCTGTAAGGGACACTTGGATTACAGTTAGATGGTGTCATGAATTACCAAAAAAAAAAAAAAAAGGTCTGAACATAAGACAGACATCTCAGTTTGGGTTTGCAGGATCTGGCATAGCCTGAGATTGGCTAGGAGGTAAGATAGAGATAGTCATGTTGTGAAAGGTGGTGGTGGTGGTGGTGGTTGCTGTTTTGCTTTTCTTGTGGAGTTTTAAATTCAAGTATTTGTGAGGACAGAAGTTAGCGGAGTAGTTGATTGTTGGAAACACATCAGACAAATAATGGTGCCCAAGTTAGTTAGGCTGACTGATTCTAAAATGATGGAAACACTTTCTAGAACCATCACAATGCAGAGGTGAAGAGCCAAAAATTGAGGAATTGGGAAATGTCTAGATTTCCCAGCTGAGCTAGCAGAGTACCACACAAGAGGGGCAGGATAAGTATTTATCAGCCTGAATGACAAAGTTTGCATGGAATCAAACATATCAAGCTTCCTATATTTAGTGCTCTGACATATACATTTTCTGTTTCATAATATTTTTATCTATTTATTATGTGTCTGTGAGAGAGAGACAATAGGTAGACAGAGAGAGAGAAAGGAAAAAAGGAATGGAGACTGTAGCCCGCGTAGTCGTCTCGCCAGCAAGAACGCACGCGGACACCAGGATCCTTCTGCAGCAAGCGTTTATTGAACAGATGAAAGAGGAAGACCCAGAGCCCCGAAATGGCGCCGCTTATATAGCCCCTAGGTGGCGTGTACTCTGCTGATTGGCTGCGCGCTCATATGACGCTCGTATGACGCTCATATGCCCGGGCTGGGCAGTGACTTGGCGCGCTTTTGCCACTTGCACATGCGCTATTCTACTTGTTCACCAGGGCCGAGGCCGGATGTCAGCGCCATCTAGTAATGGCGGTCACCTCTCGGCTCTCTACAGGAGACAAAGAGTATGGCAGCACCAGGGCCTCTTGCCACTGCAAATGAACTCTAGTCTCATGCTCCATTTTTTGCATCTTGCTTTATGTGGATACTGGGAAATGGAACCCAGGCCATTAGATCTTGCAACAAAGAAATTTTAACTGCTGAGGCATCTCTTTCTCTGGACACACACATTTTATGATCAGAATTATATTTACAACAACCCTGTTTTATGGTAATGTTAATCCCCATGTGGAGAAATGTCTTTTGGCTCTTAACTCTAGGAGCAACATGCCAGCACCTCACTCTTTTAATAGGAAGTCAGATGTTAATATGAAATTTGTGTTAGCACAAATACGAAACCCTCCAAGCTCCCCAAAATACCACATAAGTATGCCCAAGTAGAAGTTAAGTATAATGTGAAGTTTTTCTTCTTAATTAAGACTGACTGTTTTACTCTCAGTGAAATTCCTTTTTTAAAAAAAGTATTTTAGAATAATAGTCATTTTTAGGTTTTATCATGCATCTTTTTTCCTTTGTGATAATCACTTTGGCCATTTTGCAGAAGTGATGTGTTATATTTCCTCCCACACTGATACATCAGGGGTGCTGTGCTCACTATTTAATACAGCATTGCTTTTTATGTTAGTTAACATAAATTCTTGTTACTGTTATGTCCCAAGTTGCTTTGAACTGTGCACAAATACTCAGAAGTTGGCTTATTAAGTTTTTCCATTCTGCACCATTCTCGATAATCCTGAATTATCTGTGTCCTCATTTGGACTCAATCCTTTTTAGAAATTAAGAATGATTATGGAATGCTCATTCTTTTTATAATAGGTCATTTCCTTTGATCAATGCATTGTCTTGTGTATGCATTAGCATGTCATGCATTAGTGTTCATTCTGCTTTATAATTTTTGTTGTTATCACCAAAGCATGTGTAGGAAAAGCTTATAATGACACAAGTAGTTGTTAGTAATAAAATGATTTTTTAAATGAATATATGTATTATTTCACAATGGAGAAACACCAACATTCAGAACAAATTCACAGGGAAGAAGTACTAGTATGACTCGTTAGGGTGGGGAAATGGATATACACACACCAAAAATGTCAGAATGCGTTTTGAGTTATTGGATTGAGCTCAGAAAGATCATGTGAGAATTGGATGTGATTTTCTTTCAGGGGAAGTTTTAAACTTTCTTAGTACATTTCACTCCCCCCTTTGGTATTATAGATATTCTTTATAGCCAACATAGTCAGCAGTAAAATGTAAGGTGTGAGTGTCTGTGTGTACACACATGGGGAATATATGTAACAGGCTTAAGTTCTCAGAGGTCTTATTCTTCCCTAATGCTCATCATTTGTAAGGATAAAGTTGTTAATATATATATTTAAAAGGTAGTAATATTTTATTTGACTTTACTTATTTTTTATCATGAAAAGCTTTGGTTATAGCAGGCTGTTCATATAAAATGGGATCTCAAGAACTTTTTTTTTTTTTTCCATTTGTGGAGGTTTTACTCTTCCAATGGATTAAAGTTGGTAATTTATGTTATTGAAGGTGTCTGGTGAGATTGAGCAGTTTGTGTGAAATATATTGATCAATTTTTTATTTCTCATATGGAATTGTATTGTAATTGTAATTCTAATACTTGGAAACTGAGGCAGGAAGTTAGCCACAAGTTTGAGGCTATTATGAGCAAATAACAAGTTCTAGGCAAGCTGGTGCTATATAATTAGACCTTACCTAACTAACAAAACAAAAGTGACAAGGACAGAGGTTGAACCCAAATGATTTCTGTCAATGTAGAAATTGTCATTTTATGTTCAATTTTTATAGACTATATTCAGAATGCCTATAATGTTCTGTGCCTATTTAATAATGGAAAAATATGGAGGTAACATCATAGGTTTATTAAGAAGTGAATTTCTTCTCCCTGCCCATGTGGAACTTGAGTTTATAGAAAAGATCTTCAAAACTACCAAAATGGAATGCCACAGAATGAGATATATGTATATATCTACTATACTTTTGATGATGGCTGTACTTGAAATAATCTTACAAAAATTTTATTTAGTACTTGAACCACTCTTTCTAAATATTGTGTAATTCTTTGCCTTGCACTGTTAAAACCTTCTTTTTGGTAGTAAAATACTCTGTTTAGTTCTGGCAGTCATATATTAATATTTGAATAGAAGACCAGCCTATGTATTTCTCCGTGATGATTTTTGATGTAGTTGGATACATAGCCATTTATTTATGTGCCTAGAAATATTAAACTAAGCTTGACAGATCAGATATGACAAAAGCAATTTATACAATTAGGATTTTTCCATACCAAAGCATTTACTTTGATATTTTGCCAAGGGTGTATTGCCTACCTAGGAAAACAAATGCATTTTTTTCATGCTTTTTCTTGTGTGTTACGTATTTTGTGTCTCTGAGCTACCGAATCTTGCATAAAACCATATTATTATGTCACGGCCATCAGTCCGGTTAGCTCCCAGCAGCAGTGTATGTTCCTTTCTTAGAGTTTTGTGTAGTCCCAAATCCCTACCCTTAAGACTGTCAGTCATTCCATTTACAGTGGCTAAAGGAGTAATTGAACTCTCCACAAGGTTAGCTCCATCTGAGAGGTAGTGATTGGGGGTGAGTTGTCTTTTCCTTCTGAACTGGTGAGTTTTCCAGAGCTTCAGTCCTGCTCATTCGTTGTGTTCAGAAGGCAAAGCCAAGAGTAGCCTTCCTTTGCCTGTCCGCACCTGGTCACCTTCATCTCCCTCTCACTGAGCAGATAAAGCATGAACACATGGCATTTCATGTAAAACTAAGAATGGGTGTTTTCTTTCTCTTGTGTGCAGATTTGCCTGTTTCCCTCATGTGGATTCTATGTCAGAGGTCACTCTAGGCTTGCTGTGTTAGGCTGTTGTTACAGGCAAGCTCCTTTGACCATATGCAAGGAACCTTTGTGTTCAGTTCTCCTCACCTACGCAATGAGCAGGCTGAGTTTTAGAGTTAAAGGATTTGAGGCATTTGTTCTTAGCATCTTAAAGTATCTGTAGTTATAAAGCAAAGAAGAAAAACAAAAATGGTTAAGTTAGTAATTCATAGGTTTTACCCTTTCCTTCACCTCTTACTCTGTTTGAAAACTTTTAGTACCACAATGTTTCATTGCCTAAGTGCTTTATTTATTCTCATCCTTATTGTAGTTAAACTTTGTAGTGTGTGTGTATGTGTGTGTGTGTGTGTACACAATTTTTTATCCTTCCAAAGTATAATATTATAATTTATAAAAACAATCCATTGTAAGCTTTAACATGTAAAAGTTTATGACATTTGTGTTAGATGGGTTGGACTAGAAAAATTTAAATGCTCCGTATTTTAAATGTTTTTTGGAGCTTGACTTTTTAAAATAATGGGTGATGGTGGAGAGGGAGAGAGCAGAGGGAGGGACAGAGAGAGATAAAGGATAGATAGATGAAGGAGAGAAAGAAAGAGGTCAAAATTTTAATTTTTTAAAATTTCTTTTCTCGTGTGTGTGTGTATACACTTGAGTACAACCTGCTTGTGGAGGTACTTTGTGTGTATATGTGTGTGTCTTCTTGAATTATTCTCCACCTTCTTTTTGAGACAGGATCTCTCACTGATTCAGTTTGTCTAGCTAGCCAGCTTTGCCTTAGGTATTTATCTGTCTGCACTTTCTCAGCACTGGAAATACTGTGTGGATTTTGGGGATCCAAAGTCAGGCCCTCACTTTTTACAGCAAGTTTTTTATCAAATGAAGCATTACTCTGGTATCCCAAAATGCTGAATATTAAAGAACAAACATTGGCATATATTAAGCCAGGGAATATTAATAAAAATATCATATCCAGTTACTAAAAACAGTTACTTCTCTAGATATTCCATTGTAGTCAGAGAAAATTGGTTTTAACGTCCTTGTCTCTTATCTACTTTGTAGTACATGACTATCTGCATAGTGTCTGTTTTATAAATAGTGAAATATATTGTAAACTTTATATGGCATCTATGACAAAATTTATATGGAATCTAATTCCTAAAAAGAAGAGTCATGTTTTAAATCAGTTTGATGAGAACATAATGGTAAATGAGCTGGAATCAGATGTGTAATCATGTACCACAGAACTATAATTTTTAATGGAGTATTTAGTGTGAAAGAAAAGATTTTGAAGGCATTTTAATACATTTTAACCACTTCGTTTTAAACTTTGAAAATAAAAAAATAAAGTGAAAATGTAATTAAAACACATTATTTTAGCCCCTGGCTCTTGCTAGCATAGACAACTCTGGATCTTGGCCTGGTCCTGACTTAAACCTGTGGGAAGTGCAATGTGCATTGTGAGTGATCACAGTCACCTTTGGACGTATTCATCTTCTTCCTGAAAAGTGGAGCCTTACATGGCCTCTCTATGAAGTAAGATTAACCATGGCTCCAATGGCAGAATAGCCCAATACAAGTACTGATGACACTAATAATTGGACTTGATTCAGTCTCCAGGAGGAAATTGAGTCTTCCAGTGGATGTGTATATTACTGGATCTTTAGGAGGGGTTCCATCAGTGCAGGGGTCCATTATGCAGGTTTCTTTATTGCTGAGCTGCACCCTCTGCTCCTGCTCCTTCTGTTTGTGCTAGGAGGCATCTGTGAAAGTAATTACCATCTCATTTCACTAGTCCCTTGTCTTAGTAAAACACATACCTAATCCATAGTTCAATGGTTACAAGAGATGGGTCTGGAGTCCAGAACAGACTATCACGATTTCAAGCCTGTGTCCCCTGCAGGGTCCTGGCATGGTAGTTTTCACAGAAATTGTCAGCATGTTGAAATGAATTGCATTTTGTGTAAAAACTGTTCTCGTTAAATGCCCTACTGGTCTGTGAGTCCTGTGTAATGGATCTTTTCCACTGTTGGTGTACTAGTCTACTTTTAATTTCTTTCACCAAATCATAGGAGCTTAGTAGTTCATTAAGAAAAGAAGCTTATTTACTGCAGAGTTCTTTGGTTTCCTGAGCCATTCTATGCCTGGATTGGTTAAGAACCATTAGAGGGAGGGACAGAAAGCTAGAGGGAAATCAGGAAGGGACAAACCTCTGACAAAAGTAACCAGAGCTTAGTGAGATTAGTCCCTTCCAAGAGCAGTCTCAGTGACATAACAGGTCCCACTAGGCCTACCTTTCCAAGTTTCCCACCAGTTAAGCAGTCTGGGCACCAAGCTTGTAACACGTAACCTTTTGGAGGACCTAACAAATCCATATACAACTTATCAACATTTAAATGCTGCTTTATTAATGAATTTTCAACCCTTTGCCCAGTATTCCATTGGCAAATGGCAGCCCACTATCTGGCTGATTTTTTTCCCCCCCTCCGAGGTAGGGTCTTAATCTAGCTCAGGCTGACCTGGAATTCACTATATAGTCTCAGGGTGGCCTCAAACTTATGGTGATCCTCCTACCTCTGCCTCCCCAGTGCTGGGATTAAAGGTGTACATCACTATGCCTGGCTGGCTGCTTTGTTTTTAAAACTGTATTTCTAAATTTGGATGATGCATTTCATATATCATCTGTGTGTTTAAGTAGACTCATATCTCATATCACTTCAACGTGATTTATTTCAACCTTGTGTTTAAAATCTTGCTTCTTCCCATACTTCTGCTCATCTTCTCACAGTGCACTCCCCTCCCTTACCTGAGCAATGGTGAAAAAGATATGGAAAATGTAGATTTGTGAGATTATGAGTATATTATACAGTAAGCTCAGGACAAGTCTACCCCTTATCCTGTTTATTTTTTAATCCAGTTGGTTAACGTTCCTTTAGCCTCTGTAAATGAAGAGGACAAGGTTGCTTGCAAACTTTACCACTGTGATACCCAGCTTTCTTCTTCACTAGTTAAGAGTGTGTCCAAGTCAGTCAGGTGTTTTTCTCACTGCGGTGAGCAGGAGAAAGGCAGTGTCAGGTTGACTCAAGCAACTGTTGAGTGCAAATCCTTGTAGGTTTTCACTAAATATTGCTAAAAATTTAAGACTACTTGTGTCATTCACCTTTTTCTAGCTACACTAGAGCATGCTATAGAATGTGAGAGATACCAATCAGAGAAACTAATCAGCTTAAATATTAGAGCTGGTCTTTCCCTTAGGAATGAAGAAAATGAAATACATATACTTTCTAACAGATACAGAGGATTCTCATTTGGTCAGACTAAGGAAAGGGAGCACACTAACAGTTTCAGTTCATCTGAAAAAAGCTAGTCCATACAATATGACGGAAAAAGATTGTGTACTGGGAGGGAACTTTTTGTGTTATAATTGGGTATTTAGGAACTTGTTACTGTTAATGGAGTAACTCTTACGACTTACCTGTATCGCCTTTCAATGATTGTTGTCTAGGTATCTTCACATCCATTTTTCTCTTGCACATGATCTGTGGATGTAGAAGTGATCCTTAGACTGAACTTGTCTAAACTGGACAAGTCCAAACTTGTTCTCCACTTGTTGGCAATCAAGTGAATACCACCAGCATAATCTCCATAGGTGTTTAAGGCCAAGGTTTCTCTTCCTTTATGCCCTTGTCTGTGAATTCATACACACATTCAGGCACACTTACCCATAAGAGGATGTGTGCATATCCATCCAAATGGTATGCACACAGCCACTTCTGTGTGTGCCCCACGCCCTAATGTCACAGCTGTACATAAAGTCTTGCCCCTTCCTGCTCCCTCCCTCTGTTCCTTTCTCCTTTCCTCCTTCCTTCCTTATAAAATACTGTTTCATTGTATTTTAATTCATGCATATAACACACTTTGATCACATCTACCCTCCCTCACTACCCTCTTTTTCTTTCCCCGCTCCCTCTCTCTGATTCTCTTCCACTTACCCAGTGCTCTCCCTTCCATTTTCATGTCTTTTTAATTTTCCTTCGATTCCACATATGGCTTATTTCTCATATTATGTTGAACTCCAGTTACATCCATTTTCCTGTGAATGATTTGGTTTTGTTCTTTTCAATGGAGGGGTAGTACTGCATTATGTGTGTGTGTGTCATTATCTGTCTTTATCCACTTGTCTCTTGATGATCACCTCACCTATTTGTATACTAGCTATTGAAAATAGTGCCCTAGATCACATGGTTGTACAGGTATGTCAATGTTTGCTGACTTTGATTCTGTTAGTTATGTAAAGGGTCTTTCTAGTGGACAAAGAGAACCAATGTCACTGTTATGATATGTGAATAATGAATGCTTTAGGCCAAAAAGAAAGAGGCAGAGAGCAGTGGTGATAGTGATGCTGGATGAGGGGTGTGACCTCCATAAGGCAAAGGCCTGCCAGTAAGATTTGATAGGACTTTCTGTCTACATTTCTATGACAAGGCTACAAAGCTTTTTGGTTGACACTAAACTTTTATGAGAATGACACACTACCTACCCACTGTGCTAACTTCTAAGCACCTATTAACTTTTTATGTTGCAGTGAAAGAGTGAACATGTGACTATAAAACATGAACAGGAAATTCAGCAAAGTTTCTACACAATACCTAAGAACCTAATTTATGTGTCCTCAGGACATCTAACATATTGAATCAGTACACATGTCATTTGTGAATAACACTGTATTAATTCAATAATTATAGGAACAGGTTATATCATGATTGGGAAGTTCATTGTCAAGGTGTCAAATCTCTTGGCACAGGCCAATAATCATAGCACTCTGGATGCTGAATCAGGAGGATTGCCACAAATTTAAGGCCAGCTTGGACTACATAGTGAGTTAGAGGTCAACCAGAGCTATATATCTAGATCTTTTCTCAAGAAAGGAAGGAAAGAAGGGAAGGAGGGGAAAAAGAGAAGGAAGGAGAGGGGGAGTGAGTGACTAAGAAGGAAGGAAAGAAAAAAATTTTAAAAAAGAAAATAAAGTATGTCAGATTTATTTATGAATGCTTTGAGATTCAAATAAAATTCAAATTGATTTACTTTTTGGAACTTTTTAATTGTATAAATTTTTTTTAAATGACAAAAATTTAGGAAAGGAAAAAGATAAAATAATTTGAAGAGCTAATTAACTAAAGATATGGTATATAAGAGTCAGTGATAGTGGAGTAAGATTAGTAGTTCATGGAATAATGGAATAGAATTGGAAGACCCTTCCCCAAACAGGATTAATATAGCTCCAGAATAAGTCTAAAGATGTACCTTCAAGCCGGGCGTGGTGGCGCACGCCTTTAATCCCAGCACTCGGGAGGCAGAGGTAGGAGGATCGCCGTGAGTTCGAGGCCACCCTGAGACTCCATAGTGAATTCCAGGTCAGCCTGGGCTAGAGTGAGACCCTACCTCAAAAAAAAAAAAAAAAAAAGATGTACCTTCAAATCAATTGAGAATGATGGCTGTTTACTTGTAAACTGATAAGGAAATATTTACTTAATAGTTGCTTTGTGTACAGTTGATCTTTATTTCCTACTATGTTCTAAGATACATAATGTTTCTCATAAGAAGTTATATTTTCCTGACAGCATTGTAAAATATATAGATAGATAGATAGATACATACATACATAAATGCATGCATGCATGCACAAACGAACATACCCACATACGCATATATGTTATATATGCTTCTTTGATGAAAGTGCACTCCTGCCCTTGAATGTCTAACTGCTCCAAACATAGGTCTATCCTTTGTTTTACAGAAAAAAGAGATGAGGAAGATTTTGATGAGAAGAAAGCCATTAAGAGAAAAATCAAAGAACTTAAATTTCTAGATCCCAAGGTTGCCCAGAATCTTTGTAAGTATCATATATCATTACCAAAACACATATTGGTAGGTTTTGTTTTGTTTTTTTGTTTTTCGAGGTAGGCTTTCATTCTAATCCAGGCTGTCCTGGAATTCATTCTGTAGTCTCAGGGTGGCCTTGAACTCATGGTGATTCTCCTACCTCTGCCTTGGGAGTGCTGGGATTAAAGGTGTGTGCCACCAAACCCGGCTTGGTAGTTTGTTTTTAAATTGGTTAATTTTATGGCTTGCTTTTCATTTTGTTACTTTAATTTCATTGCTTGAGTAATAAATTCAAAGATAACTCCCTTCATGTAAATTATTAGATTAAGTTTTCAGTAACATTAATAGGGGGCTGGATTAATGGCTTAGTGGAAGCCAAAGGACCCTGGTTTGATTCCCCAGGGCCCGCATAAGCTAGATGTACAAGGTACCACATGCATTTCGAGTTTGTTTGCAGTGGCTGGAGGCCCTGGCATGCCCATTCTCCCTCTTTCTCTCAAACAAATAATAAATAAAAATTAAAGAAAAAGATTCATAGATACTAAATATAAGAAAAGAATTTAGGTTGAAATTCTATCTCCCATAATTAAAAAGAGAACCACACTTTATTTAAGTTCCTTTTTTTCAGTGTAAAAATAAAGACAAGGAATTCTGGTAATGACATCATACTTCGATAAAAAGAATTAGTAATTTATTAATTCTTTTATGCCTCGGATTCTCTATTATTTGTGATACTTGATCGCACATGAAGGCAGTTGAAATATTAATGAAAATAAGAATGATGAGTGAAAGGAATCCATTATTCCACCAGAGCCATTCAAAGCCTTTCCTCAAAAGGACTGGCTGGAAATATTTTAGATTTAATTACTGTTACAGGGTCTAATTATTTAGTGTTGAATTTTCTTCTTGACTGCATTATTATGAGTAAAGGAAATAATTTTGTTCCTATCTCACTTCTTATTGCGTCTAAAGTACATCAGAAATAGTTCTTCTTGGAGCTGAGATAATTTGACCTGTATATATTACTTGCTGATAGTACAAGAGAGATTTAATATGTAAAATCTACAGAGATGAGGAGCATTTATGTGGCTTTTAGTTTCTTTCAGTTGCTACATGTCTCCAGTAAGCTTTTAGTATATATTGGAAACAAACAGTTCTTTAGTAAGAAGAAAGTGGCCTCTGCTGTAAATGGTACAGTTGACATTCCTTTTATGAAAGTTTCAGAAGTAAGTCTTCTTTGTCCTCACTATGACAGATGGTCACCTTCTTATAATATAGGCAAATAGAATATCTTCATGGAATAGTACAGAGACATTAATGCTAGTGACTGATAAGCAGTCCTCTATTGCTGGGTACACATTCATTGTATATCCTTTTCTCATAGAGGGATCACTGTGTGATAGGTTTAGAGGGATCACTGTGTGATAGGTTTGGGCCAATTAATATATAAGTTGAGGTGTCATTACTTTTGAGTGGAAGTCGTTAATTGCTAATGTGGTCTTTTCCCATTGTCAATCAGAATGGTCTACAGAGTTGTGCTTACCATTGTGATAACAGGATCATAATATAGCCTCTCCTCTCTGTTACAGGATGGACATTTTATTTTCAATTGGAAATGATATTCTCTCTGTGTACTTATTAAACATCACTAAAATTTTCGAGGCCTTTACACAATATATGTCTATCAGAGTTACCTCTCTGCAAGAACATCTAAGTTCAAAGCATTGCATCATTAGTGTAGGTGTCATAAATAGTTCTGCTCTGTGGCCTAAAAATTCTGATTTGTTTTGATAATTATGTGTGGCCTGCCTTACAAATTGCTAGTTTTGACTCGAGGTAATCCTGTTATGTTTCCTAAAGAAATTTTTGAATACAGTATTTTTTGAATGGGTCAGCTATGGTGATTTAGTATTAAGTATTCATCTCAAAGTTGAATAATTAGCCTTCTGGATAAGGTTATTTACTAATTATAAATTATAACAACGTGCTAAATAGAATGTGCCCAGTAGTTAATAGCCTGTGATAAAAGCTCTGGATTCCCTTTATGTGTTACTATTGTGTTTGTCCCTTTATATTTACAACAACAGAATCTGATGGATTTTTCAGGTAAGGAACTTAAGGTTGTTCCTTCTGACAGTAATCAGTAGGCATAAGAGATAAGCATGCACTTGTTCATAGGTTCCAAAGTCACATTATTATTATTATAGTTCAGAAGCCTGTTGATACTGTTGTCTTTGGGCAGAGGGCATATATACCAGTCATTTAATGAGAAGCATGCTTTAGAATATAACATTAAAGTATTCACAATGTATGTACCCTGTCATATTATCATGTAATTCATATTAGAATCATTCTTGTTCTTTCCCTTGCCCTTTTGGATTGTACCAAAGGTGTTATAATTTAAGCTTTACAGAACTGTAGTGGCCTGTAATTTTTAGGTATAGTTGGAGTCATAATTGGTTTTGTAAGTAACGTTGAGTTGTGAGATACTGAATTCTTATTTTGATTGTAGTTTGGACACTGACAACTGGTTTTAAATGAGACAACTTGGCTTTCATAATTCGTTGAAAGGACTTTTAGAATTCACCAGAGCTGTTTTACTTTTGGTTATACTTTATTTCAGCAAAGTATCTGATTAAAATCAGGCCAAGAAAAGGTATATTCTATGACTGAGTTTCCAGCTCTCCTATTCCAGTGTATGTTACCAAGTTAGGAACCTCCACATAGTTTCGAAAGCTTGTACTAGATCTCTATTGTGGTTGAGCACCACCCCATGTAGTACCAAGTGCTTGTACTGGACCTCTATGGTGTATGAGCCCCACATGTCTGGCTTTAATTTCCCAGTCCTCCAGAGGCTGGGCCAGTGCTCTTTGGCTTGAAATTCACAGCATCCATCGCAATCATGCTGTTAGCAAAGACTTGCTTGAGTCAGTATTTCCAGGTAACAAAGTAGCTGTCATCCCACCTCTGTGGCTTCTTGGGCTCCAAAATATACAAAGAAGCTGGTGGTAAGATTGCAGATGTCCTTGTCTCAACAATAAGAAGCAGTTCAAGTGAGAAGCAGTTTATGTTTTTAGAGCTTTATAATACTTGATGCCCTCGTGTGCAGTTAACTTTCGGCCAGGTGACGAAGAAGCTCAGTAAATTAAAAAGAAAAAAACATTAATAATGAGTCTTTGGGAGCAAGTGGTGACAGCGGTGAAGAAGTGGCTTGTTTTCTGAGAGAGTATCTTGCAAGTTCGCCCCTTGCTGTTCTCAAACTGGCATTCATTCTTCCCTAACCACCTGAATGCTAAGATTAAACACATGAGCCAACACAACCTGCTACAAGGCAGCATTATTTGTGACATGGAGACATAATAGTAAAGTGAGACTACAAAAGTATTATATCTCATGCAGTGAAAATGATAATATATTCCACAGAAGCTGCTTTTGAAGATTATTACATTACAAGACTATCAGAATATCAAGAAAAATAGAAACGATGTTTAGAATTCTCAGTAGTATATCATCCTACATAATTCATGTAGATACTTTATCATGAAATATTTTTGTCTAAAATGGAACATGATGGGCTGGAGAGTTGGTTTAGCAGTTAAGGCACTTGCCTGCAAAGTCTAGAGACCCAGGTTCGACTCTCTAGAACCCAGGTAAACCAGCCGCACAAGGTCATGCATGCACCCAAGGTGGCACATGCTTCTTGAGTTCAATTGCAGTGGCTAGAAGCCCACTCACTCACCACTCTATATTTCTCTTTCTTTCTTTCTTTCTTTCTTTCTTTCTTTCTTTCTTTCTTTCTTTCTTTCTCTCTCTCTCTCTCTCTCTCTCTCTCATAAAAGAAGAAAAAATAAAATAAAATTGCATGGGACATTTTAAGATTTAGGCAAAGGCGACAGGTGTTTCTCTATCATGTGTTCTGTCTATAGTGTTTTTTAGTAGTACAATACTGATAATATTATTTTCAGGTAGAAATACATTATTTAGCAGTTTTCTTAAATTGTTTTGTTTGAACTATTTGGTAAAGCTGAGAAATAATATACAAGGCAATAACATATATTTAGACAAATATTTGATGCACATACTGGTGTTTTCTCATTGTAATGTGATAGATGTATGTATGTCAAACATTTTAATTTTTAATTGTAGTATACCCAGTATTTTACTTGTTTAAAGTCATATAAAAATGAACACCATTCTTATGGTAGGCAAATAATGAAGGATTTAAAAATCAGCCTGGCACCTGTTCAAGTGAGCAGGATGGTTATTTATATACTCATTTTGAAACTAGAGAAACACATAGAATGTGCTAATGAAAGTTTCCCCTACGACTATATGAAATGTATGCATTCCCTCATTTTATGAATTTAGTTTTGATTTTATAAGCAGAACCACATCTTGGATTCCTTTATTACCTTATACATTATGAACCTTTCCCCTCTCTCTTAGCAATCTTCCTGAGCTCTTTCCGGGTGCCATATGAAGAAATCAAAATGATGATATTGGAAGTGGATGAAACACAGTTGGCAGAGTCTATGATTCAGGTAAACAATCAGGCAAAGCTTAAATGGCAATATTTCATTGCAAACTTCTCATTAAATAGTAATCTGTAAGTGAAGCAACATTCTCAACCCCAGTCATTCAACTGGAAAATCATTGCTGCATAATTAGTTTTAGCATAACTTCTGCATTGCCAGGAGATAAAACTCTGCATCTTCTCTTAACTGAAAACTAAACATAATGCTATCAAGATGATTACATTTCAATTATTTTAAATGACTGCGTCTGAAAGGCAAATTGTTTAATTTTACATACGTGTTTTAGATTTTGTTACATTTAAGAGTACTGGCATGTTAATTTAAATTTGTTTTATAGGCTTTGTCGAGTGTTTTTCTTTGGCTTATGGAGTTGCATTCCTACTTGGTATAGAAGATTGAGGGGGTTTTCTTTTTATTTAGTTAATTTTACTATCAACCCTTTCTTAGGTCCTAGAAGAGCATAGTATATATTAGTTACACAGTTCTCTGTATTTATTTAGTAAGCAAGATGATTAAAAAGTTTTTCACACATACTATTTTTTTTTAAAGTGTGCCAGTATTATGCCAAAGTTACTAAATTATACATAAGGGACCAAAAATTCATAGATAGATATATGGTGAGGGCATGTCTTCAATTTACCATGTTTTGTTCTGGTAAGGATACACTGACAAATGGTGTTTTTGAAAAGCAAATGAGGCCAGTGGGCCAGGTGGGTGGTATAGGCAGGCCTGTCATCTCTGCCCTCAGGATGCTGAGGGAGGGAAAGCAAGAGGTCCAGGCCTTGCTGGGAGGCCTGTGGAGGGTCAAAAAGAGAAAGAATAAGAGAAACCAGAGAATAATTTGTTAATGTCAAGAAGTGATTAAAATTATTTTAGCTGTTCTAACCCATCAATTCATGATGTCTATATAGGTGGTTGCAAGTCTTGTTCCTCCTTTCTATTATTTTAAATATGGTGGTGGTATATTCTCACTTGCAGTTTGTGTTTTGAGTTTCTCAGACTCATAAAACTGTGCAACTCAATAACTTTCTTTAAGCACTATTATACTATGATAGTTTTTTTTCCCCCTACAGTGAGTTTTTTCTATTATTGCTGATTGTTTATGTGACTTCTTGCTGGGAGCAGATGCCAAGTTTCTTAAGAAAATTTTTTTACGCCATACGTGTTTACATTTCTGATAGTGATTTTGTTAAATATTTGCTGAGTAGCTTTTAACTTGGTTACATGAATGCTTTAGATAATCATGTGAATTTTGTGGTTTGGAGATAGAAATCAAGTCATTTGCATTGTGTAATTCATATCCAGTGTAGGATCAACTTTACCTATTTTTTTCTTTCTTTGTTTCTTTCACTTTCCCTTTTCTTTCCTCTTTCCCGTCTCCTTTCCTTTCCTTTCTTTCCGAATTTTCATGCTAGGGCCTCCAGTCACTGTAATTGAACTCCAAAAGCCTGTGCCACCTTATGCACATGTGTGAACTTCTGTTTGTGTTACCTTGTGTGTCTCTGGCTTACATGGGATCTGGTGAGTGGGACATGGGTCCTTAGACTTCACAGACAAGCACCTTAACTGCTCAGCCATTTTTCCAGCCTTTTATTTAATCTCTTAATGTAGTGGTTTCCTTTGACTGCTGCAACTATTTGCCACAAACTTAATAGCTTAAGATAACAAATTTATTATGTTACTGTAGAGAATTGGCCTCCTTTGGCTGGAATCCAGGTGTCAGCAGGCCTAGATTTCTTTCTGTGGGGCACAGGGAAGAACCCTAGTCTCTCTCCTTTTTAGCATCTCTCGGCTACCTCCCTCACCTTAGACCCTTCCTTCATTCTCCAGGCTAGCATGGTTTTATCCTTCCTTTCTTTCCTGATCACATTTCCCTCTCCCTCTGTGGCTCTGTTAATAATTTTACTTTAGTGATTACAATGGATACTCAGTTAATCCAGAGTAATCACCCTAATTTAAGCTCAGCATCTAGTAACTTGGAGACCAGCTATATCTTTGATTCCTATTATCATATAAGCAGGTATTATCATAGAGCCTGGGAAGTAGACTTGGAAATCTTGTGGTTGGTTATCCTTATTCTACATAGCATACTTACTAAATATAAAGTCAAATTTATGAGTTTAAAACCTAAGAATATTTTGGATGAATAATATTTTCTTATTCATCAAAAAAATAAGAACTTGATAGCTATTTGTTCTCTTAATGATTAATTACAAATGTTGTCTTTATTTTGATATGGAGTAGTTCCTACTTTGGGCAGACTAGAGTGGTAAAATATTACTTTGTAATAATTAACCTTTTATTGGCTTTGTTCAGCTGCCATGATTCCATTTTTGCATATGTGTTTTTCATATGAAATATATCAGTGCTATGCTGGTTTTCATGCCACTTCATGTGTGATTTATATTTATTTGAGATGGAGAGAGAAAGAGAGAGAGAAAGAGAGAGACATGGACGTTCCAGGGCCTTTAGCCTTTGCAGTTGATCTCTATCTGGCTTTATGTGGCTACCTGAGAATCAAACCTTGGTCTTTGGGCTTTGGAGGTGAGCACCTTAACTGTTGAGCCATCTCTCCAGCCCTCATACATCATTCTTTATCCATTTAAAATAAGTTCATACTAGTAATAGAGCTTGTCCCATCAGTCTTATTGATTTCTTGTGGTAATATCAAGGTTGCTACTGTGTGAGGTTGTATGAGAGACAGATTTCATCTTCTTGGTGTTTGTATTTGCAACAATAGATGACGTATGCTTACATAATAATGATACAATGCAGGCTTGGCCAAGATTGAATTAGAACTAGAGAGTATGTCTGGGGAATGCACTCTGTTGTGTGTGAAGCCACTGGTACTTAATGTGTAGTCAGGCAGGGGGCTAGAGAATAATAGGGGAATTTTATGAGAAATGCAGATGGTCATTGATAATACTGTGAGCTGTGAGGGCCACTCCTGTGTTTAGACAAGTTGTCTAATTTAACTTGATAAAGCATAAGATTTTTGGATACATGCGTCATTTGGTAAGGCTTTGAAAGTAAAGGAAGCTTGGATTCACAATCATAAAAATTATATATATTTCTTACTGGAGCATGAAAATTAATAAATTTCTAATAAAAGATTAAAATGTGTGTATTAACTAAAGTATTCATTGACATATGGCAATGTGAAAGAATGCTGAAGGAATTCAGATGCTTATTGTAGCAGTTACCTTGTTGCTGGGACAAAACACCCAACAAGAAGCTGCTTATGGAGGGGGCATTGATTTTGGCTTAAGGTCTTGAGAGGAAGTTTCATCATGATGAGGAAAGCGTGACAGAGCAGACAGCTGGTATGGCAGATATTGCGTATTAGCTGGGAGGATATCTCAAGAGTGAGCAATTTCTGCGCACCAAACTTCAGCAAGGCTCTACCTCCCAAAGGTTCTTCCACATTGCCAGATTGCAACTGTTAGGGGGCCAATTATTCCAAACACTGGGGAGCATTATGGGGAACATTTCATTCAAACTACCACACTTGTGATAAAAAGTTACTTGGACAGGGCTGGAGAGATGGCTTAGCAGTGAAGGTGCTTGCCTACGAAACCCAAGGACCCATGTTTGACTCTCCAGGTCCCACATAGCCAGACACACAAGGTAATCCAAGCATGTAATGTTGCATATGTGCACAAGGTGGCACATGAGTTCCATTTACATGGCCATAGGCCCTGGCATGCCAATTCTCTCCCTGTCAATCTTTCTCTCATAAAAAAATTTACAAAAATCCAGGCGTGGTGGTGGCCTTTGATCCCAGCACTTGGGAGGCAGGGGTAGGAGGATTGTTGTGAGTTCAAGGCCACCCTGAGACTATATAGTGAATTCCATGTCAGCCTCAGCTGCAGTGAAAAACTGCCTCAACAAACAAACAAACAAAAATTACAAAAAAAATAAAATACCTTGGACAGTAAGTTGTCAGCTAGAACAGTTGAAAGAACATATAAATACATAGGTTTTTTGGTCACAGGTATGTCCACCATGAGATTTCAATTTATATGGTAAAATCTTGTATACTTATGTTGTTTTTTTAAAAAAAATTTTTTAAAGTTTTTATTTATTTATTTGAGAGTGACAGACAGAGAGAGAAAGATGCAGAGAGAAAGAGAGAGAGAATGGGCGCACCAGGGCTTCCAGCCTCTGCAAACGATCTCCAGATGCATGTTCCCCCTTGTGCATCTGGCTAATGTGGGTCCTGGGGAATTGAGCCTCGAACCAGGGTCCTTAGGTTTCACAGGCAAGCGCTTAACCGCTAAGCCATTTCTCCAGCCCACTTTTGTTGTTTTTATTACCCTTGCCAGTGTTAACTGTGACTGTTTCTTCAAAAGGTGATCTAAATTGCTACAGTTTGTTGGATTGTTTTGGCCAGTTAGCAACTTTTCATACAGAGGTACAGTTGACCCTATCAGACATGTTCTCTTCTGATTACCTTCTGATTGCTGGTACAAACACCTGACCAGAAGCTGCCAATGGAAAGAAAGGTTTTTATTCTGACTTACAGCCTCAAGGGAAAGCTCCATGATGGCAGGGACAGCATGGCATGAGCTGCATATCACCTCCTTGTCACAATAGGTGGAAGACATCAGCAGGAGAGGGACCTGGACTCTGGCAAGGGAGAACTGGCTCTAACACCCCTAGTCCTGCTCCCAGCAACACACTTCCTCTAGCAAGGCCACACTTCCTAAGTTGCCATCAGCTTGGGACCAAGCATTCAAAACAAACAAGCTTATGGGAACATCTGATTCAAACTCCCACATATTCTTTTATCTAACTACTTTGGATATATACCATCCTCTAACTACTTTGGATATATACCATCCTCTCACAATGTTTTAAACTAATAATACTGTGGGGATTTTTTTTCCTTCTACCAATACATAGCATGCTATAGAGATAGTTGTGTTTGTTCTTTACTTTGAGTTTGTATACATTGTTGACATTCAAATTTGGAATGATTAGCTCCTACTGTTTCTTCACCTCTTACTTTTAATATCAATAGGTTATCCAGTTACAATGTTAGTATGGAGATCTGTGTAACTTTGTCCAGTGGATTGTTTACCTTTTACCGGGAAAGTATGTTAAATGTGTGGCTTGGAAATGCTATGCATGACAAAAAGGCCAGAGGAGCTAAGAGAAGCTATGGACTATAGGTGCAGATGATACAGGAATAGGGACTTCTCGGTTAATGGTCACTTTCATTTCTAGTGGATCTCCTCACAGCCATGGGCATTTTCATTCCTAGCACACCCCCCACCCTTCCCTGATTGTTTCCCTTGCTTTTTGGTAACAACATGCTGCTTTATCCTGTTCCCCTTAGTAAAGCACTGAAATAAGTTTGGGTTGCTTGAGACTTCTGACATACAATTCCCTCAAGTTGATTGCATTTATCCAAGTGAGAAAGCTGTTCCTCTGGTATAGGTTCATTTCTTCTTTCTCAATTATAGGCAAATCAAATAAATATGCAATAGTGGTTGATTTGAATATACCATAACTCTTGGGATAGAGGAAAGTCAAATTAACTCTTTTCAAGATGCATGGAGTATTGTTTAAGGCTGAGTGTAATGGTTACCTCAACAAAAAATTCCCAAAGATTAATTTCTTCCTTGGTTTCCTTTCCATGGTTTATTAATGTTCCTGAAATTTTTGAGGTACATTTACTGAAGATTCTTTTCTTGGTTGTAATTTTTAGAACTTAATAAAGCATCTTCCTGATCAAGAGCAATTGAACTCATTGTCTCAATTCAAGAGTGACTACAACAACTTATGTGAACCTGAGCAGTTTGCTGTTGTGGTAAGTACTGAGTGTTGCTGTCCACTTTCTTCCCAGTGGTTTGTGTAGGAGCACCAGAGAGACAAGGAAAGCTGCTGCACATCACATGGATAGGAGCATTAAATATGCATCTTGCTTCTATTTTCCCAGGAATATTCTTGACCCATTACCACATTTTAAAATATTGTATTGATTGGGCTGGGAAGATGGATCAGTGATTAAAGGCTGTTGTCTGCAAAGCCTGCCAGCCTGGGTTCAGTTGTCCAGCTACCTACATAAAGCTAGACGGACATTTGTAGTGGCAAGAAACTCTGGCACATGCACGTGTGTGTGTGTGTGTGTGTGTGTGTGTGTGTGTGTGTGCGCGCACGCGCACACGCACAAGAAATAAATAAAATTGTAATAATTTAAATAATGCATTGAAATTGCACACCTATCGAAAACTAAGGAGTTTTGAATATATATATTCTCTATATCATGCCATAATGTAAAATGAAAACCATAGTGCTCATGAGCACAGTATATTTATGATTTATTCTCGAGGTATGCAATCCAACATATTGCAAGACTAGCTTTAATTTCTTATTTTAATCACTCACTTGAGCTCACCTCATGGTTTTGACTCTGAAATTAGAAATACCATGTTTTTCTTGACAACAAGAATGAAATGAATTCATTTAAAAAATATCTTCAAGGCACCTCAGTAATTATGTTCCACCTTCCTGTTTTCTGTAAGCTAAGTCTGAAGAGGTGAAAAGACTTGCTATTGCTATATATTAGCTATAATAGAACTTAAATTTAAGGTTTTTATTTTATTTTATTCATTTTTATTTTAGAGGAAGAGAGACAGAGAGAGAGAGAGGAGAGTGAGAATTGGCTTGCCAGGGACTTAGTCACTGAAATTGAACTCCAGACGCTTGTGCCACCTAGTGGACATGTGCAATCTTGTGCTTGCCTCACCTTTGTGCATCTGGCTAACATGGGATCTGGAGTGTCAAACATGGGTTCTCAGGCTTTGCAGGCAAGTGCCTTAACAACTAAGCCATCTCTCCAGCCCAAGATTGTTTTTTTATTGAAGACTCTTCCCCTGCTTTTTTTCCTACCATTAGTGATAGTTCTTTAGTTGGTTACAGTCATTATCATCATACTTTCAGTGAGTGGTTTTAAAAAATGTGACTAGTTTTCACTTGCATCTGCACTTGTGTTACTGGCTCCAGGGAAAAATAAAATTATATTTAGCATGGTTTTTAAAATTCAGGTTACCCAATGTTTTGGGCCTATCTGTATTTCGTTTCAACAATATCTTAGGCCTCTGCTCTTAAACGCTCTGCTACAGGTTTGCACACTGATACTATTCAGCTCCTCTGCTCATTCACCTTTGTGAACTGCATAGTGGACCCACAGGACAGGAGCAGGCCTTTCCCTCTTTTTTCGTTCTCCTAATTTTGAGTATGGAGTGTTTAAACTTGTTTCCTCAGTGAAGGAAACAAAACAAATGACAACAGCAAAAGCCATGTCTTGCTTTTTACTCAGTTCTCCTGGTTCGTCTCCTTGCCACCTTTTTCTCCTAGTTGCTCATTTGCTTTACTTCATGTTACCAGGTCACTTGTGTCTTTGTCTTGATACTTCTCTGGCTACTTGCTATGTGTTCCTAATGAGAATAAGTGAATAAGGGAGAAATTGTGTGTCTTTTTAATTGAGGACTTTGATATATGAAGATACTATAGTCTGATCTGATTGGATTCCCACCCTATTATCTTCTTTAGTCCCCTCTCCCCCTCCTCCATTCCACTGAGGAGCCACCTCTTTCACAGTAGTCCTTCTGTGTTGTTGTTTTCTCATTCCTTTTGTCCTCTTCTGTCCTATATTCCAAAATGTGGATGATCTATATATATGGGTAGGGTTCACCAGGTCTTCTTGGCAGTGCAGAGGAACCCCAGACACTTGTACAACTTTTTGCATCTGGCTTACATGGGTGGGTTGCAAATTGAACACAGGCCAGCAGGCTTTGCTTCTGAGTACCTGTCAGTGCAGAGCCATCTTCCCAGCTTATTTGAAGAGTTTTGAGTCTCGTCAGTGTCTACCACCATCACTGTAAGGAAGTTCCTCTGGCTAGCAGTGAGAGCCGTACTCAGATTCTTTCTTCCACTCCTTCTGCGGTTTTTCCTGAGCCCTGGCTGGTACGGTTGAGATGACTTGTCCAGTGCTCTCCTCCTCTCCTCTCCTCTCCTCTCCTCTCCTCTCCTCTCCTCTCCTCTCCTCTCCTCTCCTCTCCTCTCCTCTCCTCTCCTCTCCTCTCCTCTCCTCTCCTCTCCTCTCCTCTCCTCTCCTCTCCTCTCCCCTTCCCCCTTTCCCCCTTCCCTCTTCTCCCTTCTCCCTTCCCCCTTCTCATTTTGATGAGGAGAGGAGAACAGAGAAGGGAGATGAAAGGTCTTGTTCAGCTCACTTTCTCTTTTAATTCAGTCTTAGGCCCTAGCATATGGAATTATCCTGCCCATAGGCAGTCTGGATCTTTCCACCTTAGTTAAACCAGCCTGGAAACTCTCTCAAAGGCAAATAGAGGTTTCTGTGCTGGGTAATTATATCAAGCTGCCATGTTAGTCAGGATTAACATCCCATTGTATCATCTTGGACTCAACCTGGAATTTGTGCACTCCATGTTATGTGTTACCTGAGTCTAGGAGGGATGTGGCATGAAAAAAAGTGCTGCTGGCACTTTTTTTCTGTGGATACTGTCAGAACTCAGTCATCTGCCGGCTATACATTTTATGATTATACGAATTTCTACTTTGTGCACTATTAACATCTTAAAAGTAACTATTTTGGTGTAGAAATAATTAAGCAAAGAAAAAATATGTTTTTTTTTTCCCCTTATGTTTCACTATTTCTAATCTGGCTGTTTTTATTTCTCTAATTCCTCAAATCCATACCACCACTACCCTTGCCATTGTTCCTTCTCTTAATAAAAGAGAGGCTTCCTTAAAGCTCCAGACAGTCCTTTATAATTAACATACATTGTATAACATATGCGAAACAAAATAGAATACTTGAAGTTTTTGGTTCTCCTTTTTGAATAAAAAGGTCAGTGTTAGTTTTCTTGAGTTCTTAGGAAGCAGTGAATTTTCACTGTATCAATAATAGTTTAGTGACTCTAGGAAATTTGTTATAATGACCCTGTTTATAACTTTTAGTTTTAAATTAACATTTTAGAAGTGTGTTTGTAAGGAACGTGTAATAGAAAAGCAAGAAAGAACATGGGACTTGAGCTCTACATACAGTTTATTGAGAGGAAGAGTGAGGGGCAGCAGCCTTCCTGTGGGATGAAGGATAAAGCACTGGGCCTGGCTGGGGTTTAAACTTATGAGGATCCTATGAAAAACAGACTGTACCAGGTGCAATAGATAAAGAACCTGTAGCTGTTTGTGTCCTTGTTCAGAATAGGCCAGGATTGTCTAAGAGAGGATACCCAGCTGATTTCTGGTCCTTCGTTTTCTGAGCTAAGGGAAGTTTATCATTCAGGGGAATATTGGGGCCTGTCAAGGCCAAATCCATCTGTGGCTTCTTTATTGCCTGCTAGTTTTAGGGATAGTTATTAACTCTTTAGTTCCCTCTTGTTTTCAGGGAAGGCTATTAACTGTTCAGTGTTTATAGCAAAGATAGTTTTAGATTAGCTACTCTGCACATTGCTACTTAACTTAAATTTTATTTATTTATTTATTTATTTGGCCTGTGCATCTGTATGTGGACTTTGTGTGTGTGTGTCTGTTTTCATATATGTAGGCATGGAGGCTAAAGGACAACCTCAGATGTTATCTGCAGTTACACCATCCACCTCTTTTTAAAGAGACAGAGAGAGAGAGACAGAGAGAGATGCAAAGAGAGATAGAGAATGAGTATGTCAGGGCCTTTTAGCCAATGTGAATGAACTCTAGACCTGTTTGCCTCCTTGTGCGCATGTGTGACATTGTGCACTTGTGTTACTTTTGTATCTGTCTACTACGTGGGACCTAGAGATTTGAACAGGCTTTCTTAGGCTTCACAGGCAAGCCATCTCTCCAGCCCATCACACCTAACATTTTTTATGTGTGCTTTTGGGGATCAACCACAAGTCATCGTGCATTCATGTCAAGTATTTTATTTACTGATATATCTCCCTAACCCCACATTTACTTGTTAAGTTAGCCTGAAGTACTATTCACTTCTACCAGAAAGAAAAATCGTTATAAATTGCAACTAAGAAATAGTCAAGGATGGTCTAATCTTACCTCTATCCTCTACCTCCCTGCAATAGAACAAACATTTGCCTTTTCATTTTTTTCATAGTAAATAAATTAGCTCTTAGTTGTGCATTATTTCTTGGTTCTGGATATTGATACTGTGATTTATGATTTCCAGTACCTTCCCTCCCTTCCTCCTTTTTTCCTTTTCTCATTCCCTCTTTTTCTGCACTTTTTAGTTTTAAAAAATTCCTTACTTTAAAAAAAATCAGATCCATAACAAAGTATATGTTGCATACATTTCACCTCTGGGAATTGTCTCCTGTTTTACTTTGTTATTTTACATAGATAGCTATTTTGAAAACACGTGATTAAAATTCAGTGTTTTGCATTAGGGCCCAAGAGCTTCTTGATGTTTTCACTTGTTTTGTACTTGTTCATGTATGTCACGTGTTTTCTAGAGGACGTTGGCATATAAAAATATCACATCAAAAGATCTGAACAAGCTATCATTTAATGCTAAGGGACTTTCTTTTCTAGGCAAATGACATTTTAGAAGAATCTGTGGGAGTTGGCAGATCTAGTATCCTTTTCTATTTGGTTGTAATGAGCAAGTCTAATTTCCACTTTTTTTGGCTTATGTTCTGGCATGGAACCTTGATGACTGATGGACTCATTGGAAATATTCCTGTTCATCCATGGTCAGTCCAATGCAAAGTTTTCTCATTAAGAAATTGGCTTCTTTTTAGGATGCAGTGGTGTCCTGCTTTACCTACTTTCCTTTTCTAATCTATAGATTAAGAAATAAAAATACATTTCCTAGAAGCTGTCATTCAGTTGCTTCTATTGCTTCTTGGAGTTCTTCCTTCCGACTTCCTTCATCCATCCACCCCATTGTTACTTACCAATGGCTGCTCACCATGGATCCCAGCCTCATTGTGTGTATGAGTGCATTTCTTATATTTGCAGGGTTTCTTTGATCAATTAGCCATGAGGCAAAATCACTGTGTTCATAGTGGCATGATTCTAGCTGTGTGAGAAATGATTTATGTAAATATGCAACAGGATCAGAAAGATTAGCTGAAGTTTGGAAAGAGGCCGAAAAATTTACATTTGAAGCTTGATGTGCTAGCCTTACTTTGATTAAATATTCTAGGATTTTTAACATTTGTGTCCATATTATTTAATTCTGTTAATCTGCCTATTCTTCAAAGGAATCAAACATTTATCAGAGGAGTGTTCTATTTGTATGTTGTATTTTGATCTACTACCATTTGGTGTCACTGTAGGGCAGGGCTTTTAAACTTTGTGCAGTGGAGGCCTCTTTTTCACCCTGTAATTGAAACAGCATTATAGAAAGTTCATGCATATCTTTTTGCATTAGAAATACTGTTTCAAAATAGACCATAGTGTCCTTGTGGGAAAATACAAATAACATAAAAATATTGAATACAATCTGAGCATGCATCGGCACTCCTATTTCACATAGCTCATTTTACACAAACTATGATCTTCACAGTCAGACTTCTTTTTTTAATGTGTGTGTGTGTGTGTGTGTGTGTGTGTGTGTGTACACATTATTGACAACTTCTATACTTAAAACAAACCATGGTATTTCCCTCCCCTCTCCCACTTTCCCCTTCATAACTCTACTCTCCATCATATCCCCTCCTTCTCTCCATTAGTCTCTCTTTTTAATTTGCTGTCTTCATCTTTTTCTTCTATCATGACAGTCTTATGTAGGTATTGCTAGGCACTGCAAGGTCTTGGATATCAAGGGCAATTTCTGTCAGGGCAGTTCTACATAAGGAATGGTACCCTTCCTTTGGCTCTTACTTTCTTTCCACCACCTCTTCCACAATGGACCCTGAGCCTTGGAGGGTGGGAGATGTTTCAGTGCTGGACACTCCTCCTCAGGACTATGTTGCCTTTTGGATCATCCTAATGGCCATCACCATCTGTAAAGAGAAGCTTCTGTAATCAGAATTGAGAGTAGCATTAATACATGAATATTAAGTGTAGTGCTTTTAGGGCAGTTTGCTGAGAATAATAAATTCATTTATCCAGACAAGACCAGGCTTTATACCCGTATGGCTCATGACCTCTCCTGCCATAGGCTTTTGAGTAGGTTTTCAGTACCAGGCATGTATTCCCTCCCATAGAGTGGGCCTGCAGTCCAATTAGAGAGTAGTTGGTTTCCTCCAGAGCAGACATGCCACTGTTGCACTCGTTTAGTCATGTGGCCTGTCTGGCCAAACTTGAGGCTTTCAGTGTCCACTGTTTTCACTGCTGATGACTTCTGTCTCCCATAAGGCTGCATACAGTGCAGCTTTTCCCAGCTTTCAGTTGGCAGGGCTGCAGGGAGAAGATTTTCCGCTCAGCACCAGCTTGATTTCTCAGTGACTCTGCTGCTTGGGTATGTGAAGTCTTCAGCAATAGGGTCTAACCATTTCTTTCTCATGGGAAACCAAGGGCCTTGGCAATAGCCTATAATGTTTTATAGTCAACAGGAACCTCCGTGGCCAACAACTCACTGGAAGGTATCCCATCCCTGGCACTGAAAATTTTCTAGTAACAATCTATGGCTTCTGGATGTGCCATTATTTAAGATAGTAGATTTTCATATGTCTGATTCAGAATATGTTAAATTTTGATTGCCCCCCCTGCCCCGCCCTTCTTTTATACCATCTCTTCCCCTGACCTCACTTAGGGCTTTCCGCTTCCTGTAATCTGTTCTGCTAATTACATATATACAATACCATCTCCTTAAGACCTTCCCTCCCCTTCCTCCCTCATAGCATGTTTCTAGCCTGTGGGCCTCTGCTGCTGATTTTTGGTTCCAACTCATACATAATTCTATATATTTATAGCCAAGATCCACATATGAGAGAGAACATGCGACGTTTGGCTTTCTGTGCCTGGGTTACCTCACTTAGTATAATCCTTTCCAGATCCATCCATTTCCCTGCAAATTTCATTTTTCTTTACCTCTGAGTAGAACTCCATTGTATATACTACATCTTTATTATCCATTCATCTGTGGATGGACATCTAGGCTGGTTCCACTTCCTAGCTATTGTGGATAGAGCAGGAGTATGCCTGGCTATGCAAGTATCTCTCAGGTATAGAGAAGAGTCATTAGGATATATGCCTAGGAGTGCTATAGCTGGATCATATGGCAAATCTATTTTAAGCTGTCTCAAGAACCTCCACACAGATTTCCACAATGGCTGTACCAGATTACATTCCCACCAACAGTGTAAAAGGGTTCCCCTTTTACCACATCCTTGCCAACATTTATTGTCATTTGTTTTCCTGATGGTAGCCATTCTGACAGGAGATAGATGGAATCTCAAGGTAGTTTTAATTTGCATTTCCCTGATGGCTAAGGATGTAGAACACTTTTTTAGATGTTTATATGCCATCTGTATTTCTGCTGGTGAGAACTCTCTATTTAGTTCCATAGCTCATTTTCTAATTGGGTTGTTTGATTTCTTATTGTTCTATTTTTTGAGTTCTTTGTATATTCTGGATATTAATCATCTGTCAGATGTGTAGCTGGCAAAGATTTTCTTCCATTCTGTAGGTTGTCTCTTTGCTCTATTCACAGTGTCCTTTGCTGTAGAAAAGCTTTGTAATTTCATAAGATCCCAGTGGTCAATTAGTGGTTTTATTTTTTGAGCAATTGAGAATATATTCAAAAAGTCATTACCTATGCAAATATGTTGAAGGGTTTCCCCTACCTTTTCCTCTAGCAATTTCAGAGTTTCAGGTCTGATATTAAGGTCCCTGATCCACTTGAATTTGATTCTTGTGCATGGATCTATTTTCATCTTTCTACATATAGATATCCAGTTTTCCTAGCACCACTTGTTGAAGAGGCTGTCTTTTCTCCAATGAATATTTTTGGCATTTTTTGTCAAAAATCAGATGGCTGTAGCTGCCTGGATGAACATCTAGGTCCTCAATTCTGTTCCATTGATCGACATGTCTGTCTTTGTGCCAATACCATGTTGTTTTTGTTATTGTGGCTTTGTAATATAGCTTAAAATCAGGTATGGTGGTCCCATCAGCCTTATTTTTGTTGCTCAAAATTGTTTTGGTTATTCGAGGTTTTTTTGTGCTTCCCCATGAAATTTTGGATTTTTTTTTTCTATTTCTGTGAAGAATGCCATTGGAACTTTATTGGGGATTGCATTAAATGTGTAGATTGCTTTTGGTAAGATTGACATTTTCATAATATTGATCCTTCCAACCCAAGAACATGGGATGTTTTTCCACTTCTTTGTGTCTTCTGCAATTTGTCTCTTGAGTGTTTTAAAGTTCTCATTGTAGAGGTCCTTCACTTCCTTGGCTAAGTTTATTCCAAGGTACTTAATTTTTATTTTTGAGTCAATTGTGAATGGGAGAGATTACCTGATTTAATCCTCTGCATGTTTATTATTAGTATATGGGAAAGCTACTGATGTCTGTGTATTTATTTTGTATCCTGCTATGTTGGTAAAAGTGTAATTTATCAGCTCTAATAGTTTGATGGTAGAGTCTTTTATGTATAGAGTCATATCATCTGCAGATAATGATAATTTGATCTCTTTCTTTCCAATTTGTATCCCTTTTATGAATGTCTCTTGTCTATTGCTATTGTTGTTGCTAAGACTTCCAGTACTATATTAAATAAAAATGGGGACATTGGACATGCTTGTTTTGTTCCTGAGTTTAGTGGAGAAGTTTTTCTCCATTTAGTATTATGTTGGTTGTATGTTTGTCATAAATAGGTTTTATTATGTTGAGATATGTTCCTTCTATTTGCAGTTTCTGTATTTTACCATGTAAAATTTTTTACCATGAAAGGATTTTGGATTTTGTCAAATGCCTTTTCTGCATCTATTGAGGTAATCATGTGTTTTTTGTCCTTCTGGCCATTTATATGATATATTACATTTATTGATTTGCATATAATGAACCATCCCTGCATCCCCGGGATAAAGCCAACTTGGTTGGTTTGAATAATCTTTCTGATATATTCTTGTATTCTGTTTGCAAATATTTTGTTCAAAATTTTTGCATCTATGTTCATGAGAGAGATTGGTCTATAATTTTCTTTTTTTTGTTCTGTTTTTGTTTGGTTTTGGTATAAGGGTGATGCTGGCTTCATAAAAGGAGTTCGTTAGAATTTCTTTCTGTTGGAATGTTTGAGAAGCAGTTCTTCCATGAAGGGCTGGTAAAATTCACCAGTTAATCAATCTGGGACTGGACTTTTTTTGTTGGAAGACTTTTTATAACTGCTTGGGTCTCCATACTTGTTATAGGTCTATTTAAATGGTTTATCTCATCATGATTTAATTTTGGTAGGTCATATGAATCAAGGAAATCATTCATTTCTTTCACATTTTTAACTTTAGAGGCATATATATATTCTTAAAGTATTTGCTTATAATTGTCTGAATTTCTTTGTAATCTGTTGTAATGGTGCCTTTTTCATCTCTAATTTTATTAATTTTTGTCTCTCTTGCTTCTGGTCAAATTTTCTAAGGGTTTATCAATATTGTTTATTCTTTCAAAGAATGAACTCTTTGATTCATTGATTCTTTGGATTTTTTTGTTGTTGGTTTGTATTTTATTAATTTCTGCCCTTAAAAATCTTTATTATTTCTTTTCATCTACTGATTTTTGATTTGCTTTGTTGTTCTTCTTTTTCTAAGGCCTTGGAAACAAGACCTTAAGATGGAACAATTAAGTTGTTTATTTGTAAACTCTGTAATTTCTTAATGTAGGCACTTAGAGCTATAAATTTCTCTCTGGACTTCCTTCATTGTGTCCCAAAGGTTTTGGTATATTGTATTATCATCGCCATTTGATTCTATGAATTTTTTGATTTCCTTTTTTATTTCTTCAATGACCCATTGATCATTCAATCGTGTACTGTTTAGTCTCCAGGAATTTCTGTATGCTCTGTAGCTTTTCTTGTTGCTGATTTGCAGTTTAATCCCATTGTGGTCAGATAAGAGTACAAGGGATTATTTCATTTTTCCTGTATTTGTTGATATTTGCTTTGTGTCCTAATATATGGTCTATTTTAGAGAATATTCCATGTGCTGCTGAGAAAAATGTATATTCTGCAGCATTTGGATGGAATGTTCTGTAAATAACTGTTAGGTCCATTTGTTCCATGACATTATTTAATCCAGATGTCTCACTGCTTGTTTTTTTGTCATGATGATCTGTCAGTTGTTGAGTGTAGTGTATTGAAGTCATCCACTACAATGGTGTTTGGTGTTATCTGTGACCTTAAGTGTAATAGTGTTTGTTTGATGAAACTGGGAGCCCCCATGTTAGGTGCATATATGTTTAGGATTGTTATGTCCTACTGTTGGAATGTTCGTTTAATCAGTATAAAATGACCTTCTTTATCTTTCCTCAGTAATGCTGGTTTGAAGTCTATACTGTCAGATATTAGGATAGCAACCCCTGCTTGTTTTCTAGGCCCATTTGCTTTAAATACCACTTTCCATCCTTTCACCCTAAGACAGTGTCTATATTTTATTGACAGATGGTTTTCCTTGAGGCAACAAATGGCAGGATACTGCCTTTTAATCCAGTCTGTAAGTCTGTGTCTTTTGGTTTGTGCATTGAGGCCATTGATATTAAGAGTTATTATTGAAAGGTATGCATTTATTCTCGCCATTCTTCTTTCCTGTTTTCCCTTTACTCATTTGTTTTAATTGTTATTCGAGTGTGGTTTATTTTTTCCTATTTCCTCTTGTGTGTGTTTTGCTTTCTCTTTGGCATTTAGAATTCCTTCAAGTATTTCCTGTAGATCTGGTTTATTTGTCATAAATTCCTTTATCCTGTTTTTGTTGTGGAATGTCCTTATTTCTCTATCAATTTGGATAGATAGCTTGCAGGATAAAGTAATCTTGGTTGACAGTTGTTATCTTTCAGAACTTGGGGTACATCATTCCCAGCCCTTCTGGGTTTTAAATTTTGTGTTGAATAATCTGCAGTTATTCTAATGGGCTTGTCCTTGTAGTTGACTTGCTTCTTCTCTCTAACTGCTTTCAATATATTTTCTTTAGTTTGTGTGTTTAGTAGTTTAATTATAACATTGCGAGGAGAGGTTCTTTCCAGATTTTGTCTGTTTGCTGTTCTCAAAGTCTCTTGTGTCTTCATTGGCATTTCTTTTCCAATTTGAGGAAAATTTTCTTCTATGATTTTGTTGAAATCACCCACTAAGCCTCTGGATTGAAATTCTTCTCCTTCTTTTATACCCCAAATTCTTATGCTTGATCTTTTCATAGTGCCCTGGATATCTTGAAATTCCCATTCATACCTTATAACTATTAGCTTGTCTTTCTCTTTGTTGGACTGTATTAGATCTGCCACCTGGTCTTCTAGTTTAGATATTCTGTTTTCTCCTTCATCCATTCTACTGGTGAGACTTTCCACAGATTTTTTTTTTTTTTTTCATTGACTGTATTCTCATGGCCAGGATTTCAGCCTGGTTTTTCTTCAGCATTTTTATTTCCTTACTTATGTCTTGTCATGACCTCCTTATTTCATTGAGCTGGTTTCCTGTTTTCTCTTTCAGAAGTTTGTTTTCTTTAATTCCTTTTTTTTTCTCCATTGATTTCTTTCATTTCTTCTTTGATTTCTTTGAGTTTAGATATCATCAATTTTTTGAAATCTTTGTGAGTCATTTCATCTAAAACATTCTCATTAGTGATCATTTTTGATGGGTTTATAATTTTTGGTGAGACTGTATTGTCATGATTCTTTGAGTTTCTTGTATTAAAATGTAGTGACTTTTGCATCCTGAATTCATTTGGTGTTTGGGTTTTCTACTTATCTGCAGTGTTCTTAGATGTAGTAATCCATCTTTATATACTTTCAGAATATAAGTTTAAGGTGCCAGGTGTAGCTCTTGTCCCCCAATCCAGCTGCAGAAATAATCCTTGGTGTTGAGTTTGCTTGCTAAGCAAGTATTCTAGTGGACTGAGTGGAACAATTTACTGGCAAATTCTAAACTTCAACTGAACAATATGCACATTCAATAAAAACCAGCACAAAGTATGCAATTGTGAGGATTAAAACAGTCTTATAAAGCCAAAATCCCTAAGGGTGTGTGTTGTTCTACACCCTTAATCTTGTTAGCTGTGAGGTAGAGATTTCTGTTCTGAATTGGGTTCCAGGTCAGCCTGTGTCTGGATCAAACCCTGCCCCTAGTAGTGACAGAAGCAAAAGACAAAGGCCCTGTAAATATGAAAGCATAAAAGGCAATAATATTCAACCCTCAAATACAGGTTATTTGAAAATGGTAAAGCCAACCAAGAATATATAACCCATAACCTGCTCTGACAAGGAAAGAGAGATTAACTCTTCCAATGCTCAGGCCTATGAACCTTTTTTTTTTTTTGGTCATTCAGCCTCATTACCATTTGGGGTGACTTGCAGTCTCACCAATGCTGAGTGCCTACTTAAATCTCTCAGTGTTGTGCTGTGGAGCTGGAGGCTCTGATCAGCTGTGCTGGCTGCACTGCCACTGGGGGCTGAATGTTGGAAATTTGTGGATCTGATGGTGGGGGATGGGAGAGTTTAGGCTTCTGGAGTTGCTTATGTAGTTCTACCTGTATCCCTTTCAGTAGCTCCTTAGTTGATCTTCAGATTTCTTAACTTTGCAAGAAGGCTGATGAAGTTGAAAAATCCCCTTGTGCTTCTGGCTGATGTGGGTACTGGGTCCTTAGGCTTTGCAGGCAAGCACCTTTACTGCTAAGCCATCTCTCTAGCCCATGCATCTGTTTTTAATATTAGTTTTATTGCTATTTCTTTAAGAAATAATCCAAGAAATTGAAATCCTTCATTAAAAAGTTTTTTTTTTCATCTTATTTTTATTTATTTGAGAGTGACAGACAGAGAGAGAGAAAGAGGCAGATAAAAATAGAGAATGGGCATGCTACTGCCTCCAGCCACTGCAAATGAACTCCAGACAGGTACGCCCTCTTTTGCATCTGGCTAAAGTGGGTCCTGGGGAATTGAACCTGGGTCCTTTGGCTTTGCAGGCAAGTGCCTTAACTGCTAAGCGACCCCCCCCTTTTAAAAAAAAACGTAGAGTCTAAATAGTTCAGTCTTTTCCCAGCTTATAGTTCTCCTCCCGAGCAATGGGGTTGCATCTTTGTGTTGCTGTGCTTCCCAGGCAGTTATAGTCTTGATAGTCACCCTAAATTGCCCTTCTTAGAGGCACATGTATATACACATTCATGCACTGTGTGAGGATTATTTTTCATGTATCACAGTAGATACTTAATATTGTTTTCATTTTCCCTTGTGTCTTTTCTGCTCTTTAACGAGACTGGAACAGTTATATATGTATTGAGTGTTCACATTTCTTAGAATTGCCTGTTGCATTGTTTAGTCGTTTTCCTGTTGTGTTGCCTTTCCTTGGGCTTTGTAGGAGCTCCCTGGGAATTGACTTCTTTGTAAATATTTGAATTTTTCGTTACTGCCTCTCACATGTGTGCTATATTTATGATTCCTCTTATACTTTTAACTGGTGAAGTTTTCTATTTAAAACAGATTCAGTGGGGTATGGTGGCACACACCTGTAATCCAGCATTTGCAAAGCTTGGACATTAGGAATGGCACAAATTTGAGGACAGCCTGGTCTCTATGTCCAGTGCCAGGCTAGCCATGGCCACATAACAAAACCTTGCCTCTCAGCAAACAAATTTAATACATATTCACCCAATACCTCTTGCGTATTACATATTATTCTATACTGTTGAGTTTTGCAGTGAGCACATCACTTAATTCTTATTTTTCCCATGTTCCAGTTAGAGCTAATAATACCAAACACATACATGAAAATGTGAAGCAACATCAGGCAGTAACATAAGTCGACAAGAAGTGGGGAAGGAAGTGAGTGTATTTCAGAAGAGTGGACATGAAGGCCTTGATAAAGAGTGATTGGAGAAGCCTGGTTTGAGATAAGATGTGTGAGAATCTTGAGTAAACATGCTATAGACAGAGGAAACCACAAACACACCAACATCTTCTGAGATAAGTAATTTGATATAATGTGTTGATACAAAACATACCTCTTACCCCAAGAGCTATTGTTATGATTGTTTGCTGTATGCAGGTATGTGTGACCATGCCCAGAAGTGTAGGTTTGGCTTATCCTGAATGACATGTTCCACTGTGGATGAGGGTACAGGAACTTGTATGGTCCCAGAAACTTAAGAGTCATAAATCAGTGCAATTACCGAATACCTTGCTGGGGATGTGAAGTAGTGGATCACAACAGTTGGAAGATGTACATCTTTGGATGTTACAGTGTCCATAGTTTTAGGGATCGTTGATTCTAGTCACTTACTGAGTTTAACAACACACTTTAGAAAGTTTAACCTAGTGGTTCCAAAGATATTGTCAGATACAGGGATACTAAATGGCTAGTTATGGGACCAGTGACACCCCAAGACAATTTTGGCTCTCATTCTACAACATTCTATCTCTCCATGATCAAGAAGTTCTAGTCAGTCAATTATGCTACACAGTCTTCAATACAGTTGGGGCTTCTTTAGGGATCTCCAGTTCACAGAAGCCAGTGGCTGTTGTAGTATGAGTGAAGGAGAGTTACAGGTTGATTTCATTCTATAAAAAACTTCTAGAGTTGTTAAGAAGGTATTGACATTGATGCTTTAGGAGAGTGTTTTGGAGATGGAGACATAATTGAAGTCAGTGATAGGTTCACCAGCTATTTCAGTGATCTCATTGTAAGGTGTTGAAGCATTGGTGGCCTGACAGACCTGGTGCTACTGTTCTGAGAAGTGGTCAGAATCTGCTTACTTTTGAGAACAGGGAGGTTAAGGTTTCTACCAACTGAATTTGGTGGTGATGGGGGAATCCAACATAGTTTTTGGACTGTTGGCATGTGCAGTTTGGAGAATGAAAGATTTCATTTAAAGAGAAGAGGCAAATAGAAGGAATAGATTCTTGGAGGGAGCATCACTTGAAAATTTCTGTTGACACCAGGTGGGCAGATGAGCTATTCATTCACTATCCACAATGGGAATTTAGTCCTGGAGATGTTAGGTGGCCTTGAACTAACTTTGGGACCAAGGGTGATTTCTAGGGCAGTGAATTAGAAATGTAACACAAGTTGACAGGGAAGGGCAGGGTGAAATATGCAAACCTTTTTTTTTTTTTTTAAATCTTTTCCCTTAAGACAGACTCATCATCTGCCAAGTTCTTTTGGAGTTTGTTATTGGTTACCACTTCTCTGAGGAAAATTGCAATTCCTGATCTAGGGAATTGTACAAGGTGATTTCATAAGATGACACTATTGCAATTTGTTTTAAATAACTAAACATGAATTAGAGTGAGAGGGTTGTTTGGAATGTGAAGAAGTGTATAAGTTGTTAGTGACTATTGGAAAGATGGCAGTTCCTATGTAACTATGTGTCTGTGGGAACAATGAATACCAAAAACAAAAAACAAAACAAAACAGCTTTGGCCTGCACACACATGAGATAAATTTAATGCACTCACTTCTAGCACATCATCCTACTAAATGTGTAGTGCCTCAGTGATGTGCTGAGATGAAGTTAAAATGCCTCTGTATAGTCATTAGGCATGGTCCATGATAATTCTCATTTAATCAAGAGATTGAGTTCATTTAGTTCAAATCTACATCAAAATAATAGTATCAAATCCTGACATTAAGTGGAAAAATCATTTATATACTACCATTTGTGTTCTCTGTTGCGTGGGAGGTTGTGGCATTGAGCTCTGAATGGATTCTATCATGAGCTTTTATTTCTCTTGTTCCCTTGAAATTAGTAGAATGTCAGCTGTTTTAAATAACTCTGCAATACTTTAATTTATTAGAACTAAGAAAAACACAGTATGATCCTAATAATATGCTATTACATTGAGTTGCTAACATTAGTGAGTTTTTCCAGAAGTTTGGGTGTGGCAGTAATTTCTTCCTGTTTTGGTGACAAAATTACAAGATTTTACTTGCTTTGCCTAATATGCATGTTATATGTACAAAAAAAGTATATGATGGTATTGAGAAATAATAAACTGTTACAGTTTTTCTTGTTCTATTCTTAATACAGTAGCCAGTGATTAGGCCAGACAAAGTTGTGTCTGTATAACCCTACAGTAGCTCCCCACGTCAGAGGAAAATTAATACTTTGCAGTGGTCTGGAATGCGCTGTATATTCTAACCCCTCCTTGTTATCTTCTGGCCTTATCCTCAGCCACTTTCCTTTGCTAAGTCCAGTATAACAGCATGGCTTCTGCACTATGTTGCAGACATACCAGCTGTGTTCTTAGGTATGATTCTCTAGTGTTTCTATGCCACACTTGTTCATGATCCTTGACCTTGCTGCCTCTAGTTCCTGAGTGCTTGTCCTCTTATGTCCTTCTACTCTCTTCATAGGTCAGCTTATGAAGGTGCTCTGAGTGCCATCACTAAAATTGCTTACCTAGTTTCCAGAGTACTTCTTTTCCTTTGAATTCTCTCGCTAGCACTGATCAACTTCTCATTTCTTATATTAAGCTTTCTGTTAACCAGACCTCCATTATATCGTCTGTGATGGTAATTATTCTTTTTCAGGTATTCAGTAGTATTGTCTGTTATCTTGAATAGTACCTGGTGTATAAATAACACCCAATAAATAATGTGATTAATAAATTTCCCCAAGATACTTTATGATTTATCTTAAATACTAAAAACTACAGTTGTTGAGCTGTTAGTTTATTGAGGCTTATCATTAACATAACATGCTCATAACATTGAATCTGGTTAAAATAGCTTTACCTTGCTGTTCTAACTACTTTCAAATGCCTTTCCTTGCATTTTTAGAGTGATTAGATAGACCTAGGTTTGAATTTTGAATTTACTTTCTTATTCTTCATAAAATAGGATGGCTTTCTTTGCATTCCTATTTCACTTTCTTTATATAAAATATTCACAAATATAGGACCTATCTCATAAGTGTGATTTAGGAAAGCATTCATGTGTAATGTAGACTGATAGCCTTATGTTGTTGGCTGCTGTTAGTACCTCATATTTTTATATGAGAACTTCTCATATGTTGTTATCCACTTCACTCCTACCTTTATGTTTAAAAGCATTAATGAGGTTAGAGAGATGACTCAGCAGTTAAGGCACTTGCCTGCAAAGCCTAACAATCTGAGTTCTGTTCCCCAGTCCTCACATAAAGCCAAATGCAGAAAGTGGTGCATGCCTCTGGAGTTCATTTACAGTGGCTGGAGGCATTGGCATGCCCATATTCATATTTTCTCTCTCTCTCTCCCTGTTCCCTCCCTGTTCTCTCTGCTTGCAAGTTAATAAAAATATTTTTAAAAAGTCATTCTCTTCTTTGATCCTGTGACATGTTTTTCTCTTCACATAGGAATAAGGAAGAAAGTGATTCACATTTTACTAAAAATCTGTTCTGTTTGTGTTTGTTTTCATACAGTAAGAGATATATGGCCTTACTGAAGTTTTATGCTGTGGGGAAGTATAGTGTTTCTGTCCTAAGTAGTGCATGTTGGATCTAAATAGCCACAATAAAGCACCTGGTCATTGAACAGTAATTTATTTAGAAAGGACTTAAGCTTGTAACAGCTTTATATTATGTGTTTCTGTGACACTACACACATGCACACACACACACACACACACACATGTGTTTTATCTAAGTGGTAGCCAAGAATCATATATAACCTATTACAGTACTTTTTCATTGCTGGGACAAATACCAGATCAGAAGCAGCTTATGGGAGGAAAGGGTTTATTTCAGGTTCACACATTTCAAGGGAAGCATTGTCACGGCAGAAAAAGCTGGCTCACTTCTTCAGACATCCACAGGGAGAGAGAGAGGGAAACACTTCTCAAGCTGGCTCTGAACACAACTTAGGGCTGGACTCAAGGACAGTCCTCGGCGACAAACCTCCTCCAGTAAGGCTCTACTGCCTGGTGACTAAGTAGGAAAGCTTAATCAACAATACCTGAGGCTATCGAGGCAGGGGACATTTCTAATTAAACTGCCACAAACCCCATTCATATTTTGAATGCTAATTAAAAGAAAACTACTGGAGCTTCTTGATAGTTTTTTTTTTTTTTTCTCCCTTCTACTCAGTTGTGTGTTCTTCTTCCTTATACAATTACTCATGCACTCTTAGGGGCCAGCTGTGCTTGCTTTTGTATAGACATTAAAATTTTTTTTTGTTATTTTTATTTATTTATTTGAGAGCAACAGACAGAGAGAGAAAGAGACAGATAGAGAGAGGGAGAGAGAATGGGCGCGCCAGGGCCTCTAGCCCCTGCAAACGAATTCCAGACATGTGTGCCCCCTTGTGCATCTGGTTAATGTGGGTCCTGGTGAGTCGAGGCTTGAACCAGGGTCTTTAGGCTTCACAGGCAAGCGCTTAACCGCTAAGCCATCTCTCCAGCCCTGCATAAACATTTTAAATCAAGGTGTGTCTATTACTGCTCTGGTCATAGCTTCTTACTGGCTTCTTATGCCTTTCTTTGTAATTGTTCATGATTTTTATGGTAATTATAGCGATAACCTTTAGTTAGAAACTGCTTTTCACCCACTTTATCTTTAAAATATGGGCTTCCACCTGTCCTCTGCATAGCTCAGTCCTTTCTTGTTTCCCTTAACTGAATCCCATTTTCTGTGTTAGTGGCCTTGACTTTTCTTTGTCTTACCTGCGTGCTAGCAGTATCCATGTGGTTCTCCCATTCTGTTTCACCTTCAAATCTTAGATGTGGTCTCTGGCATCTTCATAAGGCAATGGGTATACTTAAAGGTGCAAGGCAGAGGAGTTGACTATAAATGTATCCCAAAGCCTTAATTTGAATGTTCCCACCAAAACATTGATTTGGACTGAATCATGGGCCAAACACAGAATACATTTCTGAAAAAAAAAAAAACCTTTGGTTTATTTGTAGAAGGTTTGGGATCAATGTGACTTCTCTTTAGAAGCAGAATAAAGAGTGCACATAATGAAGGTACAGGAGCATAGCAAGGCACCATTGTTGGTGGGTTTATATTTCAAATAAATGCTGAACTTGTTAAGACACCAGGGTGGTGGCATCAGAGAAAGAGCAGGTTGGTGGAAAATAGCACAAACAAATTGACAGACAGGGGATTAGTCACTTAAAAGTATGTTGAGTAGGTGTTGTTTGAAAATATGAGCCAGTTAGCAAGTATCACAGGACAACACTGTCTTGCTCAGTACTCTTAAGCATTCTGCTTTACTGCATGGGTGGGGGCTGGGGTTTTTTTTTTCCCTGAGTGTCCAATTGTAGTTCTTCCAGCCCTGCTCTTGGAACCCCAGAATGCAATAAAAACTTGAATAGTCCCTAATGGTATTAACTTTGGGACAAAGATAAGAGTGTCAGCTGGCTGGAATTATACCATTGGAGCTGTCTGTGTTCTTTTTTGTTTAGAGCCTATCTCCAGCTCAAGATTTCTGTTTTTATTCTGTCATTTAATTCATCCACTGATCAATCTTGAACATGTAATTAATTAACCACTTGCAAGTTCAGAGTGATTCTTGAATGGAAGTATGTTTATGGTATTTTAAACTTTCTCAAAATCCCTTTTAGGAAAATTCTAATCACCATGCAGGGAAGGATATTTTCTAATGCATTTGTCCCTTCAATGTTAATGAGATGGCAGAGGCAGTGTTAATGAGATGACAGGGGAAATGTTAATGAGATGACAGTGGCAGTGTTAATGAGATGATACAGTGCACATGTTAATGAGATGACAGTGGCAGTGTTAATGAGATGATACAGTGCACATGTTAATGAGATGACAGTGGCGGTGTTCATGAGATGACAATGGAAATGTTAATGACATGACAGTGGCGGTGTTAATGAGATGACAGTGGCGGTGTTCATGAGATGACAATGGAAATGTTAATGAGATGACAGTGGCAGTGTTAATGAGATGATACAGTGCACATGTTAATGAGATGACAGTGGCGGTGTTCATGAGATGACAATGGAAATGTTAATGAGATGACAGTGGCAGTGTTAATGAGATGATACAGTGCACATGTTAATGAGATGACAGTGGCAGTGTTAATGAGATGATACAGTGGACATGTTAATGAGATGACAGTGGCAGTGTTAATGAGATGATACAGTGGACATGTTAATGAGATGACAGTGGCAGTGTTAATGAGATGATACAGTGCACATGTTAATGAGATGACAGTGGCAGTGTTAATGAGATGATACAGTGCACATGTTAATGAGCTGACAGTGGCGGTGTTCATGAGATGACAATGGAAATGTTAATGAGATGACAGTGGAAATGTTAATGAGATGACAGTAAAACGTTAATGAGATGACAGTGGCGGTTTTCATGAGCTGACAGTGGCAGTGTTCATGAGATGACAGTGGAAATGTTAATAAGATGACAGTGGAAATGTTAATGAGATGACAGTGGCGGTGTTCATGAGATGACAGTGATGGTGTTCATGAGATGACAATGGAAATGTTAATGAGCTGACAGTGGAGGTGTTAATGATATGGCAGTGGAAATGTTAATGAGATGACATTGCAGTTGTTAATGGCAAGACAGTGACAACCCAAACTTGAAGTAGGACAGAATGGGTTATTTGGTTGGTTGATTGGTTGATCAGTTTTTGTTTTTTTAAATGCAGGGTCTTGGATTGTAGCCCAGACTGACCCTGAACTCACATTTCTCCAGCACCATTATCTGTAGGTATGGCATTACAGGCATCATCATCATTCCCAGCTAGAGCTGGCTTATTAATTTTAGAATAGTGTTGTTAATAAAGATGTATTCTCAGTGTGGTAGTACTTTGACTTTCATCAGAACCATACATATTTTTGTATTTGTCATTTGTTGATCATCAACTGTATTTCAAAATTTATGCTGTGTCCTAGCATAACTTTTTTTAATCACGCGGTCTTTTGTATCCTTTTCCTTAACATACTGTTGAACATGTTGGTTGAGTCTTACTATGACTCTTACTCCTTCCACTGCTGTTTGTCCTCATCCTCCTCTTCCTTACTTTTTGTAATGTAGTGCTAGGCAAGCACTCTACTACTGAGTTTCCATCACCACCTGACAGTAGCATTTTTTCCAGTCTGACAATTCAACCTTATAATTGTGCAACTAAGTTTAAACTATTTTGAAATGGATTCTAGCATGGGTCACAAGACAGGCTGTCTCAGAATATTAAAAAAAAAACAAAACAAACTAATGGTTTAGACTGTTTTAGCTAACTGTAGTTGTATATTAGGGTTTGCAGCTTTCATCTTCCATTTTATGTTTATCTGCTGTATTTTGTTGTATTGTTCTGTCTTTCCAATTCCTTTTATTATTTCATTTTGACTTTTTGTTGACTATCTAGCTCTTAATTTTGTTTTGCTGTATGAGTCCTGGTTTTTGGGCTTGGATAACATATTTTTAAGTGGCTTAAAAAGTCCTTTAAAAGTTGTATGTTCTGTTTCTGACTGGGCATACTGATGCCTGTCCATAGTCCTGGCACATGGGCATGGAAGTTGGAGGATCTGCTGTTCCACATGAGCCTTGCCTGCATGTAGAGTTGGATGCCAATTTGTCCTCCATGTGACTTTGTCCCCCAAACTGATTTTAAAAACGTCTATTTTTTAAAATTATTTACCTCTTTCCCATTTTTGGTATTCACTTCTTTGTACAAGTAATAATTTACATTTGAATCATTTTCTTTCTTCCTCAAGGATTACTTTCAAACAGTTACCGTATACATATTTAATTCTATTGTCAATGCATTCCGAACTTTTCCCCCTTTACCCTCTGATGAAATCCAGTTGCTGTTTTCCAACTTCATCTTTCATCAGCCCCTTCCTTCTCTGTTTTAAACATCTCAATTTTCTTATGGTCACATCAAGTCTCCTTTTATATCACTGCTTCTTCCTGGTGCCGCAGTGCCACGTCCCCATAAAAGCACTCATGACATGGACGCTTCCCACTTTGTTCTTATCAATGCCAAACAGCTTTCATTTGTTCACTCACCCTTGCCTGTCCTGCATGTCTCGTGCTGGTCATCACTCATGTGTTCCATTTGTTGGCATGTTAATTTGGTACTAAAGTTGCTTTTGGCAATGACTTTACTATCAAAATTACTTTGAATGTCATAAATTAACTTTTGAGTTCATAATAACTAAACAGGAGCATGAAATTGTTGCAAATTCAAAGTAAAGTTTTGAAAACTCTGGGACTTAAAATCTTCTCTATAGATAGTTAAGAAGTGGGGGTATTTAAGTCCATAATGGAATTATATGCTGGCTTTTGGATTTTTATTAATTTTTATTTTTTTCTGTACTGAAACATGCTTTCTAGTCAGAACATCTATGTAATATGGGAATTTTATGGCTCAGTCTGCTTAATTTGCTTCATTTGGAAAATCAAAACAAAACATCATTATAGTCACACTAATTACTACCCATGCATCATTCGTTTAAAATAAAACCTACAGTGTTTTGTAGCTATAAACAAAAAGGTTTCTTCTTCATTGTTTAGTGAACAACATTGTTTTTAAGTTGATTTTAGATTTGACTACCATCTAGTGCCTAGTAAGCATTTAACTGTATTCTGCCAATCTAATTACATAAGTCTACATGTTTCCTTGTAAGACTACTTGGTAACATAATGGAAAACATGAGGTTGTTCTCCAAGAGTGATATTACTGTATAGTGAGGCAATTTTCTTGCACCCGTGGCTTAAGGTATAACTATTATAGACATATCTTAGTTCATTTGCATTTTTATGGCACATTCTTGAAGCTATCATTGTGTTTGAAGGTCCTTGTAGTTTCAGTTTTCATAAAATTCAGTAAATGTTGTAAATGTACTTGTCATGCTGCTCTCAAAGATGCAAATGTGAAAATTTGGTGAATGTATGTAATATACATGTATGTATGTATGTGAGATATCCATGTGGCCTCAAAACTTCCTCCTATAAATTACTAATTTTAAAAGAAAAACATTGGAAAAAGTATGGAGATAACAATGAATACAGCTATATGCATATGGAAAAGAGGTGCAAATAAGATAAAATAAATGGAGCAAAGTTTAAACTATTGGCTAATGCAGGTGAAAGAGGGCTTTTATATTTTAATAACTGTAACTGGATTTAATAAAATGTTTTAAGATAGTATTTCTTATTCACCAAAAAGTATAAAATACTTAACAATAAATTCAATGAACTTATCAGGCCTACAAAAACATAGAAACTGGAGGAAATATAGAAGATCTACATCAGTTTAACTGATTGATTTACCTATTTTACAGAGTTCAGCACTTGCTTGCAAAGCCTGATGGCCCTGGTCTGATTGACAGAATCCACGTAAAGCCAGATGCTTTATTTGCTCTGTGGTGGCCATGCTCACGTGCACTCTAGCGTGCTCTCTCTCTCTCTCTTGTCTTTATAGATCAGGGTGTGAGCATTTGATTGCAAAACTCAGAATGGTTACAACATTTTATATATGATACTCAATACAGAATTAAAAGCAAAGAATCATAAAATCATTTTCATAAAAAAGTCAACATACATTAGGTTCAAAAAGGTCCAGACGATTAATTTTTCTTGTACACACCAGATGTGGAGATAATGAAGATGTTCAGAGAAATTAATGATGGGCAAAGAATTAAAGAAAAATGGTGTCTTAATTAAGACACCATTGCAAGTAAATGAAAATGATAAAATGTTTATCACATGGGAATGCTTGAACTGAAAAGTTCAGTAACTAACATGAAAACTTTAAGGAATAAGTAAAATGGAATATTGGAGAGCACATAAGACTCGAAAACTAAAGCCAGATTTCTGGAGTATAAATGTACAAGTCTTGGCTTTGCTTTGTTCCTATGAAACATGTAAAAACTGTACCATATGCACTTTGCTGTTGTTTAGTTGTCTTAAATAATTTTAGCATGGCAGCTTTAATATCATCAGGCCACATTTATTCTAAAAACACGTTTGATATTCTGAGTACTCCCCAGACATAAGGCACTTGAATAGCTATTTTTTTAAAAGCCTTTCTCCAAATGAAAAAAAATTTTTTTCAACTGAATCATCCAGAGATCATGAGCATATTGGCCTGCTAACAGGGGAAGAAGACAGACATATTTTTCACATAACTAGGAAATTAAGTTTAAAACTTTTTAAAACATCGTTAGTTTTTTAGATCCTAGTAATTTCTCTTGCCTTTCATTAAGATGCATTTTTTTGTTACATCTTTGCTGATACTTCTCCCACAGAGAACGAAGGATTACTAATAGGTAAGTCTAGGTAGAGAACTGAGTGTGGAGGGATTGTAGAAGCAAATCTGGAAAAGTATTAAAGTATCAGCACAGTAGGACGTAGTCGTTTATATAAAGAGAAATGAAAGAAATACTGAGATAATGGCAGGCTGAGTTGATAGGGTCATTCTCTGTGATGTGTTAACTAATAACTGCTCTGGGGAAATTAAAGTTCACTTGCACATGAAAATGGTGCTAGGAGTTTGAGTTCCAATTGGTTTTAAAATTGTGACTATTAATTTCCACACTATGATATTATGAGTGATTAACACTCGATTGTCAGCATGTGAGCTCAAGTCCCAGGTCCTGCCTGTCCTGTGACGTGTACGTGTTCCTGTAACTTTGCTCCTTTATTTTTTACAGTGAAGTGTTCACAGAGCATATGTCTAGAGTATTATGTTAGGTATGTTCTTGTTGCTGTGAGTAAAACCTGACAAAAACAACTTAAGGAATACAGAGTTCTTTTTTTTTTTTTTTTTTTTTGCTCACAGTTTAAGGGTCTACTCTGTTGTGGCAGAATGGCATGGTGGCCGACATGAACTAGCTGGCGTGTTTCATTCTGCAGTCAGGAAGCAGAGAATACTGAAGGCTGCTGTTCTGCTTCCTAGTTCTCTTTATTCAGTTCAGGGACCCTGCACAAAGAGTGCTCCCATTCACATTAGGGTAGTTGTTTCCTTCTGAGAAACTCCTCACAGACATACCCAGAGATTTTTCTGCTAGGTGATGCTAGATCAAATAATTAGACAACTCAGATTAACCTTCACAAGTAATAAGTTAGTTAATATTGGAGCTGGTAACTGTTAAAAGTTAGGTGGACTGTTGCTATCACGACATATAACTCACAACCCATGGTCAACACCAGCAGTTCCACTGAGGAGAGCCCTCAGCGAAATGGGGTCAGGGAGGAGGAAAAAGATGGTACCAACATATGATGTATGCATACAAAGTATACTCTCAAAAAAAAAAAAAATGAAAACATGGTTAGTTTTAGAGTGACTGTAGAGAAGAATGTTAGACATCCTGAGTATGTACTCAGATTTCTTTTGAGGTGAGCCCACATAAATCTGCAGTGGGAGAGGAGGAAAACCCTTAGATTTTGAACGAGAAAACTTTACTTTTAATAAAGGTAGTTGGAAGAACAACTTTTGATATATTATTAAACATTTATAAAAATGTCAAATTGTTTTTCCCTCATAGAATAATGGATAAGATTAAAATTGTGTCAACATATGACCATAATGTGTCATGATGAGAGATTATATCTACCTGGAGACACTTTGTTTTTGTTTTTTTATTTTACCCATTATGACAGGTGGAAAGAATTAGAGGATATGGACTGCAAGGGCAATAGTTACAACTTGTATGCCTCTCCGACCCAGTACAGTCTAGTCTATCCTTTTATGGTCACTGATTTTTTAAAGGTCTCTTTATTTCACATTGTCTCTGCTCACATATGTTGCTAAGAAAAATAGTTTGGAAATAAAATGAATCATATTGTTCTCAACATTACTTTTGGTTTGGTTTTCTCTTTTCACTCTCTTAGTATCTCCATTAGAATGCCATCTCTGTGGATGGTGACATCATGGAGTGCTCAGGAGTACTACTCTCTACCTTCCAAAATAAGAGTGAAATTAAAGTAAATTTTCTTTTCAGAATGATATTCAGAGCATCACTCCTTGTCCTAGATGTTGGTGCCTTGAGTTGATGTTACAAAGACTCTACAGTAATATTTTTACAAGTTACCTCTGTCAACATGAAATTCTACTTTTTCCTAAGCCTTAGTCTACATTTCACTTTAAATGCAAGCTCTCCTCCTCCTCCTCCTCAGCTTTCTGTTGCCATTCTGAATAGTACCGTAGCTCTCTATTTCTAGCACCGTAGATCTCTACTTCTCCATTCAGTGTATTCAGAATTCTTGTTTCCTTAGCAGGAAAGCATGATACAAATCCTCAGTGTTGATAAAACAAGGGATGTGGTGAGGATCAAACTATGTTTTACAAGTTTGTGTTTTTGTTATTTCTTCCACCTTTTTGTTTGTTTCTTTGTGTGTTTTAAGGCGAGGCCTCACTCTAGCCCAAGCTGACTTGGAACTCACTCTGTGTCCCAGGTTGGCCTCAAACTCACAGTTGGTCCTCTTACCTCTGCTTTGTAAGTGCTGGCCTTAACATACCTACTGTTTTTACTTTGTTTACTTGAGCTTACCTGAAGAAACAAACTTTTATTTAAATAAAGAGATAATGAACAGTCCCACTATATTGTCACAGATCTCAAGATTATGACTTTTTTCTCCCCTGAAATAGAAGGGCAACTCTTTGACCAAGGAAGTGACTGAATGCCTGAGATACTCGAGGTGACCACTAAAGTTCCAACTCATTCATTTTGTTTAAAGGATATAACTTAATAACAGCTGAATAATAAATTCTCTGTGTATGAAAGAAAAAAAATATCAAAAGTGCATCTAATAAAACACTCTCTTCAAAGCTTTGTTTTAGGTTACCTTTAGTGACTTTACTTTGTTAGGGATTCTCATGAACTTTTTTGTTCTGCATTACATCATAGACTTTATCTTTTCCAATTACCTGTCCCTAGTCCCAGATACACTCATTACTCATACAGATCTGGGTTATATTTTTCTAGGAAAATTAATTGCTTTATGTTTGCTGCATATGGTCAGGTTGTCAGTGAGAAAGCTTTAACATATTTTGGGGTGGTATAATGGCAATAAGAAGTTGTCTTTTCTTCTTTGTACATGAATTAGTACATTAGTATATTCTAGAATTAACATCTTTTGCAATAGTAAAGTTTTTTGGGATATTAGAGAATTCCTTCACATGTTTTTTACAAAGTAACAAAGCCCAACTTCATAATCACAATTCCAAACAGGGAGGTCATGTGCTAACCATGCATTTGAAGGGTCTTTATATGTATTATATGTGACTGCTTGTTCATCCTTCTCACTGTAGTAATGAGTACTAGCTATCACAGTCTAGTATCTGTGCTACCAAGGTGATACAGGTGTCTGTGCAGTGTTTAAGAAGTAAATAACAGGGCTAGAGAGATGGCTTAGTGGTCAAGGCATTTGCTTGCAAAGCCGAAAGACCCAGGTTTGATTCCTCAGGAACCATGTAAGCCAGATGCACAAGGTGGCACAAGTGTCTGGAGTTCATTTGCAGTGGCTGAAAGCCCAGATACACAAAGTGGTGCATGTGTCTGGAGGTGACTTGCAGTGGCTACAGGCCCTGGCACTCCCATTCTCTCTCTCTGCCTCTTTCTTTCTCTTTCAAATAAATAAGATATTACAAATAGTTAATAACAATCCAGGGAAGTTAATATGTTGGGGTCCATGCTGTATGTTTTAAGCCAAATTGAATGACTTGATGAGTATGCTGTTTATCCCTACTTTGTATGCTAGATATCTAAAAGGATCATTTCATATACCATAAGCTCTCATTTTCTAATGGAGTGACTCTCAGTCCTTCTATAAATTTCTGTTGTGTAAACTTTGTAAAACTCTGAAGCTTTAAAAATGTTTCTGTTGAGTCCACAGTCTTGTAAAGAAACAAATTATTTTTTCCTCGACAGGGGCATTTGAAATCATTCTTTGAAGCCAATGAATTTGAAGACATTATTTATTGTTCCTTATACTGTGGACTACTTACTACTTATGTTAGTTGAGCTCCTAAATTCTTGCTATACACACAAAAACATTTGACATGTTATGTGTCTCTGGAGAATGCTAGATATAAATTAGATATTCATATTGTTTGCTAATGAGATTTCTCCGCCCCTGTGATGATTTGGCGCATCTGAAGGTCTTTCCTCCTAGGTGTCTACTGCTACTGATAGCCACTTCTTTATTGCTCTTTTTTGTTGTTGTTGTTAGATGAGTGGTTTGGGTTATATTATCATTAAGGCCATGTCTGTATCATTGTATTGTCATACTGGTGTCCAACCCAGGGCCTTGTAAGTGCTAAGCAAATACTCTACCATTGAGCTATACTCCTTATCTTACTTACTTATTTTAAATAATAATTATTGTTATGAACACCTTATGTTCTCCTAAACAAAAAGATTTTCAGCATATATGGTTACCTACAAATTCCACACATTTTATTTGGCCCTCTTCTTTGCGTCTGGAACAATGAGACTAAATCTCTTTTATTCCTGCTAAGCTGCTCTCACTACTTCTTGTCTGGCTTTATCTCAAAGTACTTTTTTTCCAACTTGACCTACTCCAACATCTTATTCTAACTACCCCTCCAGTGTTCCTTCTCTAATTTCTGTCTTTAGTCAAAGAATCCATAAGCAGCATCAAAGCATGTTTCTAGTTGTTCTTTGCTTCAGCTGAGTTGCTAGGACAGAGTGAGTTGGCAGAGGGAAGAATTGCTCCTTTCTTCCTTCTACCCCCAGCCTCCTTCCTTCTTAGTAGAGAAACCTAGAGTCCCACACAGTGTTAACACTGCATGTGACAGCCTTGTGACTTTGCAGCACTCTGTCTCCTGCTGCACCCATGTTTCCTAACTCTGACTCTGCTAATTTAGTATGTGTCAAGAGTCATTCTACTTTGTGTGTTTCTAAAGAAAGCCAATTTAGTACAAATTGGGACCTATTTACTCTCCTGCTATCCAACACATACTGTTAGTCAGCAGGGCTTCTGAGGACAGCAATTTCTGTTTGAGGCAAACAGACCCTTTTTGGACCTTCCTGACTATGTTTTAAACATGACCTTGTGTATTTCAGTATTGAACAATTATTTATGTTAGTGACAGGAGTGATTTGTATCTGTTGCCTACATAATCAGTTAAAAAAATCTCATTTTTAAAATATGTTTATTTGATTACTTGATTAAACTCCACCATTTCATTAAAGCTTTCTTTTCATTTCACATATGAATTGTTAATTTTGGTTTTGAGGGATGACTGGATTCGTTACAGAAACAAGTAGAGCTTTTCTCTCTTCCTGCCATCAGTTTCAGGGGACATATTGCTTCTTTGGTACTGTCATACCAATAAATCATCGCAGATTACTTGCCGTGGTGCAGTACTAAAGTATACCATGCATTTTAAAGGAAATGTGCTATTTTCTTTTCAATCAGATGAGCAATGTGAAGAGACTACGGCCACGGCTCAGTGCTATTCTCTTTAAGCTTCAGTTTGAAGAGCAGGTGAATAACATCAAACCTGACATCATGGCTGTCAGTGCTGCCTGCGAAGAGATAAAGACGAGCAGAAGCTTCAGCAAGTTGCTGGAACTTGTGCTGCTAATGGGAAACTACATGAATGCTGGCTCCCGGAATGCACACACCTTCGGATTTCACCTTAGCTCTCTCTGTAAAGTGAGTTTGTTTTTCTAACACACTTCTTTGCCTGAACACTTACTCTAAAATGTCATCCCTGATTACATTATTTAAATATTTTTATTTTGATGGGCTCATTATCACGAACTTGAACTGAACCATGAACTCAAACCCAGAGTGAACTGAGCTAATTTACACAACCTCTGAACTAAATCCAAATATTAATTTTCTCTGATCTGCAAATCCAACTGAAGAATTTTGTTTAATAATAAAATTATATCGTAAACCTATACTTTCTCAAACCAATGAAATAGAACATCAAAAATATCATTTAAGCTTTATTTAATTCAGCTACCTGCATTAATGGTATATAATACTCACTGTGGCTTAGGAATGGTGATTCACTTTTGACTATTTAAATAATTCTCTGTATGGTGTTTTATATGCAGACTAAAAAGAAAAATAGATATGAAAGGAAAATGATTATATTAAGGAGGAATATATCTTTAATGTTATTGATGACTTGAAAATACTTCTATGTGGCATATGAAAATTCAGTAAGTTTAGAGATTGTTTTCTCCTTCCTGAATTTTTCCACTTTACATCAAATATATTCACTGTTTTGTGTAACAAATCTCTTTCCTGAGGAGTGGGCCATTATAATTGTGCTTTATTGATCTGCTTACTACAAATTCCTCTCAGTTACACATCACAAGTCAAGCTTTCTCTCATTCTTGACCTTGTAACATCTACCCTGTCTGATTAAGGAATTTGATTATTGCTACTGCCAGCCAGGCAGGGAAGGTGAGAAACAAGTTCAACTTTGGTTATGGGTTACTGGACAGGCATTCCTTTGGTGCCTACGTTCATCTTCTTACAGTTTCCCTGACCTGTGCTTTCCATGGGTATGAATGTCTCATGAGGTTTTCTTCTCCCCTTTTATTTTCCTATCTTCGTGGTCATGGGTTTATGAACTTGCTTAAGTTCCATGTTATAGGTGACACATTTACTGTAATACATACTGAAGGCTTTTCACAGGCCTTCAGTATTTACACAGAGTAAAATCTGTTTCCCTGTGAGTCACCTTATCATCACTTTAAGGTAAGTGATTAATATTTGTCTGAAATATGTGGAACTCACACTCACAACATGTTAACCATGGTTATGGTAATGTTATTAATTTGTATTTGCTTTTTATTATGATCATTCTGTGTTTTAATGGAACTATTTACAAACTGCTATGGCAGCACAGTTAGGCCATAGAAGCCAGCTTACCTACAAGAGGGGGCCTGAGTACTCAGGAAGGAGCAGACACTTGACTCTGTCTGGAAGGATGAGTAGGTATTTTATGGAGGAAAAGGCAGTCCAAGCAAGAAAAGGAACTTTTCCAAAATCTTATAGGATATCATGTTTGGGCTCCACAAATAGTCTATTACCTTTGGATGAGAGGGAAGCTAAGCATGGACTAAGAGCTTGAAATAGATATTGAAAAGTCCTGACTTGCCTTCCAGTGCAGGTTTATGGAGTTATGTTAGTTCTGTAAGGCTAGTAATGCCAACAGATATCTTTTAGGAACACAATTCTATCTGCATGAAGAGGATAAACTGGGCTGTAGAATACTATGTGATTGTATGCCAATGAACATATATAGCCAGTTATGTTTATGTTTGGTAGAGCTGAGTGAGAAGGTATACTACCCAAAATTCAGTGAGTGGCTAATATATAGTACCTAACTTATGATGATGACATAGAACAGGGAAATGAGCAAGACAGGGTAGTTGTATGGTGGGTAAAGAAGAAGAAGGGTTAAAGGTAATGCCTCCATTTATAGCTTAACCGGCTGGTCAACTGTATTTCTACTGAAATATTTGCCGATTGCTGAAAAGGAAACTAGCTCAGAATTTGTTACTACTGTTTCCTCTTTCTTATTTATTTATTTATTTATTTACCTATGGTCTTAAAGAACATCTGATTTAAGATGCCTTATTCAATTATTAGCAAACCTTTCAATGTCTGCTACATGCCTGCTACTATACTTAAGATGATGGAGTTCCAAGCTAAGGCCATGATGAGGAGTTTGATGTAGAATGGAAGAGTGAATGGAGGGAGGCACGCAGCTTTCACATTATGAGAGGCTTATGGATGTGGTGACTGTGCAGGCTGAAGGAGAAGTTTACAAGTCAGACTACCCACATCAGGCTTTTTGTGAACAGGAAAACAATGGAAGCTAACAAGATGAGGAGGGCACTGTGGAGGAAGTCAGGACCTGCTGGGATTGTTTCCTAGCATAAAGTGTCTTTTACTTCAGGTTTTGCATCTCAGCAATGTAGTTTGCACAGAAGTTGGCGGCATGCCCTCCTTTATGCCTTCCACTTCACAGAGCTGTTGACAGGTGACTAGTTCTGATTAATGAGGTAGAATCACCTAATACAGTACATAATAAATTGCTATTGAATGAATGGAAGTTGTTGAAATAGACACAGTATAGTGTGTCACATTTATTTGTAGTGGAAAGTAGATGTTCTCTCATTGAGATACAATCACCGATGCATAGTAATTTTAAAATCTTATACAAATGCAATGCATGCTGTTATTATTTTACTACAGTTAGTCTGCAAACCAGTTAATCTGTCTTCAGATAAAGAGTTGACTGCATTTTCATGCAGTGGCACTGAGTATTTTGATCATCACTCTTAGGAGCCTTCTTTTGTAAAAGAAACAAAATAAATACTACAACTTTCTATTTTTATTAGTCTGCATGTCAACTTGAAAGCATATATTGAACAAGATGATACCTTATCATACTTGTTATCAGAAGTAGCAGCTTGATCTTTGACAATTGTAATTGAATTTTTTTTTACACTATATATAAAACATTTGGGTTCTTGATAAGTCCCGACAGAAAGGATTCCATATTTATTTGACAGCAAAAATCCAAGGAAATATTTTAAACTGTTCAAACACCCTGAGTAATTACATGACATGTTACATTCTATTTGTAATATCCCTTTAAGTATCCTTTATAAGTTAAATTCAGACTTAAAAAGTGCATAGAATTTAAAAAAAATTATCACTGCCTTGTTTAGGAATTAAGGCATGGATCTTGAATCCCATACACACTATAGTTTAAGTTTCTTAGTTACTCAGTTTTCATATGCATTGTTAGTGAGATTACTAACTGTGTAGTCTGTCTGTTTTATGGAGAAAAGACTTCTTTATATTTCAAAGATGTCAAATGGTAAATGACAATAAAATTCAACAGTTATTATAAGATGGTGGACATCAAGTTAAATCTTTTGATAAGAAGTAAATAAAAATTAATGTTATCAGACAGTGTGGGTTTTTCTCAGGGTCAAAGTGTAGCACATATATTTTCATGAGCTTTTTGATGAGGTAAAAATAGTCGGGCTTCTTTCTGATTAACTAAATCTGAACTTCACAAGAAATCTTTCACCTTTACCTTTATAAAAGGCAAATATGTCGAGCCATGTTCTTATAAGCAGAAACGAAGAATCAGTTTCATGTGGATTTTTCTTCTAGGACCATCCCTCTCCCTCTCCCTCTCCCCTCCCCTCCCCTCTACTCTGTCTTCCACATATAATTGTACATGCATGTGATATTATACACAAACATAATATGTCTTGCCATTGATAAAATATATAATCATATGCTTAGAAATCCATTAAGTAGATGGTCGACATTAGTGTGGGGGAATAAAAAAACCTACATGATGGGCTGGAGAGATAGCTTAGTGGTTAAGGCACTTGCCTATGAAGCCTAAGGACTCAGGTTCCATTCCCTAGTACCCATGTAAGCCTGATGCAAAAGGTTATACATGCATCTGGAATTCATTTGCAGTGGCTAGAGTCCTTGGCTTTCCTATCCCCCCCCCCATAAAATAAATAAATAAAATATTTTCAAAAATACCTACATGGAAAAGGTCTATATCTGGTTAGTGTTGGAGGTGTTTCTTCAAGATCATATACTAATGCAGCCAACATGCTTAATTTCCAAGTAGATTATCATTCTAAGTAATGAATGAATTGACCCAGTCGTCAAAGTTCAGCAGTATATTAAAATCTGTGATATAATTTTGACTTGTAAATTTAAGAAGCAGATGGTACAAATTTGCATGCACACAGTGATGATGACACATGTTCAATACTGTTTACTAATATGTAACGAGATGTATGATTTCTGAATAACACCATCCTGACCAATACAGCAGGATGATATAGTTCTTTTTTATAGATATTTAAGGTGACTTTCTATATTGGGATAATATGTACAAAATTTGCAGTACCTAAATTATATTGACTTCTTTCATCAGTACTGATACTGTTATCATTTGTGAAAATTACAGACATATATAGGAACTGATTCCACTTTAAATTTTCCGAAGGATCCCTTATAGGAACTTTCCTATTGTTTATGCCAGGAGAACATTAATACTTTCATCTCAATGTACATGTCACCAAGGTACATAATAATGAGCCTGAGGACTTAAAAGTGAGATTGAAACAGGGTAAAGGGGATGGTAAGGGTGGTTTTATGTCTGAGTCCTTTTTTTCTTTTTTCTTTTTTTTTTTTTTTTTTGAGTGTAGAATTTTCTGTATGATCTTCTGTTTGCTTCTTTTCTTAGCACAGGCTTTCAAAAGTAAAATAACTGCACCAAAGCTGTGATGGGAATGATTTAAAATGACAACACTGAATTTCCATTTTCCTTAATGTCTCTCCCAAACCCAGTGAATAGCTTTTTGAATTTGTGCATATCTCTATCTTAAATCACATTGATTTGCAGCCTGGAGCACTCTTTAACAACTAGTTCTTACTCCCTTCATCAGTTCCATTAATACAGAATGTATGGTTGTGGGTCCTAATCAGTGGCATTTTCAAAGGAGCTCCACAAGTGATTGTAAGGCTCAACTGAAAATCAGTTTGTCTCTCGCCTTACTTGTGTAATCCAAACTGGAGAAATCCCCAACTGCAGTTTTGGAGCTAACCAACCAGCAAACACACAGAGAGAAATGAAAACTAAGCAACATCAAAACACAAACAAAAAGAAACAACTTAAGGATGAATGGGTGAAAATATTCCTCAAAATGCTGCTTTTTTTTCATGCCAGTTTTAACACTGTTCTGAAAATGAAGACTTTGAAGAGGAGTGTGTATTCCAGACACATAATGGAATGGGAGAAGTTTGAAGTCCAGTGTCCTGAGCCACTTTCCAAGTCCTCGCCTAATAGGGGTAGAATTTCAGTCACCATAGTTCATGAGCTGAGAGTTCTCTGCCTATCTCAGGCAGTTTGCATTTTCCATAGTTGTGATAGTCATTCAGGTTAATATTATAATTTCTGTGTAAAATTTTGACTTTCATGTATCACTTTTCTTATTATGAAGTTATTTTTTAAAAAAGACTTCTGCCAAATAGATACATTGTCCCATCTACATACAGTGTGTTTTTAGACAGATTTTTATTTTTTATCTAAATTTGAAAAATTGTACTAGTATATTTTGACACCCTTTGAAAGAAAAGCATTTATGGGCCAAAGATTTACAAATAACAAATGCCACTCTTACTTTACATACAAGCAATTAAATCACAGAATCCTGATTTCTAAGGCAATGTGAGGCTGTTTAGAATTCTCAACCCCCTTTGACTCATTCATTAACACATTTAATCTATAGCATTTTCCAAGGCATTTAATTGGATTTACTAAGTAGTATCTATTCCAGTTCTTTTTTGCCCACCTTTGTTTGTTTTTTCAATCACTACAGTGCATTGTAAATTAGCATCATGCTTCTCATAGAATATGAATGTGGCTTTGCTTGGCACAACTGTTTTCATCCCTGCTGTCAAAGTAAACATGGCTGCTTCACAAAGCTCCCTTTCCCCTGAAAGACCCAACCTTAGCATCCACTTCAAAACTACTCCCTTGCACAGATAGCGGAACTTGCACTGTAGATAAACTCTACCTCCTATCTCTGGTTTCATCCAGTCTCCTTTATTTTTTCCCCTCCCCTCCCCTCCCCTCCCCTCCCCTCCCCTCCCCTCCCTTCCCCTCCCCTCCCCTCCCCTCCCCTCCTTCTCTTTTATTAGAAAGAGACAGAGAGAATGGGCACCAGGGCCTTCAGCTACTGTAAACAAACTCCAGATGCATGTGCCACCTTGTCCTGGGGAATCATGCCTGAGTCCTTTGGTTTCACAGTCAAGCACCTTAACCACTAAGCCATTCCTCTGCCCGCCCTCCCTCCCTCCCCCCCCCTCCTTCCCTCCCTCCCTCTGCCCTAATTTCATGAAGGAAAAGCCAAAGCAAAGACACTGCTCAGAAAGATTAATCTTTGTTTCTTGTTTATCAAGAATCTTTACTTACTGTTTTTGCGTTTTTGTGATTATATACAAAACATGGAAATTTTTTTCCAACATGAAACATTATTACCCACATAGCAATACTTGGAGGTATTTATGAACATTTCCTGGAGGGACAGGAAGAGAGTGTAATAATGAAATAGATACCTGGATATGAGCATTGAGACATATGGAATAAATATACTACTACCACAAAATTTTTACAAAATAATTTGAGATATTTTAGATATGTTTTTGTTTTGTCTTTGAAATGTAATGTTGAAAAGCTACTGAATTTATTTCTGTTCATAAATCTTTTTGTTTTTATTAGTAAATTTGGTCCACTGCTGCTCATTTAGTTGAAAAATACAAGTTAGTAACATTTGTTGTATGCAATAACACCAATAGGTAGAGGTAAATTTCAGCACTGCAATCATATATTAGGTAAGAAGTAAAATCTAAAATCAATAGTCTTCTACCATAGGTAACTATAAGAAAAAATAGATCACAAGCTGGGCGTGGTTGCACATGCCTTTAAACCCAGCACATGGGAGGCAGAGGTAGAAGAATCTCAGTGAGTTCCAGGTCAGCCTGAGCTAGAGTGAGATCCTACCTCCAAAAACAAAACAAACAAACAACAGCAAAAAAAATCACAAGAAATCTGAAGTAACCAAAACAAAGAAATATATATTAGATCAATGAAGTTGAAAATCAGAAACTAGTGAGGAAAAGTCAACAAAACCAAATTCTTTCTTTGTAAAAACCTAACATTGATAACCCTTTAGTCAAAGAAATACAGGGGATGTGACAGGGAAGATACAGTTTTCCATATGAGGAAAGAGGGGAGGTGCTGTTATAACTGATGCCATAGATTTTCAAAGGATAATACAAGAATATAATCACAATTCAGTTACATAGAAAAACCAGACCAATTCCTTAGATGATAATCTCAAAGGACCCAGAGCATAGTGATTTAATTAATACTTAATCCTCTAAAACATAAAGAACAAGGTCCCCTTGATTTCTAGTTCTAACAAATATCTAAGGAAGAACTAATACAAATTTTCTCCAGCAAGTAGAAATGGAGGAATTCATACTGATTCTATGAGTTCCGGCTGCGTCACCATTGGGAGCCAATGAAATAACAGGGTCGATATCAAAAGTCTCATAAATAGATGAAAAGGGTATTTGAGAAAATTGGAAATTCAAAATAAAAGTTCTAAGCAAACTAGAAATAAAGGAGAAATATTTAAACATCACCTACAAAAGCCCATCAGAGAATGTCATGAATAATGCTAAGGAACTGGATGCTTTTTATGTAAAATCAGGGACAAGGATCTTACCTTTCTCATTCAATATCATACTGGCAGTACTAGCTAATACAATAATGCTATAGATTGAAATAAAGTGTGTTCAGATTGGGGCAGAAGAAATAAAACTGATGGGAATATTTATATTCACTCTAGATAGAGCGCTGACAACAAAGCAAAAATCTTTGCTTTTAAATGAATGTCTATGTGGAAACTCTCCAGACTTAATTTTTAAAAACTCTTGGGATTAATGAACAGTTAAGTTTCAGGATATTACTTTTTAAAAATCAATTGGTTTTCTGTATATTAGCAATGAACAATTGGAATTTGTAATTAAAATCATTTCATACAGTTTCCTTAGCACAAAATTTTATAAATATATCAAAATTTATAAAAAGTCTGTGTGAGGAAGATTATAAAATCATTTTTAAAAATCAAAGAAGATCTTATAAGTAAGTAGAAGAGATTTCCCATTTTCTTAGAAAGGATATCTCAATATTCTATGATGTCACCTCTATTGTTTATTTATTTATTTGACAGAGAGAGAGAGAGAGAGAGAAAAATGGGCACACCAGGGCTTCCAGCCACTGCAAATGAACTCCAGATGCGTGTGTCACCTTGTGTATCTGGCTAGCGTGGGTCCTGGGTAATTGAAACTGGGTCCTTTGGCTTTGCAGGCAAACATCTTAACCACTAAGCTATCCCTCCAGCCCCAATGTCACCTCTTTCTAACTTGACCTATAGATTCAAAATAATTTCCAATTCAGTGACCTAGCAACTTTTCATGGTTATTGACAAAATGGGACCATGGGGAAGAATTACTAAGATGGAGATTGGATACTACCTGATTTGGGGTCTTAGTATAACTCATGTTAATCAAATATTTTGAATTTTGCAAAATAAAAAATTTAAAAAACATCCGTAGATCCGAGCTGGAGTGATGGGTCAGTGGTTAAAGTTGCTTGCTTTTAAGGCCTGCTGATATGGTTTCCATACTGTAGTATCCACATAAATACAGATGCACAAAGTGGCGCATGCACCTGTAGTTCATTTACAGTGCAAGAAGCTCTGGCACCCTATAATCCCTCTTTACTTGCCTATTTCTCTGTGCCTCAAATAAATAAATAAAAATATTTTTAAATGTGTCAATGCAAAATATGTTGTTAATTTAAAATACAGACAAAATAGATAAATGGAATGTAATAGGAAATTCCGAAATACACTCAAATAACTATAGTCAACTTATGTGTGCCAAAAGTGAATGCTGTTGTCATGTATTAAGCCTGAACATTTACATGCTAAATAGGAAATATTGATATAGCTGTAGGGTTTTTCACAAATTCAAAATTTATCATCTCTCTGTATATAGTGGAAATCCATTCATTGTATATCGAAAGCAGTAGTGGAGAAAACCTATATGGCCTGGACCTTGCCAAAGATTTTTTTCAGTGCACATAATCAATGAAGGAAATTTTTGATTTAGCTGGCTTTCATTAAAATTCCTATTTGTGAGAAACAGTTAAGTGAATGCAAACATTTACCAGAGACTGGAAGAAAATTTTTGGTGGGGCACAGCAACTTTTAAAAAATTCAACAATATTTTAAAAAAAAAAACACTTAAAAACAAAAACTGGGAGATGGCTTGGTGGATAGCATTTTGCACACAAGGTAAAGACAGAACATGCAAATACTGTACAGGCTTGGCAGTTATCTATATTCCCAGCTCTTAGGTGATGGAAACAGGTGATCCCCAAAGCAAGCTAGCTGGCTATATTAGTCAAATCAGCATAATGTAGATTCAAGTGACAGCCCAGACCCTGCCTCAGTAAATAGACATCTGATTTCAACCTCTCACCTCCACATGCACATATGTGCCCACATGTGTACAAACCATACAAAATGCAAAAAAAAAACAAAACAAAAACAAAAACCCAAAAAACAAGCAATGGAATGATGCTGAGGCACTTGAAATGTGCTGTTCTGACATACTGACAGTGTTAAAGACACTAGAAAACAGATACGAATAGGTCACTTTGACCTTTCTGTTGTTTCTTAAAATTATCAGAAGGAAATTTTCACATGAAAATTGCCCTAGTTGTAATAAAAAGAACAGATCTTTGATAAAGACAAGAGTTGAAAACATAAATCTGTGTAGACTTTGCTATGAACAGTTCTTGTTTTAAGCCTTCTTTAGTAATTTAGTTATTCCTGTGCAACTGATTGTTCCCTATCCATAGTTGGGTGACTTCTCCTGATGAGAACAAGTATATTTACCCCAAATAGAGCACTGATAACAAGGCAAAGATGCAATTTCATTCATTTCTAGCTTTTATTTTTGATTTTATTGGGGTTATTGACAGGAGCATGGTCAGTGTGATAGGAGATACATCCATCACCAAAAACCCACCCCAGCATGAGTGACCACTAAAAAATCTGCATCCCTAGAGTCTACTGCACAAGTTGCAGGGAGCTTCACTGAAGAGTCTCCTTCCCTAGAAGTTTTTATAAGGGGAGGGGAGGTTCTGAATGCTGTTTCCTGATTTGCTGAATCTCCTAAGCTTCTTGAAATTCCCAAGTCTTGTGAGCCCTGTCCTTTTTCCAGGAGGGAATGTTTAGTCCAGAAGAAACAGCTACAAAATACCATGTAAGTAACTAATGTTAGCGGCTTCCCATGTCCATTAATTTCGTTTTTGGGTTAAGACTCCATCCTATGTCACATTAATGTCATGCTTTAAAATGCACATTTTTGAGTATTAATGTGTCATACCAGTTGAAATCTCATAATTAGCTGGGCCCTGATGATGATAGAGGTGGAGGTTATCTCCTCTAGCAATGGTCAACAGATGTCATTAGAGAACTGCTCAATCAAACCACAGTGTAGCCCCTCTGTGCCTACCAGAATGGCTACAGCCAAAACACTGACAGCATCAGGTACTGTTTAGGAGCCTTATGAATTGCCAGGGCAAGCACACATTGGTGTATCCACCTTGGAGACTCACAGGGCCAGAACTCTGCGTTCATTTTACGAAAGAAACAGTAATCCTAATCATAAGTATGACTTGAAAATTTCTGTCCAAAAAAACCTGCATACAGGGCTGGAGAGATGGCTTAGCGGTTAAGCACTTGCCTGTGAAGTGTAAGGACCCCGGTTCGAGGCTCGATTCCCCAGGACCCACGTTAGCCAGATGCACAAGGGGGCACACGCATCTGGAGTTCGTTTGCAGTGGCTGGAAGCCCTGGCGTGCCCATTCACTCTCTCTCTCTGCCTCTTTCTCTGTCTGCCGCTCTCAAATAAATAAATAAGAACAACAAAAAAAATTAAAAAAAATCTGCATACAAATGCTTACCCCAGCTGTATTCACAATTACCAAACATTAATATGAAGAAAGATGGCCTTGAATAGGTGCATGGCAATCTAACTGTGATGTGCACACACAGTGGAGTTTTATACAGTACTCAATATAAATAATCTTTTCAGCCAAGAAAAGATGTGGTAAAATTTTTATTAGTAAAAGAAAATCAGTTTGAATCATACAGTTTTCATACTATATGATTACAAGTATTTGTGTTCCAATACAAGAGCAAATTATACAGATAGTAGAGAGATCACTGGTTGCCAAGGGTTCTGAGGAGGTGGAAGAAGGAACGGAGGATAATTTTTAAAAATTATTTTTTAAAAAATTATTTGTTTATTTGAGAGAGAGAGTGAAAGAGGTGGGGGGATGTCTCTAGCCACTGCAAACAAACTCAAGATGCATGTACCACCCTGTTTGTACCTCTGGCTTATGTAGGTACTGGGGAATTGGACCTGGGTCCGAAGGCTTTTGCAGGCAAGCGCCTTAATGGCTATGCCATCCCTCCAGCCTGCCATCCCTTTTTTTAAGGTGAAGAAACTATTCTGTATGACCCTGCAGTAGTGGATACCTGATATTATATACTTGTCAAAACACTGTATTATAGACCACAGAGTCAATCCTATTGTAAACTACATGCTTAACAATAGTATGTAAGTATTGATACATCATTATAGTAATGTACCTCACTAGTGTAAAATGTTAATAGGGGAATTTCTGTGTGGAGGGAAGGTATTACACTTATTGGCTCATTGCTGAGACAAAATACCTGACCATATGGAAGGAAAAGGGTTTCTTTTGGCTTAGAGTTGTGAGGGGAAGTTTTATCATGGTGGGGAAGACAAGGCAGGCCAGAGCAGGAAGCCACATCACATCAAAGCACGAAGAAAACTGGACTTTGAGGCTACTTCCACCCACACTGCAGTGCACACCCATTTCCTCCAGCAAGGTTTCTCCACTTAAATATTCCCCAGCCTTCCTGAACAGCACCACCTTGGGGTGCAGAGGGCTGCATTTTACATACAAATTACAACATAATGGTATGTAGGATTGTATGTTCTGCTTATTCATTCTCTAAAGTGAAAACTTTTCAAAATTAATCTGTTAAAGCTAAACCCTTTCATTTAAAACTAATGATATAATTCACTTTCTATACATTTACTGCAGTATTTATTGATAATTCATAGGAAACATTCTTCCTGCTAGATTAAGAGATTGGTATTTTAAACACGTTAGTTATGTAGCTTTGTTTAATCAACATTAGACTCTGAGTTTTCTGAAACTACCTCTACAAGAAGAAGCTTCATAATTGTTGACCTATCCCTAGATTGTTTTTTAGAGAATTTTCATTTGCATGCAGTGGCGTGGGAAATGCTAGCCTCACCAGACCTGCCTTGGTTTGGTGTTCTCACGGTTTGGTGGAGGGCCTCATCCAGCTGCTGAAGCATCTTACATCTTTAGATACTTGTGACCACCAGACACTTAGTGTTCTTGCTGCATGATTGTATTCCAACTGCTTTTGCTCCCTTGTCAATCATTTATTCTAATTCTTTCCCGTTTATCTTTTGTGACTATAATATTTCTTAATCTCTTAAGTAGCAAAAGAAATTCACATTCCTTTGTATAAAGAACACTGAGCTGTTTTAAATATTTTGTCGAAGGGTGAAGTATAATTAGTAAAACATTGGTTTACAATTGATAGTGAAACTGAGGCATTCTAGGGTGATCTCACCCCAAAGAGCATATACCCTTCTTGACTAAGTGTGGAAATTGTCCTTGGTCCTTTTAGTAATTTCAGTAGATGGCCCCCAATATATTCAGTGTTTTATTATTGTAATTTAGATCTCTAGCCATCTAGCTGGAGGAGGTGTCACTGGGCGGATCTTACGATCCAGCCTTAAGGTGTGGTAGTGGGTTTGAAATTCCAATCTAAAGATGTGCACAATGTGACTAGTTGGATTTTTCTGAAGTGTGCTGTGTGGTGTGGTATTCGGCTTGGGGTTTCTCTCTCTCTGCTTGAACCTGTGAAAGCAGGGCAGCTTCTTCTGTCATTATGGAACTTCCCCTGGATCTGTAAGCATCAATAAATCCCTTCCTCCATAACTGTGCCTGGTCTGTAAGTTCATCTCAGTGAACCTGAAGCTGTCTGCTACAGTCCTATAGGGGAAAGTCTAGGGATTGCACTTTACTGCAGGTCAGACACATCAGAAGAGTCTGGCCTTTCCTTGTCTCTGCCCCTCAGGGAGTCCTTCCACTCCCCTCTGAGAAGGCTCTTCCTAGAGAACGATGATTTCTGGGAAGATTGCCTTTTCCAGAAGTCCTGACTCCCCAAACCCGATGTTCAAACTTGACTTTCTAAGTCAGCCACCCATTGATGGGGCCCATGAAAAACCCCATTGTGGGCAGGAGAGATGGCTTAGTAGTTAAGGCACTTGCCTGCAAAGCCAAAGGACCTCGGTTCAATTCCCCAGTACCCACATAAGCCAGATGCACAAGATGGTACGTGCATCTATAGTTCGTTTGCAGTGGCTGGAAGCCCTGGCATGTCCTCCCCCCCCCCAATAAATAAATAAAAATAAAAAATATTTTTTAAAAACCCAGTGTGAGTCTCAAAGTAGGCTTCTCAAACCCCATCTTGCCTCCTTGGCAAGAGCTGTTTTCCGTCCCTTAAGCTCTACTTCTCTGAGCACTCTCCTTCCTAAAGTTCTAAGCTACAATAAAATCTTTCTGAATCATATCTGTAGATTTCATTCTCCTACTTCATAATAGATTAATTTGGAGACACACCAAAATTATCGGTGTGTTGGCTTGTATTGGTGCCTAGGGAGGAACCCCAAAATTCCTGTATCATAATAAGCTCAACTTTGACTTAGATGTTAAATGCTTTCATATAGAAATAACTCTGCTCACTAAAATTAACGGTAAATATTCTCTAAATGTAACTTAAAAGATACTGTGTCTGATGGTGTTAACTAGTTTGTTGCAATTACTGAAGTCCACAGTATATGAAATACCATCTTGGTAATTTAATATTTCAATCAACTCATTTTTAAAAATGAGTTTTTGTGTTTTAACATCATATATAATTTATCTAATATGTCTCTTGTACAGCTATCAAAAATATCAATTTGCTTACATATTTCAAATCACTAATAGCCATAGAGTCATTAATAACTATAGCAGTGGTTATGCAACTTACTTTATTGCCTTTCATATTAGAGCGCAACTGTCACCTTCTCTTCATTGGGATAAAACACCTGATCAAAAGCGGTATGTGAGCCAGGCGTGGTGGCGCACACCTTTAATCCCAGTACTCAGGAGGCAGAGGTAGGAGGATTGCTGTGAGTTCAAGGCCACCCTGAGACTACATAGTTAATTTCAGGTCAGCCTGGACCTGAGTGAGACCCTACCTTGAAAAAAAAAAAAAAGCGGTATGTGGAAGGAAAAAAATTATTTCAGCTTGCATTCTTGAGTGAAAGCTCGATTAATAAACCTCAAGGTCCATGCCCATTGGCCCACTTCTTCCAGCAAATCTCCACTTCTCCAAAGCTGTATAAGCTATGGATTGAGTATGACTTAATCACAAATACTTAGGGCCATGGGGAACATCAGTGCACATTATAACCGCCACCAGGAAGAATACCCACTCTTCAAAAACACTGATCAGCACAGTGAGTATTTAAAATGTATGTGGACATGTTGAACACATGCATCAGAACATTTTATGCATTCTATAATGGTGATTGATTTTACCAGTGAACTTATCTTAGCATGTTGAATTTTTGAGATTCCTATCTGAGAAATATATCCTCTTGGTTCAGTACATATGCACATATCTATTAATCTCTTTCCTTCCCATTTCAATTCTATACTTCATCAGCAGTAGTCACTCAGTTTATTTAATGGTATATATTAGGTCCCTGTTTATTCATTTGTAGATAAATCAGCTAAAAGGAAGGCATGGTATTGGAGCGAGAAATAATCCAGGGGAAAGGTTGTCTGCTTTGAGAGGTTTTGACAACTGGAATTGGGGGCTGTAAGGCTTTAGAACTTTAAATTGCATTTGATGTACCTTTGTTGTTTTGCTACTGTTTTCATCCAGTGTAATTCTAATTTTTTTTGGGGGGGGGGCTTGGGATACATAATAACACTGAAGATTTTTGTAGAGGAACTATAGTTTGCAGTGGTTAAAAGCTACCTCTTCACACAGACATGGGCTCAAATTTACATAGAAAGTAAGTGTTCATGAATGAGCCAACTGATCTCTAAATTTCTTTAGTCCTGTAAATAACAGGTATAATCCTTGCTCCTCCCTTGTCACATGGTGTCTGTTTCAGGCACTAAATACATGGTATTATTGTTGTCCATGTCTCAAAGTAGTTGCCCAACAGTTATTCATTCAGCATTGTTGTTGCAGATGTGTTCTACTGTACCTGGTACCATTTTAAGATTCTCAGAATTAGGGTTTCTGACTTTCAACAAGGTCTACAAAATCTACAGAGACTACTGTTTTGATACATACTTGGATTACAGAAACAATGAGGAAAAAAATTTACTGGCCTGGCAACATTCCTTTCTTATTTGCCCGTGTGTGTGTGTTTGCAGACACAAGCAGATGCACATGCATTTGTGTGTATTTGGCGATCAGATGACAATGCCAGGTTTCATCCTCAAAGAACACTTTCCAGTTTTCTTGAGACAGGATCTCTAGTTGACATGAAGTCACCACTTCATTTACACTGGCTGGCCAGTGAACCCCAGGGACCTTCCTATCTTCATGTCCCTGTGCTGGGATTACAGCCCCATATACCATGTGTCAAACACCTTACCTTCTGAGCCTTCACCTTTGTCCTTGACAGTATTCTTAAAATATAAATTCTGTTATTCAGAGTATAGGGCTGGCTCTAGTTCTTTGGCTTCTAAAGTTCTGTAAGAACTTGGTTTTGATTTTAAGACTTTTTTTTTCCTTGTGACTAAAACAATGGAGTATTTTTTAAATGTCATCCAAATTTGTGCTGAGAACCTGAAAAATACTCCAAAACCTTGCATTGTTGTTACAAGGGAGTTGTACTTCTGACTGACAAGTGGGCCATGATTTATTACAGGATCTGCTTTTAACATTATTTTGTCTGGAATGAACAGAGTGGTTAGAGAAACTCCATCCATCTTTCTGTTTATTTGACATTTATGCCACATTAAATGTACCTTAAAGAAGCAATACCTGAATAAGAAATTCCATTTAACAGTGATGATTCCTCATCAGTCAGATATATCTCTCAACCATAATACAAAAGGAAATCCTGTCAAGCAATGTCTGTTATGATTTACATAAAGCATATTTTGACATGAACAAGATTTCAAAGAAATATTTTACATTTTTTCCCCCAAAAGCTAGCATTCCAAAGTTTGTTTAAGTCATTTTTCATTTTAATAAAGTTAATACAATCTTCTAAGCAGTAGTTGTAACTCAGTCACTGATAATGAGTAATTAGTTAAAGCAAAATGTGACTCTTTGTTTATGTCCATCAAGCAAATAAAAAGTATTGATCAAATAGACACAGAGCTTGCAAATTACATTTTCTTGTGCTTTAATTCTTTTAATATGCTTCTTTATTTTTATTTTGAGGTAAGGTGGAATGAGAAAGCACAGTCATTGAGGCAGGAAGGATCCCTTGGCAGCACTAGGATTTTTCTCAGAATGTTAGTATGTGAATGAAGAATCTCGGCCCTGCAGAATGTCTCCACATGTCATTCCAAAGAAATTTCCATCTGAGCTTTTCATATACTAAGCTGGGCTCAAATTCATTCAGAAGTTTGAGTGATTGTCCTTTTTTTTGAACGTAGTCTCAGGCTTGAACTCATAGTGATCCTTCTACCTTGGTCTCCTGAGTGCTGGGATTAAAGGTATGCACCACCACAACTACCTAGTGATTTCTTTTAAATCTCAGAATTGTTAAATATAAGTTCAGAAAGGTAGATAAAGTTGTGCTTCCACTTCATAATCAGTGAGGATGGTTTTTAATACTAGGTACTGCCAGTGATATAGCCTTGCTAATAATCATTCCATGTCTTCCATCCTGTATGATAGCATCTCCTTCCCTAAATTAGTGTTGGTTCTATATTTTCTCTGAACAACTGAACCTGTGTTGGACCTTAGTACTTAACATTTATTCAACTGGTGGATGCTACAAACTATATCTTGTCCCAGAATCCTCATTCCTTATTCTTACTGCTTGTGAGTAAAGATTGAGGTTAATGTAGTGGGTTGTGGTTTCTTCATATAGTCATCCTAGTAGTTGCTAGATGTTTACCTGTATCAAAAAATGTTCCATTCTCTCTCGCCAATAAATAAATAAAATATTTTTTAAAAAGAAAGGATAAAGGCTGGAGAGATGGCTTATCAGTTAAGGCATTTGCCTGCAAAGCCAAAGGACTCCAGTTCCATTCCCTAGTACCCACGTAGCCCAGATGCTCAGGGGGCACATGTGTCTGGAGTTCGTTTGCAATGGCTTGAGGACCTGGTATGCCCATTGTCTCTCTCTCTCTCAGATAAATAAATAAAATATTAAAAAATGCTTCTGGAAAACTTTATCAATCTCTCGCAAATTTTAGTGGTTGAAGATGTTAATCTGGTCTCATGAAAGTTGTAAAATATGGAAAGATTGGTCACTATGGTTTGTTCAGTGAACCCCAAGTAGTCATTTAAGTAAAATGAGTAAAATTACACCTCTTTACCATTGTAGTAGTGGTTTTTTTTTTTAGCAAAATGAATCAAAACTTTTATGCCAACTTGTAAATTAGTGAAAGTTTGCTCCATTTGAATTGGCCTTAACTACCAGAAATGATGGTGTGAGTCAAAGAGCGTTGAAAGGAAAGCTGCAAATCATATGACCCTTTTTCTGAGTTTATGTCTAAAAACAGAAACCACTACAAAAATTTCAACTGACCTAACCATGCAAAACATGGCTTTGGAACAGAAAGTATATATAGGCATCTTCATTTTTATTCTATTTGTTGTTGTGATTAGATTTCAGTTTTTTTCTTTCTGTGCACACTTAGATCCATTATAATGCATAATTTTTATGTCTAGTTCCATTTTGTTATTTGTGTACAAACTAAGACCCAACAATTTACCCATGGCTATTAACTTGTTTAATGGCATGTTTATCATTAGTAGAGCATGCACATATACTAGTGCCAGTTTGTCTAACTAATAATGGAGTATTTAAGAAATATATTTTTGAAATACTTGTGGATATTGTGAAGTGTATATGCTTTATAAGACGGTATCCCATAATGGATGGAGGGTCCATGGTAATCACAAGTCTTTTTTTTTTAATGTTTTATTATTTATTTATTTGACAGAGAAAGAGGGAGAGAGAGAGAGATAGAATGGGCACCCCAGGGCCTCCAGCCACTGCAAATGAACTCCAGATGTGTGTGCCCCTTTGTGCATCTTGCTAACATGGGTCCTGGGGAATCAAACCTGGGCCCTTTGGCCTTGCAGGCAAACACTTTAACTGCTAAGCCATCCCTCCAGCCCACAAGTCTTTGTTTTTTTTGTCTTTGGTGATAGTAAAAATGATGTATGTATGTGTGTTGTGGTATAGTGCCAAAGATGGAATCCAGAGACAAAAGCATGCTAGGAAAGTGCTTCACCACTGATCTACACACTAGACAGGAACCATTCTGTGAGTTACATATTCAGTAGGCCAGTGGAGCACTTGAACCTTTAATACATGTATTCATATGCAACGACTAAAATAAGACTCATATTTTCAAGGGCTGTAATATTTTCATAATAAATACTGTTTTAATAGCTGTGATGACAGTGATATCTCTCATCCAGTGCCTAAAAATAACTTCTACTGTATATGTTTATACATCCATCTTTTTGTGTGTATATCCACATTTTTGTGTGTGTACCACAACATACATGCTGAGCTCAGAGGACATCCTTGGGTGTTAGTCCTTGCCTTCCACCTTGTTAGTGGTAAGATCTGATTATTATTCACTTTGGAGGACCCCCCCCCCCAGCTTTCTGGCCGGAGTTTATGGAGATTCTTCTGTCGCTCACCTCCCTTTTCATCATAAGAGCACTGGGACAACACACATAAGCTAGCCCTTCTGGCTTCATATGAGTTTTTGGGATCTGCACTCTGGTCCTCACTGGTGCAATAAGTGCTTTGTCCACCGAGCCATGTCCCCAGCTTCTATTTTTCTGCATTTATTGTTGTAGGAGGCTAAAACAATATTGCATGTCATAGCCTATGTAAGTGTATGCACCCACACTTACTTTAATGTAGAAAATTGTTAGAAAGGAAGCTTCTAGGCACTCTAAAGTATACTGTGCACACTTAGATGTGCCAAGAGTGACTTGTCTATGGTTGTGCCCTTTGCTGTATGTTACTGTGAATGATTGCTCCTTGCTAGGGAATGGTGAGCCATTCCCTGCCGAGGCTTCCTGACCCAATCACTGCACTAACCCCAAAGCTGCTCAGGTGGTAGCTTCTCCATTCCTCCCTTCTGATAGCATTCCTTGACCCCTTCAGATTAGGACAAGCCAGCCCTCTTCTGAGCCTGTGTTGTCTTTATTTCTTTTCTTCTTTCTCCCTCCCACCCCACCCCACCCTGATTCTACTTACATTGGAATTCATTTCTTCTAAGGTTTGACCTTGTATCTTCAGTAGGGATACTATCATCCTCAAGGATGGAAAGTTTGTTCTAAGGGTACAATATGCTTATTTGTTTCGTGTGTGTGTGTGTGTGTGTGTGTGTGCGCGCACACACACAGAAATATACAAAGATAACATAGAGTATATCTGTTTTAAAATTTTCTGGGTTGTCACCAATTTGGACAAAAGGCCCAAAAGGCATTAATGAACAGAAAGCAAAGGGTTGAGAGATACTTTCTGTGTAAATGTACATATTTCAGAACATTTCCTCTTGCATATTATGTTAAAGTTTCAAGTTTATTTTTGCCCAGACTGGAAACATTTATTTTCTTTGTCCACACAACCCAACCTAAATCTCTGTTTCTGTCCTTCTGACCTGCTTCCATCACCAGTGCCACCTGTGTCTCCTTTCCTACTCTGTCCCATTGACTTCAGTCCCAGGGTACAACCTTGGATCATGCTACCTTTCTTTTTTTTAGTATCTATCTGGATTATTGCTATGGTTTTTATAAATTAGTCTTCGTGTTTCTGTTACTTTCCATATCTAATCCTTTACCTACTCTGGAAGGGGGGGAAGTTTTTTTTTTTTAATGTATGTACAGTCGTCTGTTATCTAACCTGTATTGACTGCTCAATAATCCAACCCTTATTTCTGTTACATGACATATTTTTCCTTTTCCGATTCATGTTTTTCTACTGTCCCTACTTATATCCCTCAACACATACATTCAGTTTGTAATCACACAGCCTCCTCAAATGTACTGTATGTTGCTTCATCTCTAACTTGTAGTAATCAATTCTTTGTTGATATAAACAGAATACTTGAGATGGCTTGTTTTTAAGAAGGAAGAGGACTGGGAGATGGCTTAGTAGTGAGGGCACTTGCCTGCAAAGACTTAAAGTACCCAGGTTTGATTTTCCAAGAACCCACATAAGCCGAATATATATGGTTGTGCATGCATCTGGAGTTGGTTTGCATTAGCTGGAGGCCCTGGTGTGTCCATTCTCTCTCTCTTCTATCTATCTGTCTGTCGGTCGGTCTATCTATCTATCTATCTATCTATCTATCTATCTATCTTCTATTTGATTACCTTGGTTTTAGAAGTTATAGGCAAGATAGGCTTAGTTCTGGCAAGGCCTGCATCACATCATGGTAAATGACAGTGCCGGGTGATGTGCTCCTATCTTAAACCAGCGAAGACTGGACAAGCTCAGAGTTATTCTCACACTTATGACATCTGCCAAGGATTTCTCAGTATATTTTTTCTCCTAAGGATTCTACTTCCCAGTAGCACTACACTGAAGGACAGCTTCTAACAAATGGACCCTTGTGGGGTAAATCAAGTCCAGTCCATAAGAAGTCTTTACAAATGCTATTGTGTCTGCCTGGGATGCTGTAGTCTGGACTTTTCTCCACCTTTTCCTAAATCCACATGATCTGTTTTCATCATTTCACTTCTGGAGCCATATGTACTGAGATGTCCTGTGTGACTGTTTTCTACTATACTATTTGTCATACTAGAGCAAATATGCTGCAGGTTTTGTTTTGTTTTTTTAAACAACAAAACGACTTTTGTGGGGAGGTGACTATATTTTGTCAATCCATCTCCTTCAGTATCTATTAAATAATCTACAATTCAGGACAAATGTTAAATGTTAAAAAAATGTTGTAGGCAATGATGTAACATAGACATCTGTCCCTAGGCATTTCACCATATATTTTCTCATAAAATATTGCATATTAAATTGGATTAAAGGTATTTTTCTTTACAACAGATTTATTTTTTACTAATACCAAGTAAAAGGCAGCTTTTTAAGTATTTAAATATTTTTTTGAGATGAAACAAAATTTCCAACTTATTTCATGTCTATAAAACACAGTATGAAAGGTATTTGAATCGGAAGATTATCAAAATACTTGTGACTCTGTCTTATGTCTCTCTTTCACTTAGCTGAAGGACACAAAATCTGCAGATCAGAAAACAACACTGCTCCATTTCCTGGTGGACGTTTGTGAAGAAAAGTACCCTGACATCCTGAATTTTGTGGACGATTTGGAACATTTAGACAAAGCTAGTAAAGGTTTGTGCCTTGATGTAGAAATACCTCATTCTTCTAATCTTGAGTTGTAAAAGACAGAAAATGGTGCTGTTTATTTACATATGCATGCCAATGCCATCGTATCTTCACATGGAAGATTACATTTTGCAAGTAGAGAATGACAGGGTATTGATCTTATGAGTTATCCTGATGGAGTTGTTTGGGTTAGGCAACAAGGTGTTAGATTTATAATTACACTCCTTTGTAGATAAAATTATATGGATGCCCCACCCTCTGCTGCCCAGCTGTCACCACCATGGTGTGGGCACTGTGTCCTGATTCGTCCTGCGTCATCCACATAAGTGGCTATATACCAACATGAGTGTCCTCCTTTTGCCAAAGTTTGCTGTCTGGTGCCCTTCTGGACAGCACACTGCCAGAGTTTCAGTTCATCTTCTAACACCCATGTTTCTAACCTGCATAAGCCCCTCTAGTGGGCTTGAGGCGGGTAGTGAAGCAAAGTCAAAGGGTAGGAGCTAGTGCTGACACTCGCTTTTAGTGTGACTTAAATAACAAATTTGACCACCATAAAAATACAATTTTTCCCTATAGTTAAAATCGATTTTATTGGAACAGCTTGTCTCCAAACAACCAGTTATGAATATGTTTTAGAAGACAACTTTAGAATGTTGAGTATCTGTATTCTTTTTATATTGACTACTAGTTAGAGTAATGCCAAGTTAATTTTGGTGACCTCTTTACTTTTTTCTTAATGTTAGAATTTGTAAACTTAAGGAAAAAGATCTTGTTTTTTTCTACATTAAAGTGAATATTCCTTCTAAAATAATATTATCATTTTCTGTACCTTTAAATTTTATTTTGCTGTGAAATGGAGATTTTAGCATTTTGTTTGCAGAGACATATGACTGGATGAGATGTTCTTTGTAACTTTGCCCCGAGATATGAATTTCTTTGCTGTATTTTGTTCAGCCTGTTGAAAATAATTCGTCTGGATTTCTAAGACCATTCTTAAGCCTTTTACTTCATTTTTCCCTACTCAATTCTTGTGTACTTATGCTATTAAATTATTTTCTTTATCTCTATATTTCTTTAATTAACTATGGATAAAAGAAAATGTCCAAACAGACAGATGCATGCGTATGTTTAGTGTGATTTAAGAAGAGAAGAAGCCGGGCCTGGTGGCGCACGCCTTTAATCCGAGCACTCGGGAGGCAGAGGTAGGAGGATCACTGAGAGTTCGAGGCCACCCTGAGACTACATAGTGAATTCCAGGTCAGCCTGAACCAAAGTGAGACCCTACCTCGAAAAACTAAAAAAAAAAAAAAAAAAAAAAAAAAAAAAAAAAAGAAGATAGTTCAAATTATTGTCTGTGAAGCCGTGCCATAGAGCAGTTAGGCTCAGAACTGAATGAAGGAAAAGGCGTGAAAGCAACTTGGGGTCATGAACATAGCTTGTAAATGATTGATTTATTAAGTCAAGGAAATGTACTTTCCTAATATATGACTTGTGAAAATTTTGGAATATTTGAACAAATGGAATGAAAATAAAATTGAAAGAGTTATTCCTGGTGGGAATCAAATTTGATAAGTAACAGGTTATGAAGAAACATGGTACAGAGTTCCTTAAAGTGTCAAGAGAGTTTTTTCTCTAGGGGAAAAATATCTGTGGAGGAAATCATTCACATTAACATTAGCTTTAACAAGAATCATTGCAAACATTTTTGCATATTCAGCTTGAATTTTCTACCAATTTTTCATAATGATTTTAACAGTGACCTAGAACATACTTCTCTCTCTCTCTCTCTTCTCTTTCTCTCTCTCTCTCTCTCTCTCTCTCTCTCTCTCTCTCTCTCTCTCTCTCTCTCTCTCTCGGTTTAGTTTATCTTACTTATTTGCTAATTGTTATGTCTGTAGATCAGGGCGGTTTCAAACTCTTTAAAAATATCTTTTTTTTTTTTATTTGCAAGCAGAAAGAGAAAGGGGAAGGCAGATAACTACAGCAGTGCATTTTGCTGCTGCAGTCAACCTTCAGATACATGCATCACTTTGTGTATCTGGCTTTACATGGGTACTGGGTAATGGAACCCAGAGGGCAGTCTTTCCAAGCAAGTACTTTTAACTGTGTAATCATCTTCCCAGCCCAAGCTGTTTATTCTCCAAGCCTGTACCTTCCAAGTGCAGCGATTGCAGGATTTTGCTACCACTTCTAGCATCGTAATTCTCTTTAGCTGTTTTTTGCCTGGAACTACTAATTAGGTTGCTCAGGCTGCCCTGGAACTTGTAGCCATCATCCTACCTTAGCCTCTTGAATGCTGGGATTACAAATGTGAACTACATGCCACTTAAAATTATTTTTCTAGTATGTTTTTGCTATAAAATTATTTTTGAAAAAAATTACCTATTTTAGGTTGATTATACTTATCATTCTTTATAAGCATTATGGTGCTTTGATGTTTTTGAAATTAGTGAACCTTTATGAGGACTTGCGGAATTGTTATTTAGTAATTTGATTCTTCTGTTCTGTTTCTTGGTGTTCCATGGGGCATTCTGGGGCCTTGGGGATTTTAGTTTCCTCTGTTACAGTGAAGCATGCATACATGTAGGGCTCAGCAAATACTGCTAATGTGTTTCACAGGGAGCACCCAGTGTCATGTTTGAAATAGACCATTTTTGATCATGTAGGTGATTGTTAAACATAATAACTTCTCATGATTATATGGCCAAGTTATCGAATGATATTTTAGAGGATTAAATGTACCAATTGGGTTGGAATAAGTCTGGTTGCTTTGGCGCTTTTACTGTTTTCATATATCACCATTTAAAAGTTTTCACATTTTGAAATGTCCTCAGCGAGTTATCACAAGAATTAGAAAGTACCTTTGTTTTTGAGACATAACAAGTCCTGGTCATTAGGTACTCCTAGATCAGCAGGGGGGATATTTCATTGCAACTAATGAGCTTTCCCGAATGACAGTTTTCAAAAATCTACTTCATTAAGATGCTTCTTTGCTAAGAAATAATGGCTTATAGCTTTTCTGTTGTGTTTCAGAGAAAACATTTTGGTTCATTATTTTATCTCTGTATACCATTGTAATATTTCCTTTATGAACTTCTAGGGGTTGAATACATTTTTCTTGTCTAAGTAAAGTTAATTTAATCTATGACGATTTGTTTACCACCTCCTAGTATTCTGTTAATTTGAATAATTATTAATGAGTAGAAAGTGACAAAACTCTTGTTTCATTTTTGAGTTTGGGATTTCTTCATGTGTTTCCAACATTTCTTGATAAAAATTAAACTAAGAAAAAAAATTAAGGTAAGCTTGCAACATTAATTTGGTCAGTCTTTCTTGAGGGTTATCGTAGCTGGTCCATGCAGTCTTCTTCCCTAGCCAACTCTGAGCTCTAGATATGTCATGCTTTTCACTCACTAACCCACTCACATGGCCTGTATTTAATGATTACTTTATCAGAAATTTTCTCCTCTTCTTGTTAATTACACGTAAGATTTCTGTGTCTTCCTGCCCTGAGCCAATCATACAACAGCTTGTGTCCACATGTCTCCTCTTTCTCCTTTAATTAAGTTTTAATTCCACTTACTTTACTATTATTGCCATCATTTACTTAATATTGAGTTCTTGTCTGTTGTTTTTCCCCCTCTACAGCTTCTGCTGAGATGATATCTTCCATTCCCAAGGGCTAAAATCCCATCATTTGTAATGACTTAAATCTGCACCTGAGTGTCATTCTCATTCTCCACACTTGTTTATGTAGCAGCTTTTGCTATTTCCTTCTACATGTCAAGCAGGCATCAAAACAATCTTAGGCCACACATTTAGTATATTATCAAAGTATATTTGCTGATAGTTCATTTCTGTTATTTTTCTGTTTTTTTTTTTTAAATTTCCATTTTATTTACTTATTAGAAGGGGGGAGAGATACACTTTTAATGTCTCCATTTTGTTTCCTTGTGAAAGCCTCTTCAATCCCCACTTCTTCTGAGTTCTTTCATTTGTCATCTGTCTTTATGGCCCTCAACACCTCACCTCAGAGTGGCCTGGTGTAGGATCTGTGGTCTGGAGTGTCTGTCATGTTTTCACTTCATCAGAGACCTTACAATCCAGTTCCTGCTCCCTCTGTTTGTATTTGTTGGTACTTCCTCTGGACATTCCATAAGATTCTGTGTGTTCCACTCTTTTTCCAAGGATAAGTTCCCAGGTTTCTCAGCAGTCCATATACCACTGTTTAAGTACTGCTCTATGCCAAGCACGATTCTTGGGATTTCTCACCTTGGTCTTCACTTCTAGATTTTCATTCTAAAAAAGAAAAAAAGAAACATTTAGTATAGTATCAAAGTGTATTTACTGATAGTTCATTTCTGATTTTTTTTAAGTTTCCATTTTATTTACTTATTAGAAGGGGGGGGAGAGAAAATGGTCACGCCAGGGCCTCTAGCCCCTCAAATGAATCCCAGGTGCATGTGCCACCATGTGCATCTGGCTTGCATGAGACCTGGAGAATTGTAACTGGGTCCTTAGCTGTCACAAGCAAGTGCCTTAATCACTAAGACATCTTTCCATCCCTTTTTCTGTTTTTATAATTTTTAATCTTTTAAAAGCATTCTTTGGTGTTTTACATTTGACTTCTTTTCCTTTTTACTTAAAACACCACTTTCTGCTCCTTAGGCTCAGTTAATTTGTACCTCATTAGCAATTGCGTGGTATGTTCCAAATACTCATTTGCTGAAAGATATCTCCTATGTTTCTAGTTCTTCATATGTTTCCAAAATTTTATGATAAATGCTTTACTAAATAACAAATGTTTGTCTTTCATTCACCTACTGTGAACACTTAATGTCCAGGTGGCTTATCACCTGGAAACTGCCTATTATCTGAAAAGCTCACATTTATTTTCTATAGCCAGTACACAGGGTTTCCAATGAAGTAACCTTTGGCTGTTGCTTGATCTTTAGTTTTGAATATTTGATAATAGTTAGCCAGCTTCATTTTATATCCCTGGTTTAAAGTGAACAACGTAACTGGCCATGTTAGTTGAAAGCATTGAGTTATGATGGTTGTAGATGCAACCACATATTTTATATGAGATACAGAATTCATTTGGTATTTCAAAATGTAGAATCTTAGAGATTGATAAAAATACATTACAGTTTATACATTTATGGCTCCATAAGGAAAGTGGAATTGACAGGATCTTATACACTAGGTTTTAGGGTGATACCCTACTGGAGGGAGAGAGAGAAATAGAGAGAGGGAGGGTAGGCAGTCAGACAAGCATATGTTTGCATCAACTTTGAGGCCAAGGGTTTATTAGAGCTGATGAAGTTGTGGGTCTGAAGTAGAGCTGCAGCCCATCAGGTTTGGTTAAGTTCCTTGTGAAAGAGGGGGGAAGAGTTCAGGAGGAAATAGGTCCAAGGTCAATTGATATCACCTAACTAGACTTAGTTATGTTTTTCTTTGTGTGTATGTATGTATGTTTAAGGCTGACACAGATATTAGAAAAGTCTCAAGGGTATTCTTGGATAAGGACATTTGGAGGAACAGTGGGCCTAGTTTGTATCCTGCCTTTATCCCCTCCTTCTAGGTCTTTGCTATCTGAAAGGGCATGTTGGGAGGTGGGTACACTTGGCTCTTTGTGAGACCTATGTGTAGAGAAAGGCCTGTGAACTCTCACAGCTTCTCTGAGATACTCTCTACTTGAATGGCCTGGTTTCTAACACATGTTGGTTATTTATTTACTTAGAATAAAATAATTTAGTCATAGAAGGCAACCATAAGGGATCTTGTTTTTATTGACTTGCCAGTGAAGAAGAAAAATGTATTCCAACTGTTAGAGTCTGTTATCTCCTTCATACATTAATATATTGATCATTTCAGAGTTTGACTGTGTTTAGACAAAAATCCTCACTGACTTAAAGCCGGGCCTGGTGGCGCACGCCTTTAATCCCAGCACTTGGGAGGCAGAGGTAGGAGGATCACAGTGAATTCAAGGGCACCCTGAGAATACAGAGTGAATTACAGGTCAGCCGAGACTAGAGTGAGACGCTACCTCAAAAAAAAAAAAAAAAAAAAATTTAAAAACTCACTGATTGAGGTAAGCTGTAATGGAATCTGACTGTATTCTTATAAGAGGTGAGAAATATGGGTTGTCGGGAACCATGCAAGAACATGTGAAGAGGAGAGACCATATGAAGAAGACTCAGTGAAAATGTGGCTTTCTGCAGGCCACGCAGAGAGGTCACAGAAGAAACTAAGTCTATTAGCACCTTGAATTTGACCTCTTGAACTATGAGAAAATAACTGTGTGTTAAGCCACTTGTTTTTTGGTATTTGTGATGGCAGCTAATATACCAACTTAAAGGCATTTTTGTTTGCATGAATATTTTAAACTGTAGAATATAGAACTTACAACTGATTTATTTGGTCAGTTACAGGAACTGTTGTGGATTCAATGTCTCTCACTAGGAATCAGTTCATGTATATGAAAGATTCCTCTACAAACCATCAGTTATCACATGATTTTAAACATCTATAAGGTCTGGGAAGATGGCTTACCGGGTAAGGCATTTTCCTACAAAACCGAAGGAACCAGGTTTGATTTCCCCAGTATCTACATAAGCCAGATGCACAAGGTGACACATGCATCTGGAATTTGTTTGCAGTGGCTAGAAGCCCTGGTATGCCAATTCTGTGTCTCTCTCAAATAAATAAGTGAAATATTTAAAAATAATTTAAATAATTGTAAGCATGTTCCAGTTTCTTTCTTTCTTTCTTTTTTTTTTTTTTCTGAGTAGAAATGACACATAAGGAATACACACGTAAGTGGTATTAAAGCATCCCAAATAAATAATGCTGAGCATTTACTCTCCACGTGAGATCTGTGGCTCCTGAGATTTTATTTTAGAGAGCAGTAGCTTAAGCTGGAGTATATCAAGTTTGGTTTTGTCCTGTTGCTCACTGTATCTGGATGTATCATTCTTTCACTTACTCCTGTTTTACTGGGATCATTGGTGTGTCACTTTTAATATGAGCAAGTAATTGACAAAGCCTTGGAATTATCCAAATGTTCTGTTGCAACTCCCCCAAAGTGAGGCATGGAAAGTTGGTTTTACCTTTTTTCTTTTTTTTAACTCTACCAAAGAAATAATGAAAATACTTCTTATTTTTGAGCTGTGACAACTCGTTCTCCAGGTAAACCTGATCATAAAAGTCATGTCCAGAAAGGTAGCCTGGCTAGGTTATGTCCCAATGATCTAATTTGAGTTTATATCCCTATAAGAATAGTTAGTATATAAAACAATTTTAATACTACTATAAGTCAAATATAATGAATGTAATTTTATTTTCAAAAGATAAGTTGCCTACTGTTTGTTTGCATATTCTTGCCAAAACTGCAGAATATGGAAGCTTTATAGTAAATTAATGTTTTAATGCAAAAACATATAATAACATACAGATGAATCATTTCCAAAGTAGTTCCTGGATATATAATTCATATTTATAGTGTATTACAAGCATTTGTCTACTGATAAGAGGCTATTTATAAATATCCTGCCAGTTGTTTCCAAGGATTATCTATGTAGAGTTGGCATCACATGTTTAAATTGGAGACTTTTATATGAAGCTGTTAGCATAATCATTTTTTAGTGCAAATATGAGCTGTTCTGGATGCAGCCGATTAGTATAGAAACAGCATGGCCAAGATTACTGAAGCTCCTGCAGAGTGACATTGAAGAACACTGGGCATGCAGGAGCTACTCGCAGCTAAAGATTGCTTTTTGAGATACTGAGCTAGGAACATTTCCTGAATCTGCTTCTGCTTGGGCTGATAGATGATGATGAAGACAAAAACTACATCAGAAAGACCTCTATATCTTTTTGGAGGTTAACAGACTGAAAGTGGCATCAATACAGCATTAATCTTCCCATGAAACTAACAGTTTACAGTGTGTGCCAATGTTTTGGCCATCTCCAGATTGGAAGTAGCTGTTGGAGAAGGTATATCAGTGTCACCTAAGAGCCATAGCTAACATGAAGGAAGGGGACAGCATCACCAGTGATAGCAAGGACTTGGAGCTCTCTTGAAACTGGCTGTGAAGCAATATTTAATGTACCTCAATTCACAATGCGAGGTGCAGAATTACCAAGAAGGTTGAAATCTTTCAGAATAGTACATTCAGAAGACTAATTTAACATAGCAAATCTACATTTTACAAAGCAATGGAAGTAGGAGATGGAGCAAGCATTTCCGGTTATGTGCTGCGTCTCTTAGGTGACAAGTTTGGTGTGTAACCTGCAAGGCTCTGGAGAAGCACAGACTTGATGGTTGCTGCTGGCAGAATTACTACCTGTTTCCCAGAAGCCTGTGTGTTTTTAGGGAGTTTGAAAACCTTGAATCAGTAGTTCATTAATTTTCTTGCGCTGCAATAACTGATTACCACCAAATGAATGCCTGTAAATCAGAAGCTTATCCTTTCCCGTATCAGGAAGTTGTTAGTGTGAAATCAGGTGGTTGGGTATGGAGGTTCCTCCAGAAGTGTCTGGGAGAGAAGCCATCTCCTGCCTCTCTCCTTTCCTCTTTGACTTCAAGCATTCCTTAGTAATCCCTGGCTCCTAGGTAAGTCATTACAGGCTCTATGTTGATCTTTTTGTTGTCTTTGGGGGTCTGCACCTCTGATTTGAACATCAGTCATTGGTCATGTAAGAAATTTATAGATTTATGTAATTGAAGTGTATGCACTTTTCTAAAATTTCAGTTTTCATACACAATCTCATACCAATTCTGGGTGAGTCAGTGCCTTCTCCCCAGTTAGACAGACTCACATCTCTGTATGGAACTTGGAAGTAGAATCTGTTTTTACTCTTTTGATTTAGCCTGAAACATTCTATTTTTATTTTATGTCTTGAACTTTGACATAAGAATTCTTATACAAAGCATTCCTACTACTAAACAAACTTTATAAATAACTGGGCCCCAGCAACTCTTTGGCCACTCTGAATTTATTTTTTAGAGGCATTTTTATGTTATTTATTAAACAGATTTATCTGCCCAGAATTATTAAGGAATGACATAGAGAAATAAGAGTTAATATCAGGATCTGGAGAGATGGCTTAGTGGTTATGGCACTTACCTTTGAAACCTAAGAACCCAAGTATTTCTCCAGTTCCCACAGAAGCCAGATGCACAAGATGAAGCATGTGTCTGGTATTCATTTGCAGTGGCTGGAGGCCCTGGAATGCCAATTCTCTCTTTTTGTCTCTCTCAAATAAATAAATAAATTTTATATAGAAAAGAGTTAATGTCTGAAAAGATGATAAATGTTGTAGAAACATCTAAAGTGATATGTATTTACAATCATTGATAAACCTTAAAAATATAAATACCCATGTAACCATAGCTATCTCCCCTTGGAAGATACCATCTTTACATTTAAAATTGATCCGTTATTAGTGAGACTGTTTTGTTCTATAAATATGTATTTGGACATAATGGCAGTTTCTCAACAGATTTTCAAACTCTTGCATACATTATGGGAAAAGAACTGGTGCTCAGTCATCATTTCCACATCCTTTGACCCTATGAGGTCACTCTCAAGCTTATCAAACTCTTGCTGTTTGATTGACATTACCCTAGTCACTGTGTTGGTAATGATAAGGCTTTCCTGTGAGTGACTGAAAAGAGAGCTTGAGTGAGTCATCAGTCCACCTTAACAGTCCTTAACTGAGAGCTTTTTTTTTTTTGTTTTTTTTTTTTGTTTTTAAATTCATTTATTTGAGAGCGATAGACAGGGAGACAGAGAATGGGCACACTAGGGCCTCCAGCCACTGTAAATGAACTCCAGATGCGTGCGCCCCCTTGTGCATCTGGCTAACGTGGGTCCTGGGGAATGGAGCCTCAAACTGGGCTCAACTGGCAAGCGCTTAACTGGTAAGCCATCTCTCCAGCCCGAAAGTGTCTTTTAAAAAAAAAAAAATATTTATTTATTTATTTGAAAGAGAGAAAGAGCAGAGAGAGAGAGAGAGAGAGAGAGAGAGAGAGAGAGAGAGAGAGAGAAAGGTAGATAAAATGAGCACACCAGGGCCTCAGGCCATTGCAAATGAACTCCAGACACATGTGTCACCTTGTGTGTCTGTTTTACTTGGGTCCTGGGGAATTGAACCTGGGTCCTTTGACGTTGCAGGCAAGTACCTTAACCACTAAGCCATTTCTCCAGCCAGAGCTGCTTTTTTTTCGCCAATGCTATTTGGGGTATAGTGCAGAGCCATGAACACAAATATCTCTGCTGTCTTGAAGTTTGCATTTAGATGCTGCGTATAGAACATAAACCACAGAAAGAAGCCTGCTTGCATTATGTCAGCTGGCTCATGATAGGTAGTCAGAGCAGCTTTTGAGGTTTCTAAAAAATATTTATTATTTATTTATTATTAGAGAGAAAATGGGCATGCCAGGGTTTCTAGCCACTGCAACCTAACTCCAGACGCACATGCCACCTTGTGCATCTGGCTTATGTGGTTTCTGGGGAATTGAACCTGGGTCATTATGCTTTGCAGGCAAGTGCCTTAAAGCTAAGCCATCTATCTCTCCAGTCCAACTTTGTGGTTTTAAATGGAGTGGTTTGAGACAGAGGCCTCTGAGCACATGCCCAAAGGAAATATTGGGAGGCCAGGACTTTTGGAGAGAAGCACATTCTAGGCACAGTGAAGAGCAAGGAAGACCCCACGAGATCGAAGCATGACTGGAGCAGAGGGACAAGGAACATGATAGGACCTGTGGCCAGAGAGGGTAAACTGGGCCTATAGCCTTACTGGTCATGGTGAGATTTTGGGACTTCCTGTGAGTAGTTGAAAGATTTTAACAGGAAGAATGACACCTGACCTTTGCTTCCAGGTGTTTACTTAAGTTTCTGGGAGAAATATTGCCAGAACCTTTATCATCCCTTGGTTGTTATTAAAATGGTGTGGCTACTGTAATGTTGGCATGGATCAGGAAGAGGCAGCTATTGGTAGTAAGTACTTAGAAAGTGAAAATATTTTTAAATTAGAAGAAACAAGTTCTTTGCATGATTAAATTTGTGGAGTAGGAAAAATAAGGGAGAAGTCATAATAAACATTTATTCAGTGTTGGGAATAAATTTCTTAAGGATGATAAGTTCTAATTTGAAAAAAAAATTGAATGTAAGATGCTCATTAACTATCAAGGAAAGATGTAGGCAAGAGAAATCATTGGGAATTTTTTAACTCCTTTCTTTAAATTTATTTTATTTACTTGAGAGAGGGAGGGAGGCAGGGAGGGAGGGAGGGAGGGGGAGAGAGAGAGAGAAAGAAAATGAATGGGGGAGCCAGGGCTTTCAATTCCAGGGACATGTACTATAGGATTTGGATGACTGATGTGTTAGTCAGTGAAATTAGTTTCAATTAATTATCATGCAGTTAATGCTTAATGCTAACTCTGGGATACATTTAAAAAGTAACATCACTGCCCCCTGAATATGCACAGAAAATGATGTGGGTTTTTTCAAATTTTTACTTATTTATTTGAGAGAGAGAGAGTGTGTATGTGTGTGTATGTCAGATAGAGAGAGAATGGAAGCACCAGGGCCTTTAGCCACTGCAAAGGAACTCCAAATGTGTGCACCACCTTGTGCCTATGGCTTACTTGGGTACTGGGCAATTGGAGCTTGGGTTCTTTAGGGTTCTCAAGCGACTTAACCTCTAAGCCATTTCTCCAGCCCTCAACATGGTTTTTTGAGGGCCTATTTTGTCTACTGGTAAAAACATCTGGGGGCTGGAAAGATAACTCAGTGGTTAAAGGTGCTTTTTTGAAAAGCCTGATGGCCCAGTTTGATTTCCCAGTGTCTACATTAGGCCAGATGCACAAAGTAGTGCATGCATCTGGAGTTTGTTTGCAACATCTATAGGCCCTGGTGCAACCATCCTCTCTCTATCTCTCTCTCTCTCCTTGCAAATAAATAAATAAATAAATAAATAACACTTCTATGTACCTTTTCATCTCATTTTACCATGTTCTTCAATATGTTGTTCGTGTAAAGGAATACTCAAATTATGATAGGTGAACATTTCCAAGATGAATCTGTCCAACAAATACAATTTTCTCATAGAAATCTCTCTCTCCTTTAGTATCCACTTTAAACTTACAGAGAAGAAAATTGCTACTTTAGAGCTGGAGAGATAGCTTAGTGGTTAAGGCGCTTGCCAGCGAAGCTCAGTGTCCCAGGTTCGATTCCCTAGTACCTATGTAAGCCCGATGTACAGTGGTGTATGCATCTGGTGATCATTTGCAGTGGCTAGTGGCCCTGGCATACTCATCTCTTAATATCTTTCTTTTTTGTTCTCTCTCAAGTAAAATAAAGAAGATATTAAAACAGAAGAAAATTGCTACTTTCTCTACGTAGCACTTGCAGTGCTGCAGCAGGTTTGACTTTCTCATTTCCTCCACTTGCTTTCCATCTTTCCTCTTCTCAGGTCCCACAGCATATGTAGCATTTCTTGCAGCGTGAGATAAAAACTGCACAAGCCAATCCTCTTTACATGCAGTATAGCATATTACATAGGGAAATCATGGTGTGTGATTGCATCAAGTACTAGAATAGTGGGAAGAGAGAAAATCTCAGTAGAGGAGGATACAGCTACTTGCTGAGGGTGACTAGGTGTTTCTTGCCATTGGTCTTTCCATTCTCTGCTTGTTAGGAACCAGGCTGCAATTTATTTTCTGTTTGTCATTTTTCACAATTTTGTTTCGTTTTTATATTATTTTTGCCATAATAATTTTATTATGATACTTTATTATGTTTCATTTTATACCTCCATGGTATTCAGGATTTTAAAAAATACTCTTGAGATTTGTTCTGGCCATCTTGTATGTCTAGTTTTTATTATTTTAATGTGTGTTACTAAAATATTATACTGCTCCTGTTTGCAGTAGTTTAAGAAAATATATTTTGTTGAGAGTCTGAACCTTGTTTCCCACATAAAAAATTGCTTCTGTTTGTGTATGAAGGTTAATTTAGTCTGAATGTTTAAATTGCCTAGCGATAATAAAATATTACTTTAAGTTTCTTTAAAGAAATAAAATTTACCTGTTTTATAATGATATATGATAATCAGTGTAGCATTTTTTAGCAATGTTGTTACGAAGTAATGATCAAAATCTTTAGGAGGGGGCTGGAGAGATGGCTTAGCAGTTAAGGCATTTGTCTGCAAAGCCAAAGGGCGCTGGTTTGAATCCCCAGGGCCCTCGTAAGCCACATGTACAAGGAGATGTATGCATTTGGAGTTCATTTGCTGTGGCTTGAGGCTCTAGCGTGCCCATTCTCTATCAGCCTCTCTCATGCACGCTCTCTCGCGCTCTCTCTCTCTTTCTCTCTCTCTCTCACAGACACATAAATAAATAAATAAATAAATAAATAAATAAATATAAATGTTTAAAAAATCTCCAGGAGGTATTCACAAAAGATTTTTTTAATTACAAAGATTGTTTAAATGTATAATTTCTATTTTTAAATTGAAATCATGATATTGTAGAAAGTTTTTGTCCATCCATGACTTTTTAAGTTTAAATATTTGTTGTTGTGATTCTTGACTTTGATTCTAAGCCCTCTTTAGCATCTCTGGTGTATGATTACCTAAATGAAAATTCCACTTGATTTCAAGTCCATATCCTAGATTTTAACATGTTTAATATTTAAGCTATTCTACTTCCCCATTATATTTTTAATTACTTTTACCATAAGATGCCAAATATAAATTCAAAGTCTATTCCTTCAACAAAAATTTGAGTATTTGTAATATTTTATATAACTGAGTACATGAAAGTAAATATAGGAGTCCCCTGTAAAGGAATCTCTAGGCAGTTGGAAATACAAGATGCATAAAAGGACGACTGTAAGAAAGCATAGCAGATTTTAAAAAATATTTTCTTATTTATTTATAAGCAGAGAGAGACACCTAGAGAGAAAGAGAGTAAGAATGGGTGCACCAGGGCATGGTGTTACTGCATATGAACTCCAGATGCATGTGCCACTTTGTGTGTCCACCTTCACATGGATACTGGGGAATCAAACCTAGGTAGTTAGGCTTGGAAGGCAGACACCTTAACTGCTGAATCATCTCCCCAGCCCCGAACATAGCAGTTTGAAGGAAGAAGTAAGTACCAGTTATGATGGGTATGTGAAGCATCTCTCAGGGTTCTTGGTGGGATTTTGAAGATTCTTGTTACAGAGTTGGAATCGGTGCAATACAGCCGAAGAGAATAACTTTGGTGCAACCATGACCTAGAGTTGCCTAGGTTTGGATGGGCCTCATTCTGGTGATCAGTTGTTATATAACCTGCTTACTAGTGTGCTTAAGCAAGGAAAAGATATCTTGGAATTACTGTTAGTTTGGAACTTTACATGCACATTGTGACAAAGGCAGTGAAGGAAATGTAGAAGAAATTAGAACAAAAGATTTTCAATGATGTGGACAGTATTTGAGGAATTAGCATATTTATGAGTTCAAGTACTAAAGGCATGAAGTACTTTGTGTCATAAATGAACTGACATTATTGTTTATATCTGAACTACAGGAGAAAGATGGATCAAAACTAGCAGGCTAATAGTATAGAAAACATTCATGGTTCTTGTGCCCACTGAAATGTGGATATTATAGATGAATTGGCTGAGTGCAGGACATGTGTCTAAGGGATATCCCATCTGAATCAATATTAGCTAAGGAAAGTCAGGGGGCCTTAAGGTATTTTAGTCAGCTGTGTTTGATAAGTTATTTTTATTCTAAATAATGAGAAATGCAGATTAATTTGTTGATCAAGAGATATGAATAAGTTGAAAGATAAAATTAGATCACAGGTCACATGCTCTAGTAAATTAACGCTTTGTACACACACAGTGTGCAATTTAAAAATTCCCCAATTTGGTTGAAATTTTTAATCTCCAAAACTGTAGTTCTTGACTTCAAAGAGCTTTGCACATGTGGATAATATATCTTTGAAGATGGACAAAGGAATTATCTATGGAAAAATAGTAATTGCTGAAGAAGAAAACTTACAGGGAATTTTCTTTAATTGCTCCTTAGTTTTACTTTTACCCATTGGATGGCTCTGAACATTAGATTATATTTTATTTGTGTGGGATTCACACTCACCTTTTTCTCTTCCAAATGTGCTTTGGTCCTTATTTACAAACCAACAGTAAGAGGTTGGTCAATTACATTTAAATCCACTTAACAATAATGCACAAGTAATGTAATTGGAGCCTCCAGTTGAACTATAGAAATAGCTTAGTGAGATTCTTGTCGGTAGATTAGTCACAAGAAACATTTTAAAAGGTAACTTGCTTCCTCTTAATGTTGACCTTTAGTGCTTGAACTCCCCAAAGTCCTAATGTGTTGTTCTTGAGAACAGCAATTCTCCTTCAGCTGGTTTCCACAATATACTGTTCCTGGCCTGATGATGTTTATGATGATGACTTTATTATTCCTTGGATTCTAGCATAGCTTATTTCACCCCTTAAATTTTATCATTTCTTTTTTACTTCTATGAAGAAGAAAAATAAAATGTACTATTTCTCAAAAATATTTCTTTATCTGATGTATAAGATTTGATCTTTCATTAAGTATCTATGAGATAAAAATAGCAGGTGAGACCTTCCCATTTCACTGATGTGGAAGTTGAGCAAAAGAGAGGATACTTCAGATCAAAGTCCCATTGGCTAACCAAGAGCTGGGAAAGACTACCGCCTTTTATGCAAGAGGAGTGAGGGTAAGAGCTGTCAGCCTCCCCAAGCCTGATATCCAGGGAGAGAAAGAAAAGGGTTTGGAGATAACAGTCCAGCCATGAATGACCAGTGATTTAATCACTAGTGCTTTGTAATGAATTTCCATTAAAGACTGAAGCAGAGAAGCCACAGGAGCTTCCTGGTCACCTAGCACAGAGCTGTGCTTAGAGGGACTGCCACCCCACTGCCTTGCACTGTGCATCTCTTCACTTTGACTGTTCTGAGTTGTTACCATTGTAATAAAAGCATCACTGTAAGGACAGTACTTCCCCAAGTTCTGTCAGTCATCCTAGTGAAGGATGGAATTTAAGAGAGGGCGCTTGTGGGGATCTTCAAATTTATAGCCAGGGATTCAGAAGTATGGATGGCTTCCTGGACTCAGAACTGAGGACATTCTTGGGGGAATGACGCCTTATTTTTGTACCACTAACTCTCTGTAATTAATGTTGAGTATAAATTGAACTGAGAGAAATCCACTCGATTGCAGAAAAAAACCCTAGAACTTAACAATCAAATAACAACCACAAAAGAATCTAATTCTTTTCCCCCCTAACAAATGCTGTTGCAGTCAGGTTCACATTGCTGGCAGAAAACACCCGACCAAGAGCAGCTTGTGGGGGAAAAAAAAGGTTTATTTTGGCCTATAGGTTTGAGGGAACCTCCATGATATCAGGGGAAACAATGGCATGAGCAGAAGGTGGACATCACCTCCAGGCCAACATGAGATGGACAGCAGCAGTAGGAGGGTGTGCCAAACACTGGCAAGGGGAAGCTGACACCCATAAGCCCGCCCCCAACAATACACTGCCTCCAGGAGGAGTCAATTCCCAAATTGCCATAAGCTGGGAACCTAAACGTCCAGAACACATAAGTTTATGAGGACCCATGAATAAAACCACCACACATGCCTGGTACCTTTTGTTTTATGAGAACCTTCAGACTTATTTATTTTTACCCTAAATCTTTTCCATATTTAATGGCATCATAATATAATAATATTTTAAGAATATCCTTTTGTTCAATGCTAGGAAATCACTTTAAATTCTCATTTTTTAAAAAATGTAGCATTTCTTTATTTATCTGTCCATCAGTCCATCCATCCATGCAGACTTTCGTTTGTTTTTAATGTTATTAATAGGAATGATAGGAGTTGTACAAAATAGTATGGTAATTTGTATAATTATTTTACGAGTAGAAAAATAAAGCTTGGAATGTTAGGTGCCTGAGTTCAAGTTTTGGACTTGGCAACTTGGTTGCTTGACTTTTTTAACTTATCCGCTGAGCCTCCATTTCCTAATGTGTAATCTGGCCATAATAATACATACTTCATGTTGTTCTTATGAGGGGGCTCAAGGTAGATACACAGGGCACAACCAGGTCTACATAAACACTCACTAAAGCTTGTCTGCTATTCTATTAATATTATCTTTATTACTAAATTTTCAATAGTCAACTACTACTAAAATTTTACTATCCTTTAAAACAATTCATAGCACAAAAATCAATGCTTGCTTTAAGTTTTCCTGAACACACATCTACTTAACAAAAATCAATTAGGGGTTTTTAAAGCTTTATTTAATCAGGAATTTCAAATTTTTGAGTAATAAAAAGGTCTGAACCACCTATAAAATTTCCTCAGAATTATAAGGCAGATGCTAATGATACATTAGAAGAGAGATCAAACAGACTAGGAGAGCAAAAGGCACCTCTTCTGTAATGCAGAAAGAGAACTTTGAAAGAAGCAAAATAGCCATGTGGAAATAAGAGTAAATGAAACTCCATAGGCCTAGTCAAATAGGAGTCCTGGTTGTGGATAATTGACCAGCAGACATAAAAGTGAATGAGCATTACATGGGAATTGTACATTGCCACCAAGAGCAGTACAGCAACATGCTGGTGACAGGACTTAAATAGACTGAGTTATCACACAAAGTGCCACCTTTGTGCAAACATTTCATATAACCCGCTGTCTGTGTTACTGTTTCATCTATTTTAAAATGGGTTTGTAGGGTGGGATTCATGGCCACCTGCACGCTAAGCTTTCATTCTGCCACTGAGCTGTACTCCCAAAGTATAGCTTTCCTGGAAAGGTTCTATGGGGCGTATATAAGAAGTTTGAAAAAGAAAAGAAACAAAAGTCTGTTGGGAAAATATTTCTGTATATAAATTTAGAATGGCTTTGCCACATTGAAAGCCAGAGGTCAGACATCATTATTCACAGAACTGTAAAATATGGCTCAGCCACTGGACTCAGATAATTATTGTTGACAAATTTTTAAATTTTTCATAATATTGTTTGTATGTATATTTGTGTGTGGCATGCATGTGTGTATGTATGTATGTACATATTCATCTTGACACATGCATGTATGTGTGCACATGTGTAGCCATTTGTGTGGTGGCCAGAGATTGATGTCAGGCATCTTCCTCATACATACTCCACTTTATTTATGGAGGCCGTCTCTTAGTGAACTCAGAGCTCCCTGGGACTCCTCTAGCTAGCTCTCTTGTTTATGGGATATCTGTCTTTTCCTCCTGGCTGGCCGCCATGCTCACCCCACATTTGCATGGATGCTGAGGATCCAAACTTAGGTCCCCAGGCTTGGATAGCAATTACTCCATCCATTTAACTCTTGCATTGTATATTAAAAAGCAAAAAGAAACAATTTGATGAGATTGATTAGATTTGATTGTTAGAATAGCAGATATTGTTTTGTATATAGTTAGGTAAAAACATCACCAAACACCATTTCCTGTTCTAATATACTGTTTTTCACACTTCTTTGCAGCTCCATTCTTTGAAATAAGAATGTAGGCCATGGTGTGTGTAAACCACAGTTCTATTTTGTTGGACAGGTGTTTGTAAACCTCAGTTCTATTTTGTTGGACATTTAGGTTTCTTCCAAAGGTATTGCCATTATCATAGATTAAACGTATGCCCATTTCTTCAGATTAGTTCAAAACATGAAATGACAGACATTTAGAATGAGTGTACTAGATTCAGGTTAAAACATAATTTTATATAATTCACATTGTTAGGAAGCAAAATTTTTAATTAAAATTTTGAACTAAAATTATTATATAGCAAATATCCTAAAAGTTGGTTGGGAGCCACTGCATCTTTATGTAGTGATTGCCCTATACTGTAGTGTCATGTTGGCTTGACTGCAGGAATGAGACTGAGTCTTAATGCTTCTGTTTTGCTGGGAGGCCAGTACCTCTTATCAGTGTCTCAGCAATCTGGGTTAATGTTGCTTGCTCATTGTAGTGGGAGAACAAATTTAATCAGAGGAGAATATCAATGATTAGATAATGTATATAGATTGTATTTAGGGAGTCATTAAGGACAGTTTTGTCATCTTAAATCGTTTCTCCTACCTTTTCTTTCATATTAGAGATTACTATGGCCAACACCTTTTGTACATCCTTCCCAGCTATTCAGTAGTTCTTGTAGGAGATAGTTTTGGGGAATATAAAAATTAAATTTAAATAATTTTAAGATTGAAACCCTGTTTAACTTTGTCTCTATCTGAATAGGTCATATTTCTCAAGTTTTCTTTATTTAATAAAAAAAAAGGGTTTTTCTTTCCCCTAAAATTTGCCTTCTGTTTTAAAGAAGCTATTGTTGGATTTCCTTTATATCTACATTTAAAATTCAAAAGGTTCAAAAATAAACTTAGTGAAATTCAGCTTTTTAAACTGATTTTTCTTACTATTATGTCCTTCACAACTGTTTGGTTTCTAGATTGTTTTACCTTTCATATATTATAATTTTGTCCTTTCAAGGCATTTAATACACTCTCTTTTAGTCTCTGTAGAAACGCTGGAAAAGAATTTGAAGCAGATGGGAAGGCAGCTTCAACAGCTTGAGAAGGATTTGGAAACCTTTCCCCCTCCTGAGGACTTGCATGACAAGTTTGTGATAAAGATGTCCATATCCTTTTGATACCTAAATAAATCGCTAGTGATTTGGAGTTACAATTTATTTAATAGTGTTTTTTTTTTGCATAACCAAACATCATTGTACAGTGCCAGATTGTAAAAGGTTTAACTTTTGCCCTCTTGCAGATAAATTAACCAGGTATATTCATCATGAATAATGTAGCATTCTCCATTCTTTTCTCTTTTTTGTCTACTTGAATAATAGGATGTTTTTCCATCTTTCTTTATATACCTAATTTCTTCTGATATTCATAATAAATGGTACTGAAGCTTAGCTTGAGGAAGTTCAAAGCTAAAGTCATAACATGGTTTACATTCTTTTGAAATATTTTTCAGGAAATAGATATAGACTCCATAAACTCATAGCATGACTAGTTAGCTTAGAGGGTTGATATGCATTAGAAATTAACTGATGTTACACAAAATTTAATATTTCCTTTAGAAATGAAACTTAGCTCCAAAATAAAATGGAGTCTGTCTCAGTCACTTGTGTTCATATTCTCCCAGCCTAGGATGAAATTGACAAGGGTATATAAATTAATAGCATGAGCCTTGTGCTTGTTTGATTTAACGTTTTATTATCAGTAACTTTGCAGCTTAATCTCCAATGAGTAACTAAGTAATGAACTTGCTTTATTTCCTGAAACTAATGTTGAGTTGTTTTGCAAAGCAGTGTGTGCAATCAGAGACTGATAACTTTCCTGTTGTAATGAAGTGTTGTTACGATGCATTATTAAAATCCCATATGGGTATGTGAGTTCTCTATGAAAAGTCAATCTAGTTCTAAATGAGGACTTATAAATATACATCACTAGTGTTTCAAACGAATATTCTTGGGACAAAATGACTTACTTTATCTACCTCTTCTCGCTAGAGAGTTGGTGAAGCACACAGTTATTACTTGGTGTGTCATAGACTTTACTCTGAATGCTTGCAGCTTCATTGTGAATTAGCTCGGTGATAGCCCCTTCACTGTCTTTGTTAGGAAATATCATAAAATGTATCTGCTATCCCGTCAAATGCCTTACTAAAGAGGCTGTCTTTTCACTATACTTTATTCATAGAAGTACAGTCTTGTACCACCTCTCAATCAACAAAGTATGCTTTTCAGGAATGAATGTACATTGCAGTAATATCACCTTAAGTGATCTTGATATTTTCTCATCATGGTAGAATGTTTGCATATGACTATGGCCTTATCACTATTGGTAATTGAAGTAGGTATATTTTGTTTGCCATAGACAGCAAGCATTTAGAAAAGACTACTTTCCATTAGTTTCTGGCAATCCTTTGAATGTGCCAATGATAAAGCTCAGGGTTCTCTGACTTGTGTAAATTTCTGTGCTGGGAACTCAGGCTGTAGGATCCTGCTCAGCACACATTCTCAGGGCACATCCATCCTTCTGTTATATGACACAAGAAGCTGAAAGGTATGCAGCTCGTACAAAGAAGCCAGCAGGAAATCAGAAGCAGGAGATGAGGCTTTGTTGGGAATGGTTTTTCATTCTGAGCACAATTACACTCCATGGACAAGAGAGCTTCTATATCCTGTCGCTGAATATCACAACCTCGATGCCTCTAATGAACTGATTAGCATTCATGTATCTTTTGGAAGTCAGATATATGAACAGTTGGTGCACTTTGCTATTGACAAAGCTTATAATCATAAATATTCTTTGCTAAGATTAGATTGCACTCGTTTGCTTTTCATCTTAGTTAGACATACTAGTTTTGAAGTAATTAAAGTCATTCATTGCAAGACTTTGTTTACTTTAATTAGGACTGACAAGTCAGATTTTGAATATTAAATGCTTTTATACAGATCTTATTAAGATAGAAAATTGTGAGTTCCTTGGATCTTAGAAAATGGGAGTATTTGGAAACTGCAATCCACAGTGAATAAAATGTACTAACTATAGTTTGTTTTTAGCACCTTTTTTTTAGCAAACTTTATATATCATCTTTAAATGCTTATCAGTTGAAACATATCAAATATTAAGTTCATCAAGCAATTCTTAAAGAATGTGGATTATGTAATTTGTTAAAGATGAAGCTTTACAAGTAAATGTTTACTAAAACATTATGACTTAGGGAACTATTAAATAATCTTTTAATAGAATTGTTTTAAATTATTATAAAGGCAATATTAAAATGTGAAATTTTATCAACATCACTCAATTACTGTTTTTGTTCTTTCAGGTATACTTATATTTTACAGTTATTTTTTACCATAGAAATAAATATGTAATATGTCCTTCAAATGCATGTTCAAAATTTCATATATCACTGACATTGTTATGATATTATTTGCCAGTTCCTAAGCCTCCTCAGACTGTAACTCATTGAACAGTTCCACAGTAAACACTGGTGTCAGAAATGTGAAACATGTATTTGAAGTAGTCTCATCAGTATTGTTATATGCAAACTATTATATGTGAAGTAAACAAACTTATAAAATTTTTCTTACAACAAAACTTAAGAAAATGATAGGCTCCATATCATGTAGTGCCTATTCTTTTGTTTTTTACTTTACATTTGTATCTTTTAAGAAAATTAACACATAGATCATAGGACATGCCCTTGAAGTTCTCCTCTAAGCATTTGTCTCTTCATTTTCTTCCTAACTCTCTCCTGAGTGTCTTAGAAAAAAAATCATTTTGCTAGACATTTGTACATGTTTTCATCTTTATCACAAATTACTCACTATGTTATATTTTTTGAATTTTTTCATCAAAAGTCCACTTTAATTTTACATGTTATTTTCTTTTGTTCCAATATGTAGCAATGTTTCATGCACTTCTCTGATTAAAGAAGCTTACACTATCCCTGTAAATTCACTGAATGACTGACTTGTATCTATACTGTATAATGCATATTGTACAGTGTTTTGCAATTGAATGAATTGGAAGCTTTTTTTTTTTTTAAGTTTGTCTGCAACTGGCAAGTAAACTTGGACCATTGGAATGGCTGAAAGTTGAACCTGTATACTATGTGTAACCATTATAGGAGAAGAAGTTGTGTAACTGAGTGGCAGCTTTTTTTTTTTTTTGCTTCAGTGTTCCCTTTCTTTGTTTTTATTATATTCGTTATTTATTATTATTTTTCCCACTTACTCATTCTGTTTTTCTTGTATAACCTAAATGAAGTTTTTTTTTTTCTTTTCTTTTTTTTTTTAAATTAGTTTTGTACTCAGTGAATACAGTCAAGTTGGTACCATTGTTAACCTCCTCCCTGACCGCCTTCTCTGCAGGGACCCTCCTTGTGGAATATGGGTCTTGCTTTGTGGGGTTAACCATCAGTTATGAGTAGGAGGCAATGTCTCTGTGTATCATGACCCAATGTGTGGCTCTGACATTCTTTCCACCCCATCTTCCACAAATTCCCCTGAGCCACTTATCCATTCTTAATGAATTCTTCAGATTTTGTTAAATATACACCTAGATCTCTTTGAGTCCTCATGTTCTTTTCATGTTCTTAGTCCTCATTACACTCAACCAACTGTTACATATGGAGTCATGGTTCTTTTAGTCAACTTTTCCTTCTTAGCCAGGATTTCCTGACTACCCAGCTAGTAGCCTTTATCTCTATGAATATCAGATGCTTGCAGATTTTTTAACACTATGTGGAATCCTCACTCATTTACTTATAATCTGCCTTCATATTCTAGAATACATATTCTATTAGCACAGAGCGTCATCCTAGCTATTTAGGTACTGCTTTCTGTACTAAATATAAGTGTTTGGAATACATTAGACTTAGCAATATTTACTGAATGGCAAGCTGGGTTCATGTCCCAGAGAAAGTCTATCAAAAGTCTTTGATATGGAGGACTAATAAAGCTTGTCCTTGAAAGTTACTGGAAGCATTGTGCTTTTTTTTTTTTTTTTTTTTGAAGTATTGAGGTTTCTTTTAATTGGTAGAATGAGAGGCACGTGTTTCCGTTCCTCTGCTTTTTAAAAAAAATATTATTTATTTATTTGTAACCAGAGAGAAATACAGAAGAGAGACAAAGAATGGACATGCCAGGGACTAGTCACTTCAAACAAACTCCAGGTGCATGCACCATTTTGTGCATCTAGCTTTAAGTGGGTACTGAAAAATCCAATCCAGGTCCTTAGTCTTTGCAGGCAAGCCTCTTAACCTCTGAGCCATCTCTCCATCCTGGAAGCACTGTGTATCCTGTGATAGTGGTGCATTAAAAATGGGGCATGATGTGAGAATAAGTATGGAGTCTGGTTGTGGTAGGTAGTTTGAGAATATGTAATACAAGCATCCAGATCTGTGTGCAACATGAAATCCTCGTATTTCATAAATGTGATACTCCAAATAGTAAGATTATAGTGGTTCAAGCAGGAATATGTGAAAGTTTCTCCTTGGTTTGATATATGGAAAGAAAATAGGTTTCTCAGAACATGAGGCAGTTGTCATACACACGCATACATGAAAAGCTATCTTTGAGCCAGGCATGGTGGTGCACACCTTTAATCCCAGCTCTTGGGAGGCAGAGGTGGGAAGATTGCCTTGAGTTTAAGACCACCCTGAGTCTACATAGGGAAATTCAGGTCAGCCTGGGCTAGAGCAAAACCCTACCTTAAAAATAATAATAAAATAAAATAAGAAAGTTTATCTTGTGGAAAGGATAACGCTTAACAACCCCTTACATAGACATCTATCCTTCCTTCCTTCTTTTCCTTTTGTGTTCTTTCTATCTTTCTTTCTTGACAGGATCACACACTGTGGCCCAGGTTGGCTTACATGGCTCTCCTGCCTTAGCCCTCAAATGCTGTAATTACACATATGAGGCAGCATGCCAGGTTTGGTCATTTCTTTTATTTGGAGTTCAGTTGTAGGCAAAAAGACATCTAGTTTTGTTTTCACCATCTCTTAAATTAGAGAGTAGCCTGTCAGAACTGCCACAGTATGCCTTATATGCCTTATATATGTAACCAGTTATACTACCCCATCACATAGTCATTTTGAACCTCTAAGGATTAATTTGGCTATTTCCAAAATTGTCTTAGTTTAATCACAGTTTTACCATTCTTGTGGGTAATTCAGGTTATTCAAAACTCCACTTTATTTCCTTTGGGAACAAATTGTTCTATACATGATAATAATAAGAAAATTAGCTTGAAAGCTCCCTGGCTGTTAGGACAAATCTATGTCATTTCTTGGTTCTGGCTCTAACTCATCTTTTCTGTCACAATGTAATAGAATTATAATGCTTTTCTAAGTATTTGCAAACCTATTTCTGGTGTTTCACTATTTATTGTTCTTACATATAAGCTTACTAAGTGCCATTGCTGTATTTCAACGTTTATCACATAGATTCTTGAGACTGGAAGTGTCCCCTTCTTGGATGTTAAGATAATATTACTAATATTCATGAAATGCATCTTCTCAAAAATAAAAACGCTGGAGGGATGGCTTAGCAGTTAAGGTGGTTGCCTGAAAAGCCAAAGGACCCAGGTTCAATTCCTTAGGATCCACATAAGCCAGATGCATAAGGTGGTGCTTGGCTCTGGAGTTTGTTTGCAGTTTGTGGAGGCCCTGGCATGCCCATTCTCTCTCTCTCTTTCCCTCTCCCTCTCCCTCTCCCTTTCCCTCTCTCTCTTTCTGACTCTCTCAAGTAAATAAATTAATAAAACTTCAAAAAAAACTTAAAAAAATAAAAACCCTTATAAGTGGTGATATAGGCAGAAGAGGAAAAGTTGCCTGGTCCCTCAGTTAGAGGCGCTTACCAACAGTGTCTTCTTAGGTCTATATACATGTCCATACTCATACACATGTTATATAATTACCATGTGCTGACCGATTACTCAGCTGGAGCTCCATATACTCATACACATGTCTATTCATAGGCAACATGTAATTTTATGGATGGAAGCTCCATGATTTTTCACAAGACCCTTTTGAGAATACCTGTTACCCTTCCCCCCAAGGCTGTGGAATAATAATACTGTGGAGTAATTGGCACCAGTGCCCCTGGACTTTGACTGACTCCAGCTAATATTGTGGAATGTAGGTAAGATATGACTCCAGGTACATTGGTGGAACAGACAGTAAGTGTTGAACACATGTGCCAGAAGTGTTCTAAGAATAATCCCTACTGAAGAATTTCACTAGAAATAACATAACCTCATTGCAGATCCAATAGTAAAAATATGCTTGAAGAATTACCAGAATACTATACTGGACATGATTATACTGGGACAACTCATCATGGAAGAGAATAATTTGGAACCATTTGTCAGGACAAGTGAAGGCAAAAAAGGATTTCTTTTAGGTAGAAGTTAAACACATGTAAAGGATCCACATAGCTGTGCTTTCTTTGGAGAAGGGGACAATTTCTGAAAGGGTATGTACCCTTTCTTGTTAGGGAGAAAAGGATTGTTTTGCCATAGTTGAGAACACAGTCCAGCTTGGCTGGGAAAGCATCTTGATGGGACTAGCTCTTGCTGCGGTGGTGGGAGCCGGAGGCAGCTGTCCACAGTAAGAAGTAGAAGAAGAGGGATCCTAAGGCGCAGCTCACTTCCATTCACCCACATTCAGGGGTCTCTCTCCTCAGTGAAGCCAAACCACCCAGGAAATTGCCTCAGAAGCATGTCCAGAGATGTGGCTCTGAGGTGATTCCAGAGCCAGTCAAGTTGACAGTGCATAATAACAATCCCAAATTGACTTGGTTAATTGACTTGCTAAATCAGCTTATAAGTCTGATGATTTCTGGGTGAGTGTTTCACATTACAAATGAATATGCTATTTGATAATAGGGATTGCTTGTACATTAAAAGTTAACTTTGAATGTACATTTGTTCCTTTAAATCCTATATATACTTTTTTGCTGAGCATATAATGTTTGAGAGGAAGCAGAGAGGGTGTAGACTGAGGCTGGGGTGACTGGACTGTTGCATTGTCTTGAGGAGTTGTAGGCTCTGTTATGTGTCCTGGCCTTTGTCCCTCCCTCCCTCCCTATCTGCTGTCTCTTCTCATTGATTCTCTCATTCTCATTTTCTAAGTGAAGGGCCTTCCTTAGCTACCTTATTCTCTTCCTGGCAAAGCTCTATCTAATAAGAAGAATTATATAATTTTTGTCATTGTGCAAAATGTTCTTTTAGATAACTGTATTCCAATTATAGTTCCCTTCTCATACCCTGAATCCAAGTCTGTTTATATGTTTGCATTAGTAAAGATAAAATGACTTACCTAAGTTTATATTTCTGGGCTGTATTTTTTCAAATGGAATTTAAAGGAGTCATAGGCCATAATAATGGATGTTCTAAGAGTTACCTTTTCTGCATATGGTGTGGTGATTTTATATCTTACTTTCTTGGCAATTTTTTTTTATACAAGGAAGGATCTTCTAAGGGTTGTTTAGAAAAAAATACTTTCTACCAGTGGCCATCAACTCATCTTAGTGTAGTGACTCAATCTCTGTGGTCATAAGTTAGTGGGTAAACAGTTTGTATATATGTGCATATTTTGTACTATTTGTACTACTGTGTTTTTGTGTGCAAGCATAGCTTTTATTAATGTGTTATATGAAAGAAATTATGTAAAAATATTAGGAAAGAGAAGTTAAAACATTGATTTGTTTACATTATAAATTTGGTTTTGTTGTTGTTATTTGATTTTTTTTTCTAAATATTTTATTTTTATTTGACACAGAGAAAGAGAGAGAGAGAATGGGCATGCCAGGGCCTACAGCCACTGCAAACAAACTCCAGACGCATGCATCCCCTTGTGCATCTGGCTAATGTGGGTCCTGGGGAATCAAACCTGGGTCCTTTGGCTTTGCAGGCAAGCGCCTTAATCACTATGCCATCTCTCCAGCCCATTATTTGATTTTTTGAGGTGGGGTCTCACTGTATCTCAGGCTGACCTAGAATTCAGTATGTAGTCACAGGGTGGCCTCAAACTCAAGACAGTCCTCCTACCCTGGCCTCCCAAGTACTGGGATTAAAGGCATGCATCCCCATGCCCTGCTGAAGTTTTTAACTCATAAAACCTTATTTTTTTAGTCTCTCAGGTAAGCTTACAATAAGTACCTGGGCAGTAATACCAGCTATTTGTAGATACTCCTAGTTGCTTCATCATTCTTGGGGTGTTGGTAGAATTGGCTCATGTAGTCCTCACAGCAGCACTATGAAGTGAGTGACATTATGATTCCCATTTCATGGATAAGGAAGCCAGGGCAGAGAGAGGTAAAGGCCCTGTGTTCAAGTATCCCAAGTTGTTCACTGTGCTTTTTTCCAGAGACATTTTTGTGTTTTGTTTTGTTTTGTTTTGTTTTGTTTTTCAAGGTAGGGTCTCACTCTGGCTCAGGCTGACCTGGAATTCACTATGTAGTCTCTGGGTGGCCTTGAACTCTTGCTGATCCTCCTACCTCTGCCTCCCAAGTGCTGGGATTAAAGGCATGCACCACCACACCAGGCTCCACAGACATTTTTTTAATTACTCATTTGGGCATGTGTATGGACAGGCTCGCATGCCAGGGTGCATGTTTGTAGATCAGAGGACAACTTCTATGTGTTAGTGCTTTGCTTTCTTTGAGATGGGTCTTTTGCTATGGAAAATGAACTGCCAGATTATAAAGAAACTTTAGTGTAGCTGACCCAGGAGCTTCATATTCTCCTGGTTCTGCCTGCCCTTCTCACAGATGCATACGCTATTTGCATCTAGCTTTACATGACTTCTGGGGAATTGAACTGGCCCAGCAGGTCTTTGCAAGTGTCTTTATCTGCCAAGTCATTTCACCAGCCCTGTTAGTGACATATTTTTCATTTCAATGAAATTCTATTTACTTAATTTTAACTAATGAACTTTCAAAAAGTAATATCACATGGTCTGTTTATTACTATTATCATAAATTGGGAGAAAACTTTTTCACCCAATTGTAAAAGATAATTGTCAATTATATAAGTATTTGACTTTTCTGATTATTTTGTCAAAGGTAATTAGAAATAGAATTTAAGATTCCTTAGCTGTATGTTATACATAGATGGCCATAAATGATTTTGGACTTTTAGAAATGTATCAATGTTGAGTAAAAATTAAACTAAAATATTGGAGTTATAAATGCCTTGACTTTTTTCTCCTAAAGCGTTTCTTTGTAACTTTCAGAAAACCTTAACTGTAATTTACAGCTTTGTTGTCAATGCAAAAGAACAATATGAGAATCTTTCTAAGTTACTTGAAAACATGGCAGAATTGTACCAGAGTATAATGGGATATTATGCCCTTGATATGAAGAAGATCTCTGTGGAAGACTTTTTTACTGACTTGAATAACTTCAGAACTACATTCATGGTATGGTAAAGTTTTTAGTTTGTCTTTTCAAAGCATTTTTCTATCTATACTTTCTCACTGGTTTTTTTATTACCTCATTCTATTGTTGTTGTCTGCAATGAAACCTCTTTTCTGCTAAACATTAGCTTTAAAATTTTCAGATTTTAAATTATTTAAAAATGTGGTTTTTTCCTCTTTTAGGCCCTTTCAGTGTTAAGCTGTAATCAGAAATTTTGATTAAGAAAGTGACAAATTCTGAAGTGTTTCATAAAGACTCCCATGTGGCTGATAACAGAGCTCTTTGTGACAAGTTTTTGGCTGCGGATTTGCTTCTTTATACTTAAGATCGATTTATATTTTTGTGGTATAATTTTACCAAATTCCATGCAGCTCTAGTGAAGCTTTGCTCCCCACTTTTTAATGCGTTGTACAATAAGCTCCCTGCAATTTTCCTTTGACTAGGTTTTATGTTCCTAGGGTTTTCTTCAGACACTTCAATAGGGAGGTCAGGTCTTTGAGGTAGAATCCTTTCATTTAGGCATTAAAAAGATCTTTTGAAACGTATTAGCTGATTATGTAGGGGAAAAAACGCACACATATTGAAGTGAGAAGGCATTGTTGCCTCCCTAGGGAAACTGGTGATACAGTTCTATGAGGAAAAAGTTGTTACTCTTAATAAATGGTTAAATCATTTCTATATTTCAGCAAATGTTTGTGAGGATGAAAAAGTTTGTAGTATAAAGAAAAAGAAGATTGAACTTCAAAAGCTACTTCTTTTTAATCTCAGGAAAACCTTACATGCTCACCCTGTGGATCTTGGTTATAATCACTCAAAAGTCATTAGATAGGCTTTTATGAAAACCATTTTGAAAGAAAATTAGCCTACAACAAACATTTATCCAATGCTCTGTTTTATTTCCTTTATAAAGTCACAGTGCTTCCTTAAATTGTTTATCACTACCAGGTATAATTTGGTCAATGTATTGTGTATTTTATGTCACTTTGTGCTATGTTCTGTATATTAATTTGGGTTATATGATGTTTTGTGATGAAGCATGGCTTGGTAGAAGTTCTCAATTGGCCCCAGAGTAGCCATGTGGATAGAGACATCTGTTTGGTCTTCCTGAGCCTCCATTTGCATATTTATGAGAAGACAGTGAATTCCTTTCTTGCTTGAATGTTTATTGAAGGAGATAATTTATTAAAAGTGTGTATCCTAGTTTCTACCACTTCATAGTTGTTCAGTAAATTAGAATGCAGTGCAGGGTTAATTTAGCAGACATGAGGTTCCAAACCTTTCACAGTCCGAACAGAACACTGTCCCTTGTCTAGCTCCTGAGAGATTCTTCCTAAGCATGGGGAATGTTCTGTCTGGTAAAGGGCACTGTTATATATACAGGGCCTTCAATCAATCTAGACAGACTGTGATAAAAGCATGATTTATGGTGAATGCCTGTTTCTGTTACTGTAGTGCCCTCAGCTACACTATGACAATTTGCCTTGTTAAGGGACGAGAGCCTGAGTAGCTCTGATCAGTCAAACAGGTGGTCCATAAAAATACCTTGGCACTAAATTTTGGGTGAGCTTCCCTGCTTGGTCACCTGCTTCCTTGTCTGTATACGTATTGTCACAGACCATTATCATGATTATTGTTACCATTATGATGCAATCTCCTCTGACCCCCAACATGACAACCAACCAGAGTCTGGTACCAGGTTTCTTCTATGCTCCACCCTCTGCAGGTTGCTTGCTCTCTTTTGGATTACCCTCTACATCATTTCTCTGTAATGCCCGTAATAGTGAGTGCAATGGCTTTTCCTAATTTCTGTAAGTCTTTCTACAAACTGTCAAATCTGATGGTGTTCTTGGTCTTTGGATCTCTGATTAAATTACACATGAAGTTTAAATGGTTATATGAAGCATTACCCTTTATTTTCTGAGCATTTTGTGTGTGTGTGTGTGTACTAGACATTGTTTTAACCATAATGTTTCAGTCAGTCATTACAGCTCTTTTTTAGTTGCCACCCCTATTCAACAGCTGAAGAAACAAGCACAGAGATAGAACTGTCTGAAGGTTATCTGCTGAAAAATAATGGAACCAGAGCCCGAGTCCATGTGCTCTTCCATGGGGGCCTGTCACACTGTCATGTTGACTGTATTCTGTAGTTACTATTCCACATTACAAATAAGAACACTGGTGCTCAATTCGGTAGCACATTCACTAAAAGTAGACTCACACTGAGAGGATTAGCATATCCTAACACAAATATGAGCATTGTCATATTTGGGCAGGTTCCTAATGACATTAAAGTGATATTGCTTGTAATTAACAGAGTTGGAAGTTGAATGCAGGTCTAATTCCAAGTTTTCCCAAGATCAAGGAGTGGAAGGCTTGAGGGCACTATGAATGTAGCTTGACATTTCTATAAGCAAGAGTGAGTAGAAGGAGAAGTTACTTGGATAGCAGAGTGATTGCTTTGATTTGCCAGTTTCACAGTTCTGTTTTGGTTTGGTTTGGTTTGGTTTGGTTTTATGACAGGGCCTTGTGTATCCCTAGGCTGGCCTCCAACTGGCTGTATATCTGGGGTTGACCTCGAGCTCTTGATTGTCTCCACCTCCCTAAGTGCTGAGATTTCACGAATGCATTATCAGGTCTGGTTTATGCAGTGCTGGGATTTGAACGAAAGGCATTTTGCATGCTAAGCAAGCACTATCAACTGAGTTCCATCTTGTGTCCTATTTCATTGATGCTTGTAGGTCCTGGTTATAGCTGCAGTCACACATTCATGTACATATTGCACTAAATTGAAATTATTAGCATAAAAATTTTAATGTTTTAGAATTAGAAGAAAAATTTCTGAATGAAAATATGCAGAAAGACAACTGAAAAGGAAGTGGTTGTTGCATAAAGGTGGTGAGGTTTCATGAGAGTATTTTTTTTGAGGGGGAGGGTTTGAGGTAGGGTCTCGGCTCTAGCTCAGGCTGACCTGGAATTCACTATGTAGTCTCAGGGTAGCCTTGAACTCACAGTGATCCTCCTACCTTTGCCTCCCAGGGGCTGGGATTAAAGGCGTGCACTACCAGGCCTGGCTCAGACAATATATTTTAACAAGACTAGAGTATTAATATGACCAAAAATATTAGTGCCAGGCTCCACCGGCGGGGTCAGGTAGTGCTGAGGGAAGGACCAGGCCTGCTGGTTCCTCCCAAGGGGTTGAGGAGGAGATGAGTGTACTGAGTCAGTAGTCTTGTCCAAGCAGGAACTCGCTTTATTGCTATAAGCAGTTGCCTATATAATGTTGGGGATGAAGGCGGGGATTTTAGGATGGGGGGACAGGTAAGGGCCAATAGTAAACTGTGATTATTGAAATGATAATTCTAACTCCCATGCAGAAGTAGCAGGCAAGAAGCCATTAGGCATCTTGCTGAGTCACCTTTGGCTAGAGGCAGATCACCAAACTTTAGCTAGGCTCAAGAACTTCCACTAGGCCTCACGTCCGGGCCTCTCAAGGCCCAACATATTAGGAAATCTTATGTGCCAAAATATCAATTTTTAGAAAGTTTCTATTCCATATTATTCAACTTTGGAAGTGAAATTAACTTGAATAAATCAGAATGAAAATATTAGACTATAGATGTAGCATTTTAATGCATTAAGGTTCTGTTCTATATTCATGTTAATATGACATAATTTTCAGCCAAGGTGGTGGCACACACCTGGCATCCCAGCACTATAAAGGCTAAAGTGAGTTTGAAGTCAGCTCAGGCTGTATAGTTAGTTCCTTGTGAGCCTGGGCTAGCATAGCTAGATCCTGTATCAAAGAAAAGCAGGCATGTTTCCAGAAAAGGACATTAAAATAGTTCCATTGTTGGTTATCATCAAGAAAGCAAATGACAAACAAGTGCCAGCAAGGATTTAGGGAAGGAGAAGCTGTGTTCACTGCTGTTAGAAGTGTAAACCAGTGCAGCCATTGTGGAAATCAGAGTGGAGAGTTCCCAGAGTATAATTAGAGCTGACCGGTGACCCAGATAGACCAGTTCTGGGCATATAACCAAATGTTCTATTTCCCACCACAGAGATTTCTCAATAACAAAAAATTGTATTCTGCTATAAAACATGAAATTTTCAAATGTTTATGAAAATGTATGGATCTGGGCATTATTTTATTGTGGTAACCCTGAGAAGACAAATATCACATGTTTTCCCTCATGGGCAGTTACTGACTTTTAATTTGTGCATGTGTGTATGCATGTGTGCCTGACCATGTGTAAGCATGGGTGCAGGCCTAAGGATAATCTCTCTGTCTTTCCTTGGGAACGCTTTCCACCTATTTTGAAACAGATCTTCTCATTGGCCAGGAGCTCATTAATTAGGCTGGACTGGCTGACCAGTGAGTTCTTGTTTTGGCCTCCCCAGCAGTTGGATGAGACATGTGAACATAGAATGGTTCATTATACAGCTAGCGAGAAGCCATTATGCTGTCCCAATGTACCTGCTGTTGAGTTTGCGCCATTAACTGAGTTACTCCTGTTACATGTGTAACTGCCAGGACTCTTTCAGGTAGTAGTGCCTCGAAACTAACTTTCTTTACAATGTAAAAGGTGTGAACAGTTTTATTTGTAACAACCATTTAATTTGTACATGTTTTATCTTAAAGGTATGAATTTAACCAGAAGCAGTTAAAAGCTGACCATCTGTTGAATCCCTTTGACCAACTCATATAATCTCTCCAAAGCTTTACTGTGATTTCAGTTAATTTGTATACATACTGCTCTTTAAGTTTATTTTTCTGTTCCATGAGAGCCTTGTTACAGTAACTAAAGAGGCAGCATCTGTTCCAGATTGCTGCCGCAAACCATGTCCACCAAGGCGGGTGGCGGGGGGGAGGCCTCAGTCTTGTAGCTTCTGTGAAGAGCAGCTGTTCTTCTTGACAGCACTTTAATTCACCCCTTTTATGTGCAGAATTCTCAAATGGGAGTTAACTTTTTCTTGTTGTGCATCCTTCCATAGTCAGCTGTATGTGGTATGCTTACTGGGGATGGTTCTTCTTAGAACTACTTAAATCTACTGCTCTAGCTTCTCCAGAAATGGGGAATAAGTATGTGGTGCAATTTCAGGTAGCTTAATTTTTGTTTGCATTGTCAACAAAACTAAACACCACTGATAATACTTGCTTCCTGCAAGCCCTTGTTCTATGTAGTTGACATTTTTGTCCCAGTTTGTCTTCCTGTTGTTTTATGAGATGTAGCATATTACAGATGAGCTAATTTCAAGGAAGAGACAGGGCTTCCAAGTTCCTAACTGAACTGCTGCATGCCAGTCCTGCTATTTAGCAGTTGTAAGCACACTGCTACTTTGTGTTTGCAAGAAAGTTTGAAGTTGTAATTTTTAAGAGTATTGCAGTCAGGTTCACATTGCTGGCTGAAGTCACCCGACCAAGACCAGCTTTGGGGGAAGAAAGGGTTTAATTTGGCTTACAGACTCGAGGGGAAGCTCCATGATGGCAGGGGAAAACAATGGAATGAGCAAAGGGTGGACATCACTCCCTGGCCAACACAAGGTGGACAATAGCAAAAGGAGAGCGTGCCAAACACTAGCATGGGGAAGCTGGCTATAACACCCATAAGCCCGCCCCCAACAACACACTCCCTGCAGCAGGCGTTAATTCCCAAATATCCATCAGCTGGGAACCTAGCATTCAGAACACGTAAGTTTATGGGGACACCAGAATCAAATACCACAAAGAGTATATTTGATAACTTAGTCAAGAGTGCCAGCACAAGGCATACTTTATTTTCTTATGTTATGGTATAATAACTTTCTATTTGCTGTGGTAGATTCATGACAGAAAAATGTTTTCAGGGCTGTTTCAATTTCAAAGCCTAAAGTGTACTCTTAAAATTAGAGGTCCATTAATGTGAAGGCTGCTGAGGTGGGGGAAAGGTGAAGGTGGAGGAGCAGCGCCTTTCTGTAATGCATTTCTGTTTCCCATGAGACTTGTGTAAAACATAAAGCTAAGATTGCGGGTGCTAGGTTGAAAAAATCTGACCTCACTCTGCAAGCTCAGTAAATCAGCTCAGTAAACTGGTGGCCTGCCAAGCATTAAACTTTGTACCAAGTGGTGTTCATCCCTGTAGTCTCTTGGTTCTGTGTAACAGTATTCCTTCATTTATACTTGTGGCCTGTTGAAGGCTCACTTACGCGCCATTACAAATCTCCCTATTCATGTTTGTTGAGTTGATTTGAATTTAATTCTACTTATTTTTGTAATTTGTGGATTTTGAGACAGGTGATCCTTTCTCCTGCTTCAGCCTCCAAATACGGGGGGTTACAGTGTGAGTCACCACATGCTGCTCAACCTAATTTGCTTGTCACAGCTGGTCACTGTTACAGTGCAGAGTAATGTGTGTTCCAGTACTCTTTTCCTGTCCTGGGAGAAGCTTGTGCCAGCTTTTATTCACATGGTCTGGATTTCATGATTTCTTCTTTAATGTTTCCATTTTTTATCCATGAAACTCTTTGTTAACCAAAGTCACTGGTACAATCCACTCACCTTATTATACATGTTTACTGCGGCATCATTTGTTCAGAAATTCTCTCTAATGCATTCCCCTACCCTAGCCTTGTGCTGTTTACTTCCTTACAGATATAATTTGTTTCAAAAGAGCTTTTCAACTAAAATATACTGATGAAAAATGTGATATTTAGCGTGGTGGCGCATGCCTTTAATCCCAGCACTTGGGAGGCAAAGGTAGGAGGATCACTGTGAGTTCGAAGCCACCCTGAGACTACATAGTGAGTTCCAGGTCAGCCTGAGCTAGAGTGAGACCCTACCTTGAAAAACCAAAAAAAGAAAGAAAAATGTGATATTTTTGTGTTTCACACGTGCTGACCACTGTGTCAACTCTGAGTTTCGGATACCAGATACTCCCATGTGGTTGCTTTCTGACTTGTGTAGCTTTGGAACACAAATAGCTTATACGTATATAGACGTTTTCCATTGTGACAGTATCCAGCTACCTTTTCTTATTAATAGTTTGTAAGATCCTGGACAAGGAAATCCTATTTCGGGGATAGGATGTAGAGGTCAGCCAAAAGCAATCCTTGCCTTAAAATCTATTTTGATTTTTTATTAGTATGTGAGCATAGAGATATGTCCCAGACTTCATAGTTATGTTTTCTAGTCCATAAATCTCAGTCAAAGAGGCGGGGTTAATCTCTGTGGTAGATTCCCTGGGTTTAATCCCCAGAACAAGATTGAACAAAAGAAAAGTTTGTTCCTCCCTAAACCTCCTTTCCTATACATATCAGTCCAATGTGTTTTATGTGTGGTGAGACTCATGGTTTCTTCGAATCTTAAGTGTTACCTGGATTCCTTTTGGGGTAGGCCTCAACTATTTTATTTCCACTAGTGGTATTTTACTGTTTGTCTCACTAGTGTGAAGACAGCTTGGGGGAAGAGTGTTAGAATGCCATGTTATGAGCTCACATCTGCAGTTAGTGATAGAATCACAGGCAGTAAAGTAACCTTTCTGAGCCTCAGTAACCTGACACTAACAGCATGTGCTCCTTAGTTACAAATGTAAATGTAAATGAAGTTACAATTTGAAAATCAAATGACCCAAATTGGTGCATATATCTTTGCAACAGGTTAGTCTGTGTAGAAATAACAGAATTACCATAATTTTGCCTTTTCTTGTTTCTCATAAAAATACTGAGTTTCTCAAGTGTTTTCCCTTCATTATTTTGTATTTCCATATAGAATGTTGTGAGCTGAATACTTACTCCTCTTGTTTAGCTCTGTATTTACATTACTTCTATAATTTTAATAGTATGTTTCATCCAGTGGGAAAACTGTCATTCATCCTGTTTGCAAACTTTAAGTTGATTTTTGGTTTGTATAATTGAAATTTGTGAAGTGGGCAAATGCAAAATCAATTATAACTTCTATAATCTTGCTGCACCTGTTGGTCACATGAAATTTGTTTTTTTACTGAAGTTCAGACTAAAGCAGTGAACTATTCCTACCCCCTGAGGGATGAAGTAATCCATGAGAAGGTATTTTTAGTGTAAATTTTGTTTTCTGACAAAGAGGACTGCTAGAACACAACTTGCTTTGCCAAAACACTTGAATCACACAATTTTGGTACTTGTCAACTCTGCATTTCATCTGTACTGACTACTATGTGTACCAGTGAGACAATAATAGGAATGGCAAAGCACGTAATATTTTCTACAGGCTCCTTAGCTCTTGGAGATAGATTTTATGTTTTCAGAGGCAGGAATATCATGTACAAGTCCTGTGGTGGGTGCTGAGCCAGCTTCTGCTGTTATAATAGAAAGCATCTTCCATCCATGCATATTCTGGTGGGTTTACAACTCAAAAGTTGTATTTGGATCTTTTTGCATATGGCTTATGTCTCCATTAACATCTTTGTTATTTTGAGATCATACTTGAAGATAAAAGGCTTCAGACCTAGCAGAACACATTCTGTTTTTTTGTTTTTTTGTTTTTTTTTTCCCCTACTTCTCATCCTTTAGTATCTGTTTGCAGAAGGAAAATGATCAATCCCAGCAACTGAATATTTTAACTTGGTGGCTTTGAAAATATTTCTGATAATTTCCTATTTATAATTCTTTTTTAAAGTTTTTTTCACAATAAAACATACCTACAGTAGTTGACTTTTACTGGTAACACTTATTCTTAGTATACATTGTTCAGTGGGCTAATAAACATATTTGACCAGTAGTTTCTGTATGATTAAATCACTGTTACTGTGTATTTCCTTTTCAAATTTTAAGACGCTTGTTGCTGCTATTCTTTTAATGGGATGATGAGAACACATACATAGCAAGAACATGTACTAACCCACATATTAAAGAGGTGACACAGACTGTCACAGACAGCAATGGAAAATGCTTGTTCTTTACACAGCAGGTATAGCCTTCTCTTCCCCTCAGTGCACACACAGACACAGGCGTAGTACACTAGAAGGAGGACATATCCAAACTGCTGACTTTTCACTTACATTTTAAACATAATCAGGTCCACAAGGAATGTACCAAGGCTTTAACCAGTGCCTGCCCTGGCTAAAGCTCAAAAAACTGCCCACTGACCTGTTACCAAACCTTGATTTAAGCACTACCATGGCTACCATTTATGCATGTATATACTCATACCTAGCCTCAAAATTGACAAATGAAAAGAATGTTTTATAGCTTCAGAACACAAAGAAAGATAATATACTATGGCAAATAAAATTATATTTTATAAATCCTGTATTATAAAAATTACATACTCTATAAGTATTGTACAATCCATAGTTTCTTATTTGCTTGAGAAGTTTGCCCAGTATTTAAAGGACTAGCCAGCAAATTCACAGTAAAGTTATGAAGGGTCAGTAATATCTCTAGTGGATTACCAAGCAATGTGTTGTTTTGTCTGAGACTGACTTCAGGAGAAGAGCAACTTGAAGCTGAGACAGTGTAATGTTGAGCCCCTGCAAATCCTTTGGGATTGTTGCAGTCAGGTTCGCATTGCTGGTAGAAATCACCCAACCAAGAGCAGCTCATGGAAAAGAGAGGTTTATTTTGGCTTACAGGTTCGAGGGGAACTCCACGCAGGCATGCACAGGGAGTGGACATCACCCCCTGGCTCACATAAGGTGGACAACAGGACCAGGAGAGTGTCAAACACTGGCAAGGGGGAGCTGGCTATAACACCCATAAGCCCGCCCCCAACAATACACTGCCTCTAGGAAGCATTAATTTTCAATTCCCATCAGCTGGGAACCTAGCATCCAGAACACCTGAATCCAACCACCACAGGGATGTTCTGGTTGTCTCTCAGAGAGCAGCTTTTCCTTTCCCTAAGTATGCTTTCCATATAGATGTCAGTGAATAACATTTTGTATTCAGTGCTAGGATGTGGACTTTTTGTCTTTTGTCAGATCAGAATAGAATATATCATGTTCTTTCAATGATAGCGTTTTTTTCTTCTTTTTTTTTGGTTTTTTGAGGTAGGGTCTCACTCTAGCCCAGGCTGACCTGGAATTCACTATGGAGTCTCAGGGTAGCCTCGAACTCACAGCGATCCTCCTACCTCTACCTCCCAGTGCTGCTGGGATTAAAGGCGTGCGCCACCACGCCCGGCGAATGATAGCGTTTTGTGTGTGTGTCTGCTTGGGAAGTATATGTGGTGTGGGAGAGTGTATTTATGTAAGTACTTAGATGCCTGCTCTTTGTGTGCATGCTTGCTGAGGCCAGAGGAGAAAGTCACATGTTCTCCTCTCTCACTCACCCACTTTGTTTCCTTTAGGCAGAGCCTGCCACAGAATCTGAGCTGCCTTTTTTTAGTTATAGTGGCTGCCTAGCTAGGCTCAGTGATTCTCTGATCTTGGCTCCCAGCAGGACTGGAGTTACAGGCATGTATGGCCACACCTAGCTGTTTATACGGGTGCTGGGGAATTGAACACAGGCCCTCAAAGACACTCACACTTGTTGTAAGCACTGTTACTCACTGAGCCATCATCCCAGCCCATTGATCATTGGTCACATTTCTAAGATTGTACCTCACAGTCCTAAAAACAACAAAAAAATTTTTGATTAATTTTACCCTTGCTTTCTAGATGTGAACCTTATAATTTTTATAAATAGGTGCAGGGCTGGGTAGATGACTGAGCGGTTAAGGCCTTTGCCTGCAAAGCTAAAGGACCTCAGTTTGATTCCCCAAGACCCACGTAAGCCAGATGCACAAAGGAATGCATGCTTCTGGAGTTCCTTTGCAGTGACTGAAGGCCCTGGTGTGCACATTCTCACTTTCCCTCTCTCTGCCTCTTTTTCTGTCTCTCTCAAATAAATAAATAAAATTAAAGTTTAAAAAAATGATTTTTAAAAATAAATACATATGTGCAAATAGGAGTAAATCCTTTTTGCATTTAGTGAATTTTTTTTTTTTTTCGAGGTAGGGTCTCACTCTGGCCCAGGCTGACCTGGAATTAACTATGTAGTCTCAGGGTGGCCTTGAACTCACAGCGATCCTCCTACCTCTGCCTCCCAAGTGCTGGGATTAAAGGTGTGCTCCACCACGCACATCTTGAAATTTTCATATATATATGTACAAAGCAATAATTTTGATAGGAAAGTGAAAGGAAACCATATACTTTTAAATTTCTGAAAGACTTCAGTGAATATTAAACACATTTAGAACCCTCTTCCATGTTCCATTATATGCATTTTTAAGGGTTTCTCTTTTCTAAATTAATTTTTTTTTCTATTCATTACTGAAGATGAAGTCATCAGGCACTTCTAGAAAGTAGTCGCTTGAACATAGCCTTCATGTGAGTATAAACAAACTCCAAGCACAATGAGCAGTGGGTATGCATTGAAATAATAGGGGTTTGTTTACCTAAAGAAAATTACCCTGTTTCTCATGATACCTGATACCCACTCCCCTGGAAAGCATGCAGATTAATTTGAATTTGTCCAATCTCATTTCAAAGACAAGAGACAAATCTGAATACTTAGACAACAACAGTTTAAATGTAGTGGATGGAACGTAATCTAAACCAATCACAGGCTTTTTTAGCTTGAGTATCCTGGGTATCCTTCAATGGTGAAAGACATATAACTCCGAACAGAAAGATGTTCATAAGCTTTGATTTTTCTTTCAAATAATGAAACCTTGCCTAGTTTTCTGAGGCATATTTTACACACACACAAAGGATATGGTAACATCTTAAGAAATGATGAAACGGATACATTGAACTGGTTAATTGGTCTGAGAAATAGTGAGGAAGAATAACAAAGTCAGTTTTTGGCTATTGCTTGTGTTTATCGTCATTTTTATATTTCATTATACTTTTATAAGATGGATAAATTTGTCAAAGGCATCTTTGAGAGATAGACTTTAAACTTTTCTGGAAGAGAGTCAAAACAGTCATTGGTAGTGTAAAATTTATTAGGGGAGAGAAAAATAAACCAACTATTAACTTGGCTGTGTTTTAACCTAAATAGCAGGGATTTAACCTGATTTCAAATGAAACCATTACTTTTGGGAGAAGCATTTGAAAAGAAACTGTCTCTTCTAGAATATAATCTCATAAGACATATTAGATTTGATAGTATTAAAACAATGGATACACATGTAAATTAAGTCCTTAGAGGTATAATAGCTAAAATTGAGGTTGAGAACTACATTTTGCCTTCCATATTGAATTCATAGCAGTATCTTCTCTGCCAAGTGATCCTGCCTGTATTGGATACCTCTCCTTCATTCCCAATCAAGTTGGTATCATATTCCAACAGCTCTGAATAGAAGCATTTATATTCTCAAAGGTGCTGTGAATATTGGCACTCCCTCCATGCTTCTTAGAAGCATGTAATATTTACATAAACTAGAAGGCAACCCTTTCTTGAATTGTTGCTAAATAAATGTGATTGAGGTGCTTGAGTAATTATACTGTAATAATGGAAATAATACTTAAAAATAGTGATGTAGTAATAAAGTAATACTTACTATCACTCAGGTGGGGTGTCCATTTATTAAGTACCATTGTTTATGCACTTATCCTGACATGTAAGGCAGATATATGAATTCATTTGTTTAATGCTTAACTTCATATATTAGGCACTCTTGGCCTTTTGACAAAAGATATTGAGGCAGTCCACCCAGCACCTTAATGAAAGATCAGCATTTAAAGCAAAATAGCATGACTGGCTTTCTACCTCATTACTTTTATACTCTTCCCAGTAGGTAACAATAAGCTCAGATTTTAAAAAATTAATAAAATGAGTAAAATGTCACTTATATTATCAGTGTCATCACTTATTTCAGTTTAATATATTTTTTGTGAATGCTGTGTTTTAAGAATGATTTTACATGGCTATCTGATTAACTTACTTTTTTTTAACCTTTGGAACATAAAACATCTATAAAAACACAGAAATGAACTGTCCATCATAAAAAAGTGAAAAATCAGATTTCCATGTTATTCAGTCTCATGCATTCGACATTCTTGCTCATCATGCAGTTATTTAGGAGCAACTATCTATACCATAATGGTCAAGCTAGTTTAAAGGTCTCATGTGGGACTGAGCCAGCTAGGTACAACAACCAGCAATTTTTAAAAAGAAATTTTTTTTGTTTGTTGTTATTTTTATTTATTTATTTATTTGAGAGCGACAGACAGAGAGAGAAAGAGGCAGATAGAAAGGGAGAGAGAATGGGCACGCCAGGGCCTCCAGCCACTGCAAACGAACTCAGACGCATGCACCCCCTTGTGCATCTGGCTAACGTGGGTCCTGGGGAGTAGAGCCTTGAACCGAGGTCCTTAGGCTTCACAGGCAAGCGCTTAACCGCTAAGCCATCTCTCCAGCCCAACAACCAGCAATTTTAAACATGGCTGTTGTGTTCGAAGTTAAAGAAATGGGACTGGAGAGGTAGCTTAGTGGTTAACATGTGTGCTTGTGAAGCCTAAGGACCCAGGTTTGATTCCTCAGTACCCGTGTAAGCTGGACACATAAAGGTGACACAAGCACAACGTCGCACATGCACACTAGGTGGCACAAGTATTTGGAGTTTGATTCCAGTTGCTCAGGCTCTGTTATAGTAGTTCTCTCTCACATCCTTTAAAACTAAAGAACAAAATAAAAGTAATAGAAATATAGGTATGGGGCTTGAAATTAAACACTCAACCAGATAGGGGCTGGAGAGATGGCTTAGTGTTTAGGCACTTGCCTGATAAGTCAAAGGACCTAGGTTTGATTCCTCATGCATCTGGAGTTGATTGCTGTAGCTAGAGGCCCAGACATGTCTGTTTTCTCTCTATCTGCCTCTCTTTCCCTGTCAAATAAATGAATCAGTAATAAAACAGTTTTTTTTTTTTAAAGCAGATTGTACTCAAGTAAGAAAAAGAAATGCACATTAGATGTAAGTAATTCTCCACAATGCTATCAATGGAGATAGCATGTTTGAAAGTGTAATAAGCTTATTAAAAATCACATAGATCTTGATGAGGCCTTTTCCATTGTGTGGTGATAGTTTTCTAAGAGTAAACTGAGGAGAATAGTCAGAGATAGTAAATATTAAGAGCAGTAAGCCAAAGTTTTTCAGATTAAGAATTGAAAAATATATAACATGTAACAAGCAAAATAAGAGGAAACTCACTTTAAAAATCTGTAAATGAGATTTCGGAACATCAGACAAAAATCTGCTAAAGCAAGGTAAGAGAACTAGTATCAACAATACACATAATTATATATTTTATCCCACCATGAAAGGAGAAACCAGAAGAAAGTGAAGTATCTTCACATGATGAAAAAACATCATCATTCTTTGGGTTTGTAGTATTCTGCTGGAGCTAATTATAGAATGAGAGAAGAATTAGGCTGCTTATAGACAAACAGAACATGAGTGTTTCTATCAACATCTCTTTCTTTAAGTGTGTTTTGAAAGGGACTGGACATCTGTTTCTTCACAGGCCCTGCAGACAGTGAGAGTGTCAGGTGTGCAAGGAGGCAAAAGTAGCATAGATACATATAACTTAATGAGCATGGCTTTTTTTCCCAATAAAGCTTATTTTAAAAAGCTGGGCGTAGTGATGTACATCTTTAATCACAGCACTCAGGAGGCAGTGGTAGGAAGATTGGCATGAGCTTGTGGCTACCCTGAAACTATGCAGTGAATTCCAGATCAGCCTTGGCTGCAATGTGACCCTACCTCAAAAGAAAAAAAAAAGATCTTATGTATGAAATAACATTATAATTTTCTAGTCCCTGTTCTTAAGGATATGTTTTTAAACTTTTTTTCAAGAAGAAAAGCATATGGTTCAAAAAGGCATAACTACCAAGGAAACATGCAAAGAAATAACATATGCACTTAAACAATTTCTAGGTTATTTTGTATGAAAAGAAAGATTCTTCTACAAGAGAGTTCTGCACATGAGAGATAGGTCTGGAATTTTGAGTTTTGTGTTCTCTGTATTGTACAAAGGGGAGGAAAGGACATAAAGATATGAAGTAATTTTAGGCCTTACATTGTTTGCATAATGAAATTGTAAGGATATCCAGTAGAATAGAAATAGATAGAAATTGCAAATTGTGAGGTAGGATTGGGTCAAAAAACATATCCCATACACACAAAGAAAGCATGATAGTGCACAGTGAGCATATGCATATATATGCAATGTAGTAGGAGAAATAATATAAGTCACAATAGTACTTTTTGTTTATTTATTTATTTATTTGACAGTGATAGAGAGAGAGAATGGGCACACCAGGGCTTCCAGCCACTGCAAACAAACTCCAGACATGTGCATCTGGCTAACGTGGGTCCTGGGGAATCACCGGGGTCCTTAGGCTTCAAAGGCAAGCGCTTAACTGCTAAGCCATCTCTCCAGCCCCACAAGAGTAATTTTTAAAAGAGTACTTAGATTTATAAAAACAAACAAATTGCTATTATATTGATTAGACAAACCTATAGCCATAAGATATGGGAAAGTTTCAAGTTACAAGGATAGTTAATGAAATGCAAAAGAAATGTTAAAAGAAAGAGAGAAGCCCCGGTGTGGTGGTGCACACCTTTAATCCCAGCACTTGGGAGGCAGAGTTAGGAGGATTGCCTGAGTTCAAGGCCACCCTGAGACTACATAGTGAATTCCAGGTCAGCATGAGCCACAGTGAGATCCTACCTCGAAAAACAAAACAAAACAAAATAATAATAATAATAATATAATAATAATAATAATGAGAGAGAAGCTATGTTAATACCAATAAAATAAATAGACTTTTAGAAAGAAAGTGTTGGTTCATGATAACAAAAAGCTTAATTCAACTGAAAGGTATGAAAGTTGCAAGTGGGTGACAGCAAGCCCCAAATGGTAACATAAAAATGGATAAAGTACATGAGTAAATTCAGAGATTTATCATTATGCTGGAAATTAGACAAAGTTCTCTCAGTTATTTAGTCAAGCAGAGGAAAGAAGACATGGAAGCTTTAGGGAAACAATGAAAGGTTGTTTCCATGTGTCTGTGGAGCAACCAGACATTAATTAAATGATGTACATTTTCTTAAGCACAAGTGGAGCCATTATGAAATTGTTTATATACTTGAGACTATGAAAGGAATCTCAATAAATTTCCAAGTATCAACTTCATTTGTTGATCTCAATAGCATGAAATTAGAAATTTAAAAGGATGGAATTTTTAGTCCTCTGTTTAATAATTATAAAAGCATACTAAAGGACTCATATGACAAGAATAAAATCATGTGAAGTAATTATACCTGAATACTGTTAGAAAATACTGCACATCAGAATGTGTGGGCTGAATTAAAGTGGTATTAAGAAATGTATACCCTATGTGATCATGTTAAAAGATAAAGGTAAAAATTGACATAGCAGAAAACTGAATGCAGAAAATAGGGATGCATTATTTTAGAGGAAATAGAAGGCGCAGAAAAGTGATACTGATTTTTTTAGCGCCAAAATGTGATTGTTTTGGAAAGATAAATTAATTAGATAAATTTCTCTAAAGTTAGTCAAGCAAAAGAGAACTGAGATTGGGGGAAAAAAAAGAGAGAGAGAGATACAGAAAGCTATTTTATAAAACCAGCCCTACAATAATTTGTAGGCCAGAATGGAAAAATAGTTGAAGAACTAGATAAATTCTAGAAGAAAATGAGTTGCTGAATGTGTGTTCAAAGGATTAAAGCTCATTAACAGTTCTGTAGCTATCTTTTTGTTAAATTACTTTCTCTGGATCCTTCAAATTAAGTACTTGGCTAGAAAAATTTTACAGATGAGTTCTACAAAACCATTGTATGATCACACATGGGTGGTCTAAAGTCACTATATGTACATGTATATTATGTATACACTACTAGATCTTCACAAAGGCAAATGCCTTGTATCTAATTTGCGTTTATCCCAGAAGTGGAAGTGTAGTGTAATATTAGAATATTCCTAAGTATAATTGACTACATCAAGAGTTTAAAGGAAAATGGCCAGCTATCCCACATACCTATGATCCTAGTACTCAGGAGGTTGAACCAGGAGTTAGCGTAAGGCTTGCCTGGGTTATATTGGGAATCTCTGTGCCACTCACCCCCCCCCACCAAAAAAAAAATGAGATTTAAAGAAAAATGGTGAGATGTTTCTCAAAGTATTCAAAAAATAAAAACATTCAATAAAATTCAACCTCTTTTCAGATTTGGGAACAATAACAACAACAAAATCCCTATATTCCTAAAGAAGAAAACTGGGAGTCAAGGGCACCCCATTAAGCTAATAATGAGAATCTAACTCTAAGCTATTACAAGCGAGAAATGTACAGTATTAAAGTTGAAAGGGAGAAATTAAATTTTCACTGTGGTTTCATTTGTTTCCTATGAATAATAAAAATGAGACTATAGGGAAAGGATCAGACTTAAGAAAATTATCCTTGGCATTTATAAAATTTATGATTTATTTGTGATGAAATACTGTGAATCATATTTTTTTAAAAAATATTTATTTTTTTGCAAGTGGAGATAGAAGAGAGACAGACAGAATGGCCTGTAACCACTGAAAACAAACACCAGATGCACCTGTTACCTTGTGCATCTGGGTTTACGTGGGCTTTGCAAACAAGTTCATTAACCAATAAGCCATCTCTCCAGACCATAAATCATATTTTCTAATGTAGGCATCATTCATAAAAACAAGACAAAAGTAATTAGAATAAACTTCAGAAAAGAAATCTAAAATGAAGGGAGAAAATATTTTTCAGTGGACATTTTTAAAGACTCAGTGGAGAGCCACATCATGTTCCTAAGGACCCACATTCTAAGCATAACAAGTCCCTCTCCACTAGTGCCAGAGTTTGAACAGTCATCTCAAAGCAGTGCTACTTTGTTTCATAGAACCTTAACAAATCTAGTCAAGAAAGTCCCACAAATCATCAGTGTACTGACAACAATATTGTGTCAGCTGTGATAATTAACAAAGTACTATTGCAAATGTGAATAAGTTGAGCATCTGAAGTAAAGGAATCTTAAAACATCATCTATGTGGCCACTTGTTATCCAGAAGAGATGACACTGGATGAATAGAAGAAAGATGAGCCAACAAAAATCAATTGGATTTCTACTTCATTCCATTCAAAAGTATTGATTCTAGATAAAGTTGATACTGAAATAGCAAAAACATGAAAGCTTCGTGAAATAACTATGAATATCTGTTATTGAAGTAGGAAGGATAGCTTATGAAAATTTGAAAGGGGCTCTGGAGAGAGATGGCTTAGCAGTTTAGGCACTTGTCTGCAAAGCCTAAGGACCCAGGGTCTATTCCCCAGTACCCATGTTAGCCAGATGCACAAGCTGGTCCATGCATCTGGAATTCATTTGCAGTGGCTAGATGCCCTGGTGTGCCCATTCTCTCTCTCGCTCTGACTCTCAAATAAATAATAAATTTTTTAATTAAAAAAAATTGAAAGGGGCCAGCAGCAAAATGAAACACATTCTGATTGTGTAGAATTTAGGGTCTTCTGTTTATTGAAATGCAGGTTGCATTTGTAATTCATAGAATCAACAAAAGACCGAGATTGAGAAAGAAAAATCCTATTGCACAAACAGGTAAGATATGTCAGTAGGCAATTTGCAGAATAGGAAATGCAGGTGTCTTAGAAATATGTGAGAAGGGCTGGAGAGATGGCTTAGCGGTTAAGGCTCTTGCCTGCCTAGCCAAAGGATTTAGGTCGATTCCCCAGGACCCACATAAGCCAAATACACAAGGTAGTGCATACATCTGGAGTTCATTTGCAGTGGCTGGAAGCCCTGGGGTGCTCATTCTCTCCCCTCCCTACAATAAATAAATAAATAAAAATATGTTTTTAAAAAAGAAATATGTGAGAAGATGCTTCGATTAATTAGTAGTCATAGAAATGCAAGTTAAAAACATGATGTGACATATACAATAGCAAAATGGGAAGAAATGAAGATTTGTGATGCCATAGGCTGTGTTTCCGTACTAGTAATGGAAGTATATACTGTCACTAACAACTTAGAAAACCTCTTAGTTTCTTCTAGTGAAATTGAGGAAGTTTCAGGCCTTTTGTTCATCAAATCCACTGCCATCTTAGAGGGGAATGGTTTTGAGTTTGCTGTGACAATTGCCCACATTATGAAGTAATATTTTATAGTGTGATCCAGTACTTATATACACGCATTTTTGGAACAGAAGCAAATGCTTCAACCTGTCCTTAGCACTTGTAATGTCCTCAAAAACTTTGCCTTCCTTTTCTCTTAAGAAGAGTCTACCAATGGTTTTTGTTCTAATTAAAAATCAATTAATGCCTCCTACCACTAATGGACTCTTGTGAATGTATAGTAGTTGACATGTACAAAAATGTTCATTGCTCACCATAGCCAGATATTGGAAATAACTTAAATCTCACAAGATGATAAAAACCCCAGTTAATAATACATGCTATGCAAATAAAATACAATCTACATGTAAAGTATGGATCAATCTTAGAAAAGGCAAGTCGCAGAAGTTAGCATAAATGATGATGAATTTTCACTAAATTCAATAATACAGTTTATGATAACTCTAATCACACTTGGGGAGTATTACTCTCTGAAAATCACTTCAGAATTTTATAGGCATCTATATGTGTATTCATTTGCATTTGCTGGCTTTGGGGCATTTTGATTTTGCTGAAAAGAACAGCCTTAATGTATTAGAAATATTTGTACTATTTGAAGCATAATTCTTATTGTTATATTAGGTATGTTTAAAATATAAAATTAAAGTTGAAAATAATTTGATCTTATTCTAGAATGCATGTGTATTTATTAGCATATGTGTACATTTGATATATGTATTTGGTAATATGTCTACATGTTACAGATATTTTACAAACTTCTGATAGCACAGACAGCACTTCAGCTTCATCTTGTTATTGATTGTCTCAAATGAAGAGTCAAAAATGTAGGCTGGGGAGATGGCTCAGTGGAAACAGTGTGGATCCAGGTTCAGATGTCCAGCACCTTGTAACTGCCTGTTGGGTGTAGCAGCCCTGCTATAACCCCAGGTCCAGGAAGGCTGACACAGGATGTCCCTGTTGCAACCTGGCTAGTTAGAACAGCTGAATTGGCACCTGTTTGTTCTATGAGAGATCTTGTTTCATCAAATAAAGGATAGAACAATCAAGGAAGATGTCTGAATTTGGCCTCTCCTCCATGGCCGTGCATGTGTTTGCATGCACACCTCGATAGTTAAACACATGCAACACACACACACACATGTTCAAATGTGGCTAAGCCTTTTGAAGCCTTCCTGTTGCTGATGTGTACTGCTAGGTCTTTATAGCTTTGGAGAAGGATGTGCATAAAAAATAATTCAGATAATGACTTTGGGCAATGCAGATTGAACATAGTGGTAGTGTGATGAGCTTGCCTATTGCATGCACCAAGTCAGAGAAAAACTGATGTAGAAAAAATATATCAGTGTCTTACAGTCAGCTTGTAGCTATGTATAGCTTATCCTTAATTTCCTCGCTGGCTTTTTTAGGACTAAAATAACTAAGCTATTATATCTAAAATAATATCATTCTTTGTTGTTTTTCTGATTTAGACTATTATTTCTTAGTATCTTGCATAAAAGTAAACCTTGTTACCATTTATCCTGAGGTATTAGTTTCAAGCTGAATGTTTATTTATGTTATTTATTGGTATTTTTTTTCATCTAAAATTCCTCTCTTTAATAGCTACAATATCAGGATAAGAAAAAATTTAAGTGAGGTTGACTTTTAAATGGAAATCAATATTGTATTTTCCCTACAACAAAATAACTTTGGAAACTACTTCAGACCTTCTAAACTTAAACATTATTTTTATAGATCTCAGAAAGTAATTTTGTTTTATTTTTAAAAATATTTCATTTACATTTATTTGACAGAGAAAGAGGGAGAGAGAGAGAGTGAGAAAATGGGCATGCCAGGGCTTCCAGCCACTGCAGACAAACTCCAGACACATGCGCCCCCTTCTGCATCTGGCTAATGTGGATCCTGGAGGTTGAACCTGGGTCCTATGGCTTTGCAGGCAAATGCCTGAACCACTAAGCCATCCCTCCAGCCCAGTAATTTTATTTTTTTATTACTGTAGAAAGTGGGTGACGTGTGTGTGTTTGAGAGAGAGAGAGAGAGAGAGAGAGAGAGAGAGAAGTATATCTAGTAAATAGAGGGCCTGTTTAATGTTCATATTGAAATGTATCCACACATTAATTTTAAAATTTACACCAAAAATGTTAATATAGTGTGCAATAAATGATATATTATTTATGTACTGTAAGTTCTTCATTTACTTATTTATGAGATACAGAGAGTAGTAGATAGAAAGAGAATGGCACGCCAGTGCCTCCAGCCACTGCAAATGAACTCCAGACGCATGCGCCATTCAGTGTATCTATCTTTATGTGGGTACTGGGGAAATTGAACCTGTGTCCTTTGGCTTTGCAGGCAAGTGCCTGAACTGCTAAGCCATCTCTCCAACTCTTGCTTTTATTTTTTAAAAGAGAGGAGGGTGGGTTTACTGTGGCTCACAGTTTGAGGGTATACAGTCCATCATGGTGAAGAAGTTTGAAGCAGCTGGTCGTGTTGCACCTGTGGTGAGAGAGCAGAGAGAGATGAATCTGATGCTCAGCTCTCTTTCTCCTTGCTTTTGAGGGTGGGGCTTCCTACCTCACTTAGCCTAATCTAAAAAATCCTTCACAGACTTGCACAGAGATTTTTGTTTTTGCATGGTGATTCCAAATCAAGATGACATTGGAGATTAATCCACTCACTGAGATAACTGGATTTGACTTCTAATTTGAGAACCAAGGTCAAAGACCACCTCTGGGGCTGGAGAGGTGGCTTAGCAGTTAAGCGCTTGCCTGTGAAGCCTAAGGACCCCGGTTCGAGGCTCAATTCCCCAGGACCCACGTTAGCCAGATGCACAAGGGGGCGCACACATCTGGAGTTTGTTTGCAGTGGCTGGAAGCCCTGGCGCGCCCATTCTCTCTCTCTCTCTATCTGCCTCTTTCTCTCTCTGTGTCTGTCACTCTCAAATAAATAAATAAAAATAACAAAAAATTTAAAAAAAAAGACCACCTCTGCAAACCCTGTCACACCTCTGTCTCATAGTTGGTTACTAGCATGTGCAACCACAGTATAGTGAAGCAGCACTGACTTGCCCACTTTCAAATGTGACTTGCTGCCTCTCTGACCAGCTAATGTTGCTTTAGCCACTCAATGATACTGTTTTGAAACTAGTAGGCAAAATTTCTCTTGATTCTTATGTATCTTCCATTGGTTCTCCACTTTATCACATAGAAGCTCATTCTCTCCTCACCCTATTCTTTCTCCACTTCCCTATTTCACTCCCTTCCCCTTCACCCTCCTTCCTTCTAAAGAGTGTTATGTAGTCTTTTAGTAAGATTGTATTGAAAGGGATGTATAAATATATTGAAAAAAAATGGGTCAATGACTGAGTTCTCTATTCTTTTTGTGTTTTTTTTCCTGCACTTTTCCTTTCATTATTGTAATAAATAATATTAAAACTTATTGTGTAATTTCTAATAAAATGTGTATGTTGTGGGTTTTTTAACGTGAGGGGCTCAAAAAAGAGGAGCTCTATGATATGGTACTTGCCTTGCATTTCCAAGAATCTGAGTTTGAGTCTCAGCACTATAACATCCAAAAATAATGCGAAGTCACTTAGTATAGCTTAATTATGTCCTTAAGTACCATTGGTTATACATTAATGTGATAGCCAGTTTGGTTTAGTGGGCACTTAAATACAATCTCTGTAGCATGTGTTTTTTGACACAATTCCCCCACATTTACTTTCTGATTCTCATTAATGCCTCATGAAGGCATTTTTTGATAGTAAGAAATTAATGAATTCCACATCTATTGAGATTTTCTTTTTACTGGCACATTATTGGTTTTGATCAACAGTTGAAGGATCTGGCTTTGCAATGGCAAATACTTGTACAGTTGTCTTTATTCCAATTCTCCTTATGAGAAAAAATATACTTTTACAATTAAATCCCTCAGTTTGGAGAGATGATTTCGTGGTTAAGGTATTTGCCTGAGGAGCCTATGGACCTATGTTCGACTCTCCAGATCCCATGTAAGCCAGCCACATGAGGTGACACAAGTGCAAGGTGGCACATGCATACTAGGTGGCACACACATCTGGAGCTGATTACTGTGGCTGGAGGCCCTAGCATGCCAATTCTCTCTTGCTCACACTCATTAAAAAAAATAAAATACAATAAATAAAAGATTCAATCCGTCGTAATCATTTCTTCAAGTAGTTTCCTCATGGTGAGTGGCTTAGAAGAGAAAGTATGTAAGACTCTTAGAGAATTTCAAGACACTCTTTAGAGTAGATACTGGAAGTCAGATTTGATTTGTCAATTAAATACTTTTATTTTTAGTTTTTGTCACCCTATTCCTTTCTAGTTAATTCTATTTATACGTAGGTGCTTTAAACCTGACAGTGTATTTACAGATACATAATGTATTTGATAATGGCTTATGTTCATATCTTTTAGACTATTACTCATTAAGAACTGATAGCCAAAAGATACTTGGCTGTGGTTCTAACCTACACACAATTTTAGATTGATATTTTTCTTGTGGAGTCACTGTTTGCAATTAATCATTTTCACAATTTATTTGTAATTAATTATTTTCACAATTTATTTGTAACAGCAAGCAATAAAGGAAAACATTAAGAAAAGAGAAGCAGAGGAAAGAGAAAAACGTGCCAGAATAGCTAAAGAATTAGCTGAAAAAGAACGATTTGAACGCCAACAAAAGAAAAAGCGCCTACTGGAAATGAAAATTGGTGAGTACTGTCAAATTCACCACTCATTCTATTTGCAGCTAACAGATATAAATTTTGTCTTACTAGCATTTTAATGTAATTGTGAACAAAGAAATATGACTGCTTGTTTCTTTAATTAAGCCTAAGGGCATTCTTCTTTTTAGTTTCCTTTTAATTTTTTTTTTATTTTTACTTACTTATTTGAGAGCGACATAGAGAAAGAGAAAGGCAGAGAGAGAGAGAGAAAATGGATGCGCCAGGTTCCTGGGGAATCGAGCCTTGAACCGGGGTACTTAGGCATCACAAGCAAGCACTTAACTGCTAAGCCATCTCTCCAGCCCTTTAGTTTCCTTTCAATGTTATTCAGGGATGATTTGGTCCTCTGGTGGACTCAGTTCCAGTGTATTCTTACTTCTTTCACAATGATAACGTGCTTTCCTTACAGTCACTAGGAACTGAGTTTGAGTCCAACCTGTGAAAAAATGCTAGGCATGATGGCACAATTCCAGAACACAGAGACACGTTGTTCTCTGGGGTTCTCAAGCAACCCTGTTTAGCCTACTTGCTAAAGTCCAGGCCACTGAGAGACCCTATCTCAACAAAAAGGTGGACAGCATGCCTGAGGAACACTTGAAGTTGTCCTCTGAGCTGTATCCACACAACTACATTAGAGGAGAGAACCCCAATCCCTACATTTAACTGTAGAAAAAGAGTCTGAAAGTTTTGTATGCTCATTCCTCCAGACATGATGATATTGTTGTCAGTATGTTTCAAATGATCTTTTAGAGGCCTGCACTGAGTCTTTACAGAGAAAACATGATATTTGAGATTTAAGTAAAACATTCTGGAGCGACTGGGGAACAGGCAGTTTTATAGATGAAATGAGATTAGTTATAAATAGTAATTGCTAAAGTTGGGAACTGAGTTCTCTACTTATATATGTTCCTAATTTTTGAAATAAAAAGTTTGAAAAACATGAAAAAATTTAATTACAATTTTGTAGAAACATTTGTATATTTTCTTAAGTTAAAAGACACAACTAATTAGGGAAGCAAAAGAATTGAGTCAGTTGCAGTTATATTTTCAACCCCTGAATTTGCTGGCTCTTTCACTCTGAAGCTATTATGGATTGTAGGGTTTAATTACAATGCATCAACTTCCTGCTAAATCACAGTCATTGAAATTCAGGACTGTGGGTGCACTTAGGTTTCCAGGGGGGTGGGGTGCAGAGATGTTTGTCTTCCTTTTTTACATTCACTTCTACTGGCAGACCTCACGTTTAATAAAGTGAACTGAGGCCGAGCGTGGTGGCACACGCCTTTAATCCCAGCACTCCAGAGGCAGAGGTAGGAGGATCTCCATGAGTTCGAGGCCACCCTGACAATACAGAGTGAATTCCAGGTCAGCATGGACTACAGTGAACCCTACCTCGAAAAAACAAAATAAATAAATAAATAAAGTGAACTAAGTACGTGTTTCTTCAAGGAAGGAAAAATCATCTATGCACAATTAGTTATGTTTAAAAGTCAGAAAGTGTTCTAAGAAATATCTTAAAGTATGAACAGCAATGAAGATCAGAAAGATATACTATTGATCTAAAAAGTATGCTTCTGAAATACGTTTAAATGAAAATCTTAGCCTGATTTATGGTTCATCATATTAGCTGAGTTTTTGTGGCAAATTTGCTGTCCTGTTTGGCGTTTGGGCTTCAGTGTCTGATAACAGAACCTCACATAGTTTCTCTTTCATGCCAGTTTTGAGAAGTAACATCTTATAAGACTCCAAAATTTTAGTGCAATTTTCAATGGAATATTAATATTCTAATGTTCATGTTTCATATTTTTATTCCATGAACTAATATTCGATTTTGAGGAATAACTTTGTTAACAATATTTTGAATTTTAGAAAACCTAAGTAGTGATAGACCAAGAGACCAATATGTATACTTCTATCCAGAGAGCACCATTAACATTTTGTACACTATTCTTTCATTTTTGAAATGTTTCCACTTTTGAATAATAGCTGTATTCCTAGTGAGAGTACAGTTTGGTATCTTGCTTAATTTTGCTGTACTTCCTAAATGCTCATATTACTCTTTTGGTAAGGGGTTGCTGGACATCAAACACAGGGCCTTGTGCTGTATGATTGAGCTACACTCACAGCACAGAATTTTTAAATTTATTATTTCTTTGTATATGTTTGAATACCCTAGACCTGTCACTTTCAATTTGATTTACATTATACAGTAAAAAAAAAGAACAATAGTTACTTCTGACTTTGATCAATATGCTATTCATATGAATTAGAAAGTCTTTGTAATTATTTTATGAGTGTATAGAAGAGGATAAATATCTTTATGACTTTTAGTGCGTGTTTTGATGTGAATTGATTTCCAAACATTTTATTCTAATTTCACTGACTACCCACCTAATGTTATTGTTGGGCTTTGGTTGGGGAGTCTCGTTTTTTGACATTCTTGCTAATTGTCTAATTCACTTTTGCATTTCTTTGAATACTACTAAAGTTAGGTATTTTTAAAGTATTTACAGCTCATATTTACTTCCTTTTTGGTTACTTTTTTATTTAAAATAGTACAAGAAGGGCTGGAGAGATTGCTTAGCGGTTAGACACTTGCCTGTGAAGCCTAAGGGCCTTGATTCCCCAGGACCCATGTTAGCCAGATGCACAAGTGGGCACATGCATCTGGAGTTCGTTTGCAGTGGCTGGAGGCCCTGGCACGCCCATTCTCTCTCTCTCTCTCTCTCTCTCTCTCTCTCTCTGTCTGTCTCTGTCTCTTTCTTTCTGCCTCTTTCTCTCTGTCTGTCGCTCTCAAATAAATAAATAAATAGTACAAGTATACATAGTCACCTTTTTCCATATCATATACAAAACAATATGCTTTTATTAAAATGTGATTTTATAGCATTTGAAGACTTTTTGAAATAGGAGAGTCATAAGTATTGTGTATCTTACTTGATTTAATTTTGAGGAACATGTTGGCTAGTGGATACATTGAATTTTATGCCTTCCAGATGAACTGCACTGTTGCATTGTAAAACATATTGTTTTTGTTCTATCTTTATTTTACTACTATGGGAAAGAGATTTAATATACAGATCACTTTATATTGGTTCTCTTATCCTTCAATGAATAGGGTTTTTTTTTCCCTATATGCTATGATTATAATGATAAAGAAGAATAAATAATTACCCTTTCTGTAATGAAGTTTAAATTTTTGTTGAGATAATCAGGCAACCAAATATATAGACTAATTTTAGATAGTAGGTTATATGAAATAAAATAAGACAGGATAATGAAAAGATGACTGACAATGTGGTTTTAATGACAAAATTTGGTTTTGGAGAACCAAGAAAACATTAATATCTACAAACTTCTCCTTTCAAATCTCCCCAGAAGTTGATGGCACTTACGATGAGCATGAAGTTGACAGCATTTCTGAGAGTGTGTTTGCTTTGAGAAAAGCAGTCTCATGATTCTGTGCTTTACTCTATACTCATGCAGATTATTTACTTTAAATCTTTTTGTGAGATCAGTGAAATATTTTTATAAATTTTTTCTTTGTTGACATAATGTTTTTGTATAGAACAATTGTACTGAAATCTGTGTAGAAGTCTGCAGCCTGGGTTTCCAAGTATTAAGGTAATAATGTAGACATGTGAATTACTGTGTTTATTTTGAGTTCCTTACCTCTCTAGAAACTTATTTCATCTGATTATTTTTGTATGTAAGACACACACTCCAGAATGATAGAGGAAGAGACCAATCATCGTGTAACTCTGCCATAAACCCATAGGGAGCTTCCTTCCATGTATCTCATGACTTTAGTATTTCCACCATGCAACTAGGAATTGAGGGTTGTTTTTTTTTTTTTCAGATTTACCAATTCTCAAATCACTACCTGAGGCAGTGGAATAAATTATATCCCTGTTCTTTCTCACCCACCATTGCCCTTAGCAGACGAACAGGCAGCTATGAGAGATCTGCTAGTGCTTGTTATCACTGTCATTTCAAATGAGATGTTGTTAATAGAGGGAAAGTAAGGATAAAATATAGGATGAAATTTCCCTCAAGAGAAAAGTGAAGTATTAAAGATTCCTTTGAGCAGCAAATCCATGATGTGTAGAAACTTATTTTCTCATTTTGATTTTCAATGTGATGAGTCGAGTTCTCTTAAATGCTTATGTATCCAGTTGTGGTTATTCTTGCCAAATGATGTATTAGTCTCTAAAAAAAAAATCAAATTACATTAGTCTCTTTACTCCATGTGTGAATTATGAATCAGTAGACTAAAGTTTATCTTCAAATCTCAGTAATTTAGGAAGCCCCTTAAGTATTAATCATCTGTGAAAGCAAGCATATACCCTAGTATTTGTTTATAAGGTATACAGCTACCCTCATGCCATCAGTTTTAGAAACGCAGGTGGGAATAATGATTTCCTGTGATTGTGGCCAAAATAATCCAAACTCTGTTTCTGTTTCTTAATCATGGAAGCAAATAGGGCATTGATGATAGAATTCAAATACTCTGCCTTAAGACTTCCTTAGTATGTAAGATAATTCACATAATTTTTAAATAGCACATCAAAATAGCCTTGAAATGGACCCAGGCCTGTGTAATGATGCTTTGTGGGGGAGTATACAAAAGCTTATTTAATGGAGCAATTAAAACTCTATGAGCAGATCCTATATTTTACTCTTTAGGTTACAATTTGTCTATTATTTATTAGGCTTAAATGTCTCATTTGGTGCAAGTTCAGCCTATTAAATAAAGGGTAATTAGCTTTTAGAAATCCGTTGTTTACCCACATGGACAAAACTGCTCCTTTGTTTTCCATTCTGCAATTTAGAATAACTGAACAATTAGGCATCCATTTTAGAGGAAATGCTTATTGCATAAAAACTACTTGAGAATGTCTCTGCCAGTCACACCAGATATGCAATTAATATGTATATTTGCTTCCAGAAAGGCTTTGACAATTACCCTGTCCTCTTCTGATATCATAAAACTTCCAATTTTTCCATCATTGTGCAGATTCTAGTTTTGTGCAGTAGTGCTTTCAGTTTTGTAGTGTTGTTGACAGTTAAGCACATAAAAAATCCAATGGTTTTAATAATTTTCCTGTTTAGATTGGTAGAACAAATTAAATTGCTTGGGTTTGGGCCTATTTCTTTTTTCTTCTACCTCATAGAATAGCAGTAATAATAACTACTCTTACTAACATTTATTGATTACATTTTATTTGCTAGGCTCTGCATATTTTTATTGCATATTATATTTATAACAAACTTGAGACTATTTTCATCAGAATGTTCAATTTACTAATATGTGAGCAGAATGTCACAAGCAGGAAAGCACAGACTCGTGTCTTCAACTAAAGAACATTTTTGTAATCATTATGTTATTATTCCTTTTCCACTGGTGAGTTTAACCACCATAAAGGAAAAGGGAAACAAGGTATGGTAATTAGTCTATAACACTAGACTGTACCTACATCAGGCTGTTGAGAATTGTCTCTGGCATCTCAGGAGAGAGGGATAACCATCTCTTTATTTTGTACCATAATTGTTGGCTCTTAAAAGTCACATGGTCTCTTCTTTCTTTTGTGTTTATAAATTTTAAGAGAGTACCAGAATTAGACATGTTTCCCTACTTACGTTCAGGCCCCCTACTTCAGTTTAGGTTCCATTTTGTCTTTTCTATCTGTCTGAAGATTTGTTCCTTTCAATGTCAAGGACAAGGCAGATCATAGCAGCCCACCTCTTCCTACTTCTGAAACAATGTCTTTACTGATATAAGTGGTGAGGATAGCTCAGTACATGATACTGTTCCAGTAATAGTAGTTCTGAGGGGGATGGAAATATACCCACACTTCTAATGTTTGACCTGGAATAGAACTGAAGAAAGCATAGAATTTGCAGAGTAGTGAGTGTGAGAAAGGGCACAAACATGTCATGCTTTCCTCAGAAACAATTGCTCCAAGACACAATCAGTTCCAGCAGCTCCACCACCATTTTCCTTTTGATGTTATTATATCACTGAAATTCCATTCTGCGACCCCTGTAAGGAGTGTTTGCTAGAAAGTTTTCCAAATGTTTCTGTTAGTCCAAGACTTTTTTCATGTGCAGAAATCTCTTCCATTTGGATGGCATAACTTCAGTTTAAAAAATACTTTAGCATGTAATTTTTGTGTACATTTATCTGTATTATTGCTATGTAGCTATTCATGGCTCATAGGCTGTCCTATCTTCTCTCCCAACATGCCTAAAAAGTGCCACTGGGCCCATCTTGCCATAATTATTAGCTGGCTGCACTCCTTAAACTATGATTTACCTTAATTCTTGTTTTCTCCAAGATGTCTCTGAGCAGAATTTATACTTGATATTAATTTATTTTATTAACCATTCTTGTATTGCAGTGTGTGTAGGATATTTTCTCATGCTCATTTCATTTGCTTAAATCTACATTGTTCATGAACATGCTTTATATATTCTTCATCTACTAGGACCTAGCAAAGTGAATTACAAAGTAAATACCACAGGAATTATTTAGTACACTTGGTCAAATAATTATAAAAACCTGACTGTTCAAAAGGTATATCTTTCAATTTAGCATATTATTATTTACTTGAGTAGTCAAAATATAGACTAAACTATAGGCATAGAGTCAAACACCCTGAACCTCTGCTTGTATTTTTTATTTTAAAATTCTCACACCCTTTACATAAGTTACTGCCTGTAAACTATATATTGAGTAGGTCTCCAGGTGAAAATACTTGGTGTCAGGTCCATTATGCGAATTGCTTATTTAGTCCTGTTATAGATCAATAGTCCATAGACTCTATTCTTTGGTATTTTAGATGAAAAATGGAAAAACTATTGTCATATTTTTCTTGTCTTCCTCTAGCCTAAAACATACCTTTCAAAAACAAGACTATTGTTAAAAAAAATTCAACCTTATTTTTAGATTGTGTTAGTTTGCAAGGGTGACCTAACTTCCCAGATGCTTGCAGGTACCTGTTGGCTAACTGACTGTCTCAGTAGCCTGTTGGTCATCACCACTAGGCATTACACCACAGCCCACCATGGTTCTGTGCCACACAATGTATAACTTTAGAGGTGAAAATGCCACTGTTTCAATAGGTCATATTTGGAGTCATGATTTTTTATTTTTTAAAGTTTTTCCCTCTATTTTTTCAAAATATATTTTACTTATTTATTTATTTGAGAGAGAGAGAGAGAAAGAGGCAGAGAGAGAGAGAGGAGAGGGAGGGAGATGATGGGTGTGCCAGGGCCTCCAACTACTGCAAACAAACTCCAGACGCATGTGCCCCCTTGTGCATGTGGCTTACATGGGTCCTGGAGAATTAAACTGGGATCCTTTGGCTTTACAGGCAAAGTAACTACCTTAACTGCCAAGCCACCTTTCCAACCATTTTTCCCTCTATTTTTGATCATTCTGATATTCAGTCCTTAAAATGGAAGTAAATCCATTCTTTGGATGTGGAATTGGTTATGAAGGATGTACAAAGTCTAAAGTCATTATGCCAAATGGGAAAAAAGAAGTCAGTAGTATTGGGCTTTTGGTGCTGAGTAAATATACCCAAGGGCAAATATGGAAAGTTAAGGGGAGAAATTGAATATTTATATCTTACTTGTAAATGGTATAAATAAGCATTAGTGTTTAGATGAAATTGGGCATTATATTGTAATAGAATTTGAAAAACTTGTTTCCTGGATGGCTTCCTTCCTCAGATAGCCATTATGCTTCATGGAAATTAGAGGCAACATAATATTCAGAGTTAACATTGAGGGCAGCCTTAACACAGGCTAGAATGCCCCAAGGCAAAAGAACATGACAGTGTAGTAACAGAAAATAGATGACTGATTTTGGAGGGACAATGCTATGGAGACTACTGGCTAGCGAGAATGAATTGTCATCATAGAACTTCCAGTAGTAATTATCATTAATGCATAGAAGTGACAGTAATTTTACTTGAATGTAGTCCTTTCAACATTTATTTTTAAATGATTACCACTATTCAGGCAGGAACCCTTGCAAAGCAGAAGCATTTTTGTAAAATCAATGCTGAATCTGATGTTCCATCAGTAACTCTGAAGAGAGTTTCATGGAGGAGGAAGCTACATAGCCTCCCCACCCCCAAAGGCAGGCCAACTCTTCTCTGACTGGTGGTTACTTTCAGGATCCTGAATGTGTGACATTTCATATTTTTTAACCTAACTGCAAAGTCAGTTGCCTTCAGTTGCTAGAAAGTCAGGAAAATTGTTTGCTTGGAGAACAAAGGGGATTATTTTGATTCAAAGGTCTAGAATTAAGGAACAGGTCCTAGTTTTCTGAGTTCACACTGTTCTTTAGAGGTGCCAAGGGTGCTTCTGCAGAATCACAGTTGTGATCCCATATTTCTGAAGAGGTTCTTAATGCAGTTTAGACTGCTTTCTGCTGCATTCATGTGTGAGCAAAAGTATTTGTCTTTCACTGTTTATTCTAGTGTTTGCTGTGGGCCAGCATTGCTCTTTACTGGCCCATGTGGAACCATGGTGCCTTTTGCTAGTAGCTACTCATTAGTTTTTGGTTCCTGGAAGATTTTATCAGATAAATATTAAATCTATTAAATGTTTTCAACAGTCTATCTTATTTTGCTGTGGTGATTGTGTTCTGTCTTTTCGGCTTTGATACATAAAAATACACTTTTGATAATTGGAAGTACTTTTCTTTCTTCCTTGAGGAAAGACTCTAATTTGCTACACTTAACACCTGTAGAGATTTTTCCAAAATATGCCAAAGGAACTTGGTGTAAGGAAGAGTGGGATTTGTGTTATACTGCATTCTATGGATTATCCCATTTTAATACTTCGGAGTACACAGCACGGCAGTCTGTCTTCTCCATCATGTACCTGTTGATACCATTGAGCAGAGTTGGCTACTATCTGGAGGCGTTGTGGGAAGTATAATAGCAGTTTCTTCTCTGCCTGGAAGACATAAGAGGAGTCCAAGAGAGGCCAAGCTGTGTTCAGAATTGTTACACTGATGTGTGGTGGTAAAGCTTGGCAGGGAGTGTGGTTTTGTAACCTTTCATCTACCCTGTGAGAAAACTCCCATTTTATGTTGAGCATCATCCTCTTAAAGGACTTTATTTCAATGTAACAGAAATAAAATATTTATCCAGTTGTCACTTATCAGCTCCAGAAAGGGAAAGGAAAGAAGGGAGAATATATCTAACACTGTTTCCATTTTCAGAACAGGAGGAAAGTTGGCAACGTGAACTTTTCAATCTGGACATTACAGGCCAGACAAAATGGGGGGGTCTCCATATGAGGGGGTCCTGCGTGTATGTTTTCTAGCCTTTTAATAAGTGGGGGGTCAATTGATTTTGAAATAGAAGTTAAAAGTTGTAAAAACTTTTCTTCATCCTAGAAATCTATAAGTAGCCTTTAAAAATTTTTTAATTTTTTTATTAATAATTAGTTTTGTATTCAGCAAATACAGTCAGTTTGGTACCATTATTAGGCTCCTCCGTGACCTACCCCCTCCCCCTTGGCCCCTCCTTGTTGAGGTATACGGGTCATGCATTGTGGAGTTAGCCCACAGTTATGGGTAAGCTAAATGTCTCTGCATATCATGACCCAACATGTGGCTCTGACATTCTTTCCACCCCCTCTTCCGCAAAATTTCCCTGAGCCATGTTGGGTTCCTTTTTGGTCTGCTTCAGTGATGAGATAGTGGGGGCCTCTGGGTCTTTGGATCTCTCATTAGGTAGGAGTTGATTTTTCTCTGTGTTGATCTCCTTCCCCCTTGTGCTGGTACCTGGATCACCAAGAAAACAGCACCCTTGCTTGTTTCGCCAATTGTTCTTAGTTTCAGCTAGGGCCCTTTTGAGGTATGATGGCGTGGCTCTCTCCTTAGGATCTACATCTATCTGAAAAAGAGAAGCAGATTCTCCAACAGAGAGTAAGTTAGTACCAGGACAAATGAGATAACCCTTACTTTTTTTTATAGAGAATTTAATAGGTGTAGGCCCTCTTGTAGCCCATGATTGATGGTAGCTTGATATTGGAGAGTGGGCTTATGTTTGGATATGGTTCTGACTTGTTTCCCAGCTCCAGCTATGGGTCCCGTACCACTGAGGGGATCAGTTAGCCAAATCGAGAGCAGTTGGTTCCCCACCATGGCTGTGTGCCACTATTGCACTTGTGTGGGCATCACAAGTTATTTGCTGCTAAGTAGGTTAGACCATGAGTTGCTTGGACAGATATTGGTCATTTTCCCCCAGTCGCCCATGTAGCACCTTCTGGCACTAGACGCGCTGACTGTCTGGAGACTGACTGTCTTCCAGCTTCCAGCCATGCCATTCCATTTTGCATGTCACCCACATAAGGTGTCTTCAGCAGTAGGGTCTTACCACTAACCTTTGGTGGGTCATCAAGTACTCTGACAGAAATCTGTCTGTCTTTTAGGAAACCTTGTAGGTCTCTCTGATCAAAAGCTCATTGTGAATGATAGCCCCATGCTGGTACTGGGAGTTACAGGTCAGTGCCCACTAAGAAAAGGAGGAAAAAGATAACTAATATACAAGAGTTAGAGAGGAGAGAGAGAGAGAGAGAAGCTGTAGAAGATTAAGCTTAGTCTTCATCATATAATTGGCCTTTTTAAAGAAAGATCTATTTAATATCACTAATTTCATACTTAATTCTATTTAAAAACAAAAACAGAAAAAATCTGATATATTTTACTTTATGTAATGTTTAATGTTTTTATCGTTTTATTTTGCAACTGTTTTGTGGGGGAGGGTTGCACAAATACCTCTTGCTAGTCTAAACAAAGAACAGATGCTTGTGTGCCACTTTTTGCCTCTGACTTATGTGATGGCTTGGAAATTGAACCTGGGTTGCCAGAATTTTCAGTCAAGTGGCTTTAACCACGGAGATATCTTCCATGCACCTTATGTTTTATTTGAAAGAATCCTTCAATTACTGTTCTAATTTGGCTATGAGAACTCCACTTCTTTATACAGAAAGATTAAACATTTCATTATTTCTCAACAAGCCTCATGAAAGTAAAACTTTTTTTCACAACGGTGATCATGTTTTAGAAAACAAAGTGTTTAAAAAAGTCAGCTGTGACTTCTAATATACTATCTTACCATAGCAGGTATTCAGTAAGCATTTTAAAAATATTTATGTAATTTGTGTTTAGGAATAAAAATTCTTCAATTTTACACATCCTATTTATACAGACCTATTGTAAAGCAAATCGATCTAATCATAGGACAAGGTGTGACATATGTCAAGTTTGTTTTATATGGCCTTATATTAGGTAACAAGTAGGAATTTTGTAATCATGGCAGCAAACTCAGATGTGCAAATACATAGCTGTTTCTATAAATGTAGTTTAACTTGGCCACAGGCTTGCCTGCTATAACAACTTAGTTCTTTCCCTGTTTTTCTCTGTGTGTATGTATTCAGTAATTCCAGCATGGAGTTCACTTATTCACATTTCAAATTCCTTTTCCATCTTTTCTTGTTTTCCCCTTCTTGAGACAGCAACAGACAGAGAAAGAGGGAGAGAGAGAGAGAGAGAGAATGGGTGCACCAGGGCCTCCAGCTACTGTGAAGGAACTCCAGACGTGTGCACCCCCTTGTGCATCTGGCTAATGTGGGTCCTGGGGAAACGAGCCTCAAACCAGGATCCTTAGGCTTCACAGGGAAGCAGTTAACCTGTAAGCCATCTTCCAGCCCCAGACTCCACGTTTGAAAACCAGTTTTGAGCTTGTGTCTTCTTCCTCATTCAGTTCTCTCTAGGTCTGAAACAGCATCTCTAATTTGACATACTTTTTTCTTTTCTGCATTTGGAAAAAGTAATACATGATTTGCCCTTGAGTGGCAACCCAAGTGAGAACTTACTAAAAAAAAAAAAAAAAAATCTTAACCTGGCTCCACCTGTGAATTTTTGATATGCTGGGACTTTTATCTCTGAAGATGTACAAAACATGGTCCAGAAGTTCTGTGGGTGTAAGCTGTATGCCTGCTCATGGTAACTGGCTGGCTACTGGAGCTGTCAGCCACCAGGTGCCTGCACTTGTATTGCTTCTTTGTGACCTTTTCCTTGCCAGATCCCAGGCCCATAAGAAATTACTTTATTCTCAAAGCATGTGGGAGCTTCTCTAGCTTTCTTGTGCCTAGACATCTGTGGATCTGTGCCCTTGACAGTTGTGCATGTTGAACGTGAGATTTTTTCTACTCTTGGATTCTGCTCGTTGTGACTCCTTAGGAAAATTTGACCACCACTTCCTCGAATGAATATGCTCGGCTCCTATACTGCACACTGGCAAGTTCTCCCTCACTTGATCTATAGCTTTACAGTTTTAAGTGCTGTGTATTCTTTGCTGGTCATGAATGTGGGGTAAGAGAGAATAAGCTACCATATGAGTAGTAGTATAGAATTAATTTCCTCTGTTGGTCTTTTGGGACTGGGAAGATGGCTCAGCACTTATAGGCTAAAGGTGCTTGCTTGCAGCCCTGCCAATCTGAGTTTTGTCTTCCTCAGTACTTACTTAAAGCCAGAAGCAAAGTGGTACCCACATCTGTTATTCAGGATACCTAAGGTAATGGGAGGCAGAACCACAAGCTGCAGGAACAACACAGACTCTGTCTCAAAAGGATGTAAGAGAAGGAGAAATATCCTAAGGGTCTCACAAACACAAACCTATAAATCACACACACATAAACAATTAATTTGTAAGAATTATGTAAATACCAGATATATGCAGAGGGAAATGATGGGCCAGAGTCTTCTAGCTGGGGTATCTAGTGGACTGAATAAATTAAGACAGAAAAATACAAAACTTACCTTTGGCCATATATTAGTTTACTTTCTCATAGTTGGGACAAAACATATGAGAAAAATAAATGCAAGGGAAAAAGTGTTTATTTCAGCTTACTGTTCTAGGTTATAGGTATAGTCCATTAAGGTGGGAAAGGCATGGCAGCAGGAGCACGGCTAAGCACACCTAGCCCACAGTGTGGAAGCAGATAGCAACTGAAGCTGGTATTCAGCCAGCTCTCCTTTTCAAAATTATTATTTATTTATTTTATTAGATATGGACATATTTAGTGTGTAAACAACACATGTTGGTACCATCCTTTCCCTCCTCCCTGCCCCTTTTCTGAAGAAGCCTTCCTTGTTTGGGATGCAGGTCAACCCCAGGGGGAGTGTGGATCATGCTTTATGGGGGCAGTAGTCAGTTATGGGGTGAGGCAATGTCTCTGTGCAAAATGTCCCAACTTGTGGCTCTAACAATCTTTCCGCCCCCTCTTCCACAAAATTCCCTGAGCCATGATGGGAGCATTTTAAGTCTACTTCAATGATGGGCTCTTAGGAGTCTCTGGATCTCTGGTTGGTAAGTATTGAGTGTCCTCAGGGTCTATCTATTTCACCCTTGTGCTAATAACAGGTTCACCCAGAAAGCACTCTTGTTCATTTCCCCAATTCCTCTGTGGTTTCGGCTGGGTTCTGTGTGAAGTGCACTGGGTCGTTTATCTCCTCAGGCCCTACTCCCACCTGAAAAAAGAGTATCAGATTCTCCAATGGAGAGTGAAGTCAGCACTGGTTAAGTGGGATAACCATTATTAATTTAGAGAGAATTAAGAGGATGCAGACCCTCTTATAGTCTAAGGTTAGTGGGAGCTTGACAATGGAAAGCAGAGTCATTATCTGGATATGATTCTGACTTGTTTCCAAGTTCCAGATATGGTGTCCTTTTCACTGAGTTCATCTGTTACCCAGTCCAAGAGCAGTTGGTTACCCACCATGGCTGTGTGCCACTATTATGCTTGTGTGCAGCTCTCCTTTTTTAAACAGTTCAAGACCCTGGCCCAGTTAGTATGGTTCCCACGTCAATTAATTCACTTAAAATAATCCTTCACAGGCATGTCAAGAAGTTAACCTAATCTACCTACTCCCTCTCAGGTGATTCCTATAAAATATCAGCAAATACAAACCAACAAACCAGTAGTGTAGCCAGTCAGGAATGATGTTTGGTTTGAGCTGTGGGAAGAAATGAGTGAACTGGCAATCTGGAAAATCAGTTGTGCTTTGAGTTTTTGCCTCACCCTGTAGGCACACCCTCTCAGCATCAGGCAAGACTGTGTCTTTACCTGCTGTGAAAAACATGGTTTTGAGGCAAAAGTGCTTTATGGAAAAGGATTGGGCTAGAAGGTAAGTATTGCAATTGTGCAGAAGTTAAATATAGAAGGCCTGAACTAGGGATAGTAAAGGAGTTAGGGTACCTGAACACAGAAAGAAGATAGGTGATTAGAAAAGGCAGTTTAGGGACTGAAGGAATAGGGCTGAAAGTGTACTGGCTGGAAAGAAACACAACTCGACAGCGACTTTTACTGCTTTTGTTAGGGAAACTAAAATATACTTCCCGTATTATAAAATATGAACAGGACTGGAGGGATGGCTTAGTGGTTAAGGCATTTGCCTGCAAAGCCAAAGGACCCAGGTTTGATTCCCCAGGACCCACGTTAGCCAGATGCACAAGTAGGCACATGTGTCTGGAGTTTGTTTGCAGTGGCTGGAGGCCCTGGCACACCTATTCATTCTCTCTCTCTCCCTCTTTCTCTGTCAAATAAATAAATAAATAAAATATTTTTTTAAATGAACAGGACACCATTTTTCTAACTAGACTAACCAAGAACCTCTGAATAAAAGTAATGCTTATTAGTTCATGAGGGGAGCCTGGAGGCGATCCATTCCTAGAATCCAAATTTGGCTCTGGCTCAGGTAGAGTAAAAAGAGACTATATCCCATTGTTCCCTCTTAATCAAATGACTCACTCCTATCCTTTTGCCCTCATCTGGGATAGCTTAGATGTTCATTTCCAAGCCTCTGAGTATGCTATTAGTGATGTTTAGTTTCCTGGTATGTGTGATGGTATTGTAGTGAGTAATTAGTAATTTCTTGAAGCATACTTAAGCACTAATTATACCTTAACTAGCATTCTGAAACACGTTCCCAAGGCTGTTGTGTGATTTCCTGTTATGATTAACTTTCTGACCTAAGAAATCATTATAATAAACATTAGAATATCTCCTTCATTAATAGAATTATTATTGTGTTGGTAGAAAAAGTCTTTCCTAACAAAACTTTTCCTTCCACAAATATTTATTTATTGCATATTATGTCATGCTGCTATACTAGGCCCTGGGGTACAGCCAAAACAAAGTAAGCACCTATCCCTGTCACCATGTGACCTGGTATTCCCAGTGGAAACAAGCCATCTCTCTCTCTGTGTCATCTATCTATCTATCTATCTATCTATCTATCTATCTATCTATATGATCTATCTACAAATGAAGTATCTATCTATATATGAAGTACGCAGAGATGGGGGCATAGTAAGTGTAAGAAGCGATGACACTTAGCTGATAGTTTTTTGGTTGGTTGGTTGGTTGGTTGGTTTCCGTTGCTAAAATTTTAAGTATCATGTCCAGTGTTGCTGTTCTCTGTGAATGCGGGTGGCATCATGTCAAGTGCCCTGATACAGCTGAGGGATGGGATCAGCATGGTGCAGCCCTTTCTCTACTACTGCTTGAGAGATAGCAGGCCAGTGAGCTTCTCACAGCATAATTCTCCTCACTTACCAAATACGATTCCTTGTTATCTTAGAAAATTGAATCTATAGTCTGTAAATTAAATTGTAAATAAGAATCCTTAAAAATGGTAAAAATGTAATTCTGAAATATGATTCAAAAGTTAAGTTTGCTTTCTGGAAAAGATCTACTTTATTGTATCAAATTTGTATATTTTATTATGTTGGCAAATGTTCTAAAAAGACATTTAAGTTATTTTAGTTCTAGAACTTCCTCTCCCTCAGGACATAAAACATGTGATCTTATATTAACCTTACATACCCTCCTGTGAATTTTGCCTTATTAAACATTGGCCCTTATTTAATTTTTTTTTTAAATCCTGCTATTAGAGCCCAAACAATCCCATTTTGCTTACCTTCCTCTTTATTTATGCCCCAGTCCTTTAGTACATTATAAGCTTGCTCACAGGACTTTCATTAGGCAGTAAATATGAGTCTCTCTTGATTGACAGTATGTCTTGTTTTGATTTATATTTGATTATACTACAAATGTTCAGTAACTTGCTTACAATATTTTCTTCATACCTTTGATCAGTTTTAAAGCAAAAAGAAAAATAGAATTGACTGAAAAACACTGATGTGTGGGCATTAGGAAAATAGGCAGGAATAAATGCATGTAGAAAACACTTTTCCTTAATAGAAAATTGCCCTTGTTGACTTCTAACTTGCTATCTATACTCTTAATGTTCTAAATGAATGGTGCTTAGTATTTGTGTACAACACAAGTGAAAATAGCATATATTACAGAATTGGTTGGCTTTTCTACAGAGTGACAAATTAACATTTCCTCTGACAGATATTCTAACACAATTCAGTCTATTTAGAACAGAACTCATCGACATGCATTAACTAAGCAGTCTGATCTAGTTATAATGCATGTTTAATGTATGACATGTTTGGTGTAGTGAAACTACTTAGTTTGTCATAACAGGTAGGGTAGCCTCTCTAGGAGCAATTTAACCTGGCTAAAATCTTTTTTTCCTTTTTTGGTTTTTCGAGGTAGGGTTTCATTCTAGCTCAGGCTGACCTGGAATTCACTATGTAGTCTCAGGGTGGCCTCGAACTAATGGTGATCTTCCTACCTGTACCTCCCAAGTGCTGGGATTAAAGGTGTGTGCCACCACGCCCGGCCTGGCTAAAATCTTTATCCATAACAACTGTCATAGAAATGACAGGCATTTCACTAATTAGCCATTTATAGTCCATGAGCTTCTTAAAGATCATAAATGTTTATAGACACCCACAGATGTGCGCACAGCTGACTCTCAGTTATTTGCAGGAGTAGGGGACAGAGGTAATTTACATTCACTTATAATGAAACCCCCATTTTAGCTAGTTTCTCCCTTCATTAGTTTTTTTTTAAAACCACAGCTGTTAATAAAGAAGCAAATTAACTAATCTAGTATGAACTCCTCTTGATGTTCACAGTCCTTGATGAAAACACTAATATGTAGAAATGTCGTCATGAGATGGCTCATAAGAAGGTGAAAATAGCACACCCAAGCATAGATAAATACGTTGTGCCACCGAGAATTGTTCTTATTTCTGTGGGTGTGTGACTAATACCTGATTTCAAATTGTGCAACCACAGCAAGTTAACCTCTTCTAGAATATTACACTGAACTTTCAGAAGATAAAAGAAGACATCTTCAGTTTGAGAGAAAGTCTGCCATGTTTGTTGGTAGTCTGGTTTTGTGTTGTTTCTTTTCAGTTATGTTCTAAGGGTTTTGTTGTTATAGATTTGTGTGTGTGTGTACATGTGCACCCACGTATGTTTTGATAGCAGTTCTACCCAGAGCCTTATACTACTGAGTTATAGCCCCAGCTCCTCTTTGTGAAATCTTGTCTGTTTTTTTAATGTACTGTCAAACTGTGTACTGTCTCATTCTGACCAAAGGTAAGGTAGTAATATAAATGTAATGAACCTTAACCCCACAAAGTTACTTGTTTTGTCTTGTTTCTTTGGGTCTAAAGAGTGTACATACAACTCAAAAGTTTATCCTCCTTTTGCAGTCATGCAGGCATGTTTATCATGTATGTTTAATGGAGGCCGCAAAGAGACATAGCTGAATAGAAATAACTGAGAGCCCAGGCTGATGGAGGCATTCATGAGTTACTTCAAATTGTTTTCCAGAATGTTTTTACTTATGTAATACTTATTTTACCTTATTGGAAAAGAAAATTAATTATTCCTAAATAGTATGCTAGAAATATTTAAGAATGTTAAAAGCAGCTTTATAATGGATTGTTGTGAAGAAGTCTCATAATACTGGACCTGAATACAGAGATACCACATTTTTTTATTTTTTTTTCATTTTTATTTTTTGGTTTATTGAGGTAGGGTTTCACTCTAGCTCAGGCTGACCTGGAATTCACTATGTAGTCTCAGGGTGGCTTCGAACTCACAGCGATCCTCCTGCCTCTGCCTCCCAAGTGCTGGGATTAAAGGCGTGCACCACCATGCCCAGCAGAGATAACACTTTTTAGATAATGGATATGATTATGACATATTTTCATTGAGAGAAAATTGTAATTGTTAACTGGTTACGCAAGAATCTGATATTGCTCTAATAAGAACACTGACTAGAAACTCAGTACTTTGAGATACAGAAGTGACTTACTCATACATATATATATATATATATATATATATATATATATACACACACACACATATATATATTTGTGTGTGTATAAAACAACTGTTGTATAAAATCTTTCATGAGGTTTGGGCTTGAACAGGTGGTGCCCTTCAGTGAGATAAGTGAGGCAGCTATTTAGGAAAATGATGGACACACAGGTTTGCATATGTGATTGTGAATGTGAGTGGTGGGGTAGACATGACTAACTCATCCCAAGTTGCATAGGATTGTCCCATTTTTAAGGACCAACAGTTCTGAACTCCCAGAAAACCTCTAGTCTTTGCAAACTAGAATGGTTAATCATCCTACTGGTTTTTGTTCATAGTAAGACCTCAAGTGTCTTCACTATAGAAAGCCAAGAAAAAGAATGAATCATTCCAGTGGAAGAAAAGAATGGCCTAAGAATGGTCAAAAAAGAGCCAGAAAGGAAGCTTGAAAAGTAGTTGCCATCGAAGTAACAGAGGAAAAAATCTGGTCAAGAAAGTGTGATGTCATAAGGCCCAAGGAGTAGACCTTAGAAGCAAGAAGGAAGGAGTAAGGAGGAAGAAGTCAACGTTGTTTTGTGTTGCCAAGAGACTATGTAATGACCACACTAATAATTGTCCCCTTGACCTCAAATGAGAGGGTAGAGGTTTGGCAAGTGAATATGGGAGATACAAGTAAAGATAGAGGACTTGGAGGTCAAGTGAGGGCAAAGTAGCTATCTTAATTTGTTTAAGTGCAGATTCAAAGGAGTGGAGCTTGGAAGAGAAGGATGACCAATGAATGAAGTGGGGAGGAAATTATAATTGAATATGTAGAAAATTGTGTTGGCAAGCTCTGCCATCTTGATACGTGGGGAGAGGGCATGCTAGACCCAGAGCAGGTATTTTGTAGGTCTGATGGTAGGAAAATGATGAGTACTTGCAAGAAAAAGGCACTAGAAATCATCTGTTCATTTCCAAGAAAGCCTATTTCAGATTAGATGATGCAGTGAAGGGAGTGCTTATAGAAGAATGTGAGGTGCTAAAGCCATCACACTCTACTAATAATGTTGGAGGAAGTAAAGATCAGGAGTACCTTAGCTCTTGGCCAGTGGTAACCAAGAATGATAATGACAATGGTTTTCCTGGTCTTAAGGTTTGACCTAACTGTAGCAATCAGCAGAGTTAGGTGGGTGGTTTAGCATGAAAAAGGCTCAGTCTGCTAAACATCAAAAACTAGTTAGTGGAAAGACAAGGTGATATTAGGGCAGGAACTCTAGTATGATGAGCTAGCCAATCAGAAAGTGGCAGACTTTCCTATTAAAGGGATGGTTTACATAGGTGGCTGATCACACATGGGTGGGGACTTGTGGCTGAAGAATGCACATGCACTTTTAATTGCCTAATAACAGATATATCTCTGTTGTCAGATCCTCAAAGCAGGTCATTAGTTCCTTTGATTCCTTTGATTCTTTTGATTCCTTTGGCTAGAGTACAGGGAGGTAGCTGTCCAGTCACCATGTCACAGTAATAAAACAAAGCATGCATGGTGATCGGATGATTACGGGAAATAAGGGTCAAGTGAGGTTTAATAGGGATTCAGGCAGGAGATGTGTTCTCAGTGCTGGACCTCAGGAGGAGCTAGGAAGCTACTGTTGAAGGGACTGATTCTACTGTCTGTAAATACTGCCACTTCCAGAAAGGGAATGGCTCTGTCTTTGTGAGGAAGACTCACCAGTGAGTGACCGACATATCTCTCTCTCTCTTCTCATTTACTTGTGCTTGCTTCCTTCCTTCCTTCCTTCCTTCCTTCCTTCCTTCCTTCCTTCCTTCCTTCCTTCCTTCCTTCCTTTTTTTATCAGGTTTCTTGGGAGAACCATATGGCTCCCAGTGAGTTTGGGGAAACCTTATCTCTCTTATTTGGTTAAGGTACTGGCCATGAGAGCTCACATGCCCTTGTGCCTTATGGAATCTTATAAGGCCTTTGAGTATTTATCAACAAAGCTGAGATTTGGAATAATTCTTTATTATTACACTGGAAAGCTTCAAGGTTAGAATCCGAAAGGTATTTTTTCACTTTTCTCCTCTGCTGCTTACCTCCTGGAGGCCTGGACACATTCCTGAGCTCCAGCTTCTCCAACTTTAAATGGTAGTGATGACAACCGCTTTATATAGGCAGAGCAGGAAGCTAGGTAGAATCTGTGTAAAGGCCCCCACAAACCTAGCACATGTGACATTCAAAATGGTAGTTTCTGGGGTATCTTAATTCATATTTAGATTTTTAACTCATCCCCTCATGGATTCTTTACTTTGTAAATAAAACTCTTCTCAGGGCTGGAGAAATGGCTTAGTGGTTAAGTGCTTGCCTGTGAAGCCTAAGAACCACAGTTTGAGGCTGGATTCCCCAGGACCCACGTTAGCCAAATGCAAAAGGGGTCGCACGTGTCTGGAGTTCGTTTGCAGAGGCTGGAGGCCCTGGCGCGCCCATTCTACTCTCTCTCTCTCTCTCTCTCTCTCTCTCTCTCCCTCTCTTCTATTCTCTCTTTGTCTGTTGCTCTCAAATAAATAAATAAAAACAAAAACAAAAAAACTCTTCTCAAAGTTAACTAATGCCAGTTCTTATTTGGGGATTTCTGTATTAATTTTGTCAGCATTTTGTAGGGGTCTATAAGGATTTTTATAGATCTCTGTAGGGATCTATCTATAAGGAGGGATCTTTCATTGTCTCTGGAGGGAGAGAATTTAGTACATTTTGCCTCCAGATTTTTTTTCAATTGTTAATGAGTTCACTTAAAGTTCATTTGTTTCATGTTCTCATTTCTGTTGTATTCAGGCTTTTAAAGCCTGTCACTTCCCCACTACCACTTTGTGCTCATTCAGATCTGCCTTGTTGTCCTCATGCCTGTTCATTCAAAATACGTTATTTGTATTCTGATTGGGATTTTTAAATCCCTTTACTTTTTAATACTAATATGGTCATTTCTTTACCTGATGGGGGAATGTATGGAAAGGGAACACCATATTTGAATAGAGTGAATCTGTATATCTCATTAAAACTGAAACAAAAATTTAATGATGCTTAACTTGCATTAGTAGAGAATTGGAAAAAGGCTTCTCAATGGCTTTTCTGTCCAAATATTTGGACCAATATTCATAGAAATGAACTAAAACCCTGAACCTGGTTAAATTACTTTCTTTAGGCAAGGTGGACAGTTTTGGGGAAAGCTTTAACCAGGAACATTCTCAACAATAAAGATGCTCATACAGGGCTGGAGGGATGGCTTAGCGGTTAAGACGTTTGCCTGCAAAGAAAAAGGACCCTGGTTCAATTCCCCAGCACCCATGTTAGCCAGATGCACAAGGGGGCTTACAGGTCTGGAGTTCGTTTTCAGTGGCTGGAGGCCCTGGTGCACCCATTCTCTCTCTTTTTCTCTCTCCCTCTTTCTCTGTCAAATATTTTTAATAATGCTAATACATAAGCTTCCATATATACACAAGTGTGCAGTGTGTGTATGTGTGTACACACTCTGGGTCCTATGTTTGAAAGTACAAATAAGTCATATATAGATATTTAAATAAAATAAATGCAGCTATGAAATGATCACTCCAGAATTCCCCTTTTTTGGCACCCTAAGTTTGAGTACCATTCTTCATACAGGTAGTCACTAATTGTGGATGAAAATCACTGACTATAAGTCCCATGTGAACAATATCTCAGGACTGATTCAGTGTCTAACATTTAGTACTTAGCACATATTTTTCTTTAGAATTGAACTGCAGACTTCATAGTTTTATATATCCAACTTCTTTTTGAACAAAACAGTTTGAATGTTCTGCCATCACCCCAAAATCAATTCATTTAAAACGTAGCTGATAAAAAAAAAACTAGCTTATCATGTTCCATATAAAACCTGATTTTCATGTCCTCATCTTGGGTTAATGATGCCACCATTTTCCCAGTCACCCAAGCTTGACACCTTCACACCATGCCTGCTTTAATCACAGTGAAGTACAGTTTTGATTAGTTCACACCTTTCAAAATATTCCATGGCAGTTCTTCAGCCTTGAATCCAAGCTCCCCCAGCCTGCCTTCCTGACCTTATTTTCCCCTTCCTCCTTTGTGCACCATATGCTGCTGTCAGAGCATGACTATCAAGGACCCTTGGGCTCCATGTGATGTTTAAGGCACCACCCGCTGGCTCATCACAGCCTCAAGTCCATTTATCTGAGCTTCTCCTGAAAGAAAACTCCTGTGAAATAAGTGATACCATCCCTTAGCTTCTCACCTAACCTTTTTCTTTTGATTTTTTGATGTTGAACTGAACTATGTTCATCATCTGAAATTACTTCAGTCCTTGTTTGAAAACTTTATAAGAAAAAAAGCCACTGATTATGTCTTTTTACTTCACTAATATTAAAACAAGACTGAAACTGAAACATATCTTAATATATTTTTCCAAAGGGAAATAAACATTTGTGTCATTTAAACTTGTCAAATGTGCTTCTAAGAGTGAAGCTGTGGGTAACAGGTGAAGCATCTACCTGGAAGTAGGTAGTACACCACATAATTAACCTTTTTCTGTCTGTGTTACTCTGTACTTGAGGAACTGTGGGAATTTGCTGTGTGTGAACCACATCTTGTTAAATACTGTCATCGCACATCTATATATATAAGCTAGTTTCCTTCCTGGCATTCTATGCTTTAGCAACTGAAAGTATCTCCTCAGTACCGTAGATCCTGCACACACAAGCCAACTATAGTAAGGGAGTTGATGCTGGCTTTTACATTTTAATATCTTTTTTTTTTTCTTCTTTGGTTTCTCGAGGTAGGGTCTCACTCTAGTTCAGGCTGACCTGGAATTCACTATGTAGTCTCAGGGTGACCTTGAACTCATGGTGATCCTCCTACCTCTGCCTTCCAAGTGCTGGGATTAAAGGCGTGTGCCGCCACACCCAGCTTAATATCTTGACTGATAGTTAGAATAGGTCACAATGGATATATTCATCAAATCTGGGCACTTAAATATATTTGAGATATTTTAATAGTCATTCACCACTGGAGGAGTGATTAGTGCCTCTCTTTAGTGCAATATAGTGGACAGTTGTTAATCTGGAGGTCAGGAAACCTGCACATGACAAAGCTGAATGGTCATAGGAAGATCTGTACCAGTATCTTCTATCATAAAATAATACCTTTGTTCACATAAATGCTTGAGTGTGGTCCTAGCAAATCACTCCAATCTGTTTCACTTGTTCACATTGCTGCATATTCTTGCATATGAATATCACAGGTTGCTTGAAGTTTCCTGCAATTATAAATAACAATACATAGCCCTTCAAACACATAGCAATTTTATATTTAGTATAATTACACAACAAAAACTGATATGTACAATTTTACATCTAATAAACACTGTTAAATTATTTTCCAAAGAGATTTGTTAGTTTAATTTTTCTTAACTTCTTCAAGCAGTGTATGAAGGGACTTGCTTTCCCAAGCACTTTCTTTCTTTGTTTAAACTTGCACATTAACTTTATTAGGAATAAGGCTGACCCTTCTGCTAGTATTTTTAAACTTTTAATTGGCAGTGCTCATACATGTACATAGTGTATTTTGATCACAATTCCCTCTTTTTACCTTCTTGGTTCCCCTTCATCCTCTTTCTACTGCACACTTCTTCCAAACTAGTCCCTCTTCTACTTTGATGCTTCTTTGTTTTTACTCTCCTCTGCTTTCCGTGACGGAACGTTGATGGATCCAGATTCAGCGTTGTTCAAGTGGCTCTGAGGCCATGAATGCAGTAGCCATCTCCTATCCAGAACCCCTGGCTCTTAATGTTTTTCTTCTCTCCTGCAATGTTCCTTGGGCCTTTGAGGGTGCAGTAGAGATGTCTCATTTACTGCCGAGCACTCAACAGTCATTTATTCTTAGTATTTGATGAGATTTGAGTCTCCCCTGCAATTACCACCACCTGTAAAAAAGAAGCTTCTTTGACCAAAGATGAGAGCAACACTTATCTATAGGCATAAACATAAATACTTGGAGGACAATTTGATAGGCACAATATCTCCTTTTAGCAAAACAGCAGTAGTAGCTTCTCTCCTACAACCATCTCAGCCATAGGCTTTTGATTAGGTTTTCAGTACCAGACCTAAATTACCTCCCATGGGGTGGCCTCAGATCCAATCAGAGAACAGTTAGCCACTCTAATAACATTCATATCACTATTGCAACAGTGAGCACATCTTGACTTCCTGGTCTGTTGTGCAGTTTGCAGGGTCCAGTACTGGGAAAAATAACCTTTCCCCTTAGCAGCCTATGTAGCACTTTCCAGCACTCTGACATGTACATTAGGGACAGGGCTCCCAGCACAGTTCCAGATTTTTTTTTTCCAGTGTCTTGTAACTGAAACATGTGGTACCTTACCATTTAGTTCTGGTGTGACACCAAGAGCATTGCCAATAACATATTGTTTTGGGGGCTCCAGGGGCCTCCCTGTCTAACAACTGGCACTATTATTTTTCTGTAACAACCTATGGCTTCTGGGAGCAGCATTATCCACCCACATAAGGTTCTTCTCCTCAAATTCTTTTTCTTAATTATATTTTTAAAATTAGCTAACAAAGGAGTATACTTCTTTATGGTTTTTTCATAATGTCTTTAGTTTGATTAACTCTCACTTTCCCCTCTTTTTCTCCTCTTTCCCTTTCCCCTGTTGCCACTTACTATCAGCATTGTGAAACTGCAAAAACCTGGTTCCGAAAGTACTTTCAAATACTGATTTTTCCTAATTTTTAATTTTTGCCTTACTGGTATATGAACATGATTTTCTATTAATTTATTTGGAATATGTTTACTTACGAATGATGCTTGGTACATTACCCCATGTGTAAAACCTCTATCTAGGCTCCTATAACAAAGCACCTTAGTGTCTTGTAAGGAGCAGAATTTATTTCTCACAGTTAGGTAGACTTGGTTCTATAAGGTCAAGGCACTAGCAGAGTCAGCATCTGGGAACACTGGTGGCCTGGGTCTCACTGTTGTCCTCTAGCTGTGTGACCCGTGGCAGAATTCTGGGGCCTTTTTGATCAGATACTAATGCTATTCATGGGGGCTCTGCTGACAGGGTCTGATTGTGTGTCAAAGGCTTGTCACCCGCTGTCATCACCTTAGAGATTAGAACTTCAGCCTGGGAAGGTGCAGTTATACAAATGATTTGATGAGACTGTGGAGCAAGCAGCTTTCCCAAACATACTTGCCTGTTTGTTGGCCTGCTTCTTACTGAGTCATATGCATGTTTCTAAGACAATCCTGTGCAATACCTATGTCTCAAATATTTTTCATTTTATCCTGTATTGGTCTTGTGTAGACTTATTTGAGTTTAAGATATTTATATGAATTTTTAGTTTTGGGGTTTCTTAGAAATATCTCTTTTTCCAAAGCTAATGAAAATATTCCTTTATGTATCACCTCTTCTGATTTTATAATGTAGTCTTTGAAAGTTGAAACTGTTTGTTTGTTTGTTTGTTTGTTTGTTTGTTTGTTAGGTATGTACTTTCATTGAACAGGTCTCAAGTCAGTGTACAGGCAAAGTTCAGGCTGCCTCCACACCTCAACCTACTCCCAGGGAGAACAAAAGCCTTCATAACCTCTTAAGTTGGGAGGACAAAACAGTGGGTCATGATGGCTGACCACTCAAAAGATAGAAGTATTAAGGCGAAGATTTAAAAAAAACTGCAGTAGGGCTGGAGAGATGGCTTAGCGGTTAAGCGCTTGCCTGTGAAGCCTAAGGACCCCAGTGCGAGGCTCGATTCCCCAGAACCCACATTAGCCCGATGCACAAGGGGGTGCATGCATCTGGAGTTCGTTTGCAGTGGCTGGTGGCCCTGACATGCCCATTTTCTCTCTCTCTCTCTCTGCCTCTTTCTCTCTGAGTGTCTGTCGCTCTCAAATAAATAAATAAATAAATAAAGATAAACAAAAAGATTTTAATAAAATTTGCAGTACATAATTTACACAAAAGCAATGCTTTCACCTCCCCTGTGTGGACTCAGGGTGGCTTTTGGGAGGGTATGAGACTTCCTGTAGCCATGTATGTCATGGGATACTGGAAATGAATATTAAAAATAGGAACAATGAGCCAGGCAGGGTGGTGCACACATTTAATCCCAGCACTCGCGAGGCAGAGGTAGGTGAGTTCGAGGCCTGAGACTAGATAGTGAATTCAGGTCAGCCTGGGCTAGAGTGAGACCCTACCTTGAAAACCACACAAAAAAAGGAACAATGTACAAAATCCTTCTGCCACATTGCAGAACTTTGGGGATGCTTGCTCCAGCCTACCGCTGTTACCTTCACAATTCCAGTTTTTAAATCCTGAATCAAAAGTGCTGAAAGCAAGTATTTAAAATTAAAAAGAAGGAAAAAAAAAAAAAAAGCCATGCCAATGTCATCTTGTTTTCTGTGCAAGTTAGGTTTTGTCAAGAAAGGGTATAACGCAGTTAGGCAAACAGTCTGCCTAGAAGCATTTGCAGTGCACAATGGAGGGGACAGACTCCTCGAACTCCTGCTTGCTGAACCACATCTGTGGGAAGGTAGACAGTGAGGCCAGGATGGAGCTGCTGATCCACCCAGAGCACTTGAGCTTGGGGGTGTGAAGATCTTGATCTTCATTATGCTGGGCGTCAGGGCTGCGATCTCCTTCTGCATCCTGTCCAGGATGCCTGGGTACCACCAGACAGCACTGTGTTGGCATACAGGTCCTTGCGGATGTCGACATCACAGTTATTGATGGAGTTAAAGGTAGTTTCATGGATATCACAGGATTCCATGCACAGGAAGGAAGGCTGAAAGAGTGCCTCAAGGCAACGGAACTGCTATTGCCAATGGCAATGATCCAGCCATTAGGCAGCTCATTCATAGCTTCTCCAGGGAAGAGGAGCCACGCAGTATGGCTTTGCCTTGATGTCAGGCACGATTTCCTGCTCAGCCGTGGTGGTGAAGCTGTAACCACTCAGTCGGTCAGGATCTTCATGAGGAAGTCTGTCAGGTCCTGGCCAGCCAGTTCCAGATGCAGGATGGCATGGGGAAGAGTGTAACCCTCATAGATGGGCACAATGTGGGTGACCCTATCACCGAAGTCCATCACGATGCCAGTGGTACCACCAGAGACATACAGGAGCAGCACAGCTGGATGGCTTACATACATGACTTGGGACTTGAAGGTCTCGAACACGGTGTGGGCCATCTTTTCATGATTGTCCTTGGCGTTCAGGGACACATCGGTGAACAATGCGGGGTGCTCCTCAGGGGCCACACGCAGCTCGCTGTAGAGGGTTTGATGCCAGATCTTCTCCATGTCGTCCCAGTTGGTGACGATACCGTGTTCAGTAGGGTACTTCAGGATCAGGATGCATCTCTTGCCCTGGCCTTCATCATCTGTGTAGGAATCCTTCTGGCCCATGCCCACCATCATGCCCTGGTGTTATGGACACCGCACAATGGAAGGGAAGATGGCCCAGGGTGCATCATCACCCACAAATTCGGCCTTGCACATGCTGGAGCCTTTGTCTACAATGAGTGCAGTGGTGTTATCATCCATTCATCCATGGTGAGCTGGGAGGCAGGCATGGACCTGCAGCAGAGGAGGAGGAGGACCTGTGAGGGGCTGTGCTCATGGCATGGACATAGTTCTCCAGAGTTCGAAAGTTGAAACTTTTGACCCACTAAACATTTGTCATCAACATACGTAATGATAGAACAATTTATCTCCTGCTGATTTGAAATGCCATATTATCATAAATCAATTTTTCTTGTACATTTGATAGGAACTACCCAGAGCAACCCATGTGATTCCTGTTGCCCAAACTCAATTGACCACAGAAGCATCTGCTCTTACCTCCATTCCCAACACATATACTCAGACAGACACCTCCTTATGAGACAGGTGTTCTGAGATGCTAGCCTTGGAAAATACTGTCTTATCCATTGAAGACTTTTTAAATTGTGATGTGATGTTTACTGAATGTAAGCAAACTAAGTTTTTACTGAAAATTTTTTCATGATGACAAATTTATCTATTTTGCATCTTAATGTTTATATTCAAAAATGTTTATACTTTTGTTATGTGAATAGAAAATTGAATGAGTATAGAAGTAACTTTTTTGAAGGATTTTGCCCTCAAAGTTTATATTAGTTTTGGACTTGAAAGAGCATTGCTTTAAAATATTCAAAAGAAAGTTATTAGATATCTATGAGTTAAGCTACATAGCTAAAAATGCAAAATTACTTTCTTATTATAGAATCTACATCATTAGAAATCTCAAAATTAAAAGTAACAATACCATTTGATTATATACTCTGTGTGTGTGTGTGTGTGTGTGTGTGTGTGTGTGTGTGTGTTGTTCTTTTTTTGTTTGTTTATTTTTATTTTTTTTGTTTTTCGAGGTAGGGTTTTGCTCTGGCCCAGGCTGTCCTTGAACTCACAGCAGTCCTCCCACCTTTGCTTCTCAAGTGCTGGGATTAAAGGGGTGTGCCACCATGCCTGGCTGTGTGTTGTTCTTTTGAGACAAGGTCTTACTATACTTTGTGGCCTCAAACTCATGATCCTACTGACTCAGCCTCCCAAGTTTTGGGATTGTGAGTATATGCCATTTTGCCTAACCGCATGATTAGTAGTTTATTGGTGGTAGTATTTATGTTACTATTTTCCCTGGTTGTTTTTTACATAGCATACATGAGTACTTTTTGTTGTTGTTATGGTGGGAAAGTTTTATGTAAGAATAACACTTTATAAATATCATCTCTGTAGTCCTTTTTACTGTAAGCCATGAGACCATTGAAATTCAAATGTAGATGCCGTCTAATAAATTATACACTGATTTGACTTGCACATTCAAATGTATCAGTAAAATATTTTTCACTTAAACTTTGTAAATAAGAGCCTGTATGTTATCAAGATTGATGAAAGAAAGGTCCTGTCATCAGTGTTCATGGTTTTGATGACCAAATGGGGCAGCAGTCTATAGTGGCAGTCATAGGTGCCACAATTCCCATTCATACCTAGAATGAGAACAGTGGGAAAATGGCTATGAACATATTTATATCTTGCTTTCGTATGCTTTATTAGACAGTAACAGATGACATGAAATCCTGAGCTTTGCTGACAGGATGCTTTGGGAAGCACAGTTTTATAATTTTAAAAAAAAAAAAAAAAAAAAAAAAAAACTTTTCCAACTTCTGTAGTTAAAGGGAACAAGGGAGAAAGAAATAGCTGGTAATAAGTTTGTTATGTGTGCCATAGAACTGAACAAAAATAGTCAATGATATAAAATGTAATAATAGCTAATGTTGATAAGGCCTTACCACATGGGAGGTACTGTCTAAACACTTTACATATTTTTGCTTCAGGTTCACTGAGATGAACTTCCAGACCAGGCACAGTTATGGAGGAAGGGATATTTATTGAAGCTTACAGATTCAGGGGAAGTTCCATAATGGCAGCAGAAGCTGGCCTGCCTTCACAGGCCTAAGCAGAAAGAGAGAGAAGCACAAGCCCAAAAGCCAAAAGCCACACAGCACACTTCAGGAACTCCAGCTTGGCACACTTTGCATATCTTTAGATTGAAATCTGAAACCCACCACCACATCTTAAGATCCACCCAGTGACACTGCCTCCAGCCAGGTGGCTGCAGATGCAAACTACAAACAAATAAACTACTGAATATATTGGGGGCCATCTATTCTATTCAAACCACCACAGCTGGTAATAAGTTTGTTATGTGTGCCATAGTACTGAACAAAAATAGTCAATGATATAAAATGTAATAATAGCTAATGTTGATAAGGCCTTACCACATGGGAGGTACTGTCTAAACACTTTACACATTTTTGCTTGATCATCACAGTAGAGTTCTAAAGTAAATACTATTGGGAGACCCATCTGATAGATCTAAGAAGGGACGAAGATAGAAGATGGTCTTGAAGGAACATGGAGTTGGTCACCAGGAGGACTGTGACTCGGCCCCAGGAATTTGCCTGCTTGTAACTGCTCCATTTAATGAAAGGAGACTCTCTCATTGTAAAATGGTCCAAGTTTTACTTCTCACTTATAATGAGAACTGTTCAAGTTATACAAGTCATGTTGGAGAGGAAAAATGGAAATATTAAACTGAGTGTTTTCCTATGAATTTCCATTTATTACAGTGGAGCTGGTTATTTGCAGAATGAGAGAGAACTGCCTCATTGTCATTTTGTCAGTTAAGTACCAATGAAAATTGGCTTTCTAAGTCCCTTGACTCGAATTTTCAGCTTTACCTCCATATTAAGACTTTGTTTAAAGCTATTCCCATCTTTTTGCTGTCTGGTTTAAGTAGTATTTTATGCTTTGTTCTAGATTGTTAAGAATGAATTAGGTTACCAAGAAAAGCCATATAATCTGCTTTTGAAAAGTCATTTAATCAGCAGCATAGAACAGTAATTCATGTAACTATATTAGGTCAACACTTTAGTATTTTTCTTTGGAAGGGATGACTTAATGTTGAGCTTATGAGTTTTGTATACTAGCTGCCTATTTTCAACAATTCTTTACAGGGACTGGGCTTTATTTACATCTTTATTTCTATACCATTCCAAATTCCAGGTTGTAATCTTTATATCACTTACTGCTTCTAAGGTCATTTTAATGTGTGCTGAGACCTAACGAATGTAGTTCCCAAGAAGATGGGAAGTAAAGGAAGGAAGTACAGAAGCACACATACAGAATAGCAGTGGGAGCCAGTGTCAGGGTGGGAGTGGTCATTGCTTCAGGAAATCCCCTTTACTTGTGCTGGTGCCTGCGATCCCCCTCAAGTCTTTACTACACAGTCTCCTTACAGGAAACTACCTCACTATAAGTCAGTAACTGCCCTAACAACACCAAAAAAAAAATTACTGTGATTCAGTTCTCACTATGTGCCAGATACTCTGCTGAGCTTTGTATCTTACTTAAGTTTTCTAATCCCCCTGCCCAATTGTTTAGTAAGCAACTGTTTTAACCCACCTGAAAGTTACGATGGGAAAGAAATGAGGGTTAGAAAAGACTGAGTAATACAGCAAAAAGCAATATTCCACAGTAGGTTATTCCTGGTACGTTGTGTATCACTTCATTGTGGTTGTATTTTTCCCATAGTAATTTATATGCTTGAAAGATAAATCTATTAGGGTACCCAGAACCCTATCCACTGAAACCACTTCCCTTCCATTTAAATCACTAAAAGTAGGCTGGAGAGATGGCTTAGCGGTTAAGCACTTGCCTATGAAGCCTAAAGACTCCGGTTTGAGGCTTTATTCCCCAGGACCCATGTTAGCCAGATGCACAAGGGGGTGCATGTGTCTGCAGTTCTTTTGCAGTGGCTGGAAGCCGTGGCGCACCCATTCTCTCTCTCTCTCTCTCTCTCTCTCTCTCTCTCTCTACGCGTCTTTCTCTCTCTAAATAAATGAAAATGAACAAAAAAATTTTTTAATCACTAAAAGTGCTATTTCTAGGTAGAAATTTGACCATGCTACCTTGTATTTATAGTGATGGAAGGGCTTCAGTAAAGATTAAATACAAACTCCTCAGCATGGTATAGTCAGCTCTTGTGAGTGACCCGAGCCAGCATCGTCAGCTTCACCTCTTTTTTGTTTTGTTTTGTTTCTGGTTTTTCGAGGTGGGGTCTCACTCTAGCCCAGGCAGACCTGAAATTCACTATGGAGTCTCAGGGTGGCCTCAAACTCAAGGTGATCCTCCTACCTCTGCCTCCCGAGTGCTGGGATTAAAGCCATGCAGCACCACGCCCGGCTAGCTTCACCTCTTTAACCATGTTCTCTGGTCCTAAGCAGGTCTAAGTTCTCCCACTATTCATGGTCCTCTAGAAATCCAACCTCTAAGGCATCAATACAGGATTGGGGTTCAGGAAGAATCCCCCAAATGGATGAACTTCAAGTTTGGGGTTCTGTCCTATCCTTAAAAAAGAATTCATAAAGGCAGACACAGGAAGGATAAATAATGGCTTAAGTTTATTTAGAGAGAAATCACAATTTTGGGGTTTATTTAAGATAAATTGGGTTCTAGGAAGGCTAGAGCAGAGTAATAAGCATGTGGGAAATAAGAAACTCATGAAAAACAGAATAGTCTGTGAGAATTATTTAAGAAAATATGAGGTTTTTAGAGTGGAGTAGAGCCACAGGTACATGGAGGGGAGTTCATAAACCTTATTTGAGGGAAACTAAGGCTTTTTTTCCTTTATTAATTAGTTTTGTATTCAGCAAATACAGTCAGTTTGGTACCATTATTAGGCTCATCTGTGACCTACCCCCTCCCCTTGGCCCCTCCTTGTTGAGGTATATGGGTCATGAATTGTGGAGTTAGCCCACAGTTATGGGTAAGCTAAATGTCTGAGCATATCATGACCCAACATGTGGCTCTGACGTTCTTTCCGCCCCCTCTTCCGCAAAATTTCCCTGAGCCATGTTGGGTTCCTTTTTGGTCTGCTTCAGTGATGAGGTGTTGGGGGCCTCTGAGGCTCTGGCTCTCTGATTTGGTAGGAGTTGATTTTTCTCTGTGTTGATCTCCTTCCCCCTTGTGCTCGTATCCGGTTCATCAGGAAAACAGCACCCTTGCTTGTTTCGCCAATTTTTCATAGGTTCAGCCTGGGCCCTTTCAAAGTATGATGGGGTGGCTCTCTCCTTAGGATCTACATGGATCTGAAAAAGAGAAGCAGAGAAGGTAAGTTAGTACCAGGACAAATGAGATAACCCTTACATTCTTAATAGAGAATTTAATAGGTGTAGGCGCTCGTGTACCCCATGATTGATGGTAGCTTGATATTGGGGAGTGGGGTTATGTTTGGATATGGTTCTGACTTGTTTCCCAGCTCCAGCTATGGGTCCCATACCACTGAGGGGATCAGTTAGCCAAATCGAGAGCAGTGAGTTCCCCAGCATGGCTGTGTGCCACTATTGCACTTGTGTGGGCATCACAACAAGTTATTTGCTGCTAAGTAGGTTAGACCATGAGTTGCTTGGACAGATATTGGTCATTTTCCCCCAGTCGCCCATATAGCACCTTCTGGCACTAGACACGCTGACTGTTTGGGGACTGACTCTCTTCCAACTTCCAGCCATGCCATTCTAATTTGCATGTCAACCACGTAAGGTGTCTTCAGCAGTAGGGTCTTACCACTAACCTTTGGTGGGTCATCAAGTACTCTGACAGAAATCTGTCTTTCTTTTAGGAAACCTTGTATGTCTCTCTGATCAAAAGCTCATTGTGGATGATAGCCCCATGCTGGTACTGGGAGTTACAGGTCAGTGCCCACTAAGAAAAGGAGGAAAAAGATAACTAATATACAAGAGTTAGAGAGAAGAGAGAGAGACAGATGGAGAGAGGGAGAGGGAGGGAGGGAAGATGTAGAAGATTAAGGTTAGTCTTGATCCTACCCTCTCCAGTGTCTTGTGGTTCAGGTGTTCCCTGTAAGGGCCTGGTGAAGGTTCAGATTTGGTTTGCCTTTTTGGAAGTAGAATTTTATGGTACCATTGCCGTTTGGGTCTAGATTTGTGTTTCCCACCCCTTTGATGCCCTCTCCTCCCTCCCCATCCATCCTAGTGTCTAGCTCACGAGATGCTTGCTGGGTAAGTAAAGTGTCTAGGGTAGATTCAGATTAGGTGCTGTAGATGAGTGAGACTATGTGGCGATTTTTTTTCTGTGATTGGGTAAGTTCACTGAGAATGATCTGTTCCAGGTTCAACCATTTTTCCTCAAATTTCATTGTGTCATTTTTTTCTTACTGCTGTATAGAATTACATTGTGTAGATATACCACATCTTAGTTATCCACTCTTCTAGTGATGGACATCTGGGTTTATTCCAGCTCTTAGCTATTACAAATTGAGCCGCTACAAACATCGTTGAGCAAATCCATCTAGCCTGTGGTTTGGAGGTTTTAGGGTAGATGCCCAGTAAGGGAATAACTGGGTCTGTTGGTATCTCTATACTCAGCTTTTTCAGAAGTCTCCATATTGCTTTCCAAAGTGGTTGTACCATCCTACATTCCCACCAACAGTCGATGAGTGTTCCTACTTCTCCACATCCTCACCAGCATTTATTGTTATCTGATTTTTTGATGTTTGCTATCCTTATTGGGGTAAGGTGGAATCTCATAGTCGTTTTAATTTGCATTTCTCTGATGATAAGGGATGATGAACATTTTCTTAAGTGTGTGTTTGCCATTTGTACTTCTTCCTCTGTGAACTGCCTGTTCAGCTCTTTGCCCCATTTTGTGAGTGGGGTGTTTGACTTCTTACTGTTTAGATTTTTGAGTTCTTTGTAGATTCTAGAGATTAGGCCTCTATCCGTTGGATAACCCGCAAATATTTTCTCCCATTCTGTGGGTAATCTATTGGCTTTGCTTATTGTATACTTGTTTGTAAAGAAACTCTTCAGCTTCATGTGATCCCATTGGTTGAGTGACTGTTTAAGTTCGTGAGCTGCTGGGGTTTTTTTCAGGAAGTCTTTTCCCATTCCTATATCATGGAAAGTACTTCCTAAATTTTCCTCCAGTAGAATTTGAGTGTCTGGTCTTATATTGAGGTCTTTGATCCATTTGGACTTGAGTGTAGTGCATGGTGAAATGTGTGGATCAAGTTTCAGTTTCCTGCATATGGTTATCCAGTTTGTCCAGCACCATTTGTTGAAGATGCTGTCTTTTTTTCAGCCTATATTGTTCGGGCCTTTATCAAATATCAAGTAGCTATAGTTGCTTGACCCAAAGTCCGGGTTCTCAAGTCTATTCCATTGGTCTATACTCCTGTTTGTATGCCAGTACCCTGGTTTTTTTTATTACTATGGCTTTGTAATATAGCTTTAGATCAGGTATGGTGATGCCTCCAGAGGTATTTCTTTTGCTGAGGATATATTTGGATATGCGAGGCATTCTGCCTTTCCATATAAAATTTGACATCATTTTTTCTATGTCTGTGAAGAACACTGTAGGGATTTTAATTGTAATTGCGTTAAATCTGTATATTGCCTTTGGCAGGATTATCATCTTCACAATGTTAATTCTCCCTATCCAGGAACATGGGAGGTCTTTCCATTTTCTCAAGTCCTCCTCAATTTCTTTTTTGAGTGTTTTTATGTTTTCGTTGTATAGATCTTTCACTTCCTTGGTTAACGTTATTCCAAGGTATTTTTTGTTGTTGTTGCTGTTGAAAATTGGACTATGTCCCTTATTTCTTTCTCTGTATCTTTGTCATTTGTATATAGGAAGGCTACTGATTTTTGTGCATTGATTTTGTATCCTGCTACTTTGCTATAGGAGTTAATCACCTTCAGGAGTTTTGGGATGGAGTCTCTCGGGTCTCTTACAAATACAATCATGTCATCAGTGAATAGAGCTAACTTAACTTGTTCCTTTCCAAATTTTATCCCTTTTATTTCCTTCTCCTGTCTTATTGCTTGTGCTAGGACTTCCAGTACGATATTGAAAAGCAGAGGTGAGAGTGGACAACCCTGTCTTGTTCCTGATCTTAATGGGAATTCCTCCAGTCTCTCTCCATTAAGTATTATTTGGGCCTTCGGAGCTTCGTATATTGCCTTTATTATGTTAAGATATGAACCAACCATGCCAGTTTTCTCCAATGTTTTGATCATGAAATGACGTTGTATCTTGTCAAAGGCCTTTTCTGCATCTAACAAAATGATCATGTGTTTTTTATGTTCAACCTTGTTTATGTGGTGTATTACATTGACAGATTTCCGTATGTTGAACCACCCCTGTGTTCCCGGGATGAATCCCACTTGGTCAAAGTGGATAATGCTTTTGATGTGTTGTTGGATTCGGTTTGCGAGGATTTTGTTCAGGATCTTTGCATCTAAATTGTTCAGGGAAATAGGCTGGTAGTTTTCTTTTCTTGTGGCATCTCTGCCTGGTTTTGGAATTAGGCTGCTGCTAGCTTCCTAAAAGGAATTGGGTAGCTTTCCGTGTTCACCAATTGTGTGGCACAGTTTGAGGAAGATTGGTTTGAGTTCTTCCATGAAGGTTTGATAGAATTCAGCTGAGAAGTCATCTGGTCCTGGACTCTTCTTTTTGGGAGGTTTTTTATTACTTTTTCAATCTCCATGAGTGTGATGAGTTGATTGAGGTGATTAATCTGCTCTGTGTTTAGCTTTGGTAGATGGTATGCATCCAGGAATTTATCCATCTCCTCCACATTATCCAGTTTTGTGGAGTAGAGTTTTTTGAAATAAGTCCTGATGATTCTCCCAATTTCACTTATGTCTGTTGTGATTCCTCCTTTTTTGTTTTGAATTTTGTTAATTTGAAGCTTCTCCTTTTTTTGCTTGATCTCATTGGCCAGGGATTTGTCAATCTTGTTTATTTTTTCAAAGAACCAGCTCTTTGTTTTGTCAATTGTCTTAATTCTTTCCTTCATTTCCAATTCATTGATTTCTGCTCTGATTTTAATTATTTCTTTCCTTCTGGAGCTCTTTGGGTTGGATTTTTCTTATTTTTCCAGTGCCTTTAGGTGGATGGTTAGGTAATTGATTTGGTACCTTTCTGTCTTTTTTATGAAGGCATTGAGTGCTATGAATTTTCCCCTGAGGACCGCCTTCATTGTGTCCCATAAGTTTTGGTACGATGTGTTCTCATTCAATTCCAGAAATTTTGCAATTTCATTCTTTATTTTATCCACTATCCATTTATTGTTTAAAAGTGTGCTGTTCAGTATCCAGGTGCTGTTGGGATTCTTGGTGGGTCTTTTGTTGTTGATTTCCAGCAATATAGCATTGTGATCTGATATCATGCAGGGAATTATGACAATCTTCCTGAATATTTGGAGGTAGTCTTTGTGACCCAGCATATGGACTATTTTAGAGAATGTTCCATGGTCTGCTGAGAAGAATGTGTAGTGTGTGGATTTGGGATGGAAAGTTCTGTAGATGTCCATTAGGTCTAAGTGATCTATGGTTTTGTTGAGCTCTCTTACTTCCCTGTTGAGTTTCTGTTTGAATGATCTGCCTATTACTGGTAATGGTGTATTGAAGTCCCCAGCTATGATGGTGTTGGTGGTTATTTCTGTTTTATTGTCAAGTAGGTTTTGTTTTATGAACTGTGGTGCCCTTGTGTTTGGTGCATACAGATTTATGATTGTAATATCCTCTTGATGGATCTTTCCCTTAATAAGTAGGAAGTAGCCTTCTTTGTCTTTTTTTTATTATTTTTGTTTTGAAGTCTATTTTATCTGATATTAATATAGCTACACCTGCTTGTTTCTTATTCCCATTTGATTGGAATATTGTTTTCCACCCTTTCACCCTGAGGAGATGTCTGTCTTTAGTGGTGAGGTTGGTTTCTTGAAGGCAACAGATTGAGGGGTCTAATTTTTTGATCCATCCTGTTAGCTTGTGTCTCTTGATGGGTGCATTAAGGCCATTAATATTTAGGGTAATGACTGTGAGATTTGATTTGGTCCCTACCGTATTGTGAAGGTAAATGTGGGTTGGTGTTTTCATGGACTTTGAAGTTTTTTGTGCCTACTCTGAGTTTGGTTGTTGTGATCTGCTTCTTGTAGGCACTTGAGTTTGATTATTTGTTTCTTCTCTGTGGAGAATTTCCTGAAATACTCTCTGTAGGTTTGGTTTTGTGTTCATATAATTGTAACGCTGAGTTTTGTCGTGGAATGTTTTTCTTTCACCATCCATTATGAGGGATCCTTTTGCTGGGTAGAGTAGTTTGGGTTGGAAGCCATAGGTTCTTAGACTTGGTAGTGTTTCATTCCAGGCCCTTCTAGCTTTCAGGGTTTCCTCTGAGAAGTCTGAAGTAATTCTGATGGGGTTACCTTTGAAAGTGGTGTGCTGTTGTTCTCTAGCTAATTTTAGGATTTTCTCTTTGGTGTCAATGTTTAGAGTCTTAAAGATAATATGTCTTGTAGAGTTTCTCCTTTGTCCAGTCTGTTTGGAGTTCTGTTTTCTTCTTGTATCTTGATGGGCCTTTCTTTTAAGAGACTGGGGAAGTTTTCTTCAATTATTTTGTTAAATAAGTTCTCCATGCCTTTGGTCTGAATTTCTTCTCCTTCTGGTATTCCAGTGTTCCTGATATTAGGACCTTTAAGTGTATCCCACAATTCCCTCATGTTCTGTTCACAGGAACTTTTGAACTCACTGAAATTTTTGAACTCTCCGTTTCTTCTATCTAGTCTTCTAGGTCAGAGTTTCTGTCCTCCACTTGGCTGACTCTGTTCTTGAGAGCTTCTAGAGAGGTTTGGACTTGTTCATTTAAGTTTGCATTTTCTACTACTTTTCTATGTATAGTTTCCATCCCTCTGTCAAGCTCCCTTTTCACATTATTTTCTGATTTTCTTGATGATTCTTGGAATTCATCCTTGCATTTCTTTATGTCTTCATTTAGCATGGCCAGCTGATTTTTAAGATTTTTTTTTTTTTTTTTTTTTTTTTTTTTTTTTTTTGCTCTCCCTCAAATCTCTTAACTCTCTTTGAAATCCTTCCAATTTCTTATCTATTAGTTCTAGTTTAGAGATGGCAGCATCCACATGATTATTGGTCCTTCGTTGCTTTCCTGCAAGTTCTACCAGTAGGTTGGTCAGGGTTGCATTGCTCATAGCTTCAATTTGGCGTTCTGGACCTAATGACTCTTGTATGTTTTGCTTAGATGTATTCATAGTAGGACTGGGTGATCTAACTGGATTTTCTTGCATTTGATTTTTCATGTTATTTCTTTGGCGCTGTGGTCTGCCCATGACAGTGTATGGGTACGTAGGTGGGTGGATCAGCCTGGGCTGAAGCACAATGGGAATCTGAGGCAGACTGAGGCAGTTGCCAAGCAGCCTTGGGTTTGGCTCTCACTTGCCACAGCAGCCTAACTACTGCCTGGCAGGGGCGCCAAAGTTGCCTGAATTCTCTAGTGGTAATGCACCAAAGCTGCCTGTGTTCCAGCTAGGAGTGACACTGAGGCACCAAGCACTGAAGCTGCCCAAACTCTGGCTGGGAACACTGGGACCCGGAGGCAGTCTGTGTTCCCCTGCCACAGGACAATGGTGGATGGGCTTCCTGGCAGACAGGCAGGGGATGGCACCTGAGCTGGCACAAGCGAGAGACACAGTCTGAGTTTGTGTGGCAGTTGCTGTGGGACTGGGCTCTCTGCAGGCAGGAGTAGTAAATGAGTGAGTGGGCGGAGCAGTCTATGCTTCCACAGTCAGGGATCGATTTGCGCACAGCTGTGCTGTGGATATGGGGAGGGTGGGGCTACCCGCTCCTGATGGAATCAGGGATTCCCTGTTTTGGGCAGGACACACTGAATGAGTGGTGGCCGGTGCAGTAAGCGGAGGAGTGGGCGAGTGTGAGGAGCAGTCTAAGCTTCTGCACGCAGGGATCAATCGGCACACGGAGGAGGCGGCAGTGGCGGCCACGTGGACATGGAGGTTGTTTGTGGGGAGGGGTGGGCTACCCACCCACTGGCAATCTAATGGAGATTGCTTTCCCCTAAAAGACCCAGTGAACGCTTAATGTCTTGTCTTTCTTTCCCCGGGATTTGCAACGCAGCTAAGCTTTCGCCATCTTGGCCGGAAGTCCAAACCAAGGCTTTTTAAAGAGAGATTAAAGTTACAAGTGCATGGAAAGTAGAATCTAGGAGCTTGTGTAGGGAGATTTAGAAAGAACGCCCATAAAGTTCACCCTGAGTTTCCCAGTGGAAGAAAGTTGAAAGGACAAAGGGTGTTGACTTAAGGAAAAAATAGCAGAGAGAAAATATTCAGATGATAAAGTCGTAATAAAGAGTGTTTACCCATGGTTGCCCTGAGTTTAGAGTAATTACACAGGTAGTAGGCCTAGAATTAGAGAAAGCACCCTTGTGGTATATCTAGAGTGTAAGGAAAATACACATGTGATAAATTCAGAGACCAGAGAAAAATTATGCATGTAATTAAAGTGTGAACTTACCCAAAACTATAAAGCTGAAGCAAGCATAAAAACCGTCCAGACCAAGAAGCAGTGTTTTGTAAATATCCCCCCACAACCAATCAGGCTATGTGAGAGGGAAAGCCACCCACGTGTGTCCAAGTTAAGATGAGAGGGAATCCAGAGAGAGCAACAGGAAGGTGGTCACAGCATTTATAGTATAGAAAATATATTATTTCTTCAGATTCAGGTGTGTAAAAGGGAAGACCCCCCACCCCCCGCACTGGATTGCCGATTTGGAGGGCAAACCCCAGGGCCAGCCCACCTGGGTTGGTTCATTTAGGTAGTATGCTAAAGTGTTGGCAGCCAGGGGTATGGTAGATTAGTCTCAATGAGATACAAGTTCCATTCCTGCTAAGAGTCCCATTCTTGTGTGAGGGCAAGGTGGCATTTGGGGTGACATGTCCTGGTTCTCTTTGGGGCTCAATCTCTAACTGCAACTACCTAAAAGAAGCTGGCTTTCTCCTATCCTCCTTCAGTGTTAAGTACCCTCTGCCCCATCCTAGCTTCCCCTCCTGTACCACACACTGAGGCCTCTGACCCAGTGTCCATCATAATGTGTTTCTATACCCTTTTTTACCTTCATCCCAGAGATGAGCACCTTACATCAAGCAAGAGTCAGTCTCTTCCTTCATTTTCTCTTTCTGTTTCTCAATCTTCTCCTCTTACATTTAAGGAATCTAAAGTTGCTTTGTATTTATTGATCCATTATGTCCAAATTTCTAATATTGTAACAATAGATTCATATAAAATGTCTTCACCCTCACTCTTCTCAATCCTTCTACTCCCCAAGGCAGTCACTTTTAATTCTTACTTATGTCATTGGGTATTTATTTACCATTCCCCATTTCTGGATATGCATTAAGTTTTCCGTTTAGATAGTGCTAAGTTCCTGTTAAGTAGCTGAGGGTTTACCTCTCTCATGTACCCTCTTCCCACTTATCCTTACCTTCCTCACTCCTCCCTTTTCCCCTGTCATCTTTCTGTATAATTATAGCCTAATTTGTGGTCAACTGAATAGCTAGTGTTTATAAAATGATATTGTGGAAATTTTCCTCATTTATTGTCTTAGTATGTTTTATGCTGCTGTAACAAAGACACCTTATACTGGGTAATTTGCAAATAACAGAAGTGTATTGTGTAAGATATAAAAATGGTGATGTGCCAAATCAGAGAATCAGGTAAGGACTTGGTCCTTACATGGTGGAGGGGATGACAGCTTCCTTAATGCTGTTTTATCATAGTACCTAATACCATCCATTTGAGCCCTATGTCTTGACCTAATCACCTCCTAAAGGCTCTATCTACCTCATAATAAAACATTTGGGATTATTTTGAGGGTTAACCTAGCATCAGACAATAACCTTTCTTTTTAATTTATTTTTTTCATTATTGACAACTTCCATAAGTATAGACAGTATACCATGATAATTTCTCCCGTTTACAATTCTACTCTCCCATCATGTCTCCTCCCCCTCTCAATCAGTCTTTTATTTTGATGTCATGATTTTTTCCTCCTTTTGTACTAGTCTTGTGTAGGTAGTTCCAGGCATGAGGTCCTAGATATCCAGGCCATTTTATGTCTGGGAGAGTGTATTGTAAGTAGTCCTAACCTTCCTTCAGCTCTTACATTCTTTCTGCCACCTCTTCCGCAATAGACCCTGAGCCTTGGAAGGTATGATAGAGAGGTTTTGGTGCTGAGCACTCCTCTGTCACTTCTTCTCAGGAATATGGTTGCTTTTGAGTCATCCTAGAGGTCACCACCATCTGAAAAGAAAAGCTTCTCTAACCAAAAGTGAGAGTAGCATTAATATATGGCTATGAAAATTAAGAGAAGTGCGTACCAGGCAGTTTAGTGTGCATGATATATACATTTAGTCAGGCACCAGCAGGCATTACAACTCTAGGGCTCATGACTTCCCCCTTCATAGATTTTTCAGTATCAGGCATGTTTTTCCTTTTGTGGAGTGGGCCTCCAGTCCAATTAGGGAGTGGTTCATTTTCCCCATAACAGACATGCCACTATTGTACCTGTTGGCTCATTTGGCCTGGCTGGCCAAACTTGAGGCTTACAGTGTCCACTGTTGTTTATCTCCACTGGTGATTTCTCTCTCTCCTATGGAACTGCATGCAGTGTAGATTTTTCCAGCTTTCTGTCAGCTGGTCTACATGGAGGAGGTTTTCAGCTCAGCTCCAACAAGATTTCTCAGTGACCTTACAGCCCAAGTATGTGGAGTCTTCAGCAATAGGGTCTTACCATCTATTCCTGGTGGGAAACCAAGAAGCTCAGCAGTGACCTGTAATTTTTTAGGGGCATCAGGGACCTCCCTGGCCAACAACTCACTAGAATGCATTCCATCACTGGCACTGAAAATTTTCTAGTAACAATCTATGGCTTCTGGGTGTGCAATTGTCCAAAAAAGTAGGATTCCATATGACTTATTTATACCCTTTTAGATTTTGATTAACCCTCCCCCCAACTTTCCTTTACTCAATAACATTCTTATTTACAAACTTATAAGAGTTTTGTGAAAACACTAGCAGTTGGGTTTACAAATGGCCAGTTTGTTTCCTTCTACGTGATCCCAGAGGGATGCTCTGTGGCTGAGTCCACGGAAGTCTTTATACTTTGCTCTTATCCCACCCTTTCCTAGACCCCATGTCTTCCTCTTTCTTATTCTCCTTGCCTTGGAAAAGCATATTGTGTTGCACATTGACAAAATACCTGAAAAGGGCAAGTTACATGAAGAAATACTTATTTTGACTCACAGCTTTAGAGGTTTCAGCCTCAGGGCTGTGTTAAAATAATTTCATGGCAGAGGGGGTGTGTTCAGGCAAATATGTGCATCACATGATGGCCATAAGCAGAGAGAGAGGAAGGAGCTAAGACATGTTATAGATAGCTTCTGACACCTCAAGGACATTTCATTCAAGTAGGTCCTACTTCCCAAATTCTTCTCACCACCCAACTCCATCAAATATTTCACTGGTGGATTGTTCCATGATGAAGTTTGAGCCCTCATAATCCAGTTCTTCCCAAAAGCCTTAGAAACCCAGCCTTTACTTAGCACATGGCCTTTAAGGACATCATAGATCCAAACCATGACACATTTTTTTATCTCTGTTTAGGACAGTTGCATGTCTGAGAACATCTATTTTCTATCCTCACTTTATGGGCAACATAATGTGCTTCACAGAAATCGTTTCTGAATTTGGAAAGCATTTTCCCCCTGTGTTCTAGAATTCAGAGTTCTGGGGGGAAATCTATTCCCATTCTAATGTATTTTCTTTGTATAAACTCTTACGGTTGATTTGCCTGTTTTTATTTATTATCATTTGCTACTAGGAAACTATTAGGTTGTGTTCTTTATATGAAATTTCAGTGTTGTAGCTTAGCCAATGAAATTGGGTAAATTTGAGGGCATGGACTTTGTTCTCCTGTCCTTTTCATTCAGGTGGCTCTCAAGCACAACCTCTCCTGACTAAGGCCCTTTTAGAGCTCCACAAATCCCTTTGATGAAAGTTGAAGATCTGACTCTGATCTTTTTCGAAACTTCTCTAGGCTCTGGTTCAAAGTGGCAATTAGCAGCCGGGCGTGGTGGTGCATGCCTTTAATCCCAGCACTCGGGAGGCAGAGGTAGGAGGACTGCCATGAGTTCGAGGCCACCCTGAGACTCCATAGTGAATTCCAGGTCAGCCTAGGCTAGAGTGAGACCCTACCTCGAAAAACAAACAAACAAAACAACAACAACAAAGTGGCAATTAGCTATTTTTCTTCAATATTTTCATATATTTATTTGAGAGAGAGAATGAGAGTGAGAGTGCCTCTTGTCACTGGAAATGAACTACATATGCATGTACTGCTTTGTGAATCTTGGTTTTATATAGTTACTAGAGAATTGAGCCCAGATCATTGGGCTTTGTAAACAAGTGCCTTTAACTTCTAAGCCATCTCCCCAGCCTGCCAAGTAACCATTTTTTTGTAGTAAGATGTAACTTTCAAAAGTGCTACTAGCTTTTTATCTCAGTTTGATGATTTCCACATTTCTCTAGAGGTTACTGTTATACCGTTCAAACGTGATGAAAAGATGCTTGTTTCTTCTCCACCCTTTATCCTTCACCAAACTCACTACTACTTAAAAATCTTTCCATAAATTTTCTTCCTGCAGCCATAGTACCCTAAGATCTCAAACCAGTTCTTATCAAATCCGTCTTCTGCCTGGCTCTAGCCAGTGGATGCTGCTTTGGAATTGTTTGCTCCCTAACTCAACTTCTTCCCTTGATTCTGCAGTCTTCACAACAGTAGTTACAAATTAGGCATGGTTGTGTGGTATTCTGCCACAGTGACTACAGTTTGTCTGAGATATTTTCAGTGTGCAAGTAGATATGAGTAGAATTATACTGTACGATAATAATGGTTATTTTTATGTCCCAATCATTCTTTGCATTTTTAATACACTTTTTTTTCTTATTACAGACAAACTTAGTATGGATACATCATCTGTTGGTACCATCCTTTCCCTTGGCCTTGCCCCTATTCTGCTGGGGGCCCTCCAGTAGGGTTGTAGCTATTACCAATGGAGTTGTGGGTTATACTTTGTGAGAGTAGCAGGCAGTTTTGAGGGGAAGCAATACTTCTGGACATGATGGTCCAACCTGTGGTTCTTACAGTCTTCCTGCCCCCTCTTCTGCAAAATTTCCTGAGCTGGTGCATATGTTTTAAGTCTGCTTCAGTGATGAACTCTTAGGAGTCTCTGAATATCTGCTTTGGTAGGTCTTGAGTACCCTTAGTGTCTGTCTCCTTCACCCTTGTGCTGATTGTCAGGCTCACCTTGAAAGCTATATTCTTGCTCATCTCCCCAATTCCTCTGTAGTTTCAGCTGTGACTTGGCTAAACAGTGAGGGATAGTTTATCTCCTCATGTCTCACTACCATTTGAAAAAGAAAAACAGATTCTGCAAGGGAGAGTAAAGTCAGCATAGTTTAAATGGGAGAGCTTGACACTAGTGAGCATAATCTTTGTCTCCATAGGATTCTGATCTGGTTTCTAATTCTAGATATGGGTTCCTTTACACTAAGTGGATCTCTTAGCCAATCAGAAAGCTATTGGCTACCCAACAAGGCTGTGTGCCACTATTGCACTGGTGTGTACATCTTGTCAGAGTATTTGCTTCTGAGTAGCTTAGACCCCTGGTTGCTCAGACCGTTGTTGACCACTTTCCCCCAGAAGCTCATGTGGTGCTTGCCAACACTAGACCAGCTGTCTAGGGACTGGTTCTGTTCTGGATTCTAGCCAGGACTGTAGGTGTTCTGTGTCAGCGGTATATGATGTCTTCAGCAATAGAGTCTTACCTTTTACCTCAGGTGGGTAGTCAGGTGCTTTGACACAAGCCTGTCTTGTTTTGAGGACCTCATAGGTCTCCTCGATCAGCAGCTCTTTCTGGTTAGCAACTGCTTTCTGGTTCTGGAAGTTACAGGCCAGAGCTAAAAATAATGTAAGGATATGCTTTATCCCCACTCTCTCCAGGGCCCTTCTTTTCAGGTTTTCCCTCAACTCCTGTTGAGAGTTCAATCTTTTAGTTTATCCTCAAGGATAAAGATTACTTTGGTACCAGTTCATTTTGTGTTCAGTTTTGTGTTTTCCCCCATCCTTCCCTCCTCCCAAACCCTCTATTCCTCTAGCCCTGGGCCCGGAGTTGCCTTTCAGGTATGTCAGCAACTCAACCTGATCCAGGTTAGGAACCTCAGATGAGTGAGACCCTGCGGTGTTTGTCTTTCTGTGATTGTGTGAGTTCCCTGAGGATGATCCAGTCAAAGTCCTTCCATTTTTCTACAAATTGCATTGTATTCTTTTTTCTTACTGCCAAGTAGAATTCCATTGTGTAAATGTACCAAAACTTCATTACCCATTCATCCAATGATAGGTACCTAAGTTGATTCCAGTTCTTAGCTATTATGAATTGAGCAGCTGTAAACATGGTTGAGCAAATATTTCTGTAGAGAAGCATGGAGCATTTAGGGTAAATGCTTAGTAAAGGAATAACTGGGTCTGTTGGTAGCTGTATATTCATCTTTTTCAGGAATCTCCATATTGATTTCCATAGTAGTTGTGCAAGTTTTCATTCCCACCAACAGTGGATGAGGGTTCTTCTTTCTCCACATCCTCACCAACATTTGTTGTCATTTGATTTTTTAATGATTGCCATCCTTACTGGAATCTCATGGTTGTTTCAATATGCATTTCCTGATGGTTAGGGATGTTGACCATTTCCTTGAGTGTGTGTCATCCATTTGTATTTCTTCCTCTGGGAACGCCCTTTTCAGTTCTCTGCCCTATTTCTGGTGTGGGTTATTTGATTTTTTTGTTTGTTTTTGTTTTTGTTTTCAAGGTAGGATCTCACTGTAGCCCAGGCTGACCTGGAATTCACTATGTAGCCCCAGGGTGGCCTTGAACTCACAGCAATACTGATCCTCTTACCTCTGCCTCCAGAATACTGGCATTAAAGGCATGTGCCACTATGCCCTGTTGTTTAGTTTAGATTCTAGATATTAGGCAGACATATAGATGGTGAAAATTTTCTCCCATTCTGTGGGTAAGTGATTGGCTCTGCTTATAGTATTATTATCTGTGCAAAAGCTTTTTTAAAAAATATATTTTATTTATTTATTTGAGAGAGCGAGAATGGGCATGCCGGGACCTCCAGCCACTGCAAACGAACTCCAGACATATGCGCCCCTTTGTGCATCTGGCTTACGTGGGTCCTGGAGAGTTGAACCAGGATCCTTTGGCTTTGCAGTCAAATGCCTTAACTGCTAAGCCATCTCTTCAGTCCCTTTACAAAAGCTTTTTTTAGCTTCATGAGATCATATTTCTTGAGTAATTGTTTAATTTTCAGGGCTACTGGGGTTTTGTTCAGGAAGTCTTACCCACTCCTACATCATGAAGAGTTCCTCCTATTTTTTCTTTCAGTAGGAGAAGGCTTATATTAAGGTCTTTAATCCACTTAGACTTGAAATGAGTGGGTCAGGTTTAATTTTTCTTCATATGGTTATCCAGTTTGTCCAATACCATTTGTTGCAGATGTTGTCTTTTCTCTAGTCTATATCATTGGCACCTTTGTCAAGGATCAAGTAGCTATAGTTACTTGCCCGAAAGTCTGGGTCTTCAGTTCTTTTCCATTAGTTTTTTCCATTGTATTTCTGTTTTGATGCCAGTACCATGCTGTTTTGGTTACTATGACTTTGTAATATAGCTTTAGAGAATGAATGGTGATACCTCTAGAGGTATTTCTTTTGCTGAGGGTGTGTTTGGATATCTGAGGCCTGCTGCCATTCCATATGAATTTTGACATCATTTTTTCCTACCTCTGTGAAGAATTATGCTGGAATTATTGGTATTGCATTGACTCTGTATATTGCTTTTGGTAGAATTGCCATTTTCACAACTTTACTTCTACCTGTCCAGGAGTGTGGCAGGTTTTTCCATCTTCTCGAGTCTTCCTCAGTTTATTTCTTAAGTGTTTTTATGTTTTCATTATATAAGTCTTTCACATCCTTGGTTAGTGTTAGCCAAAGGTCTTTAATTTTTTTGTTGTTCCTATTGAAAATGGGACAGCCTCACTGATATTTTTTCTGTATATTTTTCCTTTGCATATAGAAAGGCTACTTATTTTTGTGTGTAGATTTTTGTATCCTGCCACTTTACTGAAGGAATTGATCACCTTTAGAAGTTCTGAGATGAAGACTTTTGGGTCATTTATGTACAGGATCATGTCATCTGCAAATAAGGTTAACCTGACTTCTTCCTTTACAATTAGCAACCCTTTTATCTCTTTTTCCTCCATTATTGCTAGGGATAGGAGTTCTAGTACTATGTTGAAGAGCAGTGGTGAGAGTGGGCACCCCTGTCTTGGTCCTGATCTTAATGGGAACTCCTTGATTCTTTTTCCATTAAATATTATTTGGGCTTTAGGCACATTATATATAGCCTTTATTATGCTGAGATATAAACCATCCATGTCTATTCTCTCCATTGTTTTGATCATGAAGTGATGTATGTTGTCAAAGGCATTCTCTGCATCTATTGAAATGATCATGTTGTTCTTATGATTAAGTTTATTTATGTGGTATATTACATTGACCATTTTCAATATGTTGAACCACCCCTGTGCCCTGGGATGAATTCTGCTTGAACAAGGTGGAAAATGCTTTTGATGTGTTATTGGATTTGGTTTGTGAGGATTTTGTTCAGGATCTTTGCATCTCAGTTCATCAGGGATATAGGCCTATAGTTTTCTTATTTTATCTCTGTTAGGTTTTCCTACTAGGGTTATGCTAGCTTCATAAAAGGAGTTGGGGAGCATTCCCTGTTCTCTCATCATGTGAAACAGTTTAAGAAACATTGGTTTTAGTTCTTCAAAGTTTGACATTTCCATTTGCTTGGAGTACCATTTTCTATCCTTTTACCCTGATGTGTCTGTGTTTAGTGTTGAGGTGGGTTTCTTAAAAGCAGCAAATTAAAGGGTCCATTTTTCTGTTCCACCTTGTTAACTTTTGTCTCTTGTAGGGTGAGTTAATACCATTAATACTTAAGGTTATAGTTGTGAGGTTCGATTTAATCCCTGACATGTTTGAATGCTCTATGCAGTTTGGTGTTTTCTTAGACTCTGCTCTTGAGGGTGTCTAGAGAGCCTTTCACTAGTTCAATTTGGTTTGTATTTTCTGTAGCCTTTTTCTGTGTAGTATCCATCCCTTTGTCGAGCTCCAGTTTTAGGTCATGTTTTGATTTTCTTAATGCTTCTTGGAATTCATTCCTGCATTTACTTATGTTTTCATTAAGCTTATCCAGCTGATTATTGAGGCCTTCAGTTAATTTAACTCTCTTTTGAGGTCTGGAGGTCTTCTGAGACCTATTCAAACTTAAGACACACAGATCTTGCCTGACACTACCCGGAGTTAAAGCATTGTTAGAAGGACACCATCGTGACCAGAAGTCTACTTCCCAATCTTGTGTTAGGTGTAAATATGAAACCTTTAAATACCTTTTAATTCATCTTTTGTTTCTCTACTTACTTTTTGCCTTTGTATCTGCCATCCCTTCTTGTAAGAATACTCCTTCTTCCTTAGTCCCCATCAAGGCTGACTCCTACTTATTCTTCAGGCCATCATTCTCTAGAATGTTTTCTATCTTCATCAACTCACACGTATCCCTCTCACTTCTGTGGCTCTCCTGCTTCTGAAAACAGATTTTGTGTTAACCCTTGGTACCTAGACATTTCAGTGAATGGTGATGCCCTGGCACACAGTGTCATGTGTCTGGTAAACTTGTGTTGGGTGAAGGCTCTGAAGGTATTTTAACGTGGGAAGAACACCCTTTTTAAGTATTGCCATCTTACTTGTCCGTTTTATTTTGATAGAGTTGATTACCCCAAAAGTCTCTATGTACTTAGCCAATGACATACACAAATACAGTGTTTGAGATAACATATAGTATACTGTATCAACAACATTGATTCCATGTGGAGAATCACAGGCAGTTGCCTTTGAGTGAAGAATGGGTTGTGATGTTTCTAAGAGATAAAATTGGATAAACCGCTGGTAACACTGTAGGTGTAAGTGAACAGATTGGGATTTACTCCACAGGGACTAAAATATTGAAGATGTTTGACTTCAGGAATTAGAGATCTTAATTCTGTTTCCTGGTTTATTGTAAAGTTTGGGTGAATTAGAATTGAAAACTGGAAGCAACATCACATATTTATCATGTATTGATCAAATATGTTTTGTGGAATACTTGATTTTGCTGGGCATTAAAGATAAATAAAGCCAGTGATCACTGTCCTTCATGGCCTTCTAGCCCCAGGATACAGTCAAGTAAACATATAATCCTGGAGGGAGGGGGAACTTTATTACCACATGCATTGCAAGGCAAGGGCATAGAAGGGATACGGTTAGAGCACATGGGTTAGGGAATGAGTCTCAATTCTATGTCTTATAGGAAAGGTAGGAATGAGCTTGATAAAGAAGTGGGAAAGATGTTCTTTTTAGAGGACAGTGTGCATAGCCATGAAATAGAGAACATAAAGTTGTGTATAAGTTACTTCATAGCCTAGATATATCAGGATCTACTTCCCAGGAACAGAAGGAATGTCCTATCTGGCCATGAAGCAGTTATCCCTCTCTGATAACACTGGTGCAGGATAATTATCAACATCAAGCCATATTCATATTGCTAATAGCCCAGTAATGCCATTTATAACTTTTTTATAATCCAGGTGATAAACAAAGGCTGTTATAGTTTATGTTTCCTTAGCTTCCTTTAATCTATAACAGTTTTCAGTCATTTATATTTTTCTCTATCTCTCTTCCCTTTTATAAAAAAAAATACATAGCATAAGAAATTAATCTTTTATGTTCTTTTGCTAGTCAACTACTTTAAATGTTTATTTAGCATTACCTGGATTTTGTCCTAGGAAAAATATAGCTATATTTGAATGTGATTTTTTAAGGACAGATAAGTAGTTTCTCATTAGTCTGAAAAAATGTAGTGTATTTTAAAGTAGCCATCAAACCACTTTAGAATTAAATTTAAATAAATGAACAACCTCCAGATACTGTTTCTCACCCACCATTTTTTCATAAAACCTACAAGGTTTTATGCTCTTCTAAAAATATGCAACAGAAGCAGATGGAAAAGCAGCTGATGCATATTTATATTTTTATCTGTGTGTATCAACAGTAGATTGTGTGTTCTTTGTACTCCATTCCACTCACGTTTCAACAGTCCTCTGTAAAGGAACTGTCTTAAAAGGATAAAAAGTTCTTATGAAATAGTCTTCTGCCATTTTAGATGTATGTACTATTATACCAGGAATATAGTTTTATGGAAAATGCCTTCAAATAATGTCATTTGAGGGATAAAGAAGTTCTCATTTTTTCTTTGGATTTGTGTTGGGCAAGGAGCTTTTCTTCCTTTCTTTCTTTTTCTTAGCTTGAATGATATTTAACATTGATACCTATGGATATTCTAAAGATACTTGGGGTTTGTAGAATAATTCACTCTAGACCTATATCCTTTGTTAATTATATACAGAATATCAAATTAAACTAATAGTAAATGAAGTGCAACCTTTTAGAATTTGAGAGCCTCCCATGTTTATTAATTATACAGGATACCTTTGCATACATTCTATAAAACTTTGCAGTGGTTGCATTCTGTCACCTTAAGTCAGAGGACAGTTTTCCTACTATGGGGAAAAAAATTTACTGGGATCATATTCACAAAAATTAGCCTGGAAGTCTAATTTCATACATTATGTTTAGCCAGTCAGATTTTTAATAACAATAGAATAGCTGTACTCCACCTGGTTGATTTTAGAAAAGTCTGATGCCAAAAACCTAACTCATTTCTAAAGGGAAAATATGATTTATGATAACCTAAGACACAGGTATGAGTAGAACCACATTCCATTTAAAGTTACTGCGCCATTGGTCTATGAAAGCCATGCTGTGAAGGGAATCAGTGGAAGCCAGTCATTGAAAATGGACAGTAACACAAGCACTAATGAGACACATTTCATTAAAAGATGGTTGATTTATGAGAGAGTTGGAGTCCTTTCTTATTTCAAAATTGCTGCCTTAGTCCTGGCATCTCTTTCTTCCTACTATCACCATTGCTAGTTTGCCTGCGTGCTCTGACATTGCTATGGTAACCCTGAGGGCTGATGGAATTCCCTGCATCTCTTTTCACAGAGGGTGATGAGACAGGAGTGATGGATAGTCTGCTGGAGGCCTTGCAGTCAGGGGCTGCCTTCCGCGACAGAAGAAAAAGGACACCGAAGCCGAAAGGTGAATTCCATACTTGTTTCATGTTACTTTCTAGGGAACTCTCACAGAGAAGAACACTTTTTTTCCTCTTAATTCTTTTAAGTCATGTGTCAAGAATGCAGTACTGTGGGCAGCAACTGTTCATAAGTTTCCTAAATTGCTTAATTCCTTACAAAGACAAATGTCAGAGAAAGATGCATTCCAGTTGGTTGATGTCAGTAGCACATTAACAAATCAACGCACTGAACCTAGAAAATCCTGATTAGTGTGACAAGTCTCATCTAAAGAACCATATGTACCTTGTCCCAGTGGAGTTTACAGCAGCATAATTAAATGGAAAGAAAAAGTCATAACATTACTGCTTCAAGTGTTTCAGGGTATTGAAGCATCACTTTGTTTCCAGAAATACCTAACCTTGGGACCAAGTATGTAATGCTTTTATCCTTCTTGAGATTAACAAACCTCTATCCTAATTTTTTTTTTGTTTCTTTGTATATTTTCTTCACAGATATTCGTCAGAGTCTCAGTCCAATGTCTCAGAGGCCTGTTCTCAAAGTTTGTAACCATGGTAATAAACCGCATTCATAAATTGCCCATTCTTCTTATCTACTTTTATCCTGTTGTTCTATGATTTTTCTAGGCTCCGGTAAAGTTCTCAAGTTTCTGTATAACTAAAAAAGCAAAAATGTATAGATGTGTGTCTTTGCTATGAGATTGTGTGTTCATATCTGCCATCCTCACTCTTGCCTGAGGTTGTTTCTTAGGTTCTTTTTAGTTCCCAAGTGAATGTTTTTTCACTGTTATTTGGCGTTGCCTTCACACATTTCTGATCAGGGTTGTCAAGTGCACCATTTCCAAACAGTGTGATTGCAATAGTGGACTTGGTATACATCAAGATATAAATTGAAGTATTGAAATCCCTGCCTGTTTTCTCTGTTGTTTGCCAGTGCAATTACAAACACTTCAATTTGCATCTTAGCTAACTCATAAATACTGATAAACTTTCGCATGATTTTACTGTGGAAGGATATTCTATGTTTGCTAAGAGATATAAACTAATGTCACTTCTGTTTGTCTGTGACTGAACCCTTTCTGAAATCTCTTACCAAACTGTCTGCCAACCACATGTACCCTGTCCTGGGCTCAGAGACCATGCAGTGTTGATTTGTTTTGTTAGTTTTGATTCCCTTTCTCTCCCCATTCTACTTCCCGGGGTTCCGCTTACCTTCCACAGTCGTAGCCACATTTATTCTGTGATTGCTCTTAATTGAGAGTGAGTGGCCATCAAAGTTTGCCACATTTGTAAATGGAAATTTCCTGACAGATTTCATTTGTGGGTTTTGGGATGCTAAGGAGAGAATTACTAACATGTGATTGAGATGTATGCCACATTGCTGAGTAGCCTAAAATGATTAATGAAGAAAGAAAATACAGAAATGTAATAATTTCCGGGTAGCTGTGTTGGTCCCAGCTGCCTTAGGCACACAGTATATGTAATAGAAGTTTAAGAAATGAGAGCAAAGATAAAAATCTATAGCAATATTTTAATTAGATCTTTTTCCTTCCTTCCGTATATCTGTATGTATGTTTTGGGTTTTCCCAGCAATACAAAAGAAAGAATTGAAATACGTCAAGAAAATTCACTGTTTATAAGAAGTAATTCCAAATTTTAAACCATTATAGTTACTAAATGATGGCAAAAACCAGAGAGCATAGTGCTATTCTGGACTTTACAGATGATTTTCTTTAGTAGACATGTAAATGATAAATCCACAGTGTCTGAAAACATCTCATGAGAACAGAGCTAGTGACATATCTGTGACAATAATACAGTACTCTAATTGCTACTGCAATTTTATTACATATCACACCAAATTTTTTCCATTTTTTAAATATTTTACTATTGACAACTTCTATAATTGTAAACAATACCCCATGGTAATTCCCCCCCCCCCCAGTTTCTCCTTTGAAACTCTACACTCCATCATATTCCCTTCCCCTCTCAATCAGTCTCTCTTTTATTTTGATGTCATGATCTTTTCCTCTTACTATGATGATCTTGTATAGGTAGTGTCGGGTACTGTGAGGTCTTGGATATACAGGCCATTTTGTGTCTAGAGGAGCACATTGTAAAGAGTCCCACCCTTCCTTTGACTCTTACATTCTTTCCACCACCTCATCCAAGACCAATATGTTGAAGGGTTTCCCCTACTTTTTCCTCTAGCAGTTTCCGAGTTCCAGGTCTGATATTAAGGTCTTTGATCTATTTGGACTTAATTCTTATGCATGGAGAGAGATAAGGGTCTATTTTCATCCTTCTACAAATACATATCCAGTTTTCCCAGCACCATTTGCTGAAGAGGCTGTCTTTTTTCCAATGAGTATTTTTGGTATTTTTGTTGCATATCAGGTGGCTAAAGATTCCTGGACTTACATCTGGGTCCTCTGTTCTGTTCCATTGATCTACATGTCTGTTTTTCTGCCAATACCATGCTGTTTTTATTACTATGGCTCTTTAGTATAGATTAAAATCAGGTATGGTGATACCATCAACTGTATTTTTGTTGCTCAGTATTGTTATAGATATTCGAGATTTTTTTATGCTTCCAAACAAATTTTTGGATTGTTTTTTCTATTTCTATGAAGAATGCCATTGGAACTTTGATGGGGATTGCATTAAATGTGTAGATTGCTTTTGGTAAGATTGCCATTTTCACAATATTGATTCTTCCAATCCAAGAACAAGGGATGCCTTTCCATTACCTAGTGTCTTTTGCAATTTCTTGCTTGAGTGTTTTAAAGTTTTCATCTTAGAGATCCCTCACGTCCTTGGTTAGTTTTATTCCAAGGTACTTTATTTATTTATTTGTTGGTTGATGCTATTATGAGTGGGAGTGATTCTCTGATTTCATCCTCTGTGTGTTTGTTGTTAGCATATAGGAAGGCTGCTGATTTCTGTGTGTTTATTTTGTGTCCTGCTACATGGCTGAAGGTGTTTATCAGCTCTAACAGTTTGCTGGTAGAGTGTATAGGGTCCTTTAGTATATAGAATCATGTCATCTGAAAATAATGATAACTTGATCTTTTCCTTTCCAATTTGTATCCCTTTTATGTGTGCCTCTTGTCTTATTTCTATGGCTAAGATATCCAGTACTATATTAAATAAAAGCGGGGACAGTGGACACCCTTGTCTTGTTCCTGATTTTAGTAGAAAAGCTTCAAGGTTTTCTCCATTTAGTGTTATATTGGCTGCAGGTTTATGACAAATAGCCTTTATTATGTTGAAATATATTCCTTCTATTCCCAGTCTCTGTAGGACTTTTATCAATGAAGAGTAGTACGTGAGTATGGTTTGTTTTTTCCAGGTTCCTTATATGTGTGCGTTTCTTTCTCTTCAGCATGGAGTATCATGTCAAGTATTTTCTGTAGAGCTGGTATTGTCTTCAAATATTCCTTTAGCCTGGTAGTTTAATTATAATATGGAGAGGAGTGGTTCTTTCCAGTTTTTGTCTGTTTGGTGTTCTAAAGATTTCCTGTATGTGCACTGCCATCTCTTTCCCAATTTGGGGGAAGTTTTCCTCTATGATTTTGTTTAAAACACCTGCTATGCTTTTGGAGTGAAATTCTTCTCCTTCTGCTGTACCCTAAATTCTTATGTTTGATCTTTTGATAGTGTCCCATATCTTGAAATTCCCATTCATACTTTCCTATTAGTTTGTCTTTCTCTTTGTTGGACTGTATTAGCTGTGCCACCTGGTCTTCTAGTTTATATATTCTGCCCTCTCCTTCATCCATTCTACTGGTGAGATTTTCTACAGAGTTTTTTATTTGACTGACTGTGTTCTTCATTGCTAGTATTTCTGACTGTTTTTTTTAATTATTTCTATTTCCTTATTTGTGTCTTGTATTGAACTCCTTATTTCATTAAATTGGTTTCTTGTGTCTTCTTTGATTCTTTTTATTTCCTCTTTCATTCCTTTGATTTCTTTGAACATATTTATAATCATTCTTTTGAAATCTTTCTCAATCAGTCTCACTGGAGGTCATTTCTGATGCATTAATAGTTTTTGGTGGATTTATAGTGTGTTGATTTTTTTTGTGTGTTTCTTGTAATATATTGTACTGATTTTTGCATCTTGGATTAATTTAACGCTTGGATTTTCCAATTATCTGCAGTATTATTAGATATATCAATCAATCTGATGCTATGTATCTTCAGGGTAGGAGCTTAAGGTGCTAGGTGTGGCTTTTAAGGCTCTCAGAGTAACCACAAAAGTGACCCTAGGTATTGGGTTTGCCTGCTATGAGGGTATTCAAGTAATTTAACTAAACAGTGTACATTCAGTGATAAACAACACAGAGTATTTATGCAAGAGTAGGTATTATGACACCCAGATCCTCTAACAAAGTCACAGTCCCTAAGGATGTGTGTTGCCCCATACCCTTAATCCTGTCAATGGGAGGCTAAGATTTCTGGTCTGTAGAGGTTTCTAAGTCAGGTTATGACCAAGTGAGACCCTTCCCTAATGGACAACAGAAGAGGAAACAAAGGCATTATAAATCAGGAAGCAGCAAATAACAAGCCCAAAGTATGGCTTTTTTAAGAATGGCAAATCCGACCATCCATAACATTTAACATATAATTTATCCTGACACAGAAGGTGCAATTAGCACTTCCGATTCAAGCCTATATACCAGGCCTATTTGGAGGGTACTGACCTGTTGTAATCCTAGTTACCTTTTGGGATGGTTTTGGTCTCAATTATGCTGTGCTCCTGCTTGGGTCCCTCTTTGTTGCCTTGTGGTCTCAAGGTGACCTGTCAGGTCACTTGTGCTGGATGCTGTGTTGGTGAGCTCCCTTCTCCAGGTCTGGTGCTTGTTAATGCTGGCGCTGTGGTGGTGGAGGGGAGGCTGTGGATGGTGGCTGAAGTTCTCCCACTGGTCCTTACAATCCTCTTCCTCACCAGCCACTCCGTTGTTCCCTGCCAACTTCCCTTCACGTTTCTTGAGTTTGCGAGCAGGCTGGTGTGAGTGGAGAATCCCCTCACCCGGTTCTTCCTGTGGCTCAGGCCGAGCCTGCAGCTGTGGCATACGGACCTGGTTCCACCACCATTTCTGCCTGCTTCTGTGGTCTCTAGACGCTTTGCATCTGTCCTACTTCTCTTTTGCAGTTGATAATTTATTATACACCTCACTTTTTAGTAGAAGAGTGTATTTTGCTGGTGGTTTTTTGTTTGTTTGTTTGTTTGTTTGGCTTTTCTCCCCTAGGCTGCTTTGATGTGGTTTCTACACTGCCGTCTTAACTGTAAGTCAAAAATTTTTTGATTAATAAGTAAACAACACAGTCCCATTGTAAATTATGAAAAAAATGTAGCCACACACAATGATTATAATACAACTATAACAACATCCAAAATTTAATTTGAAATAAATATTTTTAGACATTATGCAGGAAACTTTGTACACCAGCTTAAGGAACCCAGTTGCTCTGTGACTGTAATGTTAGTAAAAATGTTTGGGATATAATGGCTCAGCTATAAACACTTATAAATTATGGTATTTCTGCTCATTATGTGAAAGCTGCTGAGCATTGAATTCTTACAAAACTAATATGTATTATCTTAAATGTTAAGACTGTTGTGATAATTAGGCTAGTAGATTACACAAAAAGCCAAAGGAGATGTTTTACAAATATCAAGTTCTGTTTTCTAACATAAATGAAATGAATTCAAGCATCTTTGATTTTTTTTTTATATTGACATTTATTGTCTTCCCCTTTCACCTTTCTGACCAACTAGAAATAAGTTCAAATGACCTCTACCACCTCTGAGTCCTACAACCTTCCCCAGCAGCACTACCAGCTAGGGAACAATTAAGAAAATTCTTTTCAGTGAAAAGGTATTATGATGACTTTTAGAATAAGATATTATTTTAGAGTCTGTTCGTCATCTTTCACTTTTTAAAAATAACTTGGTTTTCATTGAAACTACTAACACTTCAACAAACTATATGATTACAATGTGATACTGAACCCATTTTACTCTTTAATTTGCTTCTGTATACTCAAAAAAATACTAATGCCTAATACTTATATTTTATACAATTATGTTTGTTGATGCTGACCTTATAGCTTATGTCTTACATATTTGTAAGATTTTTGCAATTATCTAAAATGATTTTCACTATATTATACATAAAGTTATATTAATAGGATTAATAAGACACATTCAGTGATGACTTACTAAATGCCAACTACTCTGCTGAGCAGTGTGTATACCTATAATTCCATTTAATAGTCCCAATACTTACATCAGTTAACATTTTTGTCTTCATTTCATACTTGGAAATAATCAAATATGAAAGTGTCTGATTTCTGCCTAGAATAATACTTTTAGATTGAGCCTGGTTTCTTTGCCAGCCTCCCTGGGAAGAACTGCCTGAACTCATCTCTTCCCCATCCAGGGCCTTGGGACTCCTGTGCACCCTTTTCTCCTGTGACTAATATACAACCATTGAGATGCAACCTTGGGGTTCTCTAGCCTCTGATGTACCTCACCTCTTGTTTCCAGATGTAACCACTAGATAGCACTGTTTTCCTAATCTGAGGCTTGGGTTACAAAAGTAGCTTCTAGACGAATGGTCGTTTTATGTTTCATAATAAAATCAGTTTTAAAACATCTATATTAATTTTTAAAATTATTTCTATTTATTTATTTGAGAGAGAAGTAGAGAAAGAGAGAGAAAGGGAAAGAGAGAGAATGGGCATACCAGGGCCTCTAGCCACTGCAGACGAACTCCAGATGCATGTGTCACCTTGTGCATCTGGCTTACATGGGTCTGGGGAATAGAACCTGGGTCCTTTGGCTTTGCAGGGAAGCTCCTTAACCACTGAGCCATTTTTCTAGCCTCATCTACATTAACTTTAATAAAATTATGCTCTGCTATAAATATCTGAAGATTTAGACCACACACACACACACACATACACACACACACACACACACACACATTTGGATATACCCAAAATTCAAATTTAAGTTTATCAGCCAAAATTTTACTCTTTATTGTATTTATATTTCAACATCCCTATATTAGTTTTTCCTTTTTACAGCCATAACTATAGTCCCAAATATCATAGTTGTTTTGGTTTTTGTTTTTAATGTACAGTGTCTTTTATTTCAGAATCAAAAAAATCATGTTTAAGTATCCTCTGGGGCTTGGGACTAAAACGTCTGCATACATATTATATTTTGGCACACTGACCTCAAGGTTTCTATCTCCAGTGGGCTTCCAAAGCAGTGAAAACACAGCCATCTCTCCCTTCTCCTGTGCTCCAAACCTTACCAACAACACTTTCATTACATCTCTTACCTGTTATTTTCTTTGACTTTGGCTGTTAAGACCTAAGCAGAAATTTAATTACTCTTTCTCCTTGATGCATCTTTTATTCAACAAACTGTAATAAGCACTTGAGATCAGAGATATCCTAGGACCAGGCTTAGTGGTAGAGTGCTTGTCTAGCATGTGGAAAGCACTTGATTTGCTTTTCAGCACTTGGGCTGGAGCACATGTGACACATGGCTGATAGTAAAAACTCTGCATAGTGACACATACCATAATTCTAGCACTCAGGAGGCTAAGGTAGGAGTATTGCAAATATAAAATAGCCTGAGGGGTAGGTAGTAAGTTCAAGGTTGGACCAACCCAAACTTTACATTGAGATGCTGGGGGAGGAAGAGAGAGATAATGAGAATGAATGAATATGAGAATAGCTGATGCCAACCCTATCTTTTGGGAAATAGACCAGCAGTAAGTCCCATACATTTGGAAATGCTGGGACAGGGGTTATACACCAGGAAGTTCAAAGAGCAATCCAGACTTGGCTTCTAGAGCAATGAGAAGTCCATACTGAGTTTATAAAAGGTTTGAAACGTTTGAAAGGGCAAATAAAAAAGAGGATATGTCCAAAGCCCCAGCAGCAGCATGTATACCTTCTCAGGGTTTTTTTTTTTTTTTTTTTTTTTTGAACCCCACAGGAACCTCAGGGATCCATGATCTTCTAATAGCATATGCCCACCTTCCAGGCCAGGCATGAGTTCTATGAGGGTGGGGACAGGGCTCTCAGGGAGAATGTTTTCTATTTTCTCCTATAACCCCAGTACTTAGCTGGATTGGTACCTGGCACATGGCTGTTTAGAAATAAGGTGTTTCATGAACAGACACGTTTATGTTTAGGCTTGAATAGTACACTGAATGTACATTAAGGAGCAGAATCAACTCCCTGACTTTCATTCACATAAGGACAACTTACTATGCTAATGTTAAAGTTACCACTCTGAGTATAATTAACCTTTTCTCATCTCCCCCCTTAAATGCTGCCTGTCATCAAAAGTAGACATTTGATCACCACTGGTCTATACCTCAAAAAATCTGCTGGATTGATGTGGAGGATGGGTTGCAGTCTGGATTGGATGACTCCTTAGAAGACAGAACACATGAAATTTTTTCCTTACTAAGAAAAGTATAACTTAAAAGAAAATACCTCTGCTGATGAATACAGGCTATCATGTTCAACATGCTGTGTTCCAAGCTTAGATATTTTCTATCATTTATAGAAAATACCAAAAACCAAAACAATACATTTTTGTGAAGATCATACAATGGCAGTTAAGCTGTCTGTGAACCAGCTGGCCTGTTTGAGAGGAAAGGACCTTATAGAAAAGAATTATACTTAGAATCTGATGCCAGACCAAGAAATGTGGTCTGTTGAGGTGTTTGGGAAGTAACATGAAACTGAAGTGACAAATAGAAGCAGAAGGGAAGAGTTCAGAGGACTGCTCAGCGACCTATGGATTGTTGCAAGAGATGAGAAAGCTTCCCAAGGTCTTACTGATGTTTGAAGAAAGTAGCCAGGTCTATGTCAAGTACCTTCCCATAGAAGTGCAAGAGGTATATGAGCAAATGAGTTGTTCAATGGAGAGCCCTTCAAACAAAAGAAAGTTTAGGAATGGACTCCGCCTCAGCACTTTAGAAATGGGCTGAGATAAGCAATGAAGAGACAGAGACAGAAAATGTGTACGAGGAGCAGGATTTTATGGTGGTGGAGCCTGTATCACAAAAGTTGAAAAAGAATTGTAAGGGCTTGATTTCCTCATTTTCTTTGGGCATCTGTTTTCTCTGTAGCCTGAGTGCATGTTACTTCTTGTTTCCCTGGGGGACTTCTCTCCCCATTGCACTGTCAACCTCTTATGACTGAGGCTCCACAAATGTGAACTGCTAAGCCTTGCCTTGCCTTGCCTTGCCTCACGGTACATCTGCCTGCAGTTTGAATGCATCCTCATTAGATGACTTCTCTTTTCATTAAGTAGTACAGTGGGATTTCTTCCAAGCTAAATGGATATGGAGTAATCAAAAAGAATTCTATAAAGTATATGCAATTAAAAAGCCTAATGATAAAACTATTTAACTGTGACAAAATAAGATAAAACATAATCAAAATTTTAGGCAAACAAGTATTACACATTTTTAGTGAACATCCATAACCTAAACAAAATCTTGCTATATTATCTTTACACTAAATCAATTCTTAATAGCCTTAATTTGGATTTGATTATCTATTTTTACTCTTCCATTTATATATGGAGCTTTGAGAGATTTTTATAGAAATCAGATTGTATTGCCTCTAGGCACAGCTGCTCTGCCACTCTTAAGATGTGAAGTCAGAATTAAATGTGGAGCCAGTTAAATATCTTTGAATTAGCATATTTCTCTACAAAATAATTCTAGGGGAGACACTGAGTGCAATTTGACTTTGTGTTCATGAATCAAACTTCATGTGCACTCATCCCCACCCCAAACCCACAGCCTTGGCTCCCTTTTTTTCTCTACGTGCCTTTCCCTTGGCAGCAAGAATTTGGCCTGAGGTAAAATTCTGGAATTGCTAAGGTTTTCTGTGGTGCTTGTTTTTAGGCTTCTTTGAAAACAAGATAGACAATACCAAAACCTTTTTTTAGAAAATTTTCTCACAACACTAAATATTGGCATCCCTTTCTGTTCCTGTTAACTGTATCCTATGTAAAATAGAAATAGCATAAAGAACAATGTGATAAAATGATCTGATATATCTAAGTAGCATTTTGGTTGAGAACATTTTGTTGTTGTTCTCTTACTGGTGAATGTGTGCCTGCATAATAACCTAAGAAAGGGAGCTATTAAAACACTAATTGTTTTGATACCCTTATGCTTGTAACTGTCAAAATTTTTTAATACTTTAAGGAAATTTTTCTAGTCTAGGAACATAAAACAAATTGGGTGATTTCACATTTTATTCAAATATTAGTCTCTTGTATTTACTAAGTAGTCAAGCAAAAGGAAGAAAGGACTCAGCAGGGATCCTGCCTAGGTAATAGTGCCCTGTGGGTAGACAGAAAAGGCTTTCTTTTCTAAGTTTATAGCCAGGGCAGGACAACCTTGTCTCATAGTCATTATCAGATAGGCTCTTAAGCATGAACAGGTTAGAAAATCCTTCAGATGTTTTAAAAAGCCATTTATGCAACACACAGAAAATGTCTTACATAATGAGCATTCACAAATGTATGCTGAATCCTGGACGAAATTGAGTGAAAAGAAGATGGAGAACTATTGTATAAGGAAAATAATGTCTTTGGCCTCCCTGAAATTGTTCTTCTGATTAGCATGTTGCCTGCACTGTTTGTCTTTTGTAGTGGACCATGATTATTATGATCTTTTAAAATTCTGGCCCCTCTGACTCTCTGCCTTTTCATGTGGTAAGAGGTTCAGAATCTGGATCCCTAAGGAGTTCAAGGACAAGCTTTGGAAGCTCTGAGACCTCTGCACCTAGCTGCTGTTTGAACTTTTGTGTGTGTTTATGAAAGGATCAATTGATTTTACCAGATTTTCTCAAGAAAGAAGATAGTTACTGATTTTGTTTGATTACTGCTGTATTACTTTCCCTCGGGAGATGTGAAGAACCATTTATCCACCCAAATACAGAGGACAGGGAAAGGCCAGAGAAGAGATTCACTTCAAGTCCAGTGTGGTGAGATAGTGAGTTTACTGGGATGACTTACAGTGAGGGGATACTTAGTAAAGGTGATCCAAAGACAGCTACATCATTGTACAATCCCACCAGCATGGGTGATGACTCACAACAATTGCGTTGCTAGAGCCTTAACCCCATTTGACTTCCCACCTCCTACGTAGCTGCTGGGCGGAGGTCTCAAGTCAAGGTCTCATGGACTGTCTCCTCCACACCTCAGGCACACACAAGGGAATGCTACAGGTCTGACCTCAGGTGAGGGTCTGCTGTGAGTCATCACAGCTGCCGTGATTCAACACAACACTTGTCATATCCAGCCTAGAGGAAACAGTCAGAAAACAAATCATGGTTGTGGTAGTTTGGGATGTAACACTTAAAGGAAGTTGTTTTATTATGTATCTATAATATAATGCCATTTAAGAACTGAAGTGTCACTGACATAGCGAGGAATGTGGAAAGCATGAAAGATGTGGTAGATCCACAATCATCGTGGCAAACTGTTCATGATAACAATGAAGACCCAGTGGAGGGGTGCTGCTGTGGTGACTCACTGCATACTGTGGGACCATCCGTAGCTGGGATGGCCGTTAGTGTCACTGGATTCCTCACCCCTTAGCAGGAGGTATGCAGGCATCCTGAGGTAATGCCACTTAGGAAGAGGAGCTAAAAAAGGAGCAGTCTCCCCAGAATTTAACAGTGACATTCATGGAAGCCAAAAGGAAGATGTGTCACAAAAGCCAGGAAGGTCATGCCAACACAGGTAGATGAGCACCTGAGTAGACTGGATGGAAGGTTGCAAGGGCCACTGCTCTCAGGAGGAGCGACAGTTGGTAGGGCAGGAGAAACAGCGGACATGGGAAGAGTGTGGTGTGGAGCTGAGTGTTGTTGCTCTTGTCATTGTTAAGTCTGAATCTGAAGGAAAGAGAAAAGAGGGAATAGTTGAGACCAGAGTGGTTTATAGGGGATGAATGAGTGTGTCATATTTCTTTGCCCTTCATGGGTCAGAGAATACAGTCATGGTGCTGTCACTCCACATCACAGTGGAGGTCACTCTGGAGGTAGATGAATTAGGTAGTCATTAACAGAAGTGAGGTTTCTAGGAGGTAAGCTGTGAGAGCAGGACTTACACAGTGCAAAGGACAAGAGGCAGGAGCATAAGTTACATAAGGAAAACTCTGAAGGTCTTAGGTGATAGCATGTATTTCCTCTGAGAATCAGGATGTAAGATCTCTTCCTGAAAGTGGGGTGGAGGAGACGGCAATGGAGGACAAGTCAATCTCTGTAGGAAGAGCGTCAGGAAATCAATCAGGGAGACAGAAAACACTTTTTGCACTGATGGCCTAGTGGAAAAGGAACATGTCTGCTTGTGTAGTGAGAGGCCTGTGTGAAGACTAGGGGAAGAGAAGCAGCAAAGATATATCCCGGGCCCTGTGACCAAGAGTGGTCTTCAATAACCTGAAAGTTTTGACTTGGGCTGTGACTGCAGTGCTGCATGGGCCATGGGCAGACTGAAAGGGCTTCTGTGCACTAGTCAGAAGAACCATTGCTTTTTTCTTTTTTTATTTGTTTTGGTTTTTTTTCAAGGTAGGGTCTCACTGTAGCCCTGGCTGACCTGGAATTCACTCTGGAGTCTTAGGGTGGCATCAAAGTCACTGTAGTACTCCTACCTCTGCCTCCTGAGTGCTGGGATTAAAGGCTTGTGCCATTATGCCTGGCAACCATTGCATTTCTTAAGGGATGTTTTGCATTGAAAATTGTGGTGGTTGGACTGGGGAGATGGTTCAGCTGTTAAAAACCTGCCAGACCAGATTAGATTCCCCAGTACCCACGTAAAGGCAGATACACAAACTGGTGCACGTATCTGGAGTTCATTTGCAGTGGCAAGAGACCCTGGGCATGGGCAATCTCATTCATCCCCTCCCCCCCCCAAAAAAGAATAAAACACTATTTTTATAAAAATCAGAAAATTGTGATTATTTAGGGAAATAATGAAACCTTTTGGAGAATACTTCCTCATGTTGGCCTTGGCCTTGCCTTGTTCCTCAGTCGCATTTGTGGATAGACTTACAGCAGAGACAGTGAGAACCTAAGGGTGGCTGGGTTTCTTCCAGTGCAGAGTGCATTAGCCGAGCTCTGGTACAAGAACATTGCACTTGATGTTAATTATTTCTGGGGAACCACGAGCTCCGTTTTCATAGTGCACATTGTCTTATTTGTCCTCATTAAAGGTCAGTCTCCACAGACACAGAAACCACTTTTCAAGATTGGTGCCAGTGCCCAGAATAAATATTTGAAAACTGCCTGACACACAGTAGGTACTTTAAAAAGAACAGTAGTTGATTTTGTTTGGTGGCATTGTAAAAGCATGAAACCAGCCCAGCAAATGCTTACTGCTTATCAAAATCTTAAAGGGACTGACAGAATAGTCTGTCCTTGAAGAATGGCATGGAACCGTCATTGGGAGTTAGACAGGTGTTGAACAAAGTGGCAGTCATATGAAGGACAGGTATACTAATGAGATAGTAAAACTACCTTGCTACAAATACTTCCTATACGTCCCTTAAAATATACATAATGCTATGAACTAATTTGATAGGAAAAAAAATAAGCTAAAAACTCAAGGACCATTTTGGCTTCTCTATTTAAACAGAGTAATAAACTTAACTTTTCACCTTTAGAAATCACAACAATGGCAACAGAGAAAAGTAAAAAAGTTAGTAATTCTTAACTCATGTGAGATTAACACATCGTTAATTTGAAACAACAAAATCCAACAATGAAAAGAATAGACATGATATGTAGTGAGGAGCAAATGTAATCTAGGTATCCTCATCTCTCTCTCTCTCTCTCTGTCTGTCTCGTGTGTGTGTGTGTGTGTGTGTGTGCGCGCACGCGCGCGCGCATATGTTTGTAGAGGTCAGAGAACAACCTTGGGTGCTGCTATCTACCTTTTGTTTTTGTTAAGATAGAGTCTCATTGGCCTTGAGCTCACTAAGTAGGATAGAGCCTCAGGGATCCCATCTCTCCACTTCCCCAGAACTGGGATTACAAGCATGCATCACCACACCCAGCTCCAGCTTTTTTTGTGTAGGTACTGGAGATCAAACTCAGATCCTCATGCTTGGGCAGCAGGTTCTTTATTACCTGACCTCTCTCTTTAGGCCTTAGGTATACTCATGTATAATACACAACAAACTAAAACAACTGGAACTTAACAGCTGGTAGAAATATGAGGACATATGTCAGCAAGGCTAGTTCCTTCTGGAAGATCTGAAAGAAAGACTGTTTCCTACGTCTCTCGTAGACTTTGTTGGCTGCTGGTAGTCCCTGGTGCTCCTTAGCTAATAGACACATTGCTGCAACATGTGACTCTATCACACTGCTCCACTCTAGCTATCACTTCTGTATCAATGATATTAACCATTCACAAGGGCAGGGCCCTCATGGCCTAGGCATCTCTTACTCTTGTTATGATGGTAATTAAAGTTCAGCAGGAGACTGGAGAGGACAGGTGTTCATACCAGAGTGGGAAGAGGTAAGTGGGCAGAACAAATCAGTTGGAGTGAAAGTGTACACTATACTCAAATGATTGGGGATTGTAGCAATTACCTTTTCATTGAAGGGACAAAATACCCAACCAGAAGCAGTTTATGGAAGGAATGAGTTTATTTCCAACTTACAGTTCTGAGGGGAAGTCTCATTATGGAAGGGAAAGCATGGCAAGAGCAGACAGTGGCGCCACATCATGTCACAACAGCTGGGAAGAAGAGACAAGAGTAAGATACCTCTGAACAACCAGTGGGCCTGGACTAATAAACCTAAAGGTCACCCCAGTGACATACCTCCTCCAGCAAGATTCTGCCTCCCAAAGGCTCCACTAGCTGCAATTAAATATGAGGCTTAAAGCTGGGCGTGGTGGCGCACGCCTTTAATCCCAGCACTCAGGAGGCACTCGGGAGGCAGAGGTAGGAGGATTGTCATGAGTTCGAGGCCACCCTGAGACTACACAGTTAATTCCAGGTCAGCCTGGACCAGAGTGAGACCCTACCTCAAAAAAAATAAAAAAATAAAAAAATAAAAATAAATATGAGGCTTAATCACAAATACATGAGGCTATGAGGAATATTTTACATTCAAACCACCACATGGGACAAATTTGGAAAGCCTTATTGACAGTCACTAACAGAATGAGAGGCAATTTTTAATTTAAAAAAAAAATGATGTAGCTAGAGATTTTAGTTTAAAAGCCCATGCTCCAGCTGCCGAAGTGACTTGGCTCTGCCCACTTTCCCAGTATACCACCAATAAAAAGACAAGTAGTGGTGAAAAGAAAGAAAGATTATACAATGTGGCCACACTGAAGAGAAGAATGGGATGAGATTTACTGCCCTCAAGTTTATCATTAGAATTCCGATATCAGGTTTAGGTTTGAATAGAGAAAGAAGGGCTGGAGAGATGGCTTCGTGGTGAAGTCGTTTGCCTGCTAAGCCAGAGGACCCAGGTTCGGTTCCCCAGGACCCACGTTAGCCAGATACACAAAGTGGCACATGCATCTGAAGTTCGTTTATAGTAGCTGAAGTCCCTGGTGCACCCATTCTCTTTCCCTCTCTCTCCTCTCTCTCTCTCTCTCTCTCATTCTCTCTCAAATAAAATATTTTAAAAAAAAAATTTTTTTTTTGGTTTTTTGAGGTAGGGTCTCTAACCCAGGCTGACCTAGAACTCACCATGGAGTCTCAGGGTGGTCTTGAACTCACGGTGATCCTCCTTCCTCTGCCTCCCAAGTGCTGGGATTAAAAGTTTGCACCACCATGCCCAGCAAAAAATATTTTAAATAGAGAAAGAACTGGGGCAAAAGGAGCAAGAAATATGCATCATTAATCAGTGCTGGTCAACATGTGTCTGGCTGATCATTGTCTCAGTTCTGGTCTTGTGAGGTGGTCAGAAAAAGTCCTTATTGTTTGAGAGAGGACAAGGTGATTCTCAGGAAATGATTACTTCTGCTGCAGGGTACAGCCTGTGTTGGTGGATAATTACCCTCATCTGGGGACTGGTCTTACCTGGGAGGCTTTTTTCTTCCTGGAATTCAAGGTGAATGCAGGCTTAGGATAATGACTTATCCTTGTACTTCAGCTATTAAAGGCAGATGAGATAGGTTAGACACTCCTTAAGTGATTAACATGTGGACCTATAAACTAAACAGGAAGTGCCTGTTTCAAGGATATATGGTCATAGTACAGTACCTGACACAATTCTTTGTGTTATAGCCAGGCTCCAAGGAGCCCAGTGAGCTGGTACACTGAGCATGATTTGCTCTCCACACACACACACCCCAAAATGTTGCAGGGTTAGTATTGCTGCTTATTAATTAGGGCAAAAATAATGATTTATCGCTAATAATGTTGGATTAAAAAGATACTGCAGCTTTCATCTTGGATTGTTTGTCAAAGTTCATCCCTCTCACTTAGCTCTGTTGAGTGCTGTATGGTAAGCACCCTTTTGGAGAGAACTAAGTTAACAAGAACTAATGTTTTCTTCTAGCAGTTGTATGAGCTAATGAGTTTGTCCCTGTTAAGACAGAATTGAAGCCAAAACCCCTTCTTCCATTAGGTGTCTTTCTCATTTTGTCCTAAAGGGCACCATGTGTGGTTTTTATTTTTTCTATTCTTCCCACCCCACTTCATTTTCTTTTTTTTTAATTTTTTTATTATTTTATTTTTGAGAGAGAGAGAAAGAGGCTGGGAGAGAGGGAGAGAATGGGCATGCCAGGACCTTTAGCCTGCTGTGAATCAACTCCAGATGTGTGCACGCCATTGTGGCACATGTGCTGCATTACATGCTTGCATCACTGTGTGTCTGGCTACGTGGAACCTGGAGATTTGAACATAAGTTTTAGGCTTCACGAACAAGCACCTTAACTGCTAAGCCATCTCTCCAGCCGCTTCATTTTCTCTTTTGTGCAAGAACCTAAATTGTACTCCTTTCAGTTCTGATCTCAGCTTATCATTTCTACATGATCTAGAAACTAAGTTGCTGTTTAATGTGCATTCCAGGGGAGAGATTCCTATTAGAGATAATAAAAGGAAATCATGGTAGCTCAGGATAATAAATATGCTTTTGCATATAAGGTGAACACACTTCCAACCTTTTTGTGTGTTCTGTAGATAACATTGGTCAAGGATTTTGCAGCACTCTTCTGAATTATTTTCCCCTTATCATTCTTAATCTGAGAAAAAGTAATGAGAGAAATGAACATAGGGAAAACTCAAGTGCCACTCTACAGTCTTTGCCTTTTCAAGCAAAAGTAGCCTTCCAGTGGTGCCTAAGAACTTGATGGCTAATCTCTATCCATTGAGTCTCAGTAAGCAAGAGAATGGGATGGAATTAGCTTCTGAAACATTGATGGTAGTTAAAATCATTGACTCTTTTGTAGAGAAAAGTGACTTTAATATATTACAGTGATTTCATGAAAGCCAGGGATATATCTGGTATTAGTGGTTTGGAATGGCATGATAGTGTGACTGATTACTATGTAGTTTAGGTAAGGAGATAAATACTAAATTTTTTTTCCTTTTAAGGAGTGTAGAAATTGAAGCAAGCATCGACAGGCACTGAGAAAACTACATTGCCCCATCGATCCCCAAGTAAATTAGGAATTATTACTGTTGGCTATGATGCACTTGTGTGAAGTGACAGCATTTAGCTTAAAGCGTTTTACCATTTATTAGCAATAATATTAGAATAAATGATAATGATCATTAAGTGCTATGTACATGATCATTTAAGTAATTATGCCTGCAATCTTCTTCTATTAGTCAAACCTCTTTGGGTTAATTAGTCGGAGGAGATGCCTCATCCCAGTTTCTAGAGGAATGGGAAATGAAGGACCCTGAAGTAGTGAAAGAAAACAGTAGTGTGTCACCACTTCCTCCTGTGTCAGTGCTATGTATCCTCACCTAGTCCATTGTAAGCAACCCCAGTGCTAAAGATTCTGGAAACTTTCATCTTGCAGTATGATAATTAGGCCTCTTAAATGATGTATGTATGCCTTTTCATTAAAACATTTATGCAGCAGAAAAGTGCTAATATGATGGGCAAATAAAAGCATAATCCGCATTTACCAACAGATTCACATTTAAAGATGAGCTAGTAAATATTGTTTAGATTTAGCATTAAATTGTTAATACCCTCTTGTTGTATTAAGCCAGTGGTTCAGAATCTGTACAACTTCCAGGATACAAAGAGAAGAAATAGCTCAAATATTTTATTATCAGTCTTTGTACTTCCCGTCTTGTTAACATAGCTGCTACTCTAAGCTGTTCTTCAGCTTGTGTTTGGCATACCATGAACAGAGCTGATGAAATCCAAAGTGCAGTTTTACCACTGAGTCAAGACCCATTCCGTCCCTTTGCTTTTCTTCCCCACGTCCTAGAAGGCCAAGGAAGGGATCTTGTAAAGTGCGTTGTGATTTGTCCTAGGGCAGTGCCCCAAATGCTGCTGCTCTCATTTTTTAGTGTTCGAGCAAAAATAACCACAGGCCCAAGTGTGAAGGGAGACGCAGTCCACTTTACCAGCACAGCCAAAGACAGCTCCTGAGACTTGCTGTTGCACTGGCAGCCTTTGGCAGTGGCTCCTCTCTAATGAGGCTCAAGGCTTTCATCACTTCCTAAACTGGCCTTTCTGTTTGCTACTCACTTAAGGGAAACTGGACATGGCCAATTACTCTTCATTCTATTAACCTACTTTCTCTTCATCCTCTGAGCCCCATTCTCTTTCCTTGCCCAAATGTGTAAAAGCCACAATCTGCTCAGAATGAGTCACAGAATGAAGGAATAAAGGTCAGTAAGTCAAGGGGCCATGTTGTGGAAACTTGTCATGTTTTCTAGAAATGAACTGTTTGTTGTCATCATGAGAAAACATCGTGAGAGTGATTTGTTTGCATACTGAATTGTGGTCACTTTCTGTACTCTACCTGCAGCAATTTGAGTGCCCCGGGCCCATGTGTATCTGTCTTAAAGGTGTGATATGCTCCAATTTTGGTCCCATATAGCTTAGTCACATACAGCTCTTCTATTCACTTCTCCAAAGCTGCATATAATCTCTTCCACTTTGCATAAAGCTCTTCTCAAGCCCTGTTGTCATCTTTCAAGAATACAAAACCGTACTTCTAAAATGAGAAATAAAACACAAATTTACAAATTCTTACATCACTGAAAGCTCTTTTTGGCAGTGTGTACTGCACAGCTCTGGATATTTTTTGCCTGGTGGTATTCTTCATATAGTTTCATGCTTCTCCCCTTAAGAGACGCATATATGAGAAAGTATATGATTCCAAGTGTGTGGTTTGATGGGAGGGAAGTTGCACATAGCCTGTGGAACCAGCACCCACATCAAGAAATAGACTATTCTGAACTGGAAAGATGGCTTAGTGGTTTAATGTGCTTGCCTGCAATGCCTAAGAACACACGTTTGAATCTCCACGACCCACGTAACCCTGATGCAAAGTGACATAAGGGGTGCATGCCTCGGGAGTTCATTCACAGCTGTTGAAAGGCCCTGGCATGCCCATTTTCTCTCTCAAAAATAAAAATAATAAAAAAGAAATAGACTATTCTAATACAATAATTCTTCTAGCTCCTCCTTACTTTATATTAGAAATATATCCTAGCTCTGCAGCATAAACTGCTTTTACACTTTGATCCATGTTGTTAGATGAAAGTGTAATTCACTCATTCTTTTGTTTAGTTTTCTTCTATATACCACTACTTATATTTTTATTAGCATTTATTTATGTTGTTTCCAGCTTTGGGTTAGTATAGATACTACTTATAAGAACATTTAACATTTTTAATTCAACATATCTTTTGTTTCTGCTAGATAAGTATTAACCTACAAATATAACTACTGATATATTCAGCATTTATAAAACTGCCTAAAGGTTTTCCAAAGTAGTTATGCCAGGATATACTCCTATTTGTACTGCACGAGAATCTCAACACTCCTGACAGGATATCTCATCACAGCCTTTATTTGCATTTCCCTTATGAGTAACTCGAGCACCACTTCATGATTTTTCTAGCTTTGGTAAGTATCCTTTTGTGTCCAGTACCTGTCCCAAACTTTTCCCCTTTTTATAGACAAGTGTTCTACTGCTGAACTTCATGCCTAGCCCCCATTAGGAATTCTGTCATAACATTTAGACCAGACTTCTAGTTAAAAGAAAGGTTCCATTCCTTTATAATAATATTATATTGTACATCTCTAGCAGTCATATGACATGTATCCTCTAGCTTTTTTGATTGCAAACTGACTCTCTAAGAACATTCTAGAAAAAACTGACTATGTCGTAGTAAGATGCCAGGAAAACATTTTGTTGAATGAACGAATATATAATTGAATAAATGAAAGAAAGAATAAACAAATTGCTACATAACTGGGCCTTGTAGCTAGACCTTCCAACTCTAGGTATTGCTATATATAGACATATATTTTTTACACTGAATATTTACTGTCTATCAAGAAATATGCTTGAGTATGGTATATTAGTGTCATAAGATCTGCTTTGCAGCTTATAAACATGAATCAGGTGAACAATTGAGGTAACTAACTTATAATGCTGAATTTTAATTATGTGATAAGTTTAAGTTGTTTTTTTTTTCCCTTAAGTATCTACATAGTCCATTACCAAAGGAGAAAAATCCTTCATATTTATTACTAACACACGATTCTATTATGTGATGAATTCTATGTTGCCAAAGCATAGGCTTGTGTATACATTTTGACCATTACTAATAAAAAATATTGTTATCAACTTGTGATGTATGAGATTGGTAAGATGGAGATAGGGTGAGAGAATTCAGAAATGGATCTAAACCTCAGTGACACATAGTGGCTGATAGTTGGAAACTCAGATGGACTTACAGTTCCTCTTGAGGTTGTGGGTGACTAGGCAGCAGCTTCATGGATCTGTAAAGATACTGAGTCAACCTGATGGCCACAGAACAAGTTGAACAGTAAAAATCTGAACCACCAACTGACATTTCTTTCCAGACCACTTACCAGCTATTTTAGCAGGTTTGTTCACTGACTTTAGCATCACAGCCTATTCAGCGGATGGCATCTCAACAGTGAAGATATTGATAGATCGACTTTAATACTTTATACACACTGCTCATGTCTAAGAAAAATTCAAAATGGACTGCAAGGTGAGGCATATTAATGCCTTGTTATTATCAAAGAAAACAATCATTACAAGAATAATGGGAAAAAAATCTCATTAACTAAGAGCCATGGTTCTCAGTCTTTTGCATGCATCAGAATTACTTCAGATAGAGATATAAAAACAGACTTCTTGTCCCAAACTGACTTAGAGGTTTGGTAGGTTGCAGTGTGAGTGAGAATTGACCTCTTTTTGGAGTCTTCATATAGATAAACAGGATATGAATCTGTGTTTCCATACATACCTGAACTCATGACTCTGGCCAGGTTGTAGAAATACCTGTGAGGTTTTTAATAACACTACCATGGAGTGCTTTCTCCACACATTCTGATTTACTGCTTCTGGGATGGGACCCAGACACTCTTTTCTTTTAAATTCCATTGTACTTTCAGTGTGCTGCTGGAATTATAACTCACTGGTGGTAAAGAAATAAAGCAGCTCACATGGCCACTGATAATCAGGTGGTTGCATTTCTGGCTTCCTTCATTCCTTCTCTAGGAGCGTGTGTGGCCTTAGCTGCCCATTCTTGTTTCTGAGCCATGCGGTGCACTTGGGCCCTTGCATACGCCACTTTAACACTGGGCACTTCCTAATTGAACTTCATCCTGACGTTGAGGATCCATTTCTCTAATCTGTCAAGGTCATTTTAAATTCAGTTTCTTTCTTCTAAAGCATTTAACCCCTGCCCAACTAAGTATCATGTGCAAGTTTAATGAGCAGATTTTCAGTTTCCTAATTGAGACTTTGCTCATTAAGTTTTAATATTTTACAATTTTATTGCAAATTATTTCTGCCATGTGGATGATGCTATCTTGACTCTGCCCTAGCCATGAACGTCTTCTTCATTATCATGAACATTTATTTAGTGTTTCTGAGTTGTGTAGTGTTGGAACAAATTCTGTGACTTCTAAATAATTGAAAACGAGTATTAAATGTGATTCCGTGTCATGTTAATTTTAATGAGAATGTATAACATGAACTGTGAGAACAACAGAGTATTCAGCATTTAAAGTCAGAAATTAAATATTAAACATAGGAATCACAATCCAGTTAGATATAATGATCTTAACTGTACAACAGAAGTTAAGAATACAGCCTACTTATATAAGCTTGACTTTGGTTCAGCTTTTTATTTCTCGCATCTCACTTTTGTCACCTATAAAATGGGATCGTAATATCAGTCCAGCTTCAATATGGTATCAAGATTAAAATCAGAAAGTGTGTATAATGTTCTCAGTAGAACCTAGCACATAGCAAGAGTTCATCTAGGGAGTAAGACTTCAGCCCATTAGTTGAAGAATAATAGTGAAAGGTGCTCCAGGTTTGTCTTGATATGACTCATATGGGGCATAAGGATCAATGGTCTCTGATCTGTCTTCTAAGGCTAAGCTGTCTTTACAAGTGACAGCTTGCTTCTAAAGTTGAGTTAGGGCTGGAGAGATGGCTTAGCAGTTAAGCGCTTACCTGTGAAGCCTAAGGACCCCGGTTTGAGGCTCGGTTCCCCAGGACCCACGTTTGCGAGATGCACAAGGGGGCGCATGCGTCTGGAGTTCATTTGCAGTGGCTGGAGGCCCTGGCATGCCCATTCTCTCTCTCTCTCTCTCTCTCTCTCTCTCTGTCTACCTACCTATTTCTCTGTCTGTTGCTCTCAAATAAATAAATTAAAAACAAAACAAAAAGTTGAGTTAGCTTTTGATTCTCAATGTGCTGTATTCATTGGCAAATGTACTTCTCAGGTGTTTGTGTGTGTGTGTGCACGCACAGACGTGTGTCACAACATGTATGTGGTCAGTGGACAATGTTCAAGTGCTGGTCCTTGCCTTCCACCTCCTTTGGGTCAGGGTCTCTGGTTGCTCACTACTCAGTTTTGCTGGTTTGTAAGCTTCTCAGATATTCTCCTGTCTCTGCCTCCCTTGTCCAGAGGTGAGCTGGGATTATAGAAATCCGCCATAGCATCCAGCTTTTACATGAGGTTTGAGGATTTCACACTACTGTGGCAAGTTGTTTATCCATTCAGCATGTCAGACCCTAGAAAACATGCTGTTATGCATAGTTATAACTATTAAGAAGCAGAATAAAAACTAGGAATTTCTATCTAGAAATTCGTAATGGCTTGGTAGAAGCAGAGGAAATAGCTTGCTCCAGTGATGAGTGGAAATCTATTTCAGAAAGATAAGCTTAAAAAAGAATCGTATTTGACCAAGGTCCACACACATGTCAGATACTGTTGGGTGTTGTGTTTACATTGTCCCAACCAAGGCTTAAGAAGGCTAAGTAACTTGCACAAAATCATAAAGGTGCCAAATTGCCAAACCAGGAATTGAACTCGGGTCTGTGACAGCAAGTTTCTTACTCTAAATCACTTCAGTAAATTGCCCATCTTGGAATTGAATCAGAAGATTGTTGTTTGTTTGTTTGTTTTGGAATGGAAGATGCTCTCAGAACTGTCAGGAAGAGAAGAAGGTGGAGGCAGCAGCTGTGAGCACTTCCTGCTTTGGAGGTGAGTCAGTAGGAAAAATCAGCTAGGGGTGATCCCATGAGACAAGCTTAAATTTAAATTAGCTAAATAGCTAAAAGGTGGAGATGTCTGAAGAGAAAAAGGCTAGATATGACCTTGGAAGTGGAGATAGATTAGAAAGGGTCTGTTAGAAGCATATGCAATTTATATACTTTATCTTCTTTTCTCCTTTGATTTACTTAAAATAAGTAAATGCCAAGGGTGATCTCTTTGAGACCATAAAAGTAAACACTTTTTTGGTGAAACACATGTTTTTATGGCACTTTACAATTTTCAGAGTGCTTTTACATACATTATTTTGTTTGATCTTCATGCATTCATGGACACTTTCACAATTTTGCTTCTGTTATCCTAAAATATCTATGAGCACAAGAAACGTGTTGATAACAAATTGGATGGAAGACACAACTGTTCTGGAGTTTTTCTGCATACACTTTTTAAGTGTTTATTTCATACAAATGACAAGTCTAATTATGATCAAAATAAAAAAGTAGATATTATTTGGAAAATACTGGGCATCAGGCAGTGTTGTGAAAGGATTTTTGCTTTGTATTTCTCTCATTTTACACTTATTTTTTGTCTCAAAATTCTTAATATTGCTACTACTCAAACATGTACAAATTCAAGTAATTTTCCTCATATAATACAGTTTTGAATCCCCCAAAAATAGTGTGATAAAAGCATGTAGTTTTTGGGATTGCATTTAGAGTCATACAAAGCTTCATATTGCTTTCTGCCTGCAGTTTTACAACTTCCTAATTTCATTAATTAGAATTGCATAAGTAAATATCTATTGTTTTATATGAAAGTAAAAACCTGTAATATTGAACTTTCTGGAAAGTTTTCCAATATTTGCTGTTTAACTGTAGGTTGAACTCAAATTAGTTAAATATGCCTTAAAGTTTATAACCCTGAAATTATTTCTACCAACTCAGTTGATTTTGGCATTAACCCAGAAATAGTCATACAATGTGATCTAAGCTATCCAGTACAGCATTTTAAAAGCAGACTCACTTCTGACATTGAAACATTCCTAGCTTTCATTAGAGGCTACTTACCATTAATAAAGTATTTGCTTTTAAAAGGAATCTCTTCTGAAATGAAAATAAATGTCGACACAAGTGATTAATGAATGTATTTTTTTTCTCAGACTGTTGGATGCATGTTTTCTGGCATTTTATACCAAAATCAAAACTAATGTGATTAGAGAAGAGTTCATTTTCCTCTCTGCAACCCCTACTCACCTACAGCCCCAGATAAATAAATAGTGAAGAGATTTAAACTGATCAAATTGCATATCATGTGCTTTCTGGATGTTCTGTCTTTTCCCATGGAAACTTTTCCCATTGTAGAATTTTCAGTCTTTTCTGAAAAGAGACTGACACTTTAAGTAACTGCACTAGAACTCATGTAGTAACACAGTAAAGCAGAAGGAAAATATGAAACAAAACTCCTTATGGAGCTGACTGTGCTTTGAATTCTGCTTTGCTACTTCCTACTGGGCGATTCTTGCTCTGTCTGCACCTCAGTTTTCCTTGTCTGCCAATGGGTATAAATTACACCTACTTTATATGGGACTAGTAAGAACTAAATCCAACCTTACACTATGTGTTCACTACATGTGAGCTATTATTACTGATGATAATACCGTGTCCCAGCAGGGTTGTTGGCTGAGGAAAAGACCATACTCTGATAATACTTGAATTTTGAAAATTTCAGAAAGATGACTGGCACCTGCCATATTGTGGTAAGAGTCTTTTGGTCCCTTGTTGCCCAAACATTTCCTCATTTGCTCCTAAACAGTGCCCCTGGATCAGATCCATACATGCCTGTGTGCCTGTGAATGGCGCCAGTCCAGATAACTACCTGGACTGCAGAGGCATTTAATGGTAGCCAAGGCACATCCCTTTTATGTCATTTAGATCATTTTCTACATTTTATAGACTACTACCACTAGGTAATTTTCAAGAAGTTTTCACTTTCTTGTTTTGAAAGTTTACTTCAAAATCATAGTTGCCTGTTTGATGTTAAATGAGTTAGGTAGGACACTGGCAAGATTGTAGCACTGAATGTAAGTTGCCTGGATATGGTAGCTACAGACTTCTAGAGCCTGGGTGAATATCTAGGTACAAAGAAGAGCATACTAACTTTTCACAGGTTATATACATGTACATCACAGCAACTGTTTGAAGAAAAGTGCATTTGGAAGGAAGAGCGTTGCAGCAATGAAAGTACATGTTGCCCTTGCAGTGTTTACAAATTGAAAATTCAATATAAGCAGAATCTTATTTAATCATTCTTTAATTATTTTCATGAAATTTCAAAACAATGGATCAATAATGATATTTTGTTTCAGGCTGTTAACAGCCAGCACTTTGGCTCTGCAACCAAATTAAGAAATCAGTTCTTGTTAATTACACTTAAAGATGATGGCAGAGATCTTTGTGCGAAGCGAGAACCTGATCTATGGCTATTTTGTTCCATACGTGGTGTAATGAGAACCCTGTTCTCAGCCAAAGCCCTGTGTTGTCTGGGCAACTCCCGTTGCCATAGCAACGAAATTCTTTTGCGAGAGCAGGGCGAATGCTAATTGTAGCCATTTGTTGTTCCTTCTGTCGATCCCTTAACTAGCACAGTTGTAGAGCAGCCAGAGACTCTGGGTGAACAGCACGGAGTGCCCCCAAAAGCATTGCTGCTGAAGGCAACCGGCTGCTCTGCTTAAAAAATCATTTGAGCAGCCGACAGTGCTGACAGTGCCACTATGTGGGTGGAAACGCAGCTTGACTCAGACCCTGACAACTGTTGATCTGGGACTTAGGGAGAGAGAAGACTGTTTAAAACCTGTTGAGAAGGTGCTGATGACATGGAGATTAATTTGACAAGAGTCCCTCAGAGGTAGGTGCTGGGCATATCATAACAACTGTTTATGCAGGCCTCAGTCCGATATTGGAATGCCCAGAGGCTGTAGGAGACAGATCAATGGTTATTCCTTTTATTTCCATTTGAAGCTGCATTACTGTGACCTAAGGTAAAAATATTCATTTGTTTGCAACCAGCCAATTGTAATTCACATAGGTATTAGTTTGAGCTTGTACCTCTAATTCCCTCCTCTCTCTATAAGCCTTTATTTTTAGAGACTTATGATTTAACTGCCAGAAATAAGTTGAGACTAAAAATCAACTCAACATAAATGCAAACTAAACCCTTTTTGAAAAAGAAAAGTGATATCTACCAATTGCCTGGTCTTTCAAGCTAGTTTAATTTGAGAAAAATGTTCTTAAGCCTGGCAAGCTGTAATTCATCATGAAACCTAATTGCTATAGGTACATGAAGAAAATCATAATTTTAAGAAAAAAAATGTGAGGTACTATTATGCTATTATATCATTCCTTTAAAATTTTATTGACCCATAAAAATTGTTAAATTCATGAGACTTTTAAAAATTACTCTACCAGCTACTGGTAAACATAGTAATACATTTTGATGTAGATTTTGAGGCATAAATGCAATATATCTGCCTCCTAATTGAACAGGCCGATGGGTTCATCCTTCCTGAAATTTTCTTAAAATTAAGAACTAAGGTTTGTTATGCCTAGCTATATTTGTATTTTTATTTTTTTTATTAATTAGTTTTGTACTCAGTGAATACAGTCAAGTTAGTACCATTGTTAGCCTTGTCCATGTCCTACCCCCTCCCCCTAACCCCTTCTTGTTGAGGTATATGGGTTGTGGAGTTCGCCCACATTTATGGGTAGGAGGAAATGTCTCTTGAGTATCATGTCCCAACATGTGCCTCTGACATTCTTTCCGCCCCCTCTTCCGCAAAATTTCCCTGAGCCATGTTAGGTTCATTTTGGGTCTGCTTCAGTGATGAGGTGTTGGGAGCCTCTTTGTCTCTGGTTATCTGATTTGATAGGAGTTGATTGTTCTCTGTGTCAATCTCCTTCACCCTTGTGCTGGTACCAGGTTCACCAAGAAAACAGCACTCTTGCTTGTTTCGCCAATTATTCTTAGTTTCAGCTGGGGCCCTTTTGAGGCATGATGGGGTGGTTCTTTCCTTAGGATCTGTGTCTATCTGAAAAAGAGAAGCAGATTCTCCAATGGAGAGTAAAGTTAGCACCAGATAATTGGGATAACTCGTTATTTTTTTGATAGAGAATCTAATAGGTGTAGGCCCTCTTGTAGCCCATGATTAGTGGTAGCTTGGTAATGGAGAGCGAGCTCATGTTTGGATATGGTTCTGACTTGTTTCCCAGCTCCAGCTATGGGTTCCGTTCCACTGAGCAGATCAGTTAGCCAAATCAAGAGCAGTTGGTTTTCCACCATGGCTGTGTGCCACTATTGCACTTGTATGAGCATCACGACAGGTTATTTGCTGCTAAGTAGGTTAGACCATGAGTTGCTTGAACAGATATTGGTCATTTTCCCCCAGTCACCCATGTAGCACCATCTGGCACTAGACGCGCTCACTGTCTAGGGACTGACTCTCTTCCAGCTTCCAGCCATGTCATTCCATGTTACGTGTCAACCACATATGGTGTCTTTAGCAGTAGCTATTTTTTACTATATAGCTTAACATTGGACATTACAATGACCCAGTTATAACCAGAGATTTTTGTTTTTTAATGGAGAGTATACAAAGAAGGCTTTAAACTAAATGTGATACTTTTTCTTGATATTTTTGTCACTCCCTGCTTCTTCCACAGATATGACTATCAGGGTTTCAGTCTTTGCCCCAAAAGAAATCTGCTTCTGATGATGGTGATCAGAGTATATTATTTTTATGTCTCATTCATTGATGAAACTAGATACCCTTCCATAAATATCAAGGGGGGTGGGATTTCTTGATAATGGACTTGTTGAAATCCCTAACACCTACTGTATTCTCTGTTTATAGTTTTTCATTAAGAAAAAAATAATGCCAGTGAACTATATAACAAATACTATTTTCAAAGTGTATGTCTCATGTTTAGCTTTTATTTGTAAAGTGTTTAAGACATTCCTTAATTCCTAAGATGAGAGGAAAGGTTATTTTATTAAATCACCTGCTTGAGAATGTTTGGCTATACTGCTCAAACACAGAGCTCCTAGCTTATTTATGATAAATAAGAACAGAGCTCTGAGGAGAGAGCCACCCCATCATACCTCAAAAGGGCTCCGGCTGAAACTAAGAAATATCGGAGAAACAAGCAAGGGGGCTGTTTTCCTGATGAACCAGATACCAGCACAAGGGGGAAGGAGATCAGCACAGAGAAAAATCAACTCCTACCAAATCAGAGAGCCAGAGCCTCAGAGGCCCGCAACACCTCATCACTGAAGCAGACCAAAAATGAACCCAACATGGCTCAGGGAAATTTTGCGGAAGAGGGGGCGGAAAGAATGTCAGAGTCACATGTTGGGTCATGATATGCAGAGACATTTAGCTTACCCATAACTGTGGGCTAACTCCACAATGCATGACCCGTATACCTCAACAAGGGGGCCAAGGGGAGGGGGTTGGTCACGGATGAGCCTAATAATGGTACCAAACTGACTGTATTTGCTGAATACAGAACTGACTAATAAAGAAAAAAAAAAAAAGAACAGAGCTCTGGAGTTTCAGAATACTCTTAATTCTTCAGTCAACAGGGATGGAGATGTCACATATACCACCAGTTGCTGCTTCTGGCCTCCTCAAATGGTTTGGGTTCCCCTAGATCTCAGAGAACAGATGAAGTCTAAACCATCCTTACAGCAATGCTATAATCCATTCATGCTGGCAGAGAATTTGTGTTGGATAAAACTTAGTGTAGCATATGATAGCTGGCAGAATAAATCTATAGCACAGCCTGGCCATGGTGGCCCATCCTCACTCCAGGGAAGTTCTTTGCCCTCAGAACCAGAGGGATGAAAGGACTAAAAAAATTGAATGTGACATGAGGAGGTTTCTAGTATCAAGGATTTTTCTACAAGTATATAATATTCAAATGCAATAGGGGAGCCACCCTGTGGACCTAGCACACTCACTGTATTAATTATTTTCTCATTACCATGACCAAATACCTGACAAGAAACAACTTAAGGAAGGATTTATTTCTGCTTACAGTTCACGAGGATGCAGTTCATTATGGTGGAAAAGGCACGGTGGTAGAAGGCAGTTGAGTACATTGCATCCACAGTCAGAGAGGAGAGGGATAGGTATGAATACTGTTACTCATATTATTTTCTCCTTTATTTTGAGCTTAGGACCCCAGCCCATGAAATCATTAAATGGTACCATCCACAGTGAGAATGGGTCCTCCCACATCAATTCACCTAATTTCAAAACTTCCTTATAGACATTCCCAAAGATTTTTGGTTTTTCGAGGTAGAATCTCACTCTAGCCCAGGCTGACCTGGAATTCACTATGTAGTCTCAGGGTGGCCTCAAAGTCATGGTGATCCTCCTATCTCTGCTTCCCGAGTGCTGGGACTAAAGGTGTGTGCCACTGTGCCCAGTATTCAAAGATTTTTTTTCATTGTGACTCAAAGCCCTTTCAAATTGACAACCAGAGATTAACCATCACACATACCAACTTTGTTCCAGTGACAGAGCAGTGGTCATGACTAATCAGGTTCCAATGCAGATCTGTGCAGGTATTTAGCATTTTTGGATAATTTATAGCCATTTATATGTGGTAGGGTAGCTAAGCTCTTGGGAGCAGATACTGTTCCCAAGTAATTTTAAGTGGAAGACATGAGTATTTGGCTTTTAGAATCAGGCTAATTGATAAAAGTTGGACAAGCACAAGGACCATCACCTTGTTAGGAAGAAAAGAAATCATGACAAAAATGTTTCCCTTCCATCATCACTGGCAAGACAACCTCTTGAAATGAGCACCCTGCAGTCCTAGATAGCATTTCAGTGTGAGAAATTTGTCCTCTTGAAAGACAGTGAGTCTTGGTGGAGATAGCATAGGAACACCAGAGGGGGAGTGATGTTGGATGGCTGGTGAGGTTCCTGTGGCCCTCTCTTCTGGATTGAGATTCCTCCTAAGGCAACTTCTAGCAAACCAAGACACCTGTTGGATCTGAAGTACCACTCCAATGAAAAAATGAGTAACCTGAATTTCAAAATTACATTTTTATCCCTGTTTAAGAGATGCCATGCCCTGTTCCTCCTTTTAAATTAAGGAAGTTTGGGCAAGTGACCCATTATAATGATCCTGTTACCTGTTCCCAGGAAGTTTGGTTGGCCATTCTAGCAGCTAATTGTAGGTGCAAGCAGGCTGATTTTGAAATCTTAACTGTAAATTATACCTCAGGTGAATGTTTTTCAAAAGGTTGATTAGTGATTGAGTTATGTGAGTCAGCAATCACTAGAACTCTGTCAGGAAAAAATTCTCCCTAAGAATATGTGCACTTTGGGGACAGTCCTGAATAAGGTTGATAATTATCCCCACACATATTGCTAATACCCTGACAGTAAGCTTTTTTCTCATTATTATGTTTGTGTTTTGTAGTTTGAGTCATTTTTTCAATTGTTTTGAGCTAAATGTGTCAACTTTCACAATTTAGCAGATTATCTGAATTGCCTTTCATTGTGCCCCATATTAAGCAATTTGTAACTGAGAGAGCTTGGAAAGTGAATTACTTCCAACTAGTAATTATACATCCATATTTTTTATCTAAGCATGTTTTCTTAACTTTGAGTAATGGTAGTTCAATTATTTATTTATTGAAACTTAATTTATTTTTTCTTTGTTAGTCATTGCATAAAAGTAGTCAGTCAGATGAGAAACTGGCATCACTTAAATTATAAATTATATAAAATGAGAAATACTTTGTCAGTGGTTCCAAACCTTACTACCTAAAAATTACTTTTATGCCTGAGGAGCTGTTGCCCATTAATAGTTTCTAGGAGAGAGGTGAGTACAATTTCAGCAGTGGTGCTGCCACTAATAAGTTGTCCTTGCTCTGGTAAATTCCTGACACCTGTGCTCATGAAAGCAACCCTAGTGAAACTCAGTGTATCCAAAGAAAGAAGAAGAGAATGGAAGAGAGGGAGAGAAGAAAAGAAATAAGAGGGAGGGAAAGCAGAAGGAGATTAGTTGGGAAGAAGGAGCTCAGTGAGAGGAAAATAAGAGAAGGGAATAAGGACTAAGCTTGATCAAAATACATTAGATACCTGCATAAATTATCCAAAAATAATTTTTAAAAATTACTTTCATGCACTTTATTCCAGTTCTACTGAATGGGAACTTTCTTAGTGACTATTTTAAATACATTCCTCAAAAACTGATTGTTTGACTGAGATATCCTTGATCAGAAAGGGAGGATTTGGGATATTATAACCTGGAATCTCACCTTGACTATCATGTTCTAATATGAAAGCAAAGCTGCAAACCTTGATGAGAGTTCTGATATATTCAGAAACCAATGGGGTTATATTTCCATCATTGGTCTTTGTTGGGTGTTTTGGTTTTCTCTAAAAAGAAACTATTTCCAATGCTACTTGAAAATTAAAAACAAAATGCCCAATAAAAATAGTGCCAACTTGTTAAGATCAGCTTGATGGCAAATCAGTTCAATGCAAAAGAAAAGTACTATAGGACATAGACAACAGAGTTACTGTGGCTTAGATGTTATATTTAAAAAAGAACACTTCAGGGATACAAAAGAAAAATTACTGTTTCATGAGCTAGTGACGAAATTCTCATTTCAACCTATGTTCCTTCTTAGAACTTGCAGCATACTTCCACCATTAGTGAAAACTACAAATAACCAGAAGAACAACTGGGTAAAATAATCAGAAAATTTCTTCACTAAGTCGTGGTTTTTAGGAATCCCTTGAACAGTGACTTGTTGGTGTGGTTCATGTTTGATCTGTGTGTTAGTAATAACTGGTTCTCCAGAACTGAGGAGGCCAGTGTTGAGACTGCTGCTCCCCAGCCCACAGCACAGGAGCTAATAGCAGCATGTGATTTCCTTATGTAAAGGCTGGGCTTCTGATTAACTAGGGCAGAATGAAAGAGCAGCTTAACATGTTTGTCTGTACAGCACTGTTTTCCTCATGTATTACCTAAACTTGGGCTTCGATACCCATGACCTTGAAGCTAATTCACAGTTGTGCAAGGAGTGTCTTTATAGTAAGGTGTTCTCCACCCACCACAATCACGAGACCGCAATACACTTGACACACCTGTCTGAAATTTCCCTTCCAATGTTTTTTTAAATCCCTTTTTAGAAGTAACAATATTCAGATAGACCAGAAGAAATAGCTACATCTTTGGTATTCAGTTTCTGAAAGTCAGTTAACCCCTTGTTTGACAATTCAGTATTCACATTACAAATAGTTTTGGTCCTGCTATGTTGTTTGGCCCCTTTTCCCTTCTGTTGTGTCTTTTCTTTCACTTCCTTGCTTAGCTCTTCTTAAACATGCTGACAAACTCCAGGCTCTATTTTAAAGCTGGAAGGGGAGAAAGAAAAAAAAAAAAAAAAGACAGAAATAACTGAGCTTTCAAATTCTTGCTGGCAAGCTAAGGTTGCTAGTTCTTCTGAAAGCTTCCCTAGCAAGCAAACTTTCTGAAACAAAACAGAACAAAGTCTCAAAATTGCCCATAAACTCTAGCCATTTCTAACCAGTATATTCTTGCCTCCACTTCTTGAGTCAATCACTTTGATTGGGACTCTTCTGCATTATCCAGGAACACTAGTGATTTCAAAGCTGTCTTTCAGATGTCACCTTCCAAGCCCAATCTATGGTCTGCTCCTGGCCACAAAGTGATCATCACTGCTTCCCTGTGCCTCTGTCAAAACCTGGCTGTTGTTGATGTAGCTGTCTGTCCTGCTAAGGTATACACTCTTCCTCTGTGATTCCCTAGGCTAAGCAGGTGCCCAGCAGAGAGAATGGATTAAAGGAGCTTGGTGATATTATTTCTTTCTATTCATAAAGTGTTCTGTCCCTAAAATGTTGGCCAATATCATCTATCTAATTATATTCTCACCTAGTATCAGATTTATTCATATTCATGGCTAAAAGAAATTTATTTATTATTACTATAATTTTTATGAAGATTTATATACATACACAAAATACGCATTGTATTTTCTCAAAATGAACACGTATATAACTGGCACCCATTCAGTTTTAGCATTTAAGAAAATTTAGAAACTTATCAGAAAAATTGATTCTTAGTGTCATAAGAGTAGTTTGCCATTTTACGTGTGTGTGTTTGTTAGACTAAGACAGAGGGAGAGAGAGGCAGTGGTGCCTGTGGGGTATAGATGGTTTTACTGTGTAAAAGTACTTTTTTTTATTTTCCTTGTTGCTGTCCCTTGGCAATTTCAAGGGAAATTGAATTAAGATATGTTTTTTCTAGCTACATTCAAATGTATGTAAATGGATTGTAAATAAAAACTTTAAAGGAAATGAAAATGCTTTACAAATATCCCATTAATTCGCAAAGCATCCCTATATGACTCTGAATAGGACTGTTGTCATAGAATCCAAGATCTAGAAGAGACCTATCTAGCAGATCTGTGAGTGCCCATTACAGGAAGATAATGGGCCACTCTTTCTTCAAAATGTTCAGAAAAGGAAACTGCATGCTTTTATTCTAGCTGCCTTTAACTTGAGCTGTCATGCAGACTATAAGAGGTACAACAACCAAAGTAGCCTACTCCTGTGCATTCTCATTTACCCCAAAAGTTATCCCACAGTGCCCCCAACAAGATGTTTCGGGTTCCTCTGGATTCACCTCCCAGGTTCCAACTCAGCCTGCTCCTCTATCCCACCCCACACTGGATCCAACTATCCCTTGCCCCAGTCACCACCACTGCCACATACACACCATATTCTTCACTGCATGTGGTGTATTTCCAGCCTCCTCAGGGTTACTCAGGTCTGGCCTTCACTGCCTAGGTGTGCTGCTTGCTTGTTTCAGTCCCTAGCTTGTCATGTTAACACTCCCTTCCTGCAATTTTCCTCATAATTCATTTCTTTATTCTACCCAGACTGCTAATGATAGCATCCAGAGCCACAAATATTTTAATGCTAAGTTCCACTACCTTGGACACATGACTCTGTGCCTCCCCAGACTCCTCTTTTCACAGAAGCACCAAACCTCACTGCTTCGCCATCCTAGAGCCATTTCTAGTATTTCCTGCATCATACACTTGTCAGCTTTTTGCCTCTTCACCTTGTAGACATGCAGCCTCTTTATTTCACATCCCATTGGAAATCATGATTTCTTTATCTCATCCTAATCTGGGAAGAATTATTCATACATCAACATGAAAGTATAAATATATAAAGTAAAGTTATAAAATACTGTAAACAGATATGTGAGAGTCATTTTGTAATGCATTCTTTCTCCCTTATCTCCACTGAGCTTACATCACATGCTGACCACTTCAGATTTCTATTTAGCTAGGGATCACCAAACACAATAAGGAGGAAAGACATGGATGGGTGGTGTTGACAGGGACTTTTGTGGTCGCATACTGAGAATCAGTTTAAAATACTATCTTTTTATTTTCCTATGTCATCTTTTTTTTTTTTTTCTCATGTCCATCCAGGTAGTGGCATGTAGTAAGGCCTCTAAGACACAGGCTTTTGGAGTTGGAACCTAATGGCTGCATTTGGCTAAGAGAGTAATGTGTCAATTATTTCTCATTCAGCTTTGATATTTAATCTCTTTGTGCCTCAGTTTCTTCTTCTTTAAAAATTCCTAAAATAAACATATTTTATAGATTTCTGTGGAGGTGAAATTCTATACTTCAAAGCTTTCTTCAAAATGGCTGGCCCAGAATAATACCTAGGAGGATATGAAAGACTGCAGATAGTATTGTGTTTCAGATGCTACTATTACTGGAGTTACCATTCTTGATATTAAGACCAATGCTTTAAAGACACATGTCAATATTAATATGCCTGCTAATATGATCAGAGAGCTAAGTGACCAATTCACATTATTCATATGGAAGAAAGAGACTCTGAACCTTATATGTGTTGTGGCTTTTCTTGTGTGCCATGAAGCCTCAACAGTTCATTATTAGGATGCCAAATGCATTCAAGATTCAAATTGCAATTCAGTAGCTGGAATGTGGTTAGTTTATTTTGTACAGCACATTATTTTAAAGGATCACATTCTGAAATGTATGCAAATTCAAACCTTCAAATCCCTTTACTAATCCTTCAACGAATAGTTGTTAATTTTGATAGGTTGGATTTAAACATGAGGAATAGTTCTTTATGGATGATCAGAAGATGGGAGGCCAGTGAGATGGGAGTTTAAATGTCAATCCTGAGATTTTCTTAATACATGAAATTTTCACTATCTCTTTAAAAAGAACAAAAGCTTTCCAGAAGTGAGAGAACCATCGGTTGTAATTACAGTAAAGTTTCTATGGACAACTGATGTGTAAGGGAAAATATCTAAGTACACACAGAGGCACAAGGTAAATATATACAGTGGTCAAAGTGGCTCCCCACAGTTTGACAAGATACATTTCTTGTCTGAGCCATTCTGTAATAGACAAGGACCTGAGTGATGAAAGAAGTCCCTCATGAGTGCAGCAAGCTGTAGGAAAGGAGTAGATTAAGTGTTAAAGTTATCTGCATGGATTAGTGAGGCTGTAGGTTTTAATCATAGACAGTTGAGAAATATTGCCCTGTGTGTGTTCTGTCCTGGTAGTCTTAGTATTTGACTCTGTCAGGGCAGTGATCACTTCTCCAGAACCAGTAGGGCTGGTAGAGCTCAGGGGAATGAGAGCTGTTGCGTACATTGCAAGGCAGCCTGCCTGGGGCTGTTCTACTCTCCAGACAGCCATTCCTGACCCCCACCTCCAGTGCACTTATGCTGTCCAGTTGCTGCTGTGTGCTCTTGTTTGAACAGGCCACTTTCTTGACCAGAATCTCTATCAGAATGACCCCATGCCATTGTTACCATGGGTACTAGTTCTGGCCAAGAAAGTCTATAAATTTTACATGGAAAAGTTAGGCTTTGTATGTCTGAGAATGGCTGCTAAACTCCAAAGGCATTTAGAAATAAAGTGCAAAGGGTGAAATCAAACTAATATTTAATGAGTAACTACCATATTCCAGTGTTTTGTTGTATAGATTAATTCATTTAGAACTCAAAGTACCTTTTGGGAGCAAATCCATTCTTATAAATGAGAAAAGCCAAAGTTCAGAGTATAAATTGTTCAAAGTAGCATAGCTTCCAGATAAGGCCACTCGTGCTGGGTATGGGGGTGGAGCTGGTATATGTCTACTGTAACTCTGCTGGCTACCTGAGATCTGCAGCTTTTCTATTTGATGGCTGCCTTGACCTTTGCTTTCTGCTTATTCTTTTTACCTGTTTTCTCCAAACCAGCATTTCTTTGTGTGTATGTGTCTTATGGTTAATGTAGCATAGAAGCCACAGTAGATTTTCTATAAATGATGAATTATAAATATATGTACAAATGGAGATATGAGGGAACTAAATAAAACCAACTTCAAATTTTCTCTCTTTCTCATGAACCTTTTCCTGTTTTGTAAGTTGGAAATAACAAGAGCTACTTTAGTACTTTGACGAGCCAATGACAACATGTATATAAAACACCATCTTATTTTTTTAAATCTGCTTAATTTATGCTACTTACTTTTCTCTAAGTATTTTCTCCTCTAGATACTTGAAGACATTATGGACTATTACTGTTACTGTTTAAGCTCACTGAAAAATATCATCCCCATGTCAACTAGCATGTTCCCTGATATGATGCCAAATACACAGGCTTTTACTAAGTACTGTTGGTGTTGAAGTTTCATGGTGAGGAATAAAGTTCTCACGATAGTCTCGGTTCTGTAGATCAGCTCATGGTGTTTGCTTACAAATGACTAGTTTTAGTCAATGAGCCAGAATATTTTGACTGCACTGGTTATAAGCTATCAGTAATAACTATTTCTAAAATATTAATATTTTATCTACAAAGTACAGTTATGATAATATATGTATATACTATATGTAATATTCAGTACCTATTGCTAATGTTTGCTTATGATAATACATTTAAGTTATTTCATTTTTGTGATGTTTGTTGACCAGTTTCAAAAATTGTGTTTTTTGACTTTTATTGAAATAATTTCAACAGTCCATTTTGAACATGACATGGGATCTGAAAATCATAAAATTTCTGCATGTAAGATCTTTCCTTTGAAAATTTCAGTGATTCACTTTAGAAATTCATCTATGGTGCTTAATTCTTATTTGAAGTGGAGATTTTTTATTATATCACTTACATGAGATATTAGACAATTAAAGAAATTAGTCCTTAATATTAATTGTGCTTAATAGTTATATTTGTAAATTTTTTAAATAAACTGAGATCAGATGGATAGAGAGAGTCATGAGCACCTTTCTGTGTAGAGGAATTGCTATTGATTTATGACAAATGCCAGTGAGAGCAGGCAGGCTTGGGTTGTTGCTGTCAGATGAGAACTGAAAGCAGACAGGTTTTGTTATCAATCACAGGTTGTCCATGTAAGACAGAAGTGGCTGTTATAATTGATTTGATAGCTCTGAATGACTTGAGCCAGTGGCCAAAACGGGTTGTGGCAACTCAACCATGTATGACATTGACATGAAGAGGAGGTGACATGGCTCCTCAGAGGTGAAGTTAGACAATTTAAAGGAGTAAATTACTCACCAATTTAATAATTCATACATGTGAACTTCTGATATGAGATGATAGAGAAGAAAGAAAGGAGGTATATTTTTACTTTTCATAGCTTTACTTTTAGAGGATGTTTTTTAGATTTGATGAGCCTTCTCTACTTTATTCTTTCATCCTCTGTATTACATATATATTTTAATTTTGAGCATCACGTATTATCTAGTGTTTGTGTTAAGAAGCGACTTGATGTGAATGTGAGCTTATGGGAAGCAAAGAAATATCATAAGAATCAGACTCTCTGTGTGTGACCTTAATTCTTGAGTCTAAAGTGAATAGATTGAATTTTGTTAGAAAGTAATTTAACAAACTAAATACAACAAAAGGTTAAAGTAGCTGATGATATTGTGGCTAATTATAATATAGATCAACATGATTCTGAGTGTGTCATTATTAGCCAGTTGCACACACATGTGGGGCAGAGAATATTTGAGTAACAGTAACCTGTTTGCTGTATTAATCATGCTAGTGTTCTCACATAGAGATTCTTGTCTGAGCTAGATAAAGCTAGGACTCCTCTCAACAACACTTTGAGTGGCATTTGCTTCCTTGAGCATTGAGATAGAAAGTGCTTAATTGTAAATATTAGTGATGTTTGTGCTGAGAGGAGTCCTGTTGCGTTCCATGCATAGTCCTTTACAATACTTAACCTGTTGAAATTGATAGTGGAAAGAGATCAGGGTGACTGTTTGCATGGGATTTTCTTTTTCTAAGTCAACATATATCAGGAGCTAAGGGGTCATAGCACAATAGGTATGGAAGTCTTAAATATAATTAAGCCATCATATCTGAGAAATCCTTCTTCAGATTTTGTCTGTAGAGAACTCTCAGTGTTATGTATATTTCTTTGCCAAGACTTCTCCCAGAAATCTAAACTGAGATATTTTTGTTTCAAACTTGAGAATAAGATGATGTAACAGAAGCTGTATAGTTTTTTTATGAATAGCATTTGTTACTTTCTTTTTAATAGTTAAAACATTATGGATATTTTTATTTGAAAAGTTTTATGGAAATTAATTGATAACCTTGTATTTGTTGAAAAAGTTCTAGAAATCTTTTTCTTGTGAATTTCTCTAAAAAACATTTTACAATCATTAGTGTGCTTATTAGACTCATTTAGATAAAATTACTTATAATTCAGTAGTACTTCTTAATGAGTAATGATATAAGAAGAAAGCTAACATCTGGAATTAAAGCCTTAGGATTTATAGATTCTACATATAAAGATCTATCCATGGTGACTTTCAAATGTTTTGGACCTATAGCCCACATTTAGAAAAACAGAATATATTTGACCCTGCATGTGTATACACTCCCTACCTAAAGACTCAAAGCAAATGAAAAAAAAATGCACTTTACTTTTACCACACAAGATATATTCTGCTTTCTTTTCTGATGTAGTCTTCTTTTTCACTTTGTTCCATTAACACAAAGCTATACCATGTGATGCCAGTTTTGATGCCTAGAGATCTAACGTTTAGAACATAATGTTCTACTCTGAGTATCTCATTTTACTGAATAAGAAACTAAAGCTGAGGCTAGAGAGATGTCTTAGTGGTTAAGGTGCTTGCCTGCAAAGCCTAAGATCTCATGTTGAACTCTCCAGAGCCCTTGTAAGCCAGACACACAAAGTGATGGAAGCCCACAAGGTCATACATGCTCTACGGGGGCACACATGTCTGGAGTTCAATTGCAGTGGCTGGAGGCCCTGGCGCCCCACTTCTTGCTCGCTCTCTCTCTGTCTCTCTCTCTCTCTCATACACACACACACACGTGCGCGCGCACACCAGTCTGTTGATCTTGCCTCAAAAATAAAATAAAATAAAATGAGAAAAGAAAGAAACTAAAGCCAAAACTTAGAGATACTCTATGCCAAAAAGTAGTAAAAATAACAGTAATAATAATAAGTGGACAAAGCACAGAAGTTGAGCTGTAAGTCCTCAAGGAATTCATATACAAGAGCAAATAAGTCATAACACTTCTTTAGATTTTACTAATGTGAATAATGGGGTATGGATAAAACTAAAAAATGCTAAATGGTCAAAAATTCTAAATTTTGAAGGAGTAGACAAAGATAAACTATATTTTTCACAAGATATTTAAGGAATGATGCTAATATAGAATTTCTTACAGATAAGGAAACATGACACATCAAATCTTACAAAATAATGAGGGTCAGAGTTTAAGATCATTAGCACACTTTTGGCTATTTTATTTTGCTGTTCCAAATTAATCAAATATCCCACAGAGTCAGCATAGTTTAACACAGTGGGATATTTCTTACAATAACAGACTTTTAAGTATTTTCATTTGTACAGACACAAGAGTATGTCAGATGATCCACAAAGCCCACCTAGATATTTTAAAACCTCCATATTCAAGTAGTGAAACAGCAGAAAATAAGCAAGAAATCTCTCTAAATTTAGGTCTAATTCTTATTCCTGTCAGCTGTGATGAGATAAGCAACCTGACATTTTGGTTCTTAATATTCCTCGCATTCTTTTAATGACCATATTGGACTGTGCATAGCAAGCAGCTTCATGATTTTTGAATATGGCAGTTATAGCTTTCATTTAGATTTATTGGCTTATTCTGTTTCTAAGCATTTTTTAAAGATATTTATTTATTTATTTGGGAGAGAGAGAAAGAGAGAATGAGTGCACCAGGGCCTCTAGCCACTGCAAATGAATTCCAAACACATGCACCACCATGTGCATCTGGTTTACGTGGGACCTGGATAATTGAACCTGGGTCCTTAAGCTTCCCAGGCATGTGCCTTAACCACCACTAAGCCATCTCTTCATCCCTGTTTCTGAGCATTTTTATCTGTGGTGACTGGTATAATTACAGAACTGCCTTTATGGTGTGAAGACACAGTTTTATGGTCAAAATGTTACACAGAAGTAAGTATGGTAGCTATCTAACTAGATTGCTTAATATTTATCAAAATGACATTCTTTTTTGTTGTTGTGCTGTGGCTTATCATAGTGTCCTGAATATTCTTTCTTAATATAATTATAGGATTGGATTTTCTTGTGAACTTTATGAGATATTAATCAAAATTAAACATTTAAGCTCAAGATATTACTTGCTATTGGACATAAAATTTACAGCTTCTTCCTCACTTTGGTTGTTTAAGCTAATGAATTCAATTTCCATCCTATGAGTCCCAGGAGCATCTATTTTAGAATCTGGGACTGTAGCTGTTCCTGGCTTTGGGCTGGTTAGGTCCACATCTTCTTCTGAAACAGCAGGTGGTACGCAAGCACAGAATAACAGGTTTTAAGTGTTGTGAATGGCATAAATAAGCAGATTGGTAAATGCAGAAGCCTTTCTTAGATAGCAACATTTAAGCTATAATTAACAAGAAGGTTCCAGCAAAGAAATAAGCAAGGAAGAAACAACAGTAAAGACCTAGGCTTATTAGAAGAACCAATAGAAAAGTAATGTTGACAAATTAGGTGGTAAATAAATGGGGTGATAACAGATTTTCAAGATGTAGCCTGGGACCAGAGAGCCATAGTCCAGAAAGATTTTGAATTTTCTAACAATATTGATGCTATCTCATTTCTATTGAGCACTAACTAGATGAGTATTTTCCATGCATGTTTCATGTGACCATTACATTATCTCATCCCTGGGAAGAAATAGGCAATATTATTTCTTCTTTATGGATTACAAATGCGAAGTTCAAAGAAGTTGAGTAACTCACCAACAACAAAGAAGTATGAGTTACAATGGCCTGAAATTACAGTTGTAAGGTTACCTTACTAGACTCATTCTCACCTACTATGCTACTATTTTTATTCCAACTTTGGTTTTTTCAAGGTAGGGTCTCACTCTAGCCCAGGCTGACCTGGAATTAATTCACTATGTAGTCTCAGGGTGGCCTTGACCTCATGGCGATCCTCCTACCTCTGCCTCCCAAGTGCCGGGATTAAAGGCGTGCGCCACCATGCCCTGCTATTCCAACTTTTTAAAAAAAGACCTCTAAGTAGCTTTACATTTACTCTCCTTATGGTTGGTCTTAAAAAATAATTATTTTCTTAGAGTAGCTAAATGTATAAGCAACAAAAGAATAACAGACCTTTCTATTCTTTTCTGCCCTACAATTCTATTCATTTCTGCCATAAAGTTTCTCTTTTATAATAAAAGTAATTTTAAAACTACTAACTTCTGGGGCTGGAGAGATGGCTTAGTGGCTAAGGCAATTGTCTGTAAAGCCAAAGGATCCTGGTTTGATTCTCCAGGACCCATGTAAGTCAGATGCACAAGGTGGCATACGCATCTGGAGTTCGTTTGCAGTGGCACACCTATTCTCTCTCTCAAATAAATAAATTAAATATTAAAAAACTACTAACTTCCTAGTTTATTGATGTCTTTATTTTGTTTGTCCATTTGTAATCAAATTCAGTGGTTTTCCTTTATAATTTTAATCACTTCCAAATATATGTAACATGAGGGTATAAATTATCCTACTGCTAGAGTAGGGATAAAAACCAAAATATTGCTGGAGAATGGACACATAGTGGAAGTGGGTTGCCAAGCAGAGGCCTGAGGAGGGCCAAAGAGCACAGCCTATCTGAAGAGGCAAGTTTGTTGCTGCTCAGTTCAAGCCACACGATACCCAGCATGCTGGATTTTCTATTTCAGATAAGATACCAGAAGTCAATATTTTTATGTGAAAATCCACATTTCATTTGTTACTTTTTTAAAGTAATCTGACCAAGTAAAATCATGAAACATTTCTCAACTCAAGAGGCTACCTCTAAAACTAAAGGTTTAATCTCATTTTTACAACTAAATTTAATTCTGTGATCCACCTAGCTTTTATTTTGATTCATGCTATGTAAGTGTAGATTTTAATTATTTCATCTCTCTGTGTTGAAATACTTATATTCATGGGCAGTTTACAAAAAGATAAAGTAATCCCATGAATTGTTTTCCCTCAGTGGCAATACCCAGTGCGTATCTAGAAAAATGGCAAACTGGTGTTAGCACGTTCTGTAGCTCCTATGCAGATGTCCTTGTCGTTACGGGCATCCGTCTGTATATGTGTGCAGCTTCTCCGCAGATGACATCATTGTTACGGGCATCCATCTATATATGTGTGCAGCTCCTACACAGATGTCGTTGTCATTATGGGTATCCGTCTGTATATGTGTGCTGTGCGCGTAATATAGGTTTGTGCAGCATTACACATTTGATATGTTTAAGTGCTGCCACTAAAGTAAAGATACAAATTTTATTCCCACATGTCTACCCTTTATGGTGAACTTCCTCCCTCCTCCTTCAACCATGGCCCCAGCCACAGTTGTCAGAAGCCATCATGGCACAAATTTTTGAGTTTATTATTTTCTAATATAATTATTAATTGTGCATTAGACCTTTTGTGGCCATTCCTCCAACCTCTTATTCTAGTTCCTGCCCAGGATTCCTATAATTTTTCCAAACCAAGAGGAGACAGAATATGTCCTTCAGCCAGCCAGCACGTATGTTCTAGGTAACGGCTTCCTGGACTTTTATGTAGGATGCTGCTGATTCAAAGTTCAGGTGACTACTGCATATGTGGTCTATCTGAGTAGTTCCACTTCCTGTAATGAAAACCCTGCCATTAAAAGTAAGAACTTTTCAAATCTACCTCTTGCTAACAAGCCTAATGCCTTCCTACCAATGAATGTCTTAGTGACACATTCTTCTGCCATAGTTCACCAATATTCCTTCTGAGCATCTCATCATTAGTGAAGTCATTCACCTCCCAGGGATGAGAGCAGATTGCAGATACCAAGTCAGCTCTCCTATGACAACATTGCCTTAGCCATCCTCTTACAGCCCTTATTTGGAACAGTCTGCCTGTTGGAATGTATTTCTTCCTCTGTGAAACTATTGTCCTTCTTGTGCTTTCTGACATACACCTTCTTCTCCTTGTAGAGATGGAGGGAAGCCATCATACGTGTATATGCATGCATACATAGCATGCATACATATGTATATGCATACATGTGTGTTGGGTTCCTGTTTATAAAATGGGTAAAATTAAACGTATTTTACTATATTTACTATTTTTATGTTGTTTCCTATTCTACATAATACTTTTGCCTTTTACATGCCACAACTAACTAATATTTATACATATTTAGTTTGTTCCAATTAACTATGATTATATTCATTTTATGACTTTAATAATAAATAATACATTCTTGTACCTAAAAAAAAATGCAATTTTAGCTAGATGTGGTGGAGACAGGAGGATCAGAAATTTAGGGCTAGTTTCAACTATATAGCAAGTTCAAGGGCAGCCTTGCCTAAAAATAAAAATTAGTGAAAATTTCATTCCTGCCCCTACTTTGAACACAGCATAGTTTCAGAGTCAGTATTATAGTGACCCCTTCATGTATCTCCTTGTATCCACTTTTGGGGGATTATTTGCCCTTTTTTGATGTCTAGGAATTTTTTATGTGTTCATCAAGATGTCAGTCACCATTCCATCACTTACAATAAAAATTCCTACAGAAGTTTTCTTAGAAACACATAATTGCATTCTAAAACAAATGGAAAATTAAAGTTAGAAAAAGTAGGGAAATCTTAAAAAATAGTGTCCATTAACATAGGGAGTGGGGGAGGTGGTATCTATCCTCTTCAGATTTTAAAGCATGATTCAACAATTAAGAAAATAGGAGAGTATATTTTACCTCATAAAGTGATGGCTTCTACTTCCTTCTTGATGCCCAAAGTGACAGAAATGTCTGCTAGGAAACTTCTTTGAGTTTCTGTGTTCTTTAAAACTACCCCAGGCACTTTTTTTAATGTCCTTACATTTTGACAAGCCTTCTGAGGCCCATTTTGGCCTTTTGTTTTGTTTTGTTTTGTTTTTTTCTTTCTATTCTGCAGGACATAAAATCAGTTACTCTCCACAGACACTCACTTTCCTTTAATGGAGAAGAGTGTTCAAGACTGAACTGGGAGTATCAGGATTGCTTGTCAGTAGGTCTGCAGTGGTAGGCCTGCTCCTAACACCACAGCCAGGCTCTTTAGTCATAGACTAGAAAAGAAATTCCCTTTTGTAAATTCAGAATGGTTTATTTCTCTATCTGATGTTCCTACCAAGAGAAATACTAGGCAGTATTTAGGTAGCTGCCCTCATAGCTAGACATTGTTTTGTCTTCATATTTATTGATTTATTTCCTTGCCACAAAGCCCTTCTGAGCCATTGGTATTGTTCACATACAGGGGAGGAGTTTCAGACTCACATGATTAACACATTGACCAGAGTTAAATGCCAGTGGGTAGGATTGCCCAAAGCTAAAAAGCCAAGTTTAGATTCAAACCCATGTGCTTGTCATGTTCTTTACTTGAGAAAGAAAGTTTCAGACTTGTGGAAGTTTCCAACTTCATCCTGGGTCATTGGAAGCAGATATTTGGGAATGAGGCACAGTGGGTCAGCATAAATAAGTCTTAAAGGGCTTCTTGCTTTAGACATCACATAATTGTTTACTGTTTTCCCTGTAATCCCATAAAATATTGGGCCCAATTGCTGTCTTAGTTTTCTTCCCCCTGATGATGAACTGTGGTATGAATTGGATCCCTAATTGTGACCAGGGCAGAGTAAATACCCTCTTTGTTACTGTACCTCACAGTGACCTTGTGAAAACATCCATACAGCCTTGCTTTGTTTTTGAAAAAGTTTCTTCAGATAGTCCTAATTCACTGCCCCATGGAGAGACGTGTTAAAGAACTAAACATTTGTATCAAAGAGACGCCATTTCTATTTCTTTTAAGTTTTTTAGTCTCTTTATAGAAAAGAAAATACATAAAAGGACTTTGTAATTGAGGACATTTTATTATCATCATTGATTTCTGACCTCTCATCTCTATTCCATTCACTGTAAGTTCTTAGTTTCAGTCTTAAACACTTATTTTTAAAGTGCTTATATGTACTGCTTTTCTCCTAAGGCTAATTTTTCCATGTTGCATTTTATATCCATTTGCCTGTGTTTTTTTTTTTTTAATGTTAAGTGAAGATAGTTAAACCATTACTTGAAAACTAAAGAGTCAGGAGACAAAAGTGGCCAATATATCAACCCTTTTATAAGTGAAGTGTCAGTGGACCTGGCCTCTGAGCCTCTCTTGGCTGGACTTGGAGGAGTGAGAATTTCAGATTGGAGCTATGGGAAGGGCTGAGGTACCTCTGAGTTGCTAACTGAACTACAAGACTTGATTATGTTATGAAAACAAGGTCCTGAAGTATGTATCAAGAACCATCCAACATATGAAATACAGAGATGGAAAGGTCAGAGAAGTAAGATCAGATATACGGGCCTAAACATTGCCCGAGACTTTTCCAGTAACCTTCTGCCTCTGTGAATAGTGCATTCACACAATTCATAATTATTTCATTAAGTACATTGAGAGAAAACATCAGTTACGTATATTAAAGAATTATGAATTTGAGCCAGGCATGAGGGCCCACGCCTTTACTTCCAGCACTTGGGAGGCAGAGGTAGGAGGATCGCTATGAGTTTGAGGCCAGACTGAGACTACATAGTGATTTCCAGGTCAGCATGGGCTAAAGCAAAACACTACCTCGATAAAACAAAACAAACAAAATAATAATAATAATAATAATAATAATAATAAAATATTTCTTAAAGAATTGTAAATGTGGTCTACTAACAAAAGCCCCCATTACTATCTAGCCCACTGTTTCTCAAAGTATACTAAATGAACGTACTTTCTGTAAAAAAAGAAAGCTACGAATGCATACATGTGTGGGACATACACATTCACACACAGTAGTTGTGTAGAAATGAAAATAGCTGGTTATGTACAAAACGCTTCCTATAAATTTGGTTATAAGAAATAATAGGACTGGAGAGATGGCTTAGCCATTAAGCCTGTGAAGCCTGACCCAGGTTTGAATCCCTAATTTCCATGTAAGCCAGATGCACATTGTGGCACATGCATCTGGAGTTGGATTGCAGTGGCTGGAGGCTCTGACGTACCCATTCTCTCCCTCCCTCCCTCCCTCCCTCCCTCTCTCTCTCATAAATAAATAAAACTTTTAAAATATTTTTTAAAAAAGAAAAGAAATAATATATGAAAATTCCTATATTTAATTCCCAAATAATGTGCATGTAAAGTTAAGTTCTAGTTTATCTAAAAGAACCAGCTTTACAATCTATTGAACATAGTAGCTTCTTAGCTAACAATTGGGTTTGAGTCTTAATAAATTATGATAAATTTTAGCAGAAAGAGGGCACTGGTCATCAAAGCATATGCTGATGGGGTTTTCTCTGGCTTTTTCTTAAGTTCCTTTCTACTGTTTAAAATGGTAGGATTCATGTTCTAGCAATAATTGCAGAGGTTTGTGTTATTATAAATTTTGAATATCAATTCCTCCCCTTCTGTGACAGTTCTACCACTAGGGAAGTCAGGCTTGCAAAGTCTAATTACGGCAGCATTTTGATATCCCTGCCTATAATATTGGCAGGAATTTAAGCCATGGTAGAATTCACTGGTGACACTGTTGTAACTAAAAAGCACAGAATGTGGACTCAAGTATTGGATGATGTCAAATAGTCTTTCTGCAAGTTCAGAAGTGCCTCGCATGGTTCTAATATGAAATGCTAATTACTTGCAAGAGAATGTAAATAAGGTAGCACTAAGTCCTATTTCAGTGACTAATGAAAGCTGTTGTACTGTAATCAGTGAGATACAGAGCAACAGGGCAATTCATTAAGAAAACCATAGTTGACAAGCAGCTAATGCATGCCAGTGTAGACTTTTCCTCTTGCTTCTTGTTATTTCTATCATTTCTCCTGTTTGATAATAGTAAGTCCCATATGGAAATATATAACAAGGATTAGAAGAAAGTAGCAGCCAAATTTTGCCAAGCCATGCTGAATATCTAGAGTGTCTTGTTTTGGTCATCTTTCTTATGAAAAACAACCTCCATATTAGGCTGATTGAAAGTACAGTAATTTCTCTGGTCAGCAAATGGCTAGGTCTGAGAATTTTTCATGTTACTTCTCCATTCATGGGTAAACCTAACACTGCTACAGAATTTCTGTTTTCCAGACTCTGTTTACATTTCAAAGTTTAGTAACATTTTACTTTCAATACTTTAGTAGTAGAGCACTTTTAACAAATTAAAAACACTAAGTTGCCTGGTGCTCCTCTCTTCTTGGTGTTACAAAGTGCATGCTTTGGTAAATAAAAGTTGAACTTCTAGAATAGTGTTTCTGCTCTGGGGCAACATTCATCACAACATCAGCAATGCGAGTTGCTGCACTGTTCTTACACCTGTATAGCCAAATATCTTCCTTACAGAACATTAAAGTCAACCAAATCATTGTTCCCTATCCCCCCAAAATGCAAAAATGCTAAAAATAAATTAATAAATAGATAAAATGACTCCTGTAGAAGGGTGTCTTTCACTATCTGTGACAGCTGAAGAAGGCCATCTTTTCACACTTATGACCTGCCCATCTTAAAGTGACCTGTATAAGCAAAACATACAGAAGAAATTGCAGATTTAATTCAATTACATTTTTTAACATCCTGACAGCCTGGGGACAAAAAAAGCAGAACTGTTTATAAAATGCCACAAATTACACTGCATCCTCCTGGCCCGTCTATACTTGAGTTTAGGTTCAAGTGAGTAAAACCAAATATACCATGAGTCTGAGGCCAATGAAGAGTTTTATATACCTTTTATTCTCTATTACTTGTAATGCTCTGAATTGCCCACAGAAACTTGTTCCTTTTCTGTGAAGGTAAGCAGATTTAGCCCCCATAGTCTTAGCTTCTTAAGCTGGAGTGGAATTAGTCACTCTGTATCTAAGGGATCTTCTATTAGCTTGCCAGATAAAATGAAGAATATTTGGTTCAATTTAAATTTCACCAAAAATAATGACTAACTTTTAGGTTAAAATGTTGCATCTGAGAACATTTAAATTAAAGACGTCTTGTATTGTTTATCTGAAGTTCAAATTAAAGTCTCTTCATGTTTTTACCAAATCTTACAACCCTGCCCACAACTTACACGTTAGCCTCATGAAGAGTCGCAAAAGATTTGTCCCTGTGTCACAGACACTGGGCCATGGATAGGCAGAAACATTGTTTACCAGAAAACAAAATCTAGCAGAGACTCCTGAGGTAGTATATAGTAGTAGCCAAATCAGACCCATTTTTGGGGCGATCTAAATAGCTTAGTTGATAGAGCGCCTACTATGCAAGCTCAAGGACCTGAGCCCACATAAAATGCTAAGGATGGCAGCCAGTATCCTTCATGCTGAGGAGAAGGTGACAGGAGGAGCCCTGGGCCATTGGGTAGCTTTTTTCCTAGAATCTGTGAGCTCAGTGAAACACCCTCAATAATAGGGTGCCGGGCTCACAGGCAGGTAAGGCTGTAGGAGAGCCGGTCCCGCGGGTCTCTTCCTGGGGCTGAGCGGGATGGTGAGTTTCGACGACTCAGAACCCCTCCTGGTCACCGGAGAAAAGCCACACTGAGTCGGGAGACTTGTCGAAGCAGGAACTCACTTTATTGTTACAGGCGGTTGCCTATATAGTGTTGAGAATGAGGGTGGGGATTCTAAGATGGGGGAGAGGTAAGGGCCAATAGCATACCACAACTTTTGAAATGATTGGTTCTAAGTGCGCACGGGAACTCTAACTTTTTTGCAGAAGTAGCAGGCCAGAGGCAATTTGGCGCCCTGCTGAGTCATAGGTGGCCAGAGACAGGTCGCCAAACTTTAGCTAGGCTCAGGAAGTTTCACTAGGCCTTGCGTCCGGGCCTCTTAAGGCCCAACAATACGGTGAGGTGATTGAGGAAGATACCCAACATTGACTCTGACCTCCACAACAATAGGAATACAAGTACACAAAAGAAAAAACCTTGGGATGGGGAGATGGCTTGGTGTAGAGAAGTATTTACTATGTAAGCCCAGCAATCAGAGTTCAGATTCCCAGGACCCACATAAAAGTCATAAGCAAGTAGCACACATGTGTATAATCCCGACGTGTCCATGGCAATGGGAAGCAGGTTCAGGAGAATCCCCAAGCTTACAGGTCACTCAATATGGCATTCAAAGCAGCAAAACCTAGAGAGACACTGTCTCAAAGAAGGTAGAAAATGAGGATTGACACCATTAGGCTGTCCTGACCACACACATGCTATGGCCTATTCATGTCCATACACACACACATTTTATCATTTGTCTTGAATATTCCAAATGAGCTGTGGGTTCATATGAAAAAAACATACAAACCCCCATTTGTACACAAACACACTGCAGCATAGTTAATTTTCTGATTTAATTGGCCAAAGATAATATTACATTGAAAGTTAGATGGTTCCATGGCAGGAATGGATGTAGGGCATTTCGCAGCACCATTGATAACAAGTACCAATGACAGTCTGCAGCTGCAGGGACACTGCTCCCAGACAACAGGGTCTCATTAATTCTCAGCCAATTAGTTCTTCCTTTTATACTTGAGGTTAAAATAGTAGATATTATTCTGGAAGTACTTAAGCTAGTAATATGGGCACTTGAATTGAAGGACTATTTTAAACTTGGACTCTCTTGGAACTAAAATATGCCTATGTCCCAGGGAACCCATCTCAATGCACAATGAGGGAAAGCAGAGGCAGCGCTGCATTAGCCTTGACCATCACTGTGCAGAGTCCCTGCTAAAAACACCGGAGGAGAGATTCCTCCCTTTTGTTCACGGTTTCAGAGATGTGCATAGTTACTTGGTCCCTTGTGTTCTGGCAGGATGTTGCAGCTATAGATGAACATGTAGCTGAAAATAACTTCATATCGGAAGGGGAAAGATACAACCCTAAGTACATTTCCCCAGTGACCTGTTTCCTCCAAAGACCTCACCTTCCACTTTTTACCACGGGTGCGGTAGTGTCATTATATTATATACCTGTCAAAGAGCTAATCCATTGGTTAAGTCAGAGCCCCATGATCTTTCTCTGATGAACTCTCAGACACCCTAGAGGAATGTTTTACAATTGAGACATGCTCAGAGGTGGGTTTTACTGTTTTACTGTTTCTCAGTCCACTCCAGGTGACATTCAGGGTAAAGCATCACAGGCTCCTTAGTTTTTAAACATGACTCTGGTGTACCCTTTCCCTGTAGACCTGTAGAATCTGCATAGCCCTTCCTCTGCACTGAAAAAGATGAAATTCATTTCTTAGAAGGTATATGTCTCTGCTGGCATACTGTGTAGATAAAGGTCCTTCTTGACTTATTCTGCTTGGTTCTTGTACAAATGCAGCCCACCCAATGGAACTGAAATTCCTCTGTTGCCTGTTGGCATGACAGAATTGATACCAAGTGAGACATACTCATATCCACTCAAATTTCGTTTTCTTCTTTTCATACAACTTCTGTTATAATATCATTACCATTATTTTGTCAGGTGTAGGTAAAGTGAAAGGCCCCTAAGACAAAGAGGATAGGATCGGTGGTATTCGGAAGATATTTATAGGTGTATTATGCCAGCCCTTTCCCCATGGGATCCTCGTAGGTAGAACATGGAGAAACCCACACCATCAATTCACCTAGTTCTCATGCAGTAGTACAAATGTTGACAAATAACTGTAACAAAAGCATGAGTTAACAGCTTGAGTACTTCTTATATTACTGGAGGGCTCATGATTGTATAAAAGTCACAGTGCAATAAATGCAATCAAAATCATCTTTATTTATCAAAATAACATTTATTACCAAGACATGAAAAATGAAACTGACAAAATAAGTTACACATTCCTATCAATCTTTTTAAAGTTCCATATATTCACTCAGTAAAAAGGCCTTACTTGCAAATTTCATTTGAGCTATTCTAATTAAATTTTCATATAAGCTGTTTATAATTGTTAACGATCCCCTTTGAAAGAATGAGTAAGTTTTTTTTTAGTAAGACAAAATGTATTATTATAGTGTAAAAGTAAAATATAAATCAATGTTTATGATTGATGTAATGTTTAGAGTTTTGGGTGGAAATTTTCAGCATGAAAATTGTCACATATGCATTCGATAATTCTGATTGTTTTAAAATATATTGTATTTATTTGTTTATTTCAGTGAGAAGGAGAGAGAGAGAATGGGCACGCCAGGTAGAGGTAGTCACTGCAAACGAACTCCAGACGTGAGCACCTCCTTGAGCATCTGGCCTATGTGGGTCCTGGGGAATCAAACCCAGGTCCTTCGGCTTTGCTTTAACCACTAAGCCATCTCTCTAGTCCCTGAATTGTTTTAATAAGATTAAAGAGTTAGATAAAACAGTAGGAACTAAGGGAAGTTCCGACAGTGCCTCTTTTATAGCATTTCTGCCCCACCCCATGTGCTCAGGCCTGGATTTAGTTTGTGCTGCCAGCTTTCTTTGTTGGGACCTGGGTTTTCAGGTTAGATTTGGTTGGTAGAAGGCTGTAAGCTTGCCCCTCCCACTCATACGCCAACTTTCTGCTTGGAAATAGGGTATCTCCAGTCCCTCCACCTTCTTCTTGTTCCCCTCTGTCCTTCTCTCTCTCTCTCTCTCTCTTTTTCCCTCATCTTCCAATCCCCTATTATGAAGTGATGGCACCTGGGGAGCCCCTGAGCCACTTTTACTACTTTTTAGGCTTTCAGGATCCAAAACAGTGTGGTAGATAAACCTGCTTCCAAGAACCTGCCTCTAGTGTTTCATTATCTCCACAGAAAATGGACTAGTATGCTACATAGATACTTTCACTCTCATTTGAGGATTAATACATAAGCTAGGCAGTGAATACTTACAGAAGAAATTGGTGGCTCGTGGGCAGATACATAAATGCTTACGTTTGCTTGCTAGCTTAAACAACCAGTCAAATCTCTTCAAAAATTCTGTTTTTCTCAGTTTTCCCCTAAAGTCTAATATGTTCAGTTTTGTATACCTACAGAGAAGAGCACATTGTAGTAGTAATGGATTTTATTTGACCTACCAGCCACATGAAGAGTGTCTGACTAGACACCCTGCTTGTAGTGACTGCAATGATTCCTACCCAGATAGAATTGAATTTGGCTGAAGAAATGATTGAGATTCATGTTGCTTATGACTTATTTACATATAATAAACTTAAATGTTTTCATTGTATCCTAACAATTTCTAAGATTTCAGACAATCTTTTCAAATATTATAGAATTTGACTTTGGTCTGGGGGCTAATAAATGCACATGTTTTAAAATTTGAATTGTCAAAAAAAAAATAGGGGCTTGGGCTGGAGAGATGGCTTAGCAGTTAAGTGCTTGCCTATGAAGCCTAAGGACCTTGATTTGAGGCTCGATTTGCCAGGACCCACGTAAGCCAGATGCACAAGGTGGCGCATGCATCTGGAGTTCATTTGCAGTGGCTGGAGGTCCTGGTGCACCCATTCTCTCTCTATCTATCTGGCTCTTTCTCTCTCTGTGTCTGTCTGTTGCTCTCAAATAAATAAATAAAAATGAACAAAAAATTTTTTTTAAATAGGGGGCTGGAGAGATGGCTTAGTGGTTAAGTGCTTGCCTGTGAATCTAAGGACCCTGGCTCAAGGCTCGATTCCCCAGTACCCATGTAAGCCAGACGCACAAGGTGGCACATGCATCTGGAGTTCATTTGCAGTGGCTGCAAGCCATGGTATGCCCATTCTCTCTCTCTCTCTCTCCCTCTCTCTCTCTCGCTCGTTCTCAAATAAATAAATAAATATAAACAAAATTTTAAACAATAGGGGGAAATTCCTTGTCCTCTGATTTTCCATTTTCCCCTCACCAACAAAAATCCATTTTTGTTAAGATTAAGATGAAATACTCATTACATTTACATAAATTATTCTGTTAAGTAAAGAAATTCAGAGGTGGTCTGCCTGATGTTTACCAAGAGTTCTTTAATGTCATCAGGAACTTCAGGTTGTCCCCCTCCACACCACTTCCATGGTATAGACCATTTTATGCTGCTATAACAGGATAAGTGAGCCAAATTTTATTTTGCTCACAATTCTAGAGGATGAGAAGTCTAAATTCAAGGACTGGCACCAAGCACATAGCATGGCGGAGACATCACGGGTAAGCCAACACTCTTAAAGGAGGGTAACTAGCTACTACAGCTAACCCTCTCTCACAGCAATGACATTAACTAATGGTTCTGCCCTCATGATCTAATAACTGTTTAAACATCTCATCTCTCATCTGTTTCACTGGGTACTAATGTCAGCACATGGACTTCAGGGGGACACATTTCAGCTAGAACTTCCCTTTTATCCCTTAAGCTTCTAGTTCTGTAGGCCACCTCTTTGCCCATTTTGGTTACTGGAGTGCTGCCACCTGGCATTTTTATATCTACTGAAGAAAAACCATTCAGAATCAAAAGAGGCTGGAGAGATGGCTCACCAGTTCAAGGCTCATTCTTCCATAGTACTCACATAAAACTGTGATCCTAATGCACCTACAACAGTGGGAGGCTGTCAGGAAAATCCAAAATACATAAACCAGCTACACTGGCATTCATTTACAGCAGCAAGACACCCTGTCTCCAAGGAAGCAGAGAGGAATAAGAGCACAGTTACCTTGAGGCTGTCCTCTGTACTTTGACTTCCACATGTGCATGTGTGGGCATGGTGCACACACACACACACACACACTTACAAAAATAAATTTTTAAATATTTAAAAAGAATCCAAAAGGCTAGCTGTTTAGAGACAAGGTATAGAGACAAGTTGGGTAAGAGATGTCACATGAAAGGAATGTGCTGAGTGCGGAGGCCAGAGCAGCATGTGGCCTGCAAGGCACAAGGTACCACAGTACAGTAGCCAAAGGCACCTTGAGCCAGGTTCCTGCCTGTTTTGCCCAGAACTCTGGCTTGGAAGTTAATTCAGTATTTAATCATAGTGTTTTATTTGTTACCTAAAACTTTACCTTAAATATAAATAGAACTAATATCAAGTATTCTGCTTGATAGCTATCTTCCCCAAGTGAAATGTGATTCTTTATTATATATGCTATAATTCAGCTCGAATTACATGAGTGCATTTGTCCCACTTCACTAATGGGTTGTTTTTCAAGGAACACATTTTATTTTATGGCTTAATTTCAAGGGGAAAAGTACTCTAAAAGGAAGGCATTATATGGTGTGCCACAAGGAAAAAAAAAAAAAGCAATCTACTGGTTTTTGTGCTAAAGAAAAGTATGAGTGCTTTTTAGAAAGATGCATTTTCTTATCAGAGCAGACCATGAGCTAAATGTCAAGAAAAGAAATAGACCATCAGTCGTCATTATACTGTGCTTACTTCCGGCTTGTGTTCTGAATACATTTTCTTTGAATTATCAGTGAGTTACTATGGAAAAAAAGTTTTTGAGCCAGCAATGCCATTAAAATATACTAATGTGAAGTATCTTTGGCTTCTCACACAAGCCTTAGTAAGAGATATAGAAAGTGGTTTTGTGATCTTTGTGATGACTGAAAACAAGCTCAAAATATTACTGTTGGAATATAGCCTGCTAAAAGAATATAACAAATAGTGATCACTTTAAAAAAATCCTTTTGCTTTTCTCTGCCTTCATCAACATGGTAGTATTGAAAATGTCTAGTATAACTACTATATGTTTTTTGCATTCATATTAGTGTTTTTTATTGTTTTATTTATTTATTAGATACAGAAGGACAGATGGGGAGAGAGAGAGAATGGGCGCACCAGGGCCTCTAGCCACTGCAAATGAACTCCAGTGCATCTGGCTAACGTGGGACCTGAAGAATTGAACCTGGGTCCTTAGGCTTTGCAGGCAAGCGCCTTAACTGCTAAGCCATCTCTCCAGTCCTTTTTTTGGGGGGGGTGGGGGGGGTTCTAGGTAGCGTCTCACTCTAGCCCAGGCTGACCTGGAATTCACTCTGTATTCTCAGGGTGGCCTTAACTCACAGCAATCCTCCTACCTCTGCCTCCCGAGTGCTGGGATTAAAGGCGTGCACCACCACACCCGGCTTCATATTAGTGTTTTCCAGGGTTGCAGGCTTTGAAAGCAAGTACCTTTAACCACTGAGAAATCTTCCCATCCCATCTTTTTAGGCTTTATTTTTAAAAGATGTTTGAAAAGATAGTACAATTACTTTGGTAGCTTGCTTGTAGCAATATCATTTCTGCCTGATATCATCTTAATAGGATATTACTGTGACTCTTCAAGCATCTCATATCAGTAACTATGACTAGGATTCAAGAGAAGGTTTTATTTAGGCCACTAACATTTTGTTGTTCATAATTTGTAATGATTCCTTTTGCATAAAACATCATAACTATTTTTGAAAATTTGAATGGGTTGTGAAATACTAAACATCTGATTATCTTCTTGAGCTATTCAAGTACATTTCAGAACACAAAGACTTAGTAATTACAAGAGTTTTTCCCACTACTTTCTCTAAATATTTAGGACCTTACCGTGATTTTAAAAGGAGGGAAGTAAAGTGTGCATTTGCTTGCTGAAACAGGCAGCTAGAAATAGGATGTTGGGTCTTGCCAACTGTTTTTTCACCTGTGAAACTGGATAACTATATGAAGCAGGGAAGGTTATAGTAAGTCTGAGAATGAAATAATGTGTAAAACAGTAATGCCTGCTTTATGCTAGTTTAATAATCATTAATTTTTCTTTCTGCTGTTAAAATGTTGCATTGTGTTCTTTGTAGCGATACTGAGAAATAGAAAGTGTAATATTGTTGTGACAGTTAAGATTGTATCTCAAGCTGTCCTTGAACTTGGGATCCTCCTGCCTCAGACACTTAAGTGCTGGCATTACAGATATGTATCGTATGTCAGGTGGGGATTTGGTGGGTGGGTGGTTAGCTCCAACAGTATCACTTTGGAAGATTTATTCTCCTGTACCTGTAATTCTCTTGGTTACCATCAAATCAATGGTGACATGACTGAAGTGGGATTATAGTTATGTGAGAAAGTCAACTAGTGCTTTACATGGTTAACTAAAAACATAATCTTATCATTCGTGGGGCTTTTTTAGTTTTATCAATATAGTATTTTTATTAATTAATCATTTGTAACTAAATAATGGGCCCTGAAGCTAACTGGTTTGCAGATATGTACTCTCTTTGCACTAGGAAGTAAGCCCCTGAAAAATTACTGCAAAGTAGGAAGAATATGGAGAAAGTGTAATACTTAAAGGTTAAGTTAGTTATATATAGATACTTTTCCTATTAAAAACTGAATATACATTCGTGACATCTTAATGCTAAGAAAAAAGTTTTACTTGTTTAATAAACATAGAATACTTGGAAAGTTAAGTTACTAAGCTCAGCATTATTTTCTAAAATGTCAAACGTCTTAGACTTTCATGATGCAGATTATTTTAATATATCTGGTCCATTTCATACTTTACTGTTGTGGGGATTTTTGTTGTATTTATGAAATTAAAAAATAATTAAAGGAGAATATTTTCTTCTTAGTTACCTTTTATTTTTTAATAGGTACATCTATTGCGATAGTCCCAAAATCATAAAGAGTTGCTGATGTAATCATGTGCACAGCCAAGGTGTCAGATATTCTCCTGCTGGTAATTTCTCAAAGTAGAAACCTGACATTAAACATTTCACAGTACTTCCATCAGACCTACCTGCTATGTATGTATTCAGATAACTAGTGGAGAGAATATATCTAAACCAAGGTTTTGAGTCCAGCCTCAGCTCCTTTTGCTATGGTCTTTTTAAAGCACTCTCAAGTTCAGTTCCATATTTGTAAGGAAGAGATGATGATGACAGCTACTTCACAAGGGTTTAATGACACTGGTTTATTCCACATGTTAGGATGTGAAGATTACACAGGGCCTGGCACAGAGCATATCTCCATGACAGAATCACACCTGTACCTATGATGGTATTTTATAAGGAGCAGTGACATTCTAACAATAGTGGGGGATAATGAGAGAGTTGATAACAAGGAAGACCAGCATATCTGAAAGTGCATGATCCCAAAGTAAGTTGTTGTTCATTGTGTAGTACTTGGGATTAAACCTAGGACCTTGTACATGCAAAGCTACCAGCACACTGAGCTCTATCTCAGCCCTTCCAGAAGTGGGATTTTAGATGACAGCCAAGTGAATCTGATGTAGCTACATAGCCAGTTCCATGGAGAACAACACTGACTGGAGACCAGGTTGGAGAAACTGCAAGAACCCAGACAGAAGGATGGTGGTGACTTGGCCAGACTTGAAACACTGAGTGGGGATGGAGGAAAATTGCACAAGACACTAAGCAGTTTACGTGAGGAATAAAGATGACTTTTAGTTTCCAGGGAGAACCATTCCCTGATTGGAGGGGGAGAAACCAAAAGGGTAAATTTCCTTGTGACCATCCACCAATCAAGCACGGAAAGAAGTAGAAAGGTGGTCCAGCTCCTCACTCCTATGTTTTCATTCTCACTACTAACTGGATGTAATGCTGCTACCTTTTGGAATATGTTTATACATAGTTTCCATGATTTTGTGGCTTTCACCAACTCTTCACTCATTCCTGGTTTTAGTGTTTCTATTCTGTTTGTTACTGTTTTCATGCATTTTATTATCCCAAGAAAGGACCCTACGGGGTTGCTACATTACTATCTGGCGTAGACTGCCCTGTAAGGCAGTCTCCTGGTAGAGTAGTTCATACCACATTTATACTGTAAGTAAAGATCCAGGTCACGCACTATTCCCTTGTCCAATGAACCATGAGACCCAAAGCATGCCTACTTTTGTTTACTCATTCAACAGATCTCTTTTAGCCTTAGATGTATTCAAAACAATATGCTAAGCTGCAAAAAAAAAAAAAAAGGCATGCATGTCTTAGAGTTATTAAAACTTTTAATTTAGAGTTTGGTTTTCCCAGCCATCAAATATAGGATCCTAGGTCAAAAATTATCCATAAGTTCTCTGTGTCTTCATTTCCTCCCCTATAATTGGATAAACATATTTCAAGGTGTTCTAAGATTTAAATATAACTGAAAGGCCTTAGTTTACTCTTGCCTATCACTTTCATAGTGCTAGGAGGGGAGTGATGGTGGTGGCGATGATGATGGTGGTGGTGAGGTGAGGTGAGGGTGGTGGCAATATAGGAAGTTTTTAAGGTAAAGGGAATGGTGCAGCAGAAATGGTGGTAAGAGTTTCTGACCCTGGTAGTTGTTAGAGAAGGTAACAGTACGTTATATACACTAAAACAGCCTTCAGCCACTTTGCTGAGCGGTGATGCGAATAAGGAAGTCATTCAGAGCTTCAAGGACTGTCCAGTAGTACAAAGGAGTTTTTTAAATTTAGTTAGGTTCCATTGTTAGGAAACAAATCATTATATGCATTTAAACTTGGACCTCAAAGAGAGTGTTTTATGAGTTTAGTGTTGAATTACTTTCACAGTTCAAGAACACTGACAAAGTGACTTAAAAGTGTACAACAATTATCTGTTTGGGGAACTTAATTTAGGGGTAGAAAGTCTATGTTAAAATGGTAAGAACAATGCTCTCTTGCATATACTTTATAGAGCAAGCTAAATCCTCGCTTCTTGGCCAGGGTGCATTATGCTCATTCAATTACATTCTCTGAGGGTTTTTGTCCCTTTGACAGAACAAACTGATTTCAGAGTATGGTTTTGTTCTCAGTAACAAATTGTCTTATTTTAAAACTTCCAGGCAGAATTTAGAGCTCAGTGTGAATTTTCTCTTGGTTTTAATTCCATATTTTACTTGCTCATTTGAATAGCTTTGTGCAAAAACTAAAATAAAGGCAAGAGGTAGTAAACAAGTTTATGAAATTAATATACTGGATTTTAGAATCTAACATCTGCTAAACCCTTACTTTGTAGACCAAGCACTGTGTAAGCACCTTAAATGCTGAGCCATCTACAGCCCCAAATTTGAGTTTTGACTGCCATTTGTTGTCTTTTTAAATATTTTATTTCTTTATTTTGATTTTTTTTTAGAAAAAGAGGCTATAAAGAGAGAGAATGGGCATGCCAGGGCCACTAGCTAGTTCAAAGGAACTCTGGACACATGTACCACCTTATGCATCTGGCTTAATGTGGGAACTGGGGAATCAAACCTGAGTCCTTTGGCTTTGCCCGCAAATGCCTTAACCACTAAGCCATCCATCTCTGCAGCCCCTATTGTCTTTTTTTTAAACGTAAATGAAGGGAATACTTATGAAAGAACAATCCAAATTGAACCTCCTTTATTCAAAGATCTGTAATCCTTAATGATCCAAAATTCAGACCTCTTGAGCTTTGACACAGCACCATAAGTGAGATCTTAGCACTTAACTTCATGTAGTGGTTGCCATGAAAACATAGACACATGGAACCATGGTATACGTGTATGAGGTATATATGAAACATAAATGAATTTTGTGTTTAAACTTGGATCCCATCCCCAAGATACCTCATTATGTATATGCAGATATCCCAAAATCCAAAAGAAAATTCTAAAAATCTGAAATTGTAAACACTTCTGATTTCAGCTTTTCAGATAAGGGATAGGAAACATTTAATGAATGCTCTATATGCTTACTGTTTTCTATTTAAAGTTTACAGCTTGGCGTGAAAGCACATACCTTTAATCCCAGAATTTGGGAGGCAGAGGAAAGAGGATCACTGTGAGTTTGAGGCCAGCCTGAGACTACATAGTGAATTCCAGATCAGCCTGGGCTAAAGTGAGACCCTACCTCAAAATATATATATATATATATATATATATATATATATATATATATATATATATATATATTAGATGTTGCTATAGTACCTTAGTTTCAAGATCAACTCCATAAAAGTAAATGAGGTGATTTAGATTTGTGATTCTATAAAAGTAAAGACTTGCTCAGAAAGAACATAAAAGCTATGTGCTTATTTACATACTTTTTAGCCAGGTATAATTTTCTTTCACATAGTATAGGTCTGTATTTTTCCTAGACTTTAATGTGCCTGTAACTGTCTGAAAGGAGTTATCTCCAGCTGCTAGGAGAACAGGTAATCTTTAAGTATCCTATCACCTTGCAATTAATAGAATTCATGTGTCAAAATGTTGGGGTTTTCTTGGTATATGGACTTTTAAATTATTTTGATTGTTGACAAAGAATATAGTCTTTTTTCAGTTTTTTAAAATTAGCTTTGTACACAGTGAATACAGTCAAGTTGGTACCATTGTTAGCCTCCTCCCTGTCCTCCCTCCTCCCCCTGCCCCCTCTTTGTTGGAGTATATGGGTAGGAAGAAATGTCTCTCTCTGTGTATCATGACCTAAGGAGTGGCTCTGACATTCTTTCCACCCCCTCTTCTGCAAATTTCCCTGAGTCATATTGGGTTCATTTTAGGTCAGCTTCAGTGATAAGGTCTTAGGAGCCTCTGTGTCTTTGGTATCTGATTTGGTAGGAGTTGATTGTTCTCTGTGTCGATCTCGTTCACGCTTGTGCTTGTTCCAGGTTCACCAAGAAAACAGCACCCTTGCTTGTTTCGCCAATAATTCTTAGTTTCAGCTGGGGCCCTTTTGAGGTATAATGGGGTGGTTCTCTCCTTAGGATCTACACCTGTCTGAAAAGGAGAAGCAGATTCTCCAATGGAGAGTAAAGTTAGCACCAGATAAATGGGATAGCCATTATTTTTTAGAGAGAATTTAATAGGCATAGGCCCTCTTGTAGCCCACGATTGGTGCTAGCTTGATAATGGAGAGCAGACTCATTTTTGGATCTGGTTCTGACTTGTTTCCCAGCTCCAGCTATGGGTTTTGCTCCACTGAGCAGATCAGTTAGCCAAATCAAGAGCATTGGTTTTCCACCATGGCTGTGCGCCACTATTGCACTTGTGTGAGCATCACAACAGGTTATTTGCTGCTAAGTAGGTTTGACCATGAGTTGCTTGGACAGATATTGGTCATTTTCCCCCAGTCACCCATGTAGCACCATCTGGCACTAGACACGCTGACTATCTGGGGACTGACTCTCTTCCAGCTTCTAGCCGTGTCACTCCATGTTACGTGTCAACTACATACGGTGTCTTCAGCAGTAGGGTCTTACCATGAACCTTTGGAGGGTCATCTTATAGACTTTTTCTAATTTTTATTTTTTTCTTTTTTTTCTTTATTAGTTAGTTTTGTATTCATCAAATACAGTCAGTTTGGTACCATTATTAGGCTCATCCGTGACCTACCCCCTCCCCTCGGCCCCTCCTTGTTGAGGTATATGGGTCATGCATTGTGGAGTTAGCCCACAGTTATGGGTAAGCTAAATGACTGAGCATATCATGACCCAACATGTGACTCTGACATTCTTTCCGCCCCCTCTTCCGCAAAATTTCCCTGAGCCATGTTGGGTTCATTTTTGGTCTGCTTCAGTGATGAGGTGTTGGGGGCCTCTGAGGCTCTGGCTCTCTGATTTGGTAGGAGTTGATTTTTCTCTGTGTTGATCTCCTTCCCCCTTGTGCTGGTAACCAGTTCATCAGGAAAACAGCCCCCTTGCTTGTTTCTCCAATTTTTCTTAGTTTCAGCCGGGGCCCTTTTGAGGTATGATGGGGTGGCTCTCTCCTTAGGATCTACATCTATCTGAAAAAGAGAAGCAGATTCTCCAACGGAGAGTAAGTTAGTACCAGAACAAATGAGATAACCCTTACTTTTTCTTTTTTATAGAGAACTTAATAGGTGTAGGCCCTCTTGTAGCCCACAATTGATGGTAGCTTGATATTGGAGAGTGTGCTTATGTTTGGATATGGTTCTGACTTGTTTCCCAGCTCCAGCTATGGGTCCCATACCAGTGAGGGGATCAGATAGCCAAATTGAGAGCAGTTGGTTCCCCACCATGGCTGTGTGCCACCACTGCACTTGTGTGGGCATCACAACAAGTTATTTGCTGCTAAGTAGTTTAGACCATGCGTTGCTTCGACAGATATTGGTCATTTTCCCCCAGTCGCCCATGTAGCACCTTCTGGCACTAGACGCGCTGACTGTCTAGGGACTGACTCTCTTCCAACTTCCAGCCATGCCATTCTAATTTTCATGTCAACCACATAAGGTGTCTTCAGCAGTAGGGTCTTACCACTAGCCTTTGGTGGGTCATCGAGTACTTTGACAGAAATCTGTCTTTCTTTTAGGAAACCTTGTAGGTCTCTCTGATCAAAAGCACATTGTGGATGATAGCCCCATGCTGGATCTGGGAGTTACAGGTCAGTGCCCATTAAGAAAATGAGCAAAAAGATAACTAATATACAAGAGTTAGAGATAAGACAGAGAGAGAGAGAGGGAGAGGGGAAGTGAGGGAGGGAAGATGTAGAAGATTAAGGTTAGTCTTGATCTTACCCTCTCCAGTGTCTTGTGGTTCAGGTGTTCCCTGTAAGGGCCTGGTGAAGGATCAGCCATTTGGTCTGCCTTTTAGTAAGTAGAAAATTATGGTACCATTGCCGTTTGGGTCTAGATTTGTGTTTCCCACCCCTTTGATGCCCTCTCCTCCCTCCCCTCCCATCCTAGTGTCTAGTCTAGGAGATGCTTGCTGGGTATGTAAGGTATCTTGGGTAGATTCAGGTTAGGTGCTGTAGATGAGTGAGACTATGTGGCAATTTTTTTTCTGTGATTGGGTAAGTTCACTGAGAATGATCTGTTCCAGGTTCAACCATTTTTCCTCAAATTTCATTGTGTCATTTTTTTCTTACTGCTATATAGAATTCCATTGTGTGGATATACCACATCTTAGTTATCCATTCTTCTAGTGATGGACATCTGGGTTGATTCCAGCTCTTAGCTATTACAAATTGAGCTGCTATAAACATGGTTGAGCAAATCTCTTTAGCCTGTGGTTTGAAGGTTTTAGGGTCGATGCCCAGTAAGGGAATAACTGGGTCTGTTGGTATCTCTATACTCAGCTTTTTCAGAAGTCTCCATATTGCTTTCCAAAGTGGTTGTACCCTACATTCCCACCAACAGTCGATGAGTGTTCCTACTTCTCCACATCCTCACCAGTATTTATTTCTATTTGATTTTTTGATGTTTGCTATCCTTATTGGGGTAAGGTGGAATCTCATAGTTGTTTTAATTTGCATTTCTCTGATGATTAGAGATGATGAACATTTTCTTAAGTGTGTGTTTGCCATTTGTACTTCTTCCTCTGTGAACTGCCTGTTCAGCTCTTTGCCCCATTTTGTGAGTGGGGTGTTTGACTTCTTACTGTTTAGATTTTTGAGTTCTTTGTAGATTCTAGAGATTAGGCCTCTATCAGTTGGATAACCTGCAAATATTTTCTCCCATTCTGTGGGTAATCTATTGGCTTTGCTTATTGTATGCTTGTCTGTAAAGAAACTCTTCAGCTTCATGTGATCCCATTGGTTGAGTGACGGTTTAAGTTCATGAGCTACTGGGGTTTTGTTCAGGAAGTCTTTTTCCATTCCTATATCATGGAAAGTACTTCCTAAATTTTCTTCCAGTAGTATACGAGTTTCTTGTCTTATATTGAGGTCTTTGATCCATTTGGACTTCAGTGTAGTGCATGGTGAAATGTGTGGGTCAAGTTTCAGTTTCCTGCATATGGTTATCCAGTTTGTCCAGCACCATTTGTTGAAGATGCTGTCTTTTTTCCAGCCTGTATTATTAATTCAGAAGAAAACCATGGATTTGTTTTTTGCATGTGTGGTGTGGGTTATGTGGGTACACATGTTAAAGGACAACCTCAGGTGTCATTCCTCAGGAAAGCTGTACACCTCTTTTTGAGACATGTTCAAAAACTGGCCTAGAACCCACCTAATTAGGGTAAACTAGCTGGGTACTAGTGCTAAGATTATAAGCATATACTACCCTATTTGGGGCTTGGGGCTTGGACTCAGGTCCTCATGATGTCAAGGCAAGCACTTGACCAACTTAGTTATTTTCCCAGCCCCCAAAGCAGAAGTTTTACACATAATAATTATTATTACCAAATAGTAATGTATTTTATTTAAAATGTTCAAAAATGCACTGTAGTGAGAAATTTTAAAGCTAAAATGAAGACATGAAAGCGAGAATGCTTAAAGACATGGAACTTGATGCCAATGGGTCTCATGATGAGAAAAGGAACATGTCAAATATGTTTAAGTTTTAATGCATTTTTAAGTGTTTCTCATCTCAGAAGAAGAGTAAGCAAGCCTCATGTTCTGGGAGCCAGAGAAAGCAAGAATTTAAGGAAGTAGAGTGACACCTGTGTCCAGTAGTACAGAGAAGCCATGCAAGGACAACAAGCATTGGTTTAGTGGCTTGGTGTTTCCTGGTGACCTGGAGAAGTTTCAGTGCAATGGGAGAGGCAAGTACATGGTTGGAATGACTTCAGGAGAGAGCAGCAGAAATTAGAAATAGGCTATAGATGCCTCCTTCAAGGAAATTAGCTATTAAAGAAGGAGAGAAGTGAATTCACAGTGCGGTTTAGAAATAGGGTCATGGAAAGAAAGAATGTTTAAGATGAAAAAAGGGTTAGCGTGTTTGTTTGCTTATGAGAATAATCCTATGAAGTGGGAGAAATAATGGATATTAGAAGCTATGAGCAAGTTCCTGATGCCTTATCTTTTCACGAGAGGTAATGAGGTCAGCAGTGAAAGGAGCACATGGAAACTTCTTACTGGTGTAGTGACTCATTTTTATTTCTTCTCTTCCAGCCTAAGAATTCAATGAAAGCTCTCTTCAAATTGTAGCATTTATTTAAACCGCCTTGGTAGAAGCATTAAACCTTGATATGAAATGTATCATCAGCTCTTGTAAGTTATAAACTTGAAGGAATTTAAACTTGCCAGAAATACCAGATTTTCTACTTCAATCCTTGATTCCAGTTGCCTTTAATATGTTCACCCAATTTTAACTTTCTAAGACCTTATTCTGCAGTTTTCTTCTGATGTATTATAACTCTTGAAAGTCCATTTAATTTCTCTGAGTTTTGGCATTTAACTTGAAGAAGCCCTGTTTTCCAGTTATTTAACCAGTTTCTAAATCACGTAACCAGGTGCTGGGCTACTGAATTTAATGTACCAAGTAATGATTACTGATTGCTGGTCACTCCATGTTCTAATTGCTTCTCTCCTCAAGGTATTGTTCTCTTGGGGAAAATTGTCAGCTGTTCAATGTTTTGAGACTAGAAACACTTAAAAATGCATTAAAACTTAAACTTGGCGCTGCATAGAAACACATTTAGCTGGCTTTACTACTAAGGTCTAATCACTTCACTCATGTAATGAATATGACTTCATTTTGTATTAAAGTCTGTTTCCTCAGACAGATGAATATAACCATTTTCTGGAATTATTGCCACAATAACTGTTAATAATATAATCATAATTACTTCCTTGCAATTTATGTGTATGTGTCCATTCTAGCCAGTCAAAGCATTTCCACAGTACACATTATAAAACACCAACATATTTTGTTAGTAGTTCCATTTTGAAAGAATCAATTTAACTATCATTATTGTTCAAAAAGCTGAAGTAACTAAGTGAATTATTAATAGTAATCTGAGATTGGATAACAGGAAAGGCTGAAAGGAAACAGGAGAAAGGTGACCTGTCAGAGGTTTCCTTTTTGTACCTTTTTTTTTCAGGAATTTAAATGAAAGAAATAATATCTAAGGTGATGGCTTGTAGGTTATGGATACTTTAAACTGACAGGTCTATGGTTCAAGAATACTTCATATGCAGAAATGTAAGAACGTCTTATATAAGTACTATAACAATTTACAAACAAAAATGTCAGAATATCTTCTAAGTATATATTAAGAAACATCTAGCCACCATTATTAGCAGCTAACTTTCCTTTTATTATTTCATATTTTTCTTTTTTATTATGTGCGTGTATATGTGTGTTGTGTGTATTGTTTTACTTTGTTTTTTGGTTTGATTTCTTTTTGGCTAGTCTTTTTAGGGTAAGAACTACACTGCATTCATTTCAGTATGTCCAACTCCTAACACATTCTGTCACATAAGAAAACCTAGGACATTATAATAAAATAAGTTTCCATTATCTTGGCTGTGAGACTAAGGGGACAGATGAATTTATTTTTACTTAAAAGTCACTTTGCTTCACATTTTTCCTGTCTTATCAACATACAATGATCATAAATTCATTGCTTCATTCTTTCCACGTCTTTTAAAAACTGAAGAGTCAGATGTGAAAAAATAAATAAATAGACCAAGACCCACTCTCATAAAGAACAATGATAAACTGAATAAAATGCATACTGTATTAGCTGGTGAAGCGTGCTAAGACAAAAATGCTGAGACATGCTTCCACTCCTGCTTAGGGCTGGACCTGGTGGCAGATGGGAAACTCTGCCAAGAACAAGTGTTACCAGATAAGAGGTGTGTAGAGGGAGGAAAGGAACTAGAGTTTTGGAAAGGAGTCTACTTGTTAGTGAGATCACTCATACTTACTGCCACTATTTCTAGAGGTTGACAGTCTTGGTATAGCCCTGGACAATGAGTGACTTCTGCTTGAAACCAAGACACCATCCAACTAACTACCTTGGTAAAGAGGGAGATTTGAAGGACCTTAGTATATACTTTTGATGAAACTTACAGAATTCTGAAAGAGGGTGGCAAGAGGTAATGTGAGAGAGTAAGTCCAGAAGAACAGCCTTGTTGCTGAGGAAATGGCAACCTGCTGGCCATTAGCGGAAAACCTTTCAGAGCTATGCCCCCAAAAATGGGAAAAATCACCGAAAAATTAGTCTTTAAAAAGTTGCAAATTAGCCTTGGGTTATCTCAGTCTCTACTTGGATTAAATTAAAGTACTCAGCCTTTCTTCTTAAGAGAGAAAGTGAATCCTCTGGGGAAGGAATTTGTCCTCCTAAGTTTTTGTTTGTTTTTCATGTTTTGTTTTTTAATATATATACAAAGTTCAGATTTCAATTCAAAACTGAGGAATGCCAATAGATGGGACATGATACCACACACATATTTGCACACACCAGAAATAGGTATGCCAGTGACCCAGATACTAAAGGTATTTAAAAGGACTTTGTAATGAAAACATTTCGGAAAATAAAAGAAAAGTAAAATAGGTGAAAGATGGAGTGCTTTACTGGAGAACTAAAAAGAAAATAAAGTGGACCCCCCCCAAATGAAAAATACAGAATCTAATAAAAAATCAAATGACCACCCCCCAAAAAAGAAAAATACAGAATATGAAATTTAAAACTTTTAGAAATAGGTAAAATGGCAATTTAGCCAAGTGGAAAAGAAGATCCTTAAACTGGGAGATCATTAGAAACTACCTAATCAGAAACACAGAGATGGCGAGATAAAGGGAACTGATAGGGGGACATGAGAGAAAACAGAAAGGTTTAATGCAGTGCTGTCTAAGAGTTACCGTGTGGGACACTATGTAACTAAAACAGATGAAAGTAATGTTATATATATTATATAAGTAATTATTAAGGGTTTAATTTAACTTGGGATATTCAAAGTATTGTTTCAAGCAGTAATTAACATAACAAGTATTATTAATCAGATGTATTGTTATTAATTAGTTGTATTCAGGCAGCTTTAGTACTTTGTCTCATGTCAGTCAGGACTAGCCATGTTAACTGTTTCATGGACAACAGAGATTCACATGTGTGTTATGAGAATCACACACGGAAAAGAGAAGAAGGAATCAGAACTGATATGTTAAAAGTTGGGAAAAGAGGATAGCAAGTGCCAGAGATTGGTTGAGGATGGGGGAGCTTGAGGGTCCATACAGTTACAACTGTACGATGAAGAGAAGAGGGAGGCCTCTCAGCGAGATTTGAAGATGAGCAGGAAAGACTTGGAGGAGTGAGAATGTTGTGGTGAAGGGTGGAGGAAGAAGATCGAGACCTGAGGCAGCTGTGCTGGTCTTTGGTAGAATAACTGGGGAATAGAAGGAAGTCAGCTGAGAGAAGCAAAAGGAATCAGGGCTGGAAAGCCCAGGGGGCTTTAAAAAGCTGTGGAAACAAAGAATTTGAAAGTGTACTTCATGTCTGCTTTATGCATTTTGTTTTAAGGATGGGAAATACTTGTGGCATAAAAATAGGTTTGGCTTTTCTACGTTGTTAATATTAAAAAAAAATACTTCCGAACAGAGCTAATGGGAAGAGCCATATATAATGTCTTTGTTAGGCATGCCACAAGTAATGTGATAGGTTAGGGAAGGTATGTTTGTTTTGAGGATGGTTTTGAAAAGTTTGTTTTTCTTGTAGAGGGTGGTGTTGAGACAGGGTCTCATTGTGTAGTCTAAGCTGGCCTGGGACTCACTATGTAGATCAGGCTGGCCTCAAACTTGTGATGAGCCTCCTGTCTCTGTCTCCTGGGGCTTTAATTATAAGTATGTGTCTCCATGCCTGGAGTTCTTTTCCCTCAGCCCTTGGATATGATCAAGCTCTGTTAGCATAAAATTGGTTAAATAACAGCTTTCAATGCTGAATATGATATCTGGCAAGAAGGTCAACACAATTATTCATTTCCAAGTTTCTTACATTTTGTTTTCTTCTTTAAAGATTGAAAATAATCACATTCAATTTCTAAATCAAGCATGGATTTTTTTATTAATAAGAGTAATTTAATCTTCATGATATTGTGTGTTAGTCAATAGAAAGATAATATTCCTTCACATCTGACAAATGAAGATCTTAAAAGTGAGGAAGCATAGGTGTCATATATCATATTGCTGTTCTCAAAAGTATGAGAAATGTACTTCCTATAGCAAAGTTTGGGAAATAAATAATGAATCCTCATTCTTTGAGGTTAGGTGAGAGTTTATTCATGGTAAAAGAACTGTCTTAGAAAAGGAAAACAAACAGTAAAAAGAAAAGGTTGAGAAGTTTAAGGAATAGGTTACTTCAGGGACTGACATTAACTCTAGGCTTACTTAAAACTTTCACAAATAATCTGGAGAAAGGCAGTACTCAGCCAAATATCATAGGTCTTAGAGAACGCTAAACTTTCTACTAGGAAAAAAATCAATAAATTGGTGAGTCCCCCCAGGGAAGAGCTGGGCAGATCTTTGTGGATGAGCAGTTGAATGTTGAAGTGAGCTGGATGCTGTGTGTGTATGTGTGTGTGTGTGTGTGCACGCGCATGTGCATACATATGTATGTAGGTGTACATGTGTGGCTTTAAAGCAATGGCTTTTAAATTACATAAAGGGTATCCAGATTTCTTTACGAATCTGATTAGCATTCAAAACCTTTTTTTCTAAGAAAGGGCCTCATAACCTGCATAACAGGAAACCACACTGCAAGGTGGTCCTCAATTAAGATCTTTTTAGAAATAATTTTCCTCAGTCCATTCATTCAATGAATGAACAGATCTACCTTCCTTTTTTATGAAGTAAAGAAACTTCAGGATTCATTACATAGTACTGTAAGTCAGTATTAATGTGAATGAAGAGTTCTAGTAAACTTCAGAATTCCGGGAATACCCCAAAATCAGTGCTACTTTACATTTATAGCTATTGCTTTAACCAGGATAATCAAGCACTCTTTATTAGTCATGGCAATTAAGACTTACTGCCCGACCAGAAAAATCCTGACATAACAATATCTTAGAGCACAAGCAGTTTATTTCTCTCTAGTATGAAATCCGTGTGGGTCTAGCAGCCTCCTTTCATTGCGTATATGGCTGCATCGTTTGGGATATAGCAGAAGATAGGTTTAGAGGAGGCGCTTTGACTCTTCCTCATTCTAAATTGGACACAAATCATTTCCTACTTACAGAGTAGAGCCAGTCCTATGGCTCCAGCCTAATTACAGAAGGATCTGAGGAAATCTAGCAAGTTTACAGAATATTTAGAGCTCTGTATATATACCACATTCCCACATTACATTCTTCAGAGACACTTGTGAGCAAAATCTTACTCTGTGATTGTGTGAGTAGCATCACTATATCTCAGCAGAGAAATATTTTGTATTATAGCCAAGGTTTCTGGTTGAGTAATTGCTGAGTAAAAGGAAAGGGAATAATTGTTACACCTTAGGAAAGTGAGCCATTATTAGCATTACTATTTCTTCCCCATGATAAAAATGAGATAAATTGGAAAATAATGATACCACTAATTAAAAAGGGGAGAGTGAAGAAGTGAAGCAAGACTTTTTACCTCCTAGGAGAGGAAACCTATGCATTCAGTGTATAGATAGAAGCTGAAACTTGCAGTCAGAAGTACATATAGCATAGAAGTGTAAAGTTTAAAATCAAAAGCTCAAGACTGAAGCCATGGAGAAAGATGAGCTCTCAGAGAAATGACCATACCTTGGTCTGACAGAGTTTGTGTTGGAGCAGCAAGAATGTCACAGTAGGGGATGGATGAGCATTAGGACTTTAGGAACAACAAGGATTATGAAGAAGTTTTGAAAAAACAAAATGCAGTAGTGCTAATCACCCAACTCAAATATTTGAAAATCCAGGGCTTGGGAGATGGCTCAGTAGGTATAGTTTTGCCACATATGAGGTCCTAAGTCCAAATCTCGAGCTGGTCAGGTGGTAAATACCTGCAATCCCAGCTAATGGGGATGATAGAGGGCTCACTGGCCAGCTTGTCTAGCCAGATCATAAACTCTACGTTCAGTGAGAAACCTTGTCTCAAAAACTAAGGTGGAGAGCATTTGAAAAAGACATCCTATGTTGATGTCTGGCCTTTACTTGCATACATATACCTCCTTACATGTGGACATATACATGCACAAACATTACATGTGCAAAAAAAATTATAGTGAATTGGAAATTCATGCAAGCTCATTGTTCTGACTCAGCTCCCACAGCCTATGCAAGGTCAGAAACTGTTGTGATGTACCCAGTGGGTTCTGATTTCATGCTGCTTAAAGTACTGGAGCTGAAAGGAGTCCTGGAGCAAATCCAGCTGTAGAGTTATTGAAATCTCTTCTCTCGCTCTCCCCATAAAACAGGAATTAAGACGAGCCAATGACCAAAATTGATTTTGAAAAGTGAGGCATAAGAAAATAAATGAGGATAACATTAGTAAAGGGATTGTTGAACCTCATGTTTGCCCAGGATCTCTTAAATAGATCAAATCTAGTCCCATCAACCTCACATGCATTGTACAAACTGCCCCCAAGTGGCTTTGCTCCCACCCCTTCCTGCAGTGTATTCTCAGCATAACAGCTAGGGTAGATCCAATTAGGTGGTTCTTCTCTCTCAGTGAAGTAAGGAGCTATGAAGCCAAACAATCCCCAGCTGCCATCACCCTGGTCTCATTTCTTGAACTCTCCTCTTGATTCCCTCCTCTTCAGCTGTCCCCGACATCCTGCCCTTTAGAACATATGTTCTTGTTCCTTCCAGCAGAGGATTCTCCTTTCTGGCATATACACATACTTCCTGCAGCTAGTCCTGTGAATCTGTGTTCCATTTTCATTTGAGAAGAGGCTTTTTCTGGACTTCCTTTGTAAAATTAGAAGTCTAACCCTCAGCATCTTTTTCTCCAGTGCACTTACTGGGTACTCTAGAACAGATTAAATATTTATTGTACCCCCTAGTCACTTGTGGGTGATCTCCTGCCTCACCTGCATCATATGAGCTGCAGGAAGCAAGCTAAGTGCTCTACTCTGTGCAGAGCTTGAAATGATCCTGTGCAATTACTAATGTTTCCTTTGTAACATACTTTTAACACTCAAACAAAATTGCAGACAGAACTTTGACTTCCAGTGTCATTTGTCTCATTTTGCCTCAGTGAACAGTTATAGGCAGCTATTAAGGACCACCATAACAAGCTATCCTAATTATTTTAGGTCTATTAATCCTTGCCATGTAGTATTTTTGTTGGTACAGAAAATTAACTAACTACTCAAAGCTGATTTAATGAAATGAGAATATTCCTTACATCCTATTTTTTTTCAGGAGCAAAAATATGGCTTATTATGTTATTTCTTTTGTCAAAATATATAATTAGTAATACTATTGTATGCACTAATTTTGCCACACTCAGTTTGCCTATTTGCTCTGTAATGTTTATACAACAATGATTATTTAAAGATACATGAAAGTGATTTTGCCAGTGCTTTGTTATCCTTTAGTATTGATACATACATTTTCATATCAGTTGGTTTAGCAACTTCTCTGTTCAGTTTCACTAATGTCCAACTGTAGCAGGTTGTCAGTGCAAGTTTGTTGTTAGTTTATTTCTTTCTTACTTTGTTTTTTGAGGCAGTAAAATAATTCCTGTTTTAGAAAGTTGTCTCTAAAAAAACCATAATTTGCAGCAGAAAATCAGAGACTGTAAACGGGATGAGACTTTAAAACCCCTAATTATTTAATTTTCTTAATGATGCACTTTATAAATGTCAGTGCAATAACTTGTAGAGACAAAAATAATAAAAGCAGGAAGTTATTGATAAGTATTGGTAGGCAGACAAATCTTTGGGAAAATGTTGCCCCCTATTTCATGGTCATAAAGTAAGCACTCTAGTTTTTGCATAATGAGCACATATGTTTTGCTGGGCTTGCCTGAGTATTTTATTTCTCACCAACATATAATTTTTTCTATTAGAATTTAAATTAATGGTAAGAAATCCTAAAACTACCTCCAAACAACATTTTATGTACAATGAGCTATTGTTTTCTTTTTTTCCTTTGTAATACGCTCACATGATTTTTATTCATTTAAACAAAACTATATTAACATGTGCTAGAATATTAAATTTATTGTCTCACATATCAATATTATTTTGTGTGAAGTAACAGAAAAAGATTTCAACCTAATAAAAATATTATGGAACATGATATCTAAACAACTTAATAAAACATAAATTATGTTAGCTGTAATTATGGATATATAATAAATCTATGAAAGAAGAGTTAATTTTATTTTTTGTCTTTTTATCATTTTTAACAACATATTTCATATGGATACATCATGAGTTAGTACTCTCTTTTCCCTCATCCCTGCCCCCATTCCGGTGGGGACACACCTCAGTGGGGTTGGAGGTATTCCCTGTAGGGTTGTGGTTTATGCATTGTGGGAGTAGCAGTCAGTTATTTTTGCAGGGAGGGAATGCCTGTGGGCCTGATGTCTCAACCTGTGGTTCTTACAGTCTTTTCCACCCCCTCTTCTCCAATATTCTCTGAACCATGGTGGGTGAGTTTTAAGTCTACTTCAGTGCTCTTAGAAGCCTCTGGATCTCTGCTTTGGTAGGTGTTGAGTATCCTCAGCATCTGTCTTCTGTACCCTAGTGCTGATTACCAGGTTCAGCATGAAAGCAGCACTCTTGGTCATCTCTGCAATTCTCTGTGGTTTCAGCTGTGGGTTGGCTGAAGTGCAAGGGATAGTTTATCTCCTCAGGTCTCACTCCCTTCTGAAAAAGAAGAACATATTTTCCAATGGAGAGTGAAATCAGTATAGCTTAAATGGGACAAGCATTATTTAGGGAGAATTTGATGTGTATAACCCCTCTTTTAGCCAAAGACTAATGAGAGCTTGACACTATTGAGCATAATCTTTGTCTCCATAGGATTCTTCTGATCTGGTTCCCAATTCCAGATATGGGTTCCTTTACACTGAGTGGATCTCTTAGCTAATCAGAAAGCTATTGGTTACCCACTGAGGCTGTGTGCCCATTGCACCGGCATGTACATCCTGTCAGGGTGCTCTGGTTGCTCAGACTGTTGTTGACCATTCTGCCCCAGTAGCTCATGTAGTGCTTTCCAGCACTAGACATGCTAACTGTCTGGGGACTGGCTTTCTTCTGAAATGAGCTATTATTTTCAAGCACAAATGCAATTTGTTAATATTTATTTATTTGCAAGGAGAGGGAGAGAGAATGGGCACACCAGGGCCTCTTGCCCCTGCAAACTAACTCCAGCTGCATGTGCCACTGTAACTATTAGTTGCATAAAAAAGTAGCCAATAGTGACAGTAGTGATTGAAGGTTATCTTTTTCTTTGGTTTTTGTCACTATGTGACATTTTTGCATAGTTTGTATAGAAATGAGCAGAGCTGAGACTGTCTCCTCAAACAGGAGTCAAACTCACTGAAGAAAGGCATGATTCTTATATCTGTTATGTGTTTACAGCCATATGTACACTAGAGACCAAGAGGCAACACTATCTCCTGGCCAATGCAGTGCTAATGGTCAGTCCTAGTACCTGAATTGAAAGTTTATTTTGTAAGAAACTAAGATAAAATTACAAATTTGCTTTGACTTTTTTTCTGAAAGTCAAAACAAATAAATTTCAGTTAATAAAGTGAGATGTTTTTTTTACTTTTTATTAATGATTTATATATATATTCAGGAGTCTACTTAATCACATGCAAATATGGAAAACAAAAAGCAGTAGAAAATTCAATTTGGCATTACAGAGATTACTGCAGCACAAGTCTTTTATCTGAACTACTATATGAAAACACTCCTAACAGTGCATCAATTTTCACAGCCATTTAGTAGATTAGAAAGCAATTGTAAACAGCGTAAAACCCACATTAACTCCTGTCAGCATCCTGCCTTTTGCTCAGTTATGGATTTGTTTGAAATAACAGTGAGATCTAAAATGATTGCATCGACATCACAGATTGTTTCATAAATATGAATGAAGCCAGTATAATGGGATGCATAGCACTATATAGCAGGCGTTTGTCCTCCCTCTCATGGTAACAGGCTTGTGACATAAGGGAACATGACATTGTCTCTAGGAACTGACTCTGCCTGTTCTCATATGGTAATCACAGCAACTGACGGGTTTTCAGATTACTCTAAATTTTATATTCTAGTATTGAGCTATTAATAACCATCTGTTGTTTAATATTAAAAATAAACCCAGATACTATGAAATCCATTGCGTTATTTTTTTAAATAGGTATTGGTTTCATCAAGATGCCTTTTTGTTTATTAGAGTATCCTGATTGATCTCTGCCTAAAAGCATAACAAAGCAGCCACCATCTCATTTGAATAGTAACTAGTGAATGGGATTGAGAGCAGTTAACATGGAAATTCTTTTGAATGAAAGAGAAGAGCTGTCTCCTTCCCTTCAGTTTCTTCAGTAAGGATTTAAAAAGCTGCAGGCTTCCTTTGTTCAGAATGAGAGTATATGTTTAAGTTTGATGATATTGGAAGTAGTGATGGTGTTCTGAAAACTGACCATACTGAGAGATTTTGGTGACAGAACCAAGAAATTTTTGCGAAAAGATCTTTTTTAAACTATCAGATTTTAGATGAAAAGGTACCAGTGCATATCTTTTTAACTGTTTGAATCAACTTGAATTGTCATTCCTTTTTAGATTAGGGTCATTTTATTTTACTTCTTAATGTCCTTTTGTTGCAACACAGTTACGCTAGTAAAAAAAAATGTAATTCTAACTTATTAAGTATATCTTTTAGTCCCCAGAAAGATTATATGTTATTTCAGCATTAAACCCATGAGTCTAATTTGGTTGTTACTGACCGATCATCTATCTAGCAGCACATCATTTACCTGACTGTGTATCTTCTTTGTTAGGAACTGTTGCCACACTCTTATACTTAATAAAGGGCAACAGGCTGCCTGGAAAGATTAGTATTTTTTAGTGGTGTTTATGTATGAAAGGCTATGCTTTGTATCTTACCATATTCACATTGTAATTTATCTCTTTACCTTTTAACTTGTAAATGTTCTATTTTAAAGAAATATTTTTATTTATCCATTTGTGAGGGGAGAGAGAGAGCGTGTGGGTGATACCAGGACCTCCTGCCACCTCAAATGAACTCCAGATGCATGTGGCACTTTGTGTGTCCAACTCTAAGTGGGTACTGGGAAATGGAACCCTGGGCCAGTAGGCTTTGCAAGCAAGTGCCTTTAACTGCTAAGCCATCTCCATTTGTTTAAATTGATGTGCATTCATTATACATAGTGCTGGGTTTTATAAAGACAATTTCTTTCAAATAGATCATGTACTTAGGCCATATTTACCTCTCATACCCTTCCCTTTCTCTTCCTTCCCTTTCCCACATTCCCACTAGTTTGTTTTTGCTAGCTCTATAAAGAATTACCACTGGGTCTGGAGAGATAGCTTAGCAGTTAAGGCATTTGCCTTCAAAGCCAAAGGACCCAGGTTCAATTCCCCAGGACCCACATTAGCCAAATGCACAAGGTGGTGCATGCATCTGGAGTTCGTTTGCAGTGACTGAAGGCCCTGGCACGCCCATTTTCTCCCCCCGCCACTTCTGTCAAATAAATAAATAAAAATAAAAAATATTTCTTAAAACAAGAATTATCATTGGCAGTCCAGTTCTTTCAGCCTGGGGCTTTTTCAGTCCATAGATTCTTTTGTATTTTAATTTATCCTTATTTACCTGAGACAGAGGGAGAGAGAAAGATAAGAGAATGGGCACACCAGGGCCTCTAGCCACTGCAAATGAACTCCAGACACATGTGCCACCATGTGCATCTGGTTTACGTGGGACCTGGAAAATCGAACCTGGGTCCCTAGGCTTCGCAGGCATGTGCCTTAACTCCTAAGTCATGTCTCCGGCCCAGTCCATAGACTCTTTTTATGATTTGGGCGTAGGGAGAAGGGAAGGAAATAGGGGAGGAAAAGAAAAAAGTATATAAGAGAGAGAGAATGAAAATGACCAACTGCCAATTTTTACAGTAGTTATTCTAAAAACATGGGGCAGAGGAGATAACTAAGCTTACAAAGCCTGCCAGTCTGGGTTCTATTCCCATTACCCAGGTAAAACCAGATACATAAAGTGGCAAGTGCATCTGAAGTTTGCTTGCAGAGGCATGCACATTCATTCATTCAAATTCATTCTCTATCTCAATCTCTCTCCCCCCTCCTTTCCTCCCCAGCAAATAAATAAAAATTATTAAAAATGATTTAAAATAAAAATACTCAACTCGGTAAATATGTAACATAAACTTTGAGCTGGCATGGGTTCTGTGAAATTAAATGTTTGTTACAAATGATCTGTAGATTATGTGTATGAGCAGTAGGGGCTCCTCCTACCGTGTGGCTTGAAGAACCAGCATACAGGGCAGAAAAGTAGCATGGAAAACTGTAGCTGTTTTTCCTTTTTTTTTTTTTTCCTTTAGTTGCTTTTGTTTAAAAATTGATCATGTTAACTACTGTAAGCATAGCCTATTTTTGTGCTTAAATACTAAATGGAAACTCCATTGTGTGTTGCTGAACTGGATTGTTCTTTTGTAATTTTTGGTTAAATGTGTGTTAGTTTGACTGTAATAGCATTGAAAGCAAACAACAACAAAATGTTTGCTTAGAGGTTAAGGCACTTGCCTGTGAAGCCTAAGGACCCATGTTCGATTCCCCAGAACCCAGAACCAGGTGCACAAAATGGCACATAAATCTGGAGTTCATTTGTAGTGGCTAGTGGCCCTGGCATAGCCTATTCTCTCTCTTTCTCCCCCATCATGTGTGCTAATAAATAAAAATAAAACATTTTTAAAAATCTGTGAAAATGGCCTTGGAGCATTATATATATTTATCTGAAAACTTTCTCTCTTTTAAAGTACAGTTTATGTTAAAATTTTCATTAACTTAGAAATGACAGTTGATGCCTGTGATGGACATCAAACGGACTTTCTTTTTGATTTCCTTTGATGTCATTCTGAGTGATTGCTGTTTTCCTTTTCTTGGCTTCACTCTTCAAACTTAGACTGACATCTAGCCTAGATGATCATAATATGTTTTATTTGCCTGAGGAGAGGAATAATTTATAATGCTGTTTAGTTTTATACTATTGGTATGTTGGTGAATTTTTAAAGTGTGTGCTAAGTGCAATAAATTATATGAATGGAAAAAAATTAGAATGTTGATAGGAACTGCATTGAGTCTGTAGATGGCTTTTTTTTTTTTTTTTTTTGCTTTTGCTTTTTGCTTTTTGCTTTTTGCTTTTTGCTTTTTGCTTTTTTGCCTTTTCAAGGTAGGGTCTCACTGTAGCCCAGGCTAACCTGGAATTCACTATGTAGTCTCAGAGTGACTTCGAACTCACGGTGATCCTTCTACGTCTGTCTCCCGAGTGCTGGTATTCTATAGATGGCTTTTGGCAGTACATCCATTTTCACTATATTAATTCTGCTAATGCATATGTGTGGGAGGTCTTTCTATCTTCTATTGTCCTTTTAAATTTCTTCCTTCACTCCTAGAAAATGTTCGTTTTAGAGAGAAACTCTATGTATATTCCTATATTCCTAAGGTGTTGTTTTTAAGGCATTGCGATTAGAGGTGCTTTTAAGATTTCTTTCTCAGTATGTTTATTATTTGTTCACAGAAAAGATACTGACTTTTATATGTTGCTGCTTTTATCCTGTTGCTTTGCTGAAAGTGTTTATCAGATTTACATTTTCTGGTGGAGTCTTTAGGGTTTCATATGTACAGAATCATGTCATTTGTAAGTAGAGGTAATTGTATTTCTTCCTATTCTGTTTGTATCCCTTTTATTTCTTTCTCTTGTCTTATTGCTCTAAGACCTCAAGCACATGGATCAGTAAAGAAAGTGTACACTCTTGTCTCATTAGTGGTTTTAGAGGAAACGTTTTGAGTATTTTTTCCATATAATATAGTATTGGCGATGTATTTGTCATATATAGCTTTTATTATGTTCTTCCTTCCTTCAGTTCTTAGTTTCTCCAGAGTTTTTCTCATGAAAGGATGTTGGACTTTAGCCTTTCTTTGTGTGTCGATGGCCATGTGATTTCTGTTGATGTGATGTGATGTATTACGTTGATTGATTTGCATATGCTGAACCATTCTTGCATCCCTGGAATGAAACTTGCATGGTCGTGTGAATGATCTAGTAGATGAGTGGTTGAATTCAGTTTGCAGGGAGTGTGTGTGTGTGTGTGTGTCTTTTTTTTTTTTTTTTTTTTTTTTTTTTGGTTTTTCGAGGTAGGGTCTCACTCTAGCCCAGGCTGACCTGGAATTCACTATGGAGTCTCAGGGTGGCCTCGAACTCATGGTGATCCTCCTACCTCTGCCTCCTGAGTGCTGGGATTAAAGGCGTGCACCACCAGGCCCGGCCTTTGTGTGTCTTTTTAAATTTATTTTTTGCAAGCACAGAATAAGAGAGAGAACGAGAAAGAGAATGGGCATGTCAGTGCCTCTCGCCACTGCAAATGAAGTCCAGATACATGCGCCACTTTGTGCATCTGGCTTTAATGGGCATTAGGGAATTGAATCTGGGTCCTTAGGCTTTGCAGGCAAGCACCTTAACTGCTAAGCCTTCTTTCCAGCCCAATTTGCATGTATTTTACTGAGAGTGCTTTGCATTTATGTCCACCAGGGAACCTGGCTTATTCTCATTTATTTTCATATTCTCTCTTCCCCAGCTCTCTCACTCTTATTATCTCCTTATCCAGTATTGGTATCAGGATAGTATGGGCTTCATAAAATAAGTTTGATAGTTTTCTTTCTATTTTATGGACCAGTTTAAGGAGCATTGCTTTTAGTTCTTTTAAGGTCTGGTAGGATTTAGCAGTGATCTAGCTATGTCTAGGCTTTTGTTGGTTGAAAAACTTTATTATTGCTTACATCTTATTCTTTTTTTACAGATCTATTCAAGTTCTTTATATCCTTTTGGTTTAATTTTTTATATCATATATATCAAAAACTAACTAATAAAGAAAAAAATAAAAATAAAAATAAACCAAAAAATAAATAAATAAAAAATAAAATAAAATGAACTTGGAAAAAAGAGAGAAATTTATCTATTTCTTCTAGATTTTCTAGTTTCTTGAGAATATAGATTTTCTAAGTATACCATAATGGTCACCTAAATTTCATTCATATCTCTTCTGATTTTGAAATGGAATCTTTTTGTCAAGATTGGTATGAATACACCTGCTTGCTTTGTAGATCCATCTGTTCATCTGCTTGGAAGATCTCTTTCTATTATTTATTTCTAAGGCTCTGCTTGTCTTGCTATGATGTGCATTTTTCTTGCAAGCAACAGATAAAATAGTTTCTGTTTTGTTTTATTTTGAAGTGTGTGTGTGTGTGTGTGTGCACATGCAGCACAGGTTATGTGTGGAGAGGTCAGAGGGCAACTTTGAAGAGGTGTCTGCACTCCATCTTCCATGAAACAGTATCTTTTGTCCCTCCAAATGAACTTCCAGGATACAAAAATGACTATCAGATCAGCTGGCCATGAGCTTCAGACTCTTGCAGACACTTCCCATTGTCATGGGTGCCATAGATCTACAGATGGATGTGCCACTTTACACCCAGCTTTATGTAGGTGCTAGAAAATAGAACCTAGGCCAGCAGACTTTGCAAGCCTTTAACCACTGAGCCATCTGCCCAACCCAGTTTCTGTTTGTTTGTTATTTTTTTTAGTTCAGTCTAATAGTCTTTATCTCTTGACTAGAGAATTGAGATTGTTGACATTCAGAATTATTGACTAATGGTATGCTTCAGTTCTTGTCATGTTGTTTTTGTAATATTTGGTATTATTCTAGTACTAATTTGCCCACTTTTCTAGTCTGGTTCATTCTGTGCTGTGGCACATTGATGTGTTGATCTTTCTTTCCCCTGGAAGGGTTCTTAGTGGTCATGAATTCCTTTAGTTTATGTTTATCATGGAAAGTGTTTCTTCAACTATGGAGTATAGTCTTGCTGGACTAGGTTTGCACTTATATTGTCCCATGCTTTTGTGGCTTTTAGGGTTTCTGTTACTTTGATGGGTTTGCCTTTATGTGTGACTCAGATGCTGCCTCCTCCTGTTTTTCAGTTTTCTTTCTTTCTTTGCTACTGAAACTAGTGCTTTGTCCACCATACTCACCTTGTAAGACAACTATGACCTTTATTTGAAGGGATTTAGAAGTCTATGCATGGGTGTGATCTGCTACCTTCACATACCTATAAATATGTGATGAAGTATTCATCTGGATGTATTATAACAGTGAGTTTTTCTACAGACACCCAGATTCCAGGGGAGGGCGTAAAGACTTGGCATTACTCTCCCAGCTTTCCCCTTCCTTGCTCTTCCAATCACTGCAGTTCCAGTATTGAGGATGGTGACGGGAGTGCCGTGGAACTCATCACCCATCGCCAGGGAAGATACTTTTCTATAAGCCTGCCTTCAAGTAAATACTTGCTCCGCCTGGGGACATTCAGTCTTATTCCTTTAGTGCTATAAAGCTGTTACCCAAACTGGTTATTATATCCATAGTAATCTGAATTTTCAAGCTGAGAACACAAGTAAAGTGCAGCTAACTAGTAACACCCAGAATATATTCACCAGAAGTTGTGGCTGTGGTTCAAAGTTACAGAGATGATTAGTACATTCATTTTTATCGACTGCAGCACTTTATGATGCTTATGGAAATAGTCTTAGTAAATTATTCAATCGAATAAATTTTGCATGAGAGTTTTACTAACAAGTCTTAAAAAATTATTTTCAACTAAATTCAGTCAGAAAGATGGATTTTGTTCTCCAGGTGTTTGCGTATTTTTTGCTTGATAGCCTATTTGGCAGCAAGGTTTTGAACCTGTGAGTATTTATACTTCAGGCCTCTCAATAATTAAGAAATCCACATTCTATGCCAGATGTTTCTGATGACTAAACAACTTTGTTTCATTCTAGAACTGAAACATTTTTTAAAACTTTATTTTTATTTTCAATCACATTTTCCCAAGAACAGGGCACAAAGAAGAATTTATTAAAGTTGCATGTTCATGAAGACACTATGGTAAAAATAATGGACTTTATTAAGCAGAGTTGTAGATATCTCAAGAGACTTACTTATTTTACCTATCAAATATTTAAAAAATGAGCTAGTTTACAGTATTTTCAGTTTCTTTTTTCCTTGATTGTTAAAGTACTGAGCTAAGAAACAAAAGTTACTTCTATAAACCGTAAAATTATGCCTTCCTGTAATCTCTTATCTAACCTATTCATAAAGATTTCATTTTTTTCTGATGAGAACTATATTACTAACTGAGTCATAATACCAAAAATAAACCAACAAACCCATAATGGCACAGAATATACATTCACATTACAAAGGATAGCATTGGGCATAGCAAACAAATATTCGACCAATATAAGATTTAAACAGGACAAACATCAAACTCTGTAACTCCAAGTCCAACAACTCTAGTCAGTGACAAGTCTCCAAGTCCGATAATTCTAACCAGCAACAAGTTCCCATTCCGCCCCTCCAGCTAGGCTGCTCACAGTCCTAGGAAACTTCATCCAGGGCTGGCAGCTCTCCTTAGCAGTCATCTTGTGGTCCCGGCATCTCCACTGCAACCCACGGTCTATCCTTATTGCTCCCTTGGGTCTCCATGCAGGCAAACCAGCAAACCTGTATCACACTGCCCATGGCCATTTCCAAAACACAAGGTTGTGTTGCAAATTCAATGACCCTCTCTTTCCTGCATTTCTTATATGCCACAATAGCAGCCAGGACACCAGTTTGTTAATTCAGGGGGGAATAAAGCAGATTTTGAAGAACAGGACACTCCTTGAGCATTCAGGCCCCTTCAAGAGAGTCTACATTCTTCCTGTTACCCCAGTGCAGGTCAGCTGGCCCAATCTCAAATGTTGTAGTCTCATATAATTGCAGCTAGACAGGCAAAAGTTTTCAGCACAGAAATTTCTTTATGTGCCATGTCTCTCTGCACATTCCAGTCTGTTTCTATGCAAAGCAACCCTGCACAAGTTCTCAGGACATGGACATAACAGCAAGCCTCTCACACAAACTGCTTCTAACCCAGTCCAGGCAAAGCTCTTTCTCACCCTCATAAACTAAACCTCACAGTCCATAGTTCTCACTGCATTCAGGTCTTTCAACTCTGACTAGAATAGTATCAAGCTGTACTTCCAGCACTACAAGGCATTTCTTAGGCTAAGGTTTCAAATCCTTCCACATTTCTCTTAAATATCAGCTCCAAAAGGCCAAAGCCACACAGTCAGATGTCTAGCAGCAAATGACCCCACAGTACCAACTTTACTGTTAGAGACAGGTTCACATTGCTGGAAGAAATCACCCAACCAAGAGCAGCTTGTGGGAGAAAATAGTTTATTTTGGCATTAATTCCCAAATCTCCAACAGCTGGCAAATCTAGCATTCAGAACACCTAAGTTTATGGGGTGGGAGGGGGGGTCACCTGAATCAAACCACGACAATTACAAATGAAAGAGTAGTGTTTTTTCTTTGTCTAAAGCTGTACCAAATCAAACTGTATCAGTCTCATAATATGTATTGTTTAAGTCAATCTGGACCTGAGAGGAGATTTTCTGTTTATATAGCAAAGCTTGGAGATTTGTTCTGATTTTTTTTTTTTGCCACTTTCTTATTTCAATTTACATTGATGAGAGTCATTAAATAATTATTTGTAACTTTATTCGTTGTTAATATTAATTTCAAAGCCTAAACTATTTAATGGTCCTTATTCTAAAATGTTACACAACTAAAAGTTGGAGTATTTCGTAACTTTGGTTTACATGCAGCATAAGAATTAATTCAGGATTATAAACATAAGCATACTTATTTGAAATTTCACTTTTGACCTCACTTTAAAACTATGAATCATACAAAGATCGTTTAGTGTTCAAATTAAAAATATATATAATTTCCAATATACACTAAGATTCAAAATCGATTCTATAAATCATAAATTCACATTCATCACTATTTTGTGATTATTTTGTCTTTCTTTTTTTTAACTATTTGATTTATTTATTTGAGAGGGAGAGGCACAGAGAGAAAAAATGGCACGCCAGGGCTTCCAGCAACTGCAAACAAACTCCAGACACATGTGCTTCCTTGTGCATCTGCCTTAAGTGGGTACTAGGAAATCAAACCTGGGTCCTTCGGCTTTGCAGACAAGAGCCTTAATCACTAAGCCCTCTGTCCAACCGTCTTCCTATTAAAAATACAAACATGCGCGCGCGCGCGCGCACACACACACACACACACACACACACACACACACACACTATACACAAAAGATTAGTTTTCAATCAAACCTCATGAATTTTGTACTGATTTTTTTTTTTTCTTTTTTTGGTTTTGGTTTTGGTTTTTGGTTTTTCCAGGTAGGGTTTCACTCTAGTAGGGGCTGACCTGGAATTCACTATGTAGTGTCAGGGTGGCCTTGTACTCAGGGTGAACTTCCTACCTCTGCCTCACAATTGCTGGAATTAAAGGCATGTGCCACCACACCCGGCTCAGCTTTTGTTACTTATTCTTAATGTAGGAAATGAGCTTTTTGTTCTGCAGTTTGTTATATGGAACGATCATTCAAAGAGCCTTTGTTTTCATTTGTCTCTATGAGAAGGAAAGATTTGCATTAACTCTTACCGTGACTTAAAATAATTACATGCACAAGAAAACTGAGTTCTGTTGTAAAGATTACTTTCTAAAAGCACATCCTGCTCAGGCCTCTTGCTTAACATCTTCTTTGGCTTTCCATAATTCTTTGAATGGAGTTTTAGTTCTTACCTTATCCCTGAACCTCCTCATTCACAGGGCCCAAGCCACCTGTCCTGTCTCAGACCAGCCCCTCCTACCTCTGGACCACTTTCCAGTAGTAGGCACCACCATTTCCTCCATTGCATTTACAAATTATAATTACATGTTTGATTATTTGTTTTATGTCTGCCTCACCCAAAAGAATATAAGCTGTATGTTTCTTTGTTAAGTTGGAGCCTAAAGAAACATTTTATTGTAGTCAGTATGTCAGGTAAATTTGACCTAAGTAACTCCCAAAGAGCAATGCAAACCCTGAAACATGAAATCCAGGAGAGGCTATGGAATTTAATACAGAAAGTGCTCTAGAGGTCTCTGGTGGTAGGGAGGGTGGAGTTTAACGTGGTGGGAATGCACACTGTTTGTCTTGTCATTCTGGGCATATGTCTTGACCGCTGTGGGATTCCATTTTCCTTGTTAGTGAAAGGCAGTGTAAAGCCTGGTGGCCACAGTATTCTAACCTCAAACAGAAAAATCAAGTGAAGCTTGGCCTGCAGTGTTCTTCAGGCTTCAAAAGATGGATTATAGTTACAAAGCTTGCCAAGAAATCGAGACTTGGGCAAGAAGTAGGGTTGGGATGTGAGAGTGAGGTAAAGGGATACAGGAGAACTGGGGAGGGATACAGCTAGTAACATTTTAATTACGTGACCTCTTTTAGCTGCAAATTCAGTGTCATAACCATTCACATCCTCAGCAGGCCATCTGATCCCAAATTTTAACCTTCCTTTTTTTTTAACCAAATTTCATACATTTTATAAATTCCTCAGGTTTGTTAAAAGCAAGGCTAAAAATTCAAGTATTCTTTTTCTTTAAAAACATATCCTCAAACTATAAGGAATCAATACCAAAAAAAGATTGGGAAAAATGAATTTTGTCCTACTTTAAGTTATCAGAATTATATACAGAATACAACCAGTTATATCTAGGATATTCTGCATTATAAATTCTATACTTGGCTTTTCAAAATCCTTTTTGACTTGTTTTAGAATTTCAGTTCTAACACAGACGTTGCATAAGCTTTACACTGATGGGTCAGGATTATTTATAACTAATGTTTACATCAGACCAGTGAACTGTATCCTTTTGTTTATGTTACACATGAGAGAAATATAGTCTTTGTAGTCCTAAACATACTCCATCAGCCTCTCCAAACTTGAACATAGAAAAGATTTTACAGGGCTGAAGACACGGCTCAGTGGGTAAGAGCGCTTGTTGTGCAAGTGTGAGCACTGAGTTCAAACCACAGCACCCATGAAAAAAGCCAGACATGCTTGCATTTGCCTATAACCCCACTGGTGAGGGAGGTAGAGGCAGAAAGAGTACTGGGGCTTTGCTGGTCAGTCAGTCTAGGCAGGAAATTGTGAGCTTTGGTGCAGTGAGACACTCTGTCTCAGGAAAATGGAGAAGAATGATAGAACACCTGATATGCTGCTCTGGGCTCCGCATTCATGTGCACAGGGCACGTATATCTGCACACAGACATGTATACAACATACCACACACACACAGTTCTTCACATAAAGGTAAAATGCACTTGACCTGAAATGTTTTCCTCCAATTCCTTCTTTTATTTCTAGTTTTGCTTCTTCTCTTTTACTTAGCTAATTTTATTATTTCTACATGCTTTAAGTAGAATTTAGATATACACTGAAATGTCACGTACACTTACTTTCTGAATTTTCCTGAATCAAGCTTACATGTCAGTTTCTTATAGTCAAAAATATTGTTGTTCATTAGTAGAAAGCATATTTAATGAAATCAAATGTTAAAAAATGGTGAAATCTTTCAGTTTTCTCTCTCAACCTTACCATATTTCCTAAAACAATAGATTAGGCAGATTTTTATAATCTTGATGTGATCTCCAAATTCAGCAAAGGAGTTCTGAAAATTGACAACCTAACACATGGACAGAAGAATAAGACGAATGAAATGAGTAAGCAGAAATTCTCATTTTTCATGCAAGGCAAGTCTTGTATAATTTTCTCAATCTAGAGTGCTTGTCTAGCATATTTGAGGACCTAGATTTATTTAATCTCAATACAGAAGGAAGGAGGGAGGAGAAATTTTTAAATCTAGTTATCCAAACTCTGGAAAAAATCAAACAAGATATTGGAAAAGGCTCCCAAGTGGACTGTAGACTGTTTATGCATTAGTTCTGATTCTTACTAGTCATTTCTCCAGTGATTACTTAATTTTTCCTCTCCCCCTTTCTCTCTCTCTCTCTCTTTCCCCTTCCCTTCCTCCCTGCCTCCCTCCAATTCCCCTCATCTCCTCTCAAAATTTCGAAACAGGGTCTTCACCAAGTTGCTAGACTGCTCTTAAAATCACTCTGTAACTCAGACTGACATTGAGCTTTTGATCTTCCTGCATTATCGTACTAGCAGTTGAAATCACAGGCCTGTACCACTAGACCTGGTGTACATTTTTAACTTTTGTTTCATTATGTGGGTGTATGAACATGCATATACCATTTCATGTATGTGGAGGTCAGAGGACAGCATTGGGTATTGGTCTCTCCTTCTGCCTCCTTTGAGACAGGATCTTGCTTATTTCTTGCCACTGGGAAAGCCTAGCTCACCCTCAAGCTTTTGGATTCTGATTCTGCCTCCCATTGCCACAAATATTTTAGGATTAAAGACGTGCACCACTTTGTATCCAGCTTTACATGAATGCTGGGGTTCTGAATTTCAGTCAGCCTGCTTGTGAAACATGCATCTTTAGCCACTGAGCAATCATCCCTAGCCTCCTGACTTAACATTTTAAAAAAATATTTTTGTGTATTTGAGAGAGATAAATAGGCAGAGACTATACTACATGCACCACTTTGTGCATCCGGCTCAACATGAGTTCTAGGGAATTGAACCCAGACCATCAAACTTTTCAAGCAAGCACCTTAAGTCGCTGATCCATCTCTGCAGCCCCATATTTTTTATGTTAAAAGACAACTGATTATTGATGGCCCATGTACTCATAAACTTTATTTCCTCAAACTACTAACCTTGTCACAAACAGCACTTTGAATCTGCCCCTTCCTCCACCTAAGATGTCTTCTGCCTTTTCTTTTTACCAGCCTCCTGCTTCATGGAAGACCCAGCACAAGGGCTACTTACATTGTGTGTCCTTGGAAGCTTAGTTGCTCTGTCCTCTTTGTTCCTGCAGCAGTTTTTAAGTGTGTCTGTTTTAGAACTTATTTATAATTTATTTGTCTTAATAATAAGCTTCTCCTTGCTAGACACAAGTGCCTGGAGGTCTAAGATCTTGTTCATCTCTACGTTACCTGTCCCAGCACAAATGTCTTGTTGGTGCACAGTAGGCATTCCATTATTGTTGCTTCAGTGCATGAATTAAGCAACCAATTGCATGCAGTGTCTAACAATCTTCTACTCTGAAACCAGTTGTATTCCCAAAGTTAATTTTTAAATCAGTTGTTTTGGAACTCACAGAGCAATTTCCCATAGAAACAATGTTATAAATAGTGGTTAGGTTCTCAGGCTAGCCCTCAAGAGTCTATTTAACCCATAATGTAGTTGAAACACTATGCAGTTGTAATGAAAAATAGCAGAAAACAGCACTTTTACATGTGCAGTGTTTTCATTACATTACGTAAATACAATTCTTCTTTGTGCAGAAAGTGCAATGGGGCAAATTATACCAACAGGCACTGTAACATGATCTGGTGACAAGGGCAGGATCACAGAAGACTTGCAAGCTCCTTCTATCCCTTGCATCGTAAGTTGTTTAACTTTGCTTATCTGAGTTTCCACATCTGTCTAGCCAACTAGGTAATTCTTTCCTGCTGCTCCCCTAGAAGAAATAGTGTTCACATAATGGATATCAGAACACAAAGAGACATTTCGAGTACTGCATAAACAGTATGCACCTTGTCATCATGCACCCACAAGCAAATGGCACTGAACTGAACTAGGGCATTTGGGGGGGGGGGCGGATTCGAAGTAGGGTCTCACTCTATCCCAGGCTGACCTGGAATTTACTATGTAGTCTTAGGGTGCCCTCGAACTCAAGGCGATACTCCTACCTATGCCTCCCAAGTGTTGGGATTAAAGGCGTGCGCCACCACTCCCGGCTGAACTAGGGACTTTTAATAAGGTAAAAAATAAAACAGCAGGGTTGAGTGTAAACCTCAGTCGGTCTGACCCCAAGCTGGAAACTGAGTAGACACTGGGTTATCCTTTTTTTCTCTATGACCAACTCTAAGACATGCAAATTAATCTCCCTGGGTCTTAATTGCTTCTTGGGTAAAGTAACGTGGCTTAGGTTAAGGAAATCCATTTTTTTTAATATGGATGTCTGTTTTTTACACTGTTTGGACAGGGTAGTAATTTTGATGGAGTCAAAAATATTCTAAAGGGATTATAATGACATGGCCTGAGCATGTTGTTCTCTATAGTTATCTTGCACCAAATACTGTTTCCATATGTCTCTCTTGCTTAGTAGTGTTTTTCTTAGTCTGTTGAACACGCCCACTTTAAAACCAATTTGTTCTCCAATGTCTACCTTCAACATCTGCATCTCTTATCATGTCGCCCTCCAAACCTTCATGACAGCAACCTTCATGTTCCTTACCAGAATTCTGCTTTATCCCATGACAACATGCTTTCCCTATGAATTTCTCACTGGTGCAGCAGACTTATACCCCAGCAAACTGTCTAATCGAATTTTCTTTTCTATTAGGAGCCATCTGTTTGCCAGTGACTATTCTGTTTGTTTATTTTTTGTTTTAGTGCAATCCATTTTAGTTTCTTCATCTGTTTTTACCATGCCACCTGCACTTTCCATTTTTCTAGATCATTCCTTCTTTCCTCCCTTGTGTGGGTGAGCGAGAAGACAGGGTATACACAGTGGGAGTCTGCTTTCTCCAGCAAGAACACTTGAGGCTTAATACCTTTTCTCTGTCTCTTGCCTCAGGCTGTCAAAATCCTTTGGGTTTTTTTTTTTTTTTTTTCTCTTGTCCTATCTTTAAACTTCCCCAATGATCTTGTGGCCTATCAAAAGACTTTCCTGAAACCAAAGAAAGAAATTGCTAAATTCTCATACTTTCTAACTTCTGTAACAGGAGATTCACACTGGTTTCCTCCTCCATCACTGGTTTCCTTCTGTAACTGTAGGGTCACTGTCACATAAAAAACATGCATCGTGTTCATCTAGATCAGAGACATGTTCTACATGAAGTTTCCAACACAATGTGATACTTGTAAAATGTTAACATTCAACCTCTAACCCACTTTAAATGATTTCCTCATTGTCTGCATATGTTCATGTACATGAAGTATGGATCGGCCAGAATTAAAAGCACCTAATAGCCAGGCGTGTTGGTGCACGCCTTTAATCCCAGCACTCGGGAGGCAGAGGTAGGAGGATTGCCGAGAGTTCAAGGCCACCCTGAGACTACATAGTTAACTCCAGGTCAGCCTGGACCAGAGTAAGACCCTACCTCGAAAGACCAAATAAATAAATAAATAAATAAATAAATAAATAAATAAATAAAGGCACCTAATAAATGGGATCTTCTCAGCCTTTTAGTAAATTTCCCCTCAGGTAGAATTCCTTGATGTATTTAGGCTATAAAATCTGCTTTATGCTCCCCAGGTGAACTTCACTCCTTTGAAATCCTTTTATGTCTTATGTGCACAGCTCATTTGGCATGTCAGTGATACCAGGCATGAGCCAACATCTGTTCTTCTCATGTCCCTGTTTTTTTTCAAACTACCACCAGTGCTTTAAGCTTTCAGATGGTGTCAGGCTCTATGGTGTAAACATATAGGCACTCAGTAAACATGTGTTGATCCATTATTCAGTTATGTAAGGATTTATTTTTTAAATTGATATTTGAGTTTATCCCTTTTTTTAACATTTTCTGCTGTTAATTTGTCTTTTTGCTAATAGTTTTGATTACTTAGGGGTACTTTTGCCATCAGTGAGGTATTTCTATAATTAGAAATGTTGAGGCATTTCTAAATTGTGTGGGAAAAGAAGTTAAATAAAGAAGTTCAGGATTTTAAATTGCAGATGAATATTCTACTAGTGATTAACTGAATCATGTTTTGAAACCATTTATCTAGCTGAGGAAAAGACAACAATAGAGTCATCCCTTGTGACCAGAGTTTCAATGGCTTCCCTCAAAGATAGTCATTTGAAGTCTTTGTTTTTCCTTCTTTTAATCTCTCATGTTATGAATAATATTTAGTTGGTCTCCCAAAGCAACTGGGGGAAGAAAAATCTTTGGTGTTTATTTTTGATAAAATAGGAGACATTTACTTTGTAAATGTTAATCTCAGAAGGCTTCAGTATACTCTTTTGTTCTCTGGATTCTGGTGTGAAAGATGAAATATAAACACCACCGTGGTTTTCACCACCAAAAAGCCCTACAAGACACCTAAGTATGAAAATTATGCTTGTTAATATCTGTAATATTCTCTTATTTTAATTACCATCTCAACAATGTCCAGGTGAATAATAATGACATGTGCTTGTCATGTCTCTAGATAGTTCATAGAATAATCATTGTTATATTGCTTTTTAGTTCATTCTTTCTCTAAACCTTATTTACTTAACTACATTATAGTTGTTTAAAAAATACTGCAATTCCTCTGTAAACTAGTTCTTTGGGGATGTCATTTCAGCATGTCATGAGGTAGTATCAGGTTTCATCCTGCTTCTTGTCAAAAGAGTTAAAGTTTAATCTAAGTTACTTCTCCCTGGCTCAAACATGTTGGCTGATTTTTAGACTTGGATGAATTTCACTGTAAATTGCTGTTGGATGTGACTGGAGTACCCAGGAGCTGTCAGGATGGCTCAGTGATTTAACGTTGGTGTCCTGCAGCTTTGACTGTAATCAGCAGATGCTGCAGTATTACCGTGAATGTTTTCCTAACTGCTTCTGTCAAAAAGAGAAAATTCTTCCTGCACCAAGTCTGCCGCTTCTGATTAAATTCAGTTTGCCTTCTTTTGCATAATTAATGTCCCATGATGATCTCTAACCTTTTGTTTTTAATATTGCCTCTTGGTCTGAACTCACTCTTCACAGGGAAGCTCAACCAAGAGCAGACAAAGAGGAACGGCTGCTGCTTTACATGGACCCCCCTGTCTCCTTGCTCTAGAAGCAGGTGCCATTTTGTATGCCATCTCTTGTCAGAGATCATGACAGGCTCTGCTCTTGAATGTTTTCCATGGTCGTGCCAGTGCTCTGTTCTGCTTCAGAAAGTTGTTTCTGTACCACTTTGGTGCACATGGCTTTGCCTGAGGATGTGTGATGACAGATCTGCTTGCCCTGGGTGTGTAAATGATAACCCGCACACACAATCCAGACAAAGATGTCCTGGTTGGCTGCAAAACTTCCCACACCTCTAGCCCAAGAAAGTCACAGAGTTATCTTTACTGCAATAAAGTAAATGTGTATAACATGAGTATGTTAAAACATGAAGACCTTGTTTCATCAGTGAACACATTTTATACATGATTTCAATGGGAAAAGGTCCTAGGTTTTATTGAGTACTAGTGGCTTTGTCCTGAAAATCTCAAAGTACTTCCCTATTTGTTTTCTTAGGACCTACTAACAACCACCTATGAACTGAATTCTTTTTCATTGGGAATATTGATATGAATATATGAATATGTTTTGTGGTGTTATCCTTATAGTGCAATATCTGAGAATAAACAAGCAGCTATATGTCATCCCTCACATCCTAAAGCCTGTCGTTACTGGCATGTTTGCAGTTTAGAACTTCCTTAGAGCAATTCACTTTATGCACAATTTAGAATTCTGGTTTGGTTTTGTTTCAAAAGAAAAGTTGAATATTGAGTTTCTTGTTTTCTGAGGCTTACCTACATTTTTCTTTAGGAAGTTCCACTAACAAATGTTTATCTCATTATTTTTGTTGTAATTTTATTTTCTGTACACAGTTACAGAACATTGGAATGGAAAAGTATTGCATATAAGAATGCCAAAGTAGACATCACAAGGTATTCAACTTGTGTCTGACAAAGCTCAGCCTACTTGGGGGTTTTCAACTTTTGGCTATTGAAATGCTAGCTTTAAGCAGAAATTTTAGCTTATCTCACTCTGACCATCTCATTGTATTACCCAGCATTCTTTATAGTAGAAATCACTCCCTTTCTACAGAACCATCTGTCCCCCAAGAGACAATGGCATTGTGCCACTTGGAACTGAGACTGGAGTTCTGCTTGCCCTACCTTTGTCACTAAAACAATCCACTTTGTGCACATTTCATTTGCATGTTGGTAAATAAACAATAACCATTTCCAAAAAGGATAGAATGGATGCTATGTATGCTATTGATGCAGGATTTGGGGGTTCAGGAGGGGTCCCTCAAATTTATAAACACCAAGTTTAGGTTCTATCTTACTTTTAACAAAGAACTGATAAAGAAGGACTCAAGAATGATAAATTATGAATTATTAAGTTTGTTTATGGAGAAATCATAAATTGTGAGGTTTATTTTAAGAAAATTGGGGTCTAGGAAGGGAGTCTACAGCAGAAAAATAAGCATGTGAGAAGTAGGAAACACATGTTCATGTGGCAAACCTAGCTTTCTCCTATCCTCCTTCGCTATGGTATCCATACACTTGCTCTGTGAGACCTATATTTGGTGACCAGCAAAACAAGGAAAATTATTAGAAGCTACAAGCATACATGAACAAGAGGGCTTAGATTTTATCAAACAAGAATTTTCTTCTTAGTTTCTTCATTGCTAGTTTATGAATGCAATGTGTTCATTACCACTCAAAAAAACAGTTGTAGTTATTTGAAGGTGAGAGTGGAAGTTGTCTACAAAAACATCACCCTTTTTAAAAAGTGTGAAACTTCTTCTTGTCTCTAACAAAGGGAAATATCCTCCTCACCCTACAGCCCCCAAAAGCTTTCCATAATTGTTAATTGTTTCTTATATTAATACTTCTAAATCTCTGAAATCTTCAACCTTGATTGCAAGTTTATTGCTATAATTGTGCTTGAATTAAGAAGTTGTCGGATTCTTTTAAAAGATGAGGAGCTATAATTCATTTGTACCAGCTATATCATTCAGAATTTGTGTATTCACCCACCTTATCCTCATCAAATTAGCACATAAATATAGATCACAGGATTTATCATTGTGACAATAAAATGACCACCTTCCAGAAGAGATACTACATTAAAGGGCTTAGAAATGAAATTTCTTTCCTTTTACCTTTTTTGTTTTATTGCATTAAAAACATGTCTCAAGTGGATATTCCTAAAGTTGTTTTAACCCAGTTACCTGTCTTTAGGAGTGGCTGCTACTATCTGTTTGCTGTAATCATCAGAAAAGGGCCAAACACAGCAGCTTTTAAGAGAATCCCTGGGCTGGAGAGATGGCTTAGTGGTTAAAGCACTTGCCTGTGAAGCCTAAGGACCCAGGTTCAATTCCCCAGTACCCTCGTAAGCCAAATGCATAAGGTAGTTCGTCATTTGGAGTTCATTTGAAGTGGCTAGAGGCCCTGGCATGCCCATTCTTTCTCTCCCTGTCTCTCTTTTTCTCTCAAATAAATAAATAGGTAAAATATTTTTAAAAGAGAGAATACCTTATAGCCTTCATATCTGTATGGCAATCTGTACTTTTCAAGAACTTTTGCCCAAAAATCCTTGGTATTTTTGGCTCACTTGATTAACAAGAACAAGGCAACAAGGCGGGGGGGGGGGGTGGGCGGGGGGGACATAATTTGCAGATGAGCCAGAGGAAATGGGTGTTGATTCTCTGTCATGTAAATCCAAAGAACAATCAAATCACTAGACATGCAGCTTGGTAAAGGATGGGGTCTTTTCAAGGCAAGAATGTGTTAAAACCAAATCTGTAGAGATAGCAGGTAGTAAGATGGGCATTCTTTTTGTTAGGGGAATTCCTGGGTGCCCTCTGAGAGCCAGGGAACCAAGAAGGGAGTTCTAGCAACAAACATTGTCATGGTCTCAGAGAAAATCTGGGCTTTGGGTCCTAATTTTTTTTTTTTTTTTTTTTGTATAAGCCTAGTAACAATCTCGCAGGGTCTGAGAAAGACCTAGGGAGATGTAATTGGAGGTCTTAGTCCTGCCTGACCCACAGTCTCAGGCAGTGTTATTCTACTGGCCTAGATGCGTGGCTGCCTTCTTTGTAGCTTGTGCTACCAGAGATCTACTTTCAGACACTTCCATGTAGGCTGTGTGTTAAGGAGGAGAACACAGGGTGCAGTGAGAATGAACCATGAAGGAAGAGTTGTGGCTTTCCCAGAAGTGACTTCATGTGCTAATGATGCAGGCTTTGGGGGCTCAGGAAGGGTCCTTTAGACTTATGAACCCAAATTTTGTGTCCTGTCCCTTATTTTTTATTTCCTTTTTTTTCCTGTCCTATTTTTAACAAAGAATTGATATAAATAGACTTAAGAAGGATAAATTATAAATTACTGAGTTATTTAGGGAGAAATCACAAATTGTGGGGTATATTTAAGGGAAATTGGGACCTAGAGAGAAGGTTAATGCTGAGTCATAGCAAGTGGAACATAAGAAACATACATTCATGTAGAGGGCACAGCATAGTCCATGACATTTAAAAGAAACACACACAGTGCCCACCCTGAGCTTCCCCACGGAAGAAAGTTAACAGGGCAAATGGAGGTGGCTTAAGGAAGAATAGCAGGAGGAAAATATCAAGGCAGAGACCAAGATATTCAGATGGGAAAGGAGTAGTATACAGTATACCCATGGTTACCCCAAGTTTAGAGAGATTACACAGGTAGTGGGGCCCAGAGTTTAGAAAAAGTACCCACATGGTATATTTGAGTATAAGGGGAAAAAATACATATGTGCTAGATTCAGAGACTAGAGGAAAATCATACATGAGAAGTTAGCCCAAAGTATAAAGCAGAGGCAAAGAGAAAAACAGTCCAGGTCAAGAAACAGTACTCTGCTCTCCCTCTTCCCAGCCAGGCTAGGTGCTGGTTGGAAGACTCAGGCTCACATGTGTCCCTGTTACCAGAGTGAGGAGAGGCAAAGAGAGGGCTGGAACACCAGGAACAGGCCTGTATAGTCAATTGACCATGGCTGCTTTCATCAGACTTGGGTATGTAAGGGGAAGACCTGATCGGTTTGTATATTTGAAGGGCAGACCCCAGGGCCAGCCCACCAGGGTAGTGAAGGTCTGCCATCCTACCTAGTGTGCTAGACTGTGGGCAGCAGAGGGCACTGCAGCTGTTGTAGATGAGTGTAGATCAGATACACTTTCCATTCCTGCCAACAAGGGGTGGCATCTGTTCTCTCTAGGCTTCTGTTTCTAACTGAAACTGCCTAAAAGAAGCTAGCTTTCTCCTGAGTGTCCTACACTAACATACTACTGCCTTGGCTTCTGACTGGGAAATAGCAGCAACGGAGTCCCTGCATCTGAGGAGAGGCCCAAGTAGAATGATGAGTTTGAGCCACTCTTCTGCTACAGGAGAGTAAGAGGGGAACCTCAGTGAAAGAATATCAGTAGCCATCATTCTTAGAGTCAGGACTTCTAAGTATAGATATAACTCCTTCCTTTATAGATTCTTCCACTCCTATCCAGTCCATCCTGCGTGTCCTGCAGACTTGAATATTCCATTCTTGCATTTTTGCATAGAGTCCTTTAATCTCCTTCTATGTTTCAACGTGGAGCATGCTAGTTGTTAGTTCTTCTTAGACTTCTTTTATTAGTCATCATTACCTTCATATTTCTTATGTTCACTTCATTCACCAGCTAACATTAAAGATGTCTCTATCCCCCTCCACTACCCTATGCATTTATTTTGAATCCTAACACATCACAGGTCTTAAGCTTTCATCCTTAGCATTTTAAGACATGGCATGAAACCACATTTAACAAAGCATTTTTTTTAAGATTTATTTTATTTACTGATTTATTTGATAGCGACAGAGAAAGAGGCAGGGAGAGAGAATGAGTGCCCCAGGGCCTCTAGCCACTGCAAACGAACTCCAGATGCATGTGCCCCCTTGTGCATCTGGTTTACGTGGGTCCTGGGGAATCAAGCCTTGAACCGAAGTCCTTAGGCTTCACAGGCAAGCGCTTAACCACTAAGCCATTTCTCCAGCCCCCAAACAAAGCATTTTTTAAATGGGGTACATAAAGGCAGGTGTAGTGGCATGTACCTATAATCCCAGTACTCAGGAGATATGGGCAGGGAAGGAGGACCTTAATTTGAGGTCAGTCTGGGCCTCATAGAGAGCTCTTATCTTCAAAACTACAAATGAGAGGCATCATAAACACCCAAAACTCTGAGCTATGCTTGCTGTTTCTCCTTGTTATACTGTGATATGTATAAATGCACAGTGTAGATGTTAGGTCAGGACAAATGGACTCACCAAGGACAGATACCAGGGAGTGGGTCATCCACGTTCCTCAAGGAACCACCCAGCCATCATCCTTTCCTTGCCTAACAATGCCCTAGGTCTAGGCTTCCTGCCCCCTTATCTCTCAGGACACCAGGTTACTATTCTGGTGTCTCACCCTGCTATCTTAGATCTCCTCTAAAGAAAGCTTTTACTTCCCTTTTCATCACCTTCCCCCAGCTGAAGAGCTCTATACAGCCCACTATCTGTAACCCCAAGTTGACTGCTCCGTTCTTCAGAGTCAGTCCTGGCAGCTCGTGTTTTTCCCGGAATAAAAGCTTCCATCTTTACCTCAGAGTGGTCTCCGTGGTCTTGGTCACTCCTGAACCTTACAGTAGACATGGTTAGATTGTCAGTATCATGTCTGTAGATTCTCTCCTATATACCTGGCCCCTAGAGCAACATCCTGTTGATTGTGGACTGTTATGATAAAATGACACATCTGTTATTAACACTACAGGGGGATGAAAATAGACTCCAAATAGTCTTTGCTCTTGTTACTAGACATGAACATGTAGCAGGGACACTAAAAACCCTAACACCAGGCAGATCAGGATATGAACCCTGGAGAGAAGTACAGTGGCAGGCCAATGGTAGGTGGCATCATGACCATCAGGGGATGGTATCTGACATGGTTACAGAGTTCCTAACAAGGGTTAGGACTGGGGGATGTAGAATATTATGAAGACAGTTTACTGCATAAAAACAATTTAGGGGGGGGGCTGGAGAGATGGTTTAGCAGTTAAGCGCTTGCCTGTGAAGCCTAAGGACCCCGGTTCGAGGCTCAACTCCCCAGGACCCACGTTAGCCAGATGCACAAGGGGGCGCATGCGTCTGGAGTTTGTTTGCAGTGGCTGGAGGCCACGCCCATTCTCTCTGTGTCTCTCTCTCTCTCTCTCTCTCTCTCTGCCTCTTTCTCGCTCTGTCTGTCACTCTCAAATAAATAAATAAATAAATGAACTAAAATAATTTTTAAAAAATTTAGGGAATTGTCTCATTTCCTAAAAAGGCATTTCTTCCAGCATTGCTGACTAGTGAGCTAAAACTATATGCTAAAACTTTAAGATAAGTTGAGGCTTTTATGGTTAGCTCATTTGATTTGAAGAAATAGAAAGTAATTTAAAAACTCCGAATCTTCAACTTGGTGCATATGGGTAGTATTTATTAAAATGTAGGGTTTATAATCAATAACATAAAAAATACCAGTATTTTCTGAGGTCTGGGTAACTCTGAGCCACAGGTGTTGCATCTGTGAATGACTAGTTCTTATAGCAGCAGATGTAAGTACAGACAGCACTTTATACCCAAGACCCATGCATCCAATCCCTAGAGAGTACAGTAGTCTTACAGTAGCTGTCAGAAATCACGTAGGTAAAAGTGAAGCATGTCTTTTGGTTCCTAGTGTTCAGGTGGTAATGCTGCACGTTTCTCCTTGGGCATTTACTGTTGGGAACTGTAAAATCAAACAGCAGTGCTATAGTGTGTGCTAAACCAGAAGACCTGGACTTGTCAAAGCTCTGCCCCAACCTTCCTCATGCTTGATCTGTTTCTCCACCCCTGGTAGCTTCTCTTTTCCCCAGAGCCTGAGAGATTAAAGCTCACACTCCATTGGGTGACTTCATGATCACATAGCAGTTTCTACTTGCCTGGCACTTAATAAGTGCTTAAACCTATTAACCTCATTTTTGTTACATTAGCCTTTTGTAAAACATGGCTTAAAATGGGAGGAAAGAACTTACAACTATTATTGATAAGATATTGAGAAAGTGGATATAATCATATTGCATATGTTTTGTTAAATCTGAGTTCAGTCTTTATGGATTTTGTTATATTTCAAATTGTGTTATTTAGCATGTATTTGGTTTGTAACATAGGAAACCTCACTGAATAGATGAGTGAGCTCCCATTATAATTTTTACTCTTCATATGTAGGCCTATATGTACATAAGCCCTATATACCAAGAAAAATACACAGATTATTAGAGGAATAAAATGACTGAGAGTAAAGAAGGTTCCCAAGGGCTCCACTTAGCAAACGGACTTGGTCAAAGTGCACACGTGTGCTGCTGTGTCCTGTTCCAGCAGCCTCTCAGCTCATGAGATTTCATTAGTTGCCAAGACTTCACAATGGTTTCTTTCCTCTTCCAAATAAAATGAGAGCCAGTATAGAAAGAAGTACCATTCAAAACCTAAAACATTTAGAAAAAAATAATTGGCAAGCGTTTTATTATATGTAATGATTGTAAAGATGTACTATATTTTATATTTTTAAAGCCACTAAAAGTTATTCATGGCACTGATGCCCACTAAAACTCAGTGATTGGTGACAGGTGTAACTGGCTGACCTCTAGTGGCTATAGATATAGCTACAGCTCAGTCGATTGGGTTAAAAAAAAATTAGGAAAGAAATCTGAGTTCCAAACAATGGAATTCTAGAGATGAATATAAGATTAGCTCCCTAAAGCTTGACTAGTCTCGCAGGTGGAGCACACTGTCGGAGGGCCAGTTTCAGAACTAGCGTGGCTACACTGTAAGAGCAGGTGCTGGAGATGGGGTAGCAGACTCTGTCCTTGGGCCCCGTCAATCTCAAAAGTATCTTCCAGAGACCTCCCTGCACTCAGAGTCAGCTCCCAGTAGCAGTCTGAGCAACATTTCATAAGCTTGAAGGAAATGTTTGGAAATATTTAGAGTACCTGTGTATAATGCATATTTTTATCAGATGTCTATGTGAATGCCTTTCATAATGTGTAGGTATAATATTTTCAAGATGACTGCATTACTGCCCTCAAATATAGTACCATGTTTTTGAGATGACCTGTCTGCATTAGGACTGATGTTTGTGGCTAGGAACAGATTGAAATTAACAAATAATTTGTGGATCTAAGCCTTCTAATTATCCTGAGCATGGGGACTAATATGTGTTTATTACAATACCCCACTGCAAATGATTAAGCAATTTTATATTAAATTGTGGTGAAGAGTAAAATAAGAAGAACCTTTTATCATGTGATACTGGATTTTACTATGTCTTTTACATAAACCACACTGAAATATTTTATGTATTTTTATCTACGCATACTTTATATCATTTAACAGAGAACTCATTTGTCTCAATAGTTAAATGAACTGTGAATTGCTAGACATTTATTGCTATTGTGGCTCTCCAATATATTCTTTTTAATTTCAAATACCATGTGGATTATAAAGCTTCGCACATTCCAAGGTCTCCTCTGTGCTGACACTCGCAGGTCTTCTGAGAGACTGCATGATGGATGGAACAAGGGACAATTACCCATCTTCCCTCCTTGTCTGTTCCCCCACTGTCAGTCCCGTCTTTAGCTTACCGAGAGTACTGTACTCTGATTTCTTTCTTTTCTACCCACTGTATGGTACATTTCTAGTGCTTTGTGTTTTGTGTTACCATAGAGACAGGAGGTGTTCCAAAGCCCCAGGAAGAGAGTAGAAGCAGGTCTTTGAGTTAACAGTCCCTGCTGGCAAGAGAAGCCCGAGGCAGGAATCTATAGCAGTAAACGGAAGGAGGGAATTGTGTCGTCCAATCCATTTGTGTATCCACAAAGTCTTAGGAGGCGCAGGCTCAGCCAAGGCAGCATTGAAAATGAGCTGTTTACAGAAACCCAATTTTTCAAAGATCTCAGCGCAGCCTCGGGTTTCATAGAAACCAAACTGGGTGTTTTATTTGCAAGAAAATAACTGAAGTGACATTGACCTATTGCTTTTACTGTTTTCCTCATTAAAAAGGAACAGCTCCCAGGAAAAGTCCTCTTTGCCTGAGTTATTTTACTGATCAGAACTCTCACCTTTAAAATGAAGGTCGATACTCTTTGACTCAGCCAAAATAATCAGATGTCCAACTGTAGTGTGAGTGCCAGGGATGCCACCACCAGCACCCAGGTCACTGAGTAGAGAAACACTAGTTCTGGAAGTGAGTTGGTGTTTACGCTCAGTTGTTCGTGTGCTACCTCCAGGTCTCTGTTTACTTAAAGCTTTTGAGTAATTTTCTGGCTTTAATGAGTTTTATTTCCTACTATATTAATTCTGATGCCATACTTATTCATGTTTTTTTTTTTTTACTTAGAAGAATGGCAATAAAATGACATTCATTTTTTTGCGGGGTGGTTTCCGAGGTAGGGTCTCACTCTAGCCTGGAATTCACCCCTATCTCTGCCTCCCAAGTACTGGGATTAAAGGTGTGTGCCACCACACCCAGCATATGTTTTTTTCTCTTGCCTTTTCTCTTAAAATATCATGCAAAGCCCTATATTACAAGGGAGAAGAGAACACAGGTGAAAACTTTAACAAATAATGCAACATGTAATTTTAATAGGTATTTTTTTAGTTACTGATCTCTCTTAGTCTAGAATCAGCCCCATGCTCAAGGTCTTGGCTAGATTTTTGTCACAGATCTAGTACTTGAAGCAGGGAATGAATTTAGAGGAATTCAGAGCACATCAACATTTCTCCCAAAGTTCTCTGTACGCTCTTGTCCTTTGGGAGAAAGCCAGTGCCTTAAGTATCCACAGTGTGAGTTGAGGAGAGGCCAGGGAGGAGCCCTCTCCTCAAGTTGACAGTAGGAGGCAGTAGTGCTCTAGGGTGAGCTGCTATCTTTGAGGTAATGTAAGCGACTCATGATAGATTCTTTGATCCTTTTCTGAAAACATACGGCACTAAAATCTTAGAGATAGCTTGAGATTTCATCCTGCAACCTGGTACCATCAACCCAGTACAAGATAGTGAGCTATGTTGTGAACAGGACAAGCAAGGCCAGTCTACCTGTTTCTTCCAGTGCCAGCTCTATAATCCCAGGATAAATTGGAGAATACCAGTCAAAAAAGGCCAACTTCACTTGCAAAGCAGGACAGTCATGTTTAGTAAGTTAGACACCTCTGATTTTCATGGCATGTAAATGTAGGGAAATCACTGGGGTAACATGGTCTCCCTGTGTTTAGGGGACTTGACAAACCTGCCAGCTCATGGTCAAGACCAGCAGCAGGCTTGCCAGTGTTAGATTCAAGCTTAATGTATGCATTTTTCATCCTGAGCTACTGTCTCTCTTGCCATCCACTAAATCCAACTTACCTAGAATGAGTAACTTTTCCTTCTGAATATAAAATGAAATCACAAAAAGTCCCAGGTTATAATCAAAAGAATTCTGTGAAAATATTCTTGTATTGTTGACCTTTTTTTTTTTCCTTCAAAGTTTTCAACTATAAAATAGCTGTTACTTTGCATGCTCATAGTAAAAGTAACAGGATCCTAAATATCTCGTGGAATTAGCCACTAGCATGGAGAACTGAACACCCATTGAGTTAAATAATGAATTATTGTACTCATCATTCCAAACTCCTGATCTCTGAGGAACAGCTGAAGAGACTCTTTCTGTTTGGCTTTTTAGCTTGAAGAAGGGATTTGGAAATATGATCTGTTTTCAAATACTTGAAGGATTAGTGGGTGGAAGAGGATTTCCATTTACTTAATACAGCCCTGATTTGGGGAAGAACAAACAAAACCAGTGTCTAAAATGTCACAGGAACAACTACTGGATAAGTAAAATGTGTTGTTTTTTAGGTCTGCCCAAAGGAGGAATATATTGTCTTATGAGATGGTGAGACTGCGACTGGAGGTCTTCAAAGATAGGCAAACCACTCTAGTTAGACACTGAGTAAATGGCATTTAAACATTGGATGGGTGGTTCTACCGAGTAACTTTGATCTTTCCAATCCAGAGATCTCGCAATTCTACATTACATGATTCCATAAATAGAAATGAAATGGAGTCAAAATATCATAAGTTACCCACTCAAAGAAACATCTGTACATTTGAAATGTCAAATGTTGAATCAGAAAATATATGCTGGAGGGAAATACTTGAAAGTATACTGTGTGATACTTCTTAGAAATAACTTCAGAAAAGTGCTTCTCCCTCAGAGGTTTGATTTAGCCACTTCCGTTTCCTCATAGCGCCCACGGGATTCACACAGCATAAACCTCCCCGAGGCTCTTCCTAGCAAGTGTTCTTCCCGGGCCAGCATGTGTTTGCATGAGCCAGTCGTGTGCTTCCACAAACATGGGGCCCAAGATTTGGACTGAATTTTCCAGAGGCACTAAAAGGCTTTATGGGCTTGGCAGTACATGAACTCCTATAAACCTCAATTTCTTTTTCTTTCTTTTTTTTCTTTCTTCTTTTAATATTTAATTTATTTATTTATTTGAGAAAGAGAAAATGGGCACACCAGGGCCTCAGCCACTGCAAATGAACTCCAAATGCATGTGCCCCATGTGCATCTGGCTAACGTAGATCCTGGAGAGTCGACCCGGGATCCTTTGGCTTTGCAGGCAAATGCCTTAACAGCTAAGTCATCTCTCCAGCCCTTTTTTGGTTGTTGTTGGGTTTTGTTTGTTTGTTTGTTTCTTGGTCTTGCTGTAGCCCAGGCTGATCTGAAATTCACCATGTAATCTCAGGGTGACCTTGAACTCACAGCAATCCTCCTACCTCTGCCTCCCAAGTGCTAGAATTAAAGGCATGCACCACCACACCCGACCTCAATTTCTTTTTCTGTAACAAGGGCTGTTCATGCTTTGCTTTTCTTTGAGGCAAGCTCAATGGACTACCTTTTTTTAGTGTAAGAGAGAGAGAAGGTGAGAGAGAATTGGCACCCCCAGGCCTTCAGCCACTGCAGTAGAACTCCAGATGCATGTGCCCCTTTGTGTGTATGTGCAACCTTTTGCACTCACATCACTGTGCATCTGGCTTACATGAGACCTGGCAAGTCTAACATGAGTCCTTAGGCTTCACAGACAAGCACCTTAACCATTAAGCCATCTCTCCAGCCCTTATTCTTTTAGAGTTGTTAAAATAGCAATCTTAAGAGTTTATCAGATACTTCATCTTTAATAACTATTCTGTTAAACCATATTCCTGTGTTATTTCTTAAATCTCTTATATATATATGTATATATATATATACATATATATATATACATATATATATATATATATATATATTCCTGTGTTATTTCTTAAATCTCTTCCTCATGAAACACCAGTGCAATAGCTCAAATTATTACCTGATGGGCAATTTTGGAAATGCTTATACTGGGGTTGGAGGGATGGCTTAGTGTCTAAGGCACTTGCTTGTAAAGCCAAAGGACCCAGGTTTCATTCACCAGGACTCATATAAGCCCGATGTACAAGGTGGCACATGCATCTGGAGTTCGTTTGCAGTAGCTGGACGCTCTGGAGCACCTATTCTCTCTGTCTCTTTCTCTCTGTTAAATAAATAAATAAATAAATAAATGATTTTTTTAAAAAATTTAAGAAATATTTAGTACTGCCGTGGTATGGTGGTACACATCATTAATCCCAGCACTCAGGAGACTGAGGTAGGAGGATCACTGTGAGTTTGAAGCCAGCCTGAGACTGCATAGTGAATTCCAGGTCAGCCTGGCCTAGAGTGAAACCCTACTTCAAAAAAAAAAAAAAGACTTAACCTCTACAAAGTGGTGGTGGGCTGAGATTGCTGACGGTAGCAAGATACATGGTTAATGTCCATGGGCTGGACAGAAGAGGAAGCTGTGTGGACTTGAAAGTTTGGTTTGAAGATGAGCAGGTTGAAATAAGTATTTGTGTTGAAATGTTTACAGCAGCCATGGCAGAAACTTGTTGAAGTTCTGCTGTCAAGTATACAATTGCAAAGTCAGTCTTCCTCCCAAAGGAAATAGTCAAAGCTGTAAGATACTGGATGAGACAAGGCAGAAAGGACAGAAAAGGAGACCAGAGAGCTAATTATAAGAAATGGCTACGTGAGGAAGCTGACTGTTAGGGAGAGTTCACTTCCGAAAGCATTATGGAGTATCAGAAAGTATTTAAGATCAAAAGCATAGAATTCCAGGCACACTGCTGTACACCTGTAATCCCTGCACTCAGGAGGCTGAGGCATGAAGATTGTAAGCTTGAAGCCAGCCTGAGCTATACAGCAAACCCAATGTCAAAAAATAAGAAAAAAATATTTCTGTGAAGAATGCCATTGGAATTTTAATGGGGATTGCATTAAATCTGTAGCTTGCTTTTGGTAAGATTGCCATTTTCACAATATTGATCCTTCTGATCCAAGAACAAGGGATGTCTTTCCATTTCCTGATGTCTTCTGCAATTTCTTGCTTGAGTGTTTTAAAGTTTTCATTGTAGAGATCCTTCACTTCCTTGGTTAGGTTTATTCCAAGGTACTTTATTTACTTATTTATTTATTTATTTATTTATTTGATGCAATTGTGAATGGAAGTGATTCTCTGATGTCATCCTCTGTGTGTTTGTTGTTAGCATATAGGATGGGAAGGCTACTGATTTCTGTGTGTTTATTTTGTATCCTGCTACATGGCTATAGGTGTTTATCAACTCCAACAGTTTGCTGGTAGTCTTCAGGGTCCTTTATGTATAGAATCGTGTCATCTGCAAATAATGATAACTTGATCTCTTCCTTTCCAATTTGTATCCCTTTTGTGTGTGTCTCTTGCCTTATTGCTATGCTTAAGACTTCCAGTGCTATATTAAATAAAAGTGGGGACAGTGGACACCCTTGTCTTGTTCCTGATTTTAGTGGAAAAGCTTCCAGATTTTCCCCATTTAGTAATATGTTGGCTATAGGCTTGTCATAAATAGCTTTTATTATGTTGTATTATATTTTATTATGTAGATATGTTCCTTCTATTCCCAGTCTCTGTAGGACTTTTATCATAAAGGGATGTTGGATTTTATCAAATGCTTTCTCTGCATCTAATGAGATGATCATGTGAATCTTATCCTTCAGTCCATTTATATAATGTATTACATTAATCGATTTGGGTATGTTGAACCATACCATCTGCATCTCTGGGATAAAGCCTACTTGGTCGGGGTGAATGATCTTTCTGATGTATTCTTGTAGTCTGTTGGCCAATATTTTGTTGAGAAATTTAGCATCTATGTTCATGAAGGAGATTGGTCTGTAATTTTCTTTTTTTGTTCTATCTTTGCCTGGTTTTGGTATCAGGGTGCTACTGGCTTCGTAGGAGTTTGGTAAGATTCCTTCTTTTTCTAGTTTATGGAAAAGTTTAAGAAGCAATGGTGTTAGTTCTTCCATGAAGGTCTGGTAAAATTCACCAGTGAATCCATCTGGGCCTGGATTTTTTTTTAGTTGGGAGATTTTTGATAACTGCTTGGATCTCCATACTTGTTATAGGTCTATTTAAGTGATTAATCTCATCTTGATTTAATTTAGGTGGGTCATATAAATCAAGGAAATCATCCATTTTTTTCAGATTTTCATACTTAGTGGAGTATATGTTTTTATAGTATGTCTATGATTTTTTGAATTTCTCTGGTATCTGTTATGATGCTGCATTTTTCATCTCTAATTTTATTAATTTGTGTCTCTTCTCTCTTTCTTTTGGTCAGATTTGCTAAGGATTTAGCAATCTTGTTTATCCTTTCAAAGAACCAACTCTTTGTTTCATTGATTCCTTGGATTTTTTCTTTTTTTTTTTTGGTTTCTATATTATTTCTGCCCTAATCTTTATTATTTCTTCCCATCTACTGATTTTTGGTTAGCCTGTTCTTCTTTTTCCAAGGCTTTACGGTGAAGCATTAGGTCGTTTACTTGAGACCTCTCTAATTTCTTACATAGGCACTTAAAGCTATAAATTTACCTCTTGGGACTGCATTGTGTCTCAAAGGTTTTATGTTGTATTCTCATTATCATTTGACTCTATGAGTTTTTTGATTTCCTTCTTGATTTCTTCATTGGAAAAAACATTCCAAAAATTCATTTGGAAGCACAAAAAATCTCAAATATCTAAAATAATACTGTGCAACAAAAATAAGGCTGGTGGTATCACCATCTCTGATTTTAACCTATACTACAGAGCCATAGTAACAAAAACAGCATGGTACTGGTACAAAAACAGGCTTATATATGCATGGAACAGAATAGAGGACCCAGATGTAAGTCCAGGTAGCTACAGCCACCTGATACTCAACAAAAATACTCACTGGAGAAAAGACAGCCTCTTCAGCAAATGGTGCTAGGAAAACTGGATATTTATCTGTAGATGGATGAAAATAGATTCTTCTCTTCATGCACAAGAATTAAGTCCAAATGGATTAGAGACCTTAACATCAGACCTGAAACTCTGAAACTGCTAGAGTAAAAAGTAGGGGAAACCCTTCAACATATTGGTCTTGGCAAAGACTTTTTGAATATAACCCCAATTGCTCAGGCAATAAAGCCACAGATTAACTGCTGGGACCTCATGAAAGGTTTTTGTACAGCAAAGGACTCTGTGAATAAAGGAAAGAGGCAACCTACAGAATGGGGAAAAAAATCTTTGGCAGCTATGTATCTGATAGATGATTCATATCTAGGATATACAAAGAGCTGAAAAGTTAAATAAGAAATCAAACAACCCAATTAAAAAATGGGGCATGGAACTAAATAGTATTCTCAAAAGAAGAAATACAGGTGGCAGATAAACATCTTAAAAAAATGTTCTACATCCCTAGCCATCAGGGAAATGCAGATTAAAACTACGTTGAGATTCCATTTCACTCCTGTCAGAATGGCTACCATCATGAAAACAAATGACCATAAGTGCTGGTGAGGATGTGGAAAAAGAGGAACTCTTCTACACTGTTGGTGGGAATGCAATCTTGTCCAACTATTGTGGAAATCTGTGTGGAGGTTCCTGAGACATCTAAAAAAAGATCTACCATATGACCCAGCTATACCATTCCTAGGCAATATCCTAAGAACTCGTCTCACTACCTTAGAGATACTTGCTCAACCATGTTTACTGCCTCTCTATTCATAATAATAGCTAGGAAATGGAACCAGCCTGGATGTTCCTCAACTGATGAGTGGATAATGAAGATATGTCACATTTACACAAGAGAGTTCTATTCAGTGATAAAGAAAACTGAAGTTATGAAATTTGCAGGAAAATGGATGGATATGGAAAGTTTAATACTTTGTGAGGTAACCCAGGCCCAGATCCTAGCTACAAACAATTGGACATGTATGTGAGGAGGAATAAAACTCAGTAGCAGAGGCCAGTAAACTAGAAAGGAGATATAAAGGGAATAGAAAGGGAGGGAGGGGGAGTGGATAATGAAGACATGACACATTTACACAATGGAGTTCTATTCAGTGGTAAAGAAAACTGAAGTTATGAAATTTTCAGGAAAATGGATGGATCTGGAAAAGATTATACTAAGAGAGTTACCTTCTTGTTACTGGCACAAAGCACCTGAACAAAAGCAGCTGATGGGAGGAAAGGGTTTATTTTGGCTTACACACTGGAGAGGAGGCTCCATGATGGCAGGGGAAAACATGGCACGAGCAGAGGATGTACATCACCTCTTCACCAGCATCAGGTGGACAAGAGCAGGAGAGTGTGCTGAACACTCACTGAGAGAAGCTGACTGTAACACCCATAAGCCACTCCCAGCAAAACACCTCCTCCAGCAAAGCTCAAGTTCCCAAATTGCCACCAGTTAGGACTTAGCATCCAGAATACATGAGTTTATGGGAGATACCTGACTTGAACCACCACATAAACTAAAAATACATAAATGCAATGTGATCATTTGATATTATGGTAATAGTATTCTAAGCTACAAATATTCTTCACTGACTTCAGATAACAACTACCTGGCATTACAGTTGCACAATCCTTCAAAAGAATGCCCTCACTTCAGACACCAGTGTAATGAGGTCCCCTGGCACTCTCACCTTTTAATCAGCTGGATATAAATGTAGTGCTTCCTATGGTCTTCCCAGTTTCAATAATTTGCTAAACAGACAGAATTCAGGGAAGCCTGATACTTACCCCTACAGCTTAATTACAGCAGAGAGATATAAGGTGCTTGAAGCTTCTTCTGTCATCAGGCACATGTCACCATCTTAGTTAGAATATTGACATAGGACAATACACTGAGTATAGTCAGTTCTCCTCACCCATGAGTTTCACAATCATGAATTCAACCAGTTGTGGATTGAAGTATCTATACTAAACATAAACACACTTTTTTCTTACTATTCCCTAAATAATATAGCACAACAAATTTTTATATAGCATTTATATAATTTAGAAATGGTTTAAAGCACATAGGAGGAGGTATGTGGGTTACATGTTAATTCTAAGCCATTTTATATAAGAGACTTGAATATTTACAGATCTCAATATATGAGGAAATCTAAATTTCCCATGAATACCCAGAGACAGCTATATAGCCAGCCAGGAAAACTAACCTGAACTTAGGTGCCTTGAATTTAAAGTAAGGCTTCTTTACCTCCCCTTGACTGATTGAATCACTGGCCACATATTTGTATTCAAGCAGCCCTTCTCCTTAAAGAACAGGCTGATATCACTCAGCTGGACACCTCAACCCTCCAATCACAATCTTGCTGGCATGACCAACCGCCTACATTAACTATTAATGGAAACTATCTAGAGCCCCACCATGAGTCACCTAATCAGCATAATTATCAGTTTATATTGTTAAACTATAGCTCTGAGAGTCCCACCATGAGCTTTAAAAAAATCCAAGGACTTAGAGGCTACTTCCTGGGAACTTGGACAAAAGCCAGCCAAAGTCATTATTACACATATTCCACAGTGTTCAAGGGAAATGAGACGAGAAAAGTCCACTGAGTTTAGGACTTTTGAGGGTACAGGTAATCTTTGAGGGGGTGGTTTCAATAGAGGTATGGATGGAATACAAAGTAAGATGCTTAAGATTGAATGGAAAGGGAAAACTAGGAAAGCAAATATGGAGTGGTCTGCCTGAAGTTGCATAGTACAAAGTAGAAAGGAGGTTCCAACTGAAGTCACCTATCACAAAGCAGAAAGGGGATCCACCTGAAGTCACCTATCACAAAGCAGAAATGGGATCCACCTGAAGTCACACAATATAAAGCAGAAGGGGATCCACCTGACATCACACAGTACAAAGGGGAAAGGGGATCCATCTGATGTCACACAGTACAAAGCGGAAGGGGATCTGCCTGAAGTCACACAGTACTAAGCGGAAGGGGATCCGCCTGACGTCACACAGTACTAAGCAGAAGGGGATCCGCCTGACGTCACACACTACAATGCGGAAGGGGATCCGCCTGAAGTTACACAGTACTGCAAAGCGGAAAGAGGATCCACATGATCTCACACAGTACAAAGCGGAAGTGGATCCACTGCACAGTACAAAGTAGAAAAGGGATCCACCTGAAGTCACAGTACAAAGCAGAAGGGGAAGCTTTATATTACCACCATCTTTAGAGGGAAGAAGCTGGACATACATCCCTATCTGTCTTCAGCCTGTGTGAATATGACATTCCTATAAGGCCTGTTCTCAGTAGGCCAGACCAGGATAGAGACTGGCAATATGGCTGTGCTGTCTTAGAACTTTTAGTTAAGAGGTAGTGATACAGAACAAGTCTGCATTTCTGTGAGCTTCTGAAAAGAATGTTCTGTATTAGTTGCCAATTACTCCTCTTTCCAGAGATCTCTTCAATCAGTTGTTTGGTCTATTTTGTAAAAACAGCAAGTTGTTTGTCATTTCTCAATTATTTTAGCCATATATAAAATGGCCTCTTGGATGTTTTGTCATTATGTATGTATGTATGTATGTATGTGTGTGTGTATATATACATATATAATGCAAGGTAAAGAGCAAGATGAAACCAAGGAAAGATAAGAATTTATAGCATCAGTAAATCAACAGTAAGGCAGCCACAGGGACATAGACTGCTCACAGCCAGTACTAACTTTAGTTATTGCATAGATTAAAAACATGTATCTGTCATACCTTTACTGACACATACACCCAATAGTGCAGTGGTATCTTAAAAATTATATTTAGAGCCGGGCGTGGTGGTGTACACCTCTATTCCCAGCACTCAGGAGGCAGAGGTAGGAGGATCACCATGAGTTCGAGTACACTCTGAGACTATGTAGTGAATTCCAGGTCAGCCTGGGCCAGAGTGAGACCCTACTTCGAAAAAAAAAAAAATTATACTTATGGGTCATTTGCTTGTTTCCTCCTAGTGATGCCTTTGATGAAACAACATAGCTACTTAGAAGAGCAAAGTAATAGTTAAGAGCAAAAGGTAAAAGACCAAATTTCAGGAAGAGTGAAATTCACTAACATCACCTCAGGACAGCACACCCGAATTCTTCCTCCTGTCAAGGTTGCCATAGGCTTGCCAGTGCCCACAAAAGCCAGAAGCTCAGTTTTATTTTTCATCTGAGAGCTGGCACTCATAAGAAGCCACTGCCCATTAGAAGCACAATGTAATGGAGGATCAATACCAACTTCAAAGAGAGAGTGCCTCTCTGAACCATGACTGATACTTCCTGTGGCGGAGAGGTTTCCCCAAGCACCCTCAGCCAGCGCCTCAGTCTTCTGTTCCTAGCACAAGATGCATAACAACTGTTGGCTAAAATACTTCCTTATTTAGACACCATTTGTACTTATTTATATTTACTTTTTCATCAGCATCTTCCCAGATTCTTTTGTCTTTGGGTTGGTCTAGAAGCAATGCAAATGTTAGTGCAGAATAGAGGAGTTTTTTTTTTTTTTAATGTTCCTTAGCATCCAATTTGTATTCTGTAAAAGGTCATGTGAAACCCAACACCAGATATAGTTTACAGCCTTTATTCTGATTCTTATGTCCAATGAGTTCTCTACATTTAAGCATGATTCAACTTTTCAGCAATTTGACTTTTCATTCAGTTGTTTTTTGGGGGGGTGGGGGGCTGGAGAAAGCCATGGTGTGTCTCCCAGATTCAATCCTTATAGTAAGAATCATACAGGGAATAAAGTTGGAGTCAAGTCTTACACTTTAAAGGAAAATAGTATATATTCCCATCTTTCTTATTTCTACAGGAACACAAATACAAAATGTGTGGATTACATTCCCTTATGGTTTGGGTACAAAGAATATCAACTGGGCCTTTGTCCATTTGTGCTGCCATCACCAGTGACCCTGGGTACTGGCAGGCATCCTGAATATATCATAATCAGACATTGATTGTAATAGCTTAAAAGAAAAGAAAACAGCTTAGGATTTAATTCATAAAAGAGTTCAAAAGTACTCCCATCAGAGAATTAAACAATCATCCTATTTTGTCTAATGTTTTTTATTTCCATTTTAAAATGTATATTGGCAAGGATTGTTGCTGAGGAGAAATAGACATGCTTCTCTCTTTACTGACACCCCAGCTTGACTTTTCATTCAGTCCATACATCCATGGGTATTAACTTGTATTTGTGACCATCTAACTTCACAGGTAAAGGATGAGGCTACCCACATACATCAATCATACTACAATTTACTTATGCCTATGCACAGGTATTTTCTACTAATTCACAGGTTTACCATCCCTGTGAAGTTGACCACTTAAAAACTAGATGCAAATTTTTGCAAACAGGTCTCCAGTTCTGCCTACACGAAGCCACCAATTAAGCCACTTTTAAATAATAGTTATGGCCAAGGATACCTGAGCTTGAACCAACATCATAATAAGATTTTGTTATAAGAGTGAACTTTCGGGCTGAAGAGATGGTTAAGCAGTTAAGGCACTTGCTTGCAAATCCTAACAACCTGGGTTTGATTCCCCAGTGCCCACATAAAGCCAATTGCACATGCACGTGGAGTTTGTTTGCAGCAGCGGCAGGCCCTTGTGTACCTATTCTCTCTGTCTCTCTATTTCACTCTGCTTATAAAAGAATATTTTTTTAAAAGTGAAGTTTTGATGCAGGAAGTTCCTCTACCTGTAATCATTTAGTTGCAGTAGGATAGGTGACTTACAGCCCTGCTTCACAACTGAAGAGGTGACACTCATTCCATAGTCTGGGTCTGTTGTGGCTGAAAACTAAACAAAACCAAGCTGTAGATCAGGAGTGGGGGTTGTCGGGATGCAGAGAGGGAAATGCAAGTTCTTCTCAGAGTGAAAAGTTACCTAAGAACTTTTAATGTGGCCTTGGGCTCATCCCTTAAAGGGGCCCATGTACTCATTGTGTATTTTTCTAATAGTCTGATGAATGGCTGCTTTCCTTTTCATACTATATCAGCTACTTTTCTCATTTCTGTGACCAAATACCTCATATGAAGCAGCTTTAGGGAGGAAAGACTTACTTAGGCTTCCAGCTCCAGGGCACACTGCCCACCGCTGTTCACAACTATAGTAAGAAGCAGAGACTCAATAGGAAGTGGGGCTGGTCTGTAAAACCTTAAGCCCCACCTTCAGTGGCCTGCTGCTTCCGCTGAGGCTCCACGTCCTAAGATTTCACAACCTTCTCAAACATTACCACAGCTGGGGACCAAGACCAAACATGTGAGTTGGTGGGCTCATATTCATTCAAATCACCACACACACCATCTTATTTGTTGCTTCTTAAAAGATTTTTCCACCTGAAACCACAAAGGAATCAAATACCCTCTTATTCTTTTATATTTTTGTCCCTAAAGCAAACACAAGGCTGTTTTGAGTTTCTCAAAAGGGTAGAAATGCTCTGGCTTGCATTGACCCACTCATTTTTATTCACCTAAGGCTCCAAAGAAGTTCAAATACCAAACACTAAAAGAAAAGTGCCAGCTATGCCAGGAATTTAACCTAGTATCTGGTATAGATCCAGTCAAGGAAGACCAAGATGTCCAAATGCATGTGTAGCCCATGCTTTCCACAACATACTGTTCACTAATGAGCTTCATGGGAATATATGAGACACATAAACAGTGAAAAGCATGATTAGTGTGGGTTCACAATAAAAGTGCACAAGAACTGAGCCATGGTTAATTCTCTCAAGACCTTTTGCCAAAGGAGCCAAGCATTGCGGGTGTAGCTGGAGGTAGGAGTGGAAACAAAATTGTTTTTCTTCTTTAAGTTTGGAGTTATCATGACAAATTGGTATGCTGAGGGGAATGATCACATGGAGAAGGAAAGCCCGACCATGCAGTAGGGAGAACCCAGCTGCCAGAGAGATGGCTGGCAGTCAGTGAGGGTGACACCTCAGAGATTGTCCTCAGAAGGTTGATTCATCCTAACTGGATCGACAGGGAGGGAAGGTATGCATATGCAGCAGGCCGACTATAGACTGTGGGAGCTGCCTGGGGGAGCTGTCTTCTGATTATTTCTATGAATGGGTTAGATAAGCATTGCAAGAATGCATTGGAGATTTGAAAAGAGAAGAAAAGGTGTGAAATAGTTGTCTCTGAAAATGGAAGAATGAATGGACTAGGGAACTGTGGTAGGATTAATGTCATGCTTGAAATTCATAGTCATCAGTTTAAGTGAGACCAGGCAGAAGGGGAGGGCAAGTGTGACCTTGGACAGACTGTGGTGCTTTGCATAGGTATCCATCTGCTTTACAAAACTATTGTTTGGAATCAGGGTGCCTTGAAACATACTGAGGAGTCAGAACAGAGCATCATTGTTATGAAACTTCGCTTTGAATTTCTTAGCACTTTTCTTTGGCAAACACTTTTCAGCTTTCTTTAAGACAGCTGCAATATCTTAGAAATAGCATCTGGCTTCTGCCACAGACTGAGTAGCTGAATCAAAGCAAATGACCTAACCTCCTTTGGCTTTTACCCCTCAACCTATAAAATGGTGACAGTAATGTTTAATGTGTAACAAGTGCACTAAGTAAAGGTGTTGAGTAAATGACATGGTGTATCAGCCCTCACTGGTTCAGGCACTGGAAAGTCAGATTATGCTGCCTAGCAACTACCAATTCTTGGGTGGGAGATGGCTCCCTTAGAAAGCTTTGAGAGAGGAAGGTGCCCTTCCCTTCATTTATCCTCATAGCAATTCTTTGTCGTTAATTTACCATTTACCATTAAAGATCTATCCGAAGACCTAGGTTCCTTTTTTTCTTTTCACCTTGATTCATACAGAATAGGGCTTAATAGTATATAGCCGTAGAAGAAAGCTATAGGATTTTATACGTGCATTTTTTCCATTTTCCAGAACCATATTTTTGCCAACCCAATCTCTTCTTGGCAATCAAAGATTTAACTAGAGTTTCCCAGTGGCAGAATAAATGTGTTTATTGGTGATATCATGATGGAGTTGTGTACAAGAAATCCAATGACCAGAAATGATAGGAACATTTCAGGAGAGGAAGCAATAAGCTGACTGAAAATCTGTACTTAGCTACAAATACCCTTTTCACACACCCTTTGGGGCAAGAGAGCGGGTGCTAGACAAAAATTAATTTATTTGGTCACAAGGAACTGCCATGCAGAGTGTACGCTCTAAGCTGCAGCATGCAAACGCCTCCAAGAGAAAATCACTGCTCTATCAGATTCGGGTTTTTGTGTAACAATTGTCCACCTGATAGAGAAAGTGATAAGTAAAGTGTATTTATTTTCTTCCAACAGCTAAAAGGTGATCATACTTCTAAAATTTGTAGAGATTGTCCCAGAAACTCTGTAAAACACTCATCCATCACTGGAAGCCCCTGGTCAGGAAATGACAGTGCAGTAAATATCTTCCGCAGCCACCTTTTCATGTACAAGCTGTTTTCAGTTGGAATTTTCAGCGCTCACATAAAACACACTGTCATGAGTGACTGCTTGTGCTCCAAAGTCATTACTATTGGGATAATGGAACATCTCTCAGCGAATAACCAAAAAACTTTAAATGTCATGTCAAGTGTGTTGAAGCCATTTTCAACTCCTGCTCAAGGTTACATGAATATTGAGACTACTTGCTTTATAAAAGTTAGAGATCTATGAGAGAGAACCCTCATGAGGCTATGCAATGTAAGTCTGTTAGTTGTAAGAAAATCTAGGTTTCTTTGGGGAAGTCAATCAGCTCCATTTAATCGGCAGCTGTTGCAGAGTCAGGATCGCCATCACATTCCAGTGTGTGTGTGAGCATGTGCACCTCTTCACAAGACAGTTAAATCATCACCTAATGCTGGTTTGCTAGGAAGTTTTAACAATTCTCCTGCTGAACTCATTATTCCTTTAGGGAAAATTATTGACAAAATCCTTATTAGAAACTTTCTTCCTTGGTTTGTTAAAAAAAAAAAAAAAAAACTTAAGACTAATGCTTATCTTTAGTCATAATCTATGCAGATCATTTTTTATCCATTGTATTTCTTAAGCACGTATGCCAGAACTATTGTAGAAACTAGAATGAAACTAGATCAGTATTTGAAATAATGTACTTGTGGTCCTGAACCATGCATCTTAATGAAGAGACACACAATGGGCAAGTAAATATGTGGTGGACATGAACTCTGTGAAGATGAAAAAAGGGAATGGAGTGTGGAAAAGCATAGGTACCATTTTGCTTAAGTGGCCAGAAAAGTCCTCAGCATTTAATTGGTGTTTGACCTAAAATCTGAATGAAACATGGGACCAAATCCTGATAATAACCCAGTTACTGGTGCTTCAGCATAAAGCAAAAAGGAATTAAGCAACATTTTCTATTATAATATAGTTGATTCTTAACCTCTGCATGTTTATTTTAATCTACTTTTCCATTGGTTATTGTTTAGTCTAAAAGAACTTATTTAGACCAAATACAAAAAGACTTATTCATTTCTTAATTAAATTTATGTTTTATAATGTGCCCAGACCTTGGTTATCACAGTGACAAGCTTTGTGTTTCTTTCTTCCTTACTGTAGAACATCAGAAAGCGCAGTTGACAGAAGGGTCACGTCCACACTACAGTATCAATTGCAACTCCACAAGGACTCCAGTCGCCAAAGAGCTTAATTATAATCTAGACACTTGTGTGTCTACAGGGAGGATCAAGGCCACGGAGAAGAAGGAAGCCTGTAATGCAGAGAGCAACAGAAAAAAGGAAACGGAGCTTCTTGGCTCTGTTTCTAAAAGTGAATCAGTTCCCGAAGTTGAAGCCCTGCTGGCGAGATTACGAGCTTTATAAACTGGTTTAAAAAAAAAAAAAAAAAAAAAAAAAAGCTGATTAAGCCAAATACAAAGCTATGCTTCTAAGCTATAACACTTGAAAAAAATTGCTTTTATATAAGTGACTTTATATAGTATTAAATTATGATATGTATTAGAAAAAATAAAGCTACATACATGATTGCAAAGCTTTTCCTATGTACTTGAAGTTTTGGCATATTCAAGATTGTAATGGGTTTTTAATACTTTTTTGTATCCTGGTATTCATCTATTCTATATTTGGTGATTAAATTATACATGCTGCTTTAGTGAGCAGGTAAGTGGCCATGTGTCCAATAATGTGTCCTTAAGAAAATACCATCTTTTTAAGTCACTGTAGTCTTTATATGAATGAAGTCAGATCATTGGCTTTAAGCCTTGCTACCTTGTGCATTCCATGTTTGTTTCTCTACATAGGCCAAGTGTCTCCAACATTGTCATCAAAAACATATAGCTGCATATCAGAGTTGTCATGACCAATAAGCCCATTATCATCGTTGAATTCATGTTAGTTTCCCTTTAAGTCACTGTAGTGTAACTGAAGATTGATACAGTAGGAATGCATGCACTTTCTCTGCAAAATGTGTCTTCGAATAAACTGACTACATTCACAGTACTGCCCAAAACTCTTGGTCTTAGCCAAGAGAACATTTTTCCACAGTAATGACTCTAGAATAAAATTACTATTTTGAGGTTTTACAAGAATGATTTTTAAAAAAATTTTTAAGAATACACTTAAAATTTCAATTTCTTTAAGCTGACAATCGGTAATTTTAATAATGGTCTAAGTGTCTTAAGGAAGGTTTTTTATGCAAATGTTGCAATTGTACCTCATTTTGGCATCATTCCTTTGTGAATTCCATATCAAAGAAAATAAACTTGCTATTTGCACTAAAAGAAATGTGTCTTTCTAAACATGGTCTGCAGAGGCACCTATGCTGTGAGGTGATCTATGCATCTCATCTACTTTATTATGTTCAATGAGTAACAATAACTCTTACTTTCAAAGCAGTTCTATGGAACTACTCTGGCGAGGCCTACTGCTTTTTTTTTTTTTTTTTTTTCCTTGTTGCCACCTCCCTTTCAGCTCAAAATTAATAAAAATTAATTAATTAGAACTATGAACTAAGTCCTGTTTACAGAATTGGAGGAAAAAAACTACTATTCAAAGCCAGTGTGGGAGAGACCGTTTCCTGTATCCATGCTAAGTGCACACTGTGTCCTCCAGTTCCTAGTTTTGTGAAAACAAATCTTAAAAATGAGAGAAAGCAAAGGACATTTACACAGTTAAGCAGATAGAATCCATAACAGCAAAGCAAACTTGTTTTGATTAGGAAAAAAGTTAAATGAAAAAATTCTTTCTCTTTTAACTTGACTTTGCTAAGACCTGGGCTTCTCAGAAAGAAATCTTAAACACAGCCAGCATAGATAAACACCTCAAATCCTTGAGGTTAGAGGGAAAGAAGCCACTGAGGAAAGTAAAGGGAAGTAAGATGACACAGATCCCCAGGGGTGGAGGAAGGCTGCGAGTCCAGAAAAGGAGCAGGCTGGCCTGAGCACACACTGGTAAGCGCTAAGAGACAAAACCTTCAAGCAAGAAAACAAGGTGGCAGAGGCAGAGGCAGAGCCTGAGCGGTGGCTCATGGCTGGCCTCCATAGGACAGTGTAGTATTCCCCTCTCTCTCTCCCCCATCCCTTCTCCCTGTCCCTTCTCTCCTCCCTCCCTTCCCCTCTCACTCTTCTCTTTTTTCCACAGTTACAGAAACTGCTTCTGAGCAGGTCTGGACAGAATTGTGAGTGATGAGGAAGGAAATTCAAGTAAGAGAGGGTCTCTTCCTTTATATGTGCCTTCAGCAAAGGGCTGTAGATATTATTAGGGTTTTAAAATTCATAACATTCCTTTGGCCAACTGTACATGAAAACTATAGCAGTGGCCTTTGAGTGGTTCATTTTCTGAGCAAAGTTTGTGCATCTTGATTTGCAGATAGAATGGTTAATTTTTTATGTCAACTAAGGATTCCCTTAGCAGCTGAAAAAATATTATTTCTGAGTAGATCTGTGAGAGTCTTTCTGGAATAGGTTTTGTTGATAACTGAGGATAAAGATCACCTTTTCCAATGTGATGAGCGTTATCTAATCTGTTCAAGGCATGACAATTACAAAAAAGAAAAGACAAATTTCTGGGAAGCTGGACACTGATCTCCTACTTCAATCACTCCATTTCTTAGGCCCCTGGACTTGGATTAGAGCTAACCCCCCCCCCACACACACACACACTTTTCCAAAGCCTCCAGCTTGCAGAGTTCTTGGCCTCAATAATCACCTAGTCCATCCTTTGTATAGCTCTCTTCCTGTATGTCCATACGTGAACCCCAGTAGTGCCCTTGATGTCAATTCCTATGGTGGTTTGATTCAGGTGTCCCTCATAAACTTAGGTGTTCTGACTGCTAGGTTCCCAGATGATGGAGATTTGGGAATTAATGCCTTCTGGAGGCAGTGTATTGTTGGGGGCAGGCCTATGGGTGTTATAGCCAGTTTACCCTTGCCAGTGTTTGGCACAGTCTCCTATTCCTGTTGCCCACCTGATGTTGGCCAGGGGGTGATGTCCACCCTCTGCTCATGCCATCATTTTCCCCTGCCATCATGGAGCCTCCCCTTGAGTGTGTAAGCCAAAATAAATCTTTCTTTCCACAAATGCGAACCTGACTGCAGCAATCCAAGCCCATACTAAATGCCACATAGATTACCCTGCACTTCCTCGCAGCAGTAAGACGATTATAGGTAATTATGACAGGCTTTTTTTCAAAAATAGATAAAAAAGATTTTGAATGTTTTCCATGTAAATGTTTGAGGAGATAAATATTCTTACCCTGATTCCAACATTAAATGTCTATATTCATGTATCAAAACATCACATGGAACTCCATAAGTATGTATAATTTTTATATGTCAACTTAAGAAAACCACATAGTGTTTATATAAAAAAATGAACATTTCAGAATTTCTTATCAAAATTTCACAACATCTAGGAAATTCAATTTTCTATGCTAAGTTCCCCCAATATCCTTATAGTTGTTAAATATTATCTATTCAAAGACTAGAGAATTTAAAAATGAGTGTTTCCTAGGTGAAGTTTTTGTTTTAAAATATCCAATGTTGATCCAAGTTTACTAGTCATAAACTAAGTTGTTTTGCCTCTAATGTACATCTTTGCTATTTTCTACTGTATTATCTGCCTGTTTATGCATAAATGCACATATACTAGGAGCACATTTGATGATTATTTTGTAGCAAACTTTTACTCAGACTTTGGGAAAGTAAGAGGTCCAAATATGAAACTGATAACTTAATTGAATACCAAAATAAGCAATACTCATTTTCTGTTGTATTAATATTAATTATTAAAAGTTTTAAGATCCAGGAACTGTGGCTGGCAGAGACCCAATATTCATTTTTGTCTGGTGAATTGTTAAGTGGTAGAGATTACATGTCCTTGCCAGGCAGGAGTGTTCTTAAAATATGTCCAAGGGCCAAATTTTCAACCATTTTGTTCTAAGAGCTACTGTTTAGCAAAACAGGTGGTGTTGCCAAAGAACCGGAGATTGGACGGCGTTTCAGAATTGAATCCAAATCTCTCCATAAAATGAAAATAATAGAACCTTAACCCATCAAAGCTCATTATTTCTAAGCATACTTTTGACTTTTAAAGTGAATATGAGGGCATGTTAAAAGTGGCATGAGGGCTGGGAACTGAGGTGGAGCAAAAACAATCCAAGTGTCTTCTAATTGTTGAACTGTAGAGTTCTCTTTTACTCCTACACAGCATAAGTATGTTTTAGTGACGTTATTTTTTCAGTAACCTTTTCATCTGCAAGAAGCAAGAATTTGCAAGAAACTTTTGTTTCTTTAAAAAAAATCTTAAAATGATAGTTTTTTCCATATTAAAACCCTAATTATTGGACAAAAGTGTTTTGTGAGTCCCAGATATTGCTGCTTATGATTAATATTACCTTTATTCTCCATGTTCCCACAAATCTACATGTATATGTTTCTTCTCTGTTATCTAAATTTTAAGAGGCCTTCTGATTAGAGAACTAGATACCAAATTTCTGGATTCTCTCCTCAGGGAAGATTATCCATATTCTTGTTCACAACAGACTTTTAAAATATTTTAATATGTATTATGTTAACTTTTTTGACAGTACTTAAAGGTTGAGATTTTAGACTTTTATCTTGGCATTTTTATCCCTTGTTATATTTGGACCTATTCCTAAAAGATTTCTTTTCTCCTCATTTTCAAACTATGAGTTACTAAAACTGATTTTAAAGATGAATGTCCAGTGAGACTGTCTAATCTTAATACAGTCTGAGTAGGGCTGAACAGTAATCAAAAACATGGCCCATGCTAGGAAGCTATGATAAAACCATTAGGTTTAACAGATTGAAACAAGTGTTCTGATAATTTCTTGAGAGCAGGTCCAGATCCTCAAATATGTATATTCTAGTTAATTTCTCAAAATGTCTATCTGTCTGCTTTTTAACAGACATGGCTGGCTGTGATGGAATAAACCCATCTTTGCACCATAAAAACAGAAGATTGACCATAAGTATTTAATAGCTTGCATGTTTTAGTACAATTAGCATCTATAAAGTGAATCTAATTGTGTACATATGTTACTATATAGAAATGTCTGTCTGCATGGATTGTAATGATTTCCTTTCAAGCCTCAATGTGTGTGAATCTCCTGTAAAAATACATCAGAATTGGACTAGAGCAATGGTTCATCAATACGGTGCTGCACAAACCTGAATTTTGACCCCTACATCCCATATCAACATGGGAAGCATGGCAGCCCACCTATAATCCAGCACTCAGGAGGCAAAGACAGGAAAATCCCTGGGGCAGACTTGCTACCTAGACCAGCTGAACAGGAAAGCTCTGCATTCAAGTGAGAGACCTTGTCTCAATGAAATAAGGTGGAGACTGATTGTGGAATAGACCCAATATCAACCTCTGCCTTCTATATGCACACACACTCACATGGTCCCCCACACACATATGAACACATACAAATAGACTTGCAAAAGTGTATATCAAAACTAGACGATACACTTCTTAACCACTGTGCCCAGCCCACCAGGAAAGCTTGATTTTAAAATGGAACTTTTTTTTTTTTCTATCTCTTGATTCAGGAACAAGTACAGAACCCTTTCAGTGCAAAACCAATTTCGTGTAAAATAAAAGCAAACAGGTGCTTTTCCAGCCTGAAGAAAATGACATTGGCTTTGGAGGGTCTCTTCTTGTATCCCTTCCTTTACTTAATGACCTCATGAGAGCCATCCTGATGATTATAAGAGCCATGACTGACATCCCACACCTGTGGCCTACCCAGAGCATGAGAGTCCAATTTGTCTGTGATAATAAATAAAATCTTGTCATACTATTACAGAATGCTTGGCAAGGACAAGAATTAAGGCACCTTTATAACTCCCAAAGGAATCTGGTGATATTTCTAACCTGATCTCACATATCATTCTGTCCTGCCTGACCTTCCTTGTATCACCTTCCTGAATTATAGCTTGTATCTGCTATCTTCTTCTACAGTCTCTCCCCTAGATAAAGGATTGCTGACTTGAAGAAAACAAACCCGTGTGTGTATGTTTACAATCTTCGTTATTAAAAAAAAAAAAAAGTCAGCTAAAATGTCCTGGAAGTCAAACCATGTGTTTTCTGTGGAACATATACTACCTCCATTAGGTTAAATATTGCGTCTGACTTGAATACTGAAGGTTTCTTAGGGAGTAAAATAATTCCTCAAGAATTGTTCAGCCTCTTTCCTTAATATGTTCTGGAACCCAGAAACCTAAGGAACCATTTTGTATTCACCAAAGACGCCAGCTTACTACCCACTTCAGCAATAAGTTTCTTTTGTCGAACACTCACCAGGGACAGTCACCTGTCAGGCACTTCATGAATCCACCTAGAGAGAAGTGTTTGATGGGACACCATCATTCTTTTCTCGGGAGAAGCTTAGCAGCTTTGGTGTGATGGGTTAGAAGAGATTACACTTCCATGGGAACAGCACACTTCAAGGACACTCCTAAAGGTGAGGGTGTTAGTGGCACATGGGAATAGTAGGCATGCCTGATAACCTCGCTTAGCATGACCGTTCTCCGGGACAGTCCCAGGTGCTGCATGTGGAAAGCAAAGTGTGAGTCTGATGTCAGGTTTCTGGGATGCTACACTTGTACTTCCTATGGCTTTTCCTGGTACTAAGTTCATTAATTGGCAGGTAACAACAAAGTGTTGCCCTCCCAAGGGGATATTTGCATTTGAACTTACTTCTGAATCCATGACCTCAATAAACTGAGGTCCTTCCAGTATGAATGCCCTTGTTTCCATCACCGTGGACCTCCAGAGGGTACTCCCCTCTCAGTGCTAAGGCCAATGCATGGAACAAAGGTTCTCCAGTCTCCTTTGAAGAACTGAGACAAGGCAAACTTTTAGTAGACTTTCTAAAAGTTCCAAGCAGAAAAGTGGACAGATAGAGGTGGCAAGAAACAGACACGCAAGTGAATAAACAGCAGTTTCCAACCTCCACAGTAAACATGTCCAACCATTTAAAGAGAAGATGGTGAAGGCAACTTCAGTAGCACAGCAGATGATGAAGGGGACTGGTGATCGATTCCTGAGAGACAGATCAGCCTGGCCACAGCGTCACATGTTCTGAAGAGCAGCCACTGATTCACTCCAAGAATTAAATCCCATACATCCATGAGAACGGTTTGGGCATTTCAGCCCTTCCTGAACCTCAGAAAGGATATACCAGTCTTTCCACAAACCACACTGTGCTGTCGGTCATGCTAGAGTAAGATGTGCTTAAATTAGATAATTTAGTTGACTTGGGTATGTGCTTCCTTTATCACAGACTACATGAATCTACCAGCACTACTTTTAGCAGACCCACTAACCAGTGGTCAAGGAGGCCACTGAGTAGAACATACGAGCGGGAACAGAGCCCAGGCACACACGAGATCAGAGCAGGTTTGCTAAACGGTATAAGAAGCAGGGATGCTCAGAAGTGAAGACAAGAAAAATGTAGAGGCATGAATGCGTCCTTGTTCTTAGGGAAGAGCACAGAACAGAAGAGCTGGCCCCAAGTCCTTAAAAGATTCATGTAGAGGGCTAGAGAGATGGCTTAGAGGTTCAGGTACTTGTCTGCAAAGGCAAAGGACACAAGTTCAATTCCCCAGGACCCATGTAAGCCAGATGCATAAGGGGGCACACACATCTGGAGTTTGTTTGCAGTGGCTGGAAGCCCTGGCACGCCTATTCTCTATCTCTATCTCTCGCTGCCTATTTCTCTCTCTCAAATAAATAAATAAAATATATACTTAAAAAAAAGATTCATGTAGAAAAGGTAATGAACTTATTCATTGTGTCTCCAAGAAATAGAGAGAAGGCCAGTGGATAAAAATAAGAGTACTAAGGAAAAGCATTTTAAAGCAGAGCTGCCCACTGATGGGAAAAGCTGTCTTTCCAGGTTACAAAGCAAGTTCTTATGAGAGAAATCAGAGCTTACCTATTAGAGCTCTTCTAAGGTACCAAATGACTTACCCCTGGCTGGACCCCTAGCACCTTGCTCCTCTCTCTCCCTTCACACTCCCCAAAGTACCTTGACACACAGAGGCCAGATGAACTGGCACTGGGAGATAGTAAGGTATCTACTGCTCAGGTAGGAAGTTGGCTATATGAGCTCTGAAGGACTTTATCACTCTCAGAATCTGTGTTCTGTGACTTTATGGAATCATAAGTGGGCACCCTAGCCTTGGGGCTTATCGCCTGCTTCAAGCCATCACATTTTCTGCTTGCTTATCTCTTTGAGGGACATATTAACTGTCTTGGTTTATTCATATGCCTGAACTAGGTTCTGTAACAAATAAATCATCCCTACCCTAGAAAGGAGGGGTCCAGATGGGCACACAGCCCAGTGGAAGGGAGCACCAGCTAAGAATGTGGGTTAGTGCGGGCCTCTGTGAGCAGCAAGGCCCAAGTTCTCACAGGTAGACAGGGAGGGATGCACTTGCAGGGGGGCGGACAGTGGATGGCTCTACCCATTGCTGGGACCCAATATCAGAGAAAATGCACTTTAAGAAAGGAGTTCTAACTATTTTGGCTTATAGTTCCAAGGGAAACAGTCCATCACAGAAAGGAATACGTGGTGGCAGGCGTAGCAGAGCACATCCATCAGGAAGCAGAGAGTGAATAAGAAACGGAGCCAGGCCTGCCCCCAGTGACATGCTTCTTCCAGCGAGGCTCCAACCCCTAAAGGTTGTACAACCTTCCCAAACAGTGCCACCAGCTCGGGATCTTTCACATTCAACCCATAGCACCCACTTACCTTATGTGTCAGTTACCATCTTAAGCATACATTATGTCAGTAGGACTATTGCAACCTTATGATAAAGAGTTGCTATTGGAACCAAATTTTACCAGTGAAGAGACTTAGGTGGAGACAAGATTGCCCATCTAGTAAGAAGTGAATAGGGAAAAAAAAAAAAAGGCCCAGATACTCCCAACTGTGGATGTCATGATATCAGCTGCGCTGTCTCCCTGCATGCTGAAACTTCCTTCTGAAGGACTACCGGGGAGCAGGAAAAAGCTCCTGCCTCCCCCAGGCCTCTGCATGCAGGCTTATAGCTCTTTTCTGCTTTCAAAATTCTGTGACTCTCCAAAATGTCTCCATACCAAAGATGAAAATGGATAAATTTCTCCAGTCCTCTCTGCTTTCTTTTCTTGTAGTATTATTAGATAATGACCCATAGAAATTTAAGGTGAACAAGTTTAACTAAGTGCATTTGCAACCATAGTTGGCTAACATGAGCACGTGCTGACAGGATGAGGGCCCTCTGAGCAGGTCAGCTTCCCCTGCACGGCTCGCCCGAGGAATGCTTTGCCTACACAGGCAAACAGGTTGTCAGACCCTCCATATCTGAAGGACTCCAGAGGTTTCTGGAAGCGAGTTATGTACAAGACATGAGTTCTTCCCAATCCGTTAGACTCTGAAAAATAACAATGTTCATCATTTTTGTTTTCCCCTTGGCTTCCCTTTCTGTCCCTCTCTTTCTGAATTTAGGAGAAAATAGAAGCATGATACAGAAGTAGTAAATCTAGCCTAGCTTATGACTACTTTTAAAACATTGCCCTTTTTAAAAAGTCTAAACATTAGCACCTACTTAAAAAATTCAGGATATGTGAAATTTTGAGGATATGGGTCAACTCATGAAACTACTTCACAAAATACGATACCTTTAGTTAGTAGCCATCTGTTTGGACAATATTTTGAGAAATTTTTGAATTTTTGTCATTTGAAGAAAAAGCAAGTTATATTCTTGTCATACTGAATCAGTAAGAGATTTGCTATGGATGAGCTGAAGTTAGCTTTGCCCTCTCAAAGGTATGATTTTTCTAACCCCTAATCCTACTGGCAAATCAATGAATTTTTTATGACAACTAAAAAACAAATTTGACTGTTTTACTATAGAACTTCACTGTAAGGTTTCTACCTGCCACGTTTTTGGTTCCCACAATTTAATCCTTGTAGAGTTAGAAATTACTAACTTTATTCTTTGTGCCCAGGTTCTAGGAACATGTATGATTCTTATCCAATTTGCTTACAGAAAACAAGAGCTGTCTTTTACTAGTCACCTATGCCTAAGTGTCTTTCTTGAGGGATACCAGATCCCATGTAAGCCAGACACACAAGGTCATACATGTGCACAAGATAGCACACATGTCTGGAATTCTATTGCAGTGGCTGGAGGCCCTGGCATGCCAATTCTCTCTCTCTCTCTCTCTTTCATAAAAAATACAAACCACATTACTTTTGACTGTGTCAAATAGTTAAAGGGTTGGAGAGATTACTCAATGGTTATGGCACTTGCCCATAAAGCCTAAAGACCTGAGTTCAATTCCCTAATACACACATAAAGCCAGATGCACACAACAGCATATGCATCTGGAGTTCATTTGTAGTGGACAGAGGCCCTAGTGCACCCATACTCTCTCTCTCTCTCTCTCTCTCTCTCTCTCTCTCTCTCTGATTGATATGGAGGCACACACCTTTAATCCCTGCACTCAGGAGGCCAAGATAGGAGGATCGATGTGAGTTCAAGGCCAGCCTGAGATGACACAGTGAATTTCAAGTCAGCCTAGGCTAGAGCAAGATCCTACCTGGAAAAAAAAAACAGTTAATGAACTATGTGTTTAATAAAAGAATACCAAGAGATCCATATCAGAATGGTCTCAGCTGACTGTTCCAAAACCTTATTCTTTTGTTAAACTCTGTGTGTGTGTGTGTTATAAGTAGTTGCAAGTAGGCTGTAGAGATATCAGTCCTTAACATACACCCATTCATTCAGTGACACGAGGGACTGTGTTACGTACTGGGAGCTTCCTGCTATACAGGGATAGATATTCAAATAGAGAAGACAACATAGGATGCATGTGGCTGACACAAGAGGTATACACCTGAGGAAGACAACATAGTGGCAGGCCAGTCAAGTGACAAAGGTCTTGAGATCTTACTGAGTAGTGACCTCAGCTGAAGCCACAGGATGGGCATAAGCAGGCAGACAAAAGCATGTGTGGGTGGCAGAGCTCCAGGGAGAAGGAAAGACATGAGTGAAAGTTTTGAAGACAGAAGTATCATGAAGTTTTGTTTGGACACCCAAAATAGGTCGGGGGTTGAGGGCAAATTAGGCATAAACCATTGAAGTTGTTTGAGTTTCAGAGAAGGTTATATATATTTTACTCAGCCAACTACAAAAATAAAATTACTAATAATTATTCATGGCCTCAAACATCTGAAGTTTTGTTTCATCTTCATAAAAATACACATAATTAGATTAAGATTCTTCATAATTTTATTAGAATTAAATACATTAAGATTTCTATATGTAAAGTATTCCAAGGTGAACATCTGTTATATTAATTATTGTAAGAATTAGTCCATACTAAATTATCTTGGTATTTAAGGGAAACACATCACCTTCCTACTTGGTAAGTTTGCAGTCTATGCTTTCGTGAGTTTATTTTAGAAAGTAACCATAGAGTGTGAGATTAAGCCTGTCACTCTAATTTTTAACACTGCTGGTAGAAAATGCCATTAGATCACCCACTTCACTGTGGGAAGTACATTCTTTAGAAATGATAGGGTGAATAAAGGATATGTAAAAATAGCCATTTGTCCGTTTTTTCAAAGAACTCTTTTTTTCCTCCACAGATATATACTTTTATGAAAACTGCTAACAGTGGTGTTTTTGTATGAGATTCATGCAGGTAAAGTTGTATCCAATAGGAGCTTCTGAGAAAATAATTTTCAAACAATAGAGCAAAAATGCACAGATCAGCCAACTAATTCAGACTACATCAATTTTACATACCCAGAACATGTGAGACGCTAATGAACCAAAGTCAAATAAGCCAAACAGAAGCTACCAAAACAGGCCTGGCTCTTTCATCTAAACAAGCTTATGTCATGCCCGGTTTTGTTCTGAAAGGACGGGAGGGGTTGGCATGCTTCTCAATGCTTGTAATATTAGACAGCAAGAGCTACAAAGATGATCCAAGCCAAGTGTCTAGGAACCTGGAGTGATTAATGGGAAGTTTTATTTCATATCAGGGGTAGAAAAGTAGAAGGAAAAAACCATTAGCTCATTTATGGGCTGTAAAGGTCACAAAGGAAATGATGGCAGGTGATGTGAATCTGTCAAGGTTTCTGGGAACCCAGAGTTCAACAAACTATGGCAGAGGCTCTAGGAAAGGGATAACTCGGAGGCTACCAGCCACTGGAGGGCTCAGACTAAAAGAAAAGAGAAAAAAGAAACCTGAACCCCTAGTTCTGCCATGTTCTCCAGTAAGAGACTTGAAAAGGATCCTCTAGGATTTATTTGGGCTCTCAGCTGCCTGCACAGAGAATTTTACTCTCCAAGGTGGTGGAGTATCTCAGGCAGGTCTGCCCTCAGTGCTCATGGAAGTCCTCACAGAGTTCTCAGGGCCAAAGGATCAGAGAAATAGCAACTCCTGGTAGTTACTATCATTCCTCAACAGAGCCAGATTGTGGACAGAGCCACTACCATTGTAGGGCTGGGGCTGGGGCTCCTAATTGGTTTGCTTTAAGGAAAGCCCTGTGCCAGTAGCCTGAAGAAATACCTGTCCTCAGGGGTCATATGAGGAAGGGTAAGCAAGACATTAAAATACTAATCATTTATGAACTCTGTGGCATTGGGATCCTGGTAAAACTAGGAATGAACTACACATTTAAAAGACTTTCAGTTCATGCAGCTAAGGGCTACTGAGCTATTGAGAAAGGAAGGGTGTCTCCTTGAAAAGTGGAAATAACATAGAAAAGAATCAGCAGTATAATCTAGGCTGGGTTTGGTTGCACATGCCTTTAATCCCAGCATTTGGGAGGTCATTGTTGGAGAAGAGTTGTTCTACTACATGGCTTAGGGACCATGACAAGAAAAAAGGCCTATATGTTTATCACTGATGCAATTTCCTTTCTAATTTTTGTGTGTATGTGTGGTGGTTTGATTCAGGTGTCCCCCATAAACTTAGCTGTTCTGAATGATAGGTTCCCATCTGATGGATATTTGGGAATTAACACCTCCAGGAGGCGGTGTATTTTTGGGGGCAGGCTTATGGGTTTTATAGCCAGTTTCCCCTTGCCAGTGTTTGGCACACTCTCCTGTTGCTATTGTCCACCTTATGTTGGCCAGGGGGTGATGTCCACCTTCTGTTCATGCCATCGTTTCCCCCTGCCATTGTGGAACTTCCCCTTGAGCCTGTAAGCCAAAAATAAACCTCTTTTACCCAGAAGCTGCTCTTGGTTGGGTGATTTTTACTAGCAATGAGAACCTGACTGCAACAGTAAAGTGGTTCCGAGGAGTGATGTCATTTGCTGCTAGACACCTGACTGTGTGGCTTTGGCCTTTTGCAACTGATTTTCAAGAGGAATGTGGAAGGATTTGAAACCTTGGCCTAAGAGACGCCTTGCAGGGCTGTAAGTACAGCTTGATGGACTATTCTGGCCAGAGTTGAAAGATCGGAATGCAGTAAGAACTATGAACTGTGAGGTTTGGTTTATAAGGGTGAGAAAGAGCTTTGCTTGGACTGGGCTAGCAGTTTGTGTGAGGCTTACTATTACGCCTATGTCCTGAGAAGTTGTGCAGGGTTGCTTTGCATAGAAATGAACTGGTGTGAGCAGAGGGATATGGCACAGAAAGAAAAATCTTTGGGTGAACTGTTACCCATTCAGCTGTAATTGAGAGATTACAACCTTTGAGACTGTGCTAGCTGACCTGCACTGGGGCAACATGAAGAATGTAGACTCTTGGAGGGGCCTGAGTGCTCAAGAAGTATCCTATACTTCAAAGCCTGCTTTATTCCCCCTGGATTAACAAATTGGCACCCTACCTCGTATTGTGAAGTATAAGAAATGCAGGAAAGAGAGGGTCATTGAGTTTGCAACACAGTCTTGTGTTTTGGAAATGGCCATGTGCAGTGAGAAGCAGGTTTTCTGGTTGCCTGCATGTAGACCCCATAGGGCCATGAGTATGAACCGTGGATTGCAGTGGAGACCCAGTGGAGATGCCGGGACCATGAGATGGCTACTAAGGAAAGCTGCCGGCCCTGGCTGAAGCTTTCCAGGACTGTGAGTAGCCTAGCTAGAGGGGCGGAATTGGAATGTCAGAGATTTGTTGCTGATTAGGATTATCGGATTTAGAGACTTGTCACTGGCTAGAGTTATTGGACTTGGAGCTACAGAGTTTGGTGATTGCCCTGTTTTAAATCTTGTTTTGGTTGAATGTTTCTTTGCTATGCCCAATGCCAACTTTTACATTGTGAATGTTTATTCTGTGCCATTATGAGTTTTGGGGGGATTTTTGGTATTATGGCTCAGTTAAAAGATCTTGGACTATGGGGATGTATGAACATCATTGGGATTGATAAACACTATGGGGACTTTTAAAGTTGGACTGAATGCATTGTATTTTACATCATGTATGGATATCAGTTTATGGAGGCCAGGGGCAGAATGTGGTGGTTTGATTCAGGTATCCCCCATAAACTTAGGTGTTCTGGATGTTAGATCCCCCAGCTGATGGCAATTGGAAATTAAAGCCTCCTGGAGGCAGTGTATTGTTGGAGGCGGGCTTGTGGGTGTTATAGCCAGTTTCCACTTGCCAGTGTTTGGCAACTCTCCTGTTGCTATTGTCCACCTTATGTTGGCCAGGGGGTGATGTCCACCCTCTGCTCAAGCCTGTACATCAAAATAAACCTCTGTTTCCCACAAGCTGCTCTTGGTCAGGTGATTTCTACCAGCAATGAGAACCTGACTGCAACAGTATGTTAATAATGTATGTGTGGGTACGTATGTGTGTGGGTACACATGCACATATAAATGTGTAGAGACTAGAGATCAACCTTGGATGTCTTCCTCAATCACTCTCCACCTTATTTATTTTATTTATTTATTTTGGTTTTCTGAGGTAGGGTCTTACTTGAGCTCATATTGATCTGGAATTCACTATGTAGTTTAAGGCTGGCCTCAAACTTTGGGCAATCCTTCTATCTCTGCCTCCCAGGTGCTGGGATTAAAGGCGTGTGCCACCACACCCAGCTCTACCTTGTATTTTTTATTATTAGTTATGTACACAGTGTGAATACAACCATATTGGCCATCATTAGCCTCCTCTCTGTCCTTCTCCCTCCGCAGCAACCCTCCTCGTTGGGGAATGTGGGTCGTGCATTGTCTACACCTTATTTAAAAAATTTTTTATTGACAACTTCCATAATTGTAAACACTATCCCATGATAATTCCCTCCCTCTCCCCACTTTCCCCTTTGAAACTCCACTCTCCATCATATCCCCTCCCCCTCTCAGTCAGTCTCTCTTTTATTTTGATGTCATGATCTCTTCCTCCTATTATGATGGTCTTGTGTAGGTAGTGTCAGGCACTGTGAGGCCATGGATATCCAGGCCATTTTGTGTCTGGAGGAGCATGTTGTAAGGAGCCCTACCTTTCCTTTGGCTCTTACATTCTTTGTGCTACCTCCTCCACCTTATTTTTTTGAGACAGGGACTCTCATTGAACCCAAAGCTCACTGATTCAGCTAGACAACCAAGCCAGTCATCCATGGGGACGTCCTGTCTCCACCTTCCTAATGCTGGGATTATAGGTGTGCACCACCATGTCTGGCTTTCTCATGGGATCTGAACTCAAGTCCTCATGCTTGTTTGGCAAGTACATTACCCACTGATCCACTTTCTTAGCCTCTGGTTATTTTTGATCAGAGTTTAGTTGATTCTGTTAATGCAAAACCCTTTGATAAGAAGAGCAGAGTATACTTATGAACTCTCAGCCTCTTTCTACCCAACCCCATGAATCTTTCCATGGAAAATATATTACACATACATAGTCAGCTTTTGGCTCTGCTGGTCCCACATCAAAAGGTTAAACTAACTTCAAATTTAAAAAATCTTTCAAAAATAAACAATTATATCTGTGTATAGAGCAGGTATAGACTAATTTCTTGTCATTCCCTAAACACAATATTGGAATCCATTTATAACCACTTACATTTTACTAAGCACTAAAAGTAATCTTAAAATAAGTGCATAGGAAGATGTGTAGATTCAAGGGACTTGAGCACTCTTGGTAAGTGAGGTATGGAGTATCTGAAAAAAAAAACTACTATTTACATTGAAAAGAACACAGAGAGGATTGTAAAAGAAAGGTAAAAATAAGAAACATAGGGAGTGCCAAGGGAAGGAATGTTTGTGGAGCACTGCAGGGCTTGGGTGGGAGTGTGGTTTGAATGGAAATGTATGTCCCCCCCAGACATTAATGTTCCTAATAGACATCAGCAGGCAGAGCCTTGCTGGAGAAGGTGTGTCACTCAAGGAAGGCAGATCTTCAGTCCAGCTCTAGTAGGTGTGTAGAGAGCCACCTGGAGCTCCGGCTGCCCATGCTTGCTGGTGATGATCTCTCTCTCTCTCTCCCCCTGGGGATGCTGAAGTGAGCCAGCTTCTTCCACCATGATTGAGCTTTCTCTGTAAGCCTGAAATAAACCCTTTCCTCCCATAAGCTGCTTCCAGTCAGCTGTTTGTCTCAACAATGCAAAGGTAACTGCAACAGCAGGTAAAGAGAAATCTGAGCCCATTTCTCTGTATATAAATCCCTGTACTTATTCCAGAAAACCTTGGTAAATATTCATATTTCTTCTCCAGGCTTCTGGAGTCAGCTCAGTGGAATATGTACAGATCGCTCAGCTGTGCTGGTAACATCTGAGACAGGCCCAAGAAGAGCAGTCACAACACAGGCTTGTTCTAGGAGGAGGCACGTCTTCTGTAATTCTGCAGCCTCCTCCAGAACAGCACATGTTATTTAGTTTTCGTTTTGTTGTAACTGTCATTTTAAACCTTTGCTTTCCACTAAATGTAAGACTCTGGCTGCTATTTTTGCACTTTCAAAACTGCAGTTTCAGCTTCCAGATCACACTCCCATTTGTAATTGTAACAAAACCAAATGGGTCTAGTGGAAAATACTGCTCTGTTTAACTTTTGGCATCTGAGATGTACCCCACAGAGTGTGTCTCTGTTTCACACTGAGTGAAAAGATGAACAGTTTTGCACCCAGGAGATCACATTAACTAATGAGGTAAATCTGACATTCATGGGTGAACCGCCACACAGTGTTTGAAGATTTTCATCTGAAAGGGACTTTACAAAAAGCCATAAGAGAAATTAATTTTATTCCCAAGTCATTTGTGAGCAACTCTTGAGAATATGTCTTCTTAGAAGAGGCACCAATCTACCTAGTGTCTCAAGGCGCAAGAAGACAGCAGTTGGTTTCCTGCTCAACTAGTGATCTAGAGAGCTTTGGGGTGGGGATAGGATGGGGCGATTCATGCAGAATCCCTTTGTTGTGGCTTTGGGATCACTTTCCTACTGATGGGAGATGGGGAGGTGTGAAGGTGTTGAGAGTCAGACAGCATGAATTAAAAAGAAACATGAAAGATGGCTCTTTGGAGGTTTTAAGAGCTAAGTATGATAAAGGAGGCATTGCTTGGGCTGACACTCCATGGAAGATAACTTAACCACCTCACTGTCAGAGTGAGAACTGTAGTCCAGCTGTATGCCCATAGAGGGAAAAACAATGAGCAAACTAATGTGCCCCACCATGGCCATTTTTCTGATCGGATTTTCTGCTTTTTAGAGCACTATGTACATGCATGAATCATTATGGAATTCCCACACTGCATAGATCCTTTGTTACAAGGTGACAGTGTGGTGTGACAGCATGAATTACAGATTTCTGTTGTGATAAAACCATCTCTTCAATGGGGATGGATCACCAAGTACTTACATGGAGAAAGGCAATGACAACAATAGGATATATGAACTTTTATAGTTTATAAAGTATAGACTACCTTAGGAGAGTTGGTTAGAACATTGGAAAATATAACAAAAACATGTTTTAGGTCAACTCTTAGGTAAGAATCATTAGTCTGTCAAAGCACAGTGAAGCCTCTTTGTTATCTTATATTTGAGACAGACCAGAGGGACACAGCTCTCCCTGGGACAATGAATGGGACAGGGGTTAAATACTGTTAGAGTACTGTTAGCATGAATAATGGGCCCATTGTCAGAATTCTTTTATGCTTATTTTTCCTTTAAATAAGCTAAAAGTTTAGGGACCAGGGTGATTTGACTCCCTCATGGACAGCTGTCCTTGCAATGCCCAAACTGTCTTGAATGGGGGACTGTCAACCAAGGACCCAGGGAGACTGCCCTCCTGACACGCAGCAGCCTTGAAACTCAAGGAAGCTTTGCTACCACCACCGCTGCTTGCTACCAGAACACAACTGCAGCTTTAGAAGGTACTGTCTCAGCCAGGACTATTTCTAACAGCTTGGGTCAAAGCATTTTTCCATTACAAGCTGCAGCGAACTCACACAGCCATTTTCACCCAGACCAGAAAGGGAATACTTCCCCTAGTTGCCCAGAATAAGGCCAGTGATTGGTGCAAGCACAGCTCTTCAGTTACCTGCACAACTTCTGTGTTTGGTGGACACACACTCACCATTACCCTTTCTTGCCGTATAAGCAGTGTGCTTGGGTCACTTTTCAAGTCAGACTTCTCTCAAGTGGTCTTTTCTTGTTACTTCAAATCTTCTTCATTAGCAGGCTGGGTTAAAGAGGAGAAGCCAGTGTGCAACAGAAGTGGTGGTAACGATAGCAACAATATAATGCGAGGGCAGTCCAAGAGGTCCAGAGAGCCATTAGGACAGAGAGAGCAGGAGACAGAGACAGGATAATTAACAAAGACAATGGAAGGAGAGAGCAGGCAAGAGAGGACAGAGATGAGATACTGTGGGCCCCAACTGCTGGAAGAACTCCTGAGAGCTGATACACTATATACTGTCAAGGACAGAAGTTTCTAACACTCTAAGCTGAGAGCTGTAATCTAGCTGCCCCAGAGCTATCACACGAGTTGCTATAGGAGCTGCTAGTCCCAGGAAAGTCCAAGTGGGAGTGTAATGTCAGCAGACACTGCCAGTAGCTGCTGCTCTCAGCTATTGGAAAGCCAAGGAAAGAGCTGCCAAATGCTGGGACCACTAGTATTTAGCTAAATCCCAGGGTAATAAGTGTCTAACCTCTGTATCTACAGCCATAAGCCTCTGGTTCTACAGCCTGGAGTACGAGGTCCCTAGCTCCCAGAGCTTAGAGCTGTAAGGTCTGCCAGGTCATCTACTTGGCCTTGGGCACTCAAGGATCCTGAGTCAGAGTTAGAAGAGAATCTCCTGACTGCTGACATGAGTTTAGTTATGTAAATGTAAAGAAACTGGAAATCCCCTGCACTCTAAGCATCCATCATCACTACTAACAGTTTGCCAGTAAGGTAGCTTTCAGTTTTCTGTTCTCCAAGGCAAATACCCTCTTCCAAATGTCATCTGAACAATACCCTTCCAGCCAGTGAAAATTCCCTCTCTCATCTGGGCACCCACATTGGTCCTCCTTAAGATCCTACAAAATTCCAAGATGGAAATGCTTCCAGAGAAACAGGGAAGGGTTCTGCAATGCTAAACTCATCTTGTCTCCATCAATATGCTATAACTGTCAAATATGCTCCCAAGAGCCTTCCTCAAGTAGCCTCTTAGCATTCCACACTCTGCAGTCCGACACACCCTAAGTCTAGTCTGAGGTCAATTTCACTGCCAAAAGCTAACAGTATCCAGGCAGTGAGCACAGTTTGTGTGGGGCTCCATAGGCTGTCTGAATTTTATATGCATTATTTCACTTTTCCTTGTGATTTTTGTACACACATGTATGCATGCATACGTTTGTGTGTATATATATGTACACATACATAGTCATCCCTTATACCTGCTAGTTCCATGTCAATTGGCTAAACTCACCTTAGATCAAAATTATTTCAAAGTGAAATATTGGATGAGGGGCTAGAGAGATGGTGCAGCTGTTAAGGTGCTTGCCTGTGAAGCCTAATGACCCAGTTTGATTCCCCAGTACCCACACAAGGCCAGATGCACAGGGTGGCAAATGCATCTGGAGTTTGCTTGCAGTGGCTAGAGGCTGTGGTGCACCCATTCTGTCTCTCTCTACTTGCAAATAAATAAGTAAAAAATTTGAAAATTGTATAGACAATTTCTTGTCACACACAGGAGGATGCATATGTTATATTCAACAATATTTTGCTTTCTGTATCCATGGTACCCTTAACAAATTTTAGTCTACCATCTAATTTCTCTCATTTTCTTGTTTTCCTCTAAGTTTGGAAGTTATTCTATAATCTTTTCCTGGTTTTGATAGTTTTTTTTTGAGGTAGGGTTTCATTCTAGCTCAGGCTGACCTGGAATTCACTATGTAGTCTCAGGGTGGCCTTGAACTCATAGCGATCCTCCTACCTCTGCCTCCTGAGTGCTGGGATTAAAGGTGTGCACCACCACACCAAGCTTTGATAATTATTTTTGATAGACTTTAAAAGTCTAAAGTAAATTTTCTTCTAAGTATATATATTCTGTAAATAAACACTTGAACCTAAATTAAACCAGCCAAATAAATATATGTGTGAATTGTCTAGTATGTACTTGATTTTTTAAAATTCCATATATCAGACATTATTGCTGTTTTATACAAGTTTTGTTGGCCTTATCCCTTATTTACTAGTATCTTTGTTTATCTTTTTTGAAATTTCAAATCCTTCTATAATCACTTTGCATCTATCTTCAGAATGTCCCTTACTAACTACATGTTGGAGGTAAACAAAGTTTTGGATTGCTTGAGAAAGTTTTTCATACTTCATTCACATTTTTGAAGGATTTTATATGTGTCAATTCTCTTTCAATGCAATGGTGTTATAATCTCATAAACTACAAGATTGATCTTGAGATAAGAGTTCTCAGTATACTGTAAAGGTAATCTTGCTTTTATCATTGGTTGCTTTTAAATTAGTTAATCTTTGGTGTTGTTTATATTTATTTTCCTGTAGATTAATGTTATTAATATAAGCTTTTATGTCTCTATAATTTTTTTTATCAAATATTGCTTTTGTTGTTATATGATCATGTCAACTCCTATTAGATATGTTTAACATTTTGTCCATGTTCTATGTCTCTTAACTGCTTTAAAATTTTCTATCTGACACCCTATGTGGTACTCTGGATAATTTCTTCCAATCTATCTTCCAGGATACTAATTTCTTTCCAGCTGTGTCTAATCTTCCATTTAACCCACCCACTGAGGTTTTTATATTAATTATTATGGGGTTCATTTATAGAATTCTATTACTTCTTTTCCAATCTGTTTGGTTGCCTAATCATCTTTTTTCCTTTCTTATATTTCTAAGCTCCTCTTGTTTTTATTTACACATATTAAATCTGTTATTTTATAGTCTGTATCTGATGGTTCTGGAACCTAAAGATTTTGCCAGTTTATATCTTGCATGGTTTATTTCCTTTCTTTTCACAGTAAACTAGTTTTCCTGGGAACATCATTTCTGAGAATTCCTGAGGCCTGGCACGAATTTGCATGCCCTCAGCAAAGAGCTGCACTTGCTTTGCTGCAGTTGCCTAAGGCCACATCCAGCTTGAGTTTTCTTGGACTGTCTACATCAGACAGTGAGGACTCTGGCAGCAGAACTCTGCAGTTCCTCGGGGGAGGTGTGCCCCTGTCTACTTAATGCCAAGCTCATCATGGGCTGGTTTTCTTGCTCTCTCCTTACAGGCCACAGGAAGAGCAGACCTTTCTTTCTCCTGCTACCTTCTTCCTGACCTCCCACCTTGAAGAGAAGATCTACACTAGCAGGGCTAGTACACACCCCTTGGCTAGATAGACAACTCCATCTATACTCACCACACATGGTACTGTTTTCATTTCACCTTTGACCTCTGCAAGTTCTTTAATTTGGGGCCAGCTCAGAAATACATTTAAATAACCTGTAAAGTTCTTTTTAAATCCAGAGCTATTGGTTTCTTTTAACAGGAAGATTTTTCCAACTGTATATTCCACAATTCTAGTAGTAACTAGCTCTGTCAGTATTTTTCCTCATTTAGGTCATGCAGTTTTTACATGTACAGAGAATTTTATTTTGTGTGATAAAAATTAATATTGCATTCCATACTATTTCTTATTTTCGTGACATACTTGGAAAGAACACTGTATGCTTGCTCCAATACTGTAAGATGTTTTAAGTTGTGTCCTCATACTTTACTGTTTGGCTGCTTTCCATTGAAAGCTTTGCTTCCTCTGCAACTTACTGTAATATGAGTAATCAGGTTGTGGATCCAGCCTATTAGTCTTACAAATGGCTGGGTAGTGACCCTAACACACTTTACTAAATAATTATTTTCCCTAGTGATTAGAAATATTGCCATTTTCATAGACTATATTCCTGTCTATTCTTTTGAGTTTCTGGGATCTCTAATCTGTCCTCTGTTTTGCTAGTGTTAGTGGTACCTTGCTTCAGGTAGTAAAGTTTTATAATTATTTAATTACCAGATCCATTTAACAATTCTGTCACGGGTTTTGCTTTTTTTTTTTTTTTTTTTTTTTCCCTGACTAACATCTTGAGTGTTTTTTTTCTAGGAGACAAACCAAAAATTATTCTATCAAAGGTCCCAATATGCTTGCTAAGAATTTGTTTAGTATAAATATGGTTATTTCTATACTCATCTTTACATTAAATATATGACTGTGCTTCCAGGTTGGGGAGCAGGCAGGGTGTTTCTTAATTGTTTAACACAGAGGTTAATAGAAGGACTTTTTCAGGGATTTGGACAGATACAACAGAACCAGCAAAGAATGGGGAAACACCGAGGGCTAGACACTAGAAAATCACCTGTACCTCTGAGCGTGGCAGGAAAGAGGGACTGTGGCACTGGAGCCCAAAGGGGTTAATCTGGCTGGGATCTCTGAAGGAAAAGGCACCAAAGAATGGGTTTTCTGACTGCCCTCCCATCCTACCTTCTGGTCTTTTGACTCCTTTCACTGGACAAACCCAACCAAAACTCAGAGAACAAAGGCATCGGGACATGGTCCAGCCTCCAGCAGCAAAGAGGCCAGAAAATCTGGAGGGCAAAGAGTGAATGGCTCCTGCAGCTCGCTCTCTGGCCAGGGAACTTTCTATGTGTATAATACTAGAGTTACTATTACAGTCTGAAATGTATTTATCAGGAAATTCTACTGAAAGTCATTCTACAGAAATAACTGACTCATTATGCAGCAGGCAGAGGACATTGTTGCGTGCACTGCTAACGGCTGTGTTTGACTTCAGGTATGTTATGTCCGAAGCTGCAAACTTTCCTTGTCAGGCTGTAAAGTCGAAATTTTTCTGGTGACAGAGAATAGCAGCAGGCAAATTACCTGTTTCATCCACAGACACAGAGCCTTCCCTTTCATCTACTGCACGATGATTTCATTAGGTTCAACTTTGAAATACAATTGCCTATTTCCCTATTGTAAAATCCCCAAACATGCCACAGAAGTTTATATTTCTTCTTCAAAGAAATGCAGAACACTAAATCTTTCACAAAAAGAACCAGCAGAAACTAATAAACAGTAGTTTCAAGAGCATCTGGCAAGGTGCAGAAAGCAGCAGGTGAGAACAAATTGGGCTCCTTCCAGGAAGGTGGTTCTGGGATCACCACTCTCTTCCCTCTGCTGCTCATGCTAATTCCTCCGCTGGCCCAACCACAGGAATCCAGGGCTCAGGGCCTTTGACTCGAGTAGAAAGTAGAAAGCCCAGCTAAATCAGCTTCCTTCTGTTCTCTGCTGTCTGGCCATCTCTCCAGATCATATCTGTGGCCAAGTAGAATTCTGAGCCTTTAAGAACAGAGGCTCGCTGCCTCCCCTTTCCTGGGATGCAAGGGCCACCGGAGGGTGAAGAACATCTGAGCGGCTTCAACAGCTGAGAGACCTGGCACTGCCAAGCCTCCGACCCCACATCACCAGTCACCTTGCCTGTCCTGTGCCAAGAGGGTGGTGTTAACCACAAGCCATCCTTTCCAATGGAAATAATGACCTTCCATCCTGATAATGTGCTCTCTTATGAGGACATCCAGGCAAACACAGGGAATGCTACTGCACTGGCCCGGCTGCTCTGATTAAATTACCCATTACTGGAGTCTCACAGAGAGACTCTAGCAAATGAACAGATTATTGAATTCTTTCAGGTCATTTGGAGCATGCAATCCTGCCTAGGATGAAGAGAGCAAATAAATCAGTCTCTTCGGTGTCACATTCCTCAGGATTCAGGAACTTGAATAGAAGGGCTGGCGCCAATTCTAATAACATGCTCACTGGCTAATTTTGTTGCATGATTTCTAGCTAATGCACCATGTTGGAATATATGATCTTTATGATTTCAAAAACAGATTGCTGCTGTGTTTGTTTGTGGAGATTGATTTTCTTGGGGCTGGCTTCACTGTTTCTTCCTAAAAATCCCCATGTCTACCTCCTGTGGTCTTCTGTTATGTTGGTCCACTTAGTTCCTATTACTACCTGGACTACTACTACCTGGTCTACAAGAAGGTCATTTCCAAGTCTGTCCTTGGACACCACCCCTTCCCTCTCTCCACTTGCCCACTATTCATCTAAGCCTGTGACAAGAGGACCAGTCCACGACGGAGCCCAGTATTTTCTCTCCTTTGTAGAATGCTTATTGTATGTTCTTCTGACACCTTCAGCTGCACATGCAGAAACTCAACTGGTCATTTCCCTCAACATCAAAGCGACCACCCACCTAATGTTCTTGTTTCTTTCCCATTATCTCAGTATCATGTCCTAACCCAGGATTGAAACCTTCCAGCTCCTTTTGCAATACCCCCTGGTCCCCTTTCAGTCTTCCCAGGTAAACTCATATCTCTTACTCAGGTTCCAATAAAGAGATTCTGTGCCTCTAACCTCTTCTGATCCCATTTATCAGAGGATGCTGCCAGATTAATCATGCTAAAATACCCACTTAGTTTGCATACCTTCTTTGTCCCCAGACCTACTGTGGCTGCCTATTACCAACCTAGAGAATTGCTGATTTGACCATTTGGCTTCAAGGTGCTGCATCAGCCTCTAGTTTTAACCACTAATTATTATCTAGTTGAGAAGCCAGCAAACTACAACCTGTGAACCAAACCCGACCCAACTCATGTTTCTTTCCTTTTTTAAATATTTATTTATTTAAAAGGAGAAAGAAGGGGAAAGAGAGAGAGAGAATGCGTATGCCCAGGCATCTTGCCGCTGCAAAGTCCGGATACATGTGACACTTTGTGCATCTGCCTTGACATGGGTACTGGGGTCATGAGCCCTGGCCAGCAGGCTTTGAAAGCAGGTGCCTTTAGCTGCTGAGCCATCCCTCTAGCCATCAGCTCATGTTTCGGTAGATACTTCACTCAACCTTAGCCAAAAAGCCAAGAAGTGATACATGTTTCTATAGGTAAGATTTCATTAGAACCCATTAACTTGCATATTGTCTGTAGTTACTTTTATAATACACTTGTAGCACATGTGAAGTATCATATTTCACTATGTAGTCTCAGGCTGGCCTCAAACTCACGGCAGTCCTCCTACCTCTGCCTCCTGAGTGCTGGGATTAAAGGCTGCACCACCATGCCTGGCTCTGAAGTATCATATTTTAGTAGCCAAAAGTATCTACAAACTAAACTTTTTCTCTACATATATTTTCATATTAAAACCAAACTGTTACTTGCTATTTCCCAAACATTAAGCTGTGGACTTCACATCTGTACATTCTTCACACATGTGGAATGCTTTTCCCCCCCCCACAGCATGACTGATTAATATTTATTCAAAATTAGCCCCAAAAGTCACCTCCTTCTGGAAAACTTTTATCCAATTGCTCTCAGTCATTCCCCACTAAATCTCTTGTTTCTGCCAATGCCTTTTTCATGCATTTATTTTCCAAGTACTGATCCACCATGTGGATATTGGGAAAAATCATGCATGTCCATGACTGCAAACTGAGTTAAGTGGTATGAAAACCTCAAAATGCTCTTAGAGAATATGACAGGGGACCTAATTTTAATGGGAAAATCAAAACCGCCATGGAGGCTAAGATGTAAACGAAAAGCCAAAGGATGGGGTAAGAGTATTCCAGGCTTGGAAATCACCTCATGCATGCCTCGAGGCAGAGGCCAACTGGGCACACCTGAGAAACTGAATACAAGGGGCTGGTGAGACTCATGCTTATTAGAAAACAAGAAGGAGCATGTGCCAACCAAGACTGAGACAGGATGGCTAGAGGGGCTTGAAAACCCTACTGGGGACTTGACTGTTTTCATGAATGAGTCTGGAAGAACATGTCCAGATTCATCTTTTTTTTTTTTCTGTTGCAGATCTTTTTAATCTTTTATTTTCATTTTATTTATTTATTTTTTATTAGTTTTGTACTCAGTGCATACAGTCAAGTTGGTACCATCGTTAGCCTCCTCCCTGTCCTCCCCCCTCTGAAGGGGCCCTCCTTGTTGGGGAATATGGGTCATGCATTGTGGGGTTAGCCATCAGTTATGAGTAGGAGGCAATGTCTCTGTGTATCATGACCAATGTGTGGCTCTGACATTCTTTCTGCCCCCTCTTTTGCAAATTTCCCTGAGCCATGTTGGGTTCATTTTAGCTCTGCTTCAGTGATGAGGTCTTGGGAGCCTTCACTTTGTCTTACATATGGAGGATAGATTAGAAAGGATGATGTATCAATTACTTTCTCATTGCTTGGACAAAGTACCTGGCCAGCTTAAAGAAGGAAAGGGGTATTTTAGCTTACCGTTCTGGAAGGTAGTGTTGATAATGGCAGGGAAACCATGAACCCAACCAGGAAGCCAGCATCACATTGTGACACTGGCAGACAGGAAACAGAGAAGACTGAACCAGATAGGAAGCTAGCTACAACACCTCAAGGTCCATTCCCAATGACCCACTTCTTCCAACAAGGCTCCATCTCCTGAAGTTTTCACAACTTACCAAACAGCATGGTTGGTTAGGGGTGGGGTGTGAATTTTGTATTCAGAATGCCATAGTGGTTAAGGTACATTTTCTATCATCTGACTCACACCATTTTGTTAAACCTCTTTCATGACTTTTACCCCTACCACCTTGTACTATGCTTTTTTAAAAACATAATGTTGTACTTTGTAGTAACATGTGTACATGTGTTGTTGCCCTATGATGTAGAGGTCATAAACTTCCCCATCCATCCCAGAATCTTCTGCACCACACACTACAGTGCATTGTACCAAGTAAACACAAAAGAAAGCAGGTCCTTAACTCACAGCCTCCATAATTCTTTGATCATGAGTATTTTAGAATCCATCCTTCACTAGTCATATTGAAAAGGCACCCACTTTCCCCTGGATATCTCCGTAGGCAGAAGTAGGACTGATGGGGGAAAGTTACCCAGGTCCTGATTTGGGCCCAATATTGAGCACAATAAGATTAATAAATTATAACTCAGCAAAACTGGAACTGCCTGGCTTGTGAAGGGAAAGTGTTGCCAGTCATGACACAAGGGAGCTGTGTTCATTAGCTGTTTTCCAGAGATCCTATGGTTGCTGCATGTGTTGAGTGGTGACTCCTAAAGTAATATGTCCATGTTCTGACACCAGGAACTTGTGAGTGGCTCTATTTTGGGGAAAAGGCTTTGCAAAGGTACTTAAGGATGGCGAGATTAGATTAAGCCAAAGGATGTGGGTGTTCTCTCCCTTCAGTGACAAGTGACCATAGAAGAGAAAGAAGAGGAGAAGACATGGATATTGGAAGAAGGATGTAGGAAAATGAAGATAGCTTGGAGTTATTCTGCCACATGCTAAGAGATATCTAGAGCCACTATAGCTGGAAGACAGAGAGGGATCCTTCCAGGATCTTTGGAGGAAGCTCAGGTCTTCCTTCACCTTGAGTCTGGCCACTTTGGCTTCCAGAGCCCATGACAGAACAAATATTTAATGTTTTAAGACATTTGTAATATTTGCTAGGAAAGCAATATGCAATTCATACAGATCTACTTCTTGTAAAGGAAATAAGTTGGTACAAATCAGTGGGTTTTAAAAGAGATTATATTTTATACAGGTTTAGAGTTTTACTTCATGTGGCATACTGATGAGATGAAACAGAAATTACTCCTGCTCTGAAAGAAATAACCAGTGTCCTGCCTTCTTACCCTTCTTCCTTTCTCTCTTCCTCCCTTATTTGCAATCTATGCATGGAATAATCCAGAGCCTTATGTATGCCAAGCAAATGGTCTATCACTCAGTTATCTCCCCAGCTCTCTCTCATGTATTCTGAAGGTCAGTGTAGAGGTGGCTGACCAGGAATTTCAGTTCACCTCCATGATGTCTAAATCAGTGGTTTATACAGCAAAGAAAGACAGAAGCCAGTCCAGGAAACGTGAGTGTCTTAGGCTTGCCTCCCCACTCCAGAGACTTTGAGTTTATTTGAGAGGTTATCCCAGATGTACCAGCAGGGGCAGGGAAGTATAAGAAAGTGAAGAAGAGCATTCTTCTGTCAATGTCTGTTAGGTCAGGCAGGGCCTCATAGGAAACCAGTATGCCTCAACTGTCCTGCCAAGAGACAAGAAAGGTGGGGCATATGTCCACTATTTCCAACACATCACTGGTTACATTGCTCCCAGGGTATGGACCGCCTGGCACATCAGGTCTACTTTCCTCTCAGCCTGCCATTCTCACACATGGCCATGGGAAAGCTTAGACAGACAGCTTCAGGTGTTTGCAGCCCAAAGTCGCTGACAGATAAGGGAATGGTGTGTGGCAAAGGGATATGACTGGGGCCCACACTGTGGGCATGCTGGAAGCTCTTGGGAAACCTCAACCCAAGACCTGAAAAAGACTTTGAAGAAGTTGACTCTAGATACTCTCACTATGTGAAAGTACCTGAATGTCCATGTGGGACTAGATGAAATAAACATTGCCTTTCATAATGGAAACGTTTCTTCAAGATGAGCATCTGGGTTGTCACCTGATTGTATAAATAAGTTATCGAATAATGGAATGCTTCCACCACACTAAAGACACAAACATAATATAAGGAGATAAGAAGGAAAAGAACAGAAAACAGTTATCTTCCCAAATTGCTATTTTTGTTTCAAATAAGTTCCCAGGAAGAATTAGAAGTGATGGCTCTAACATATTTTTTTTAATTGAAGGTTGTCAATAGCTAAAAAGTAAGGAATGTGTGCTTGTCAGGCTAGGTGGTGGGAGAGCATAGAAATATGTACACAAACAATAATGATCATTGCTATGCTCAAACGGCAGTTTCTGGGTGACAGAGTGCATATGTCATGAGACAACATAGCTCCCACATCCCAGAATGTTGTAGGAAGAATAGTGTAAGCAAGTATTTAAGTCCCACTGGCCTTGGTTCTGAATTCCATTGGTTGGGAACTTGAGAAAATGACTTTTCATCACATAAAAAGGGCTGGCATTGGGCTGGAGAGATGGCTTAGTGGTTAAGCGCTTGCCTGTGAAGCCTAAGGACCCTGGTTCAAGGCTCAATTCCCCAGGACCCACGTTAGCCAGATGCACAAGGGGGTTCACGCATCTGGAATTCATTTGCAGTGGCTGGAGGCCCTGGCGTGCACATTCTCTCTCTGTCTCTCTCTTTCTCTCTCTAATAAATAAATAGATTAAAATATTTTTTTAAAAAAGGGCTGGCACTGATTCCAATGAGATCATGAGTGAAACCTAGAGACACATGCTTACACAAGCAGGTGCTCCTCATATCACGTTAGTCACCCATGTTGTCTGACAGGTGCTCAAGCTTTGGTTGTATCACTCAAGAACACACAACCAAAGGAATGAGCAAAGAGGAGAAATTGATCCTTGTACAGAACAGGGCACTAAATATTAATTTTAGTTACTGAATGTTTCTGTGATGATGTTGACATCTGGGGCTTACCCACTGGGTTAAAGCATGAAGGAACGAGGCTAAAATTCAAGCCTGTAGAGAAAAGTTACTATGGTGGTGTGCATGAATATGTGCCCCATAGCCTCATGGGTTTGTGATTAAGCTTCATATTCAACCCCTAGCTGGTGGGCCTTTTGGGAAGTACAACCTTGCTGTAGGTGTGTCACTGGGAGTGATCCTTGAGGTTTATTATTCCAGGCCCCGTTGGAGCTCAGAGATGGCTCCCACTCTTCTTCCTGCCTGCTGATGAGAAGATGTGATCCTTGGTTGTCTGCTCCTGCCAGTCTTTTCCTACCATGATGAAATTGCCCTCAGAACTGTCCAGAAATAAACCCTTTCCACCCATAAGCTGATTTTTATTTATTTATTTATTTTTGGTTCCAGAAAGGAGAAAGTAACTACAATTGCAAACTAACTTTACCTTAGTATCCAGCAACAGGACATCCTGAAAGACCAGAAATTTCCTTGTCTGAGGAAAAGTGTATGTTTGTCAGCTAATAGACTTTGGAAAGCTTCTGGCTGGTAGACAGAGAGAGAGACAGACAGATGGAGAGGCAGGCTAGCTGGCTAGCTAGCTGTAATTTGCCACACTGCCCTATGGCTTTCACCAGAACACCCAAATGTTCCAGTGACTTCACAAAAATGCCCACACTCCAAGCCACATACTGCAGACCCCTCTTCAACCAACTGACTCTTCATAAGTATCTTAAGTACATGCAGTGGAATTAACAGGAAATCTATTTATGGGATTTTTCTTCTTCAGGAACTTGAAAATAAAATTTGAGAGATGCTAAAGTGCTCCTAGAGCTATTTCTGTACCTGCAGAAAGGTAGATTAGAAAGATGACTGTTGTCTGATGAATGGAGTCATCTCCGGGCTGAGATCCTGGTGTCTTGGCGCAAGCTGTGCTGCCAACCCACTGGCAGGCCATGGCAAATTGCTGACACTAGCTGTGCCTCAGTTTTCCCATATGCAAAGTGGAGATAAAAATATACCTCCCCACTGGGGATGTTCTGAGGATTAATGAAACAATATCAGTGAGGCACTTTGTGGTATTAGACACCCCAAAAGGTATTACCATTATAAAAATGCACAATAGAAGATTCTATTTTTTACTTTGTGACTTTGATGGCATGAACAAACTTTACCCTCCAGCTTTTTAATATGATTATAAGCCCTTTACAAGAATACAGCTTTCACTTTGCACAGCAGGGTACATAATATTTCTTATAAATTTAATTTAGAAAACGGCAGGAAAATAATGTTAAGGATTTGCCTTAAACCTACTAAAGCAAGGCAATTCCATTAATACTGCCACTCCATCTTTAACTCGACACATTGTGCCTTAAGATGCCAGTCTTCTAAGATCCCTGCTATTCTTTGGAACAATAAAGGTAAACTTAAGATACAGAACACATTTTGTGTGAATTTTTTTATGAAGCTGCCTAATCAAATCTTTCACGTCCCCTTTAGTGTTTAATTTCTTCTTTTGATGTAGTATTCTGAAAAGTTCTGAAGTTTCACATTGGCTTTCCATAAATAACGACCTTGTGTAATACTCTGCTGTCCACCTAGAACTTGTGACCTAATGTGCCCACAGGAGATCTGGTATGGTAGGGTAAGTTGGACTGAGAAGTTTTGAGGTTCTTTTTTTAGGTCTGGGCAAGATATGAGAAGCTGTTCTCTTCAGGAGCAGAAAACTGAACTTACTGCCTTGGAAAACCTTCTCTGGAAGGAGGATTCCAGGATCTCCCCTTGGAAGTCACCTAGATAAATTGTCTACGGCAGCTGTACCAAATTCTCACAAACTCTGTAGCGAAAAGCAATGCAGATGTATTAACTTAGTTCTATGAGTTATAGGCCTAACATGAGCTCACTCCTGTAGGCTTGAGGAAAGAATCTGTCTTTTTACCTTTGCTGGTGTCTAAAGCCTCTCCACATGCCTTGACAAGTGGACTCAGCTTGCTTTTTCACAGCTTGCAATGATGGGTGAAACCCTTCCTTTTTTTTATTTTTTTTTTTTATTTTTTTATTTTTTTGGTGTTTGTGTATGTGTGTGCATGTGTGTGTGGATGTCAAGGTAGATATCAGCTGTCTTCCTTGATTGCTCCCCGCTTTTCCTCTTTGAGACAGGGTCTCCCACTGAACCTATAGCTCACCTATTTGGCTTAGATTAGTTAGCCTGTAAATCCCAAGGATTCCCCGACTCTACCTTCCCAGTGCTGGGATTACAGACTTCCATCAGTATGCCTAGCAAAATCAGGATTCAAAGTCAGGTCCTCATCTTGCATAACAAACATTTTTTGGACTCATTGAACCATTCCCCCTTTTATCACCCCTCTTGCCTCCTCTGCTGCTTCCTTCTTGTACTTTTAAACATCTTGGTGATTACATTTGTCCCTGGTATGTAATCTAGAATAATCCTACCACATCTCCAGATAAACTGGCTACTGACCTTAATTCCAACTACAACTTTAATTTCACTTTTGCATCTAACAGCATATTCATAGGTTCCAGGGATCAGAACTTGGACAACTTTGGACGATGAGGGCATTATCCTGCCTGTATCAAGACCCAAATATATACCTCAACTCTTGCTACAATGGACAACATGGGACCTAGAAACTACAGGAATGGCCAAATGGGATGCTGTTACTGGGGTCAGAAGATATACTGGACCAGTGACCTTTCTCATAGACAATGCCCTCTTCCGTATCAGGCCCTGTGCTCCGTGTACCAGCCCCAGCATCTCATGTTGACAATACTTATCTTCCTACATTGACAGGGATCAATCCTAAATATTTAAAATGGAAGCTATGACTCTGATTTTAGATTCCTGCCCTCCAGCCATTGAAGTAGAAACTGGTATGAGGTTTTGTTTTCTTTCTTATTTTATTTTGCCTTTTTTGAGGTAAGGTTTCACTCTAGTTTTGTTTTCTTGAATGAAGCTAAGTGGTATGTCAAATTGGAGAGTGCAATGGTTAGTTAATCTCTATTGTCAACTTAATTGGATTGATAGACTCCTAGGAGATTAGTAAAGCTCACTTCTGGGTGTGTCTGAGAGGGTCTTTCCAGAGACCTTGCTACATGGGACAGCAACTAAGAGGGAAAGACTCACCCTGGATGTAGGCAGCATTGTTCAGTAGGCCGGAGACCCAGATGGAGTAAAAGTGGAGGATGGAGGAAGCCTGCCGGCACCCATGCAAGCTCCAGTCATCCTGAGCATGTCTAATGCTACTGGCATTACCAGAGTACATTGGAGTCCAGCTTCTTCAGCCTTTCAGTGTGCAGTCACACCACTGGCTCCCCAGGGATCTTTGAGGACTTCGACTGTAGAATAAAAGTGCATTATTGGTTCCCCTTGTTCCAAGGCTTCTAGTGTCCTTTACTAAAAGCACATATGGCTCTTTAGCACGATGACAGGCGCTGTTGGACTACACGGCCTTCCATAAGCCAGTCTTATCACTTTCCTTTTCTACTTGCTGACCATGTCCTGTGAGAGAACTCTGGTGGAGGCAGCGAGTGGTATTTGTCTTCATCTATTGTCAGATAAGCTCTTTGCATATCATATGTAGTCACAAGACTTCATCGCCATGAATAAACCCAGGTTAGTTTGACTCTACAGTCCCCTTGGGTCCTCATTTGGGGCTGTTTCTTAGAGGTACCCAGTGCCATCAGATATCTTGGTCCTTAGGATCTCTTGTATAGTCCCTTTTCTTTTATCCTTGCATGAACTCCATTAGGACACCACCACCTTGTTAAAGGTAATTGGTTAATTACTCCAGAATTTCTTATTCTTGGAAAAAAAAATTCTTTAAGCATCAATGTAAAGGGCCAGGGGTAAGTTCCCACACTGTGACACTGACAAGAAGGTACCTGTGGTCGTCAGGGGTCCTCAAATCATTCCATAGGGCAGCTGTCTAGATCCAGCAAGGGCTCATCTCATATGGAAACAAATGAAGCTGAAATCCTCCCTGCTGTGAAATTCTATAGTGTTCAAGGAGGGCAATGTGAGAGATTGACTGGCAACCAAAGATTAATTGGGTCTGTGTGGGTAAGTGGTTGATGAGACAAGGTCAGCCTTTGCTCTGTGTCAGCTTGAAAGAGGACGTTGGGAGTGGAGTCAGGAGGCTGTGAAGGGCGGCCTCAGGGTCAGAATGACAGCAGCTCAGGGAAGGCTCTGGGCTGTGAAGTAAAACAACCACCAGTGTAAATGACCCGGGGCTCTGATGATGTGCAGCAGTGATGTGTGCACTCTTCAACTGACATTCAAATGACTGAAATGTCACCCGCCTTAGCTGCTGGGAACCACACTAAGGGAGAACTCAGATCATCAACCAAGGACTTAACGTTTACTAAAGGCAATGTTAAAAGGTTTCTCACTCAGTCCGAGGTTAGAAGCCTTTGTGATCATGTCACAGTAAGGTACAGTGCATACAACATATGGGTGGCTTGCTGAAAATATTTACCTCTAAATGAGTCTATTAAATTCCTAAAAATATTAAGTCTCTCACAGCTGTAACCCTTTCTCCTGAGACAGATTCAGACAAACACATCAAATGCATTGGCCAGAATCACTCCTGGTCTATTTGAAGCTGGGACTATACTTACTTCTCAGTGGATCTGGTACTTTGATAGGAAATTTGGGGAAAGGGGTAAAAGAAACATAAGAAAATTCTAAGTCCTGGAAAAGCTATAATGTACAAAAGTGATTAGATTTAAAGCAAGTGGTTCTACATGGGGCAACTGGCAACTACCAATGTTAACAGCTGCCAAAACCTCCCATCCAAGACAGCCCCACCACTCTCTCAGGGCTGGATCTCAAGGTGCAGCCACAGGCCTGTACTCTGAACAACTCATGCTCAGCTATGGAGTACAGAGCTCAGTTCTTCATGGGGATGAGTAAGCTCAGCTCACTGACTCGAGCTGATACAGCTCAACACGCATAAAAACAGAAACATAATGTTATTGATATTAACTTGGAAATATGCCGGTGGTCAAGGTGCTTGTAAAACTCATCTAGGAAGCCAAGGTCATAATTGGAGGGAGTTCTCTGAAGAGTCAAAGTAAACCCAAGTGAAAAGAGCAATCAGTGCCAGAGGCATCACAGTGCCTTGCTTAAGGAGTATGAGGTAATAGGAACCCTACGCACAGCACAATACTGGCCTTAAAACAGACATATACACCAATGCAATGGAATAGAGAACCCAGAAACAAACCCTCGCATTTACAGGAAACATTATCAACACCAAGAAATATACTAGAGAAAGTACAGCCTCTTTGATAGGTGATTCAGGGAAAACTGGATGTTCATAATGACAGGAATGAAATTGTGCCCCCTTTTTTTTTCTCACTAATTATAAAAATAAGCTCAAATTGATCAAAGACTTACATGTAAGGCTCAAACTATAAAACCACTTGAAGAAAACAGGGATTATTGGTTTCTAACGAGATTGTTTGGCTAGGACCCCAAAAGCACAAATGACAAATGGGGTAACATCAAACTAAGATGCTTCTGTAAAGCAAAAGAAACAGTCAACAGAGGGAAAAGGCAGTCTGCACATTGGGGAAAACATTTTTAAACTGCTTACCCAACGAGAGCCAAGGTTATTATCTAGAATATGCAAGGAACTGAAACAACTCAACAACAACAACAACAAAAAATAACCCAAATAGAGCCAGGCATGATGGTATATGCCTTTATTTAATCCCAACACTAAGGAGGAAGAGGCAGGAGGATTGCCATGAGTTTGACATTACCCTGAGACTACATAGTGAATTCCAGGTGAGCCTGAGCTAGAGTGTGAACCTACCTCAGAAAAGCCCCCCCCCAAAATACCCCAAATAGTCCAAATTTTAAAATGAGCCAAGAGCTGAGTGTACATTTTATCCCATCCCTTAAGAGAATCATCACAAATTGGAGGCTAGCCTGGATTTCATAGTGAGTTCCAGGCCAGGCAGGGACAGATATCAAGACCATGTCTCACAATAATAAAAACAACAACAATGATGACAAGACAGAAACACAAGGAAACAAAGACAAAATTGAGCAACTTATCTGAATAGATAAAACATAGTGTATAAAAAAGGGAAATGCAAATCAAAACCACCATGGGACATCATCTTACACCTAATTGCAATAGCTCTTTTAAAAAGAAAGAAAACATAGATGCTGGCAAGGATGCAGAGAAAGGGAAATTCTCATACATTGTTGATGGAAACAAAATTAGTACAGCCATTAGAGAAAACAGTACAGAGATCCATCAAAAAGCTAGAAATAGAAGTATTGTATGAGTCAACTCTGCCACTACTGGACATATTAAGGAGTGCATATCAGTGTGTTGAGGAAGTGCCTGACACGCTGTGCTCACTGCAACGCAGCTCCTAACAGTCCAAATAGGGGATCAGCCTAGATGCTCATTGATGAATGAATAAAGGAAATGCAGCAATATATATATACATACATAGGGAGATATTATTCAACCATAAAAAGAATGAAATTCTGTCATTTGCAGCAACGTGAAACGTGAAATGTTAGAGAAAGACAAATACAGCCTGTTCTCACTTCTGTGCAGCAGCTAAAATAGTTGATCTCATAAAAGTGGAGAGTCAGTAAAATAGGCTATAGAAACTGGGGAGAGGGAGAAGGGAGGTGGTCGAGAAGACAGTTAACATGTACGCAGATTACATGGGAGAAATAACTTCCAGTGTTCTACAGTACAGTAGGATAAGTAGGGTTGATAGCAATTAGTTGGATATTAAAAAATAGACACTAAAGAGGAATTTGAATCTATTGAACATAAAGACATGATGAATTTTTCAGGTTATGAGTATGCCAGTTACTATAAACTAATCATTATACATTATCTGTACACACATAGTATATCATACTGTACCATATACTATAATTAATGTATATAAATTATAATAAAAATACTACCCAATGTGAAAAACACAAGCATAGGGACTTCTAGATTTTCAAATAATCTGATCAAAAGTAGATAGTTGTACTATATGTGTTCATATTTATGTGGATTCTAAGACAACTGACCTCACAGGAACAGGGAGCAGAACAGCGGGTGCAGGGCCAGGTGAGGGGACAGAGGAAAGGGCAGTCAAAGGGTCCAAAGTCTCTCTCTGTGAAACAGGAGGAGTGAGTTTAATCACTTTGGAGATCAAACACTCAGTATAGTATGGCTAATAACTGAGTGCTAGACATTTCAATATGACTAAGATTAAACCTCTGATGCTCCCATGACAAAACATGTTAAATATTGAAGGTCATATAATCATTCAATACTATTCAGAAATTTTAACACCACTCTGTGGCCGATAGACTTATGCATCTATAATTTGTGAATATATGACATACAAAAAGCCAGAGACTGTTGAAGTAAAGTATATCTAGAACAGGGGGCCAGAGCACAGCTGATAACATGTCACAGTACTAACATTTCTTTGGCAGTTACACACAACAGGAAGGTCAGTTTGCATGCTGTGGTTATTACTCCTGCTTTACAGGAGTCCTGGCTCGGATCACCTGTTCTAGATCACTTAATCGGCAGTGACTGATTTGTGGCTAATCTAAGTCATGTGACTCTCAGTTGAGAGTCTTAGCCACCATAGTATACTTCCTTTCTCATCACTGGAAAGCTCACACTTGGATTTATGGCCTCTTCCCTGACACTGTTGGACAAACACTGCCAAATCCTTGCTTGCTAGCTCCCTTTGTTTAAGCTGCCACATTGACCATTTCTTTCTGTTAACATAATTTTTCTTCTGCCGTCTCTCTTCTAATTCATTCTTTACAGTGTCGCCACAGTGATCTTTCCAAAACACAAATCTGATCCAGTCACTCCCCTGCTTAAAACCCTTAATTGGGTACCTCAGGAGAAGTACAAATGTTCTTGCTGAGATTGCAACCTTCTTCATGACCTGTCTGCTGCTCACCTCCCAGCCTCACCTCTCCACCCTCTTCCCCACACTGCTTTATACTCCTGCGAACTTAACTGTTTTCTGTCCATGGAAGCTAAATCTCAAAGTCAATTAATTTTCTCCTGTGGTTTCTCTCTCACTCTCAAATTTTCTCCATAGTGTTCCAGTTCTCAATTTCTCATCTTCTCTTCTTCCCTCCCTCCCTCCCTTCCTTCCATCTTTTTTCCTTCCTTCCTCCCCCACTCTGTCTTTCTTTTATGCCTGTATGTGTGTAGAAAGTGTGGTATGGTGTGTGTGTGTGTGTGTGTGTGTGTGTGTGTGTGTATGCATGTGTGTACAGATGTGTGTGCTCTGTGCATGCTCAGAGGCCAGAGGATACCATTAGATGTCTTCCTCTATTGCTCATCTGTATATTTTCTTGAGACAGTCTTCTTTGCTGAGTTGCAGCTGCTGTTTTCGTGAGCCCTGGATCCCATCTCTGCACCACCCCCAAGACTGGGGTTATGGCATGTGTGGCCATGCCCAGCCCAGCCTTTTACATAGGTGCTGAGGAATTAAACTCAGGTGGTCTCAGGTCCTCTCAGGCCCTCATCCTTATGCAGCAAGCACTCTTACTCACTGAGCCACAGCCCCAATCCAATCTCTCCTTTTCCTTTCACTTCCTGTCCCTCCAGATCATTCCAGTTTCCTTATCTGCTGATAACATTCATCAATCCATGCCTTATATTGAACACCAAATATGGCTTTGTTACAGGCCCCGAGAATACAGAGACTGACAACATAGACATGGGGCTTCCTTTTCAGAGTTGGCAGGCAAAGAAAAGTCCAATAAGCCTATAAAGATAGAAATCCTCCAATTGTGATATGAAATATGCTACGAATCACAGTGATGCCATGTTATTGCTGGGATGAGAGAGTGACCCTGCCCTGTGATCTGGTGCAGAAGAAGTCTGTTATACACAAAAGCTCAAAGAGTTTCAGGCGCAGAACAGTCAGTATAGCTTCAGTAGAGGATTACTGAATCATGGAAGTTGGTTTTGGAAGGAAAGACCAGGGCTAGGTGATGCACATCTTTTTGAGTTTCATTCCACAGAAAAGTAGAAAGCACATTATGTTGGAAGTTGGCTCTATGTGGCTTTCAGAACATATTAGATGGTCCACTTTGGCAACTAAGGCAAGAATGCATGATCTGTGTGTTTTGATGGAAGAGAAAAATAGAAGCATGAGAACTGTATCATATGGACCAGGTGAGAGGAGATGAGCTGGACCAGAGTAGCGGCTATGGAATGGCAAGAAAAGGGTGGAACTTGAGGTATGTTTTGGAGTTGTCAAAGTTTGGTTCTGGATTGTGTGTTGGGGAGGGAAGAACCACTGGAAGGGGGAAGGAGTTTAGCTTGAAGAGCAGAAGAAAACAGTGGCTAAGCCGCTTTCCACATGGGAAAGCTGGCAACATTAGACTGATGAAGAAATGATAACAGTGTGAGTGTAGAACGTTTCTGCAGAACATCTCATACCTGAGTGTATGAATTCAGTTGTTTCATCCTTGTTTATTAACTGCATCTGGAGTAGATAATAGCCCTGATTTAACATAAGCACGATTGTTTATCAGCTGAGTGTTTGAACATCTTCGCAGCTACCCCTGCACCAATTATTTCTGAAGGTCAGTCATTTCTATATATAACTAATCTCATTGCTTGGATTTTGATTCTAATTTTACTGTTAGCAGCTGCTGTGGATGCCTACGGAGGCCAGAGACTATGCTTTATTTGTTTTATTACCAGTGGTTCTCATAGAATCTAGCAGGTGGCAGATGTTCAGTAACAATTTATTACATGAATAAATTGACCAATGCCTAAAAAAAACTGGTGGAGGCTGACTTCAGCTTTGTGAAACAGTTTCTAACAATGGGGGCCTTAGGGAATGTCAATCTATCTCTCAAATATGGGTTTTCACCATAAAGGTGGAGGGAGGAGGTGACATATGCACTATAAAGGGATGTTAAAGGAATACATTATTTACAACAAAAATCAAATGAAGTTTCATACATTTCTATGGCTCTATTTATCACCATCCCTTTTCTTATGAGAAAAATCATTTAGAAACTCTTCATTTTGAGGAGGCTCCTGAGGAACAAAAAATAATGTTCTGAATGTCCAGAGCTTAGATTTCCAAACCAATTTTAAGTAGCACAATTCTTCTGCTATAAAGCAAAGGATGGTGTGTTTTCCCACCTTGCAACCAATATCACAGACACCTTGTGCTCAGGATTAACTGAGACATGAGTGGGAATCACTGGACCTAAGCTACTGTTGTTTGATGTTACACCACCAATTGAAGCAACATCCAGATTTATCCAGTGATGATTGCCTTACAACAGGCATGTAATTGTTCTGTAATCCTAGGCTGTGTCCTTTTGGTGGTAAATTCTAATTAATCTAGAAAGCAGCCTAGTCCCGTTGCAAGGGTCATATTCCTGAATAGTTTCTGTCTTCATTTCAATAATCAGGCTCAAAAAGCATCAGCTACTATACTGCCATGTACTGTGGCTGTACCATAGCTGACAAGAAACATTTCACAGTGTAGAATAAGCACTCTTTGGGGAATGACAGGAACATAAGTTTCTTCCAAGATTCGGTACAGGTTGTTCCCAGGAAAGCATGATGAGTAAAGAATCCAATGTTAGCAAAACTTCCTGGGAAACAGTGGTAGATCTTGTAACCAGAAAGCCACCTCGATAAAGCAAACAGACTTTATTCACTACTTTAGACTATTAGTTCTGAAGTTTTTATCTCTTTTCTGAAAAGCAAAGAAATCTCCCCTGACTTAGATAATGGGTACCAAGACAGACTAATGGGGAAGCTGGGGAATTGCTTTGTGCAAAGAAAAGCAAAGAAAAAACAACACAACCACATACACACCCACCCACCCACCCACACATACACACACACAAAATAAAACAAAACAAACACAAAAAGTCAAGAATAAACTGGTTTCCCTACATACACAGAAAAATAAAATTAGCTTTGTCAGTGAGCTAAGTCCCCCAAACATAGATAAAGTATTTCAAGTGCCAATTTGAACTTGGCAGGCAAGTTGGGCTGCAAATGATCTAATTTATCTCAATTCAAATCAGCTTAGCAAATTTGGAAGATACTGCATGAAAGTAGGTAACATGGGAGTCACAAACACATGAATTTTAAGGTCTTTAAGCAAAAGAGACTTTTTAGGACAACGTACTTCTTATTATCCCTCCAGTAAACAGGGCATGCAGAAGCCAGGAAGACAGGATAGGCTACTGGGTAAAAAGCTTTCTGATTTAAATGCTTGGCTCAAAAATACAAATTACAAACCACCTGCCCTCTTTTCAGAAGGAAAGAAACTTTCAAAAGGCAACAATCTCATGAAACCCCAGGAAGAAGTGGGAGTACAAAGACAGGCCTCGGCGGGAGAACACAGTAATTATTCAATAATTATTGGCAGTGAATAAAATGCATGAAGTGCAGGTGTAAATTAGAATGCCAGAATGCCGTCATATTCTAATGGCAGGGCCTCCTTGGTCCAGGAAAGAGCCCACCTCCATGGATTCCTTTTCCAAACCCCGTACTTTGCTGGGAGAGCTTTAGAAAGGGCAGCTAATTGTGGCTTTATAAAAGTCACAGCACATTTTATAAGGGGATTGAGACTTGTATCGCCTAGGAATTTTAGAACTTCATCTTTCCTTTTCTGACTGGCAATTTTACTGTAAAATGTAAAGTAAAAATTGGTGATCTTGTTTTTAAAATGTAAGAATTCAACAACAAAAAAAATAGCAGAAAAAGAAAACTGAAGCCATGCATGGTGGTGCACGCCTTTAATCCCAGCACTCGGGAGGCAGAGGTATGAGGATCACCATGAGTTCGAGGCCACCCTGAGACTACATAGTGAATTCAAGGTCAGCCTGGACTAGAGTGAAACCCTACCTTGTAAAGCCAAAAAAAAAAAAAAAAAAAAAAAAAGGAAACTGAGTCCTTCCCACTCCCCACAAAAAAGTTATATAACCAGCTAGGACCATTGAAAATGGAAAATGTTTAGTGTCAACACAATTGCCACTGTTGATATACTTATTACTTTAGGATATATTTACCATTTTTACTTGTGACTCTCCCCGAAGCCCTGTTTAATGTAGCAATCATTAATTAAAATGAGTTTATAAGGTTTCTGGCATATGTTTGTCACATAATTGGTTTTTGACAAGTGAAAATGTTATGTGCAGACAAGTTAAATGTGGAGTCCAAGGTCACACTTCCTGTATGTATCAGAAGCACCTCTCCAATTCAGATCTTCTGATTAACCCTTTCTCTACCCTCTTGCTGACTTTTCAGGATCTCAGAGTACAGAAAGAAAGCTGGAAAATACCCATTTAGCCAACAACTTCCATCCTTTTCCTCAGTGGTAGCTGTTAATTGGTAACGATGTCAGATAATTTACTTATTACCTCCTATTTCATTTTGATTTTCTTACAGAGGTGATGACGGGGGGAAAATGAGCTATTGGAAGAGGCAAAGGAGAACCAACCCTGTACTCATTAGGCAGTGCTGCTTCCCTGAAAAATTCCAGATGATTCAAGGTTGGTTTTTTTTTTTTTTTTTTCTTGCACGCATTTCTTGGTTATATAGCTTCAAGCAAGTAATGCATGTAGTGGACCTGTGTCTGGTGGAACTTTATGTCTCATTCTCTTCAGAATCCTGAGGGGCACACAACTCAAAAGGAGGCAGGGATTTGAAAGACATAAGACTGATTCAGTAAGCATGTTAAATTGGAAACCTCAGGACTCAGAATATTCTATACCTGAACACCTCTGCCCATTGTTTAAACATCATTCTGGGGGAGATTTTGTCCAACTGTAGCCAAGAGCGGCTCCCATTCCCTAACCTACCAGCCGCCTCTTCATCTGTTTGTCACACTTCACCGTCATCTGACCTCAAGATCCCAGTCCAGCTAGTTCCAGTTCATCCCCACTAAGTGACTCATAGAACTCACAGGCACTACAAAATCAACACCACACACAGAATATGTTGTCTGCACCTCTCTCCTGACAGCTCCGTGATTCTTCATCATCATTTGTGTCTTAGAGAATGACCTCACCATTCACCAGTTCTTGTGGTTGAAACTTGGGAGACAACAGTAGGATATGAATGTCTCACAGAGGTCCCAATGTTAGGAGGGAGTTCCATGCCTGGTCCAAAGCCGCCTGGCCAGAGGGAAATGTTTCCTCCTCTAAACACGCTCTTCCTCGACCTGTTTTGTCCCTGCAATTGCCCACGATAACATGCCAGAATCAATCAACCCACTTTTTGCTAAGGCAGGGGTGTCAGCAAAGTGCCTGATTTCCCAAATAGAATTTTATTGGGATTTAGACACACCATTCATTTATGTATTAGCTATGAATGGCTGCATTTGCCTCACAGTCACAGGGATGAGTAGTTGTGACAGAGACTTCATAATCATGAAGTCTAGTGAGCTTACTATCAAGCTCTTTACAGACCATGTTTTCTGATCCTGATGTAAAAAAATAGCAAAATTAATTTCATGATTGTCTGCATCCCTTACCATCTCCAGTTCCACCAATAGTCCAAGCCTCCAGGGGCAGTATTCCCATATTGGTTCTGTGAGGCCCTTTTCTAACTAAGCCCCACATCCCCAGCTCCCTAAGCCTTGCAGCTGGGTTTTCTAGAACTCAGTGTATCACCAGCAAAATCCTCTAAATCCTAGTCTCGATCTTCCTTTTATCCTGCTGGTATAGACATCCATTTGTCCCTAGAGCAGCACTTTCCCAATAAAGCCCTCAAAGGCTGCCTATTGGTTTCTGTACCACCCACATATGACTGTGCCGAAGGGCTGGTGCTCTTTAGGACTACTCCCAGATGTCTGTTCTTCCTGGCTCCTGCCTCTTCAGAATGTCTGTGACTGGGTTACTTGACAACTCTCCTCTCAATCAGCATTTAGCATCCTTCCGATCTTTTATCTTCATTAGTCGAAGGAGTTAGGCTCAGTTAACTGGAAATTTCTCTACCACTCTTCTGCTATTTTGTCTTTAATACTTATATGGAGAGCTTGTCTAAAGCCTTGTCACTGAGCTCAATCATCTCCCATTATGCCTCCAGTATGCAACCCATGGTGTACTTTGTTTCAATAATAGACCTCCAGAATCTTGATTTTGTCACTCCCTTCTGATCATCACCTTCTATTCTTTTGGCTCACTTACACTAATACCTCCACACCAATGCTTTTTTTTTCTTTAACCCTACTGGGACCTAGATCCGCCTCTTCTTACTGCTTTGTCTTGTCTCTTCTGTTCTTTATCCACAGTGCATGTTTGTAATGGCTCTCTAGTATCCACACTCAAGTCTCTTCCCTTCTCTTGCCACTACAATCCTTATTAAATCAAACTTTGCACAGTATTCTTTACTGATCCCAGGCAGCTGATCATGGCTGGAAAAATAAGAAAGAAAAAGAGAAAAGAAAATGATCACACACCTCTGCTGGTTGGAAATGAATGACTATAACCCTCAAGAGACTTTCTGGGAAAACTGCAACATTTTTCTAGTTAATGCATTCTCCTATTTTCTTAAATAAATATTTCACACTTATTTCTCTCTCCTGTAACCATTAGCATCTCCCATCCTGCTTGCTCATTCCTCTCTCTCTCTCACACCCACCCACCCCCACCCCCACACATTTAGCAATAGCCTAATATCTACTTCTGACTCCATGAGAGCTACAAGTGCAGTGTACTAGTTTTCTCACATCTATTTACTGTTAATTCTTCCTTATTCCACTGTTCCCCTACTAACAAAGTGTTGTAGTCAGCTTCATGTTGCTGGGATGAACTTCTGAGCAGACACAGTTTATGGGAGGAAGGGATTTATTTCAAATTGATAGATCTAAGGAAGTTCCATCAATGGCAGAAGAAGCTGGCTCCTTTTTACAGATCCAAGAAACCACCAAACAGGCAGCAAACACCAAAAACAAGCAAGCGTGAACTGCACCAGAGTTCAAACCATTGGTTTTTGTTTGTTTGTTTGTTTTTAACTACACCTTTGGGCTAGAGTCAGATCTGCCCCCTAGTAACATGTGCCCGTCCAGCAGGTTGATGGAGACTTAGCAGGAAGCTGAAATACTTGAGGTTATGGGTGGACATATATTCATATTCAAAGTGCCATACAAAACAAGCATGATTTCGATTCCAGTGAGATCAACCCCTCTGCTTCTTTAGTGGACCCTATAGTCCTTTTTTGTTTGTCTTGTTTGTTTTTCAAGATAGGGTCTCACTCTAGCCCAGGCTGACCTGGAATTCACTATGGAGTCTCAGGGTGGCCTGGAAGTTACAGCGATCCTCCTACCTCTGCCTCCCGAGTGCTGGGATTAAAGGCGTGCGCCACCACGCCCGGCTCCCTATAGTCCTTTTGCTTAGCCAGGGACTGTGAGTTTGCTTTTGAGTACTCTTCTCTCATCCTCGCACTATCCATTTTCCTCATTACTGGACTAACCTCATCCACATACAGACTTGCTCATGTCTTGAATGTAAAGAACAGCAAACACAGCAACAAAGCCCCTCTCTTGACCACATCATGCCCTTCAGCCCTTTAATAAAATCCCTTGAAAACATTCTCCACACCACATTGACCATGAGACTTCTAAGGCAGTCAGTCAAACCACACCAGAGCAGAGCCATCAATCCAACACAGTTGTCCAAATCCCCAGTAATAAAATTTCACGTTTTTCCTTGGTTTGTAGACTTTATATAATGCCCTATATTTGGCTACATTTCATTCTTTTTCTTTCTAGTCACACTTTCTACCTTGCTTTCATCATAGCCATTAGTTCTTGACTTCGGTCAGCTAAATAATGGCTCCCCAAAGTTGTCCAAATCTTGATCTGTAGAACCTATCATTATGTTACCTTATGTGGCAAAAGGGATTTTGTCCTCTAAGTTAAAGATATTAAAACGGTGAGATTAGCCCGGATTATCCATGCAGGATAAGCATCCTTATATTGGGGAGGTGCAAGGTCACAATCAGAGAAGGAGGTGTGCCAGCAAAGGTCAGAGAGAGGTCAGTGAAGTAGGAGACTAGGAGCCTAGTGGGGCAAGAGGCCTCTAGAGGCTGGAAAACACAAGAAAATGGATTCTCAGAAGGAAGTGTCCTACTGACACTTCAGTTTTAATCCATGTGATTCATTTGTATACTTCTGACCTCCTGAAGTATAAGACAATAATTATATGGTGTTTTAAGCCACGGTGTCTGTGGTAATTGGTGACAGCAGCAATAGAAAACTAGCACACTGTTATCTTGTTTCTTTGTCTGTTTATTATCTGTCTTCCCTAATACAGTCAAGTCCCATAAAGTGAATGCAGTTTTTCTTTTTCCTTCTCATTCTCACTGTAATATGTCTTACAATCAGGACAGTGGGTTTGTGTTGAATTAACAATTATTGGTAGAGAAATGAGAATCATTTTCCTCCCTGGTTGAAATGGGCCCTTCATGCTTCGTTTTTTTCTCTATGTCTTTGGTCTCCAGTGCTGAAGACATGATACATAGCTCAGGGCCTCCTTCGACCCCCATGCGTCAGGATTGCCATGCTTGGTCTAACAGTATGAAGAGCGAGCCCTCCAAAACTGAACTCTCTCCAGCTCCCAGTTTGTATGCCTCAGGGGATCTCCTTCAGAATATTAAAGTAGGAAGTTTGTTTTACTTTCTGGAAAGTTATCTATTTCTCCTCTGTACTGCATGATAAATAAGAAGACAGATTAACAGAAAAGGCACTAACTGGAAATTAAATGAGCCTTAAACTCAATGAATCCCATTTATAGTCTATCTTCCTCACTAAACCATAAGCTCATGAGGGCCCGGAATGTCTTACTCACTCACTGCTCTGTTCTCAAGGCCCAGATACAGCCTTGGTTCATCCTAGGCTCTGACCAATGTTTAGACAGTGAATGAATTTTATTTCATTTCTCCATCCAAAACCAGACAAACTCCAAATCTGATTCTTTCTTTTAGCATGCTTGAATCTACTTTGGTCCTCCATCTCTGTCTTCTTTCAGGGCCCTCATCCTGTTGGGATGAATATAACTTCGCTATACCCACAAGCCTCCCACTTCCACACAGTGTTGTTGGACTAGGGTTCTCTGAGTTGATTATATTATCCTCCCCTTCCCTCCCCTATGAGACTTCTTCAGTGGTATTCCTAATGCCTGTGGCATGAAATCTTTAGCTCTGGCCCTGCAGCCTTATCCTGTGCTTTCCTTCTCTAGCTGCCTCGACCACAGTGAGACTACAATGCCCATGTTGGGTTGGAGTTTAGTGTGTCTGTTCTGTTACACATGTTTCATGCTTTTTCTCCTTTATTTCTGAGTTCTAGTTATCTATTGCTATGTAAAGAACCACTCCAAAAATGGCATGATGTCTTAAAGCTACAAGCAGCACTGAGTATTGTTATCATTCATTATGGTAGAAGTTGATCAGTTCAGTTAGGTTACTCTTGCTTTAGGTTCTCATGAGTTTATTACCATAGATCACAGCTCCTTTGTTAAACCATACTTATGCATGATTGTCTGCTCCTCACCACACTTAGTAAAAACAAAATACCAGCATCATCACAGAGATTGAAAAAACGATCTCAAAATTCATATGGAATGGCAGCAGGCCTCAGATATCCAAACATATCCTCAGCAAAAAAAAAAACAAAAACAAAAAAACAACAAAAAACAAACGACTTGGGCTGGAAAGATGGCTTAGTGGTTAAGCGCTTGCCTGTTGTATCAGACAGCTTCAGGTTTGCTGAGATGAACTTCTAGACCAGGCACAGTTATGGAGGAAGGGATTTATTGAAGCTTACAGATCCAGGGGAAGTTCCATAAAAACAGAAGAAACTGGCCTGCTTTCACAGGCCCAAGCAGAGAGAGAGAGAGAGAGAGAGAGAGAGAGAGAGAGAGAGAGACAAGCCTGAAAGCCACACAGCACAGCACACTTCAGGAACTCCAGCTAGGCACACTTTGCATATCTTTAGATTGAAATCTCAAACCCACCACCACACCTTAAGATCCACACAATGGCACTGACTCCAGCCAGGTGGCTCCAGATGCAAACTACAAACAAACAACTGAATATATTGGGGGCCATCTATTCTATTCAAACCACCACATTCCGCCCCTGGCCCCCAATAGATTTATAACCATCACACATTGTAAATTGTACTCAGTTCAATTTCAAAGGTCCCCATAGTCTTTACCAATTTAAGATATGAAAACCTGTAAAATCAAACAAGTTAGACATTTCTAACATATGAAGGCACAGAGTAAACATTTTCAACTGGTATAAGGCACAGCAAGGAGAGACTAAAACAATGCAGACTCAACCACCATCAAACAAACATCAAACTTCTGCAGTTCAAGTTCAATATATCCAGAGACTAACAGTCTCCGGATGTTCCAATTCCGTCCCTCCAGCGGGGCAGAGTACCCGGGGAACACTTCCATCCCAGGCCAACAGTGCGCTCTATGGTAGCCCTTGCACAGTCCTGGTATATACAAAACATCTTCAGGTCTTCATGCAAACCACGGTCCACCTTCCAATAGCATCATGCCCTGCCTCATGCCGCATCTCAGCAGCAGCTCCTGGAACCGTGTGCAATTCATGACCACTCCTCACATTTTCCAAAGGCTCTTTCAGCCTATCAGGGCATCAGGCCCTACCTCAAGCCGCATCTCAGCAGCAGCTCCTGGAAGCATGTGCAATTCACGACCACTCCTCGCATTTTTCATGCTTCTGAAACCAATACCAGGTGTGCAGGACACAGCCATATTCTTAATTCACAGACAAAATAAATCAAAACCTTGAAAAGCAGGTTCCTTCTCCAGTCAACTCTTTTCAAAAGAGTTTGCATTTCTATGAGAGTCCTTCCTCAGGCATCCTTTCCATTGTTTTAATGTAAAGCAATTAGACCATCTTCCTTAAGACTGCTAATGTGTTTGACAATAGCAGGTTCAGTAACCTAAAACCAGTCTCTGTGCCAGTAAATTTAACTTGCTTGAGGTTTTCCAGCTTAAAATCTTAAATCTCTCAGTCCAATATTTAGCCAAGCACATCAGTCCATTACAAATTTAACCTTGATCAAACTCTCTGGGCCTCGGCAGCAGAATGCAGCCAGCCCTTATGCCAGTAGCCCAGTTCCAACAAAGTCCTCTGCAGTCTTTCCTTCCCCTTAGAAAGCTCATAAGCCAAGCCTTGAAGTTCAATGCTGTCTGCACTTAGCATTCTCAGACTCTCATCAGAATAGTCCATAAAACTTGGCTTACCACTTCAGACGACATCTTCAGTTGCAAGCACCAAGTCCATGCCTATTCCTCCAAAACAAAGGTTCCACAAGATCAACATCCACATAGTAAGGTTCATCTCACCCCACTCCTCGGTACCAAGTTCTGTATCAGACAGCTTCAGGTTTGCTGAGATGAACTTCTAGACCAGGCACAGTTATGGAGGAAGGGATTTATTGAAGCTTACAGATCCAGGGGAAGTTCCATAAAAACAGAAGAAACTGGCCTGCTTTCACAGGCCCAAGCAGAGAGAGAGAGAGAGAGAGACAAGCCTGAAAGCCACACAGCACAGCACACTTCAGGAACTCCAGCTAGGCACACTTTGCATATCTTTAGATTGAAATCTCAAACCCACCACCACACCTTAAGATCCACACAATGGCACTGACTCCAGCCAGGTGGCTCCAGATGCAAACTACAAACAAACAACTGAATATATTGGGGGCCATCTATTCTATTCAAACCACCACACCTGTGAAGCCTAAGGACCCCAGTTCGAGGCTCAATTCCCCAGGACCCACGTTAGCCAGATGCACAAGGGGGCGCACACATCTGGAGTTCGTTTACAGAGGCTGGAAGCTCTGGTGCACCCATTCTCTCTCTCTCTCTCTGTCTCTGTCTCCTTCTCTCTGTTGCTCTCAAATAAATAAATAAACAAAAAAATTAAAAAAAAAAAACCACTTCTGGAGGTATCACCATACCCGATCTAAAGCTATATTACAAACGTATAGTAATAAACACATCATGGTACTGGAATAAAAACAGAAACATAGACCAATGGAGCAGAATTAAAGATCCAGACCTTAGGTCAAGTAACTATAGCTACTTGACCTTTGGCAAAGGTGCCAATAATGTAGACTGGAGAAAAGACAACATCTTCAACAAATGGTGTTAGACAAATTGGATGACCATATGTAGAAAAATGAAATTAGACCCACTCATTTTTCCGTACACAAAAATTGAGTTCAAATGGATTAAAAACCTCAGTATAAGACCTGAAACTCTTCAACTACTGGACGAATACATAGGAGGCACTCTCCCCAATATAGGACTGGGAAAAGACTTCCTGAACAAAACTCCAGTAGCCCATAAAATTAAACAAGCACTAAACTGATGGGATTTCATGAAGCTAAAAAGCTTTTTCACAGACAAACATACCATAAGTAGAGCCAATAGATTACCCACTGAATGGGAGAAAATCTTCTCCAGCTGTATGACTGACAGAAGCCTAATATCTAGAATCTATAAAGAACTCAAAAAACTAAACATTAAAAAAATCAAACAACCCACTCCAAAAGTGAGGCAGAGAACTGAATAGGGAGTTCTCAGAAGAAGAAATACAAATGGCTAACACACACTTAAAATGTTTAACTTCCCTACCCATTAGAAAAATGCAAATTAAAACAACTATGAGGGCTGGAGAGATGGCTTAGTGGTTAAGCGCTTGCCTGTGAAGCCTAAGGACCTTGATTCGAGGCTCAATTCCCCAGGACCCACGTTAGCCAGATGCATAAGGGGGCACACGCATCTGGAGTTTGTTTGCAGTGGCTGGAGGCCCTGGCGTGCCCATTCTCTGTCTCTCTCTGTCTGCCTCTTTCTCTGTCTGTTGCTCTCAAATAAATAAATAAAAATAAACAAAAAACAATAAAAAATAAAACAACTGTGAGATTCCACCTTACTCCAGTAAGGATAACAAACATTAAAAAAATCAAATGAAAACAAATGTTGGTGAGGCTGTGGAGAAATAGGAACCCTCATTTCACTCTTGGTGGGAATGTAAGCTGGTACAACCACTATGGAAATCAATATGGAGACACCTAAAAAAGATGAATATATAGTTACCAACAGACCCTGTTATTCCCTTACTAAGCATTTACCCTAAAAGCTCCACATCTCAGTTCAGAGATATTTGCTCAATTATGTTTATAGCTGCTCAGTTCATAACAGCTAAAAACTGGAATCAACCCAGGTGCCCATCATTGGATGAATGGATAACCAAAATGTGGTACATCTACATGACTGAATTCTACTCAGCAGTAGGAAAAAAAATGACACAATGACATTTGTTGAAAAATGGTCAAACTTGGAACAGATCATACTCAGTGAACTCACACAATCACAGAAAGATAGTCTTCACATGGTCTCACTCATCTGTAGTTCCTAACCTAGATCAGCCTGAGTTGCTGACATACCTGAATGGCATCAGGAGACTTGGAACATAGGGAAGGTAGGGCTTGGGGGAAAAGGAAGGATGTGTATGTGGGAGGGGGAGGACACAAAACTTAACCCAAATTGAACTGGTACCATAGAATCCTATATCCTGGAAGTTAGACTAAAACTTTGAACCCTCCACAGGACCTTGGGGGGGGGGGGCAACTGAATTGATGGGCAATAGAGAGGGTGAGATGAAGCCTAACTTTAAATTTATCCTATTTCTCTTTGTTTCTCTTTTTCTTTCTTCTTCTCCCTTGGCACTGGCCTGTAATTCCCTGTACCAGGATGCAGTTAATGTCCACAACAAGCTGTTGGTCAGAGAGACCCTCAAGGTCTCCCAAAACAAACAAGACAGACTTCTGTCAGAGCACTTGATTACCCACCAGAGGTTAATGGTAAGACCTTACTTCTAAAGACACCACATGCTGTTGGCATGGACCATGGAGAGATCTGGTTGGAATCCAAAAGACAGCCAGTCCCCAGACAGCCCATTCTAGTGCTGGAAGGTGCTACATGAGCTGCTGGGAGGAAAGTGGCCAATATCTGTCCTAGCAACTCAAAGTCTAAGCTACTCAGAAGCAAACAACCTAACACAAGTGCAATAGTGGCACACAGCCATGGTGGGTAACCAACTGCTCTTGGATTGGCTAACAGATCCTCTCAGTGGAAAGGAAACCATATGTGTAACTGGGAAACAAGTCAGAATCATATCCAGATAATGATTTTGCTTTCCAATGTCAAGCTCCCACTAATCTTGCACTACAAGAGGGTCTACACCCTTTAAATTCTCTCTACATTAATAATGGTTATCCCATTTAACCAGTGCTGACTTCACTCTCTGTTGTAGAATCTGTTTCTTTTTTTTCAGATGGGAGCACGGCCTGAGGAGATAAAGGATCCAGCGCATTTTGCCTCGGCCCCAACTGAAACCACAAAGGAATTAGGGAAACGAGCAAGAGTGCTGCTTTCTTGGTGAACCTGGCGGAAAGATTGTTAGAGCCACAAGTTGGGACATTTTGCACAGTGACATTGCCTCTCCCCTATAACTGACTGCTGCCCCCACAATGCATGGCCCACATTCCCCATGGAGTTGACCTGAATCCCCAATGAGGAGGACCTCTTTGGAAAAGGGGTAGGGAAGAGGGAAAAGATGGTACGAACATGTTGTTTACATACAAAACATGCCCATATCTAATAAAAATAAATAAAAAAAAAACACCTAGGTTTCCCAGTTTGGGTCTTCATTTGTGAAGGCCTCTGTTTCACATCCAAATTGATATTACATGCTTTTCTCTTGTTAATCTGTCTGTTGCTGTTGGTGCCTGTTGTATGATGCTGCAAAACAACTATTGCCATTTTTTTTTTGGAAAAGGCTGTTTCTGCTCAATACAGACTGTCAATATTGAGCTTGTTAATGTGCTTTCTTAGAAGGAGAGAAGTGGTGCAGGTCATCAGACACTCACCTGAGATCTCAACCCTCCCCTTCCCCTCATACCAGTTGCATGCAATGATGCACACATCTCCTGGGCTCAAGGAGAGCGTATTTAGGAGGGAGTATTTAAGAGTAGAAGATCAGTGTTGGGGAACTTTTATCTAGGAAGCTTTGCAGTGGACATCACCTATGCTGGGATGAAACTTTCTGATGCTATGGCTGCTTTGGGCTCTCTGCATCCTGTAAGGAAGCCCTCACCCGGCTCTGTAAGGAAGCACACTGAATGAACTCAATAGTTTCCCATGTTGAACTTTTGCTGAATTGGGCTTTCGTTTGTCATGGATGTCCTGCCTATGGGAGCAAGCACTTGTCAGTGTCTTTTTATAAAATAGTTCATGCTCCAGTTCTTCTGCCAGGAACCTAGTGATGTTGGGGCAATGTATCTCTTTTTCCCAACATCAGCTGAAGGCTGGGGTTCATCTCAAAGCTTTCCTTGTTTGTATGCAGGACAGTGCTGGCTTGTGGAATGGGAGCTATGTTGGGGATGAGAGTTGGAGGCCCTTGGTTCTTCTCCTGACAGACCTCTCCCTGTAACCTGGGCTTCCTTACACCATGGAGCCTGAATTTTAAGAGCATACATTCCAGAAAGACCAGATAGAGAAGGCATATCCTTCTCTTATTTACTTACTTGGAAGTCACAGGTCATGATTCTGCCACGTTCTATGAGTTGGGAGTCACTAAGATCAACCCATCTTTGCGGACAGAGGAATGGAACCTGAATTATTGATGTGAGTAGCATCATGCATGTCAATGAAGGACTTGGGGGCAAGCATTTTTGGAGACTAGTTACCACAGTCAGGAATACTTTCATATTGTTTTCCATTCTGATTCTATTAGTTTCATCTACTTCCAAACACACCATTTTTATTTCAATAACAAGTTTGTCTTAGACCTCCACACCTCAAGGCAGAAATAAATCCTCCCTCTTTGTAGATCTTATAAAGACGCACAGTAAATCTAATTTTGCAGGTTAATTAGTTTTTATTTGTGATTTCAGAATTGGGGAGTATTCTAAAGCATACGTGGTTCAAATGTTCTGCCCTGTTATATAGATAGGAAGTGAATAAAGAAAATATAAGTGATGTACAGAGATAGCCTAATTGATTAAAGCTAGTTTCTGTGGTTTGAATAGTTGATGACTGTGATTGGCTGAGGCTCAGCTACTTGTTATAGAGAAGTCTGTAGACTGTTTACATATGAGGTTTAGCTCTATGTCACTATGCATGGAAAAAATTTTAGGCCAAACTTAAAATGTATATAGATAAAGATTTAGGCCCAAATTAACTTAGCTTGGATAATTTTTTCTTGTTTGGTTCTTCCATGGCATTGATGAGGCTCAAGACAAATAAGACATGTTGGTATTTGAGAAAACAGCACAAATATGAAGTTATCTCTGTCTTCCCTCCATATTTCTCCCTGAAACAGGCCATGAAGCAATTCTGAGTATCCATTGATGCTATCATAACATTCTAATTTCTGAGGTAACTTCCCTATACCTAAAAGAGAAATATTTTGATATTCTTTTTATTTATTTATTTGTTTATTATTTATTTAGTTAAGAGAGATACAGAAAGAGTGAGATTGGGCACACTAGGTCTACCCGCCACTGCAAAGTACTTCAGACACATGTGCCATTTTGTGCATCTGGCTTTACGTGGGTACTGGGGAATTGAACTCAGGCAGTCAAACTTTTTTTAAAAAATAGCAATTGGCAGACTTTAATATCCAAAAAAATAAAGTCCATAATACACATTAAAAATATAGGAAGCTGGGCATGGTGGTGCACACCTTTAATCCCAGCACTCAGGAGGCAGAGGTTGGAGGATTGCTGTGAGTTTGAGGCCACCCTGAGAATACAGAGTGAATTCTAGGTCAGTCTGGGCTAGAGTGAGACTCTACCTCAAAACAAAACAAAACAAAACAAAAACAACAATAACAATATATATATGCATATATATATGTATATGTATATGTATATGTATATGTATATATGGAATTTCATGTAGACATGAAGCTTCCAATTCAGCTTTTCTGGTAACGTTTAGAATGAGCCTTACATATACAGTAGGCTTTACAGTTTCCAAACTTGATAATTTTATACTGGGATTCCTGAACATTTCCTGGCCCTGAACATTTACTATGGCCCATCTTACTCATTGATTAGCACATCTGAAAGCTGCACCACATCAGAAGGTGGAAATTGAAAAAGTGGAAAGCAAGCACAATGACCACATGTGTGAAAAGAACATTAAAGGTTTACATGCATGTGTGTGTGGGTACGCCAGAGCCTTTTGCCACTGTAAACAAATATCAGGTGCTTGCGTCACTTACTGCATCCAGCATTATGTGAGTAGAGGGGACTTGAACCCAAGACCATCGAATTCTACAAGCAAATGCCTTTAACTGCTCAGCCATCTCTCCAGCCCCACACATTTTAATATTCTTATTCTCAAAATGTAGAGATGCCAAGACTAATCTGAGCTAAATTCTCTCTAGTTTATTACCACAGATCTCACCTCCTTCGTTCAATCCCGAACACTCTATGCTTCTCACCACACATAAAAAGCAACACCTAGGCTTCCCTGTTTCTTGGGATCTTCATTTGTTAGGTTCTCATTTCATGTACAGCTTGCATTAAGTTCTTGTCTCTTGTTCATCTCTCTGTTATAGGAACCTCAGCCTGGAAGGGATCTCTTTTCCATCATAGCAACTACATATATGTTATTTATGCTTCTGCCTTTTTTGCTAAACTGTAAGCACTTCAGGATCTGAGTCTGTGTTTGCTCATGAATGCTTGGGAGAGAGCTAGGTGTAATCTGCACTTTTTTATGTGTTTGGTGGAAACAATAACATTTTCTTTTTTGTTTTTGAGGATTCAGTGAGGTAGAAATATGCTTTATACAATTCATCTTTGAGAAAAGAAAGCCCACATTGAAATGCTGACAGGTGAGGAGCTTCTATTGCAGGTGCATAGACCTGGGTCTCTGTATTTATTGGGAAGCCTTCATAGGATATCGGGCAGATTTAAAGCAAAAGAGAAAAGGTCTTTGGTGTAAGAAGGTATTTTAAGCTCATTTGAAGAGGTCAAGAGCCGTAGCATAAATGGGAAAAAAAAAAAAAAAGGGATATTTTGCAGCTAAGCCTTCAGTGAGTACTGGTAGGCTGCAAATATCTTTGGAGATAGAAAAAGCATCAGTGCTTTTTTCCCTCCTGTGGACTCCAGCTGTTTGTGGTGTGAGGCCACAGGGCGCCAGGGCACCCACAGAGATAATGGTCAGGCTCAGGAGCTCCAGCTGACACCACGACAAGGAATTATCCCAGAAGTTTACCGACTGATCAAGCACATAATAAATTAAGAAAACGTTTGGCCAGGAGTGATGACACAATCTAAAATACCTCTCAGTTCAGATTTAATTTTCCAAGCAATAAAGTTTCTAATATTAACAAAGGTGGTGTAGCTTCTAAATTATTTTTTTTTAATCTTTTAAAATTTCTTTGAAGATCTCATTCCAATAACTAATCAGAAGCCACCAAAATAGCAGGTGAGTGGAATTGTTGTCATCAGCATTATAAAGCCAACGTTTTAAGGATCCAGCCCTTTGGGATTTAATTTCCTAATTAGGTTTTTAGAAGAGAAGCACAAAGGTTAAAAGCTGCCGCCTTTCTAAATTCAAGTGCTTAATACTCCATTGCCAACCTGGAAACTTAATTTCAAAATTCAACAAGGCAATCTGTACAGAGTATCTAAATAAATATCTAATAAAGTCTGTTTACAGACAAACCAGACTGAGATGTATGACAAATCTTGCTTCTTTTTAAAGAACATCAAGAATGGGCATAAAGACTCTTCATAAGGCCCACAGGGAGTCTCGGTTGGTGCTGCTGGAAGGTACGGAGCAGCAGTTCTACGAAGACGGCTGGCATGGTGTAAGCTGGTACTGGGGCTCAGACTAACAAGAGGTGCTGGCTTGTTCCTAGGAGGAAAGAGACACAGAGGAGAGTTACGAGTAGGGAGGCTAGGCTCAGGAGCGCAGTGACTCTTGTGTTTCTTGGGAATCATGCCGATGTAGTGCACTTTTATCCTCTAACTCACCAGATTTCAAATATATTCAGCCATGCAGGATATGCATGTCTTCCCCTGATTTCTTTCATGATTTCACATCCAGTTAGCTCCTCCAAATCATTTTGGAGAAATGTACACTCTTGTTTTCATTGATGATTGTACATTTAATGGATGTGAAATTCATATGTCAAAATTAGCTATTCTAAAGTGGTAGACACAGTGTCATACAAAGTATCATTTCTTTCTAGCTCTAAAACATTCCGTCATCCACAATGCAGAACCCAAGTTCAAGTAGCAATTAATCTGCATATTCAACTCCTGGAAACCACCACTCAGCTTTCTGTTTCTATGTATTTTCCTACTATAGATTTTTCATATAAGTGAATTCATGTTGTGATCTTTCCCGGGCTTCTTTAACCTGGTATAATTCTTTGGAGGTGCATTCATACTGTGGCCTGTCTAAGAACTTTCATCCTTTGTGCAAATCACATTCCATTCTATTACAGAACCCTTTATATTCTTCTTTTTTTCTTTATTAGTTAGTTTTGTATTCAGCAAATACAGTCAGTTTGGTACCATTATTAGGCTCATCTGTGACCTACCCCCTCCCCTTGGCCCCTCCTTGTTGAGGTATACGGGTCATGCATTGTGGAGTTAGCCTACAGTTATGGGTAAATGTCTCTGCATATCATGACCCAACATGTGGCTCTGACATTCTTTCCGCCCCCTCTTACACAAAATTTCCCTGAGCCATGTTGGGTTCATTTTTGGTCTGCTTCAGTGATGAGGTGTTAGGGGCCTCTGAGGCTCTGGCTCTCTGATTTGGTAGGAGTTGATTTTTCTCTGTGTTGATCTCCTTCCCCCTTGTGGTGGTATCTGGTTCATCAGGAAAACAGCCCCCTTGCTTGTTTCTCCATTTTTTCTTAGTTTCAGCCGGGGCCCTTTTGAGGTATGATGGGGTGGCTCTCTCCTTAGGACCTACATCTATCTGAAAAAGAGAAGCAGATTCTCCAACAGAGAGTAAGTTAGTACCAGGACAAATGAGATAACCCTTACTTTCTTAATAGAGAACTTAATAGGTGTAGGCTCTCTTGTAGCCCATGATTGATGGTAGCTTGATATTGGAGAGTGGGCTTATGTTTGGATATGGTTCTGACTTGTTTCCCAGCTCCAGCTATGGGTCCCATACCACTGAGGGGATCAGTTAACCAAATTAAGAGCAGTTGGTTCCCCACCATGGCTGTGTGCCACTATTGCATTTGTGTGGGCATCACAACAAGTTATTTGCTGCTAAGTAGGTGAGACCATGAGTTGCTTGGACAGATATTGGCCATTTTCCCCCAGTCACCCATGTAGCACCTTCTGGCACTAGACACGCTGACTGTCTGGGGACTGACTGTCTTCCAACTTCCAGCCATGCCATTCTATTTTGCATGTCAACCACATAAGGTGTCTTCAGCAGTAGGGTCTTACCACTAGCCTTTGGTGGGTCATCAAGTACTCTGACAGAAATCTGACTATCTTTTAGGAAACCTTGTAGGTCTCTCTGATCAAAAGCTCATTGTGGATGATAGCCCCATGCTGGTACTGGGAGTTACAGGTCAGTGCCCACTAAAAAAATGAGGAAAAAGATAACTAATATACAAGAGTTAGAGAGAAGGGAGCGGGAGAGGGAGGGAGGGAAGATGTAGAAGATTAAGGTTAGTCTTGATCTTACCCTCTCCAGTGTCTTGTGGTTCAGGTCTTCTCTGTAAGGGCCTGGTGAAGGATCAGCCATTGGTCTGTCTTTTAGTAAGTAGAATTTTATGTTACCATTTACAGAACCCATTTTATTTATTCACCATCACTTGATGGTCATGTGAGATGTTTCTACTTACAGTTACAGTACTGCAATGAACATTTGGTATAGTATTTGTTTGAATACTTGTTTTTAATTACTTTGGATTTATACTTAGGAGTGGAGTTGTTGGCTCTTGGATAATTTGTCTAACATTCGAGGAACATATTTATATTTTTATGTTGATTCCATCTGAAAAGTTAAACTGGGTTATATTCATACTGTTGATTTATTCTGAATTATTCATCGAATAATTATTTCTTGTCTTATAAATTTATGGCTGTATTATTTTGCCTGAAGTTTCCTCCAGCATCAGACACTGTTTTTTTTAAATATGTCTATTTATTTATTTGCAGATAGAGAGGCTGGGGCAGGGGTTGGGGGAGAATGGGCACATTAGGACTTTCTGCCACTCTGTTAACAAACTCCAGATGCGTTCACCACTTTGTGTATCTTGCTTTACATAAGTAGTGGGGAATTGAACCCAGGCTATCATGCCTTGCAAGCAAGGTTCTTTAAGCACTGGGCCATTTCCCCAGTCCTACTACTATCTTTTTTTAAAACTATGATTCTGAATTCTTTTAAATATCTGATTAAAAAAGATATATATTGTTTGTCTCTTTCTTGATAATCTTTGCTTTTTTATTTTTCCATATTAAATGCAAAATGACTTCTGTAAAGTTAAAAAACTCATTTTTTTTTTTTTGAGGTAGGGTCTCACTCTAGCCCAGGCTGACCTGGAATTCACTATGGAGTCTCAGGGTGGCCTCAAACTCATGGCAATCCTCCTACCTCTGCCTCCCGAGTGCTGGGATTAAAGGCGTGCAACACCATGCCCGGCAAAAAAACTCATTTTTTTTAAATGAAATTATACTTAGGTTGTATGTTATTTTAGAAGAAATTGACATTGCTTGCCTTTTAGTTTAGTATACCTGTCTACTATAATGAACAACATTTCCTCCCAATGGTAATTTAGAAATAGCTATAGTCTGGATGTGTCATCCCAAAACTCATGAGTTGGAATGTAAATCACAAGGCTGTGGCAGTAGGAAAATACAGCCTCTGGTAGGTGATTGGGTCATGAGGATGAAGACTTCAGGAGTGAGACTCGTGTCTTTACTAAGAGTCCTTGGAAGTAGCTCAGCCTCTCTACCCTGTGAGTACACAGTGAGCAGATCATTGCTTTCTGGAAGAGGTAGGCTCTTGTGAGAACCCACAGACCCAACAGTGTAGATGTGGCCTTACAGATCTCAAACACCCATCCTGTAGAACTGAGAGAAATGAATCTCTACTGCTTTAAAGCCACCCAGTCTGTCACTTTGACAATAGCTTGAACAGACCAAGATAGGGACATTTATGCTTTTAATCCCACTTTTTAATTCTAGTACATTTTTAGTTTATTGCATCTCTCTCTCTCTCTCTCTCTCTCTTTCTCACTCTAGCTTAGGCTGACCTGGAATTCACTCTGTAATCTCAGGATGGCCTTGAACTCATGGCAGTCCTCTTACCTCTGCCTCCTGAGTGCTGGTATTAAAGGTGTGCACCACCATGCCTGGCTTTATTTTCTCTTTTTTACAAAGCTTTTTTAAAAGTTTATTTATGCTGGGTGTGGTAGTGCACGCCTTTAGTCCCAGCACTTGAGAGGCAGAGGTAGGAGGATCACCGTGAGTTCGAGGCTATCCTGAGATTACAGAGTGAATTCCAGGTCAGCCTTGGCTAGAGCGAGACCCTACCTCAAAAAACCAAAAAACCAAAAAAAAAGGTTTATTTATTTATTTAAGAGAGGGGGGAGGGAGGGAGAATGGGCATGCCAGGGCCTCCAGCCACTGCAAATGAACTCCAGATGCATGTGCTACTTTGTGCATCTGGCTTATGTGAGCACTGGGGAATTGAACCTGGGTCCTTCAGCTTTACACGCAAGAGCATTAACCACTAAGCAGTCTCTCCAGTTCTGTTATCACATATTTTCTATATAAATATAACATTAATTCTAAATGACTATTTTCTCTGCTACAATAGCTACATTTATAAATCTTTTTATTTTGAACTTTAATGACAATAGACTCTTCTACTTATGAATCTACCCTCTATGACTACAAAATATATGTGAATTTAATGTATATATATATATGTATATATATATATATATATTTTAAAGAAAGATGTATATTTTGCATAATCATTATGGTAGGAATGCTTGAATCCTTTAGATTTTAATATATTCATAATATTTTGTGACCGAGTAAAATACTACCCTTTGGGTTGCTGTAGGTATTCATCATTTTAGGAAACATTCTTAGTTTTTAATGACTTTAAGCATGAAATTAAATTTTTATCAAATTCATCTTTGGCACATATGGATCTTATCCTCTAATTTTTCTATATGTTGTTCATTAAAAGTTTCCTATCACAAGCTATTATTGGTGGTGGTGGATCACTATTGTAACATACTATGGAAATAAATTCTTCATCACTGCATTTGGAGCTTCATAAAAAGCCTCAATGAGCTTAAGGGTGTGAAGTTCTAATACTTTCCAATGAGCTCATTTCCTGCTCAGTCTCCCAGGAGGTGTGGCTAGTGTGTTCCTGGCAGGAATGGAACTTATGCCCAGTAAGATAGTATTAACGTGGCCTCTAAGGAAATGGGGTTCTGCAATTATACATTGGAAATCCATTCTTTTCCTTTAAGTCCTCTGATTCACAAACTAGCATTAGCTAGTGATGCCTGATGCCTATTTTAAAGCAAAGACCTTCCACAAAACCCTAATTGCCTGCAAATTTTACTTTTTCCAGGGTTATTTCTTTGAAGACTTGGGCATAAAACTTGCATTTTGTAGGATAGGTTTATGGGTATTGTTTATCTGAGGTAGGCCTAGCATTGTTATCATACATTTTGTTGGGCATTAAAGGGCAAAGCACATTTGTCACAAGCCAGAGTAACTGGTCAAGGAAGGATTAGACTATTCTTATACAGATCACAGCACAGGGTAAACTGAATAGAGCACTATGTGACTTACTGTCAGGCATCCTAACACCACATACAGAGTGCCAAGAATGAACACCGCCAATAATGCAAGTAAATTCTTGCTGCTTCCAAGAGTAAAATACTGTCTTTGGTATGGGAAAAGACAGTGACAAAACTTTGTGGGAGCATGTCAGACACAGCCAGTTTTTTTGACTAACTAATGCTATTCATGACAATATTTAAAAAAATATTCATGTTTCAGAAAACACTCCAAAGACAAACAGAAATTATTTTTAATAATATGCCAACTAGAATTATAGAAAATATGATTTCTTCCCTGTTAATATTGTAAAGTTTATTATTATCTAGGTTCATTTCCATATGATCATAGTGGAATTGGAATAGGCCAACCATATATGCTTTAATGTTATCTTTTCAGGTGGGTGGATTTGTAGAAATATTACCATTATTCTCAGGCTCTTATAGTGTTTCCATGAAGGTTGATTTAATCAAAGTTAATGCCAGATGCATTTTTAATTTTAATAATTGTCACAGTTCTAGATATTCAGTGTTCTTGGATAACTCATAAAATGGACCCATAAAAGATGTAACTGATTATATATGCAAAAGCATATGAAGTGGCTAATACTTTCTGCTCATTTATATAGCACTATAATCTCGGAACCGAGAATTGAGAAAAAAAATCAACTCCTAGAAAACACTTAAAATGTTAGCCTTAGTCTGTGGTAGAGGTAGCCCAGAAAGCTATACATTCAAGGTTTACATAAACACATTCCCTTTCTTTCATCTCTGTTCTTATTAACAGAGATGGAGGCAGGGACAGGATGGAAATTCAAAATGGGCTTCAGGGGAGAGCAATAAAAATGATGAGCAGGTTGGATATATGATTATCAGTAAAGGCTAAGAGAATCAGGACTTTCGATAGGTGAAAGGGAAACGAAGGAAAACTTAATATTTGTCTTCAAGGATATGAAAGGTTATAATGAGGAAGGTGCTGACAGCTGTTCTTACTGCTGAGGAGGACAGAACTAATAAAAAGAAGGATACTTTCTAGAGAAATAATAGAACTTCACAGTGAGGCATATTCAATACTAGTTTCTCTCTCCCAGAAAAGTGAGTGACAGACTAGGCAAGTGACTGCTAATACATTACTGCCATGAGCCTTACTTGGAAAGGGGTTGGAAATGCAAATCCTCAAAAGTTACCCCAGACACACTGAATTATAAGGCAGGACTGGCAATAGGTCTTCACTTTGACTTTCCTTAGCTGTGACAGAATAACTGACAGAAACAACAAAAAGAAATAAAGGAAGACAGGCTGATTTTGACTCAGTAGTTCAGAGGTAGTAGCTAATGGTTGCATTGAGAAGTTGCTTTCAGCGCAGGGCAGCCCAGCACATCATGGCAGTAATGCACAGTAGAAGATGCTATGCTTCAAGAAGAGAGAGAAAAGAGGCCAGCTTTCTAAAATCCCCTTCAAGGGCACAGCCCATGTGCTACTGAGCACTTTGAGACATTGCTTAAGATCCAAATCACAGCAAGTTTTTCTCTCTCTCACTTACTTTCCTTCCTTTTTTTGTAATATATATATGTATATGTATATGTATATGTATATATATATATGTATATGTATATTGTATAATATATGTATATTATATATATAATATTATGAATGTGCTTTGTATGGACACATCATGTGTTGGTACCATCATTTCCCTCCTCTCTGTCCCATTCTGCTGTGGACACTCATCAGTGGGGTTGCTGGTATTCCCCATGGGGTTGTGGGTTATGAATTGTGAGATCAGCAGTAAGTCACTGGGGAGGGGGGTGATGTCTGTGGGTATGATGTCCCAACCTATGGCTCTTACAATCTTTCCACCCCCTCTTCCACAATATTTCCTAAGCCATGATGGGTGTGTCTTAAAAAGTCTACTTCAGTGAAAAGCTCTTAGGAGCTTCTGGATTTCTGCTTTGGTGTGTGTTGAGTACCATTGGCATCTATCTCCTTCACTCTGGCAATGATTGTCAAGCTCACCATGGAAGCAGCACTCTTGATCATCTCCCCAGTTCCTCTGTGTTTTCATCTGTGCCTTGGCTGAAGTGTGAGGAACAGTTTATCTCCTTAGATCTTGCTACCTTCTACAAAAGAAAAATAGATTCTTCAATGGAGAATGAAATCAGCATAGGTTAAATGAGATAAGCATTGGTAATTTAGGGAAATTTTGACGGATGTAGCCTTACTTTTGGCCAAAGACTAGTGGAAGCTTATCATTGGAGACCATAATCTTGATCTTGATAGGATTCTGACCTGGTTCCCAGTTCCGCCTATGGATTCCTTTCCACTGAGCAGATTTCTTAGCCAATCAGAAAGTCATTGGTTACCCACTAATGCTGTGTGCTACCATTGCACTGGTGTGTACTTCTTGTCAGTCTGGTTGCTTTAAGTATTTTTGACCCTTGCTTGCTCAAACTGTTATCACATGCTTTCCACTAGTAGCTCATGTAGTACTTTCTAGCACTAAACAGGCTAACCATTTGAAAGTGACTCCCTTCTGGGTTTCAGCTGGGTCTCTTGGTGTTCTTTGCCAGCAGTGTATGGTGTCTTCAGCAATAGGTTCTTACCTTTTACCACAGCTGGATAATCAAATGCTTTGACACAAGCCTGTTTTGTTTTGGGGATCTTGTGGTTCTTTCTGATTAATAGCTAGGAGCTATAGGTAGCAATAGATTTCTGGTACTGGAAGTTACAGGCCAGAGCCAAATGTTTGAAAATTTGGCTTCATCCCACCCCCTGTAGCGCACTTCTCACCCCTATACTTTTGTTGAGAGTTAAATCTTTTAGCCTACTTCCAAGGAGAAAGGTTGGTATGGTACCAGTTCACTTTGGGTTGAATTTTGTGTTGATTTCCCCCCCAACCTACCCTTCCCCTGCCTCAAACCCTTCCATCCCTACTGTCTGGGCCTCAAGTTGCCTGTCAAGTATGCCAGCAACTCAAGCTGTTTCAGGTTAGGAACCACAGATGAGTAAGAACATATGGTGTTTGCCTTTCTGTGATAGTGTGAGTTTGGTGAGTATGATCTGTTCTAAGTCCATTCATTTTCCTACAAATTTCACTGGGTCATTTTTTTTTTTTACAGCTGAGTAGAATTCCATCGTGTATATATACCACAACTTTGTTATCCATTTATGCAATGATGGGCTCTTGGGTTGGTTCCAGTTCTTAGCTATTATGAATTGAGCAGATATAAACATAGTTGAGCAGTTATCTCTGCAGTTAAGGATGGAGCCTTCAGGGTAAATGACTAGCAGGGGAATAATTGGGTCTGTTGGTAGTTCTATTTTCATCTTTTTCAGGAATCTCCATATTGATTTCCATAGTGGTTGTGTAAGTTGTTTTTCCATTAACAGTGAATGAGGGTTCCTCTTTCCCTTATCCTCATCAACATTTATTGTCCTTTGATGTTTTAATGATTGCTCATTAGAGCAAGGTGAAATGTCATAGGTGTTTTAATTTGCGTTTCACTGATGGTGTAGGATGTTGAAAATTTCCTTAAGTGTGAGTTAGCCATTTGTATTTCTTCCTCTGAGTACTCCCTATTGAGTTCTATGCCCCATTTTTTGAGTGGGTTGTTTGAGTTTTTATGTTTAGTTTTTTGAGTTATTTGTAGATTCTAGGTATTAGGCCTGTCAGTGGTATAGCTGGTGGAGATTTTTCTCCCACTCAGTGAGTAATCTATTGGCTCTAATTATGGTGTATTTGTCTGTGCAGAAGCTTACTAGCTTCACAAGATCCCACTGCTGAATGGTTGTTTAATTTCATGGGCCGTTGGGGTATTATTCAAGAAGTCTTTCCCTACTCATATGTCATGGAGAGGTCTTCCTATTTTTTTTCTCTCAGTACATGAAGAGCTTCAGGTCTTATAATGAGATTTTTAATCCATTTGGAGTTTATTTTTGTGAATGGAGAGATGAGTGGTACTAGTTTCATTTTTCTACATATCCAATTTGTCCAGCACCATTTATTGAAGATGCTATCTTTTCTCCAGTGTACACTGCAGGCTCCTTTGTCAAAGTTCAAGTTTTTACTTCTGTTCCATTGGTCTATATGTCTGTCTTTATGCCAGTACCATGCTGTTTTTGTTAGTATGGATTTGTAATATAGCTTGAGATCAGGCATGGTGATACCTCCAGAGGTGTTTATTTTGCCAAGGATATGTTTGGATATCTGAGGCCTGCTGCGATTCCATATGAATTTTGGGATCATGTTGTTCTATCTCTGTGAAGAATGATGCTGAGATTTTGATTGGCATTGTATTAAATATATATATTGCTTTTGGTAGAATTGCCATTGTCACAATATTAATTCTACCTATCCAGGAGCATGGGAGGTCTTTCATCTTTTCAAGTCCTCCTCGATTTCTTTCTTGAGTGTTTTTATGTTGTCATTATATAGGTCTTTCACATCCTTGGTTAGTGGTATTCCAAAGTATTTGATTTTCTTTTTGCAGTTATTGAAAATAGGACAGCCTCTGATTACTTTCTCTTACATTTATCTTTTGCATATAGAAAGGCTCCTGATTTTGTGTGTTTGTTTTGTATCCTGACACTGTGCTGAAAGAGTTAATAACCTTTTAGAAGTTTAGAGGTGGAGTTTTTTGGGTCACTTATGTATAGGATCATGTCATCTGCAAATAGGGCTAAGTTGACTTCTTCCTTTCCAATTTGTATCCCTTTTATATCTCTCTCCTGTCTTATTGCTTGGACTAGGACTTCTAGTACTATGTTGAAGAGTAGTGGTGAGAGTGGGCACTCCTGTCTTGTTCTCAATGTCAGTGGGAACTTCTTCAGTCTTTTCCCATTAAGAGTTACTTGGGGGAATGGAGGCTTGGCTTATCAGTTAAAGCACTTGCCTGCAAAGCCAAAGGACCCAGGTTTGATTCCCCAGGACCCATGTAAGCCAGATGCACAAGGTGTCTCATACATTTGCAGTTCATTTGCAGCAGTTGAAGGCCCTGGCATGAGCATTATCTCTGTCTGCCTCTTTTTCTCTCCAAAATAAGAGAAATAAAAAATAAAATATGTTTAAAAACAGACTTTTAAGAATTTTACTTTGGTTTTTGGTACTTGGTATATAGCCTTTATTGTGTTGAGATATAACCCCTCCATGCCTATTCTCTCCAGTATTTTGATCATGAAGTGATATTATATTTTGTTGAAGGCATTCTCTGCATATATTGATATGATCATGTGGTTCTTGTGATTAAGTTTATTTATGTGGTAAATTGTGTTAACCAATATGTTATGTTAAACCATCCCTGCATCACTGGAATGAAGCTTAGTTGATTAAAGTCAATAATACTATTGATATGTTGTTGAATTCGGTTTGTGAGGATTTTGTTCAGGCTCATTGCATCCTAGTCCATCAGGGAAATAGGCCTATAATGTTATTTTCTTGTTATATCTCTATCTGGTTTTGGTATTAAGGTGATGATAGGTTCATAAAAGGAGTTGGGGAGCATTTCCTATTCTCTGATTATGTGAAACAGTTTGAGAAAAAGTAGTGGTAGTTCTTCAATGAAGGTTTAATAGAATTCAGCTGAGAAGCCATCCAGTCCTGGACTTTTCTTTGTGGGGAGGTTTTTGATTACCTTTTCAATCTCCATGGATATGATAGGTTTGTTTAGGAGATTAATGTGCTCTGAATTTAGTTTTGGTAGGTGGTATGTATCTAGGAATTCATCCATTTCTTCCAGATTAGCCAATTTTGTGGAGTAGAGTTTTCAGAAGTATGTCTTTATGATTCTTCTGATTTCATTGATGTCTCTTGTGACCTCTCCCTTTTTATTTCTAATTTTGTTAATTTAAGACTTCTCTTTTTTTGTTTGATCAGATTGGCCAGGGGATTATCAATCTTGTTTATTTTATCAAAGAACCTGCTATTCATTTAATGGATTTTCTTAATTGTTTTCTTAGTTTCCAATTCATTAATTTCTTCTCTGATCTTGATTAATTCTTTCCATCTGGGGCTCTTTGAGTTGGATTCTTCTTGTTTTTCCAATGCTTTTAGGTGGATGGTTAAGTTATTAATTCAAGATCTCTCTGCCTTTGTTATGAAGGCATTTAGCACTATGAATTTTCTCCTTATGACTGCCTTCATTGTGTCCCATATGTTTTGGTATGTTTATTTCTCATTATCATACAATTCTTGAAATTTTACAATTGCCTTTTTGATTTCTTCCAAAACAGATTCATTGTTTAGCAGCATGCTGCTCAGTCTCCATGATCTGGTACAATTTCCAATGTTCCTCTTGTTGTTAATTTCTAGCTTTAAAGCATTATGATCTGGTATGATGCAGGAAATTAGGTCAATTTTCCTGCATTTATTGAGGCATGGTTCATGGCTGAATATATGATTTGTTTGAAGAATGTTCTTTAGGTTGCTGAGAAGAGTGTGTATTCTGTGTAGAATTGGGGTGAAATGTTCTGTAGATATCTATTATGTCTAGTTAATACGTGGTGTTGTTAAGCTATTATTTTTGGTTGATTTTCTGTTTGTATGATCTGTCTATTGATGATAGTGGGATACTGAAGTCCTTAACTATGATGGTATTGTGGTTTATTTCTGTTTTGTTGTCAATTAGGTAGGTTTTCTTTTATAAACAACTGTGGTGTATCTCTGCTTGGTAAATATAGATTTATGATTGTGACATCCTCATGTTGGATCATTCCCTTGATGAGTAAGAAGTGGCCTTCTTTATCCTTTTTGATTACTTTTGGTTTGAAGTCTATTTTATAAGATATTAATATAGCAACACCTGCTTGTTTCTCATTTCCATTTATTTGGAATATCATTTTCCATCCTTTCACTTAGTAGTGAGGTGGGTTTCTTGAAGACAGCAGATAGAAGAGTCCATTTTTTTGGTCCACCCTGCTAGCTTGTGCCTTTGATGGGTGAGTTAAGACCATTAATATTTAATGTTAGACCTGTGAAGCTTCAAGTTAATCGCTGCCATGATGAAGTGTTTTATGGCATTAAGCAATGGTGAACACTGCTCCAAAGGAAAAGAAAATTCCATTGTTCCAGAAGTTACGGAAGATATTACACAATGAATGCTACCTAAAAGCAAACCACCAGGCCAAAGTTAAGGTTTTCAAGTAATTAGTTGAAAATGTGGAGACACAGAAGAATGATGGAGGACATTCGTATGAAGTAGAATTAATGGAGAAGCTGGGCGTGGTGGCAAGTAGTTGCGAGATGTGAGTCCTGGGGAAGAGTGCTATAAACCAAGCCTACTCTACATGCTGCTAGATGGATTTAAAAGGTCATAATCTGTGGGGAACCATTGGGCACTAGGAAACCAAAAGTGCCTCCATCCTGAATAATGACTCCATTTTGTGATAAGTTGTCTGTTCTGGAAAGTCACAAGGTCTGCAGTCCCATGCAGGGAGAAAGAATAATGTAACCCATAAAGAATGAGAAAGTCGTTATCTTGTAGCTTTGGGGCTGGGGCCTTATCCTGTGGAACATCTTGTGCCTTTGGGGCCAGGGACCTTATCCTATTGAAACAGAACTGTAGCAATACCTAAACTGCTGACAAACTTCCCTATTCTGCTGTATAAAAGGCACCCTGAGAAAAATAAAAATTGCAGCTTGATCAGACTCTTGTCTTGCTGTCAGTTCCTTGTGTCTCTTGTCCCTTTCATTTCAGGTTTTCTGGGGTCTGTGCTCCCGTTGAAGCGCCACTGGCCAGGCAGTAATCACAGTCTACCTGGAGAAAAATCTGGCAATGTTCAATTTACGAAAAATCTTACAAATTAAGCCAAACATGGTGGCTCACGCCTTCCATCCCAGTACTTGGGAAGGTGGTGCAGGAGGATTGCCATGAATTCAAGACCAGTTTGGGCAACAGAGTGAGTTTAGGATGGCCTGAGCTACAGGGTGAGACTCTCTCTCAAAACAACAAACAAAAGCAAAAAACAACCAAAAAAACAAAAAGATTCTTACAAATGTCCTACCTTTAAAAAAGGTCAAATTTACTAACTTAACTTTTAGGAAGTTTGATCTAAGGAAAGAGTTGAAAGTCTAGTCTAGAATGTTTGATGAAGTTTTACTTGCAATACAGAAAAAATTTAAAGCAGAGAAGAAACCAAGAAGCTGCAAATAAAAAGTTAGGGATATTTCATTTTATATAAGTTAAACATATAAATGATTATTACAGAAAACATAAAATTATGATAAATTCGTTAGGAAAATTAAGTCAACATAAATAATACATAATTGTGGTGGTTTGAGTTAAGTGTCCCCATAAACTCTTGTATTTTGAAAGCTTGGTTGCCAGATGATTGCAATTTGGGATGTGGAACCTTGCTAGAGGAAGTGTGTTGTGTGGAACAGGCTTAGGGGTGTGATAGCCAGCTTCTCCATGCTAGAGTTTGGCTCACTCTCTTGCTGCTGTTTCCACCTGCTATGGCAGAGGTGATGTCTAGCCTCTGCTCATGCCATGCTTTCCCCTGCCATCATGGAGCTTCCCCTGGAGCCTGTAATCCAAAATAAACTCTTTCCTCCCACAAGCTGCTTTTGGTCAGGTATTTGCCACAGCAATGGAAGCTAACTACAATAATAATAAACTTGCAATATGCAATAAACTTTAATAAGGGAACAAAATAGAAAACAACCCTATAGTGGACAGAAGATATAAATATATTTTGAAACATGTAAATGAAAAATAAGAATATAAAATTTAAGTTTTACTTGTGCTTTTACAAAGACTTATTAAGGGATGGAGACATGGCATAACAGTTAAGGCACTTGCCCGTGAAGCCTAAGGGCCAGGTTCAATTCCCCAGTGCCCACATAAGCCAGGTGCACAAGAAGTTTTTTTGCAATGACGAGAGGCCCTGGAATGCCCCTTTTGTCTGCCTCTCTCTCTCAAATAAATAAATAAAATATATATTTAAAATTATTTTTTAAATTTATTCTTATTTATTTATTTGAGAGCGACAGACAGAGAGAGAAACAGGCAGAGAGATAGAGAGAGAGAGAGAGAATGGGCACGCCAGGGCCTCCAGCCACTGGAAACAAACTCCAGATGCGTGCGCCCCCTTGTGCATCTGGCTAACATGGATCCTGGGGAATTGAGCCTCAAACCGGGGTCCTTAGGCTTCACAGGCAAACACTCAACTGCTAAGCCATCTCTCCAGCCCAAATAAAATATTTTTTAAAGTCTTATTAAAGTAACAACAATAAAGAGCTTCTCCTGTTTGACTACTCAAGTCATCACACCTTCCTCTGGTGAAGATGTGAGGAAAGGTGTACTCTTCCTCTCAGCTAGCAAAATGTTTGTGCTTGCTTGTATAATTTAGCAAAATCATTAGAATAAAAAGCATACGTAATCTCTGTGCAGTAACCTAGCTCTTAAAAATAGGCCCAAAGCTATCATCCACAATGAGCTTTTGATCAGAGAGACCTACAAGGTTTCCTAAAAGAAAGACAGATTTCTGTCAGAGTACTTGATGACCCACCAAAGGCTAGTGGTAAGACCCTACTGCTGAAGACACCTTATGTGATTGACATGCAAATTAGAATGGCATGGCTGGAAGTTGGAAGACAGTCAGTCCCCAGACAGTCAGCGCGTCTAGTGCCAGAAGGTGCTACATGGACGACTGGGGGAAAATGACCAATATCTGTCAAAGCAATGCATGGTCTAACCCACTTAGCAGCAAATAACTTGTTGTGATGCCCACGCAAGTGCAGTAGTGGCACTCAGCCATGGTGGGGAACCAACTGCTCTCAATTTGGTTAACTGATCCCCTCAGTGGTATGGGACCCATAGCTGGAGCTGGGAAACAAGTCAGAACCATATCCAAACATAAGCCTACTCTCCAATATCAAGCTACCATCAATTGTGGGCTACAAGAGGGCCTACACCTATTAAATTCTCCATAAAAAAAAGGGTTATCTCATTTGTCCTGATGCTAACTTACTCTCTGTTGGAGAATCTGCTTCTCTTTTTCAGATAGATGTAGATCCTAAGAAGAGAGCCACCCCATCATACCTCAAAAGGGCCCCGGCTGAAACTAAGAAAAATTGGAGAAACAAGCAAGGGGGCTGTTTTCCTGATGAACTGGATACCAGCACGAGGGGGAAGGAGATCAGCACAGAGAAAAATCAACTCCTACCAAATCAGAGAGCCAGAGCCTCAGAGGCCCCCAACACCTCATCACTGAAGCAGACCAAAAATGAAGCCAACATGGCTCAGGGAAATTTTGCGGAAGAGGGGGCGGAAAGAATGTCAGAGCCACATGTTGGGTCATGATATGCAGAGACATTTATCTTACCCATAACTGTGGGCTAACTCCACAATGCATGACCCGTATACCTCAACAAGGAGGGGCCAAGGGGAGGGGGTAGGTCACAGATGAGCCTAATAACGGTACGAAACTGACTGTATTTGCTGAATACAAAACTAACTAATAAAGAAAAAAAAATAGGCCCAAAGGAATGAAAGTGTCCAGCTATATCAAAAATGTGTGTAAAATGATAAGTAATTCATACCTAGCTTGTCACCTAGAAGTAATGTGAATGCCCATCACTGAGGTAGTGATTTAATAAACTCCAGTTCTCTGTAACATGGAACACTGTGCTGACATTAGCAGGGATGGATGAAATTTACATCATTGGCTCGAAGGGATTTCCACCATGCATTGTTAAGTAGTAAAAGGAAGACTAAGGGAAGAACACATGATATGCTTTCTTTAAAATAAGTGGCAACAATCTTACATATGTGTACATACATTTGTTTATGATTAAATCAAATGTGTAAGGATGGGGACAATCCAAAAATATGTTAAAAAGAAATATGGCTGTGACAGAAGCCAACGGTCCCATTTATGTAAAATTGTACACAGGCATACACACACACATATAGTAGTAAGATATTTAAAAGTTACTTGGCTAAAAGTAACTCTCTTTGGGCCACAGGACTTAGGTAACTTTGTTAACTTTATTTTATTCCTTATCCTTTTTCCTGTCACTGGATCACTTCTTAAAATGAGCATGCAGAATAAAGAATAATATTTTGTAACATTTAGAAAGAAAAAGTGAGGACTAGAAAAGTATAAAAATAAGTAGAATCACTAGTTGGTATTACTTGGGAACTAGGATACAGAGGAAAGGCTTTGATGGATAGGATGGACAGCTAGGGGTTACTTTTCTTGAGAAGTGCTTTCTAATGTGTGTTTATTATTATTTTTTTTCAGAATGACTTGATGTGGATTTTCTGGAATCCCAACCCTGTAAAGGTTGTCTTAGATCAGCCTAAATGGAAGGTGGTGTGGTGGTTTGAATCAAATGTCCCCAGAAATGTGTTTTGAATGCTTGGTTCCCTACTGGTGGCGATTTTGGAATTGAGCCTTGCAGGATGACGGGTTGTTATGGACAGTGTTCAGCACACTCTCCTACCGCCGTTGTCCACTTGATGTTGGCCAGGAGGTTATGTCCATCCTCTGCTCATGCCACATTTTCCCCTGCCATTAATGGAGCTGCTCTTTGAGTCTGCAAACCAAAATATACCCTTTCCTCCCACAAGCTGCTTTTGGTTAGATGCTTTGTGCCAGCAATATGAAGGTAACTACAACATAGGGAAGGGGTTGCTAAGTAGAAGTAGTGAAGACAGTATTTTCAACAGTTTTTAGACATGGTGAGAAATAGGCTCTTTCCCTGTAGAACTAAGTTTGTATTGGAGAAAGTTTAAGGATTGCTGAGTTTACCACAGTAACTCTGCTGGTGGTGATCAGGGAATGTATATGCTGGGGTTTCAGGTTTTTTTTTTTTTTTTCCTTGATCTCTGACACTAATGTCATATGTCCACTGTGAATTTCATGATTCTTACTCTGAAATGTTGTTGCTCCTCCAAACTGTATATATTATAATTTAACACCCTCTGTAATAGTACTGAGGAGGTTCCTAGGGGAGATGATAAATCATGAAGCAGACCCCTTATTTATGGTATTAATACCTTTATAAGAGTCTGAAGGGGCCTGCCTTCCTCTTCTCTGATGTGAGGGCAAAACAAGACACAATCTTTGAGGTGGAGGGCAAGTCTTATCAGATAACAGAATTGCTTTGTTTATAAATTGTCAGGTTTTAGGTATTTTGTTAGAGTGAAGGAGAAATAGGAGAACGCTAGCTTCTTTCAGGTAGTGCAAACCCTCTGAGTCCGTGAACCAATCAGATCTTGCCCTCCCCACCTCCTTGAATCTGAACCAATCAGGTCTCACTTGTACACTTGAGCCTGATGTTGAGGCTCATCCTGATTGGATGTCTGAACCCTATAAAGAAGGTTATGCACATGGCCCAACCCCTCCAAATCCTGCAGGCTAAATATGCAGACAATTCTCATTCTTGGCTCACACCACCCTCAGTGTTGTCCATACCTTATCTACTTTCTCCACACTTACCTACTACTAGCGTCTTCCTGGAAAACTTAGGTAGTAAGATTGAGGAAGAAGAAAAAGTAGGATGCGTGGCTTGAATATTCTTCTAAAACTCATAGTGTTAAGGGGTGGGACCTCTGAGAGGAATTAGACCAGAGGGATCTGCTATGGTGAATAGATTAATGCCAATGGGATTCCTGTTAAAAAAGGACAAGATGGACCTGATGTTTTTGGTCTCACGGGCTCATTGTCTGTCTGCTGTATTAGGTCACAAGATGAAGACCTTAACCAGGTGCAGCCCCTGGATCTTGGACTCCAAAACTACAAGCTGAAGAAACATGTACTGCTTATAAATCATGGAGCCTGTGGTATTCCTTAATCACTAGAAGTGGACAGAGACAAAATGAGACATTATACCTAATCCTGAACCCCTTCCATCCTCCAGCATGGGTGCCCTGGTAAGGAAGAACAGGCTTCCTATGTATGAAAACATCCCACAATGGATTGCCCTGTGACACTTACTGTGGTTTCCAGTTTTTGTTTATATATGTTCTTATGATGTCTACTATTGACCTTGAAATTCTTCAGCATTACAACATGATACCATAGGACATACACTTCAGGTTCAGCAGCTACTCAGTGGTTAGTCTAGAAACCAGTCAACTCAGCTAACATTTGAGTTAAGGAAAGTGTAGCCAGGGTTAAGATAGCATTCTGTCAAAAAAGACCACCCTCAAGAAGCAGCTGTCTCAGGCTCTCCTGGCATTCAGATGATTTCTAATTAGCATACTAGATGTCAGAAATTGTTTTCTGTTGTGTAGCCAGTTGCCTTATGTAAGGAGTACTAAAAATGAGCTGTCAGTTGTGAGCTCAAGTTATTAATACACATCAATAGTTTTAAAAATAGCATGGATAGGATATAAGAATTTGGCAAGGTCTGTGACTATACCCTTGGGAATGACATGAAAAGATCTGGTTTCTAATATGTGGACTGGAGATATAATCCTTCCCATGGAATCTTGGCACTATGCTGAATATCTCATATAAAGTTGGGTGTCAGAATATTGGGAAAGAGAAAGCAGAGGCCTTCTTCAGTATACTGAAGCTATCATTTGAATTGTTTCTTTAATATTTGCCTGGAAAATGGTATTTTAAGTAATAAGCTTCTGACTAATTAACAAGTCCAAGACATGCTTTTAGTATAACATATAAGAAAATAACTGCCTCTTTCCACTTTAAACTTCCTAAAGTAGATGTCATAGTTAAAAGACCAAAAGGGCTGGGGAGATGGTTCAGTGGTTAAGAGCACTTGTTATACAAGCATGAGGGTCTGATTTTTCTGAGTTTGATTCCCCAGCACTATGTAAACAGTGGGAGTAGCTATGCATGTTTGTAACCCCAGCCCTGGTGAGGGAGTGGAATGGAGGTCAGAGAATTGCTAAGGCTTGCTGATGGAAAAAGAAAAAATAGAGAAAATGGCAGTTGTGGGTTGAGTGAGAAACTCCACCTCAAGAAAACAGACAGTTGAGCAAAAAGGAGTATACTCAAAGTTATCCTCTGGCCTCTGCATGTGTGCACACAGGGCACTTACATATAGCACATACATCACATCACACATACCACACATACTCTATACACACACACAAGCACCTCCCCTCACCAAATAACCCTATAAATTGCTGAATTTGTGAAGGAGTCACTTGGCAATAGCTTCTTCCTTCCTTGTTCTGTAAACTCATCATGTTTATGCATTGGAGATCAGCACTGACAGTGCTGTAGTGAATGCCTGGAAATAATTAGGTATGTGTTGTGGGGTAGGCTCTACAGAGCTCCTTCACACTCTTCCAGTCTCTGCTGATGGTAATCAAAGTAGCAGGGCCCTTTGAACCTGCCTAAAGTGAAATCCTAAGCTTCAACGGGCTATGACTAACAGAAGCAGTGTTTCCTGGCTGAGTTACGAATTTCATTCTTAAGTTTTTGGGAAAGCATGCATCCTGAGACATGTTTATCCAAACTTCTCTTCGGATCTGTGGCAAACCAGATGAATGGAGATAAAATAGTATCGCGATGAAGGCAACCATTGGGAAATGAGACAGCTGAGCGAAAACTTGGTCCTTTGCTCAGTGACATGATGAGGTAGCTGGTGCCTTGGTTGCATTCTACAAACAGCGACTACTTAGACACATGTTGTATAAATGAAGACAGTATGTGTAGAAAGCTTAGGAAAGCACCTGCCTGGCCTGAGGTAAGCTCTAGGTGATAATTAGCATTTCTTATTACTATCATTATTTATCCCAGGAAACACAGACTTGTGAATAAAGTATCTGGGTAGCAGGTGCTCATTTTTAAATTGAGTGTTTTCAAACTGGGGAAACATTAGAATCTTCTGTAGTGCCTACAAATAGAGTATTCAGACTTCCAGCCCCTGGCCCCGGAGGCTGCTTCTGAAAGCCTGAGATCTGTAGCCAAGATTCCCCTCAGGTGATCTGTGAGATGAGCTAGGGAAGCCCTGCTCTAAATGAATAAGGAAATGCTTTTCTATACCTGCAATCAACTGGTTTAAGTTGGCTTCTGATTAAGAAGCCTGCCTAGGGCACTCTTTTGTGCCTCAGGGCACCTTTTGGTAGTGAGAACTAATTTTATATCTTAAAGGAACATGTTAAAAGGATGGACTTTAGCCTTTCAAACTTTTGGGTTTGAATCTGTCATTTGGAATGTGACCTGGGGCCTTTCTCAACTTCTATTTCCCGATGTTTGAAATCTAAACAATAATTGTCCTTCCCACTGGGATTCCTGCAGGACTAAATGAGAAGATCCACAAAAGGCACACTTGCTGCTAAGAACAAAAGGCTCAGTAAGTAAATTTAACTCATAATCAAGGACACTGGATTTTCCCTTCCACAATGGCTGAACAGAACCCACTGCACCTCACCTGCTTGATGACCAAAACTGTACTTCTGGATAAACAAACAACAGCAACAACAAAACCCCAATGACCTGGGCTCCCTGGAGAATTTACTTAATGAAGGCAGACTCTGATTAGGATCTGGCACTTAGACATAGGGTGAGCTACCAGTCTTTGCATATTGTTTAGTCTGAGGGTGGATCAAGTTGGCACCAAGATGGTCTTACAACTCGGAAAGAAAAGTCTGTTTTTCCAGACTAATGAACCAGAAGACAGAGTTGGGGCAGCCACAGCTATTGGCAAGTAAAGAGAAAAATCACAGAAATTTAGACAGGGAGAATGCTAAAATTCTGTTATAAACTCTGTCTTGATCTTTAGGTAAATATCAAACCATGAATGTGTGGGACAGACTCCAGATAAAGATAGAACTGAACTGGGTGTTATGGAGTTTGTTTCCTGAGAGTCAGTGTTGGCAGTTTTAAGGCAGACAAGCACAGGAATAGCTTAACAACCCAGGTTTCTGCTTGGCTTGAGCTGTACACACACAGCCTGTGGTGGTTTGAATGATTCCCTCCCCACCCCCACATAGACTCTTGTGTTCTGAATGCTTGGTCCTCAGCTGAGGGCAATTTGGGTGGTGTCGTCTTGCTGGAATATGTATGCTGCAAGAGGTGGACATTGAGATTTATTAGCACCTAACTTGCAAGTGTTAGTTCAACTCACTCTCCTGCCCTGTTTTTTTTTTTTTATTTCAAGGTAGAGTTTCACTTTAGTCCAGGCTGACCTAGAATTCACTTTGGAGTCTCTGGGTAGCCTTGGACTCAAGGAGATCCTCCTAACTCTGCCTCCCGAGTGCTGGGATTAAAGGTGTGTGCCACCATGCCTGGCTTCCTGCTGTTGTTTTTCACTTGCTGTGGCAGAGGTGATGTCCAGCCTCTGCTCATGCTATGCTTTCAACCCTGCCATTATGAAGTGTTCCCTAAAGACTGTAAGCGAAAATTAAACCTATCTGACCATCATCTGCTTTTGGTTAGGTGCTTTATTCCAAGAACGAGAAGGTAACTACATCAGAAAATTGGTACTGGGGGAATGGGGTCATTTCTACTGTGGCAATGTGGCTTTTGGTCTTTTGGAACTGATTTGTGGGAGAATGTGGAAGGATTTTGAAACCTTGTATTAAGAGATAATTTACAGTACTCTAAGTAGGTCTTGGTGGACCAGTCTGGTCAGAGTTGAAGGACCTAAGTATAGCATGAACTTGGAACTATGGCAAATGAAGAGAGGAAGCGTTGTACCCATTGGCTTATTTGGCCTGGCTGGCCAAATTTAAGGCTTGTGGTGTCCACTGTTGAGTATCTTCACTGGTGATTTCTCTCTCCCATTGAACCACATGCAGCATAGCTTTTTCCAGCTTTCTGTCAGCTGGTCTACATGGAGGAGGTTTTCAGTTCAGCTCCAGCAGGATTTCTCAGTGACCTTGTAGCCCAAGTATGTGGAATCTTCAGCAATAGGGTCTTACCATCTATTCCTGGTGGGAAACCAAGAGCCTCGGCAATGGCCTGTAATGTTCTGGGAGTATCAGGGGCCTCTCTGGCCAACAACTCACTGGAAGGTATCCCATCCCTGGCACTGAAAATTTTCTAATAACAATCTATGACTTCTGGTTGTTTCATTTCCCAAAAAGTAGGTTTCCATATGACTTATTCATACCCTCTTAGATTTTTATTAGCCCTCCCTCCACCTTTCCTTTACTCAATCTCTTCCCCTGACCTCACTTAGGCCTTTCCACCCTCATTAATCTGTTCTTCTACTTACATATATACAATACCATCCTATTAAATCCGCCCACCCTCCCTTTCTTTTCCCTTTATATACCTTTTCTAGATTACTGGCCTCTGCTACTGAGTTTTATTCCAACTCGCATAGAACTCAATTCATTCGTAGCTAAGATCCACTTTTGAGAGATAATATGTGACATTTGGCTTTGTGGGCCTGGGTTACCTCACTAAGTATAATAATTTCCAGATGCATCCGATTTTCTGAAAATTTCATTATTTCATATTTCTCTTCTGCTGAGTAGAACTCCATTGTATAAATGTGCCACATCTTTATTATCCACTCATCAGTTGAAGGACATCTAATGTGGTTCTATTTCCTAGATATTGTGAATAGAGTGGCAATAAACATGGTTGTAAGTAAGATGAGCCCTTAGGATATATGCCTAGGAGTGGTATAGCTGGGTCATATACTAAATCTATTTTTAGCTGTCTCAGGAACTGCCACACTGATTTCCACAAGGGCTATACCAGACTGAATTCTCACCAACAATGTAGAAGATTTCCTCCTTTTCCGTATCCTCACCAGAATTTATTGTCATTTGTTTTCTTGATGGTAGCCATTCTGACAGGAGTGAGATGGAATCTCAAAGTAGTTTTAATTTGTATTTACCTGATGGCTAGGGATGTAGAACATTTTTTTAGGTGTCTATATGCCATCTGTATTTCTTCTTTTGAGAACTCTGTATTTAGTTACATAGCCCATTTTTTAATTGGGATGTTTGAATTCTTGTTTAGTTTTTTGAGTTCTTTTTATATCCTGGATATTAAACCTCTGTCAGAGGAATAGCTAGCAAAGATTTTCTCCCATTCTGTAGGTTGCTTTTTTGCTCTATTCACAGTGTCCTTTGCTATACAAAAGCTTTGTAATTTCATGAGATCCCAGTGGTTGATCAGTGGTTTTATTTCCTGAGCAATTGGAGTTATATTCAGAAAGTCTTTGCCAAGACCAATATGTTGAAGGGTTTTCCCTAATTTTTCCTTAAGTAGTTTCAGAATTTTGGGTCTGATATTAAGTAAGGTCTTTGATCCATTTGGACTTAATTCTTGTGCATGTAGAGAGATAAGGAGCTATTTTCATCCTTCTACAGATACATATCCAGTTTTCCCAGAACCATTTACTAAAGAGGCTATCTTTTCTCCAGTGAGTTATTTTGGCATTTTTGTCAAAGATCAGGTGGCTGTAGCTACCTGGACTTACATCTGGGTCCTTCATTCTGTTCCATTGATCTACATGTCTGTTTTTGTGCCAGTACCATGCTGTTTTTGTTAGTATGGTACTGTAATATATGTTAAAACCAGGTATGGTGATTCTACCAGCCTTATTTTTGTTACTCAAAATTGTTGTAGATACTCCATGTTTTTTGTGTGAAATAAATTTTAGGAATTTTTTTTCTATATCTGTGAAGAATGCCAGTGGAATTTTGATGGTGATTGCATTAAATGTGTACATTGCTTTTGGTAAGATTGCCATTTCACATTATTGATTCTCCCAATCCAAGAATAAAGGATGTCTTTCCATTTCCTACTGTCTTCTGCAATTTCTGTCTTGAGTGTTTTGAAGTTTTCATTATTGAGAACCTTCACTTCTTTGGTTAGGTTTATTCTAACATTCTTTTTCTTTTCTTTACTCTTTTTTGTGATGCAGTTGTGAATGGGAATGATTCTTTGATGTTATCCTCTGCATGTTTGTTGTTAGCATATAGGAAGACTACTGATTTCTGTGTGTTTATTTTATATCCTGCTACATTGCTAAAAGTGTTTATCAGCTCTAACAGTTTGTTGGTAGAGTCTTTAGGGTCCTTTATATATAGAATTGCCATCATCTGCAAATAAAGATAACTTTATCTCATCTTTTCCAATTTGTATCTCTTTTATGTATGTCTTTTGTCTTATTGCTATGGCTAAGACTTCCAGTACTATATTAAATAAAAGTAGGGACAGTGGACACCCTTGTCTTGCTCCTAATTTTAGTGGAAAAGCTTCAAGTTTTTCTCCACTTAGTGTTATATTGGCTGTAGGTTTGTCATAAATAGCCTTTATTATGTTGAGAAATGTTCCTTCTATTCTCAGTTTCTGTAGGACTTTTAACATGAAGGGATGTTGGATTTTGTCATATGCTTTTTCTGCATCTAATGAGATGATCATGTGATTTTGTCCTTCAGTCCATTTACACAATGTGTTACATTTATTGATTTATGTATACTGAACCATCCCTGCATCTCTGGGATAAAGCCTACTAGGTCAGGGTAAATGGTCTTTCTGACATATTCCTATATTCTGTTTGCCAATATTTTGTTGAGAAATTTTGCATTTATGTTCATGAGGGAAATTTGTCCGTAATTTTCTTTTTTTGTTCTTGTTTGTCTGGTTTTAGTTTCAGGTTGATACTGGTTTCATAGAAGGGGTTTGATAGAATTCCTTCCTTTTCTATTTTATGGAAAAGTTTGAGAAGCATTGGTGTTAGTTCTTCCTTGACGGTCTTGTAAAATTCACCAGTGAATCCATCTAGGCCTGGACTTTTTAAATTGGGAGATTTTTTTTTTTATATAAGTGCTCAGGATCTCCATAGTTGTTATAGGTGTATTTAAGTGGTTTATCTCATCTTGATTTAATTTTGATAGGTCATATAAATCAAGGAAATAATCCATTTCTTTCAGCTTTTCAAACCTAGTGGAGTTTATGTTCTTATATTTTGTCCCTGTGATTTTCTGAATTTCATTGGTATCTTTTACAATGGTGCATTTTTCATCTCTAATTTTATTAATTTGTGTATCTTTTCTCTTTCTTCTGGTCAGATTTGCTAAAGGTCTATCAATCTTGTTTATCTTTTCAAACAACCAACTCTTTGTTTCATTGATTCTTTGGATTTTTTTTTTGTTTTTATTTCATTGATTTCTGCCCCAGTCTTTATTATTTCTTCCAGTATTCTGATTTTTCATTTGCTTTATTCTTCTTTATCCAAGGCCTTAAGGTGAGGCATTAAGTTGTTTACTTGCAACCTTTCTAATTTCTTAATATATGCACTTAATGGTATAAATTTTCCTCTTAGGACTGCCTTCATTTTGTCACAAAGGTTTTGGTATGTTGTGTTGTCATTATCATTTGATTCTATGAATTTTTTGATTTCCTTATTGATTCCTTCATTGACCCATTCATCATTTAGTAGTGTATTGTTTAGTTTCCATGATTTTTTGTGTGCTGTATAGCTTTTCTTGCTATTGATTTGGAGTTTGATCCCATTGTGATTAGATAGAGTACAATCGGTTCAGTTTTCCTGTATTTGTTAAGATTTGCTCTGTGTCCTAATATATGGTCTATTTTAGAGAGTGTGCTGTTGAAAATAATGTGCATTCTACAGCATTTGTGTGAAATGTTCTGTAGATATCTGTTAGGTCTATTTTTTCTATGACCTCATTTAATACAGATGCATCTCTGTTTATTTTTTGCCAGGATGACCTGTCAATTGATGATAGTAGGGTGGTGAAGTTACCTACTACAACTGTGTTTGGTGTTATCTGTGACCTTAGTTCTAATAGTGTTTGTTTGATGAAATTGGGAGCCTCCATGTTAGGTTCATATATGTTTGGTATTGTAATGTCCTTCTGTTGGAGTGTTCCTTTAATCAATATATCATGACCTTTTGTATCTTTCCTAACTAATGTTGGTCTGAAGTTTACCCTGTCAGATATTAGGATAGCAACATTTGCTTGTTTTCTAGTCCCATTTGCTTGAAACACCATTTTCTAATCTTTCACCCTAAGATAGTTTCCATCTTTTGTGGAAAGGTGTTTTTCTTGGAGGCAACAAATTGAATCATCCTGCTTTTTAACCCAGTCTGCAAACCTGTGTCTTTTGGTTGGGGCATTTAGGACATTGATATTAAGATTTATCATTGAAAGATGTATATTTATTCTTGTCATTTTTCTTGTTTTGTATTTATTCCAGTTTTACCTTTGCTCTCTTGTATTAACTAGTACTTGAATATGGTTTGTTTTTTCCATGTTCCTTGTATATGTGCTTTTCTGTTTCTTCAGCATGGAGGATCCTTTCAAGTATTTTCTATAGAGCTGGTTTGGTCTTCAGATATTCCTTTAGCCTGATTTCTTTGTGGAATGTCCTTATTTCTCCATCTATTTGAATGGATAGCTTTGTAGGATAAAGTAATCTTGGTTGAGTTGTTATCTTTCAGAACTTGGAATATATCATTCCAAGCCCTTCTGTCTTTTAAAGTTTGTGCTGAGTTATATACTGTTATCCTGATGGGCTTGCCTTTGTATGTGATGTGATTTTTTTCTCTCTAACTGCTTTGAATATGTTGTCTTTGGTTTTGTAGTTTTGTTATAATATGATAGTGAGAGGTTCTTTTCTGAGTTTTTCTGTCTGGTATTCTATAGGCTTCCAATATCTATATGGACATCATTTTTCCTATTTTGGGGAAGTTTTCTTCTGTGATTTTGTTGAAAATACCTATTATGCCTTTGGAATGAAATTGTTTTCTTTCTACTATGCCCTGAATTCTTATGTTTCATCTCTTCATAGTATCCCAAATGTTTTGAATTCCCATTCATGCCTTCCTATTAGTTTGACTTTCTCTTTGTTGGAATGTATTAGATTTGCCATCTGGTCTTCTAGTTTACATATTCTGTCCTCTCCTTGATCCCTTGTACTGGTGGGACTTTCTACAGTGTTTTCTATTTGATTTAATGTGTTTTTCATTTTTAGGATTTCAATTTGGTATTTTTTCATTATTTCTATTTCCTCACTCATGTCTTATAATGATCTCCTTATTTCATTAAGTTGGTTTCCTGTGTTCTCCTTCAGGAGTTTGTTTTCTTCATTGATTCCTTTGTTTTCTTCTTTGATTCCTTTGATTTATTTGACCATATATGTATGTAATCATTTTTTAAAAAATCTTTGTAAGGTAAGGAATTTCATCTCAAGCAGTCTCACTGGAGGTCTTTTCTTATAGATTTATAAGAATTCTGACTTTTAAAAATATATTTTATTTACTTACTTATTTATGGGAGAGGTACAGATAGATACAGAGAATGGGCATGCCAGGGTGAGATTGTATTTTTTTTGTTTTTTGTTTTTGTTTCTTGTATTACAATATAGCGATCTTTGTATGTTGAGTTAATTTGATGCTTCAGTTTTCTAATTATCTGCAGTGTTCTTAGCTGTGTAAACCTGACTTTATATATCTTCAGTGTAGGAGTTTAAGGTGCCAGGTTTAGCTCTTAAACTTCAAGAGAAACAACAGAAGTGACCCTAGGAGTTGCATTTGTCTGCTATTCAAGTATTGTATTAGACTGGATGAAGCAAATTATTGGCAAATTCTAAAATTCAGCTGAGCCATACAGACATTTAATCAAAACCAGGAAAGAGTATTTCTACAAACCTGGAGATTAAATTTAACAGATAATCTAGTAAATCCAAAGTCCCTAAGCGTACGTGTTGCCCCACACCCTTAATCCTGTCAACTAGGAGATTGAGATTTCTAGTATGAAATGGGTTCCAAGTCAGCCTGGGGCCAGTCAGTTCCTGCCCTCCGTAATGATAGAAGAAAAAGACAAAGGCCCTAAAAATCAGGAAATGTCAAAGGCAACAATAGTCAACACCAAAATACAGCTTATTTGAGAAGGGTAAAGCCAACCAAGAATATATCATTCAAATGTGATACATAACCTTTCCTGACATGGAAAGAGAGATTAGCAATTCCAGTGCAGGCCTATGTATCTGAATATGTATAAGTAGGCGCTGTTACCTTTTGGGATGGCTTCTAATCTCACCAATGGTGAGTGCCCACTTTGGTCTGTCTTGGTGCTGGGCAGCTAGGGGTGAATAAGTTCTACAGATGTTCATGGCCCTGACGGTTGGGGGATAGGAGACTTCACAGGGTGCCTGGAGTTGTACCAGAGCTGCTTGGCTGGTCCTGTTTGTAGTGTCCTTCAGCAGCTGCTTAGCTGGTCTCTGCTGTCTTCCATTTTAGGTTTCTTGCTTTTGTGAGGAGGCTAATGTGAGTGGAAGATCCCTTCACCTTGTTTCTGCTACTGTCGTCTTGCACTGCCTGCTGGGTGGGCTCACAGATAAATGCTGCTGGCACCTTGGCAAGATTATGGCCAGTTTCTTCCTTTCTGGGAGATTTTGGTCTCTCCTGATTCTGTGATGTGGTTGACAATAACTTTACACCTGGGCTGGAGAGGTGGCTTAGTGGTTAAGCACTTGCCTGTGAAGCCTAAGGAACCTGGTTCGAGGCTCATTTCCCCAGGACCCACGTTAGCCAGATGCACAAGGGGGCGCATGCATCTGGAGTTCATTTGCAGTGGCTGGAAGCCCTGGCATGCCCATTCTCTCTCTCTCTCTCTCTGCCTCTTTCTCTCTCTGTGTCTGTCACTCTCAAATAAATAAATAAAAATAACAAAAAATTAAAAAAAATAACTTTACACCTTCAGTTTTCAGTAGAAGAGTGTATTTTGCTGTGTTTCTGTTTATTTCCTTCCCTAGGCTGATTTGGTATAAGTAGTATGCCACCATCTTATCTGGAAGTCCCAAGAAAAGATAAATTTAAAAGCACTGGTAAAACATAGCACACAAAGATGTGGTACAGAAAGAAATGAAAATTAGACAGGAGACAATAGCCTGCTTCAGATGCAGTTGTTTGAGACATTATTAAAATAGCAGGCAGAATTCTGACTTTTAAAAAATATATTTTATTTGTTTACTTATTTATGGGAGAGGTACAGATAGATACAGAGAATGGGCATGCCAGGGCCTGTAGCCATTGCACACAAACTCCAGATGTATGCCTCACTTTGTGCACCTGGCTTTACTTGGGTACTGGGGAATTGAACCTGGGTCCTTTGGCTTTTCAGGCATATGCCTTAACCACTGTGCCATCATGCTAGCCCTCTGACTCTGTTGATAGGAGGGAGCCTGAAGGAAAAATGCTGAAAGAATTTTCATGCTCTTCAAGTCTACTTTATTTCCCCCACTGGATTAACAATTTGGTGATGAAGGCCACCTGGTACTGGTTTTGGAAGTGTAACAACTGCTTAGTCTCCAGCTGATGTTAATTTGGGAGGTATAGCCTTACTGAAGGAAGTGTGTTGTTGGAGGTTGGCCTTGAGGTTTATTAATACCTAGTTTGCCAGTGTATGGCTCACTCTCCAGACTAATGAACCAGCAGCTGTTTTCCATCTGCTGTGGCAGAGGTGATATCCAGTCCCTGCTCCATCATCTTTTCCCAGCCATTGTGATGCTTCCACTCAAGAGTGTAAGCCAAAAATAAATCTTTTCTTCCTATGATCTGATTTTGGTTGGATCTTTTGTCCCAGAAATGCAAAAGTAACTACACACCCCTTTCCTTACAATATACCCAGCAACCTGGGACCCTCACTGGTGTCAAGCCTCATATATGCAGCCTGCTCCAAACAATTTTTAATTGGTTGCTTCTCCCCAGAAACTAAAATTAAGGAAAATGAGCTAATTCAGGCTGAACTGATTTTGGGTGTATGTACAGTAAGGCAAAGTGTATCCTTAAAATAAACTTTTGGGAAAACTTTAATTTATTATCTTATGTTTATGCATAATTGGCCGTATATATGATTCAAATCAGGTGCATCATGGGGAAAGACATGTGTACTGAATGAAGGCTTACCTAACCCATGCATGGCTGATTAGTGTTGGGCCTTGAAAGGCCCAGTCATGAGGCCTAGTGGAACTTCCTGAGCCTAGCTAAAGTTTGGTGATCTGCCTCTGGCCAGATATGACTCAGCAAGATGCCTAATGGCCTCTGGCTTGTTACTTCTGCATAGGAGTTGGAACTCCCACGTGCGCACGTGCGCATGCATAGAACCAATCATTTCAAAAGTCGCGGTATACTATTGGCCCTTACCTCTCCCCCCATCTTAGAATCCCCACCCTCGTTCTCAACACTATATAGGCAACCGCGTGTAATAATAAAGTGAGTTCCTGCTTTGATGAGACTCCCGGCTTGGTGGTGTGTTCCTGGCTGTCGACACTCATCCTCCTCCTCAACCCCTTGGGAGGAACCAGCGGACCTGGTCCTTCCTCAGCACTACCTGCCGGGGAGCCTGGCAGATTAGCATCAACTCTTCTCCTCTTGGAACCAAAAAGAAAACCCCAAACAGTAACCTGGTACTCTTGACTGACTCAGCTAAGGTAGCCTTCAAGTTCATCTTTGCAGATATTTTGTTGTACCTTTCAGTAAATGTCCTTATGCATGTTTTTAGTTCTTTGAATAATATGCCAAGATCCTGGAAGCACTCAGTCTAGACAAGCAACACTAGTAACAATTTAAATGCAAAGAAATAATCACTCGTCAACATAGGACACCTAATTGGTCCCTAAAGCAACATTCATAATATCTAGGAGATAATACCAAACTATTTGACATTCAAAAAGCTAGAAAAATATGATATATCCTCAAGAGAAAAAGCAAACCCTGCAGTAAATTGGATATTAGCACCATAGTTCCTTGCTTCTAATGCTCTAATTTTGTATCAATTGTACCTTTTATGATCATTCTAAGTTGATTGTGGTGGTACATACCTGCAATCCCAGCGCTGTGGAAGCTGATGTAGAATTGGGAGCTCAAGGCCAGCTGGGCTACATAGTGAGCCCTTGTCTCAAGTTAATTAAATTAAGAATTAACTAAAAAAAAAAAAAACATTCTGGGCTGAAGAGATTGCTTGGTGGTTAAGGCTCTTACCTGTGAAGCCTAAGCACCCATGTTCGACTCTCCAGATCCCACATAAACAAGACACATAAAAGTGAGGCAAACACAAGGTTGCACATGCCCACTAGGTGGCACAAGCATCTGGAGTTTGAGTACTGTGGCTGAGTTCCTGGTGCACCAGTTCTCTCTCTTACTTCTCTCTCTTACTCTCTCTGTCTCTCTTGCTCACTCTCTTTAAGATAACGACTTTTAAAAAAATTCCAATGGATCTTTAAAGCTCCATTCTATTTTTCAATCTACTTTCCGTTGTTCAGACTGGCTAAATTTTATGAATCTATCTTCAATTTTACAGACTTTCCACCACTGTGTTCTGTTGTCAAGCCCATTCAGTGATGGTTTTAAATTTCAACTAGGGCTGGAGAAATAGCTTAGCAGTTAATGTACTTGCTGGCAAAGTCAAAGTACCCAGGTTCAATTCCCCAGTACCTACGTAAAGCTGCATGCACAAGGTGGAACATGTGTCTGGTGTTCATTTGCAGTGGCTAGAGGACCTGGTATATCCATTCCCCGTCTCTCTATCTGTCTCTTCCTCTCTCTAATAAGCAAATAAATAAATAATATTTAAATTTCAGCTAAGGTTCTTTTTCAGTTCTAGAATGAATAAATATTTCTTCATTATTTGTCTCTGATATGTCCCATATTCCCATTAACTGCAAGTATTTTTCTTTATGTCCTTAAGTACCTGTAAATTTCTTTGCCTTGTTATAAAGCTACAATGAAGGCTTGAGGTAAATTCGGCGAGTATGATTTAATTATGCCTTTATTTTAAAAAGACAAAAACCTACCCCTGGAAGTCCCTTCCCAGAACCAGATTCTCTCTACCACTTCCACATCACAACTACTTGGATGTCTGGTTATCAGGGAATCATGGATGTAGATACTGTAGATGCCACTTTGAATGCCTAGGACTTCTGAGAGTAAGCCGCTTACATAACCTCTGCTCCACTGACACCATAGCTTGCTCACCTGTTCCCTTTCTAACAATGTATCCCTTAAATCTCTCCTTTACTGGTCAATGGAAGTGATTTTTAAAAAATTAGTAGCACCGATTTTATCAATAGTGGCCAGCCTAAGCTTCTATTTGAAGTACAAACCCTTGGTCATTTGTCTATATATCCAGTGATACCTTAAGTTTTCACCAACTACTTTATCCCTCATCCTGCTCTTTGCTTCATGTCTTCATGGTTTCTGGTTTTTTTTTTTTTTTTGTTCTCTGCTTCTTAGCGGCCTTTAAGTAATTTGAAAAACAAACCAAAGGAAATGTGGGTGCATATGCCCTCTGAGAAAACAATCACCCCAGGCCATCCCAGAGAAAATTAACCTTACGTATATGAGTATATTAGATCAAAGTTAAGACAGATTATTTTTAATATCTATCTTATTTCTGAAATCAGAACACCTTAATCTGCACTAGTATTTTGTTATATTTATTTATTTAAGAGAGAGAGAGAGAGGCAGATTGAGAGAATGGGTACGCCATGGTCTCCAGCTACGGCAAACAAGCACCAGATGCATGCACCAGCTTGTGCATCTGGCTTATGTGGGTCCTGGTAAATCGAACCTGGATCTCTTGGCTTTGCAGGCAAGCACCTTAACTGCTAAGCCATCTCTCTAACACGTGTACTGGTATTTTATGATCACTGGTTTCCAGGAAGCAGTCTTAATGGCTGTTGTTATGTGCACATAGTCATGGCTGGTGATTATTCATGGAAGCATGACAGAATGACTGCAGTCCCTTATTGTCAAAACATGAAGGAGGCCACTGAAGGAAAGACTATGAGTCTTAAATGTCTGAAAATCTTTGGTTGATAATTTCTCTATACTATCCATAAAGTTACTTGCAGCAGGAGAGTACCAGAAACTGAAAATTCTAGAGAGACGAATGGAATACAAAGAATACCCTAGGAGACATAAAAAGAATATTTTGAGTAAGAAGATATAGACATAAAAATCTTAAGAAAATACTTTTGACTAAAACTTTACATTGGAAACACAAAATCTGGATATGATGATGTTTCAGGAATGCTTTCACCAATTTATTTCACTTGTATTTCCCTCTATGTGTGCAAAAGGATAAAAATCAATATCTGAGTAAATTCAACAGATTCATTTAATAAGTACAAAATAGCTGTGTGTGGTGGTGTACACCAGTAATTGCAGCACTTGGGAGGTTGTTGCAGTCAGGTTTGCATTGCTGGTAGAAATCACCCAACAAAGAGCAGCTTGTGGGAAAAAGAGGTTTATTTTGGCTTATAGGGGGAATCTCCATAATGGCAGGGAAAACAGCGACATGAGTAGAGGGTGGACATCACCCCCTGGTCAATATCAGGTGGACAACAGCAATAGGAGAGTGTGCCAAACACTGGCAAGTGGACGCTGGCTATAATACCCATAAGCCCGCCCCCAGCAATACACCGCCTCCAGAAGGCATTAATTCCCAAGTCTCCATCAGCTGGGAACCTAGCATTCAGAACACCTTAGTTTATGGGGGACACCTGAATCAAACCACCACAGAGGTGGAGGCAGAAGGATCAGGACTTTAAGGTTTGCCTTGACTACACGACACTCTTCTCAAAACAAAACAAAACAAAACAAACAAACAAACAGCTGAGTCTTCACTTTGCAAGAAGAACATAGAGATAATTCTATGACTGGTTAGTATCACTGAGCATTTAAAAATTATATCAGTGAGTCTGTAAATTTGCTTTGAAAAGTAAATTGCAGAATAAAGAAATAGAATGCATCTTACAAAACGATTACTAAAGCAGTTAAATCAAGAGCAGAAGGCTTTACAACTAATATAATTAATTTATTCCTCTTATAGTGAGTTATAAAAATAACATAATTCAATGTTAATTTCACATCACTAATTCTTATGTGTGTGTGTGTTTTGTGTGCACATTCATATGTGTGGACCCCATCTGTACACATGCATGCAGAGGCCAGAGGAGAACATTGGGTGAACTCCTCTTTTGTTCTTCTACCTTGTCTTGAGACAAGGTGTCTCATTGATCCTGAAGCTCACCATTTTTTTCAGTCAGAATGGCTGACCAGGAAATCAATGATTCTCTTGTCTCCACCCTTTTCAACACTAAGATTACAAACATGTGCACGCACGTCTGGCTTCTTACATGGGTACTGGGAATCAAACCCAGGACATCATGCTGTCTCAGAAAGCACTCTTGCCCACTGTGTCATCTTCCCAGCACCTTACATGCCTAGTTTATAAAACTGTAGTGTAATAAGTAGGTAAAATTGTGAGTTACCAAGACAGAGATTACAATTTTCCTTTCAAAATGTGTGTGCACTTGTGTATTCATTTGTGACATTTAGGTTACCATATATGTTATTTAGCTTTTAGGTATAACTAAATAATACTCACATGCCAATATTAAAAAAAGATAGCATTATTTTAGTTCAACACTGTAATCAATATTCTTATATTTGACACACAAGAGAGAAGATAAACTGCTAAAAACAAATCAGTTTGGTATCTCGCATAAATTCACATTTTATTAATAGTTGGTAGTAACATTAAGCTTTTTATAATATGAGCTTAGTATATTTTCAGACAAAACTAGATGAAATAGGTTTTAACTACCTTACATAACAACACACACCAAATCCTGACAGAAATCACACTGAAGCTCATCTGTGGGTTGTATCTATCTTGAAAAGTTTGGAGTCCCAGGAAACATTTCAGTTATATTTAAAAGAGCCAGGCCACTTACCACATTATTTTGGTTGATGGCAAGTGCTTTCTTTGGATGATGGAAGCATTGTTTTTCCCAAGCTAATCACACATTTTAAAGACGAGCATTGGGAATAGCTGAAAAGAAGTGCTTACATTTAAATACATAAAAGAAATGGTCAATATTTCCCATGAATGTTCTTTTTACCTTGCTCTAAACAGATTCTCTCTCATGAATAGCAGATTTGTTCATGACAGTTAGGGGAATAGAAGTGGTAAAGTCATTAAACAAAAATGATCATTACTCTCAGTTTACTACATTTTTATTTTAACATTGACTAGACTTTATTCTATATCTAAATTTATAACATCCAAGTAGGGGCTCCAATTTCTTTTTTTTTTTTTTTCTTTTTTAGTGCCCAGGTTCATGTGTAACAAGGACACATTCAGGACAAGGAAGGAGTATTGAGAACTCATGCTACCTTAAAAAGTCATGAGATAAGCATTGTTGATTTAAGGATATTTTGATGGATGTAGCCCCTCTTTTAGCCAAAGACTAGTGGCAGCTTGACATTGGAGAGCATAATATTTGTCTCCATAGGATTCAGACCTGGTTTTCAGTTCTAGCTAAGGGTTCCTTTCCACTGAGCTGATCTCTTAGCCAATTAGAAAGAGGGGCTACATTCATAAAAATCTCCCTATATTAACAATGCTTATCCCATTTAACCTTTGCAGATTTCATTCTTCATTGGAGAATCTGTTTTTCTTTTGCAGAAGCCAGCAAGAGACCTGAGGAGATAAACCTCCCCTTGCGCTTCAGCCAAGACCCAGCTGAAACCACAGACAGAGGAACTGGGGAGATGAGAAGGAATTAGGCTTCTATGGTGAGCCTGGCAATTAGCACCAGAGTGAAGGAGGCAGACACCGAGAATACTCAACATACACCAAAGCAGAAATTCAGAGGCTCCTAACAGTTTATTACTGAAGCAGACTTAAAACACATCCACCAGGGCTCAGGGAGTTTTGTGGAAGAGAGGGTAGAAAGATTTTAAGAGCCACAGGTTGAGATATCATACCGAGGCATTGCCCCTCCCATCCCAGTGACTTCTGCTGCCACAATGCATAACCCACAACCGCATGGGGAATACCAGCAACCCTACTGAGGAGGGCCCCCTGCAGAATGCAGGCAGGGAGGAGGGAAATGATGGTACCAATACATGATATGTCTGTACAAAGGATGTTCTTAACAATAAAAAAGTCAATATTTTTTTCTTTGTAAACTTATAAAAAATGCTATTGGTGAACTTTGGTGTATCCTCAAGTAAATCCCTTTTAGAAAAAGGTCTAGATAAAGATGAGGAATCTAAAAACTGGTTCTAGCGCTAGAGGGATTACCCTTCCCCCATGGAAAATCTCTGCTTGTTCCCAGAGCTGAGGGGTCCTAAGCTGATGCTCACTGCACAAATCACTGCTTGACATTTGGACCTTGAGCGATAGAAGGGCCCAAAAGACTACTTAAAAACACTGAGGAGATACATCCTCAGTGAAAATAGTACCACGCATATGGTGTGAGACACCAGAATATCGTGAACACAGAAAAGCCGAGAGTTGCTTTTCCCATGATGGTTGGGCTAGCCACATCTTCTGTTAATACAATATGCTGAGATTATAACTATTCCTAAATGTTACACGAGGGTCGGTAGGTATTAATTTATAGGACATAAAAGTAAAGTCTTGTGTGCAGATATACCGCAGGGTGGCTACGGACAATAATGAACTAGATATTTCGAAAAGTTAGAAGAAAGGATTTAGAAAGCTTTTCAACATAAAGAGATAATAAATGCTTGAGGAAATAGACATATATATAATGATTTAAACAGTACATAATGTATACAGATATTAAAACATTACACTACTCCATTAATATGTGCAATTTTGTTTTATGTGCCAGTTAAAACAAGCCTAAATTTAAAAAGTTATAGGAGCATAAATATCCATCAATAAAGGTTAGGAAATTAACTGGAAGGGAATAAGGATTACTACCCTGATTAATCACATCAAACAACGAAGCTCTCTTAAGGCTAAAAATACTACATTCTATTCCACTTCTCATGTGACCTCTTCAACTCTGTTGGTCCCATTGGCATTTGTGAAGAAAGAAGACAAAAGAACACGCAGGTGGCTTGTCCAGCAGTTAGAGAAATCCAATAGGGTTTTGCAACTGGAATTAAGGTCTATTGCCTAGGGAATCACTAAAATTGTAAAAATTGGAGACTGTAAGCTGACGATCCATAGCATCTTTGAATAGAAAAAGACTGAGCTGATATGCACATTGTTTCTGAAAAGCCAGAGTGGAAACAATTCCATATGTTACAGCATCCCAACCACTTATCATTGATCAGCTCTTCAGGCCCTCCAAATCCCTGCTCATTGGCTTGGACCAGGCTTTGTGAGTTCATGTGCAAATTGTCATTTTCGTCCTTTGCAAAATTTTATGATAGGAAAAGCCAATAAAACCAGAAGCTATAAGAAGGAAGCTGAAGGCAGTACAAACCAGGGAGTGAAAAGCGATGGTGGTCATTACTAAAGTTGGAGGATTCTTGGCTTTCTGAATGAAAAATAGGCATTGGGTGTGCATGAGTTATGTGCCTAGGAGACAGCAGTCTACCTGCTGTGCTCTGTATCTTATCAAGGGGATCACTTTTGGGAGAAGCATTTGTGGGCACCTGAGTGAGCTTCTCTAAAGAAGAAAACCAGAACAGAGCATTTGCTTGCTGGATATTTCAACATGCCTCTACCTGTACTGACAATTTTGTTAGGGTCTTCATTAACAATTCTTTTGGATAAGCCATGATTAATTTATACCATAGGAACAAGACAACAGAAACTGCTCCTCCTGCCCCGGGATGTTATAGTCTAGTGACTGTTCTTTTCTCTGTAAATCTTCAGTCGTGGCAAGCTTGGGATGGAGGTCTTATGGAGATATCTTTTAATGGACTTCAAGGAGAGAACCAAGACCGAGTATAATAATTTAGCTGATAATGAGGAAGTAGAGATGCAGAATAGAAGATAGTTCCTTAGTGTTTTGAGGTCTTGAATTTATTGTATCTTTTGCAAAGTCCATTAGTCACTCCTGACAAGCAGCCTATGATTTCAGAGGCTTGTCGTTGCCTGACCCTTCAGAGCTAATCTCTGTGGATTCTTTATGCATCCTTGGCCATTGGGGGCTGTAACTGTTTTATGTGCATGATTTGATTAAAGACTCAACAATTTTATTAAGAAGATCTTTTCCTCATTTGGAGATGGGAAGTTCAGAGAGGGTAGTGCTTTGCCCACTGGTACAACTGTGGTCATTGTCAGATTTGAGACTGAAGCCAGGCTTATGGGCTCTGTAGGATACACTCTTCTACCACCATATTCTAATAATGGCAATGGACACACACACATACACACACACAAACACACAAGTGAGTGCAGATGAAGGTTCCCCAGGAGTGAGCTGACTGGGTCTGACAAGGTGAGAGCAGGTAAATCTCCAAGGAATACCCTTTACTCCCCACTGAGCAATAAGTCTTAATGGCTCCTATAGGCCTGGCCTGGAGAAGGTGGTTGAACTCTAAGTTAGGATTCCCAATCTTAGCTCTATACCTCCAGCCCATCTCTTAAGAGCTTAGTTCAACTTTAATTCCCTTAAGGAAACATTTTCAACATCCCTCTAAATTGATTTCCAGATCATAACACCTGTCAAAATGTGATGGCTTGATCTGGTTTCTAGATAATGGCACTATCTTGGGAGGCTTGGATGTCTTTAGGAGTTGCGGTCTAGTTGGTAGACACTGGCCGCTAAGAGTGGGCCACTGATGCTTATATCTGCCTGTTGTTCTGACCTAGACTCTGGGTCTGGTCCTGCTGCCATGTCAGGAGTTCTGCTACATGCCCCTGCCACCACAGACTGCGCTGCTCCTGCTGCCAGACCTTCAATGTTTTTGGCCTGTAATACCCATAATGTTAAATTATCTGTGGCCTCATTAGAAAGAGATATTTGTGAATACCTTGATTAGTGTTTTCTCAGCACCTAGAAAAAAGATGGAAGCTCAAATGTATGTTGAAAAAACGAAGACCATCAGTAGCTTCCTGAGAGAGCTTTCCGAGTGACCTTGAGGAGCTAGATGACTTGGGATCTTAGTTTCCTCTGATAAAAATGCTTCCTTATGGGATCTCTGAGATTTCTTCAGATCTAGTGTGTTAAAACACTAGTGACAAGATGCTTGGCTTCCTTGGCCTAAGTTCTGGGAATGGTTTCGAGTTACTGCTAGAGAGGAGGGAATGGACTTCATCTCATTCCTACTAGTTCTCAGGCTTCAACATGCATTCTCAAGAGTGTCCACGGGGCCCATTGATCTTTAGTTACTATTATCCAGTGCTCCAAGACAACAAAACCTACTTTATCAACACAATCATATGTTATTTGTAAAGGCCAAGCTGTATATCTGGCTCTGAGGCCCTCATTTAGGAGGGGTGGGAAAAGCTCAACCTCCACAATAAACCACAGAAATGCCAATTCCAGTGACTTATGATACTCCATTGACATTTTACAACTGAGGATATCTGAGATACTTGGAAATTGAGTGATTTTATAATTGATTCCAGGCCTCTGATAATCTGTCCACTGCATTTTTAACCCCCTATGTTGCTCCTGATAAGTGAATTATCTTTGATCACTGAACCAAATATCTTGAAATAAATTTCATGTTATTGATCCAGAATAGTGTGTGTGTGCATAGTGTATGGATGTGTATGTATAGGTGTGTGTGTTCTGAAATCACTCATGCAAAGGATAGAGAAGAACACTGGGTGTCTTCCTCTACCTCCTGCATTGTTTCTGTGAGATGGAGTCTCTCACTCTAACCCGGAGCCTCTTACTGAACCTGGAGCTGCCATTTTTTTAAGGTCAGATTCCCTGACCAGTAAGCCCTGGTTATCCTATTGTCTCTCCTCTCCACAGTTCTGGGGTTATAGGTGTGCATGGCCATGCCTAGCCTTTTATACGGGTGCTTGGGATTGAACTCAGACTCTCTTGGGATCCTCTCCCAGCCTCCAAGAATATGTTAATTCTTTTTACCACAAACCTAGCACCAATGCTTGAAGCAATAATGATATATGTACATACTGCCCCTTTATGTAGTATCATCCTAATGATAACACTCATTGGGATTCACAATGCACATACTTGTTCAGTACCCTTGTAATTCCCATTAGGAATGAGGGATTTCCTGTTGCTTCTTACCTTCTGTGTCAGTCAGGGTTCTCTAGAGGAACAGAACCAATGCAATGCATATCTAGAATAAATGGGGATTCACTAGATTGGCTTACATAATAGAAGCTGGATAGTAGCCTCACAATGGCCATCTCCTCTCTGAAAAGACCAAGGGTTCACTAGCTGCTCAGTGCATGAACACAGACACCCTAACAGTCCCAAACTGGTGGTGAAGGACAAGAACATTCCTGCAGAGCTGCTGGTCTTCAGTCCACGTTGGAAAGCTGAGGAAGCTTGAGTCTAGGGTCAGTGGTGGACAGCTGTAGCACACTCACCAAAGAAAAGCCAAGGCAGGCCAGCAGTCAACATTACTTTTCCCTTGGGCCTCTTTTGAAAGGTGCTGTCTACTCTGAGGGAGGGTCTGTGCCCCTCAGTTAATCCGTTCTGTAAACATCCTCCAAGGCCCACCCAGAGAGCTATCACTTAGTTGATTCCAGATCAAGTCTACAATCAAGATTAACCACCCCACCTTCTTCAAGAGGATCACCAAGTGGTCATTTATATCAGTCAGTCTAACTAAGCCTTTTCTCTCCCGACTGTTAGGTTCTTCAAGACAGTGACCATAGCGCTCTCCTCTTTGAAGATCCATGTCCATCATAATAGTTGCCATGCCTGGGATACCCAGCCATGCATACTGGATGAATAGAAGGGTGTAGAAATTGAAACTTAGATTGAATTGGCCATTGCCAATTAAATAAAAGGGTATTAAATAAAAGTTTTCTTACTATAGCCAACTAAAACGTAATTCTGTCTGCAACAAGCCATCAAGTGTTGCCCACTTCCTCCATAGTGAGGGAATAAATCCAGGCATGCTGAGTTTGACTTCTGAAGACTGGAGAATCATCTGCAGCAGTTCAGTGGGTATCTCTTTTGATTCATCAGATTGCTTTCCCCATAACAAACCATTTCAATAATGCATTTGTTTTACAATAAGTTTCTCTTATATCTAGTTCTGAGGGCTGTTTGGAAGCACAATGTGCTTATAGTTTTCAAGTTTTACTGTTGAAGAATACCTAAATCTGAATATTTCCTTATCATCCTGAAAAATTCCCATCATGGACCCTCATGTGAATAGTACAATTTAGCCAATGGCCTCTTATAGATAATAGACCAATGTATCATAATTAAATAGAGCCAAGTCCATGCATCTTTTAAAATCATCAAATACACAGTCCTCCCGGTCACATAAATATAAATGAAAGCTGATTGTATTGTAGTCTGCAGGCGTACAGTGCTTGTGATGATAGCTGGCACACCAGCATAAGCTATTGATTATTAAAGACAGATATGAATTTTTCCAGCAGTGGTTGAACTCTTTAGTTTTCTCTTGTTGCTCACATTTTATAAAATCCATTCCTCTATTACCCCTGTGCAAGCAGGAGGGTTCTTTCATAAGAGGCCACAGCACTCCCAAGGTCAAGCTGGAGGCATACCTGTTCTTCCTTGCACCACCATGCGATGGCGCTCTGTCCTCAGCACACAGACCACTGTGGCCATTGGTGGGAGGTTCTGAGAAGTTAGAGGGGGATAATTACATTTATTCTCACACAGGCCAGATAACAGATGGCTTTCCTTTGATCTTTTTTAAGAAAGCCACTAAGTTTTTTTCAGAATTTTTTGTCATTTATCTTTTAACTCAACACAAAAGTTATTGAGGGGAGAATATTTGGGTAGAGTAGGAAGAACTGGGGATTCATCAGAGGTGTGCAACAAATGGCATTGGCAGAAAATACACATTAGAATGTTTTTCTTCTTGACAATGTTAGGAAAAGACACATTCTGTGAAATGGCCCCAGAATTTCTAAGTATTAAGTTGAACCATGTGAAATTGATGCCAGTTAGCTGGATATTTTAATATGCTTAATTTAATATGGTTCAACTGAGTTGATGGGGCTTAGGTACAGCATTCCCCAGAGATGGGGACTTGAGAGTCTTGGGGCTGAATTTGTAAATATAAAGTAAAATAAATCACATGGCTTTACTTACAGTTTTATATTTTTCTGTGGTGTACATGAAGGAGTACTAATGGAAATTATTGGGAATGGACCTCAATCTCCCTGTGTAACTACCACTTGATACCACTGCTTATGCTGGACTTGACGGAGAGGCACATGAGTGAACGCCCCCAATATGACCATCTATCATTGACATCAGTTCTGCCTATATTCCTAGACGCAGTCTCTCCCCTTTCTTCTCCCCCAACCCCATTCTTCTTATCTGTCACCTATCTGCCTATGACCTGAAGAAGATAGGAAATGAAGAGAAAAATTCAGCAGGAATTAGAAAATGTCCCCCAAATATATCATCTATAAATAGAGTAAGCATTTCAGTGAAGCAGAATCAGGCATATGGATCATAAGCTGTGATTTTACTAGTGTAAGCACTTAGAGGAGACACTTTTCAATTTAAAAGAATGTGTTTTGAAAACCAAAGAAAACAGGCTTTAGGGACTTGATGGTGATGTGCTTCTATTCTGTGTGGCACAAGAATCTTAAACAAACAGACCACATGTGCAATGCAATGCACTGATGGGACATACTGAAACCTCATTAGACTTTCTCCAGTCTCTCTCTTACTGGGGCTGTGAGTGCATGTATGTGGTATGTGATGTGTGTGCACGTGTGTGTGTATTTTTTGTTTTTTATGAGCATGTACTTAGACTACAAGGGAACATATTGGCATATAGATATCTCTGAGAGTCCCCTTTTCTTTTTCCCTCTATCTAAGCTTCAGTCTTAGATGTTGACTACAGCTATAATAACTTAGTAGAAAGAAAAATATATACAACACAAGACCATCCAAGTCCCTTAGCCCAAAGGGGTCCTGAGATATTCATTCTATAATTTATATTTTATAATTTAAAAGTATAAGCACATCTTTTAAAAAAATATATTTTATTTATTTATCTGAGAGAGTGAGAGAAAGAGGCAGAGAGAGAATGGGCATGCCCGGGCTCTCTACTGCAAACAAACTCCAGACACATGTGTCACCTTGTGCATCTGGCTTACGTAGGTCCTGGAGGATTGAACCCAGGTCCTTTGGCTTTGCAGGCACACGCCTTAACTGCTAAGCCATCTCTCCAGCCCACTATAAATACCTTTAATAAGAGTAACACATAGCCTTTTAAATTCTGTCACCTCCAGACTTAAGTTCAACATCAAATCATGCTGCTTTTCACATTTTTCCTTAAAAAAATTAAAAAAATATTTTTATTTATTTAATTGCAAGGAGAGAGAGAGAGAGAGAGAGAGAGAGAAGAGACAGACAGAATTGGCATACTAGGGCCCCTGTAAGGCCTAGCTGCTGTAAGAGGCTGGAAAGATGGCTCAGAGGTTAAGCTGCTTACCTGCAAAGCCTAACAACCTGGGTTTGATTATCCAGTGCCCATGTAAAGCCAGATGCACAAAGTGGCACGTGCATCTGGAGCATGCCCATTCTCTTTCTGCCTGCTTGCAAATAAATCAATAAAATACTTAAAAACTTTATATTGACAACATGCAAACATATATACAATATACCATGATCATAGTCCCCTCCCACAACTCTCCCCTTTCCTCCTCTGATATGCCTCCTTCACTGAGTCCCAGCTAGTCCTTTCATTTATTTATTTTTTCTTGTTGTTCATCCTTAAATTGTTTATTTCAATCTCGTATCACTTTTGTTCTGGTGTTCTGAAACTACCTCCTAATACTGCCTGTCATTCCAGAAAATCCATGGTAATCTCTGTCCTTCAAAACTGACCCTTCCCTCTAGCATCCAAAACTCCCCACAATCAAGTATATTACATATACCCATCTCCGTCCATCCCTACAGAGTGATGCATGTCCTCAACGCTTATAATTTGCTATAGATAGCAAGATGCTTCATAGCTCTTTCCTTGACTCAGGCTATCCCTTCTGCCCAGAATGATTTTCCTAAATTAGGCACTGTAAGTATTTTTCCATGTTCACATAATGGTGGGTTATACTTACATTTGTTTCTTGACTTAGTCTTCCTTTGTTGTAATGGTACCAACCTTGGAGCTACTTCAAGATGAAACTGTATCAGCCAGTGAGGCTTTGGGTTGCAGTCTTGGTAGAGCTAGAGGGTGTTTTGACTTCAAATAATTATTTAATTATTCCTCAGAGACGGATGCTTACCTTAGGTCTAGTAGATTATGTGTGCTGGTGTGTTTCTGTATGCAAAAAACCATTATTATCAAATATCTCAAAATAATTAAGAATCACTACTCTAGAGAAAAGTGTGTATGTGTGTGTGTGTGTGTCCCATGCTTGTTTTTCTTATTCTTAGAAAATTTCTTTTCATTCTAGACCATTTCTAATTGCATGCTATTTTCCACAAATTTCTTTTGTACATTCTCATTTATGACTCAAAAATACTTCACTGAAATTTTAAGCCATTCTTGATCTTTCCATTGGAACCATGTTATTATTAAAAACAGACGTTCAGTGGTCCATTGAGAACATTTCAACCTAAGCTTCAAAGATTTTTGAGAGATGTCAGATTATAGAAATGATTACTTTTATCATAGTTCTATTACTAGAGATCAAAGTCAGAAAATTTGTCAACACAAGTTAGAAAGGGATAAAACAACAATCACAGAAACTGTAACAGATATAAAAATTATCTAAAGGAGTTGAGATGCAGTCTTCTTTTGAAAATATGTTTAAATCTAACACTATAAAACATACACACAGGTATGCCAACAGATTAATATCCTATCAAATGCTCAATTAAAGCCCACCTGTCAAATACAACTATGGGTCTGAAATATATTTATTTTAAATTTTTTGTTTATTTTTATTTATTTATTTGAGAGCGACAGACAAAGAGAGAGAAAGAGGCAGAGAGAGACAGAGAGAGAGAGAGAGAGAATGGGTGCACCAGGGTCTCCATACACTGTAAACTAATTCCAGATGTGGGTGCCCCCTTGTGCATCTGGCTAACGTGGGTCCTGGGGAATCAAGCCTCGAACCAGGGTCCTTAGGCTTCACAGGCAAGCACTTAACTGCTAAGCCATCTCTCCAGCCCATGAAATATATTTATTTTAAAGAAAAATGATCTTAAATAGAGGTTGAAACTGAGAAAATATGTAAAGAGTATATGAGGGAAATTATAAACACTCTTTTCATATCTAAATACATAAGTCTTTGTAGTGATAAAACAAACAGCAACAAAGTTTGGGCTACTAAAGATAATTGAGAATGATTGATGGATTTTCCACTAGGAAGAATAATTTAAGATTCTTCTGATCTCAGACTTTTTTTTCTTTTCTGAATGTGTTAAATTATCTATGACATATTATGCCCAAGGTTTGACCAGGGAAATGGTTGTTCTTGGAAATCTAGGTAGGGACCAGACTTTTCTCCACTGGGTGAGGAAAAAGATTGTTGAAACTACAAAAATGTTGAAGATGGTACAAAATAAAAGGGGAGGAGCAATTAGGACTTGTATAAATGGAGAAAAATGGAGAAAAGGAGAAGGAAAGAAGAGGAGGAGAGAAGGAATGAACAAGAGACTGCTGTAATGTTAGTTTCTCGTAAGTTTGCTCATAGGTAGAATACTTTCTTTTGATAGGGGTGTGACTCAGTGGAGTTTTTGTTTTGGCCTTCATACATACTTTTTATTTTATTTCATTTTTATTAAGTAGAAACTTTGGTGTATAGACGAATCATGCATTGGTACTGTCTGTCCCCTCCTCCCTTGGGGTTATGGGTTGTGAGTTGTGAGGATAGAAGTCAGTTATTTTGGGAAAGGGGTAGTATCTCTGGATATTCCCTCCCACCCTGCGGCTCTTATAATATTTCTACCCCTCTTCCACAAATTTCCCTGAGTCTTGTGGGTGTACTTTAATTCTACTTTAAAGTTGAGCTCTCAGCAGAATCTGAATTTCTGCTCTGCTGCATTTTGAGTATCCTCAGTGTCTGTCTCCATCACCCTGGTCCAGGTTGCCATCCTTGCTGTGGAAGCAGTTCTCTTACCCATCTCACTACTTCCTCTGGTTTCACCTGGGCCCTAGCTGATGTGTGAGGGGTGGTCAATTATCTTTTGGTTGTCCCTGGTTCTCATTACCTACTGAGAAAGAAAAACAGATTCTCCAATGACAAGTGAGAGCAAGCTCCTAAGACCCCATCATTGAAGTAGACTTAAAACACACCCAACATGGCTCAGGGAATTTTGCTGAAGACAGGGGCGAAAAGATTGTTAGAGCCACAAGTTGGGACATTTTGCACAGAGACATTGCCTCTCACCCATAATTGACTGCTGTCCCCATAATGCATTACCCACAATCCCCATGGGATTGACCTGCATCCCCAATGAGGAAGGCTTCTTCAGAAAAGGGGCAGGGAGGAGGGAAAGGATGGTACCAACATGTGATGTTTACATACAAAATATGTTCATATCTAATATAATAAATAAAAAAAGAGTGAGATAAGCATAGGTTAAAGGGGACAAGCACTTTTAATTTAGAGAGATTTTGATGTGTGTAATCTTTCTTTTGGCCAAAATCTAGTGAGAGATTCTCATTGGAGTCCATAATCTTGTTCTTCATAGGATTATGACTTGGTTCTTGTTCTAGCTATAGTTTCTTTTCCACTGTGCAGATCTCTTAGAAGACATATTCTCTGCTCCTTAAGCTGTCCAGAAAAAGGGATAAGAGATAATTGTGTGGAGGCAAGAAACTAAGGGCTACCCTGGTGAAGAATAGAAGATAATTGCCTTTTGATAAGGGCTGAGTTGGGACTGGAACTATTAAAAAGCAAAAGCCATAAGCAATGTACTCTTACCATAGGAATCTCTGGTCTTTTTTTAAAAAATATATTTTATTTATTTATTTATTTGAGAGAGAGAAAGAGGGAGGGAGGGAGAGATAGATAGATAGATAGGTAGATAGATAGATAGATAGATAGATAGATAGATAGATAGATAGATAGATAGAGAGAGAATGGATACGCCAGGGCCTCCAGCCACTGCAAAGAAACTCAGATGCATGCATCTGGCTTACGTGGGTCCTGGAGAATTGAACTGGGATCCTTTGGCTTCACAGGTAAATGCCTTAACCACTAAGCCATCTCTTCAGCCCAGACTCACTGGTCTTAGTGTGTCCCCCCTCCCCCCACCTCTCAACCCCACATAAAAGCAGTTTTGAATGGTCCACTGAAGACTCGGTTTTAACAGTGGTGTTTAATAGCTCCTTGTGCACTGTGTGCCATTTCATAAAATGTAAGTTTGATTTGAACGAGTGACCAATATCTTGTACTATTTTCTTCATAGACAAAACATGGCTACTGAGCCCAGGAGAGAGGCATGTCTACCTGTTACAACTCTACTGAGGCTGCAGCAACAAAACAGCTTAAACTGACTGGCTCTCCAACAAAGGAACTTATGTCTTGGGAGGTTTCAAGCTGGCAATCATGATGTCAGCATTGGCAAATCCTGGTAACAGCTCTCTTCTAAGCTGAATTCTACCTTGCTTTGAAATAGATTGAGTTATCTCTGTAACCAATTTATTCCAACTGCCCTAGATCTTTGGATCTCCAGAATCATCTGGTCTATGGAGGGTCACAAATATAAGAGAAATATTTCCCTCAAGAAATAGAGCAGTGTTGAAATCTGAAGTTGTTACCTGGCCATCTAACATTCCTCTTGCTTCTGAAAAACAGGTAAAAATAAGTGCTCCATTTTCCCCAGAGTAACTGATCCTTATTGCCAATGGGAAGCAACGTTGCTATTTTCCAGTGTGGATAGGAAAATTCTTCATAAAACCCAAAGAATTTTCTGTGATTTGGTTGAGCTTTTTCTTATTCAATGATAAAATGCAATGACCCTCCACAAGATTTCCAAGAGTTTATGCATCTTGAAATACATCTGGGCTATCCCACCAGGCAAAGAACCCTAACCCCTGAGATGCTACATGGAAGAAAAGAGATATAAAAAAATACTGTACAATTATGTCTTCATTACTGTTTCATGAATATATTCATCCATTCTAACTTTTCCTTCTCTCCTGTGGCCTTTCATATTTAATTAGATTTAATGAATTCTGTAGAATAGTCCACAGGTTATTCAGTATCCAGACAGAACTGTGAAAGGTGTAGAGGACTGGATTAGTTTTCATGCTGTGTTGGACTATCTGACAAAAGAAATTTAAGGGAGGAAGGATTGACTTTGGTTCACAGTTTGATGGGATACAGTCCATCTGGCATGATGGCAGGGAGCACAATAGTGGTATGAACATGCAGGAAAACTGCCCATCTCACATTTTGGTCAGAGAGTGAACAGAGACTGGAGTAAGATTGTAAAATCTCAAGATCTGCCTCAATGACCCTCTTCCTCCACTAAGGCCCCATCCACTGAACAATTCACAATATCTTAAATGCACCATCATCTGGGACCACATGTCCAAACACATGAGTCTGTGGTGGCCATGTGCCATATTCTGAGATCTGGGATTTGGAGATGGAAGGAATAGCAGCTGGAGACTTCCTTAGTGCTCCAGAGTTTCAAGTCTCCGCTTTTCTTGGCCTGTTTGTTCATTAATGGCCTAATACTTTCTCTGAAATTACCTTACTATTCTCACTACCTTTCTTTTTACTCATGGAAAGTAAGGCATTGGAAGAATATTGTTTACATTGACTGCTTAGATCCAGTCACTTGTTAGTGGAAAAATATTTTCTTATATCTTTGAAATTAAGCCATACTTTATTTCTTATTTCTAGTTACAAGCCTTTTGTTAGGCTGTGTAATTGCTCTCTTCATAAAGTTTAAGCCTTTCAGCCGGGAATAGTGGTGCACGCCTTTAATCTCAGCACTCGGGAGGCAGAGGTAGAAGGATTGCTGTATGTTCGAGGCCACCCTAAGAATACAGAGTGAATTCCAGGTTTAAACCTTTCAAATAACTGCAGATTTTATTTGGTCTTGGAATTAGAAATATTTATCTCCATTAACCCTTTATTTTTACCAGCCTTGGTGACTATGCTACAGTTTTATTCTCTGTTCTCAGACGTGCCCAGGTTGAGCACTGGGTTCCAAAGTGAACATGTTCAATGCTATTAGAGTCAAGAAGAAGGAATCACTGCTTCTCTTTATGAAGTAGCATGTTCATATGGACACTAGAAAAAAATCTGCTCCTTTTGGGGTTGTTAGCTTTCATATAACATCTCCAAATGTTCATGTTCTGTATCCCTTTAAAATGCTTTCTGTCTTTCCCCTTTTCCCATCCTTGTATCTTTAACCACTATGCATTTACTTACTACTATGCTGTCTTTACTGGTATTAGCAACAATTCTTAATTTAGCAGCATCTGCAAACTTCGGTGACATTCCGTTTGCTGTCTGTGCAAGATCACTAATAAATATGTCAACCATAGTATCTTGGAAAGTTGCTACCACACTTCTTCATTTCAGGAAAAAGTGAAGATGTAAAAGTTTTCCCCACTACCTAAATGCTGAGCTCTCTTCCCTGTCTGCTCAGCTTCTGAGCCTTCCCAAGTGTGTGCTGAGAGGCAGCCTGCCCCGTCAGCAGAAACTGGGCAGAGTGCTTCGTCTTGTCGTGTGTTCACTGTGTTAAAATGAATTTTCCTAAAACAAAAAAATCACTGGCTTGTATTAAATTGACCCAAAAAATGTCAAAAATATTTCTAAAAATTTGAAATGTGGATGCTTGAGAAGTCAGAAAGGCAAAGAACTGACGAATGAAAGATTTTATTCTCTCCAAACAGTTTTGTTCGTGTGTGTGTGTGTGTGTGTGTGTGTGTGTGTGTGTGCATGGTTGTATTTATGAGTTCATAGATGTGTAGGAGTATGTCTGTGTTTGGATATATGTGTGTAAATGTGCATACTGAGGCTAGATGTCAATGTCAGATGTCTTCCTCAATTGTTCTCCATATTATTTTTGAGATAGTCTTTCACTTCTCACTAAATAGGAAGCTCAGCAAGCTTCAGGATCCTCCTGTCTCTGCCCCCCCCGGGGGGGGCGCTGGGATTACAGATGCACACTGGCATTCCTTACTTTTATGCAGGCACAGAGGATCCAAACTGAGGTGTTCATGTTTGCATGGCAAGCACTTTACTTACCAAGCCATCCCACAGCCCCTCCAAAAGTGATTTTGAGGGAGAGGTTTATACTCTTAGAAGATATAGAAGGAAGGAAGGAAAGAAGGAATGAAGGAAGGAAGGAGAAAGAAAGGAAGGAACAAAGGAAGGGAGAGAGAAAAGAAGAAAATAATTGGATATATTAGTTACTCTCTCATTGCTGTGAACAAATACCAGATGAAAAGCAAATTAGGGAGGGAAAGGGTTTGTTTTCATCTTAAAATTTCAAGGAAAAGTTCCATGGCAAGGAAGGCATGATAGCAGGAGCTTGAAGCAGAGCTTGTAAAATTGCACTAAGTCAGGAAGCAGAGGGTGAACAGAACTTGAGGCTCTGCTATGAAATGTCAAGGCTCACCTCCAGAGATGTACTTCCCACAACCTTCTCAAATAGTGCCTTAGCTGGAGATCAAGTGTTGACACACATGTGCCTATGGGAAACATGGTACATTCAAACCACTACAAAAAGAAAGATGGAAGAAAGGATTGAAGGAAGAAAGGGAGAAAGGGAGGGAGGGAAGAAACCCACGTATCTATCTCTTAGCTATGACTTCACTAAAATTCATTTCTCCCCTTTGTCTCTCTTAATTGTCCTCTTATATCTCTTGTACTATTCTACATCCATCTGGTGTTGGATTTCCAATAAACAAATATACTCCAAGCTTTAGAAGATCATCCAGATCCTTCTTCCTTCCCTCCCTTCCTTCTTTCCTTCCTTCCTCCTCCTCCTCCTTCCTTCTTCTTCTTTTTGAGGAAAGGTCTCACTCTAGCCCAGTCTGACATAGAATTCACTATGTAGTCTCAGGCTGGCCTCCAAATCACAGTAATCCTCCTACCTCAACCTCCCAAGTGGTGAGATTAAAGGCCTGTTCCACCATGGCTGGCCAGATTCTTTATGTTAAGCCATGGGCAAACTCTGTAGGTAGAGCAGTTAAATAAGTAACCTTTTCTCTTCCTATTTTTCCTCCAGCTGCTCTGTTTTTTTTTTTTTTTTTTTTTTTTCAGTCATAGGAAACTCACACAGGGAGACATCAGCTAGGTGGAGGTTAGCTGACCTTTTCAACTCTAAAACGGACCAAGAACCAGGAATCCAGGAATCAAGAGAATTTTTTTTTTCAGATTCCAAAATAGGCAGTCTCCATGCTTAAGCCCAATGGTTGTGATTTTACATGTGACCCAAACACATTTGTGACAGGGTAATTTTGGAGGGTGATTGTGATTCTCAATGTTTCTGTATATACTAATGATGAGAGAAGAAAAGTTTGTTCAAAAGTGTGAAGATCCAAAAAGACTGGGAGTGTGGGCCATGCTGCAGTGTGGGTGAGTCCCCTGTGGCCTTTGCAGCATCTCCCTGCTCTGTGTACACTCCAGGAGGAGCACAGATGGTACCTGAAGGAACTTAGCACTTAACGTGTGTGGACAACTGATGACCACTGGGTCTCAGGGAAGTCTTCCTGCAATCTTGGAAAAGCAGAGTCCAGTAATGCTCAAGATTGATTCTTGCCAGCCAGATGGCAAGGTGCTCAGTGTCAGATGTTGAAAAGTTAAAGACATTAAAGGACTATTATATGTCTTATCCAAGTTTGCTGCCGGAGAATTAGTCTCACCGTATTTGCATATGTGGCTGCTCAGTTAACAGTAAACTAAGGCAGTAGTTTATCATTTACCACAGTGAGTTTCTGTTACTGACCAAAGGATAAAATAGCCTTTGTTCATTTTGGAACAGTTAATAAAGGAACTCCAAAGACCTATTATGTTCCAGTAGATGTGGACAGGCCATTGTCCCCAAATATTTTATCTCTCCTTCCTCTAAGTCACAAAGGATTCCCTTTCTACCATGTTCCCAAGATTCTCTTATAGCTGCATTGGCCATGTGACCAATTTTTAAGTAATGGAATATGGATAGAGGAAATGTGACCTAGTTTTTGTAGTCATCCTTAGAAACAAAGGTGCCTGTGTTTGTTACTCCCCTTTCCATTTCCTTGGGCTAGAACAGAGAATAGCATGTAGGAAACAAAAATAGCATCATGGAAAATGGAAGAGGAGATGAAGAAAGCATGGCTCCTTGAATGACCTCTTGAAATGGATTAGGCCTAAGCTAGGCAGACCACTATTTGGGAGAGAAATAAACCCCCATCTTATTTAGTCACTGTATGTTTGGTTCCTCTATGTGAAGGCAGATTAGCTTTCCCATTATATACATAATAGACCACAGTCCTGGATTGTTATAATAAACCTTTGTGAAACTGTAAACAGTATTGTATTTTCTTTACTTTAGAAAGTGCAGATTGATTTAAAGAAAATTCAAAAGAAAGATTTGGTCTTTAAACTTTAGGCAGCAGCATACTCATGAGCATGGAACTTTTTTTCATACCACTAAATGTCTTTTGGAAACATTCATTTGAATAGTCCAACATTTGGGATATTCATAATTTATTCATGAATCTCATGTTGTTAGTTTTGTAAATCACTTCCAGGTTTTCATTTTATTTGTGGTGCTACCCTGAGTATTGTGTCACATACATCTCATTCCTCATTTTGTATCTTTCTAAGGACAGCCTTTTAGATGTAAAGCACACTCTCCCTCTTACTTTTTATGTCACCTCTTCAAATAGCTCTAATATCAAAAAATACTTTCACATATTATAAAACAAAGTATTTTAAAATCAGTTTTTCTAAACTTATCTCTATGATATAAGTTGTCCTCTAATGTGGACTTCAAGGCAGTCTTCAATTAGCTCACAATCTTTTCAGAAGTGTCTTTCATTTCTCTTTCTTTCTTTCTCTCTTTCTTTCTTTCTTTCTTTCTTTCAGACAGAGAGAGAGAGAGAGAGAGGGAGAGAGAGAGAGAGAGAGAGAGAGAGAGAGAGAGAGAATGGGTCTTATGGGCATTCGAGGGTCTTCTGCCACTGCAAATGAGCAAATGAACTCCAGATACATGTACCACTTTGTGTGTCTGGCTTTATGTGAGTACTGGAAGATTGAACCTGGGCCACAAGCTTTGTAAGAAAGTGCTTTCAACTGCAAAGCCATTTCTCCAACCCTTCAGTAGTCTTTTATTAGACTTGTGTGTGAGCTCCAGTTATATACACGATTCCATTTCTTTAACACATCTTAACCTTTCCCACCTTCTTGTTCTTCTTTCAGTTGACCCATAGTCCAGTTGTGTTAAGACATGACTTAGTATTTACTTTCTAATTTTAGACTTCTCAGAATTTAGAATCACTTGGATATTTGATCCTACCGACTTATTGGAGCTCTTACATTGTAATGACTTTTCAGCGTTTGACATACTTCATGGGATAACTCAAGAAGAATCCTAGATGACCATGCTAATATAGTTCTTGAATTTTTACAAGTGTATTTTCATGGTCAGTTTGGGCTGCATATTGAAGTGTCATAGACTGGGTGGCTCATGAAGACCAGAAGTTTAATTCTTACAGTTCTGGAGACAGGAAGTCTGTGACCAAGGTGCCACCATGGTCAGGTTCTGGTGACACTCTTCTGGCTTGCTATTTCCTCACCTGGAAGACAGAGAGATGGGATAAGAGAGCTCTTTGGGAGCCTTTCATTGGGATATTAATCCCATTCATGAGAGTACTGCCCTCATGACCAGATTATCTCCCAAAGGCCCCAACTCCTAATACCATCACATTGGAGGAAATAAGTCTTCAATATATAAATTTATTGGCAGACACAAACATTCAAATGGCCCACTAACTATATTTTTTTTATGATGGATAACTTTGGTTGTTAACTTGACTGTACTGAGCATGACTGAAAACTGGTAAAACATACTTCTGGGAGTATCTATTAGGATGTTTCCAGAAAAGATTGGTATGGAGATCAGCAAATTAAATGAGGAAGACCTGCCCTGAATGCGCATCACACCATCCAATAGACTGGGGGTCTCAGATGAAATTTCCAAAGGACAAAAGAAGATGCTCCACCAGGTATACCTTGACCCCTTCTAATCTGCTGTTCCTATTGTATATGGCCATCTGCTTCTAGAATCTTCAGCCTTTGAACTTGGGTTTGCATCAGTAATCTCCAGGAGCTTTCAGACCAGCAGTGTCATCCATGCCTCATGTTCTGAAGCTTCCTTCTTCATAGACCAAATAAGCTACTATTTCCCCTCACTCTCCAGTATGCACATGCTTTTGTTGCCTATTCACATTCTCGTCATGTAGGCCAATTGAACAAATGTCTTCTTAAAATCATTTTTATCCTTTTCCTCTGAAAAGTTCTAATACTCTTAAAAAATATTAGACCATATATATATACATATATATATATATCTATATATATCTATATATATACATATATATATAATGTCTGTACGTGATTATTCTCCTATAGACCCAGAGTGATCAGAACTAGACATCATTTGCTTACAATCATCCTGCCAAATTCATCAACAGCAGATAAACTTCTTAGCCAAGGGCATCTGATATAGACTGGCCAGAATGGGGAGGAGGACACTGCCATGCAGTAATGAGAGACACATTCTTATAGCAGAAAGGGCTGGTCCCCAGAGTTAACAGTCAAGGTGGGTCACATTCAGATCATGTAAATAGAGGAAGCTAGGTGAGACAGATAGGAATTTAGAGCAAAAAAAAAAAAAAAATTTCAAGAAAAGTTGAGCTCAGAGACCTTGTCTTGAGGGGGAAAGAGTGGCTTCCTCAATTCTAATACCATCCTTCAACTTCCCAATTATAGCTTATGTGAGGCTTAACCTACTTCCTTTTCTTTACTTCAGACAGCATTCTAGTATATCACTATTTCATTTACTAATCTTAAATGGGTTCTACTTCATGTGACTTAAAGAACTTTGAGTGGTAAAGTTTTCAAATTAGGGTTCTAAATTTTTTACTGGTAGAAAGGAAACAAATATAAATTGGCTTGAATAAATTTTTAAATTTCCTATATTTTTCTTTGTTCTTCATTATCTGTTGTTCTATTATAGAATATATGCTCTTTAAAAAAGTATAATTCCATTATAAAATCTTAAAGATTTGAGTTTATATGGGTTTGATTGTATTTGAGCTCCAGTCCTATCATTTACTAGCTGTGAGTTATACGAGAAAACTGCTGGAAAGCCATTTATACCATTGGGATTAGAAACTGTGATTACCCACCAGGGGAAAGCATTTGAGTCAGTAGCCTAACAATTACATTCATAATTCCCCCCCTGAGCAAGTATCATGCATAAAATGAATGCATAGGATTTTTAATAAAACTAAGTTCATCAATTGAACTTATGTAAATATTTGCTGTATTTGGGGCTGGAAGTTAGAGCCCTGTATTTAGATATAGTGTGTGGTATGTTTGGGTAAAGTATCACTTGAAGGAAGAAAGAATAGAGGCATAATGGGAAGGTAATTGAGATGTCATTACTAAATAAAATAAAAACCTCAGATAGATAATAAGATATTTAAAGTAATGTACTGTGCAGCTTTGATATAAATATTCATATTTTACAGCTATACTATTTGGAAAGGGAAGTAACAAGAGCCTGCATTTCTGGAGTCCTTACTGCACACAGGCTCCGCTTTGTACTTGCTCATCACATGTACAATATAAACTAACCCTCAGCTACTTCCATGATGTGGATTCTGTAATAGTGTCCATTTTGCAAGTGAGACCATTTAGATTTAGGGGATAAAATGATCCTTTCAAGATTCTAAAAACACATAATCTCCCTAATTTTTATTCATGTCAAAGTATACCACTTCATTAAAAACTCTTCTGTCATGTGAAAAGGAAGAAAATAACACAATCTTGTATAAATCATGGTTTTCCTTGCTCTTCTCCACTAGCGCAGGACCTCCAGAGCTATGTCGAGTTCACCCTAGTTACTTCTAGCAGTGTCTGGGGTTTGTTTCATGTGTGTTAATGATCAAATATGATTGGTCACCATGTGATGCAGCAATCACTCTGGGTCAGCTAAGTGAAGAGACTTTCAGGACTCTAACAAGGTATACTCATGAAAGATGTATGATAAGCAAAGGACACATAGCACCAGGAGAAAAAAAAAAAAAAAAAAAAAAACAACAACCATGAAGCTGGTCACCTGGAACACCTGAGCCCAGCTTCCAAGTCTTCCCCCACTTGTGCAGAAGAGGAGTCACCTAAGAACCGTAAGCCAGCCCACATGGTAATAAGATGGCTGTCTCAAGGAAGATAAGGCAGAGGCATCCTGGGAGGTCTTTACTTATAGCTAAGCAATCAAACAGCCAACATCAGGGAGAGAGACCAGGCAGAGCAGGTATGAACCGTCGTTCTTTACATTTTCACTAAACAATATAGACAAGCAGATGCTGGATGCCTCCAGAGGCAATTTCAAGCTCTAAGCAGCACATTATAAATCATTAGCTGTGTATTTCATTCTTGCCTGGTCAAAGATCTGTAGCACAGCTCCAGGTATCCCTGGAGATGCTTACAAACTGATGCTTTAATTCAATCATATTCCTACATATGTGAATTTTCACAAAGAGGGAAATGTTCTTGAACCACGATGTCCAACTGGTCAGCTGTGAGTCAAAGGTGACAGATGTACACTTGAAATGTGGCTAGTGTGAAGAAGATCTGCAAATGGTAGTAATGCTGGTTTAAGTAGCCAGGTGTGACTAGTGCTGCTGTATTTGACAGTGCAGTTGCAGTCTCTTTCTGCACTATGTCTACTGGACACCACTGTGTCCAGTGGAAACCACTGATGCTTCCATCCAGTGTTGTTTTCCTTTGGGAAGCATTGCTGTCATGTTTGCTAAGGACAGTTCTGTCCACTGAACATTGCTGCACCCTTTGCTGGGGATTGTAGTGGATGGTCTGAGGTACCCAAGGTGACTGATAGACACTGTTGGTGGCATATTCAGCCATCACCCCATGTACTCACTAGCAGAAACTTATTCCCATTCTAGTCACTTAAAATTCCAGTTTTTCATTTCTCCCTCTTCCTTTGCATTTATAGCATGAACGCATGACCTAACCCTAGTGAATGCAACCTGAAGAAGCATGTAGTTGTACAAGTGCAACAGACTGGAAGTTTGTGTCTCACCCAAATTTATATGGTGAACTTCTGTCACCAAATTAATGGCATTAGGAGGTAGAGGCCTTTAGGGAGACCATTAAGTCTTAAGACAGAACTCTTCCGTATATGGGTAATGTCATTATAGAAGGGAACTCCAGAAAGCTCTCTTGCCTTCTCTGAGACATAAAGATAAAACAAAAAATCTCTAGTCAACAACCTGGAAGATGCTTCTTCAGTAGTAAACCAAGTCATATGAAAGGACACAGCTGCACCCTTTGTGCAGTCTTTGTCCTATAGCAACCTGTGCTGGACCACAGAGGGGCAAACCCAGGGACCAAGTCAAGATTCTGAGGATGACAGAGTAGAAAGAGGCTGGTTGCTGGGTTTCATGATCCAACCAACCCTGCAAATAACTTCTTCATCATTTATTGTTAGGTTGGTTCAATGATAAGAAGGTGCTACAAATCCCACGATGCATTGAGTAATATCTCTCCCTATTCACAGATGTCACTGCATGGCAGCTGAGGGAGGAAATAGCAGTAAATGATAAGGGCATATTTTATTCAGAATTTTTCCTACTGAGGTTTTGTTGAAAGAAAAAGCTTGGGATATACCTCAATGACAGAGTCTTGCTTAATCTGCATGAGGCGCTGTGTTCAATTGCCAGTACCACAAACAGACAAACAAACAAAATCCCAACTTGAAAAGACACTATAGAGAAAGCTGTGTGTATAACAAACCTGCTAGGAGACTTTACTAGTTGACTGAGCACAACTCTTGCTTTAGATATACTTCACACAAAGCATGTAGGTAAGCTGGTGGGAAAAATAAAAGATAAAAGAGAGACAGGGAAAAAAGAACCTATTCAGAGGGGCTTACTGATGTCAGAAAGGGGCAAATACCAATAATTTTTAACATTTCTATTGCTCTTTCTTCCTTACTTTTTTGCATCTTTCACTTGTGCTTCCTGCTTTGCCTAGCTGTATTACCTTAACTCATTTGCTGAGGAGAAAGTGCTTTCAGAGAAAGAAAGCCTAGAGTGAAAGAAAGCATTTCATAGACCACTCACTGTCTTCCCTCCAGGGGGCCACTCACTGGATTGGTTGTTTATATTTCCCATGCAAGCATTTATTCTTTCATGCAAATGTTTGTAGGCATCAAAAAATATACTACTGCTTTTTATGTCTTTACATATTTAAAATAATTCAGCCATATTCCACATCTCTTTCTTAAATTTAGGTTAATTAACTATCATTGGATTTTTGCTAAGCATTGTTATTTGAGCTTTATCTGTCTTGAAACAAAAGCTCTATTTCACTATAAGAGGTGCTACACAAAACACACTGATTAAGTAAGCTGTTGGTTATTTTGCTGTTGAGAGAAAAATATTTTATGCTTAAAATTGAGCATCTTCAATAAAGTTTTATTTATGTATACAGTTTGAGTCAGCTTGTTCCAGGTTTATGAAAACCACCCTGGTCACTCTAAGTCCAAAATACCCAGACATGACTACGTTCAATATTTGTAGTTGGCTTGTTCAGTATTTTCTTCTAAAACTATAAATTGAATGTCTATAGCACTATATGTTTTTCCATTTTGACATAATCTGTTATCTCTGTACCTCTACCAGATACCACACATACCATTCTTCTTTTTAATATAACTCTACCACAGTTTTGATTGGATCAATGTATAGTTTTAAGCCTGAGACCAAATCAATGTTGAGTCATACTATGATCAAATCATTAACATTTTCTGCACAACTTTTTGTGTACTCTGAAGTTAACAATTTATTATTGCTTTTCCATTGCTTATAATCTGTGCATACCCCAAACCTGCCCTAATTGTTAATTAACAGTGGATACTCTCTGGATTCCATTGTCTTGGAGCAGATGCTACTGACACCTTCTGATCTGCTATAATCTACAGCCCTCTGTGCTTAGAAACATGCAATTTAATTGACATTTTCCTAATGGATAGCATGTTTAACATATAAAAGATTTTTTTTTTTTTTGTTTTCAAGGGTCTCACTCTAGCCCATGCTGACCTGGAATTTACTATGTAGTCTCAGGGTGGCCTTGAATTTACAGGGATCCTCCTACCTCTGCCTCCTGAGTGCTGAGATTAAAGGTGTGCCACCACGCCTGGCCTTTAAAAGAAATTTTTATTGACCCTTTGTATTTCTTTTTTAGAGAACTTTCTATTCAGTTCATTAGAATATGTATTGACTGGAAGATTTTTTTTGCCTTTAAATTTTGCAGTTCTTTATATATTACTCTTCCATATGATGCATAGTTGCAAAGACTTTTTCCCCATTTGATGGGTTATTTCTTCATCCTGGTAATTATTTCTTTTTTTTCTCAATTTTTATTAACATTTTCCATGATTATAAAAAAATATCCCATGGTAATACCCTCCCTCCCCCACTTTCCCCTTTGAAATTCCATTCTCCATCATATCCCCTCCCCATCTGAATCAGTCTCTCTTTTATTTTGATGTCATGATCTTTTCCTCCTCTTATGATGGTCTTGTGTAGGTAGTGTCAGGCACTATGAGGTCATGGATATCCAGGCCATTTTATGTCTGGAGGGAGCACGTTGTAAGGAGTCCTGCCCTTCCTTTGGCTCTTACATTCTTTCTGCCACCTCTTCCTCATTAGACCCTGAGCCTTGGAAGGTGTGATCGAGATGTTACTCAGTACTCCAGTCACTTCTTTCCAGCACTATGATACCTTCTGAGTCATCCCAAGGTCACTGCCAATGGTAATTATTTCTTTTGCTACACAGAAGCTCATTTGTTTCATGTAATCACACTTGTCTATTTTGGGGATTATTTTTATGTTATTGGAATCCTATTCAGAAAATTCTTGCCAATGTATATATGTTAAAGTGTTTTATCTGTTTTCCTCTAGCAGTTTCAAAGTTTTGGGTCTCAAATTAAGGTCTTTGATCCATTTTGAATAGTTTTTTTTTGGGGGGGGGCAGGTGAGAGATACAGATCTAGTTTCATTTTCTACAAGTAGCTATCCAATTTTCTGAGCACCATATACTGAAGGTGCTGTGTTTTCTCTGATGTGTGTTTTTGACACTTTGGTCAGAAACTAGATGGCTATAGCTATGTAATTTTATGACTAGGTCTTCTATTCATTGGTTTACATGTCTGTTTTGTACCAATATAATTTTGTTTTATTACAATAGTTTTGAAGCATGATTTGAGGTCAGGTGTTATGGTACTTGCAGTATTGCTCTTTATGGTTAAGATTAGTTTGCCTACTCAAAGTCTTTTGTGTTTCCATATGAGTCCTAGAATTTTTTTTCTAGTTCTGTAAAGAATGTCACTGAATTTATTTCTTGATTTTCCAATAACCCTGTAGATTGCTTTTATTTATAGCCATTTTCACTGTATCAATTCTGCCTATTCATGAGCATAGGAAGTCTTTCCATCTTTTGGTATCTTCTTTAGTGTCTTAATTTTCATTGTCGAGATCTTTCATCTGCTTGGTTAGGTTTATTCCTAGGTTTTTCAGTTCTATTAAAGTATTGTGAATGTGACTTTCCCCTCAGCAAATTCTTTTTTTTTTTGGTTTTTTGAAGTAGGGTCTCACTCTAGCCCAGGCTGACCTGGAATTCACTGTGTACTCTCAGGCTGGCCTTGAGCTCATGGTGATCCTTCTACCTCAGCCTCCTGAGTGCTGGGATTAAAGGCGTGCGCCACCATGCCAAGCTGCAAATTCTTTATTGATCTTTAGAAAAGCTACTGATTTTTGTATGTTAATTTAGTATCCTCCTACTTTCTTGAATTTGTGTACTTCATCTGAGACTTTTCTGGTGAAATCTTAGGTTCTTTTAAGTATTAGGATCATATCATCTAAACTAGACATAATTTGTCACTTTCTTTCATGTTTATATCCCTTTTCTTGCTCTTGTCTTATTGATCTAGATAGGACTTTAAGTGCTATATTGAATAAGAGTGTAGTGAGCAAGTACTTCTGCATTGTTCCTGATATTAGAGGAAATGTTTTCAGGTTTTATTTCTGTTTAGTATATAGTTATAGGTTTGTCATTTATAGTCTTTATTATGTTCTTCCTATTCCTAGTTTATGGACTTTTAACATGAAGGGTTGCTAAACTTTGATAATCATCTTTTCTTCATTTATTGAGTAGATCATGTGTTTTATATCCTTAAATCCATTTATTTGTTACTTTTTATTCATTAATTTGTCTGCATTGAACCAACCTTGAATTCCTTGGTGGAAGCCAACTTGGTCATGGTGTAGGATATTATTAATGTGTCCCTGATTTCAATTTATAAGTATTTTATTGAGAATTTTTTAAAGGATATTGTATTTTAATTTTTGTTTATTTTTATTTATTTATTCATTTGAGAGTGACAGAGAAAGAGGGGGAGAGAGAGAGAGAGAGAATGTGTGTGCCAGGGCTCCCAGCCACTGCAAACAAACTCCAGATGCATGCACCCCTTGTGTATCTGGCTAACATGGGTTCTGGGGAATGGAGCCTCAAACCGGGCTCCTTAGGCTTCACAGGCAAGCACTTAACCGCTAAGCCATCTCTCCAGCCCTTATTGAGAATTTTTATATCTAGGCTCATCTGAAAAATTGGTCTATAGTTTGATTTTTTGTTGCTTCCTTATCTAATATTAGCGTCAGGATAATGTTGACTCTGGGAATGAGTTTGGTACTATTCTTTCTCTTTCTGTTCTGTTTTGAGGAATAGATATTTGTGCCAGCTCTTCCTTAGAGGACTGGTAGAAATTGACAGCAAATCCTTTGGATCCTGAGTTTTTCTTCATTGAAAGAATTTTTATTACTATCTTGGTTTTGTTGATCTTCTCAAGTTGGTAATTCCCTCTTGATTTAATCTTTGCAGTTCATATGTGTTTAGGAACTTGTCCATTTCTTCTAGATTTTCTAGGTATGTTTGGAATAAAAGTTTTCAAGTGACCCTCTACCACTGGAATCTGTTATAATATCTCCTTTTTCATCTCTTCTATTATTAATTTGGGTCTGCTTTCTTTCTCTTGGTTATGTTAGCTCAGGATTTTCAATCTCTTTTATCTTTTCTTTTTTTAAATTTTTTGTTTATTTTTATTTATTTGACAGCGACAGACAGAAAGAGAAAGGCAGATAGAGAGAGAGAGAGAATGGGCGCACCAGGGCCTCCAGCCACTGCAAACAAACTCCAGACGCGTGCGCCCCCGTGTGCATCTGGCTAATGTGGGTCCTGGGGAGTCAGCCTTGAACCGGGGTGCTTAGGCTTCACAGGCAAGCGTTTAAACACTAAGCCATCTCTCCAGCCCTCTTTTATCTTTTCAAAATCCAACTCTGTAGTTGATTCTATTTGTTGTTCTTTTAGTCTCCATTCTGTTAGTTTATACCCTTATCATTATTATTCTTAGCCATCTACTATCTTTGGGTTGGGCTTGTTTTTGATTTTTCTAAGTCCTTGAGGTGTACCTTTAGGTTATTTATGTGAAATCTCTCTAGTTCTTTAATGCAAACACTCATAGCAAGAAACTATCTTCTTAGAACTGCCTTAGATCTATGCTAAAGATTTGGGTGAATTATGTTTTCATTTTGACTGAATACTAGGAATTTTTAATTCTCTTTATTTTTTTAAGTACCCACAGGTTATTCAAGAGTGTATTTTAAGTCTCCAAGTATTTGTGTAGTTTCTCCTGCTATTCATTTCTAGTTTTATTCCACTATTATCTGAAAAGAAACAAGAAATTATTTTGATTGTCTTTTATTTGTTAAGACTTACTTTGTGTCTTAGACTTTGGTTTATTGTAGAGAGGGTTTCATGGGCTGTATGCTGAACATATATTGAGAAGAATCTACCTGTTGGGTGGAATGTTCTATATATATCAATTCAGTCCTTTTGATCCATCATGTACTTTAACTCTAAAGTTTCTTTGTTGATTTTTGGTTTAGAGGACCTATCTAAAGGTTGTAATAGGGGACTGAAGCACCCACTGGTATTGCAGCAGGACCTATCTAATATTTTATGCATGTTAGTTTAATTAAATTTGACACCCCATTATTAAGTATATGCACCATATTTATAATTGTTATATATTCTCAATGAATTGTTACTATTATTAATATGTAGTGGCCTTCTTTATCTCTTATAATTTTGGTTTGAATTCTACTTTATCAGCTATCAGAATAGTTGCTTTGTTTCCATTTTCTTGAAAGATTAAATTCAGTTCTTTCATTCAGCTTGTGGGTGTTTATGCCAGTAGATGGGTACTTTGTAGATAGAAAAAAGTTGGATCTAGTTTTTTAATCCAGTCATTCTTTTTTTGTGTGTGAGTTTACATTTAGGTTTATTATTGATAGATGTTTGTTAATTTCTATAATTTAATTTTTTTTTCTGGCTAGTTAGATTGTTTGCTACTTTTTATCTCCTCTATTGGTATTAGGGGTTTGTTGGTTTACATGATGAATTCCTTCCTAGTTTATTTTATTTTTTTCCTTTTTGTTCACTTTTCCTCTACTTATGTCATGCTTTCTTGTCCTATCATGATTAATGCTGTGTTGGTGGTCGTCAACTGTCTTAGTTTGTGCTTGTTTTGAAATGTCCTTGTTTCTTTATCAATTTTAATCAACAGTATAGATTCACAGTTATTTACTTTCAGGGCTTTAAATATGTTATTCCATGATTTCCTGCTTTTTAGGGTTGCTAATGAAAGATCCCATGTTATTACGGTGTTTTTGCCTTTCAGTGAGTTTTTTTTCCATTACAGCCTTTAATAATGCTTTTGTTTGTATTTTTAGTAATATATCATAGGGCAGTTCTTCTCTAATCATGTCTACTTGGAGGGCTCGATGTGTCAAGTGTTTGATAGTCCATGTTTCCCTTGCAGATTTAAGAAATTTTCTGTTACTGTTTTAGTGAATAGATTTTCTATGCCTTTACTTTTCATCTTGTTTTCTTCTACTCCATGTGTTTTTCTGTTTGTTTGTTTGATTTCTTGATTCTATTTCAGAGGTGTTAGGCAATTTGGTCATGATTATCTGCTTATTTTCTTTATTAATGCTGCACTGCGATTTTCCTCAGCCTAGTCCTCTATCCTGCTTTCCCTGGTTGCTTCCCTGCCTGGGCCTAGCTCCTCAGTGCTTGCACCCTTGGTCTGTCAGCATCTGGCCACAACTGTCTCCATCTCTCCACAAGTGCCTCCAGTGGTTTTCTCTGACTGTGAGGATGTGGCCAGTTAATGTTACTCACCCTGGTTCATAGTTGATCTTTGTTCTCAGATCCCAGGGTAACTCAGTTTTAAATATTAGGTTTCTACTCAAGATGTTGGTCCCTCACTGTCCTCCAGGTCCTCTGCACAGCTAGCTGGTCCTCCTGCTGGAGGAATCACTGTCTCACCAAAACCTGGAACTGGATGTGCCTGGCCATGAGCTTTCCCTGAGGGCCCTGGGCTTACCTAGAGGGTAAGGCTGTCAGTAGGTCTCTTTTACCATGGATTCCTGTTTCACCTTTTTGATGAAGCTTCTGCTTCTCCTCCCCCTAACAGGGAGCTGCACTGTTGTAGCTGTGTTTGGCTTTGCATATTTCCATGCAGTACATTGCCTGCCTTTTCTCTGTGTGTTTTGGGTATCTGATTACTACTTTTGTGAATTCATAAAGCTCTTCCTCTTTCTTTCTTTGAAATAGAGTCTAGTTTTTCTTATTCTGACTCTTTACCAGGTCATGCCAAGGCAAGGTCTAGTCTGCCCTCTTCCTCAGATGTCTCACATCCTGTTTTTATTTCAGCATATTAGCCATTCTTTCTGAGAATTGTTAATGATAGTTTTTAAAAAGAACTTTCCTCTTTCTTCTACATGGCTTTTTAACTCCTCACCTTTCAAAAAATTTTTTAAAAAGAAATATATGAGTAAAAATAATAATGAACACTCTAGAATTCTAGAATACAATAAAATATGATAGGTCTTTTGATCATCAAAAAAAATTAAGGCCCTGTTTTTTGTATTTGTTCCCTTCCTCAGATGCCAATGATCCTTAGTTCATGTTTAGTGTGGATCATTAAATAGTTATTTAAATCTTTATGTCCATGAATGTGTTTCTCCATAAAGTGATTTAACAAGTATTTAACAGCTGTTGCTGTTTTCTGACAAAGTCTTTTTTTTTGTATTGCAAAATGTACAGCATTTATTCATATACAGACAAAAAAGAAAGCACAAATTCTACTAAATAGTTCAATGAAAAAATATAGCTGTCCTCAACTAGTTTTGTAAATACTTTCAAAAAGAGGCTAGAAATAAATACAGGATTGGGCTGTAATACAGAATAGTCATCTCTACATATATTTTGTTTAACTTTTGATTTTAACTCCTGAAGCAATTCTAAATAGTATCTTAAGATCTTTTCTCTTAAGCTAGTCATGTTCTCTGGGGGAGGTTCCTCTAATATCTACCCTAGTGGCTACCAACATAGTGGAAGTTAAGTGAGAGGAGAGGGCTGGGAGCGTCTCAACATTTGATACGCTAATTTCTCTCTTAACTCTCTGTTTACAGGACTATATCCAGCCATCAACTATATGAACTGAGTCTAACGCTGTGGCCCAGAGGCCTGCTTTTAAGTACTTCATCTCCTGTTTGCCAGGAGAGGGGGTCATTGCTCAACTGACCCCCACCCCCTGCCATCATGCCTCTCCTATGCTCTCTCTCCTTGCAGGGTCTGGAAACCCAGGAACCACATTTCCAGCATCACCCACTGGGATTAAGTCTGACTATGAGAGGCAAAACTATAAGTTCTGCAGTGAATATGGAAGGCAGAAATGATGGCACTGCCCATGGCAATGGCAGAAGTGGCCAACTTTGTAGACTTCAGAAAATATGTGATTTTACAGTAGCCTCAGGATGTTTCTTTTAGTTACCTGCTATAATGCTTCATGTAACTGTGCTCATATGACAATTTCCTGAAATTCTCCCTCATGCTGAGAGCTAACAACAGATTTCAGCTGTCTTTCCCTAAACCATGTTTCTCCTGTCCTTCCAAACATTTTTTTTTTTTTTAAAGAGAAATTGAGCATGCTTGTTCCAGGGTCTTCAGCTTCTGCAAACGAACTCCAGACACCTTCACCCCCTTGTGGCGCATGTGCAACATTGTGTGCTTGCATCACTGTGTCTCGCCACATGGGACCTGGAGATTTGAACATGAGTTCTGAAGCTTTACAGGCATCTCTCCAGCCCCTAACCATTTTATAAACACTTCCACACATTGGATCTCTTCCTGGCTAATATAGTCAACATACTCCTCAACTTTCAATAAGTCCATTTAAAAATATTTTATTCATTTATTTGCAGATAGATAGATAGATAGAGAGAATATAGGCAAGCCAGGACCTCTAGTCATTACAAATGAACTCCAGGAGCATGCACCACTTTATGCATCTGTTCTTACATGGGTACTGGGGAATCAAACCTAGGTTGTTAGGCTTTGCAGGCAAGCACCTTAACTGCTGAGCCATCTCTCCAGCCCCCAGCCCCTTTGTTTTGAAACTCATCTTCATTCACCTTCACAGACAGTGTGGTGAAATTAGTTAAGTTCTCAGCCTTACTGTATGCTTTCTCAGATGGGAGAAATTAATTAAAGCATTAGTTACATGCTTTGCAGGTTCTAGTAATGCCATTGTTTCCTCTGAATCTTTCTTTGATTTGGGGCTTTATCATTTTAATAAAAAATTATGTGTCATCTGTTATTATATAATGGGCTTTTCGGAGTAGGTAAAGAAATCCTGTCTTATCACCATTCCATATTAACTTTTCCATTTGGCTTCAGCTCTTTCCCATATAGACTCTGGCCAACCCTCCACCCTCTTTGTGTATGATTTTGCTTTTACTGTAGCTACATTGACTTTGGTTGATAGTCCTTGAAGGCACCAAGGTCTTTCCTGCTTCAGGACATTTTGAATATGCTGTTACCTTCCTTTCCTACCCCTTAAGTCTAACTTATACCTGTTTCTGATGCTTCAGAGAGGCCCTCTCTGATCACATGCTGTACACACTTCATTATCCCCTTGCCTCTTAGAACATGGACTCTTTTGTACAATCATACTTACATTTTATGATCATATTAATTAATTTATCTGTATATCTCTCCTTCAGTAATATAAACTTTATACTTAATACATAATTAAATCTCCATTAATAATTAGAAAAACAGAAAATTTAGAGCAAGGCAATATTATGTATGGCCTGTTTTGATTGCAATGATAGCAGTAATATCATTCAAATAGAAAAGGCATTACAAAAGATTGATTTCTTAAAAGACACACTCTCAAAATATCCTGTTTTAATGCTATAAACTATCATTAACAATAAAAGGGAACAGGACCAATTTATAGGCTGAGAGGCTTAGTGTTCCCATAAGCTTATCCCTTCTTATTATTCTTAATAATAATAAAAACTGATTCATTTTCTTTTTCATCCCTTTAGGCTTGAGACTGTTGTAAAAGCAGCCTTAATGGTGTTCAAATGAAAAAGAAAAGCAAAAGTGATGAGAAAATTAATATAATGAAATAATCAATGCAAATGGCATTTCATTGTCCAGAAAAAAAACCCTCAATCAACTCTCTTAGAATTCTTGAATCTGATGAGTAATTGTGGCTTAATCTCTAATTGTAAGATCAAAGCATGCTGTCAGAAGCACTGCCAACATTAAATAGATATTTTATGGTGTTCATTTTAAGGAAGAGCTTTAAAGAAATTGAAACCCATTAATCAAAAACATACACCATGGACACCAACTCTTAATTGAAAATCCCTAAATAGGATAAAATTGAAATTTATATTTATCATTAAATAATACTCATCACATTATATTTTTCTAGTGCTTCCAAGGGCAGGAACATTTGGAGGAATTTTTTAAATAATAATTTCCAACTACCTCCTTCAAAAATGATGGAATTTAAATGTACTGTGGGATGAGGGACAAGTGGAAGAAATTTATATTAATTGTAAATTGTTTTGGAAGAAACAACTAAATCCAGTACTATATATACATATTTATGCACACTCATAATAGTAGCTAGCAGTTTATAAAATGTTTCCTACATATTATTCATTTTTCAATAAATCTCATGTTTATGATTTCCTAACCTCATTAGACCTTATAAAAAGACATGATTGGGTTAAGCAATCATTATGTTTCTGAAAGCTTTGTTAGTATAATGTTCTCAGATGGTGTCTCTGCTTAATCATGAGCACAACTCACAAAGTCCATTCTTCTGTGTGTTTCTGTGTTTGTCTCTGCCACTTTGGTGTTCTCCCAGTAGACACATCTAAGGACATGCGGATTAAATTAGTCAAATTAACTCTTTGCCTGACTCCATCCTCATTAGGCTAATGAGCACATGAGGAGCACATCTGTGGGTCTCAGTTGTCTCAGGTCAGAAGTACTATGACTAGGAGCACCAGAGAAAACTTGTAATTGTGACATTCTTCAAGAGGTTTAGCTGGCAGCTCATTTTCCATCCTTTCTCTAGAGGGAGCATGTGGCTCCACCATACAGAGGCTGTAATGGGCTGGGCAATCTCATTTTCTCTGCTGCATCATTGTAAAAGAAGGTGTAATTTTGTTTCCTCCCCCAGGAAAGAGTTTCTTGGGAAGGCAAGTATAATAGATGTTGAACAAGTATTAATCAGAGTGGGGGATCTTATTATAACCATAAGGTGCTGTGCAGTGATAGATCTTAATGATGGAGTAGCTGTGTGTGTCGCTCTCTACAGATTTGCTTATGATTAAGTGTGTGTTTGTATGTAGGGGCTGAAAGGTGGCTTAGAGATAGATTTAGGGGAAGGGCAGAAGATGAAGGGAGTGGTAACAACCAGTTTCAAAGGTTGAGTGCTCTCTCATTCTGAAAGGCTTGCGTCCCTTGTCCAAATTACACACCACAGTGTTCATCTGACTGAGTGACATTTTGTATTATATGTTAAGCATGGCTCTAAAACTTTTATACTGATTTTTAAAATTGATTTTTAAATGACTTTTAGTACTTGTGTACAATTATAAAGCTTAAAACACTAAGGGTTGATAGAAAAGTGGTCAGCATGGTGCCAAGTACGTATTTTCCAGTGGACAGCAGGACATGGTGAACAGTGATGCTTAGCTATTACAGCTCAGTCCTGAGTCCCCATGAGAGCTGACAGTGACCTACACAATAACTTCCTCAGGCTGAGCAAACAATGTGAATGAAGAGACTACAAAGCCTCCAGGGACTAGGGTCCAGTTATGAGGGCTGCCCTTTGTTTGTATTTTAGAAGGACAAGAAATGCTGCCATCAACCCTATAACTGTTGGGTTTCTCTCTTTGGGGCCCTCAGAGGTACATTTGTATCACTCATCACATGAGCCCAGAAGCAGAAAATGTGAATGTACAACCAACACACGTTTAATATTCTGGACATTATGAGAAGATAATGAATCTTTGAAAAACATTGTTATCTGTCTTAAAAATTATGATTTTGTGTGCAACATATTTTACTTTTTACTTTATTTTAGGTCCAACTTTAACACTTTCCAGTTGTATCACATGCTCCTCACATGATCCTTCCCAACACTAGTGAGTGGATTCCATAGCTGTGGTATGGCTCTGTGGCAAAGAGAAAGCTGTCTGCCAGGAGCCAAAGCCTATTCAAGCAGTGCTTGGCATGCTTCCTGTGTTAACTGAATGCATATTTTAACACTTTCCAACTTTTTATTTGCCCAGATCTTAGATCCATCTTTGCAATAGGGATGAGGCTTCATGCCTACTGAAGAGCTAAGGATCATGGGAAAAAACAAAGATGTTGGTAATGGAATACGCCTTTAACCTCAAATGGTTCAGATTCTCTCTGCTGGTCCATGTCCTGGCTCTAGCTCCTACCATCTGTCTGCTCTTATCATGAAGCTCCTCTGCTGTAAAATGGGGATAATTAAAGCCACCTACATCATAACACCATTGTGAAGATGAAAACAATTCATGCAAAATGCTTTGTGTACTGCCTATCACATGGTAGGCTCTCATCAGTGTTGGCTGCAATTATAAATGTAGGTCACAGGCACTGGGGGTTAGAGTCGGTCCTCGAATCAAAATATCATAATAGTTAGTGACACAGTATTTCTTTTTGACGATGTGCAGCTTCTTTTACTTGATGAAATAAAATCTTCCTAGCCAGGAGGAGGCCTCACCACTATTGGGGGCTTATAGAACCAGAAAGAGTGATATCAGCAAGGCGACTCTCGCAAAATGAGGCGTATGAACTATTTTTGTTCATTTGAAAGGCTCGCCCAGCAATGTGACTTAAACACTATAAAAAAATGTGTGTGACTGGGCATGGTGGCACATGCCTTTAATCCCAGCACGTGAGAGGCAGAGGTAGGAGGATCACTGTAAATTCAAGCAAGTCTGAGACTACACAGTGAACTACAGGTCAGCCTGGACTAGAGCAAGAGCCTACATTAAAAAAACAAAAACAAACAAACAAAAACATTAAAATAGCCATGTGTCATGAAATACATAACACCTCTGTGAATGCCAGCCCATTCCTCACCAGCGGTTACAGAGGAATGAACTTTGAAAGTGGTGCTGAAGTAATAGGAGGTTATTAGGTATGGTGAGCATTGTGACCCAAGCCATGCACAAACACCTGGAAGTTTCAGAGTACAGAGCCAAGTTGAGGAAGATACAGTAAGGAATTGTTGGTGCAAGGTTACTGCAGCACTGGTCACGGGTAGTCTAGGAACCTGGAAATAGAAAGAAAATTACTCTCCAAAGCTTTCTTTGAAACAAAAAATATATCAGAAAACGTTATTAGTGCAAAGATACAAAACGTCCCTAAACTTAAAGGAAAACATTGTTATTATACAAAGGGAAGAAAAATGTCTGGACATAAAAGCCAATTCATTGACAGTGTGGCAGGTCACAGAGACCAAAGATGGATTTTCTGTGTCTAGTGCTGCCTGGAAGGCTGATGTCCCTAGTCTGTGAGTCCCAGGGAGCATGCAAGCAGAGCTTCCTCCACATAACTCCCGAGGTAGCTGCAGTCACTTTCAGGTTAGTGATAAGCTCTGAAACCACGTCTATGAGGCAGGTGCTGCTCAGTGATGGCCTCTAACCTAACAAGGCACCAGTATATTATTGATATTTAGTGAATATTTTGGCATTTTGGATTATTTTATTTATTTTTGAGACAGGGTCTTGTGTAGCTCAGGATGGCTTTAAAACTTTCCAACACATGTAGCCAATACTGGCCTTCAATTCCTGATCTTCCTGCCCCACCTCCCAAGTGCTAGGATTATAGTGTGTATGATTATGCCTGCTACATTCTGAATTTTTTAAAAAAATTATTTATTTAAATATTTTAGATATTTTTATCGATTTAAGAGAGACAGATGGACAGAAAGAGAGGGGAGAGAGAGAGACAGACTGAGAGAGACAGAGAAAGAGAGAAGGGACTGTGGGCATGCCAAGGCCTTCTCCTACTGCAACAGATGTGTGTGCCACGTTTTCATCTGGCTTTATATGGGCACTGAAGAATTAAACCCAGGTCATTAGGCCTTGCAAGAAAGTGCCTTCAGCTGCTGAGCCATCTCTCCAAACTCCATTCTGAATTCTCAACATCAGATTTGTAAACTGGATTGCAGTGAATCATCTTGTCTGGACCTGCCTACCTCTGGAGGTACTAACCACTAAATTCACAATCTCCTTGTCCAAGGCCCTTGATGACCTCATCAGGGTTTTCCGTCTTTGTGGGAACCTATTGAAAGCTGCTGGCTTTCCCCAGACAGTACACTCTGTGCAGTATGCATGTAGCCCAACTTTGAGTGGAGCCAAGGACTTTATTAATGCAGCTGGTGCTGAAATTGTGGTCAGCATCACTGCTGGCATGCTTGTGAAGGGAATTTGCACCTTGGTTCTGAATTTGAACTACTTCTCAAATTCTCTATTTCTACAACTCTTCTCATTTTCAACAAAACAGAAATGAAAGAGAAATTTTTGTATATATCATCTCAAATTGCTGCTTTTAAAGAATTTGTCAAGATGAAGTTCGGAAGACAATATACTTTTTCACATTAGCTCATATTCATAACAAGCCAGTGAGGTAATGGAGATGGTAGTATTATTATCCCCAAATGAAAACCAAAGCAGTGGGAAACAAGAGGTTGATTGAGACTTTCTGATACCGTGACTGGCTAGTGGATGGACAGAGGAGGTAACGGTCACATGTAACTGTGCTTCCCCTCCAGCACTGTGTACACTGCTCATGTGCACTGGGCTGTTGACAGTATTAGTGGCTGTGGAATCAATGGTAGAACCATCTCTGCAGGCAAAAACCGTGAGTAGCTTGTGCTGTAATTCATTCACATCATGTTGATAGTCATGTCTACAGTCAAACACACTACCCATGAATTGTGATGGAATCAACTCTGCATTATCAGTTCCATGTTTCCACATTTTTTTTTTCAAGATTCTATCCAGGAATGGAAGTCTAGTTTGTTGTGATGGAAAAAAAAGCTTGATTCCCACAGAGGCATCACTCTGATCTTTTCATTGTAGCCTCAGATTAAAAAAAAAAATCATACTTATCCTTTCCAACACAATTCCCCAAATGGCTATGAATCCTTTATAAACCCTTCTTGCTTTGTTGCTATTTCCTTCTGAGACTTCCTGTTTCTTACTGATTCTACTCTGATCCCTTGAAAATGCTAAAACATTTTTCTTTTTCATCAGATCTGTTTTCTTCAAATCCCTCTGCTGCCTTTCCAAACCATACTTAAACTTTGTGGGATTTTTTTTTTTTTCCTTTCTTGAAGATTGCTATCAAACTGAAATTTTAAGCCAATCAAAAGAAATAATAACTATAATACAACTTCTCAATTTTTAGCAATAAATAATTCTGGCAAATTGAAGGAAAAGAAAATTAAACTACTGAATGCATTTCCATACCATGCTGGGAAGAACAGCTATAGGAAATTATTAGATTTTCTTCTGTAAATGTCTTAGTACAGAACCTGGCATTTACTAAGGTTTTTTTTTCTTTCTCTTTCTCAAGGAGTGTGAATTATCTAGGAAAACACTTTTGTAATGGCAAATGTGAACTAGTTATAAATATAGTAAGAGAGCGAGCCAGGGAGGGCAGGGAGAAGGAGAGAGGAGATAGAGAGGGGGAGATGGGCTGAGGGCGGTGTATAGAGGAGTTTGGTGAAAGAGAGAGCTCTGGTGCCATGGAATAGTCTGACATGATTTTTCTATATATGTGGAAGGCAGAGGGTCTGAATCTTTCTAGTTTCTTTAGAATAACATGGGGTTGGATTTGCTCCTACGGTTTTTGGGTTTGTCCCAAGGGCTAGGAATTAATGTGTAATAAACAGCAACAGAACCATACACTGGAGATTCATAAGCAAATAAAAATTGAATTTTAATTCTGCTCCCATTTTGAAAAATGTACCATTTATTGAACAAAATGGTAAAAGCACTACACAATGCTTTGCAAATATTTCTATTGCCTGCGTCTTAGAATATTGCCTCTGGAAACAAATGCTTGTGGAGTTTTCTGTAAACATGGCTCAGGTCAGGACCTGTTGATCTTGACTCACTGGAATTTTGAGCTGTTACAGGAAGTCTGGGCTGGAAGAAAGATGACTTAGTAAATAGTGTGTTCTGAACCAACAGGAATCTTGAGCTTGATATCTGAATACATAAGATAGAATGATATTTTAATCATGTCAGTTTCCCATTAGCAGTAACAGAATGCAATAAGCTCTTTCAGAATTACTTTTTGGAAAATGACATAAATCAGAAATTAGCTTTAAGACAATGTGCAGTTTTGACAAAAGTACATTATAATTAGCATCAACTGTATTAATTGGTCTATAACCCAGCATTGTTTACCAACGCAATCTAGATGCATCTGCTTTTCTGTAAGAGCTTATTTAGGTGGAAGTTTGTGAGTTTTCTATGCTAAGTATATTGCCTTGAATTTCTTTTTCTTTCACATTAGTGAATAGCAATAATAAGATTTCTTCATTTATAAATAAGGACCAAAAGGAGATCAATAGAATGCCACTAATATGGCTTTTGAGATTAATAGACATTAATAAAATGAGTTGATAAAAGTACTAATTGGATTCAGACAGTGGGACTCTGCTAAGGAATACATTTAAAGGGTTTTAAAACATCATTCTTTTTATTCGAAGGAGATGGGTTAGAAGACACCCCTTTTGTGGATTTGGAGTAGCCTCATTTACTTTGGACAGTCTCTACTTTAGTTATGGACACAGAACCACGACATCTTTAGAGTAGCATGCCCAGGTTTCTCAGATGTTTTTCTCGGTTGTAAAATACCAAGGTTCAAAATTACTAGATTTAAAATGATATGATTTTTTTTCTTGAAAGCCGCAGAAAGGCAGTAGGAAGCAGCTATTTTTGCATTTACTATTTTATTCTTAGTGCTCATATACTTACAAATTGGAACTGCTATGAATAAACATCTCATATTTATCAACCTTCACAGTGAGTGATGCATTGGTAACACTAGCCACGACTACTTTTACTTGTGTTTGTGTGTGTGTGTGTGCAAACATATATGTCTTTCCAGAAAAGATTATTCTGTATACAGTTGGAAGAATTACTTTTTACTTGAAGTAAGGTCTCACTCTAACCCAAGTTGACCTGAAATTCATTTATTTAGTCCCAGGCTGGCCTCAAACTCATGATGAACCTCCTGCCTTGACTTCCCAAGGGCTGGGACTGAAGGTGTGTGCTACTACATTTGGCTCAATTGGAAGAATTTTAATTTTACAAAAGTTTCTAACTTTAATTTTAAGGTAGAATGCAATAAAATACATTTCTAGTCTTAGGTCTACTGTAGGGACAATATGGGGCTTAAAACATTTTAAGCCTTTCCTTATTTGTATATTTGTAGAGAAATTCATGTCTGAATGTTTAGTAGATGGAAAAGGTTCAGACCATCTTGTGCTACAGCATCTCATCAGAGACCTGATAATCTGACATCTTTTTTCCTAAAAAAAAAGTCCTTCAAGCAGATTATCACAGAAGCCACAAATAGACTAGGACTGGAAAAGATAAAATTAAAGAATTAAAATTTTATAGGTGGGAAAAAAGTTATACCCTCAACCTGGGCTAAAATTGAATCTTGTAATTTAAGACACATATTTTTTTCTTTATTTGAGAGAGAGAGAGGGAGAGAGAGAGACAGTGTGGGTGCATCAGGGCCTCCTGCCACTGCAATCCAGATGCATGTGCCACTTTGTGCATCTGGTTCTGTGTACTGGGGCATTGAACCCAGGCCCTCAGGCTTTGCAAGCAAGTGACTTTAACTTCTGAGCCATCTCTATAGTCCTGAAATCTATAATTTTAGCTGTAAGTTTCCTGGAAGATAAGTACAACATGATGTATAAATATTTCTTATTATGGAATATATGAAAGCAAATAATTTTGATAAGAACACAGTTTTACTGACTAAAGAATTGGGAATGCAAGCATCATACAGAGATGTATGGGGAGCATATTGAGTTATCTTGAAGAGCAGTTTTTTTGAAAAAGAAATATTCTTGGTATAATTATATTTTTTATATTGCTACTTAGTTAACCCCAACTTGCCTTCTATTAAAGTATAACTCAACAGTGATCATGAACAAAAGTGTTTGTGGAAAATTGTCATATCCTAGATATTTAAAGGCTGTCTAGAGAGTTACATAAGCAAGAGTAGCTGGAGAGAGTTCAGCATAGTAACAGCCACAAAAATAGAGCCAGGCAAAGCTGGCTTGAAATGTAAGCTGCACCTGGGTAATCATCCAGGGAAGGTCCTGGGTGGGCAGCCTTTCCTGAGAAACCTCTGCTTCCTGGTTGGAAATGTTATCCCTCAAAGGTTTGAATGACAAATCCTCCCTACAGGCTCATGTATTTGAACACTTTGTCCTTAGCAAATGGTGCTGCCTTGGCAGTGTATTAGTTACTTTTCTTGGTGAGACCAAACACCCGATAAGAAGCAACTTCAAGGGGTGCTTATTTTTGCTTACCTATCAATGCCACACCATCCATCACAGAGGAAAAGGCATGGTGGCAGTAACAGTAGGTGGCTGGTCACATCACAACTTTAGTCAAGAAGCAGGGAGTGAACAGAAAGCAAGACTGGGCTATCAAATCTCAAGGTCCACCCCTACTTCTTCCAGCAAGGCTCCATCTCCTAATGGTTCTATAACATTCCCAAACAGTGCTTCCAGCTGAGGACCAAGTGTTCAAACCTATGCATCTATGGGGAACATTTACATTCACATTCAAAGCACACTAGGAAAGTTGTGAAATCTTTTGGACATGAAAACTAGCTGGCAGGCTTAAGATTGTAGGTGTGGGGCTTGAAAATTCTAGGCCAGCTCCACTTCTGGCTAGAGTGATCTGTTTCCTGGTCCACCGAGATCGGTAAGCCATGAGAGCGCCTGTTGCCACAGGCGAGTACAGCTGCCAGCTGGCCTGTCATGATGGATTGTATCCCCTTAAACTGAAAGACAGAGTAAATCCTTCCTCCCTTCAGGTGCTTCTGTCAGTTATTCTTTCAGCGCAATGTCACAAGTCTCATGGTTTTCTCATTATTTTATCTTTGAATTCTGCTCAGAGCAGCAGTTAGTCTCCATATCATTTACCCCCTGTAGCCTAGACAACAGGTGCAATAGCTCCTCTTGTTGAACTGTACAGGCCTATGCAACTCTGTGAACACACTTTCCTACCCACCTTTAGCCCCAGCTGGGACAATACCTCATTCCAGGCATAGTGTCTGCTTAAAGAGAACTTTCTTCACGAAATCCCCTATGGCTCTCCAAATTCCAAACATATGTTCCCAGAGCAGTGATTCACATTGCTAGCCATACATTAGAATCTCTTATCATGCATTTGAAACATGCTAGGACCCAATCTTTACTTTTGAAAATTTAAACTAGGAACTTCCGTTTCAGTCTGGATGAACCATAACCATAGAGAATTTTCAAAGTCACTGAGGTGATTCCAATAAGCAGGTAATACCAGGGACCTGTGTTCCATATACTTCATTAAGTCCCTGAACTTGCCTCTCATGGCATTGACCAATTCAACTTTGTTCAATATTAACTTCCCAAACATCTACTATACATAAAGGAAAACTTGATTAATTAGTGAAAACAGAATCTCTTCTTGGGGAGCTAACAGAAGCAAAAGGTTACAAATAATGAGCAAAGCATTTACAAGTGCTGTGAGTATTTTAAAAAGAGCATTGCAGAGTACAATGGGGGACCTGTGACCAAAAAAAAAAAAAAAAAAAAAAAAAAGCAATCTTGAGTAGTAGATTGAATCATATTTTGCAATGCTTGATGCCTAACCTCTTTTACAATTATACATTCTTTTGCCATATAACTTTGTGGTGCTCTCCTATAATGGGTACTTTCCTGTTCCTTGACCTTGACCTGATAATGTGACCTGCTTTATCCAGTAGAAAGTTAATGAACATTCTGCAGCAGAGGCTTCTAATGTATTTGACCTTTGGTACTGAAGTGATTCATGATCCAGAGTGCATGCTCTGATAAATCTCTGCCCAGGAATTAACACAAGTATCTTAGACTAGACCCCACAAGGAACTGCCATGCCCAGACAAACTCTGTCTGAGCATTCCAGTTACCTTAAGGAGAGTACACTCTGCCTGTTAAGACCACTGTCTCCATAGCTGCTGCTGAAGCTACGACTCTAGCTTGATGGCATTGCTACAGTCAGGACCCCCCCACCCAAGTCAATTTGTACTACCTTCAGAAAATTCTTTTCTGCTAAGAGAAGTACTGGTGAACTCACAATGACCCTGTTTACCTTGTAGCTATTCTCACTCAGGATGGGAGGGGTAGCAGCTCCTCAGTGACTTTGCCAAAACCTCCCATTGGAGCCCAGCCTGGATTAAGCAAAATATAGGAAATTTGCAGGCTTATGAGCATGGGAATGGATGCTTCTTTGTGTTAGCCACAGAATTTTGGAGTTGTTTTCTACATAGTATTACTTTGGTAAGAGCTAGTGAATACCCTAGTCTGGAATTCAGACTATATTGTATTTGCTTAAATAAGCCATATTTTCCTAGTTCATCATTGTATTTTGTGTTCTTATAACAGGTAATAGGTAATAGGTATTCAAAGCCCATGTGTTGAAGGACTGAAAGAACAGTTCCATAGTTCTACAAATAGTAAAATGATAAATGTAAAAATGAAAGAGCTACGACAGCATGGAGGTGAAAGCTTTTAAATTTAGTATTAGCTATACCAAGGAAAAGTGTCAAAAATTAAGCACCCAGATTTGAGTATAAAAATCCCTCATTCTATCTACAGAGGGATTTATTTAGCTTGCTTAAACAAGTTGGGCCATTTTGAAAGCTACGTAAATAAGCTAAATTCTCTGGCATTACTCAATAAATTCGGTGCTTGAAGATTTTTAATGTATACTCCAAATTAAATGAGAGATATAAAAATATGTGTTTTACCTAAGACAAAGGGCAGTGGACTTAGAAAGTGGATCTAGTGAATGAAATTGCATAGTTTTAGTCTGGAATATGTTTAAATACTATGAAAAGACCACTTATTGCTTTATGAGTCAAAATGAGAACTTATAGGAAACTGCACAGTGAAAAATGAAGGTTGGGAAGATCACAATATAGGATGCATCTACTCCCTGTTTTCTGTTTTGCAGTAAAATAAAAGTTTTGGGGGTTGGAGAGATGGCTAAGCAGTTAAAGTACTTGCTTGCAAAGCCTGAGGCCCAGGTTTGAGTCTTCAGAACTCACATAAAGCCAGATGCACAAGGTGGCACAAATATCTGGAGTTCATTTGCAGTGGCAAGAGGCCCTGGTGCATCCATTTCCACTCTCTCTCAATCTCTCTCTCTGCTTGCAAATAAATAATAAATAAAATCTTTTTAAAAATAAAAATAAAATAAAGTCTTCCCTCAAAAAACCACGACTCACAGGTCCATTCTCTCTTCTAAGTGATTTTCCTCTGTGACCTCTTTGTGCCACAAACAGCTGGCTGAAAGTTTGTTTTATTCTGGCAGAAATCACGACCAAGCTAGTAATGGCTTTCTTGTAGCCATGAGTTTGCGCCATTGGCATCCAGGCTGAAATTACAAATCCCAAGGCTTACAGCTCTTGGTCTGTTAGTGGTTTATGGCTCCAACTGTTAAAAGGCAGGTTCGTATAGTCCTCGGTGCTGAAGTTTCAGAAAGTTCTGGGTCTTCAAAACCAGAGCTCATAGCTCTAGGCACTGAAAACTAGAGACTTATGGTTATGCCATTTATAAAGCCATATATATGCATATATACATATATACACACACATATATACACACACACACATATATATATATAGATACACACACACACATACACACACACACACACACACACACTTATATATGCCTAAAGGGTTGGGTCACAGGCTTATTTTTCTAAACTTAAAGGACCACTAGCCTTGTTCTTAGAAGCTAGTTTTTCAGGCCCCCTAAAGTATTAACAGCAAGTATTACAGCTCCTAAGCTTCAGGGGTTGGGACCACTTGGCAGCCTTCTAATACTCTTCCAGCAACTAGGCCACATAATCTCAGTTATTTATATCCATCATGTCCACTCCTGGAGGATCTTCAGCTCCTCATATCTATTGTGGGTGTTTCTGGAGAGTCTTCAGTTCCTCATAGCTATTGTGTCTGTTCCTGGAGGGTCTTCAGTTCCTCATATCTTTTGTGTCTGTTCCTGGAGGGTCTTCAGTTCCTCATATCTTTTGTGTCTGTTCCTGGAGGGTCTTCAGTTCCTCATGTCTATTATTTCTGTTCCTAGATGGTCTTCAGAATTCTTCAGCTGCTTCCTGTAATTGTCACAGGCAACCCCAAGGTTTTGTCTGTTTTTTAGGTAGCCAGTGAATCAGGCACAGACATCATTCAGGTGAAATCTTTGTTTTGCTTAATGTTGTAAACCAGTGAGAGCCATACAAAAGAAGAGGAGCCTCTAAGACTAGAAAACAGCCTACTTATGTATCCTTAATAGAGATGTGCCATGCTTCTGTAAAGATTATAATTCCTCTAATTTCAATGGACGTGGTTTGTAATTCTGACAATCTCAAGGCTTTCATGAGCACCAATCACCAGCTTTCTGCCAAATCACTGAGGAGCTACACCTCCCATCCTGAGGGAGATTAGCTGCAGGGTGAACAGGTTCATCTGGAGTGCACCAAGGCTTGACTTACCTAGAATAGAGTCTTCAAAAGGCAGTGTAAGTTGCCTGGAGTGGTCCTCACTATAGCCAGGCCCACTGAAGCTAGCATCATGGCTGCAGCTGTGGTTGCTGTGTTCCTAACACTACAGTGTGGTGGCCTTCAGGTGAATGTGAGCTGTTCAAAGTAGGATAGAATGTTGGATGATAGGCTGGCTAGTTTGTCACCAAGGATGATCTTGAACTCTGAATCCTCCTGTCTCCACCTCTCAAGCGCTGGGATCACTAGCATGTGCTATCACACCTGGCTTGCAGACCTATCACTAACATTGACAATCACCTTTGCTTTTTGGCAGACACATACAGTGTACTTACAACTGCACATGCATGCACCAGAGCCTCTTGCTACTGCAAATAACACTACATATCTGAACCACTTTTGAGATCTGGCTTACATGGGTGGCTGAGGAATTGAACCTGGGCCAGCAGGCTTTGCAAGCTAGAACCTTTAACCACAGAACGTCTTCCTAGCTCTCAAACAATGATTAGCATTTTAAGGGACATTCATTGGCTTCTCATTGAGATCTTTTACAGGCTTTCCTCAACTAAGTCAGCTATTCTCCAATCTCAATCATCTCCATAAAAGGCACTGAAATATCTAATTTGCTGAAATTTCCTTAAACAGTTTTCTTTCCCTTGTGGATAAATGTTCTTTATCTGATATGTTAGCAGGGTTTGATGATGGGGAAGTTTACTATGTGTGTTCTCTCATTTTTAAAAATCCACAACCTTAATCATTATAATTAAAATTGGAATCAGCCTACAATGATTAAAACAAAGAAATCATTAAGTAAATCAGGCATATGCACATATTGAAAATATAAGCATACACTAAAAATTCTGGTTTTGAACATTATTTAGTCACAAAGGGAGAAGCTCAGACTAAAAATTAATGACCAAAGGCAGTGTGTAAAATTTTCTTTACAGTCTGACTCCAGATTTCTCATTCACCTATCAAGATGATAATGGTTGTTACTGTATTTGGATTAGTGGGGTTAGCATAAATTTATTTTATTTCATTATGTTTACAGTTCAAGTTATGGGCTTTTGTGCATATGCATACTACTTTTATAATCAGAAGAAATGACAAAAATCCGACACCAATTTTTTTCTGGTGTCTAATTTTTTTCAGAGAGAAGCCTCTCAAATCTTGATTCTAGATGCTTTTATCTATGGGGGAATAAAGCAATGGCACTTTGATTATCATACTGTCAAATCTCCAGATTGTCTGATTATACTTTTATCAAGAGCCCACATTCCCAAAATTTAGATGATTAATAATTTCCAGGATACTGTTTTTTCCTGGGAGATTTGACTATGTCCTGCCACTTTCCAGTTAAATCAAAGGAGATGTCAGGGTTATGGCGGGATGCTCATTATTAAACAACACAGTACATGTTTTCAATCACCTTACTCTATACAGTCAGTTTTACACATATGGATATACAAGACATTCGTTTTCATCTATATTCAGTGTTGTGAATTATAGTATCAAAAGTCTCAAGGTGTTTCTAATAGTCACACTGATCAGCATGACCAAGGCAATAACATGCCTACATATGACAGGAGGTTCTGCTTAAAGCTTCACCATAGGACATGCTATTTATGTTGAGTTGGTATACATTAACTTATTCATTGTTAGTTTTCTAGATTACAAGTGCATCTGATAGATTGTGGAGTTGAAATTACTAACATTTTTGTCTAAGTATCTAAGTTTCTGAGCTCACATGTGAGGGTTTATCTATAATTGACTATCCTAAGTGTCATAATTGTTATTTTTTTCTGCCAAGTATGCTTGAACAGAATTTCAAGCTTTTATTCCATTATACATTGTAAAGATAATTTTAAAGGATAGTCAGAGATGGCCTCTTTCATCTAAAAGACAAGAAGAGAAAAGTGAGGACACAGTACAGAGCCCTACAGTGGGACTGCATTCCCCTGGCTTCTTCAAGACAGGCAGGGAAAGCTAAGGTGGCTGGAAGTAAATGGAACACATAACGGAGCTGGAGAATTGTGGCTTTCAACAAGATCATTCTTTAGGAATCCAGATCTTTGGCTTCCCCATTGTTTATTGTGTCTCAAAGTTTCAACCTATGGTTATTGGAGTCTCAGAGGGAAGATAAGGGGTAAATAGGTGAAGAATGGGAGTTTTTAGGGTGGTGAATCCATTCTATATGATACTTAAATGGCTGATATGCAGTATTGTGTTTCTATCAATATTTATGGAACTGTACAAGACAAAGAGTAAAACCTGCATGTAAGCTATGAGATTAAGTTAAGAAAAATATATTCTATTGATTCCATTTTACTTGGTCCTAGTGAAAACAATGAGCCATACAAATGCAAGATGTAAATAATAGGAAACATGATGTAGGTAATGGTGGGGTAGATATATGGTAGCTCTGTGTTATGTGTTCAGTGTTCTATAAGTCTAAAATTGGTTTGAAAATTAATTATACTAAAATAACCCCATCATGTTTTGATCCAATGCTCTGTCTTCCTAACAGCCAACACCTGGTGCCTCCTCACATCCATCAGGGTGCTCATGGAGGGTGCCTGTGATGAAGTACCTTGTTTTTCCAGAAAAAGAGGAAGTGACCAAAGAATCTATGGACACAACAAAAACATACAGAGACAATTTTGAAGAAGCTTTCACAGGCCAAACATGGGACATTTCAAGTGTCAAAATAAGCTATGGCATAACCCATTGAATAAAATAGGAATCCGTGAGTCTATAGTGATGATTAAATAGTTAATGAAAATGGGTGATGGGGGCTATTCATTACAAGGTAAGTTATCCAAGGAAAGATAGGTGGAGTAGTAGGGTAGGAATCATTGTTTTCAACTTACCATAGAGGATATTTATCCACTGGAAGCTAAGTCTGGGGGAAGAGAGTGATAGAGAGCAGGATAATATGTTTTTAACATAACTACTCATAGAGTATTTATTAGACTAGGTGATAAATATCACCTAAAACCATCAATTGGAATAAATCCAAAATGCAGAACAGATGTAATATGTGATCTATAACTTGATTCTGTACTGGGAGTGAAAACAAAATGTTTATAAAGGCATAATAGAACAATTAACAAAACTGGACTATGGACTTCTTTGATAAAAGATACCAGATTTATGTTAAATTTCCTGAAGTTTATGGCTGTACCATGGTTACATTAAAGAATAGCTTTGTTTTTAGAATCATACACGGGAATGTTAAATTAAAGATTTTGAAATAGGCAGTCAATTCTAAAGAAATTTAGAAGGGTAATATATATCACACACACACAAAAAGGAAAAAATACAATAGCAGCACATTTTAACATCAGTGTACCTGTACAAATGGTATTAGGCTCTGTGATATTTATCTAATATTTTCTGTGAGTTTAAAATTATTTCAAAATAAAAATTAAATAACATAACCAACACAAACTAAAATCAGAGGATGTGTGCCAGGCGTGGTGGTGCACGCCTTTAATCCCAGCACTCGGGAGGCAGAGGTAGGAGGATCGCCGTGAGTTCGAGGCCACCCTGAGACTACATAGTGAATTCCAGGTCAGCCTGAGCTCGAGTGAGACCCTACCTGGAAAAAAAAAAAAAAAAAAAAAAGATAAAATCAGAGGATGTACCACTGAGTACTATTGCGGATCACATTTTAGGAGGAATTGTGATGAGTGGAAATAAGGGAGAAAGGAATTCTTCCAATTAGGGCATGGGGAAGATTGCAACAGAAAACATGACACAGCAGCAGAGATGGAGATACTGAAGAGGGAAAGCAGAGACACAGGACAGCAAAGACCCTACACAGATGAAGAATGTGGAGGTCTAGAGACAAACTAGCCATGGTCATTTGGAGAGAAGCTTTACTAATGTCCAAGTGTAGAGTACCAGCAAGCACAATTTCACAGTACTACATTATAAGAAAAATGTCTGGCCTGAATATTTGATAACATACAAATAAGGTGCATCAGGGAAGATTTTTTTTTTTAAGTGTGAGTTTAGAGATGAGAAGAGTATTTCTAGCTCCTTTAAAATCAAAATAAAACCAATCAAACAGAACATTTAAATATGCTGCTCATATCTTTAATTTTAAAAGTAAAATTCAAATATGCTGCTCAGAAACATAACAGGGGTGAGAGGATAAGTTATTATCATGAACTTTGGATCCAATTCAAATTCCTTCAAAATTTCTACTTTAAAGTATAATTTGCTAAATTGCTGAAAAATTATTTGAAAGAAGGTCTGCAGTTTTTAATAATTGGCAGTTCTTTCTTTTCTCAAGGTACTTCAGTCTGCTCCATCAATTCTTTATTCAGCTTTTAAATGAAAAACTGATTTTCATCTCAAGGATCCTCTCTTTTAGCTGGGAGCTACTTTGTTGCACGTAAACCATGCTGGGCAGTCTGCTTTGGGCTACTTCCCGTCATTTAGGCAAGGAACACGTGTTCCAGCTGGCCCTTGAGGGAGCCATGAGTTGACCTAGAGAAAGAGTGTGTGTCACAAGATCAAGGCAGCTTCAAGGTCAAGGAGCAAAGCCTGCTCCAGAAGCCAGGAGGCTTAGCCCCCAAGAGGAGGTAATTGGTAGCTTTGTGTTTTAATGGAGTGGAGTAAAGGCCAGATTAGAAAAGGTCAAAGAACTGAGGGAAACAAACTTAGGGGTTCAGGTGAGAACTTTGAGCCCAAAAGAACAACTTTACCAAAAGAAAAAGGTGAAGAGAAGTAAAATCCAAGGAGGTACCCAGGGATTCCCTGGGATGTCATCCAGGGCAGGACAGAGAGAGGGGATAGCAGGACAGCCGGAGCAATGGTTTTAAAAATGAAACTTATTTAAAAAATTACCTGTTATTGGAGAGAGCTGGGAAAATCAGACCCGGAGAACTGGGATCCAACAGAGTCTAATAAGAAGGGCATTTAAATCCATATGTCAAAGTGGTTAATGGATTAGAAGCTGTGAGAAGTACAAGGGAGACAAGGATAAAAGAGGCAAGAGTGTTACTAAGAAAAAGGAACTGAGAGAGGCTTCCAGGAAGAAATATTTTATGTTAAAACCAGTCACTCAGCCAACAAAAGGAGTGCAGCACAGTGTTCCTTTATGGGTGCCTGCAAAATTTGTTATTAAAAATGAAGTTTTAATCATAAAATATTTGCTTCATAAAAGGCTACATTTAATATACATGTAAAATATAGAGCATAATAAAAAATGAATCTTTCTAAACCTACCATCCTACCTAAGAACTGAAACATTACCAACACCACAAAAAAGGGAGGTTTGAGCTCCTACTCACTTCTACCATGATGCCATGCACCTGGGGTTTGGCCTGTCCCTCCCAGGTATTTTGCACACATGTGTATATCTATGAATGCTTACATTAGTTTTATCTCTTGTCAGATTTATAATTTTGGTACTAGAGTACCACTGTATTTAGTTGAAGTTTTCTTATTTTTATTTTCAAAGAGAGAGAGAGAGAGAGAGAGAGAGAGAGAGAGACAGAGAGACAGAGAGAGAGAGAGAGAAAGACAGACTGGGCACACCAACGCCTCTATCCACTGTAAACATATTCCAAATGCATGTACCACTTTGTGCATCTGGCTTTACATAGGTACTGGAGGAATTGAACTTGGGTCCTTAGGTTTTGCAGGCTAGTGCCTTAACCTCAGAGCCATCTCTGAAGCCCCCGTTAAAATTGTTTTAACCCACATTTGTACTTGCCACTAAACAATATTTTCAACAGGGACAGGATTAAGAGGAAAAAAATATATATACATATAGATGTGTGTATGTATGTTTGTTTAGTGTATATATATGTACATATGTACATGCATACATATTTATCCTATATATTTATGTGGCTATCACTTTATATAGGTTAAAGCCTGTGCATTCATATATACATACAAATATGTGTGCATGTATCTATACATAAAGCATATACATGTATGTATATTCATAGAATTGGAGTTTAAAGTTTGCCTCATGTACTTGTAGGACTTGCAGCCCTGGAGATTGTAAAATGAGTTAGAGGGCTGAATAAAAAATAAGATTGTATTTCTTTTTGTTACTTAAAAAAGTCTATTTTAGTGTGTGTGTGTGTTTGCTCATGTTACTGAGCATGTTTGGAGGTCAGAAGATAACTTTGGATTAGTCCTTGCCAGGCCACCTCATTTAAGGCAGTATTTCTTGCTCTTCATTCTACTCCTGTGCTCTTTGCTGTACTGGCCATGAGCTTCTGGGAAATTATATCATTTCTGCATCCCATCTTGCTGTCAGACAGAGTCAGTGTGCTGGGATTATAAAAGCCCACCACAGCTTCTGCTTCTTTAATGTGGGGTCTAGTGATCAAACTCGGGTACTCTAGCTCGACTGGCTTTATCCATGGATAAAGCCTCTTGACTCATTTTATCCACAGAGCCATCACCCCAGACCATCTTCTTGTTCTATGTTTTTAAAAGTCCATTCTGAATCTGTCTCTTGGCTTCTGTGTGTAATGCTGAAATGGACCTGAAAGACTGCACAACCTCTGTGACATACCTGACACTGCACACACCTCTGTGACATACCTGACACCGCAGATGCCTCTGTGACATACCTGACACTGCACACACCTCTGTGACATACCTGACACTACACACACTTCTGTGACATACCTGACACTGCACACACCTCTGTGACATACCTGACACTGCACACACCTCTGTGACATACCTGACACTGCACACACCTCTGTGACATACCTGACACCGCACACACCTCTGTGACATACCTGACACTGCACACACCTCTGTGACATACCCGACACTACACACACCTTTGTGACATACCTGACACTGCAGACGCCTCTGCGATGTACTGATTTTATTTTCTTTTGGACACACACCAGGTTCTAGCATTGATGGCTTATAGGGTTCTTCCACTTTTAGAAGAAACTATTTCCCAATATGGCTGCACTGACATTTCCACCAACACTGTATGAGGGTTCTGTTTCCCCCACATCCTTGTCAGTCCTTGTTATGTTTCATCTCTTTGAAGGTAGCCATTCTCACATTGTGAGACGCTATCTCCTTGTGGTTTTGATTTGCATTTCTGTGATGACTAGAGATGTTAATGATTTTAAGTGCACCTGTCGGGCATTTGACATCTTCTTTTGAGATATAGACATACGGATGTAAAGGTACACATCTGCCTGAAGCATGAAGTCTCTCATTCTTGAGTAGCTTGCACTCCTTACACAGTTTCAGTTTTCGTCCTTGACACCTGTGTGTGTGCAATGTTCCTCCCTTAGCCCTCTGCCGCCTGGTGTTTTCTTTGCTGTGCATGGGCCTTGGTTTTCTGTAATCCCATTTATGTTTGCTTTTGGGGTTTTTACTTTTGAGGTCATAGCCAGGCAGAGGTTTTGTGCTACAGTCTAGAGAAATACCTCTTTTTTATTTTTATTTTTTAAAAAATCTTGGTGTTTCCTTTTTAAGACCTCCAGTTCATTAGATGAGACCCATCTGCATCCTGGGGTTTAGAGAAATGATTTGCTTTCCTTAAAGTCTGATTGTTCATTTTAATCACATCAAAGAAATGTCCTCACAGAAATTTGTAGGCTAGGTTTAGACCAAATATCCAGGCATTATAGCTTAGCCAAGATCACATGTTAAATGAGCTGTCACAGGCGTCTCTGATTATTGTTCATGTGGGTAACTCTAGTTCATTCCTGCTCCCTTGCCATGTTATTATTTTGGCACTTTCTTGTAAATAGACACTTAGAATGTCCATTTCTCTGCCATTGTGGACAAAGCTGTAATAAACATTCTTGTTAATGCCCATTGTGCACATAGGAGTTTGCTTAGTAATATAGTAATATAGAAGTGGTTTGTAAGCTTCGTTAGTTAAACATTAGTTTAATCACATTAGCTAAACATTAAAAGGGAGCTCTTAGCATTGTTTGCTAAGGATATTTATCAACATATACTTAAATAAACTTTTAATAGTAGAATTGTGGTTTCCAATATTTGAGTTCCAAAAATTAGTTAAGGTAATATACAATAAGTTTCCTTTAACACGTTGAACCCTAACCCTACTCTTTTCTCAGAACCTCCAAATTTTCTTCATGTTATTTACAAGCTAGACTTAGAAGACAAATGGAGCAAGTTTTATGTATAATTTTTAATGAAGACATGGCAAGCCATTCGTTCACACAGTAAGCATTGAGCCAATGCTATGTGCCTAGCATTGGTCAGGGCACGTCACTATGGATGGCAATTATACATGTCTTAATAATTAAGAATTCAGAAATAAGGGCTGTAAAAATTGTTCAGTGGCTAAGCACACTTGATTGCAAAGTCTGACAGCCCAGGTTTAATTTCCTAGTACCCATGTAAAGCCAGATGTACAAACTGGCACATGCATCTGGAGTTTGCTTACAGTGGCAAGAAGCCCTGTTGTATCCGTTCCCTCTCTGTATCATTCCCTCTCTGTCTGTTTGCAAATAAATAAATATTTTTAATTTTATTTATTTAATTTTTGGGGGGGTTTCGAGGTAGGGTCTCACTCTAGCCCAGGCTGACGTGGAGTCTCAGGGTGGCCTCAGACTCACAGCAATCCTCCTACCTCTGCCTCCCAAGTGCTGAGATTAAAGGCATGTACCACCATGCCTGGCAAATAAATATTTTTTAAAAGAGAATCCATAAATGAGATAGATATATGAATAGGCAGTTTCAAGGAGTGAAAGGCAGAGCAAGGATAGGATACCATGTTATCATAGAGGACAGGTACCTTACCTTGTGACTATATAGGACAGGTACCTATTTATTGGTTTGGGGGCCAAAATACTTTAGAACATTTAACCACATATGGTAGCTGCATCAGTTCCCTTCTCATTGTTGGAGAAAACACCCAGCCAGAAGCAGCCTACGGGAGGAAAGGTTTCGTTTCAACTTACAGTCCTCTGGGGATGTTTCATGCTGGCAGGGAAAGCACAGTAGACCTGAGCAGGAAGCCTGACTCACATCTCCATGTCGATGGGAAGGAAGTAGTATAAGTGAGTAAGCTAGCCAACACTCAACAGGACTGGACTCATAAACTCTAAGGTCCATCCCCCAGTAACATGTCTCCTCCAGCAAGGCTGTGCTTCCCAAAGGTTCTACCACACCTGCAAATTGCTACCAGCTGGTAACCAAGTACTCAAAGCACATGAGGTTATGGCAGAAATTTCTCATTCAAAACTACCACAGTAGCTATAGCATATAGACATGGGTAGATGTGTGCATGGATGTACTTCTATCGTTATATCTAATGAACTTTTAAATTGGGATTGTGCTCTATAAAGTTGTCATATGTAGAGCCACAATGCTTAATTTTATGTGCAATGGATGCTCAGGTAGTTGGTATAACATTATTTCTACGTATGTCTGTCAGGGTGTCTCTGTAAGAGGTCGGCAGTGAAGTAGGGACTCAGTAAGGAACATGATCCTAACCAAGGCGATTGAGCATCATCCTGTCCATTGATGGCCTGCCTGCATCTTAGTACAAAAAGACAGGAAAAGGTGAATTTTCTCTCCCCATTGAGCTAGTCAAACCAGAACTTGTCACCATCACTGCCAGCCTTGGCCTGAATAATATCACCAACTTATAGGGCAACTTGTAGCATACTTGGTCTCAGTAGTTGTGTGTGACAAATTCCTGTAGTAAATCTGTCTGTGTGTGTGTGTGTGTCTGCTGTTGATTTAGCTCCTCTGGAGAACCTTGGTGACTACAAGAGAAGGTCAGTAGTCACCACTGAGTGACTAGTCACATGTCTTCCAGGTGAGGTTAAAGCCATGTCTGAATGTGTCCTCTGGATGATTTTTCTTTTTCCTTTAGCCAGTTGCTCAAGGAAGCTATAGCAATGTGATGTGAGACTAAGCAAAACCAAGGAGAAAGGGTAAAGGGGCGGGTTCTCATTTCCTTCCAACCATAGACAGAGGTAAAACCCTCATGGCCTAAACCATTTTCAGCTGCTTGTTGCTGCAGACTATAATTTATGCAAGCTTGCAAAAGGCTGTAGTTATTTACAAATATTACTCTTTTTGGAGCAGTCAGCATTTGTTTTTGGGGCAGTGGCTGTTTCTTAGTCTATTGTTCCTGTGGTGCAACACTTGTTAAGCTTATTTATTTAACAATGCAGCATCTTTCCTTTGCATAATTCACTTTCTGTAGCTGCTGTTCTTAATCAGGTCTGTGCAGTCTGTAATAAGTGTCTTCATAGGAATGCATGACTATAAAAACTGGCTAAAATTCAATACAGAAACAGCCTGCTTCAAACCAGCTACGAGGAAGATTTATTTTAGCAATATAGCTCTATGTGAGGCTGCTGCCTTATGCTTTTTATCTGCTTTACAACATTTTATCTCCTTATTCTAGCCACAGTTAGTCCTAAGAGCAGGATTCATCTTTAGGAAACCTTAAGTATTGATAAACTGCATGGGTCTTGTAGCTACATACATCCTGAGGAGTGTGGCACCCTGTTCCAGTAACCCAAGAGTTCTGTTAGTTTCTCCTCTTTACCTGCCTCTTCTGTCCATTTGTCTGCCTCCCTTCTCCAAGCCATGCTAGGTATTATAGCACTTTCAGTGGTACTTTAGAAAGCAGGAAGAAGGGAGGGCTAAAGGCTGAGATCAAGGATGTTAAATGATGTATCTTTAGAATCCTCACTGTTTCTACCTGTTTTATTTTTAGAATCCTAATTGGCAGCCATATTATAGCCTTCCACCCAATCCCCTTACCACCAGCAGGCAATTAGAAATTTATAAAGAAATTCATAGAGTGGAGATCTCCAAGTACCACTTTGTTTTCTCTCCAAGCCATTTTTGCTTCATGTCTAAACATCATCAAGTTTATTTCATGGGCTACACTGACATGCATGATACCTACCTTGGCAGGTGAGTCACAGTCATGAACACTGGGCTTTTAGTCAACAGCTTTGATATTGCTAGCCTTCACTGTGAAGCTGATCTCTATTTAAGGAACACATCCAACATTAAAGAGGAAGAAATGAACAAAAAATGAAGGACCCATAAAAAGACAGAAGTAATGCAGAAGAAAACAAAAATCTATATTTAATATCCTCAGAACAATAAAAAATACTACAACTATAAAACAAACAGAAGATGCTATAAAAAGAAATAATCAAGGGATTTGAAGGACTTAAAATTAGAAATATGATAGCAGCATAAATAATTCAATACAAAGATTGGTGGATGAAGCTGAGAAACCAGAAAATGGAACAAAAAGAAAAGAAAGAAAGAAAAGGAAATTAGAAGATCAATTCAGAAACTCTGACATCAAACTAAAAAGAGGGAATTTGAAGATAAAAAAAATTGTAAAAATAAATAAATAAAAGGTTTTCCAGACATGTACTTAAAACTGGTCAGGGGTTCTCCCTTGTTCCTTTTGTTGTTGTTGTTGTTTGAAAGGTGCTATGTACTTATGTAGACGGAAGAGTCAAAAAAGGAAGAGAAAGACTCAAAGACTGTTCATCTAACACAAGAGTAACTCTCTAGGCAGTCCTTGGGAGGAGAGCTGACTGCTCCAAATCTAGAAGCATTGCAAAGTATTAGAGAAAATTATAGGAAAAAGAAATCATTAACATTAGGTAAATTATTATACAAAAAAGAAATGAGGGCTAGAAAGATGGCTTGATGGTGAAGGAGCTTGCCTGAGAAGTCTAAGGACCCAGTTTTGATTCCCCAGTACCCATGTAAGGCAGATGCACAAGGTGGCGCATGTGTCTGGAGTACGTTTTCAGTGGCTAGAGGACCTGGTGGGCCCATTCTCTCCCTACCCCCCCTTTCTCTCTCAAATAAGACTAACTGTAGTCTTCTTCTGTTTCTCTCTCTCTCCCCTCCTTCTCTCTCTTCTTTTTATCTCTTTTATATTGCCTATCTTTTTCTTCCTTCTTCTCCTTGGCACTGGCCTGTAACTCCCAGTACCAGTATGTGATTAACATACACAATGAGATGTTGATCAGAGAGACCCACAAGGTTTCTCAAAAGAAGACAGATTTCTGTCAGAGTACTTGATGACCCACCAAAGGTTAGTGGAAAGACCCGACTGCTGAAGATACTATATGCTATTGATATGGAACATGGAGTGACCTGGCTGGAATCTGGAAGAGAGTCAGTCCCCAGACAGTTAGCTCATCTAGTGCCAGAAGGTGCTACATGAGCGACCGGGGGAAAATGAGCAACATCTGTCCAAGCAACTTGTGGTCTAAGCTGCTTAGCAGCAAACAACCTGATGTGATGCTCACACAAGTGCAATAGTGGCACATAGCCTTGGTGGTTAACCAACTGCTCTTGATTTGGCTAACTGATCTGCTCAGTGGAATGGAACCCATAGCTGGAAGTGGGAAACAAGTCAGAACCATACCCAAAAAATGAGCCTGCTCTCCATTGTCAAGCTCCCACCAATTGTGGGCTACAAGGGGGCCTACACCTATTAAATTCTTTCTAAAATAATAATGGTTATCCCATTTATCTGGTGATGACTTTACTCTTTGTTGGAGAATTTGCTTCTCTTTTTCAGATGGATATAGGTCCTGAGGAGACAATCAGCCCATCACACCTCACCAGGGCCCCAGCTAAAACCAAAAGTAACTGGGGAAATGAACAAGAGTGCTGCTTTCTTGGCGAACCTGATACCAGCACAAGGGTGAAGGAGATAGACACAGAGAACACTCAACTCCTACCAAACCAGATATCCAGAAGCAAAGAAGCTCCCGAGACCTAAAATGAACCCAACATGGCTCAGGGAAATTCGCAGAAGAGGGGGTGAAAAGATTGTTAGAGCCACATGTTGGGACATTATGCACAGAGACATTGTCTCTTACCACAAGTGATAACTAACTAGCAGAGGGGGGAGGGCAGGGAGGAGACTAATGATGGTACCAACATGGTTGTATACACACTGTGTACATAACTAATAAAAAATGAAACAAATGAAATGAATAACTTAACTATTAAAAAGAAATGTACCCATAGCACATTTCTTAGCCTAGCACAATATTTACAACATCATAAATGAAGACTGTGTTGTACCAATATTGGGAGGAAAAGCTAACAGAGAGTAAGGATGACTAGAGCCAGGCATGGCTCCACCTCTCATCCCAGGTGATAGTGAGGGGACTGAAGCAGGAGGTTTGCTGTGCATTTGAGGCCAGCCTGGACTGTATAGTGAGTTCATACCCCTCCTGAGCTACATAAGGAGATTCTGTCTCAAAACAAAACAAACTAAATAACCACAAAAAGGGAAAGAAAGTAAGGATTGGGAATGATGATGACCAAAAAACTAATATCTCAGCCACAATAATAGGGTGAATATATTTTGTTCTGAAATTGATGAATCAAAAGGTAACCTGATAAGCATGTAATTTCAAAGTACTTAGCAGCAAATCAGAAGAAAAAGCAAAGAGTGGGCGGTGTTCGAGCTGTGGCTTGGATTCATGGAGATGGAAACACTGAAGGAGGTTGCTTTGCTCCCTATAGGCCTTACTAAACCTAGTTAATGTCTAAACTATGCACATTTCCCACTGATGACAAGGAAAATTAGCATTCTTTTTGTTTGAATATTTATTTATTTACAACCAAAGAGAAGAGAGACAGAGAGAATGGGTGTGCCAGGGCCTCTAGATTCTGCAAACAAACTCCTGATGCATGTACCATGTTGTACATCTGTCTTTATATGGGTACTGGGGAATTGAACTAGGGTCATTGGGCTTTGCAGGCAAGTGCCTTAACCACTGAGCCATCTCTCAAGCCCCGAAAATTAACTTTGAAACTAATGGTAAGTTCTTTTCTATGCATGTCTTTGTACAGTTCTACTATTACCTTAGCATTGATTATAACAGGAATTAAATTCATGGCTCACAGGATTTGATGACCTTTGAGACTATATATGTTACTCAATCTGCCTTGTTTTTGCACAATATTAATGTGGGGCACCTCCACTGAAAAGTATTTTGCCTGTCTGGTGAGTTAAAAGCTAGTCTTTGATTAGTTAAAAATTAGGCTGGATATTTTATTTTTCTGTGTTTTTTTTTGGCAATATCCCAGATAATATAACATATTTTAGTGAGTGATTAAAGCTTTACATAAGGAGAAAGATCAAAACATAAAAGTAACCTTTCAACCTTTCCTATTCTGCATTCTAGTTCAGGAATGGACAAAGTTAACAGGTTTTAAATCTATCATCTATTTATTGCATGTATATATGTATGTATGTATGTATCTGATCATATATATATATCATCTAATGATCTATTACCTAACTGCTTTTCTATCATCTGTCCATGTACCTATGGAAAATTTTTTAAAATTAAAGTTTTATTTCTTCCATTTTGACATTTTCATGCATATATATAATGTATTTGGATCTTATTCACCATCCCCATTAGTCCCACTTAACCTCTCTACTCCTGCTAACACTCTTCTTCTTCTCCGTTAATCCTCATCTTACTTTCATGATTATTTTTTAATTCATTGAGTTAAGTTAGGGTTGTTTGCATGATCATGGGTACAATATTACTTTCAGTGAACCTGTCAACTTACCAGTGGCTACATCACTGATGAACTCAATTGTCCCTCTCTTAGCTTCCATTAGCTACTCTGGGAGATGTGGAATCAAATGTTTATTTTCATATAAATGAAATCTTAGATCCTATGTTGTTTTGTGAATTGTTTTCTGTGTTTAGGAGTATGTTTGGAAATTTCCCCTAGTTAACTTTTAGAACATGTTGACTATTAAAAATAATGTTTTTTCCAATTCGACCCACCTCATATTTGATTAAGATGATATCACAGAAGCACCAAGAGGCTGTGCCAGCATTTATTACTTGCCTGATGTGTTCTCTAGAGAGCAAAGGATGCTTCCAAGTTGGTCTGCAAACATCTTAAGAATGCAGAGCAAGGTGATATTTTATAGTGGGTAGGGAGCTGTGGTTCGCGAGAAGGTTACTGCACACTTGAATTGTGGCTTTTGTGGCTTGAAATTGCTGCAGGGGCTAAGGGCGGGAACACCTGGGCTTTCTGCTCAGCTCATTGAGATGTGGGCTTGGATTTTGGGGGGGATTTGCAGGGCTTTGAGGCTGTCAGCCTGCAAGCATTCCCAAGAGAGTCAGACTCTCTTATTTGTTCCCTTCACTCCTAGAACATAATACTAGTCAAAAGTCTAGATGGAGCAGGGGAAACACTAAGGTAATAAATTTGTGTTTCTTGTAGGTCCAGTCCCCTCCCTTTCATGATGGCCATCCTCCTGATGGCAAGTAAGTGACAGTGACAGGCTCTGATCAAGCTGGCACACGCACTGCGGCATCCAGTGCCATCCAGAGTCGCCATCTGGAGACACTGGTGCCCTCCTGCTCCTCTGGCTCTGATTTCACTTTATTGCTTTGTGTCCTACCCACCTCGTTCGTGAGGGTCTGAGGTGCCCATTGGGCTGTGCCCCAGTTTTCTGTGTGAGCCATTGTTGCTTCGGGCCTGTTGCCATGTGCCTCTGGAGGGCTTTCTCTGTCTCTTTTATATAAAAAAAAATGAGTTACAGTCTGTTTTGGTCCCTGGAGAAGGACTCATCTCTGGTCTCCTCCTTCAGAGCTCTGTAGGCATAGAGATTAAAGGTACAAAGAGGTCTAATATTTTTCCAATCTCAGAACCACAGGACTGACAATTGCCTACTCAGCTAGAGTGAAGGGCTAAGTGAGAGTAACCAGAAGGCATGCCAACTGCCATCTAATCACTGAGCTTTGGGTAAAAGCTTGGAGGTGGCTTGTTGATAGGACATAATCACCAGAATAATTATTCTCTCCCTCGCAAGGAATTCTAATAAATGCAGAAATGTAAAAGAAAAGCCGGGAGTTGAGTGCAGAAGGTCTAAGGCAACAAGGTTTTGGCTCTCCCAGGAGCACTTAGAGCACTAGGAAATGTTTAGGGCCAATTTGACATTTCAGATCAAGCAGATTAAAAGCCCATGGTTTTATCCACCTGGCATAATCCTAGCCTGTGGAAGCCATGCTTAATAATTATTGCCCTGAGCCTAGTGAGAAGTCCACAATAGAATCTCTCTTATTCTGGCAAACTGAGGGCATACTGTGTCCAGCATTTTCAAAGCTGGAAGGTTTGGCCTGTGCTAGGTGGAAAGGTCCCTAGTATGACAAGTGCTGTCACTGCCTTGCCCTCAAGGACTTTCTGACCACTCTCCTCTTTGTATAACTAATCCCTTACTTTCACCTGTGCTCTTTGCATAGCAGGGTGAGACTTTGCACGTGGAGCAGCTAGTGGACACATAGAGGAGAAGGAGTGAGCATTTTTGTGTCTGTCTGTTTGGTGGGCATATCTGCCAAAAAGGTTCACAGTGAGTTTTCCCTGGCTGTGTTCAGTCAAGCACTTGGGAAGCTTGCATGCTGACACATGGCAGGGTAGTGATTTGATCACTCACTAATGGCAGTAATGTGTAGTCACTGAGGGCACAAGACGTTGTTATTCAAAGCAAATCAACAAGTGAATTTTGGGGATCTGCCTGCCCAGGGAGATGTGGCAGCTATGATTGGGCACTCAAAGTAAAGATAATAAAATTGCAGGTGGGGGTCCCAGAGGAAGGACCTGGCCTAGCACTTCCTGCCATTGACTTGCTGCTGTCTAACTCTAGGTCCTAACCTTGCCTTGACATCCATAAATAATGTACCTTTGTTTAGCTACTTCTTTGGGTGAGTTCCTGGGGACCAATTCACTAAGCACTACAGGTTTCTTCCCGGAGATCTGAAGTTACAACTATATCAAATAGGACAATGTATATCAATCATAGCTCTTTGTTGAGGATGTGGTATTCACACAATATATTCATATCTATATCTACTTTATTTATATCTACTTATATTCATTCTCCTTCACCCATTTATATTATCCTGCCACAGCCACTTCTCTCTCTTTCCCTTTCCCTTATTTTGATATCATCACTGGCTATTCCTCTGGATATTGTGTCTGGCCTCCACTGGGCTATGAGTTCTTAAGGCTAGGCCTTCATTTCTATTTTTCTTTCCCCTCTTACTGACTACATAGTGCCTTGCTGGTGGATTGACTTACACACACCAGGATGTGCATTGTAAATGTAGCATCTTCTTAACCTGAGTGCTATTATCAATGGGAAGTTCCCATCTCTACTATATTTTCTCCTCATTTCCAGCAGTACAGGACAGTAAGCCCAGAGCCCTGAAGTATTACTATAACCAGTTACTTTCCCAGCCCCACGTGTGTGAGGTGTGGTGGGAAAGGTGAGGAAAGAGGAAAGGAGGTTGCGGTAGGGTGTGGGGGTGGCTAGCTGTGGCTTTTCTGTATTTTGTGAACTTCAAAACTGACAAAAACCCTCAGGACTGTTTGTAGGAGGAGGTGGAAGGATGATATGTTTGGGTGCTTTTTTTCAGCTGCATAGATGTACTAAATCTAGAATTTATGGCTCAGGGATTGGCCAACTTTTGGCACCACATGCCCAGAGACAATCTTAAGTCAATATATATATATTTTAATTTTAATTTTTTTAATTTTAGGGAGACACACAGAGAGAATTGCCATGCTAGGACCTCAGCCACAGAAATCAAATTCCAGACACTTGTGTCACCTAGTGGGCATATGCAACCTTGTACTTGTGTGAGCTTTGTGCATCTGACTTACATGGAATCTTGACAATCAAACATGGGTCCTTACACTTCGCAGGCAAGTGCCTTAACTGCTAAGTCATCTCTCCAGCCCTTAAATAAATATGTTTAAGGTAGACACAGAAATTGTCTTACCTTTCATGAATAAAAATGGGATTAAAGAAAAGAAAATTCTTTGTGATTATATAATTCTTCGCTATAGAAAGAAATTCTGAGCATTGGCCATTAGTCATGGAGTCCAGAGTGTAGATTAGTCATGTTCCCAAATGTTTCATACCAGATTTTCTTTTTTTACTCTTCTTCCTCAGCCTTTTTGAAAGCTCTCATTTCTGCTATTCTGAGGCTTATCTATCGTCCAGATATTCAGATTCCTTGTGTCCCCCCATTGTTCTTCACAGTGTTCTCCAACATCTCCTCCCTTCATCTATTAGTAACCTCCATCAAAGTTGTTTATCTTCTACATTATTCATTCAAACACTCACCCCTGATTTGAAATCTGTGCTAATGATTTCTTTGAAACATTTCATAGGCTATCCTCTGAGAGGTAATATATAATTTCTATTTTAACAATATTCAGCTAAGAATGCAGTGGTATAAATCTCCAGAAAAGAACCTAGACTGTGAGATTTTCAGATATAAAACTACAAGCTTAGGCTGACTCTTTTGGGGGGGTTGGAGAAGACAAAGTGTGAACCTTAGAATGCATTTCTAAGGAGCAAAGCTTCAGGCTTTGCTTCAGACTCTCAAATACCAAATGTGAGATGCTCTTATGCATGAGCAAAGCAATCTTCCAGTGGGGTATTAGGACACCTGAGTGCCAGTTCCAGCCAATAGCTATGTATCTCTGGTCTTAGGGAAGTCTTCAAAATGAATGTACAGAGTCTTTAATTGGTAAAATTTCTTTAGCTATGATTCAGTGACTCTTGGATATGAGGCTTTTTAGGACTTGATTTCAACATGGCAGTAAATAGTCATTAGAGAAGAAGGGTGAGTGAATATGAAATGCTGCTGTCAATCTGGCAGTTGTGCCTGCTCTGTGTAAAAGGCAACTATGGTGGCAATCCTTCCCTAGGCAGCTATAATTTGTATAGAACTTCTATCACTGAAGTAGACTCAGTGCTAACACTTTCAATTAAGTTAAATGACTTCATGTTCTGTTAAGTTCAGGCTGGCTAGGAATTTCATGACTTTTCACTAACTTCATTATAATAATGCTTAGCACAAGGTTCACAAGGGTGATGTCGAGTAGATAATATTTTCATAATTGTACAGCTATCATCAAATTACGTTGATTCATGGCTGCATGAAAGATGACAGTGAATAGTATAATTGTGAAATTTCACAAGGCTCTGACATTTGTGTTTTAAGCACAGAAAATCCTAGCAAGCATGACTACTAAAAAGGAAGTGCAATTGTGACGACTTCATGGAAAAGTTCACGGATTCAAATGTAATTAACCATGCATTAAACATGATGAGCTACAGGGCTAATTCTAGCACTGCCAAAGCTTCATTATAGAAATCTGTGTCAGAAATATGACCAGCGCCTTTCGAACATATGTCAGATGCCTAACGTATGGTCTGCTAAGGCCTCCAGCACACCTTGGGTGATTCAGGGCAGTCAGTGTATGTTTGGCCCTGCTGAAGATCTAGCTTATTGAGCCAAGACGCTAGGAAACATAATGGAAAATCAGCCTATGCTTGTCAGAGTCTCACTTTTCCTTCAGAATAAGTATAAATTTAAAGACAAATCAGAGGTATAGAGTGCTATGTTCAACTTTTCATTCTGTGGCAATGGACCAATTATAAATGTAGGCTAATGAATACTACAGTTAATTTATCAAGGGTGATAATGAAGCAAACAGACATTTTTTTTTTTTGAGGTAGGGTCTCACTCTAGCCCAGGCTGACCTGGAATTCACTATATAGTCTCAGAGTGGCCTCGAACTCACGGTGATCCACCTACCTCTGCCTCCCAAGTGCTGGGATTAAAGACATGCGCCACCATGCCCAGCTATAAACAGACATATTTTTAAAGTCACAGGCACAAATAAAATCAATCACTTGATAATTCTACCCTTTGATAACCTGTCACATAGCTTCCGGCGGTAGCATCTCTTAGCCCCTAATGTTCTTGCATTTCCATCCCTCAATCTTTTTTTTACATCTTTCTTTCAACCTCTAGAGAAAGAGCAAGAAGCTAGGAAAACAATGAGAATTCCAGGCCCAAATCTTACATTAACTATTGTGTGGAGTTAATGTTTCTTTTGCACATAGTTTCCATACATGTAAAATTGGCACAGTTTTTATAATTAAAGTTTTTTGACCACTATTTATTAGTTATGGACATACTCAATGTGTAAACAGGTACATCCTTTCCCTCATCCCTGCCCCTTTTCTGAAGGGACCCTCCTCATTGGGGATGCTAATTATTCCCAAAAGGATTATAGGTCATGCATTGTGAGGGAAGCCATCAGTTATGGGGAAGAAGCAGTGTCTCTGTGCATAATGTCCTAACTTGTGACTCTAACCATCTTTACACCCCCTCTTCTGTGAATTTCCCTGAGTCATGTTGGGTTTGTTTTAGGTCTACTTCAGTGATGGGCTCTTGTGAGCCTCTGTTTCTCTAGATCTCTGACTGAGTAGGAGTTGAGTGTCCTCTGTGTCTATCTCCTTTACCCTTGTGCAGATATCAGGTTCACCAAGAAAGCAGAACTCTTACTTATTTCCTCAATTACTCTATGGGTTTCAGCTGGGGCCCTGGTGAAGTGCAATGGGCTGCTTCTCTCCTCAGATTCTATATCCATCTGAAAAAGAGAAGCAGATTCTCCAACAGAGAGTGAAGTCTGCACCAGTTAAATGAGATAACCATTGTTAGCTTAGAGAAATATTAATGGGTGTAGGCCCTCTTGCAGCCAAAGATTGGTGGGAGATTGATATTGGAGAGTGAACTTGTTATTTGGATATGGTTCTGACTTGTTTCCCAGTTCCAGCTATGGGTTCCTTTCCACTGAATGGATCTGTTAGCCAATCCAAGAACAGTTGGTTACCCATCATGGCTGTGTGTCAGTATTACACTTGGGTGAGCATCACATCAGGTTGTTTGCTGCTGAGTAGCTTAGATCTCGAGTTTCTCAGTTGGCTATTTCCCCCCAGTAGCTCATGTAGCACCTTCTGGCACTAGACAAGCTATTTGTCTGGGGACTGACTCTTTTCTAGATTCTAGCCACATCACTCCATGTTCTGTGCTGGCAGGATATGGTGTGGTGGGTAATCAAGTGCTCTGACAGAAGTCTGTCTTCTTTTGGGAAACCTTGCAGGTCTTTCTGATCAACAGCTCATTGTGGATGTTAACATCATCCTGGTACTAAGAGTTACAGGCCAGTGCCAAAGGAAAAGAAGGAAGAAAAAGATAGGTAATATAAAAGAGAAAGAAGAGAGAGAGAGAGGAGAAAATTAAGGTTAGCCTTCATCTTACCCTCTCCAGTGCCCTTTGATTCATGTGGTCCCTCTAAGGTCCTGGTGAGGGTTCAATCTTTTAGTCTGTCTTCCAGGATATAGGATTTTGTGGTACCATTTCCAGTTGGGTCCAATTTTGTGTACCCCCCTGTGGTGGTTTGAATAGAATAGATGGCCCCCAGTATATTCAGTTGTTTATTTGTTTGTAGTTTGCATCTTTAGCCACCTGGCTGGAGTCAGTGCCATTGTGTGGATCTTAAGGTGTGGTGGTGGGTTTCAGATTTCAATCTAAAGATATGCAAAGTGTGCCTAGCCGGAGTTCCTGAAGTGTGCTGTGGCTTTTGGTTTTTAGGCTTGTACTTTTCTCTCTCTGCTTGGTCCTGTGAAAGCAGGCCAGCTTCTTCTGCCATTATAGAACTTCCCCTGGATCTATAAGCTTCAATTAATCCCTTCCTCCATAACTGTGCCTGGTCTGGAAGTTCATCTCAGTGAACCTGAAGCTGTCTGATACACCCCCCTTATCCTCCTCTCTAGCCCCACCCTCCCTATTGTCCAGTCCTTGAGATTCCTATTAGGTATGTCAGCATCTCGACCTGATCCAAGTTAGGAGCCACAGATGAGTGAGACCATGTGATGATTGTCTTTCTGTGGTTGGGTAAGTTGGATGAGAATAATTCTGTTCCAAGTTTGACTATTTTGATACATATTCACTGTGTCACTTTTTTTCTAACTGTTGAGTAGATTTCCATCGTGTATATATACCACATCTTGGTAATCCATTCATGCAATGTTGGAAACCTGGGTTGATTCCAGTTCTTAGCTATAATGAACTGAGCAGCTATAACCATGGATGAGCAAATATCTCTGAACTGACTCTTGGAGCTTCTAGGGTAAATGCTCAGTAAGGAATAACTGGGTCTGTTGGTAACTCTATAGTTAAACTTTTTAGGAGCCTCCATATTGCTTTCCATAGTGGTTATACCATCTTACATTCCCACCAACAGTGGATGATGGTTCCTAGTTCTCCCCATCCTCACCAACATTTGTAGTCATTGGATGTTTAAATATTTGCTGTCCTTACTGGGGTAAGGTGGCATCTCATAGTTGTTTTAATTTGAATTTCCATCATGGTTAGGGATGTTGAACATTTTCTTAAGTGTGTGTTTGCAATTTCATTCTCTGAGATGTCCCTGTTCAGTTCTCTGCCCAACTTTGAGTGGGTTGTTTGATTTTTTATTGTTTGGTTTTTTGAGTTCTTTGTAGATTCTAGAAATTAGGTCTCTGTCAGTTGTATAGCTGGCACAAACTTTCTCCCATTCTATGGGAAGTCTATTGGCTCTGCTTACTGTATGTTTGTCTGTGAAAAAATGTTTCAGCTTCCTGAGATCCCAGGAAGTTGAGTGATTGTTTTCAGCTGAGAAGCCATCTGGTGCAGGAGGAACCTGGTCTGTGATGCTGTGGGGCAGTGGCTGTGATGGTGTTTCCAGTGGCCCCATCTATCTTGCCTTTCCTTCCCCATGAGGTGAAGCATGATTCGGTAGATGCCATCTTGACCTGAAGTCTATAATTAAAGTTTTGCAACTTGCTTATATTACTGGAATGCTAAGTGAATACTATATAATAAATACAAAATCATTCATTGAAGTGTATGTGCATTACTATGTGTATTTAAGTAGAAAATACACTTACGGCTGTCTGTTTATTCTCTAGTCATATCTCCACTGAGCTATGGGAGATGGTCAGCATAATGATGATAATAGCCACACCAGTGATGACTATTTGCTATTCTCCATCTGTGCCAGGCACTACAACATCAAGCATCTCGTATTCACTTTACATGCTTACATGGAGAATTCTATTATATGTTGCAATTTTTTGAATCTTAGAGCAATAATGAGTAAGAGAATAAAATTTCTAAACTGTAACTGCTAGTTTCAAAAACATTTTCTAGCCATAACTATTGGACTATAGACTATATTTCATCATAATTAAGAGCACTTTGTAGGTTCAAAGTTGAGAGCTGTGGCTATATCCTGCCCCAGTGAAAGATTTTGAAGAGCAGGAATTTTGCTTCATAGCTCATAGTTGTACAAAAAGTTTCATTTATTCAGCTTCTCATTGTTTCTCCAAAAATCTATGTGTCTAGAACATTCCTTTTCAATTTAAAAAATATAAGTTTAGAGCATGATAAGTGCTCTCCCCCCAAATGTCATAGGAGACTAATGACATAAACAAGTCATTGGCCTGGTTTATATAAATAATGATGACAGAGCCATAATAGAATTCCAGGCCATCTTGAAAGTTCCTATAAAAGAGAATATCTTACACCATAAATTTTATGTGTTTGACAAGTTGGGATGTACCTCATGTGACCTGGCAAGACAGCTGTATTTCATGTAAAATCCTCCTTAAAGTTATAAGGGCTGGAAATGTACCAATAAGATCTATAGGAGGGTTACAAAAAGGGCTGTGTTGGTCAGCATCTTCACCTTTATCTGCACCATCTTCACATTATTACTCTGGAAACCCTTAGTGCAGTACAGTTCTTACTTTGAATGTGTCTAAACAGGAAGAGTTCAAGCAAGTAAGAAGGCAAAAAGAAAAAGAAAAAGGAAAACAAATCACTCCCAATAGAGATAAAAATAGCAGAATAAAGAAATGTTATGATTAATATGCTTTTTAACCCAAATTGCCCAGCCTACACAGATTTCTTTAAACCAAGAATTTGTCTTTAAAGACCTGCTGTGGTTTCACATCACACTTCCTCAGTGCAAGAGTATGGAAGGTTGGCTGTATTTTTGCTTGGTTGTCTGGGTACCTATACTGGGATGTACTTCATTGCATCTGCTGTCAACTGTCTTGGTTATCATTTGGCTACTGAACATTTACTGAATTCTTGGTAAAATATTATCTAGTTTTTTTCTAACACTATCTTTGTGATCTTCTTCTAAACTTGCTTAGGTCTCAGAAAACCTTATATAAAATGTATTATTGATATCTGACTGATATCCTTATCATGAGGGAGAATTATATTCCTCAGGCTATAAGGCATGTATATGGCATGTGTTGTAGTCAGGTTTGCATTGTTGGTAGAAATCATCTGACCAAGAGCAGATTTTGGCAGAAAAAAGGGTTTATTTTGGCCTACAGGCTCAAGGGGAAGCTCCATGATGGCAGGGGAAAATTATGGCATGAGCAGAGCGTGGACATCACCCCCCCCAACACCATAAGGTGGACAATAGCAATAGGAGAGTGTGCCAAACACTGACACAGGGAAATTGGCTGTAACACCCATAAGTCCACCCCACAAAATACAACTCCTCCAGGAGGCTTAATTTCCAATTGCCATCAAATAGGAAGACTAGCATTCAGAATGCCTAAGTTTATGGGGGACACTTGAATCAAACCACCATATTCTGCCCTTGGCCACCATAAACTGATAACTATCCATGATGTAAAATGCAATGCATTCAGTATTACTTAAAAAGTTCCCATAGTTTTTACCAATCCTAATGATGTTCAAACATCCCCATAATACAAAGTCTCTTAACTGAGCCATAATACCAAAAAATCCTCAGAAAACCTATAATAGCAAAATTAAACACTCATACTGCAAAAGATGGCACTGTACATAGCAAAGAAATATTCAACAAATACAAGATTTAAACAGGGCAAACATCAAACTTTGTAGTTCCAAGTCCAACAACTCTAGTCAGTGAAAAGTCTCCAAGTCTGATAATTTTAACCAGCAACAAGTCTCTGGAGTTCCAATTCTTCCCCTCCTGCTAGGCTACTCACAGTTCTGGAAAACTTCATCTGGGGTTAGCAGCTTTCCTTAGCAGCCATCTTGTGGTCCTGGCATCTCCACTGGGTCTCCACTGCAACCCATGGTTCATCCTCATGGCTACATTGGGTGTCCATGCAGGCATCCAGCAAACCTGCTTCACACTGCCCATGGTTGCAAACACAATGACCCCCTTTATCCTGCATTTATTATACTCCACAATACCAGATAGGGTGCCAATTTGTTAATCCACAGGGGTATAAAGCAGACTTTGAAGAATAGGACACTTCTTGAGCACTCAGGCCCCTTCAAAAGAGTCTGTATTGTTCCTGTTGCCCCAGTGCAGATCAGCTGGCCCAATCTCAAAGGTTGTAATTCCTCAATAGCAGCTGTACAGGCAGCAGTTTTAGCCTAAACATTTCTTTCTGTGCCATATCCTTTTGCTCACATCAATCTATTTCTATGTGAAGCAACCCTGCACAAGTTCTCAGGACACAAGCCTAACAGCAAGCCTCTCACACAAACTGCTTCTAGCCCACTCCAGGAAAAGCTATTTCTCACTCTCATAAGCCAAGCCTCACAGTCCATAGTTCTTACTGCATTCAGGTCTGTCAACTCTGACCCAGGTAGTCCGTCAAGCTGTACTTATAGCACTGCAAGGCATCTCTTAGGCCAAGGTTTCAAGTCCTTCCACATTCTTCTTCAAAATCAGCTCCAAGAGGCCAGAGTCAAACAGTTACATGTCTAGCAGCAACACCACTCTCATTACCAATTTTACTATTGCAATCAAGTTCACATTGCTGGCAGAAATCACCCGACTGATAGCAGCTTTTGGGAAAAAGGGTTTATTTTGGCTTACAAGCTTGAGGGGAAGCTCCATGATGGCAGGAGAAAATTATGGCATGAGCAGAGTGTGGACATCACCCCCTGGCCAACATAAGGTAAACAATAGCAATAGGAGATTGTGCCAAACACTGGCAGGGGGAAACTGGCTATACCACCCATAAGGCCACCACCAACAATACACTTCTTCCAGGAGGATTTAATTTCAATTGCCATCAGCTGGGGAGACTAGCATTCATAATACCTAAATTCATGGGGGACACCTGAATCAAAGCACCACAACATGCTAGTTACTTTTGTTATTTTCTCCACAGTATATCATTATGGAAAAAAAAATCAGAGAACTCTGGAGGACAAATTTGAGAGTTGACATGGTAGAAACAATGAAATAAATTAGGAGCAAATCAAATAGTTTAGTAAAATAATGCTGAGAGGTTAATATTAATTAAAGTTGATATAGATATGACTGTTAAGTTTGGTTGTTTGACAGTCCTGTGTGGAGTATTCCCTGAAGTATTCTCTGTAGGTTTGGCTTTGTGTTCATCTAATTGTAGGGCTACCTTTTATCATGGAAAGTTTTCTTTTCATCATCTATTATGAGGGATACTTTCTCTGGGTACAGTAGTTTGGGTTGGAAGCCATAGTTTCTTACACTTTGTAGTTCTCTATTCCAGGCCCTTCTGGCTTTCAGGGTTTTCATTGAAAACTCTGAGGTAATTCTGATGGAACTGCCTTTGTATGGAATGATTTTTTTCTCTTTTGTTGCTTTTAGCACTCTCTCTTTATTTTTGTCATTTCACTATGATGTGCCTTGGAGAGTTTCTTCTTTTGGTCCTATCTGGTGTTCTTTGAGGTTTGTATATATGGATGGGTCTCTCTTTTGTGAGAATGGAAAAATTTTCTTCCTTAATTTTGCTGAATATATTCCATGCCTTTAGCCTGAATTAATTCCCCCTCTGGTGTACCCATGATTCAGATGTTTGGGTGTTTTGGGGTATCCCACAATTCCCTCATATTCTTTTCACATGACTTTTGGACTTGTCATAGTTTTTGGACTCCCAATAAATTTCTTCTGTCTTTAACATGATCAACTCTGTTAGCGATAGTTTCTAGAGAGGATTTTATTATCTTTATTTAATTTTTGTTGCATTTTTCTGTATTGTATCCATCCATTTATTAAGTTCCAATTTCAGGCCTTGGTTTGATTTTATTGATACTTCTTGGAATTTATTCTCGTATTTATCCATGTCTTCATTAAGCTTAATCAGCTGAATATTGAGATCCCCTATTTTTTGACTCACCTCCAATTCATTTATCTCTTTTGAAGCCTCTCTGATTTTCCTCAATTAAGATAAGCATAGTGATGAAAGCTTTGTGCAGTAAGAGATGATTCTGCTGCATTTCATCTACTTTGGGGTTTGATTCTAGTTCAGCCATTCTCTTGGTCAGGGACTCATTGAGCTTATTTAATAAGCTAATTTTCTTTCATTTTGGGATTCTATTCCTATTTTATCCTCTGTGATTTCACTGGGAACTGCCATGTGGGACTAGGCAATCTTGGTCGAGATTTCTCAGTTTGTTGTCTTGTGTGTGTGCTTTGTGTTGGGGTCTACCCATCTTGGGGAAAATGTTTGTTTTATCAAGGAATAAGCAAGTATTTTCTCTTGTACAATCTTTAGTGAGTGCTCTGTTTTGGGGTTTGATATGGATTGGAGTGGGATGGCATTGTATACACAGATGCACAGGTTGGGAGGCTGCAAGTGTGCCAGCAGCTCTGGGCCATTGGCTAATATGAGAACTGTGGTTGGAAGGCTGGAATCTCTTCAGCTCCTGGTCATAGCTATGCCTTGCCTATGGGGCTCAGTTGTAGTAACACTTACCCCTGCTGCCCTACTGTATCCAGCTAAATGGGTTGTGGAGGACTCACTGGTACCTCCTGGTGGGTTCTTGCCTATTACCCTTGTTCTCCCCATCTGGGGCAGAAGCAATGCCTCAAGGGAGTGCTGGTATGTGGAGGACAGCGGTGGGAGGGGGTAGGGGGCTGTTGGTAGAGGGGTGGGGTGGACTCCACAAACCAGGCAGGCTAGGTGGTCTGTGTGGGGGTGTTGGTGCATGGAAGTGGCCAGAAGAAAGGCTTAGGTTGATCAGAGGAGGCAACTGAAGCCAAAATGACCCATTTAGGCTTGTGTTGTGGGCTGGGGACCTGCTGGAGATGGTGGTGCAGGGCAGGGTGGGGACATACCAGGACAGGTGGTGCAGAGTTAGGTGGATGCCTGGGATAATGGCATGGGATGTGTTAAAGTATAGGCCCTAGCTCTCATACTGTGTGTACCTGCTCAGTGGGATGGTTCCCTATATGAATGCATGAGGTGTTGGGGTATGCTGATCACCAGGATGCCCTACCCACCTGAAAGCTGGCCTGAGTTAGGTAGACACCAGACCACCCCAGTGTGACAGGCTGGTTCCTAAGGTTGTGCCTTATCTGTGCCAGAAAGCATATGAATTGGAAGATTTCTGAATGTGTACCCCTGCACCCACCCAGTGGATGTCCACTAGGACCTACTAGTACTAGAGCTCAACAGTTCTTGTGTGATTTCAACCCTGATCTCTAGCATGCTTACAAGCCCACCATTTTGACCAGAAGTCTCTATATATTTTCTTGCTGGTGTTTGGCATACTCTTGCTGATAATGTCAATCTGATGTTGTCCAGGATTTGATAGCTAGCCTCTGCTCATGGCAATTCCCCCCTGCCATCATGGAACTTCCCCTCAAGTCTATAAGCCAAAATAAACCTTTTCTTCCCATAAGCTGCTTCTGGTTAGCTGTTTGTCTCAGCAACGAGAAGGTCATTGCAAAAGTACTGTTGTGAATGATTAGGTAATTGTAGCTATGTGGGCTTACTTATGAGTCCTGTACTCTGTTTAATTGCTATATGTGTCTGTTTTTGTGCCAGTATCATGCTGCTTTTGTTATTATGGTTCTGAAGCATAGTTTGAAATTAGATATTATGTCTCATGCCTCCAGCATTGCTCTTTCTGCTTAGGGCTATTTTGACTTTTGGTGGGGGGTGTCTTTGCATTTCTGTATGAATTCAGGATTGTCTTTTTCTGGCTCTGTGAAGGTCATTGGAATTCTGATGAGGATTGAGTTATGTGTCAAAATATAGGTATAGGCAAGAATTTTCTGAAAAGGATTCCAGTAGCATGGGAAATAGCCTGAAGAATTAACAAAGATAGTGTGAAATTGAAAAGTTCCTGCACAACAAAGGGAACAATCATGAGTGGAGAGACAGCATATAGAATGGGGGAAATGTTTTTCAACTACATAGCTCATAAGGAATTAATATATAGGATCAGCCAATAAATCTAAAATTTATATACCCCCAAACGTGAATTATCCAGTCAATAAAATATGGTAATATACTATGTAGATAGTTCTTTTTTTTTTTTGGTTTTTCGAGGTGGGGTCTCACTCTAGCCCAGGCTGACCTGGAATTCACTATGGAGTCTCAGGGTGGCCTTGAACTCAAGGTGATCCTCCTACCTCTGCCTCCCTAGTGCTGGGATTAAAGGCGTGCACCACCACACCCAGTGTAGATAGTTCTTAAAGAAATAACAAATGGCCAAGAATTATTTGAAAAAGTATTCAACATTCTTAACTATCATGTAAGTATAAATTGAAACTGCCTTGTCATTTCTTTTCACCTCAGCCACAATGGCTATTATTAAGGAAACTACAAATGCTAGTTGAGGATGTTCCTGTATCTTGCCCCAGCGAAAAATGTTTCAATGCTTTTGAGCATGTGAACTGGGATGGCCACCATGAAAATCAGTGCAGACGTTTCTCAAAAAGCTAAAAGTAGAACTACTATATAACTCAGCTATACTATTCCTGGGTATATATATGGAGGATTCTAAGTCTTCATGCCAGATGTAATTGCACATCCATGTTTATTGTTGCACTATTTAAATATTGATTTATTTAAGAAAGAGAGAGAGAGAAAGAGGAAGGTAGATAGATAGATAGAGCATGGGTGTACCAGAGCTTCTCAAACAAACTCCAGATGCATGTGCCCCCCTTGTGCATCTGGCTTATGTGAGTCCCAGGGAATCAAACTTGGGTCCTTTGGCTTTGTAGGCAAGTGCCTTAATCACTGCACAATCACTCTAGCCCTATTATTGCACTATTAAAAGTAGCAAAGATATAGCACCAACCCAAATGTTCATTAGCTGATGAATGGATTAAAATATGGTATTTTATTCAGTGTTAAAAAGAATAAAATTATGACATTCTTAGAAGAAAGTATATGGAATAGGAGGTCATTATGTTAAGTGAAATAAGTCAGATTCAGACCAGTATCACAAGTTCCCCCTTATATTCATGATCTTGTTGTACACGTGTGACATGAAAGTAGAAATAACAATAAAGGAAGGATGAGGAAGAAACATAAAGGAAGGAGGGCAGAAAAGAGGGTAATAGAATATCTGTCATGAAAGCAAAAGGGATGTGGAGATTTGAATGTAAAGTGCTCACTATAGCCTCATGTGCCTGTGATTAAATTTCATACTCGATCTCCAGCTGGTGGAGCTTTGGGGAGATGGATCACTGCTAGAGGATGTGTGTCACTGAGGATGTGCCTTGGGGCTGTTACAGCCCAGCCATGCTTGCCATGCTGAATTCATTCTTGCTACTTCCTCCCTTCTTATATGAAGATGTAAGGACAACTGTCTGCTCTTGCTGTGCTTTCCCTGATATAAAGCTTCCCCTCAAAACTGTATGCCAAAATCCATTCTTTCCTTCCATAAGTTGCTGCTAGGTAGGTGTTTTGTCCCAGGAATGAGATGATAACTGCTACAAGGAGGAACTATTAGGTAGGAGGAAGGAGACCAGCAAGAGATGGAGAGAGGGTGATGGGGGAAGCCAGTGTAAAAAAATATATATGTGTGTGTGTTAAGATATGGATATATATGTATATATCATATCTTTGTGTGATAATAATATCAACTTTTAAAGAAAGTAAAGGGCTGGAGGGATTGCTTAATGGTTAAGGCATTTGCCTGCAAAGCCAAAGGACCCAGGTTCAATTCCCCAGGACTTACTTTAGCCAGATGCACAATGGGGCGCACATGTCCGGAGATTGTTTTCAGTGGCTGGAGGCCCTGGCATGCCCATTCACTCTCTCCCCTCCTCTTTCTCTGTCAAATAAATAAGTAAAATATCTTTTCAAAAAGAAGAAAGTAAGAAAGGATTTGAGAAGCAATATCATTGAATGACTAATTGTGCTTGAAGGGAAATGATAGGTAAGACTCTAAACTGACTCTCAGGCTCATTATTTAAGTAACTAGGGGTTACTGAGTACTCAATCATCAGAGACTAGATCTATAAAAGAAGAAATTTGGGGGAATAAACCCATGATGTTCAAGTAATTTTTTGTATACTATGTAGATAATCATGTAGAATTAAGGAAGAATATGAGATGTGGTGATTTGATTCAGGTATCCCCCATAAATTTGTGTTCTTGATCCTCAGCTGATGGCAATTTGGAAATTGGAAACTTGTTGGAGGTGTGGTTTGGGAGAGGGTTTATAGGTGTTATAGCCAGCTTCCCCTTGCTAGTGTTTGGCACTCTCTCCTGCTGCTGTTGCCCACCTAGTGTTGGTCAGGAGGAAATGTCCAGTTCCTGCTCATACCATGGTTTTTGCTGCTGTCATGGAGCTTCCTCTCAAGTCTGTAAGCCAGTATAAACCTTTTCCTTCCATAAGGTGTTTTTGGTTGAGTTTTTTGTGCTAGTCTTTTGCCAACATTTATATCTATTTGGTTGTTGATAGTTGGCAGGTATAAGATTTTATAAGTAGGAGAGCTTCAGAGCAGCAGAATTCTATGTAAGAATGGAAACAGGAAGAATATAAGATTGAGAGAGACTGATATTACAGAGTGGAGGAGGAGAAAGTGATCCATGTGATATGTGCACTGATGAAATAAAGATACAAAAGCATTTATTTGTCGTTAGCTCAGTGAGAACTGTTTCAATTGTGCCAAGTAAAGAGCATGTCACAAAGTAGACATTTCTGAGTATATAATGGTGTTTTAAGTCACTTGGGAAAGCAAAGAAGGAAAGAGATGTTTTTCTCTTCTTGCAATGAGAATAGTTTGGCTTTTAAGAGTGAGGAGAAGTTGGAGACACAGGAAATGCAAGGAGGATGCAATCAATGGAGCAAGTCCTCTAGGGACTTGGCCAGGAGGTAATCTAGAGCACACACAGTTGGCTTTGCTTTTAGGAGCAGAAGACTAACCTCTCCCATTGAAGTAGAGAAGAACATAGCAGAGCCATCTCTAGACACTTTTTACAGGTAAAAAGGTGGGGCAGGAGGCTGACAAACTTGCTCTGAGGGTTTCATTTTCTTCACTAGAACAGAAGGTACAGTTAGAAAAGTAGTGGTAGAAGTGTAACCCATTCAGAGTGGAGAGAGCTTATAGAACCATTGAGAAGTTAAAGTCTTTGAATGATCTTGAAGAAGAAGTCTGGGCATAATGAGAGGTCAGATGGGGCGGGGAAAGTATTAATGACACTGTGCTATACTGTTAGAATGGTTTTCTCTTGAAGTACATCACTGAAGGTCAGGTATATCAACACAAATGTAGGAGGCTGGTTTGATCCAAGGTTGCAATTTTTCCTGAAAGATTTGTCCTCAAAAGAACAAAGATCAGACAGTCACTGCAAAAGAGCCTCTTGCCTCATGGACTCTTAATAAAAATCAAAGATACTATACCAAGAGAAGCAAGATTCTGTTTAATCAATTTTCTGTCCTCTCTGAGTTTTAGCTTTTATGCCCCCCTTAACAAACCAAGTTTACATGACCAGAGAATTTGAATCTACTTAAGCATGTCTGCTTCATTTCCTAACACTGGCCACTGCTTGTACTATTTATCATAGTCCATGCCTCAGACACTACCTGATGCCCAGAGCTTCTGCCACCTGGATGTTGCTTGCAGTGCTCAGCCAGTACATTGGGATCATATCCATGCATGGTGACTCCTTTCCAGAGCCAGCAAGCCTTCCCTGTTCATCTGGCCCCAGCATTTGGCCTCTTGCTTCTGTCCTGGAAGTAACGATCTCCTCTCTTATCATCCTGCTATCCACGTCTCACATGGTCAGGATATTTTAGTGGAGCTGGAAGAGAGAGGACCAGAAATCATTGTCCTTCCTTTTATATGTATAACCTGGAAATGCCAGAAGAAAAAAACATAACAGTAAAAATCACTACGGAAGCATTTAGTCTCCTGCTCTTTAGGGTTGAAAAGATGATAGCACATTATCAGGTCATACAGGACGGCTGATAAATGGTCAGACATTCAGATTTTAGCCACATAATCCAACTATCTGGAATGATCCCAAGAAGGCAGCTCATCTGTTCTATGCATCATGTTTTACTGGACCTGGGAGGGTCAAAGACAGAGCTAGCCTCTGTTTTGTGGATGTCAAAAGGCTGTTGGCTCTCTGCTCAGGAGCTGTCCCCTGCTTTCTGCTTTGTATGCGAGTCATATCTGAAAGGCATTTTGTGAGGCTGCTGCAGGTTTTCCATCTGTCTTGTGCTCAGCAGAACTTCAGGGATCCCAACAGGAGATTCTCGGGCACTGACAGGATTTTCATTCCACCTGCTGTTGATAGCTGATGAAGAACGTGTACATGAAAATTCTACATTGTCAGCCTATTCCTTGTCTATCAAGTATTCATTCAACAAATAGGCATGGATCACCTACTAAGTGCCAAGCATTGACACAGTTAGGGGCTGAGGATACTTGAGAGAACTCAAATATTGTTCAGTGAGGGTCAAAAAATAGGAATCATCTAATTTTCCACATGAATATACAATTTCTATTATAACCAGTTCAGTGAAGTACAAGTCAGTTGTGTTTTGAGAGTACATGAGTGGTACCTTCCTTACTCTGGGATGAGGGAGGGTTTCTTAAAGGAGGTGGCATTTCTGTTGAGATATGAATGATGGGTAGGAGTTAACCAAATACAGCAAAGAAAGAAGGATGAATTAAGACCCTGCGGAGAAAAGAAGTGTTCCAGGGACTGAGAAAAGTTGTGGGCTTCTGTTCAGGGATGGAGTGATGTTTTGATGAGTTCCCCAAGGGACCAGACCAATGATGATCTTTTATGCACAAGGAAATGAGAAAGCTTTAACATTCTTCAAATGGTCAGTTTTATGTTTGTGAAAAAATTCACTGACTTGGGCTCCAGTACAGACTCACAGTAGGAAATGTGGGTGTTGGTGAAGAGTTAGAATCAATTATACCTGTCAATAATGGGCCAGACTAGCATTGTGGCTATAGAGCTTGAAAGATAAAGATGAATTTATACTGTATGAAAGGGATAAAACTAATAGGATGTGATGCTCTGACCTGGTGAGTGGGTCTGGCGGAGAGGCCTGTGTGCATGATGCTGAAGTCTACTTGTCAGAAGACTGGGGTGGGGGAGCAACAATCAAAATTAAATAGTTCCTAAAGTTAACATCATACAATAACATGGACTCTTTTCATTTTATACAAAATACAGAGCTCCTATATTATTATTTTAATTTGGAAATAAGTTATTCATGAAAAATATATTTACTGGCCAGTTGATAGCATCAATTGATTATCAACTGAAAATAATTGGCAAGGATTGCACAGTTTCGCTTGTAAGCTAGAGTCGTAATATTTGCATGAAATTTTGTGGTGCAAAAACATCTAGTAGCAGTGGAAAGTTAAGGTTACTAATTGTGTGTGTGTGTGTGTATGTGGTTATGTGTAGGAGTGTAGGTGAGCATATTATAGTCAACAGCTAAAGTTGTTTCTTTAGCTACCATATTCATAAATTTGCCTTAGGCTCCCCACCTTAATCTGTCATGAGTATAGTCGACCTTATCCTCCTTGAAATGATAAATTGAGACAGATTTTTTCTCCTTATTGGTTTTATGAATATTTCCCCTCCCTACACTCTAGAATAATGTTTTTTTCTTTAAGTTACTGTAAATAACCATTCAATGTCAATGATTGAATACAGCTATTCTTTCTTCCCCCTAGTTTGTTGCTCTTACTGTTTTCTTTTTGTTGTTATTGTTGCTGCTGTTAGATGGGGCACTGGTTCCAATTATAGCTTAGCATTTAATTATGAACTTTGCATATGTGTATATTAATTAAAACATTTTATTGCCTTGTATTTTATGGCTGGAGGTTTTGAACTATAGCAATCTGATACAGTGCATGAGGGGATAATACAAATTTAGAATAATAAAAACAAATTTATAATGATCATTTCATGCAAATTATTGTATAGAAAAATAATGATGCATAAATATAATATATATAATATAAGCCCATTCTCCTTTAATAAAGAACTTTAAACTTCTATAGAAGACATTTAAAGATTGGACACAATATATATTTGACACTTATTTAGGCTAATCATCTAAAAAAACTAAAACTAAAGGTAGGACCCAAAGAGTGTGTTTAGACATGCCTGTCCTATGTAACTACCTATGTAACTTGGGAGGTATTATGAATAAATACTGTGAAGACAACTGGGTAAGGCTGGAGAGGCACCTAATCTGGTACAGTGCTTGCCTTGCAAGCATGAGGACTCAAGTTTGATTTCCAGAACACACATAAAAAGTCAGGCATAATGGCATGCACTTGTTGTCCCAGTGCTGGGGAGACAGAGACTGGTGGGTCCCTGAGCTCGCTGGCCAGCCAGTCTAACTGCTTGGCAAGCCATAGGCCAATAACATGTCTCACAAAAAGGCACCTGAGAGGAATAATACCTGGGTTGGTCTCTGGTCTCCACATGTATCTGCATACAAGTTCAAATAACAACCATCCACACTCCTGGCACACACATACACATACATGCATACATGCATAGACAAAAAATGTGTGTGTATAGTATACTTAGTAAATGAGATTCCCACAGGGTCATGAGTTAGAAATAAACCCTGAGTTGTACTAGAATCAGAGGTGCATCAGTTCGAACTCATAAATCATATATATATATATATATGTGTGTGTGTGTGTGTGTGTGTGTGTGTGTGTGTGTGTGGTGTATATTCATATGTGTGTATTATATGCATGGATGTCCACATACACACACGTGTTCCATAGCTCTACTGTTAAAGGGGTCTAGAGACAGACAGAGAGAATGGGCACACCAGGGCCTCTAGGCATTGCAAACAAACTCCAGATGAATGTGCTACTTTGTGCATATGGCTTTACATGGGCACTGGGGAATTGAACCACAATCATTAGGTTTTATAGGCAAGTGCCTTAACCACAGACCTATCTCTCCGGCCCTGGCCAGGACTCTTTGGGATGAAAGATTTTCTGAGATCAGAAAACCACTCTAAGATTCAAAACAACCAAGCCTCCATGTATTCCAAAGTTATCCCAGACCAGCATCAGTGGTGGCAATGGTAGTGTATCAGTTACCTTTTCATTGCTGAGACAAAATATGTGATCAGAAGCAACCTTAGGGAAGAACGTGTTTATGTAATCTTACAGTTCCAAGTCAGTTTCTTATGGTAGAGAAGGCATGGTGGGCACATGCTTTAGGCAGCTGGTCATACTCAGTCCACATTAAGGAATCAAGGAATGATGAATGTTATACTCAGCCAGCTTTTTCCTTTTTATACAGTCCAGGATCCCAGGCCATAGAATGGTGCCACTGCAGTTAAGGTGAGTCTTCCTACCTTAACTAACCTCATCAAGTTAATCATGCCCTTGCAGGCATGCCCAGAGGCTAACCTACTTTAGATAATCCCTCACTGGTGACTCTAGGTCCTATCAAGTTGACAATCAATATAAACTGTCACAGGCTGGGAAGTAAAGATGTTGATTTATTTTCTGGTATTTATTCCACCATCTGTGCTCTACACAAACTCAGTTTTGTTTACTAACCTACCCTGTCTGTCACAGTCATGTGGCTTAGGGAAAGTAGATTTTTACCTCTATCTGCAAAGGCCTGTTTGGTTTTAGGGTTGTAATATGTTTATTTAACAAATGGAAGCATTTTTTTATGCAGTCCATGGTTGATAAAAGAGCTTCACATCATGAACACAGTGAAATTAACATTGTACTTTATGGAAAGAAAAGGAACAACTAGCAAGCAAATCTCAGGAGAGAGATGCAGCTTCAGAGGAGGTAGAAGGAACAGATCATTCTCAGTGAACTTACCCAATCACAGAAAAAAAATCGCCACATAGTCTCACTCATCTACAGCACCTAACCTGAATCTACCCAAGATGCCTTACATACCCAGCAAGTATCTCGTGGACTAGACACTAGGATGGAAGGGGAGGGAGGGGAGGGCAATGGAGGGGGTGGGAAACACAAATCTAGACCCAAAAGGCAATGGTACCATAAAATTCTACATCCTAAAAGGCAGACCAAATGGCTGAACCTTCACCAGGCCCTTAGAGGGAACACCTGAGCCACAAGACACTGGAGAGGGTATGATGAAGACTGACCTTAATCTTCTACAGCTTCTGTCCCTCCCCCCCCTCACTCTCTCTCTCTTCCCTCTAACTCTTTTATATTAGTTATCTTTTTCTTCCTTTTCTTAATGGGCACTGACCTGTAACTCCCAGTACCAGCATGTGGCTGTCATCCACAATGAGCTTTTGATCAGAGAGACCTACAAGGTTTCCTAAAAGAAAGACAGATTTCTGTCACAGTACTTGATGACCCACCAAAGGTTAGTGGTAAGACCCTACTGCTGAAGACACCTTATGTGGTTGACATGCAAAATAGAATGGCATGGCTGGAAGTTGGAAGACAGTCAGTCCCCAGACAGTCAGTGCGTCTAGTGCCAGAAGGTGCTACATGGGCGACTGGGGGAAAACGACCAATATCTGTCCAAGCAACTCATGGTCTAACCTATTTAGCAGCAAATAACCTATCATGATGCCCACACAAGTGCAATAGTGGCACACAGCCATGGTGGGGAACCAACTGCTCTTGATTTGGCTAACTGATCCCCTCCGTGGTACGGAACCCATAGCCAGAGCTGGGAAACAAGTCAGAACCATATCCAAACATAAGCCCACTCTCCATTATCAAGCTACCACCAATCATGGGCTACAAGAAGGCCTACACCTATTAAATTCTCTGTAAAAAAAAGTAAGGGTTATCTCTTTTGTCTGGTGATAACTTACTCTCCATTGGAGAATCTGCTTCTCTCTTTCAGATAGATGTAGATCCTAAGGAGAGAGCCACCCCATCATACCTCCAAAGGGCCCCTGCTGAAACTAAGAAAAATTGGCAAAACAAGCAAGGGTACTGTTTTCTTGGTGAACTGGGTACCAGCACAAGGGTGAAGGAGATCAACACAGAGAAAAATCAATTCCTACCAAATCAGATATCTAGAGACCCAGAGTGTCCCCCAACACCTCATCACTGAAACAGACCAAAAATGAACCCAATATGGCTCAGGGTAATTTTGCAGAAGAGGGGGTGTAAAGAATGTCAGAGCCACATGTTGGGTCATGATATGCAGAGACATTTATTCTACCCATAACTGTGGGCTAACTCCAGAATGCATGACCCATATACCTCAAAAGGAGGGGTCAAAGGGAGGGGGTAGGTCACAGATGAGCCTAATAATGGTACCAAACTGACTGTATTTGCTGAAAGCCTTGATGCAGTGGTGTATTGTAATTCCTTCATCATGCTTTAAAAATTAGGTCCCTTCTCCCAAGGAAAGCAGAGGGGAAATCTACTGTGGAACTTGTGGGAAAATGTTTATTCACAACAAAGAAAGAGACACAGGAAGACCCCATTGCCCTTCTTCCATGGATGTGGTTATAATTACATGTGAAGCAGGAAGAGCTGGAGACACCCTGTGACCAACTTGATGGCACAAAGAATGTCAGAGTGGAGCAAGAGAATGAAACTGGGACCTTGATTATTTTTCTGAGTCATAGAGTTAACTAACCCTGAAACCTGATCTGTATCAGTGCTTCTTGTAATGTGAAATAGTCATTTTTCATACTGTATATGCCATTTCAAATCAGGGTTTCTTTTACTTGCAGCTGAAGGTATCCTAACTGGTATAGAACTGGCTCAGGTAACTTTAATAGACTGCAATAAACCAGTTTGCAAAATTCTAAATATAATATACAGGGATGGGAACTTATGACATTTTCTTTATAACTTTGGTGCTTTCCCTATATATAATCTTATATGTAAGCTTAGCAGCTTCTTACGACTTTAAAGCTGTTGGAATAAAAAATGACTTGCCTGCTAGAGCTCATTAGCCCAAGACATAAGGGATTCCAAGATACTGTTCTTGAAAACTCTTATGTAGGGAAACAATGGTCCCAATATTCAACTAAGTATGGGAAAAAGATGTGGCAGTGGAGAGGTCCAGAGACATGGGTGAAGATTACATTAAAGAAGTACAGCAGTTTCAGACTGTTAGCCTGCTGGGATGTTGGGAGGAAATGGGTACTAGCCACAGTGAATTCTCAGTTTTCTTTTAAAAATTCCTGCTGTGGGGCTGAGAAGATAGCTAAATCAGTAAAGTGCTTACCTCAGAAGCATGAGGACCTGAGTTCAATCTCCAGAACCCATGTAAAAATGTCAGGCATATAATCTTCTACTTACTAAAAGATAGACCAAATGGCTGATCCTTCACCAGGCCCTTACAGGGAACACCTGAACCACAAGACACTGGAGAGGGTAAGATTAAGAATAACCTTAATCTCCTACATCTTACCTCCCTCACTTCCCCTCTCTCTGTCTCTCTCTCTCTTATCTCTAACTCTTGTATGTTAGTTCTCTTTTTCCTCATTTTCTTAGTGGGCACTGACCTGTAACTCCCAGAACCAGCATGGGGCTATCATCCACAATGAGCTTTTGATCAGTGAGACCTACAAGGTTTCCTAAAAGACAGACAGATTTCTGTCAGAGTACTTGATGACCCACCAAAGGTTAGTGGTAAGACCCTACTGCTGAAGATACCTTATGTTATTGACATGCAAATTAGAATGGCATGGCTGGAAGTTGGATGAGAGTCAGTCCCCAGACAGTCAGCGCGTCTAGTGCCAGAAGGTGCTACATGGGCGACTGGGGGAAATTGACCAATATCTATCGAAGCAATGCATGGTCTAACCTACTTAGCAGCAAATAACTTATTGTGATGCCCACACAAGTGCAGTGGTGGCACACAGCCATGGTGGGGAACCAACTGCTCTCAATTTGGCTAACTGATCCCCTCACTGGTATGGGACCCATAGCTGGAGCTGGGAAACAAGTCAGAACCATATCCAAACATAAGCCCACTCTCCAGTATCAAGCTACTATCAATTGTGGGCTACAAGAGGGCCTACACCTATTAAATTCTCTATAAAAAAAAAAAAGTAAGGGTTATCTCATTTGTCCTGGTGCTAACTTACTCTCCGTTGGAGAATCTGCTTCTCTTTTTCAGATAGATGTAGACCCTAAGGAGAGAGCCACCCCATCATACCTCAAAAGGGCCCTGGCTGAAACTAAGAAAACTTGGAGAAACAAGCAAGGGGGCTGTTTTCCTGATGAACCGGACACCAGCACAAGGGGGAAGGAGATCAGCATAGAGAAAAATCAACTCCTACCAAATCAGAGAGCCAGAGCCTCAGAGGCCCTCAACACCTCATCACTGAAGCAGACCAAAAATGAACCCAACATGGCTCAGGGAAATTTTGTGTAAGAGGGGGCGGAAAGAATGTCAGAGTCACATGTTGGGTCATGATATGCAGAGACATTTAGCTTAGCCATAACTGTGGGCTAACTCCACAATGCATGACCCGTATACCTCAACAAGGAGGGGCCAAGGGGAGGGGGTAGGTCACGGATGAGCCTAATAATGGTACCAAACTGACTGTATTTGCTGAATACAGAACTGACTAATAAAAAAAAAAAAAAAATGTCAGGCATGGTGGCACATGCCTGAAATTCCAGCGCTTGGAAAGTGGAAACACGCAGATCCTTGGAGTTTGCTGGCCGCTTAGTCTAGCCTAACTAGTAAGCTCCAGGCCAATGAGAGACTTTGTCTCAAAGGAGATAACTGAAACGCTGCTGAATGTTACCCTCCAGCTTCCATGCGCACACATGCATAACCCCCCCACGAACACACACATACATGTACATAATTTTTTTTTTTACTATAACTGGAGGCTGGTCAGAGCTACCACCTCTGATTTAACAAGTTTCCAGTTGTGATGGGCAGAACAATCAGCCCCACTTCCCAAAGTTATCCACATCCAAATCTCTGCTCCCCATGAACATGTTTTGTTATATACAGTTTATGGATCTTAAGATGGGAGAGTATCCTTGATTATCAGGGTAGGTGTGTAGTTTGAATATCACATATAGACTTATGTGTTTGAGTACTTATTCATCACTTCCTGGTGGTGTTCCAGAAGATTGTGGAACCTTTAGGAGGTGGATCCTTGCTGGAGGAAGTATGTCACTGTGGACAAGTCTTGAGGTTGTATAGTCCAGCCCTGCTTACTGTTCCGTTCTCTCTCCACTTCCTCCCTGTGAATATGACTGTGAGACTCCAGCTTCCTACTTCTGCCATGCTTTCCCCACCATGATAGACACTACCTTCTGGCACTATTGGCCAAAATGAGCTCTTCCCTTCCCTAAACTGCTTCTGTTCAGTTATTTTGTCCCAGTAATGAGAAAGTAACTGATCCAGTAGGCTTGGTCTAATCACATAAACTCTTTTCTTCTGATTGGAGTCAGAGAAAGTGATAGATAAGAGGACAAATCAATGCAAACTTAGAGGTCTCTGGCATGAGAGTGTCTTGATCTACCTTTTCTGGCTTTGAAGATGGAGGACAACCATGAGCTGAAAGATGGGATTGGTCTCTGAACACTGGGAAGAATCTTATCTGATAGCCAACAAAGAAACATAAATCTCAGTCCTATAGCAGCAAGCCTCTGAATTCTGCCAATATCTGAATAAGAAAGTAAATAGATTCTCCTACAGAGCATCCAGAAAGGAACACAATCCTGCTGACAACTTGATTTTCACATGGTGGGACCTATGTCAAATTTCTTATCTGTAGAACTAGAAGATAATAAAAGCGAACCATTCTGAGTGGTCAAATATGCATGTATTTGTTATCACAGGCATAGAATATGAATACACCTGCCAACAGAGAATGGTGTTTTGAGTGCATAACATTCTAGACTGAAGTACTGGATGATTTCAGGAAGCAGAGAAAGATTGAAAATGCAATGTGGCTGTCAAGCACTACTGGTAGGATGGACTAAGGGTTGGGGTGGAGATGCTGTGGAAATAAGTTATGTAGTAGAGGTGGCACCTATTGTAGGTAACAAACCACTCCAGATACAGCAGTTGACAATACTGACAATATTCAGTGTATGTTAGCAACTTGGCTTGGTCTCAGCTGATCTCAGTCTGGCTCTCTCATGTACTTGTGGGCAGCCACCAGCCAGCCATACAGCTGAGTCTGGGGTTTGACTTGTCTCTGAGGGAAGTGAGGTAACTACACATTTCTCACCACCTGGCAGAAGCGTCCAAGCTTGTTCACAAGATTGCTGGCAGACATATCAAGAGTAGTCAGGCAATCTTTCCAAATCTTTGTTACATCATGGGTGCTACTGCTCATTGGCCAAAGAAAGGCTCATATTTGTTCTAGGGTCAGTATATTATTTTGCCAGAGCTTTTATAGCAAAGTGTCACAATCTAAAAGGTTTAACCAGGGCTGGAGAGATGGCTTAGTGGTATGTGCTTACCTGTGAAGCCTAAGGACCCCGGTCCAAGGCTCCATTCCCCAGGACCCACATTAGCCAGATACACCAGAGGGCGCACACGTCTGGAGTTCATTTGCAGTGGCTGGAGGCCCTGGTGCGCCCATTCTCTCTCTCTCTGCCTCTTTCCCTCTCTGTCTGTCACTCTCAAATAAATAAATAAAAATAAACAAAAAAATTTTAAAAGGTTTAACCAACAGAAAATGATTTTCTCAAAGTTCTGGAGCCTAGAAGTCCAAGATTAAGGTATTGGCAGGTTTGGTGTTTTCTGAGCCCCCTTTCCTTGGCGTGAAGACAGTCACCTCTCTTGTTGCTTCTTCATGTGGTTTTTACTACATGTATGTCCTTAGTATTTCTCATTCTTATAAATATATTAATCATAAGGAATAGAACCTGATGGCTTCATCTTCAACTACTTCTTTATTGACCTATCTCCAAATATGATTAAATTCTGAGGTACTAGGAGCCAAGATTTCAACATGCAATTTTAGGCAGGGCACAATTCAGCCACCACATATTGGATGGAAGTGGATCACCTAAGGACAAATCCAGCAGAAAGCATTCACAAACAAGGGAGTCATTATTCTAAAAATCTACTGCAAGGTTTATTGGAGTCCAACCATATTCATTTACTTGCTTGTCAACTGTAGATATCTTCATGTTAAAGTGTCAGATTTAAGTAATTGTAACAGAAATTAAATGGTCTACATACTTTTAACCCATTCTGGTCTATGACAGAAAAAAACAGCTGATCTCAATGAATCAGTAGAAGAAGCATAACATAAGTTCAAATCACTAAGGTGTCTGCCTAACCATGCCGCACCTCCTGGGGAAGGCAAGGCAAGATATTAAGGGCTCACTGGGACTTTTAGGGGAGAGCAGTCCCTTATAGACCACCATTGGGAGGGCACAGAGGGACAAAACAGGGAATTGGATGATTGCCTCTCTCTCGGGTATCCCACCAGTCCCCCAATCCTCCCAAGCAGCCATCCTAGCCATTGTTTCAGCCTCAGGATAGTCCCACACTAACTGCAGGCAAGGGCACACAGGACAGCATAGTTCCACTTGCACTGCTGCACAGAGGTGATTGCCAGCTACCCCTGTCCATGCATGTCCTTTGTCTGGCTCGCCTACCCACCTGTGTGTGAGCTCAGGCCTGCTCCACCCACATGCAACCTCAGGCCTACTCCCCCAAAGAGGCACCACTTCCCCCAGCCATCGAGACCACAGCCCCACTCTCCCTGCCTGTACACTGCTATAGGCAGACCACAGCAAAAAAGGAAGAACATGAAAAATCAAATGCACATAAATCCAATAAGATCACCCAGTCCTACAATGGATGCTTCTAAGCAAAACATAGAAGAGACATTAGGATCAGAACCCTCAAATGAAGTTATGATCAATGCAACCATCACCAAGCTACTGGTAGAACTTGCAGAAAAGCAACAGAGGACTGATAATCGTGTGGATGCTGCCATCACTAGACTAGACATAATAGATAAGTAAATGGAAGGAGTCAAAAGACAGTTAAAGGACAAGAAGGAAAGTAAAAAGAAAAAAAAGAGTACCTCAAAAATCAGCTGGCCATGCTAAATGAAGATGTAAAGAAATGCAAGGGTGAACTCCAAGAAGTATCAAGAAAATCAGAAAATAATGTGAAAAGAGAGCTTGAGAGAGAGATGGAAACTATACAGAGAAAAGTAGTAGAAAATGCAAACCTAATTGAACAAGCTCAAAACTTTTTAGAAGCTCTCAAGAATAGAGTTAGCCATGTGGAGGATAGAAACTCAGATCTGGAAGAAAACACAGGAGAAACAGTTTGAGAATTCAAAAATTTCAATAAGTTCAAAAATTTCTGTGAACAAAGCATGAGCGAAATGTGGGATACCCTCAAACATCCTAACATTTGGATCATGGGAATACCAGAAGGGGAAGAAATTCAGACTAAAGGTATGGAGAACTTATTCAATAAAATAATCAAAGAAAACTTTCCCATGCTCTCAAAAGAAAGGCCCATCAAGATGCAAGAAGCTATCAGAACTCCAAACAGATTGGACGAAAGGAGAAACTCTCCAGGACACATGTCATTAAGACTGTAAACATTAACACCAAAGAGAAAATCCTAAAAGCAGCTAGGGAAAAACAGCACATCAAATTTCAAGGTAACCCCATCAGAATTACTTCAGATTTCTCAATGGAAACACTGAAAGCCAGAAGAGTCTGGAATGAAACACTGCAAAGTTGAAGAACTTATAGCTTCTAACCCAGACTACTCTACCCAGCAAAAGTATCTCTCATAATAGATGGTGAAAGAAAAACTTTCCATGACAAAACTCAGCTTTACAATTATATGAACACAAAACCAAAACTACAGAGAACATTTCAGGAAATTCTCCACACAGAAGAATCAAATAATCAACCTCAAATGCCTATAAGAAGCAGATCACAATAATCAATCTCAGAGAGGGCACAAAAAATTTCGAAGTCCACGAAAACACCAAACCACATATACCAACACAATATGGCAGGGATCAAATCAAACCTCTCAGTCATTACCCTAAATATTAATGGCCTTAGTTCACCCATCAAGACACACAAGCTAATGGGGTAGATCAGAAAATTAGACCCCTCAATCTGTTTTCTCCAAGAAACCCACCTCACCACTAAAGACAGACACCTCATCAGGGTGAAAGGGTGGAAAACGATATTCTAAGTAAATGGGAATAAGAAACAAGCAGACATAGCTATACTAATATTGGATAAGATAGACTTCAAACCCAAAAATAGTCAAAAAAGACAAAGAAGTCCACTTCCTACTTATCAAGGGAACGATCCATCAAGAGGATATCACAATCATAAATTTTTATGCACCAAATACAGGTACACCACAATTCATAAAACACAATGTACTTGACAATAAAACAAAAATAACCACCAACACAATCATAGTTGGGGACTTCAATACAGCATTATCAGCAATAGATAGATCATCCAAACAGAACCTCAACAGGGAAGTAAGAGAGCTCAACAAAACAATAGAACATTTAGATCCAACAAACATCTATGGAACATTCCACCCCAAATCCAAGGACTACACATTCCTCTCAGCAGCCCATGGAACATTCTCTAAAATAGACCATATACTGGGTCACAAAGCCTGTCTCCATATATTTAGGAAGATTGACATAATTCCCTGTATGATATCAGATCACAAGGCTATATTGCTAGAAATCAACAACAAAAGACCCACCAAGAATCCCATCGGCTCCTGGAAACTGAACAGCACACTTTTAAGGAATAAATGAGTAGTGGACAAAATAAAAAATGAAATTGCAAAATTTCTAGAAATGAATGACAATGAGAACACATTGTACCAAAATTTATGGGGCATAATGAACGTGGTTCTCAGGGGAAAACTCATAACATTAAATGCCTTCATAACAAAGACAGAGAGATCCCAAAGCAATAACCTAACCATCCAACTAAAGGCACTGGAAAACCAAGAAGAATCCAACACAAAAAGCTCCAGAGAGAAAGAAATAATTAAGATCAATGCAGAAATTAATGAATTGGAAATTAAGAATACAATTAAGATAATTGATGAAACAAAGGGATGGTTCTTTGAAAAAATAAACAAGATTGACAAACCCCTGGCCAATTTGATCAAGTGAAAAAAGTAGACATTTCAAATTAACAAAATTAGAAATGAAAAAGGAGAGATCACAACAGACATAAGTGAAATTAAGAGAATCATCAGAACTTATTTCAAAAGTCTCTACCCCAGAAAACTTGATAATATGGAGGAAATGGATAAATTCCTGGACATATACCATCTACCAAAGCTAAACTCAGAGAAGATTAACATCCTGAACAAACCTATCACACCCATCGAGATTGAAAAGGTAATTAAAAAAAACACCCAATAAAGAAGAGTCCAGGACCAGATGGCTTCTCAGCTGAATTCAATCAAACCTTCATGGAAGAACTCAAATTAATCTTTCTCAAACTGTGCCACACAATTAGAGGACAGGGAAAGATCCCAACTCCTTCTATGAACCTAGTATCACCTTAATACCAAAACAAGGCAGAGATGCCACAGGAAAAGAAAACTACCGGCCTATCTCCCTGATGAACTTAGATGCAAAGATCCTGCACAAAATCCTTGTAATCAGAATCCAACAACACAGCACTAGCCTTATCCACCTTGATCAAGTAAGATTCATCCCAAGAATGCAGGGGTGGTTCAACATAAGGAAATCTGTCAATGTAATACACCACATGAACAAGGTTAAACACAAAAACCACATGATCATTTTAATAGATACAGAAAAGGCCTTTGAAAAAATACAACATCACTTCATGATCAAAACATTGCAGAGAATTGGCATGGTCAGTTTATATCTTAACATAATAAAAGCTATATATAAAGCTCCTAAAGCCCAAATAATGCTTAATGGAGAGAGACTGAAGGAATTCCCCTTGAGATCAGGAACAACATAGGGGTGTCCACTCTCACCTCTGCTCTTCAATATAGTACTAGAAGTCCTAGCTCAAGCAATAAGAAAGGAGAAAGAAATCAAAGGGACACAATTTGGAAAGGAACAAGTTAAGTTAGCTCTATTCACAGATGACATAAATCTACCTAAGATACCCAAGAGCTTGCATCCCAAAACACTTGAAGTTTATTATTTCCTTCAGCAAAGTAGCAGGATATAAAATCAATGCACAAAAATCAGTAGCCTTTCTATATGCAAGTGACAAAGATGCAGAGACAGAAATAAGTGACACTGTCCCAGTTTCAATAGCAACAACAACAACAACAACAACAACAACAACAACAACAACAACAAAATACCTTGGAATAACATTAACCAAGGAAATGAAAGATCTATATAATGAAAACACAAAAACACTCAAAAAAGAAATCGAGGAGGACTTGAGAAAATGGAAAGACCTCCTATGCTCCTGGATAGGCAGAATTAACATTGTGAAAATGGCAATTCTACCAAAGGCAATATACAGATTTAATGCAATTCCAATCAAAATCCCCTCTGTGTTCTTCACAGAGATAGGTAAAATGACCTCAAAATTCATATGGAAAGGCAGAAGGCCTTGGATATCCAAGCATATTCTCAGCAAAAGGAATACTTCTGGAGGCATCACGATACCTGATCTAAAGCTACATTACAAAGCCATAGTAATAAAAACAGCATGGTACTGGCATAGAAACAGGAGTATAGACCAATGGAATAGAATCAAGGACCTGGACTTTGGGTCAAGCAACTACAGCTACTTGATATTTGACAAAGGCCCTAACAATATAGGCTGGAAAAAAGATAGCATCTTCAACAAATGGTGCTGGACAAACTGGGTAACCACATGCAGGAAACTGAAACTTGATCTACACATCTTGCCATGCATAACACTCAAGTCCAAATGGATCAAAGACCTCAATATAAGACCAGAAACTCAGCTACTATTGGAAGAAAATATAGGAGGAACTTTCCATGATATAGGAATGGAAAAAGACTTCCTGAACAAAACCCCAGTAGCACAAGATCACTCAACGAATGGGATCACATGGAGCTGAAAAGTTTCTTCAGAGACAAACATACAATAAGCAAAGCCAATAGATTACCTACAGAATGGGAGAAAATATTTGCTGAATATACAACTGACAGAGACCTAATCTCTAGAACCTATAAAGAACTCAAAGAGCTAAACAATAGAAAGTCAAACAACGCACTCACAAAATGGAGCAAAGAACTGGACAGGCAGTTCTCAGAGAAAGAAATACAAATGGCAAACACACACCTAAGGAAATGTTCATCATCCCTAATCATCAGGGAAATGCAAATTAAAACAACTATGAGATTACAACTTACCCCAGTGAGGATAGTAAACATTAAAAAAATCAGGTGAAAATAAATACTGGTGAGGATGGGGAGAAATAGGAATCCTCATCCACTGTTGGTGGGAATGTAAGATTGTACAACCACTGTGGAAGGCAGTATGGAGACTCCTAAAAAAGCTCCAACAGACCCAGTTATTCCTGTACTGGGTATGTACCCTAAAAGCTCCAAGCCTCAGTCCAGAGAGATTTGCACAACCATCTTTATAGCTGCTCAATTTGTAGTAGCTAAGGGCTGGAATCAACCCAGATGTCCATCATTAGATGCATGAACAACTAAGATGTGGTATATTTACACTATGGAATTCTACACAGCAGTAAGGAAAAATGACACAATGATATTGGAAGAAAAATGGTTGAACCTGGAACAGATCATTCTCAGTGAACTCACCCAATCACAGAAAGATAACCACTGCATAGTCTCACTCATCTACAGCTTGTAACCTGAATCTACCCAAGATTCTGACATACTTAGCAAGCATCTTGAGGACTGGACAATAGGGTGGGTGGGAAGTGAGGGGAGATTAAGGGAGGGGTGGTAGACACAAATCTGGACCCAAAAGGCAATGGTACTATAAAATTCTACATCCTAAAAGACAGACCAAATGGTTGAAACTTCACCAGGACCTCAGAGGGAACACCTGAGTCACAAGGCCCTGGAGAGGGTATGGTGAAGATTGATGTGGTGGTTTGAGTAGATGGCCCCCAATATATTCAGTTCTTTTATTTGTTGTAGTTTGCATCTGAAACCACCTGGCTGGAGGCAGTGTCACTGGGTGGATCTTAAAGTGTGGTGGTGGGTTTAAGATTTTTAATCTAAAGATATGCAAAGTGTGCCTAGCTGGAGTTCCTAAAGTGTGCTATGTGGCTCTTGGCTTTTTGGCTGTGCTTCTCTCTCTCTGCTTGGGCCTGTGAAAGCAGACCAGCTTCTTCTGCCATTATGAAACTTCCTCTGGATCTGTAAGCTTCAATAAATCCCTTCCTCCATAACTGTGCTTTGTCTGGAAGTTCATCTCAGTGAACATGAAGCTGTCCATACAGAACTTGGTACCGAGGAGTGGGCTGAGATGTACCTGGCCATGTGGATGTTGGTCTTTTGGAACCTTTGTTTTGCAGGGATTGGCATGGACTTGGTGCTTGCAAGTGAAGATGACTTCTGGAATGGTAAGCCAAGTTTTATGGAGCATTCTGATGAGAGTTTGAGAATGCTAAGTGCAGACAGTATTGAACTTCGAGGCTTGGCTTATGATCTTTCTAGGGGGAAGGAAAGACTACAGAAGATTTTGTTGGAACTGGGCTACTGGCATAAGGGCTGGCTGCATTCTGCTGCTGAGGCCCAGAAAGTATGATCAAGTATGATAACATTTGTTATGGACTGATGTGCTTGGCTAGAGATATTGGACTGAGAGATTTAAGATTTTTAAGCTGGAAAACTTTAAGCAAGTTAAGTTTACTGGCACAGAGACTGGTTTCAGGTTACTAAACCTGCTATTGTCAAACACATTAGCAATCTTAAAGAAGATGGCCAACTGCTTTACATTAAAACCATGGAAAGAATGCCTGAGGAAAGAGTACCATAGAACTGCAAACTCTATTTGTAAGAGTTCACTGGAAAAGGAACCTGCCTTTCAATGTTAGGATTTATTTCATCTCAGAATTAAGAATATGGCTGTGTCCTGCATACCTGGTATTGGTTTAGGAGCATGAAAAATGCGAGGAGTGTTTGTGAATTGCACATGCTTCCAGGAGCTGCTGCTGAGATGCAGCATGAGGCAGGGTCTGATGCCCTGATAGGCTGAAAGAGCCCTTGGAAGATGGACCATGGTTTGCATGAAGACCTGGAGATATTTTGGATATACCAGGACTATGCAAGGGCTACCATGCAGCTCAGTGTTGGCCTGGGATGGAAGTGCTCCATGGCTACTCTGCCCAGCTGGAGGGGTGGAATTGGAAAATCTGGAGACTGTCAGTCTCTGTTTGTATTGAACTTGAACTGCAGAAGTTTGATGTTTGTTTGATAGTGGTTAAGTTTGCATTGTTTTAATCTCTCCTTGCTATGCATTATACCAGTTGAAAATGTTTACTCTGTGCCTTTATATGTTAGAAATGTTTAACTTGTTTGACTTTACAGGTCTTAATAACTTAAATTGGTCAAGACTGTGGGGACCTTTAAAATTGAATTGAGTACAATTTACAATGTGTGATGGTTATAAATCTATTGGGGGCTAGGGGTGGAATGTGGTGGTTTGAATAGAGGGCCCCCAATATATTCAGTTTTTTGTTTGTTGCAGTTTGCATCTGAAACCACCTGGCTAGAGGCAGTGTCACTGGATGGATCTTAAAGTGTGGTGGTGGGTTTAAGATTTCAATCTAAAGATATGCAAAGTGTGCCTAGCTGGAGTTCCTGAAGTGTGCTATGTGGCTTCTGGCTTTTTGGCTTGTGCTACTCTCTCTCTGCTTGGGCCTGTGAAAGCAGACCAGCTTCTTCTGACATTATGGAACTTCCCCTGGATCTGTAAGCTTCAATAAATCCCTTCCTCCATAACTGTGCTTTGTCTGGAAGTTCATCTCAGCGAACCTGAAGCTGTCTGCTACAACTGACTTTAATCTTCTCTTGTTTCTGTTTCTCTCTCTCTCTTTCTCTCTCTCTCTCATCTCCCTATCTTTTTATTATACTTATCTTTTCCTTCCCTTTCTTCTTGGGTGCTGACCTGTAACTCCCATTACCTGCAGGTTGTTATCATCCACAGATGATAGGTCAGAAAGACCTACAAGTTTTCCTTAAAGAAGATGGATTTCTGTCAGAGTACTAGATGACCCACCAAAGGTTAGTGGTAAGACCCTACTCCTGAACATACCATATGCTGCTGGCATGTAACAAGGAGTGACATGGCTGGAAGCTGGAAAGAGTCAGTTCCCAGACAGCACATCTAGTGCCAGAAGGTGCTATATGAGTGACTGGGGAAAAAGATGAATATCTGTCCAAGCAACTCCTGGTCTAACCTATTTAGCAGCAAACAACTTGACATGATGCTCACACAAGTGCACAGCTAGGGTGGGAAACCAACTACTCTTGATTTGGCTAACTGATCTGCTCAGTGGAACAGAACCCATAGTTGAAGCTGGGAAACAAGTCAGAACCATATCCAAAAATGAGAGCCCTCTCCATTATCAAGCTTCCACCAATTGTGGGCTAGAAGAGGGCCTACACCTATTAAATTCTGTCTAAAAAATAAGGGTTATCCCATTTATCTTGTGCTAACTTTACTGTCCATTGGAGAATCTGCTTCTCTTTTTCACATACACGCATATCCTAAGGAGAGAACCACCCCACCATACCACAAAAGGGCCCCAGCTGAAACTAAGAATAATTGCAGAAACAAGTAAGTGTGCTCTTTTCTTTGTGAACCTGGTACCAGCACATGGGTGAAGGAGATAGACACAGAGAACAATCAACTCCTACCAAACCAGATATCCAGAGATACAGAGGCTCCCAAGACCTCATTACTGAAGCAGACCTAAAATGTACCCAACATGGCTCAGGCAAATTTGTGGAAGAGTGGGCGGAAAGAATATTAGAGCCACATGTTGGGTCATGATACTCAGAGACATTTCCTCCTACACATAACTGATGGCTAACCCCACAATGCACAACCTGTATACCTCAACAAGAAGGGTCTCTGTGGAGCAGGGAGGACAGGGAGGAGGCTAACAATGGTACCAACTTGACTGTATTCACTGAATACAAAACTAATAAAAAAAAAAGAAAAAATAAAGAAGCATAACATAACTAGACATCCACCATCAGGAAACATATGGTTCAGGGGAGGGATAAAAGATGAGGTGCACAATTTCCCTTGCTCATCCCGTGTAAACAAATTGCCAGATAAGCCACAGTACTGAAATTATTACAGGGATTTTTCCTAATGGTGCCTCTGATGAGGTTTCTTAGAGGATTGTTTTACACAGACTTAGCCACCCACCCATCTGCTGCCCACATGTCTTTGTCCTTTCAAGTATTATCTAGAGATAGCCCGTTGTCATACACAGAGAACAAAGCAGGCATCTCAGTCTTAATAGGGATCCCTTGCCCTCCACACCCCCCAACACACAGCCCAGTAGGAAGGTAGGGCCTCTTTTAAAACCCATTTCACGTTTTTAAACCAATTCTGTTAAGCATGACTTCAGCTGTCACTTCTTGTTATTTTGGGAAAAGCTTGATGCTTGTAGGTTTGAAACATCCCATCCATTTGTTCAGTGGGCTTCTGATAACTATCCCTGGCCATTGGGGATGAAGTTGACCCTAATTATGCAGCTGACTGCTTTAACGATGGGATGGAGGACTTTAGAACACCATCTAGTTACAATCATCCTTGTTCTTGCCATGGATAACTGGCACTTGATATTCTAGAAAGTCAGGATTTCAAAACTGTTGAGAGTTTGTTGTTGTTGTTTTTTACAGCAGCTACAAAGAAGAATGCAGGGAGAAAATTCGGGAATGTAGCAAAATTGATAGGCTCAGGGCTGTCCATGCTGCCAATGTGGTATGCATCCCCACAGCAGTCAAGAGAAGGAGGCTTTTCAAACCCTTGCTGCAGAAGTCTTGTTATAGCTGAAATAGACCACTCGAGATGGAAGCGCAGATGGATTTGCTGCTGATGACAGCTCACCAGGACCCAGCTCTCCATTCAGGTACATTGATATGCATATTCACTCTACCGGAAAAAAAAATCATCTCCTCTTCCACCCTGGGACATGGCTTCTTTAGGCTCTGGAATCTGCTATTTTATACCCACCTGCTGGTACAATATAAGAGCTGCAATAGGCGTCAAGCTATGAAAGGCTCGGAGGAGCACTATTGCAGTGTGAATTGCTTCCTTGCTCTGTGCTGTTTGGCGATTGCAAGATGGATTGCCAGATTAGCACAGGCACACAGTGTTTGTGTAAGAAATAGGGAGGGCAATTTCCCCCTGTTTCTCCCACCAGCTATTGCTTACCAGGCCCTCTGCCACTTAGAAAAAGTGAGTCACTTGTTAGTGTTTCTTTATGGAAACTCAAAGGACAGAATCACTGACTAGACCAAAGGAAAACCTGCCTGTTTCTCTCTTCCTTCAGACTCCCAGATAAGAGCCTTTGATGCTACTGGCCAAAAGAGGCCACTGGTTTGTGCAGTTGCTGGCTCACAGAAGCTTCCAGAAAGGCACTTTGCCTACCCTTAATATCGTAGTGCCAGGAAGGAACTAAATAAACACAGCCACCTACCCCAAATGCAAAAGGTTGTTTTCGACACACAAAAAAACAAGTTGACAAAAGCAGCCCAGGGAAGTGGGAGGCTGAGGGAGCCTTGTGCAGCCGTGTGGGTAATCTATGTTAACATCTTGTCTTCGCACGTTGACCTCGCTTTGATTCAGACATTTTAGAAAAGGATTCATTTCTTCTCCATTTCAAAGCTGTTTATCTGGCTTAGAAAATAGCTGCTTTAAACAGAAGCCTTTACACTTGTCTGGGTAAATTCTGTTCCAATTTTTGTTTTGGCCACAAGTCAAAGATAACAGCTGTGTGCTAGTGGGTTCACCGAACTCTACGTGCATGCTGGCTGCATCACCGACCAGAGGGAATAACCAATAATTAGAACATTTCGGGTCATCTTGGGAAGAACAGAGTTTTCTCATGTTTGGAGAGGTGATGGGGCCTCCCTCTGATTCTTCCAAATGTGGACCTGTCAATGACAGAGTGTGGAGCTGAATGCAAAAAGCCTGGACTCATCACCACTGTGTCCTCCCTTCCCCAAAATAGCACAGGATAAATGGAGGCTTACAACTATATTTAATGTTTTTCAGCTCAACTTCAGCTCCACAATGAGCCTGGGCCGTGATGACAAGCGACAGTGCTCGTGTATTCCCAGCACATCAGCATTTCTGATCATGGTGATTTGTGACTCAGGCCTTGGAAGCTGTGAGGTTCTTTCTGGTTGGATCAATACGAGTTTACATAAATATATGTTTCTGTTTCCTTTTGTTCTTGCTTCAGCATTCGTGTTTACTTGCAACTACAGAAAATGGGAGGGTGTGGAGGAAAGAGAAATGGAGCAGATAGAGAGATGACTCAGAAGAAACCATTTGGGTGCATTCTAATTCCTTTCCTGATTATGATTTCTTAGTTAATTTGGCTTGTGAAAGGAAATATACTGGAATTTTCTCTTGAAAACAGAATTTATCCCATGAGTCTAAAAAGCTATGACTATTATTCTAGTGTGCTGATTCTTAACTGTAGCCATTTGTACAGAGTGAGATTTCCTGCATCACTGTATTTGATGCTAAAGCTTTTCACATCAGAGACATATGCCTAAAGCACTAAGCCACAGGGACATAGAGGCTATTCTGGTGTCAATGCCAAGAACCAAGGAAACATTCACTACACATTCAAAACCTCCTCAAGTCAAGGAGATGAGACTTGCAAGAGATGGGGTGTTGTAGCAGTTATCTTCTGTGGCTGGAACAAACACCCAACAAGAAGCCACCTATGGGAGGAAGTGATTTAATTTAGGCTTGCAGTTTCAAGAGAAGCTTTATCATGGTAGAGAAAGCTGGCTCACTGTAGCTGAAAGAGAATAGCAAGCTGGATCTACTAATCAACTCCAAGCTCCTCCTCTAGTGTCTCTCCTCTTTCAGCAGGGCTCCTTCTCCCAAAGACTCCACCAGCTGAGCACTCAGTGTAGCAGACAGCTTCAGGTTTGCTGAGATGAACTTCCAGACCAGACACAGTTATGGAGGAAGGGATTTATTGAAGCTGACAGATCCGGGGGAAGTTCCATAATAGCAGAAGAAGCTGGCCTTCTTTCACAGGACCCAACACATACAGAGAAGTGCAAGCCTAAAAGCCAAAAGCCACACAGCACAGCACACTTCAGGAACTCCAGCTAGGCACACTTTGCATGTCTTTAGATTGAAATCTCAAACCCACCACCACACCTTAAGATCTGCCCAGTGACACTGCCTCCAGCCAGGTGGTTGCAGATGCAAAGTACAAACTAATAAAACTGAATATATTGGGGGCCATCTATTCAAACTATCACACTCACTAAGAAGCTTAGACACAAACACTTGAGGCTGTGTGGGACATTTATATTTAAGCTATCAGAGGTGTTTATTTATTTTTCCTTGATTTTATGCTACAGCCAGGCAAACTTTTCACTCCCACTTTAATAACCACAAGGATGAAGAAGTGGCCACATTTTAAATGATTCACCTGCAGGACAACCTGCCTTACAGAGCAAGAACCCCTCCCCACTGTCCTGCTCTTGCTGCTGTGGAAGGTTCCATAGGCACATTCAAGGCTGCTGCTTTCTGTGACTTGTATTGTGTATGAAAGGGAGAAATACACCTACGTGAGGTCAGAAATGGGATTTATAATCCACTACCCTGTTAATTCAATAAGCTCTGGGTTCACAGGGATGGGGAGGTGGGTGGCACTATTTTACTTAGCGGTCCACTTTTTACATATTGGCCACAGGCAGCACTGGGTATATTTGGGCTTTGTGGGATCAGTTTCAACCCAAGGTCCTTTTCTTTCACCATCTCTAACTTCCTTACTCTTACATCCCATTTCATTTCAATAAGAAAACAAATATTTTAAGAATAGTTTAATGATATCATATGCCCATGAGGAAAAATTCTGTTTCTTGAAGTTTATGCTAATTTATTATGTTCACTCTATAAAATATGGCATCTACATAGATTCTTGGAATACAATCTTGATCAGGACTCTACTAGAAACAAAGAATCTTGCACAGAAGCCATGAGAAGGGCTAGCACCACAATGTCCTCACCCTGGAAGGTATGTGTATTTAGAGCACAGCACAGTGCACTCTGCAGTTTATATCACTGTGTCCCTGGAGGCTGTTTTCTAAGTTGGTCTTGAGAACAAAAGACTATTTAAAACTTTTTCTTCAGTAAAGCAATGTGTGAGTTCAACCGGAGGAGACTGAGCCACACCGTTTTTTTCTGAAACAGGACACAAATGTGCCGCCACACTTCTGGGTCACATTTCCTGTCTGCTTGGAGCATCCCTGTAGGATTGAAGGAACAAATGGTGATGGTATAGGAAACTCACTGAGTCCCAGAGATACCTATGCTTGCAAATCATTTCCAGTATCAAGATTTAGAATCTGGGGAATGACAGGGAAGTGTGCAGCAGGGAATTTTTTTTTCCTCCTCAGCATTTCTAGCAATTGATTGATTAGTGTGAGAAATTACCTGTCATGCTGGGAGCCTGGTATAGTTAGGTGGAACAGAACTTCAAGTAAGTTTTTGTTTCTAGTGTGTTGGTCTTTACATTGTGAGCCTCTCCAATCATTTTCCTCATTATATTTACTATGATGTAGTCAGTGGGATGGGAAAAGTTGTGAATTGTTATCTACTAGCATATAGTCTTTACACTGGTGCCTTTTCTATTCCTCAAACTACCTTCGTCTCCTTCACTTCTGGCAGTACCGCAGAGGTGCTCATTTAATGATGAAAACGTGCCTCTGGAACATCTCCTTCTGTTGTATGAACTTCCATCAATCTAACATGGAGCTGATCTCCTCCATATAGTCAGAAAGAAATTAAGATTCAGTTTTCCAGGGACTGAAAGAGAAAACCAGTATTTTTCTATTATGTAGACAGAAGTCAGCTTTATTTTTATATATTGAAACTATGATTACTGTAATCCTGTTTTCCTATGCTGAAGCCATGATTTCTGACCTTACTACTTATGAAAAGCAATATGAGGCAGAAATAAATAAGTAGATTTGGTATAAACTGCAATGGTTTAGTGATAATACAAATTCCCCACCTCCTCCATGGCTTTTTACATTAAGTCATTAGTCCTTTAACAATGCTAGTTGCTAAGGGTCATCTTTAGCTTAAGGAAAGAATATTTTTAAAGCTACCTATTATGTGCCAGACATGTATCTCATTAAATTCTCATAGTAATATGTAAAGTAATGGTGTTTTTAGCTTGTAGGTGAAGGAATAGAGTGAAATAGAACTTACAGCCATTAAAAAAAAAAAAAAAGGTGTGGGGCTCCAAATGTCGTGTTTGGAATCCTTTAGGTTTTGAGTTTAATGGACTTTCTGTTCTTGGGAGTTCAGTGGTCCCCATGGGGTTTTTGGACAGGGAAGGTCAAAGTTTTATAGCATGGCCAGGAACTGTCCCAGTGTGGAGGGCATAGGCTGACTGCTGGATTATATGGGAATGTGTCCTTTCTGAGGCCCAACAGCAGGATCCCCTGGGGATGGGCAGTGTATGGGTACAGGTCACAGAAAAGTGTATACAATGACATAGCTCCACTTAATTTCAGACCCTCAAGTATTTACAAATAATAATTACTGACACCTACTGAGCACTGGGTCTAGTGATGTCCTCATGCTTCAACAGGCACCCATCCCTAATGCGAGGTGCTAATATAATCCCCATTTTATATAAGTGAAAACCAGGGTCATGGCCATGTGACACACAGATGAGATTATTTGTTCAAAGTCAGAAGACCAGTAAGTAGAGGAACTGAGGGCTGATCCAAGACTCCTGGTTTCAGAGTCTTTGCTTGCTCTCACTTTTTTTTTTTTTTTTTTTTTTTACTTTTGTTTTTGAGGCAAGCCCAACAGACTGGCCTTTTCTTTTATTCAAGAGAGCAAGAGTTCACATGTACGCATGTGTGTATGTGCGTGTGTGAGAGAGAGGGGGAGAGAAAGAGAGAGAATTGGTGTGCCAGGGCCTCCAGCCAGTGTAAACTGTAACCATCTGGTGCACATGTGAAACCTTGTGTACTTGTGTCTTCTTCTGCAACTGGCTTATGTGGGACCTGGGGAGCACAACATGGGTCCTTAGACTTCACAGGCAAGCTCCTTAACTGCTAAAACATCTCTCCACCCCTGCTTCCACTTAAAAAATATATTTATTTATTTTAGAGAAAGGGAGAGAGAATGGGTATGCCAGCACCTGTAGCCACTCTTCCATATCCTTCAGAGTTGTCCTGTGTAAAGTGAACATTTTTGGAACGACACTCCTGTCCCTATGACTGTTATTCACCTTCCTTCCCAGATGCTTTCTTCTGGCTTATTCCTACTGAGGGAATCTTCCCTCTTACATGACTTCAAATCTCCTGAAACTCTTCTTCTCTTTGTTCTTATGGATAGTCTATTATATTCAGAACCTTTGGAAATTAAATTTTCAGCAGCTAATGAACTAGTAGCTCTTTTCTTAGAAAACCTTTTTCTTTATTCATGGCACTGAAAATTAAACCCAGGGCTTCATATATGTGAAGCAAATGCCCTGCCACTTAGCTGCATCCCAAATGGAACTCCCTGTTGGTTTGTTTGCATTTTTTATTTTGAGACAACATCTCAGTAAGTGCCCATCTCTTGAACTTGAGATCCTCCTGCTTCAGCCTCCTGAGTAGCTAAACCAAGCTTATTATCCTGAACCACCACACTGGCTGCATGGTGAAGGGCACAGAAATGTCAATCTGCTATTTTCTAGGAAGTGAGCTGAAACCTTTACATTCAGTTCCTTCAATGTATCAAACATAAAGAACAACAGAGGCTGACTTTAGAGATGTTATAGCACAAATCAAAGGGCAGTCCACAACTATAGTAACAACTTGGACATTGACATCTGCCTGGATTTACAACTGCATAACTCTTCTGTATAACTAGCTGGCTTAATATTTTTATATTTTGTTTCTTAATTATAAAATAGGTCTAATTTCTAGTTATTTAGTGGCTATGAACATCAATAATCCTTATTGAAACAGTGCCTGGCAGAGGTAGGGAAGCATTTAATAAAAATATTTTTCATTAATTATGATTACTACAGGCTGAGTGCACTGCCTGGGGCTATTACATTTTAAGTTCACAAATACACTGAAGATTTGTGCAGTGACTAGTAATAACTTAGTTTGGGATTTATGCTCTGACAGTTCTTCATGACTGCAAAGGTGGCCCCAGACATCATAAAACCACATAGCATTTAGGGTAGAACCAGAGGATACCTACCAGCTGTGAAAAGATTGAATGAAGCTGATAAACCAAGATTGTACAGAACACCAGCCTTTAAGGATGCATTCCGTAAATCTTTCTTGAACATTTATTATATGTTAACTAGCAGACAAATACAATAAATTACTATGTAGATGAATTTTTGCAATTTTGCTTTAAATGAAATATTCTATAGTCTCAATATGTAGAAATTGGAGATTTATTTTTAGTTAAAGTTCATTGTTATATAAGGAGGTTTAGTTGTGAATTTTCTTTTACTAGTTATATACACAGTGTATATACAACCATGTTACTACCATCGTTAGCCTCCTCCCTGTCCTCCCCCCTCCGCAAGGACCTTCCAAGTTGGGGAATGTGGGTTGTGCATTGTGGGGTTAGCCATCAGTTATGGGTAAGAGGCAATGTCCCTGTGCACAATGTCCCAACATGTGGCTCTAACAATCTTTTCACTAACTCTTTTGTGAATTTCCCTGAGCCATATTGGGTTCATTTTAGGTCTACTTCAGTGATGAGGTCTTGGGAGCCTCTGGGTCTTTGGATATCTGGTTTGGTAGGAGTTGAGTGCTCCCTGTTTCTGTCTCCTTCACCCTTGTGCTGGTATCAGGTTCTCCAAGAAAGTAGCAATCTTGCTTATTTCCCCAATTACTCTATGGTTTCAGCTGGCGCCCTGGTGAGGTGCAATGGGCTGATTCTCTCCTCAGGTTTTGCATCCATCTAAAAAAGAGAAGCAAATTCTCCAACAAAGAGTAAAATCAGCACCAGATAATGGGATAACCATTATTTTTTTAGAGAAAATTTAATAGGTATAGGCCTTCTTGTAGCCCACAATTGGTGGGAGTTTGAAAATGGAGAGCGGGCTTGTTTTTTGGATATGGTTCTGACTTGTTTCCAAGATCCAACCATGGGTTCTATTCCACTGAGCAGATCTGTTAGCCAAATCAATAGCAGTTGGTTACCCACCATGGCTGTGTGCCATTACTGCACTTGTGTGAGCATCACATCAGGTTGTTTGCTGCAGAGTAGCTGGACAGATGTTGGTCATTTTCCCCCAGTCGCTCATGTAGCACCTTCTGTCACTAGATGTGCTAACTGACTGGAGACTGACTTACTTCCAGGTTCCAGCCAGGTCACTCCATGTTCCATACCAACAGCCTATGGTATCTTCAGCAGTAGGGTCTTGCCACTAACCTTTGGTGGGTCATCAAGTACTCTGACAGAATTCTGTCTTCTTTTGGGAAACCTTGTAGTTCTTTCTGATCAACAGCTCATTGTGGATGTTAACCACAAGCTGTTACTGGGAGTTACAGGCCAGAACCAAGGGAAAGAACGAAAAAAAAGATAGGTAATATAAAAGAGAAAGAGAGAAGAAAGAGAAGAGAAGAGAGAGAGAGAGAAACAGAAGAAGATTAAGGTTAGTCTTCATCATACCCTCACCAGGGCCCTGTGATTCAGGTGTTCCCTCTAAGGACCTGATGGAGTTTCAACTATTTAGTCTGTCTTTTAGGATATAGAATTTTATTGTACCATTGCCTTTTGGATCCAACTTTGTGTCCCCCCACCCTTAACCTCCATCCCACCCCACTCTCCCTATTGTCCAGTCCTCAAGGTGCTTGTTAGGTATGTCAGCATCTCAGGCAGATTCAGGTTAGGAGCCAAAAATGATTGAGACCATGTGACAATTATCTTTCTGTGATTGGGTGAGTTCGCTGAGAATGATCTGTTCCAAGTTTAACCATTTTTCTTCATATTTTATTGTGTCATTTTTCCCTACTGCTGTGTAGAATTTCATCATGTAGATATACCACATCTTGTTTATTCATTCATCTAATGATGGACATCTGGGTTGATTCCAGCTCTTAGCTACTATGAATTGAACAGTTATAAACATGGTTGAACAAATAAGTCTGAACTGAGGAATGGAGCTTTGAGGTTAAATGCCCAGTAAGGGAATAATAGGGTCTGTTGGTAACTCTATAGTTAACCTTTTTAGGAGTCTCCATATTGCTTTCCATAGTGGTTGTACCATCTTACATTCCCACCAGCAGTGAATGAGGGTTCCTATTTCTCTACAGTCTTGCTAGCATTTGTTTTCTTTTGATTTTTTAATGTTTGCTATCCTTACTGGGATAAATTGGAATCTCATAGTTATTTTAATTTGTATTTCCCTGATGATTAGGGATGATAAGCATTTTCTTAAGTGTGTGTTTGCCATTTGTATTTCTTCCTTTGATAACTCCCTGTGCAATTTTCTGTCCTGTTTTGTGAGTGGGTTGTTTGACTTTTTATTGTTTAGCTTTTTGAGTTCTTTGTAGATTCTAGAAATTAGTTCTCTGTCAGTTGTATAGCTGGGAAAATTTTTTCTCCCATTCTGTGGGTAATCTATTAGCTCTGCTTATTGTATGTTTGTCTCTGAAGAAACTTTTCAGCTTCATGAGATACCAATGGTTGAGTGATTATTTAAGTTCCTGAGCTACTGGGGTTTTGTTCAGGAAGTACTTTCTCATTCTTATATTATGGAAAGTTCCTCCTATTTTTTTTCTTCCAGTAGTAGCAGAGTTTCTGGTCTTATATTGAAGTCTTTGATCCATTTGGACTTGATTTTTGTGCATGGCTAGATGTGTGGATCAAATTTCATTTTCCTGCATATGGTTATCCAGTTTGTCCAGCACCATTTTTTTCCTTTTTGAAAAATTCTTTTATTTTAATATTTTCAACTTTTTAAATTTATTTTATTTTTCTGGTTTTCTGAGGTAGGGTCTCACTCTAGCCCAGGCTGACCTGAAATTCACTATGTAGTCTCAGCGTGGCCTCGAACTCATGGTGATCCCCCTTCCTCTACCTCCCGGGTGCTGGGATTAAAGGCATGCGCCACCATGCCAGGCTATGTGTTCAAATTTTTTTTAACAACTTCAATGATTATAAAAAATATCCCATGGTAATACCCTCCCTTCCCCAACTTTCCCCTTTGAAACTCCATTCTCCATCATATGCCTTCTCCATCTCAATCAGTCTCTCTTTTATTTTGATGTCATGATCTTTTCCTCCTCTTATGATGGTTTTGTGTAGGTAGTGTCGGGCACTGTGAGGTCATGGATATCCAGGCCATTTTGTGTCTGGGGGGAGCACATTGTAAGTCCTACTTGTTCAGCACCATTTTTGAAGATTCTGTCTTTTTTCCATCTTACATTGTTAGGGCCTTTGTCACATATCAAGTAGCTGTAATTACTTGACCCAAAGTTTGGGTCCTCTATTCTGTTTCTTTGGTCTATAATCCAGTTTTTATGCCAGTGCCATGTTGTTTTTGTTACTATAGCTTTGTAATATAGCCGTAGGTTAGGTATGGTGGTCTCTCCAGAGGTGTTTCTTTTGCTGAGGATATGCTTGGAAATCTGAGGCCTTCTGCCATTCCACATGAATTTTAAGATTATTTTTTTCTATCTCTGTGAAGAAAAATGTTGGGATTTTTATTGGTGTTGCATTAAATCTGTATATTGCCTTTGGTAAGATTGCCATTCACAATGTTAATTCTGCCTATCCAGGAGCATGGGAGGTCTTTCCATTTTCTCAAGTTATCCTCAATTTTTTCCTTGGGTGTTTTTATGTTTTCATTGCATAAATCTTCACATCATTGGTTAATGTTATTCCAAGATATTTTATTTTTTGTTGTTGCTATTGAAAATGGGACAATATCACTTATTTCTTTCTCTGTATCATTGCCTTTTGCACATAGAAAGGCTACTGATTTTTGTGCATTGATTTTGTATCCTGCTACTTTGCTAAAGGAATTAATCACCTTTAAGGGTTTTGAGATGGAGGTTCTTAGGTGTCTTATGTATAGAAATCTGTTGTCTGTGAATAGTGCTAACTTAACTTCTTCTTTTCCAATTTGTATCCCTTTTCTTTCTTTTTCCTGTCTTATTGCTTGAGCTAGGACTTCCAGTACTATGTTAAAGAGCAGAGGTGAGAGTGGACACCCCTGTCTTGTTCCTGATCTCAATGGGAATTAATGCAGTTTCTCCCCATTAAATATTACTTGGGCTTTAGGAGCTTTGTATATAGCCTTTACAATGGTGCGATATAAACTGTCGATGCCTATTCTCTCCAATGTTTTGATCATGAAGTGATGTTGTATTTTTTCAAAGGCCTTTTCTGCATCTATCAAAATGATCATGTGGTTGTGTTAAACTTATTTATGTGGTGCAGTACATTGATAGATTTCCATATGTTGAACCACCCCTGTGTTCCTAGGATGAAGCCTATGTGATCAAGGTGGATAATGATTTTGATGTGTTGTTGAATTCGGTTTGTGAGGGTTTTGTTCAGTATCTTTGCATCAAAGTTCATCAGGGAGATAGGTCTATAGTTTTCTTGTGGCATCTCTGCCTGGTTTTGGTATTGGGGTGATACTAGCTTCATAAAAGGAGTTGGGATCTTTCCCTGTTCTCTGATTATGTGGCACAGTTTGAGAAAAATTGGTTTTAGTGCTTCCATGAAGGTTTGATAGAATTCAGCTGAGAAGCCATCTGGTCCTGGACTCTTCTTTTTTGGGTGTTTTTTGATTACCTGTTCAATCTCGATGGGTGTGATAGGATTGTTTAGGAGATTAATCTGCTCTGAGTTTAGTTTTGGTAGATGGTATATGTCCAGGAATTCATCCATTTCTTCCATATTATCCTGTTTTGTGGAGTAGAGGTTTTTGAAATATGTCCTGATGATTGTCCCAATTTCACTTATGTCTGTTGTGATCTCTCTGTTTTCATTTCTAATTTTGTTAATTTGAAGCATCTCTTTTTTTTGCTTGATCAAATTGGCCAGGGGTTTGTCAATCTTGTTTATTTTTTCAAAAAACCATCTCTTTGTTTCATCAATTATCTTAATTATATTCTTAGTTTCCAATTCATTAATTCCTGCTCTGATCTTAATTATTTCTTTCTGTCTGGAGCTTTTTGGGTTGGATTCTTCTTGGTTTTCCAGTGCCTTTAGTTGGATGGTTAGGTTATTGCTTTGGGATCTCTCTGTCTTTGTTATGAAGGCATTTAATGTTATGAGTTTCCCCCTGAGAACCACCTTCATTGTGTCCCATAAATTTTGGTACAACATGTTCTCATTGTCATTCCTTTCTAGAAATTTCACAATTTTATTTTTTATTTCGTCCACCACCCATTTGTCATTAAAAAGTGTGCTGTTCAGTTTCCAGGAGCTGATATGATTCCTGGCACATCTTTTGTTGTTAATTTCTAGCAGTATAGCATTTTGATCTGATATCATGCAGGAAATTATGTGGATCTTGCAAAATATATGGAGGTAGGATTTATGACCCAGTATATAATCTATTTTAGAGAAAGTTCCATGGAATTCTGAGAAGAGTTTGTAGTCTGTGGAATTGGGCAGAATGTTCTGTAGATGTTTGTTAGGTCTAGTTGATCTATCATTTTGTTGAGCTCTCACTTCCCTGTGAATTTTCTGTTTGGATGTTCTATCTATTGCTGATAGTGAAGTTTTGGTCTCCAGCTATGATGATGTTGGTGGTTATTTCTGTTTTGTTGTCAAGTAGGTTTTATTTTATGAATTGTGGTATGCCTGTGTTTGGTGCATAAAGATTGTGATATCCTCTTGTTGTATCATTCCCTTGATAAGTAAGAAATGGCCTTCTTTGGCTTTTTTGATTACTTTTGGTTTGAAGTCTATTTTATCTGATATTAGTATAGCTACACCTGCTTGTTGTTTATTTCTGCTTGCTTGAAATATCATTTTTCCACCCTTTCACTCGGAGGAGATATCTGTCTTTAGTGGTCAGGTGGATATCCTGAAGACAGCAGATTGAGGGGTCTAATATTCTGATCTACCCTGTTAGCTTATGTCTCTTGATAGTTTAATTAAGGCCATTAATATTTAGGATAACAACAATGAGGTTTGATTTAATCCTGGCCATATTGTGGCGATTTATGTGGTTAGGTGTTTTCTTGGACTTTGTAGTTTTTTGTGCCTTCTCTGAGTTTGGGTATTGTGATCTGCTTCTTGTAGGCACATTAGGTTGGTTATTTGATTCTTCTATGTGGAGAATTCCCTGAAGTATTCTCTGTAGGTTTGGCTTTGTATTCAGATAGTTGTAAAGCTGAGTTTTATCATGGTAAGTTTTTCTTTCATCATGTATTATGAGGAAAACTTTTGCTGGGTAGAGTTGTTTGGGTTGGAAGCCATATTTTCTTAGACTTTGCAGTATTCCATTCCAGGCCCTTCTGGCTTTCAGGGTTTCCATTGAGAAGTCTGAAGTAATTCTGATGGGGTTACCTTTATATGTAATGTGTTGTTTCTCCCTAGCTGCTTTTATTTTTATTTTATTTGTTTTCAATGTTCAGAGCATTAATAATAATATGTCTTGGAGAATTTCTCCTTTGGTCCAGTCTGTTTGTAGTTCTGTTAGCTCCTTGCAACTTGATGGGACTTTCTTTTTAGAGAGTTGGAATGTTTTCTTCAATAATTTTTTTGGATAAGTTCTCCATGCCTTTGGTCTGAATTTTTTCCCCTTTTGGTATTCCCATGATCTGCATGTTGGAATGTTTAAGGGTATCCCACAGTTCCCTTATGTTCTTTTCACAAAAATTTTTGAATTTATTGAAACTTTTGGACTCACAGACTGTTTCTTCAATTTTGTCTTCCAGTTTTGAATTTCTATCCTCCACATGGATGACTCTATTCTTGAGGTCTTCTATAGAGTTTTGAGCTTGTTCAATTTGGTTTGTATTTTTTACTCCTTTTTTCATGCAGAGTTTCTATCCTCCTGTCAAATTCTCTTTTCATATTATTTTCTTATTTTCTTAATGCTTCTTGGAATTCATCCTTGCATATATCTTCATTAATCTTAGCCAGCTGGGTATTGAGGTACTGTTTTTTTTTTTCCCTGCTCTCCTTTTCTATTCAGTCTAATCTAGTGAGAAGAGCATTCATAAAATTATTGGCCCTTTGTTTATTTTCTGTAAGTTCTGCTCTTTGCTTGGTCAGGGTTGCATAGCTTGTTTCTTCATTTTGGAGTTCTGATCCTATTACCTCTTCTATGTTTTGATTTGAGACATCCATTGTGGGACTGGGCAATTTTGTTGGACTTATTTGAATTTGATTTTTTATGTTATTCCTTTTGTGCTGTGGTATATCCATCACAGTGTAGCAGCAATCTTGTTTGATTTAGGAGGAAACTGTAGTCTACCTTGAAGTGTTTTCAGTGATTATTCCCTTTTATGTTTGCTTCCACTAGGCTTCTAATGGCAATGGGGCCTGCCTGCTCAGAGGGAAGGAGTCCATGAGGCTCTGGTGGGAGCCTGGGGACCTGATGAAGGGGCTTGTTGTTCCATGGTTCAGGGTATGGGACTTCATGGTCAGGTGGCATGAGGGGATGGGGGTAGGGGGCATGGAACAAAGCAGATTAGAGTTGCAGTTGGGTTGTAGAGGGGGAACGGTGGGAATTCACGGTGGTTCTGCAATGCTGAGGGGTATGGGGATGGAACAGTGGATCCCTTGAGACTGTGTAGCAGGGGGTAGATGGGACAGCTGAGTCCTGTGACAAGGTAGGGTGGGGAAATGGGGATATCATGCAAAGTCCCTAGTGGGAACACTAGCCTGCTGGCCTGGGTCTGTGCAAACAGGTGGGGGTGGCAGCATTCACCTGTGGAGCTCTGTCATGGTGGGTATGCCTAGGGTTGGGGGGGACCCTACCCTCTAGCCTGCTGGCCTGGGTCCATGCACAGGGGTGGGGGTGGGGAGGTGGCAGGAAGTGGGGTGGCATTTGTGCATGGAGCTATGCTAACCTGCTGGTCTGAGTTCACTTAGCCTGCAGTTAGTGCAGGAGGAAACTGCCGGTAGGACTGTGGCTAGGTCGGCTGCTTGATGTGATTGGGGCACTGGCGGGCTACCCAAGAGCATGGGAGTCAGCAGATTCCATACTTTGCTCCTGTATGCCCTCCCACTGGAAGTTTACTAGAACCTGTAAACCCCTAAAAAACCCAATGAGCCATGAAGGTCTTTCCTTTCCTTCCCCAGGAGGTGAGGCATGGTTAGACAGATGTTATCTTGACCAGAAATCTCCCTTAGTTGAGAATTTTGTAGTGAGTAGAACATAAGTGATAATTTTTGAAATCTTGGAGAAACATATTTAGCTAAAATTTCTAGGGAATGGTTACAAACTGTATATAAACACTTAACCATTTCTTAGAATTATTGACTTATTTGTACTAATTCTTGCTTTTTCCTGCTGTTCACGTCACTTGCTGTATGACTTTGTGATGCTTCTCATTAGTGAGAGTGTTACAGTGCTCTCCTATCTTGGTGATTGCAAGTTCTCTCCACTTTGTTTAAAAAACTGTACAAGATGCACATACACTAAGTAAAACAGCAAATACTTTTATTAAAAGAAAAGTGAAAATACAAGTTTTGTATATATTGGAGAGATATTGGGCCACCTGAGTGAGACAGAGTCAAGGACTCCTGTTATTGTTTGGGGCTTCTTTCTTTGTAGTCTAGGAGAAGGAGGAGCTAGCTGCTAAGGGGCATAGTGAGAGTGGGTCTCTATTGTGATTGACAGGCGTGACTTATATAAACTTTTCTGTGCATGCCTCTTACTATTATGTATCTGATTTTAATCATATAGACACTCAATCATGCATAAACATGTGATGGTAAATAGGTGATTCTTCATAAAAAAATTAACTGAGAGCTCACAGTTTGCCTTACCGCTCATAAATATGAAACCAATCCCAGCTAGATTATCCTTCTGTGTCCAGATCTTGGATATATCCAGGGACATGTTTAAATAGAAATAGGGTGTTACCAAAGAACTGTGAATGGAACTAATTTATTTCTATTGATTAAATTGAGTATACATGCAGCTTAGTGCAGCTGAGTGTCCCAGGTTGTCCACAGATTGCTAAGGTACAATGTTAGGAATAAGGTGTGTTGACTGCCCAAGCCAAGCATGTCCTGGGCTGCCAAACTTTTCCCTATGTTTGCCTCTCTTAAGACAGCATTATTTGATTATTGGACTTTGGTCTTGGTAGGTAGTTTGCTTTGTCTAATGAAATGCTTGCACAGGTTACTGGAGTATGCTTTTGTGATAGCCTGGTCTTCTTGTCTATCAACATTTGCCAGAAAAACAAGTTGAAAGCAGTGTTCTTATCTAAGGAGGATAAAAGACACAGGATCAGCCCTAAGCCATTTTGAACTTTGCATTTAAGTCTAGCGTGGCTCATGCAGATCAACTGACTTCAGGTTTGCTACCTACGCACTTATGTGAGAATGAGTAAACATCATCTTGGAGTTACTTATTACACAGCAACACTTGGCTAATACAAAGTATCTTCCAAATTGCAGTCTATTTAAGTAAGCAAACAGCAGGACTATTATTTTGTGTGGTGCCAGGAGTTCCCACACTGGGATTGCAAGTTGTAGTGAACCACAATTTCTGCCTTTTACTGCTGTTTGTGTGAACACTGGGGATCTGAAAACAGGTCCTCATGCTTGCATCATGTGGCAGTTGCTTTGTTATGCTGAGATAAAACACCTGGCCAGTTCATGAGCTGCTTATGGAAGAAAAGGTTTATTTCAAGTTAGGTTTTCTTTTTTTTTTTTTTTTTTTTTTTTTTGAGGTAGGGTCTCACTCTAGCCCAGGCTGACCTGGAATTCACTATGGAGTATCAGGGTGGTCTCAAACTCATGGCCATCCTCCTACCTCTGCCTCCTGAGTGCTGGGATTAAAGGCGTGCACCACCACAACCAGCTCCAGTTAGGTTTTTGAGGGCAACTTTCATCACAGCAGGGAAAACATGGCAGAGCTCATAGACAGTGCCTGATATCTTGTCACATCAGTTTGGAGGAAGCAGCAAGAATGAGCTAGCTAGAACTGGCAAGAGGCCTGTTATCAGTGACATAACTCCTCAAAGGCTATACCAGCTGGAGATCAAGTATGAGGCCTAGGGGGACATTTTACATTTAAACCAGCAAACATGGCAAAAACTTTACTCACTGAACCATCTTGATAGTACCTCCAACCCTGAAAATCATAAAAGTCTTAAGCTCTTTGCTCAAATAATATGTTCAGAGAGATAGCAGTCAATACATTCTAGATGGATTTGGCTGCAATCCCCCCCCCTCTCTCTCTCTCTCTCTCTCTCTCTCTCTCTCTCTCTCTATATATATATATATATATATATATATATATATATATATATATATATATAGTTCCATAATCCATTTTTTGTTTGGCTTGTTTGATTTCCTATTGTTCTGTTTTTTTTCAGTTCTTTGAATATTCTGGATATTAATCCTCTGTCAGATGTGTAAATGGCAAAGATTTTCTCCCATTATGTAGGTTGTCTCTTTGCTTTGTTCACAGTGTCATTTGCTGTACAAAAGCTTTGTAATTTCATGAGATCCCAGTAGTTGATTAGTGGTTTTATTTTCTGAGCAATTGGGGTTATATTCTAAAAGTCATTACTTATGCCAATATGTTGAAGGGTTTCCCCTACCTTTTCCTCTAGCAATTTCAGAATTTCAGGTCTGATCTTAAAGGTACGTGATCCACTTGGATTTGATTCTTGTGCATGGAGAAAGACAAGGACCTATTTTCATCATTCTACACATAGATATCCAGATTTCCTGGCACCACTTGTTGAAGAGGCTGTCTTTCTGCCAATGAATATTTTTGGCATTTTTGTCAAAAATCAAATGGTTGTAGCTGCCTAGATTAACCCCTGGGTTCTCCATTCTGTTCCATTGATCTACATGTCCGTCTTTGTGCCAATACCATGCTGTTTTTGTTACTATGGCTTTTTAATATAGCTTAAAATCTGGTATGGTAATACCACTAGCCTTATTTATTTATTTATTTATTTTTGCTCAAAATCGTTTTGGCTTCTTGAGGTTTTCTGTGCTTCCAAATAAAATTTAGGACTTTTTTTCTATTCCTTTGAAGAATGCCATTGGGATTTTAATGGGGATTGCATTAAATATGTAGATTGCTTTTGGTAAGATTGACATTTTCACAATATTGATTCATCCAATCCAAGAACATGGGATGACTTTCCATTTCCTTGTCTCTTCTGCAATTTCTTGCTTGAATGTTTTAAAGTTGTCATTGTAGAGCTCCTCTCCTTCACTTCCTTGGTTAAGTTTATTCCAAGGTACTTTATTTCTTTTGAGGCAATTGTGAATGGGAGAGATTCCCTGAGTTCATTCTCTGCATGTTTGTTGTTAGTATATAGGAATGCTATTGAATTCTCTGTAATTAGTTTATATCCTGCTACATTGCCAAAAGTGTTTATCAGCTCTAACAGTTTGCTAGTAGAGTTTTTAGGTCTTTTATGTATAGAATCATATCATCTGAAAATAGTGATAATTTGATCTCTTTCTTTCCAATTTGTATCCCTTTTATGAGTGTCTCTTGCCTTATTGCTATAGCTAAGACTTCCAGTGCTATGTAAAATAAAAGTGGGGACAGTGGACACCCTTGTTGGAAAAGCTTTGAGTTTTTCACCATTTAGTATTATGTTGGCTGTAGGTTTGTCATAAATAGCTTTTATTATGTTGAGATATGTTCCTTCTGTTCCTAGTTTCTGTAATACTTTTACCATGAAAGGATGTTGGATTTTGTTGAATGCCTTTTCTGCATCTATTGAGATGACCATGCGATTTTTGTTCTTCAGACCATTTATTTTATTTTATTTTATTTTTTTGGTTTATATGATGTATTACATTCATTGATTTATGTATGTTGAACCATCCCTGCATCCCTGGGATAAAGCCAACTTGGCTGGGGTGAATAATATTTTTGATATATTCTTGTATTCTGTTTGCCAATATTTTGTTCAGAGTTTTTGCATCTATGTTCATGAGGGAGATTGGTCTGTAATTTTCTTATTATTTGCCTGGTTTTGATATGAGGGTGATGCTGGCTTCATGGAAGGAGTTCAGTAGAATTCATTTCTATTATATTTTACAGAAAAGTTTGTGGAGCATTGGTGGTAGTTCTTCCATGAAGGTCTGGTTAAAATCGCCAGTGAATCCTTCTGGGCCTTGGCTTTTTTTCAGTTGGGAGACGTTTCATAACTGCTCAGGTCTCTGTACTTGTTATAGGCCTATTTAAATGGTTTATCTCATCTTGATTTAATTTTGGTAGGTCATATGAATCAAGGAAATCATCCATTTCTTTTAGATTTTCAAACTCAGAGGTATATATATTCTTAAAGCATGTCCTTATAATTGTCTGAATTTCTTTGGTATGTGTTGTAATGGTGCATTTTCATCTCTAATCTTATTAATTTTTGTCTCTTCTCTCTTTCTTCTGGTCAAATTTGTTAAGGGTTTATCAATCTTTTTTTCCTTTCAAAGAACCAACTCTTTGTTTCATTGATTCTTTGATTTTTTTTTTGTTTTTTTGGTTTCTCTCTCATTAATTTCTGCCCTAATCTTTACAACTTCTTGTCATCTACCAAGTTTTGGTTTGCCTTGTTCTTCTTTTCCCAAGGCCTTAAGGTGGAACATTAAATTGTTTATTTGTGAACTCTCTTAATATAGGCACTTAGAGCTATAAATTTTCCTCTTAGGACTGCCTTCATTGTGTCTCAAAGGTTTTGGTATGTTGTATTATCATCATAATTTGATTCTATGAATTTATTGATTTCCTTTTTGATTTCTTCAATGACCCATTGATCATTCAATAGTGTACTGTTTAGTCTCCAGGAATTTCTGTATGCTCTGTAGCTTTTCTTGTTGCTGATTTGCAGTTTAATCCCACTGTGGTCAGATAGAGTACAAGGGATTATTTCAATTTTTCTAAATTTATGGAGATTTGCTTTGTTTCCTAATATATGGTCTATTTTAGAGAATGTTCCATGTGCTGCTGAGAAAAATGTATATTCTACAGCATTTGGATAGAATGTTCTGTAGATATCTGTTAGGTCCATTTGTTCTATGACATCATTTAATTCAGATGTCTTGCTATTTATTTTTTGCCCGGATGACCTGTCAATTGATGACAGTGAGGTATTGAAGTCTCCCACTATAATTGTGTTTGATGCTATTTGTGACCTTAAGTCTAATAGTGTTTGTTTGATGAAACTGGGAGCCCCCAGGTTAGGTACACATATGTTTAGGATTGTAATGTCCTCCTGCTGGCGTGGTCCTTTAATAAGTATTAAATTAAATTCTTTATCTTTCCTCACTAATGTTGGTTTGAAGTCTATCCATTCAGATATTAGGATAGCAACCCCTGCTTGTTTCCTAGGCCGGTTTGTTTGAAATGCCATTTTCCATCCTTTCACTCTAAGGTGCTGTCCATCTTTTATTGAAAGATGAATTTCCAAGAGGCAACATATGGCAGGATCCTCTCTTTTAATCCAGTCTGCAAGCCTGTGTCTTTTGGATGGTGCATTGAGGCCATTGATATTAAGAGTTATTATTGAAAAGTATACATTTATTCTTGCCATTCTTCTTATTTTGTAGTCTTTCCTGTTTTTCCTTTACTCATTTGTTTTAACTGTTACTTGAGTGTGGTTTTTTTTTTTCCCCCTATTTCCTCCCATGGGTGTTTTGCTTTCTCTTTGGCATTAAGAATACTTCAAGTATTTTCTGTAGAGCTTGTTTAGTTGTTTAAATTCCTTTAGCCTGTTTTTGTTGTGGAATGTCCTTATTTCTTCATCAATTTGGATAGATAACTTTGCAGGATAGAGTAATCTTGGTTGACAGTTGTTATCTTTCAAAACTTGGAATACATCATCCCAAGCCCTTCTGGTTTTTAAAGTTTGTGTGGAGTAATCTGCAGTTATTCTGATGGGCTTGCCTTTGTAGGTGACTTGCTTCTTCTCTCTAACTGCTTTCAATATATTTTCTTTGGTTTGTGTGTTTAGTAGTTTAATTATAACATGGCAAGGAGAAGTTCTTTCCAGATTTTGTCTGTTTGGTGTTTGAAAAGCTTCTTGTTTCTGCATTGGCATTTCTTTCCCAATTTGGGGAAATTTTTCTTCTATGATTTTGTTGAAAACACCTACTAAGCCTCTGGATTGAAATTCTTCTCCTTCTGTTACACCCTGAATTCTTATGTTTGATCTTTTCATAGTGTCCTGGATATCTTGAAATTTCCATTCATACCTTGCTACTAGCTTGTCTTTCTCTTTGTTGGACTGTATTAGATTTGCCACCTGGTCTTTTAGTTTAGATATTCTGTTCTCTCCTTCATCCATTCTACTGGAGAGACTTTCCACAGAGTTTTGAAAAATTTCATTGACTGTATTCTTCAGAGCCAGGATTTCAGCCTGGTTTTTCTTCAGTATTTCTATTTCCTTACTCATGTCTTGTAATGACCTCTTTATTTCATTAAGCTGGTCTCCTGTGTTCTCTTTCAGAAGTTTTTTTTCTTCTTTAATTCCTTTGTTTTCTTCTTTGATTCCATTCATTTCTTCTCTGATTTCTTTGAGCATAGATACCATCACTTTCTTGAAATCTTTGTCAGGTATTTCATCTAAAACCATCTCATTGGTGATCATTTCTGGTGGATTTATAGGTTTTTGGTGGGACTGTATTGTCTTTATTCTTTGAGTTTCTTGTATTTTATTGATGCGACTTTTGCATTCTGAATTGATTGATGCTTGGGTTTTCTACTTGTCTGCAATGTTCCCAGATGTGGCAACCCACCTCTATGTACTCTCAGGATATGAGTTCAAGGTGCCAGGTGTAGGTCTTGTCCCAGTCAAGCCACAGAAGTAATCCTAGGTGTTGAGTTTGCTTGCTAAGCAAGTATTCTAGTGGACTGGGTGGAATAATTTACTGGGAAATTCTAAACTTCAACCTAGTGCCATACACAATCAATAAAAATCAGCACAAAGTATGCAATTGTGGGGATTAAAACAGATAGTCATGTAAAGCCGCATTCCCTAAGGGTGTGTGTTGTTCTACACCCTTAATCTTGTCAGCTGGGAGGTAGAGATTTCTGTTCTGAATTGGGTTCCAGGTCAACCTGGATCTGGATCAGACCCTGCCCCAATAATGACAGAAGCAAAAAATAAAGGCCGCATATATATTAAAACACCAAAGGCAACAATATTCAATCCCCAAATACAGGTTATTTGAAAATGTTAAAGCCAACCAAGAATATATACCCCATAACTTGTCCTAACAAGGACAGAGAGATTAGCTCTTGCAGGACCGTGTACTTGATTTTTTTTTTTTTTTTTTTTTTTTTTTTTTTTTTTTTTTTTTTGTTAGTTAGCCTCGTCCTTTTGAGGTGGCTTCCAGTCTCACCAATGCTGAGGGCCCACCTTGAAGCCTTGATCCCTCCGTGTTGTGCTGTGCAGCTGTACCTCTGATCTGCTCTGCTGGCTGCACTGCCACTGGGGGCTGAATGCTGGGGGTTCGCGGTTCTGATGGTGAGGGATGGGAGAGTTCAGACTTCTGGAGTTGTTTGTACTTTTAGTAGCTCTTTAGTTCATCTCAGCTGTCTTCCCTTCAGATTTCTTAACTTTGGGAGAAGGCTGATGAAGTTGAAACATCTGTTGCTTGGTCTCTGCTGCTGCTGCCTGGCATGCCTGGCGGGACTGCGCCTGTCAGGCATGTGGATCAGGGGCCACAATCGCCTCAGTGGGATTCTGGCTATTTTCCTCCTTTCTGGTGGGTCTTGGTCTCTCCAGCTTCTCTGCTGTGTCTAAGAATAACCTGTACTCCTTCACCTTTCAGCTGGGGTTTTCTTTAAATCCCTCCCTAGGCTGGTTTGGCATGGCTCCTAAGCCACCATCTTACCCGGAAGTCTCCAGGTCTTACCTCTCTCTCGCTCTCTTACAACACAAGATCAATTAGGTGAAAATAATTGAAGAGCCATCTGGAACCCTATCTATAATGTTTTAGAGTATGTGTTGTGCACAGGCTCTGCTAGAGGTACATACTGAGGGGAGGGAGACCTTATTTAATGAGTTCTCCTGTACTTTGTACTTGAACAAAATCCCCAATTTGCTTCTGCGTATATCCAGAATAATAGCACTTTGAAGATAATTGTAGCATCTTTCCAATGCAACAATAATTTTTTCTAATGCCTTACTGAGTCAATAAAATGATATGGATGTTTCACTATTATTTCTATTATGAATGTCATTATCTTTAGTATCCATTCTCAGAAGGTAGTATGTTAAGCCCATCTGTAGTAACTTCCTGATTTAAAGTCTTGTCATCTTGCTCTGCTTTCCTTATGGATACGAACATGTTTCCATACATGAAGGCAAACTAATGAGAATACATCCCAAGGTAAAATATTAGATATGAAACCAAACATGATGGTGAATGACTTTAATCCTAGCACTTGGGAGGCAGAGGTAGGAGGATTTCTGTGATATTGAGGCCAGCCTGAGACAACATAGTGAATTCCAGATCAGCTTGGGCTAGAGAAAGTGAGACCCTACCTGAAAAAAAATATTGGATATTAAGACCCAGTGTAGCTGGAAGTTTCTTCAAAAATATAATAAAACAATGTAGCAGTAACTGTCAGCATTTATTGACTTTCTGTTCTAATGCTCACAAGTGCTCCCTGTCTCTCTAGCCTCACATCCATCTAAGTGCTGTAGCTGAGAAGGGACAGAAGTAAACCTTGAGCACAGGCTTCAAGTCTACTGTGGCTTGGGTGGGGTTTGCCCCCTGAAGGTTCATGTATTTGAGGCTTGGTTCTCAGGGCATTATGAGGATACTAAGAGGTGGTGGAACTTTTAAGAGTTAGGAACTGATAGTGAGTTGTTAAGTTATCAGAGACACAGCCCTTAGAAAAGAGTAATGCTGGTATCATGATGTTCGTTCTTATGAGACGGAATGGAGTATAAAGGACAAGGGTGTTCTTTGCTAGTGCTCTGCTTCTCTGTCCCATTATGTGACATTTTCTGCTTTCACAATCCCTACATGAGGCCATTTGCCATGTTATTATTGTGTAGCCAACTGGGCCCTCACCAGCAAGTGACTCAGGTGGACTTTCTGCATCCAAAATGGTGAGTTAAATACACCTCTTTGGTTTACAAAGTACCTTACCTCAGGTATCTGGTTATAATAGCAGAAAATATAATAATACAAAATCTCAACCACCTTGTTTGCTTGTGGCCAGCAAAGGCAGCAAGAAGATTCAGTAACCAGAATCCAGATTTTGATTGAAGACTGTTTAGATTTAAATTCCTGATAGCTAAGTGAACTTACCCTTTGTGTGTGCCCCCAAAATGTAATGTCATCATCTAGAAAATGGCAATTAAGGGACCAATGTGGTTGGAATTCTTTTTTGTACATATGTATATTTAAATGTGGCATTTGTTTGTGTAATATATGCATGTATGTGTGCATATGTGTGTGTCCCATGTGTGAGTGCAGAGGCCAGAAAATTGCTGGGTGTCCTCATCTCTGGTTCATCTATCTATCTTCTTGGATGGAGTTTCTCTCTCAACCTGGAGCTGCTGTGTTTGGTCAGACTGGCTAACCAGCTAGCTCTAGTAATTCTTCTGTCTCCACTCCCCACAGAACTGGTAGTAAAGGCTTGTGGTGGTTTGAATCAGGTGTCCCCCATCAACTGATATGTCTTGAATGCTGATGACAATTTGGGAATTGTAGCCTCCTGGAGGAGGTGTGTTGCTGTGGGGGGGTGGCTTATGGGTGTTATAGCCATCTTCCCCTTGCCAGTGTTTGGCACACTTTCCTGCTGCTGTTGTGTAGCTGTTGTTGTCCAGGAGATGATGTCCAGCCTTTGCTCATATCACAGTTTCCCCTGCCATCATGGAGTGTCCCTTCAAGACTCTAAGCCAAAATAAACCCTTTCCTCTCACAAGCTGCTTTTGGTCAGGTGCTTTGTGCCAGCAACATGAAAGTGACTGCAACAAGGTGTGAGTGGTCATGATTAGGTATTTACAAGGGTGCTGGGAATCAGACTCAGGGCATATCAGGTCCTCAAACACCCTTATGCTTGTGTGGCAAGTGCTCATACTTGTGAACCATTCCTCCAGTCCCTGGAAAGAGCTTTTTTTCAACAAAATGACAATTTGGAGCTAGCATTGCTATTGCACAGACCTGGTATGGGCAAGACTTTTGCATTTCCACGTGAAGCAGAATGGGATACTAGTTGTCAGTCATCCCAGGCCAGGAAACTGAGCAATGAGTTTACTCAGTTAAAGAAAGATTCTTCAGGAAAAGTGTTCTGCTTGCAAAATGGTTGGGTAAGCAGTTTATTTCCACAAACCCACTTTAAAAATGTCAGGACATGACTAAGAAAATATTTGAAATATAGACTATATAGCCATCAGTGATCAACTATACTCTTCCAGGAAGTAAAATTTATTGTTTTATGAGAAATATAAGTAAGTAATGTCTACTTCAGGAGTTATGAGGATGCTGTTGCAAACTAACAGTGAACTCCTGGCTCCTATTTGGTGAGGTATGACAACATACACCTATAATGCCAAATAGTTGGGAGGTGGAAGTAGGAGAATCAGGAATTAAATGCTATCCTTGGCTATCTAGTGAGTTCAGTGCTAGCCTGGGCTACATGAGACCAAATCTAAAAAACAAAATAAATAAAACAAAAACCATGCAAGTGACCTCCCTACTCTGGGTTGCCTGTGTGGACAGTGTGCAGGCACACACAGTGGTCTGGAGTGAGTAGGGTAGACCACTGTTTCCTGGCTCCTCCCTCTTCCCCAGTCTGGGTTCCCTATGCCTGTCTGTGTGCTGGAGGGTGCAGCACAGATAAGTAGGCCGGCTCCTCTCAGTCCCTAGGTCCTGGTAGGTCCCATTCTGCATTGCTTGGGGAGGCCTGGTTCTTGTGTGAGCTGTGGAATCAGATCTTTTGCTCTGGTAGCCTGACTAGCCACTGGGTACCAGCATCCTGGTTCACCTGAGTCAGAGAAAGCATGGGACAAAGAACAAAAACTTGCTTCTTCCTCAGTAAAATAAAGAGTCTTCCTAGAATGGGTAGACAACAATGCAAAAAAGCCAATGAAAGTCAGAAAACTGAGAGATCTCCACCAAGGATGCCTAGTCCTACAATGGAAGCCTCCAATGAAATCATAGAGAAATCAACAGAAATTCATTCCCAAAATAAAAGCACAACAACCAATGATACCCTGATCAAAAAGAAAAAAAAAAAGTCACTGAACTGGAAGGAAGCCATCAAAGAACCAACAATCATATCAATGAAATTGAACAGAATCATCACCTAGAGTGTTCACCTTTTGAAAGTAGGCTTACATTGATTGAAGAAAATGTTAGAAACCTACAAAGAGATATGAATAACTTGAAGGTAAGTCAAGAAATGTAAGATCTCAACAATCAGTTGGTTAAGTTTGATGAAGCCTTGATCAAATGTAAGGATGAAGAAAATTTTCTTAATCTCTCAAAAAAGAGGCCCATCTAGACACAAGAATCCCACAGAACAGCAGAAAGGACCAAAGAAGAAACTCTCCAAGACACAGGAAAATTTTCAGGATTTTTCAGGAAACCCTGAAAGCCAGAAGGACCAGGAATGGGATGCTTCAAAGTCTGAAAAACAATGGTTTCCAACCCAAGCTACTCTAGCCAGCAAAAGTATCCCTCATAATAGATGGTAAAAGAAAAACTTTCCATGAAAAAGTAAACTCTATGATTATATAAGCACAAAACCAAACCTACAGGGAATACTTGATGGAATGCTCCACACAGAAGATTCAAACAACCAATCACAAAAGCCAACAAGAAGATAACAATAATCAAAATAGATAATGCTCAAAATACTACAAAACACAAAAAAGCACCAAACCCCATAAAGCACCTCAACTAGGTAGGGATTAATTCAAACCTCATAGTAATAACCTTAAATATTAATGGTCTTGACTCACCCATCAAAAGACACAGGTTATTAAGATGGATCAAAAAACTGAAACCTTCTATCTGTTGTCTTCAAGAAACCCACCTCACCACTAAAGATAGACCTCCTCTGGGTGAAAGGTTGGAAAATGATATTCCAAGCAAATGTAAATAAAAAATAAGTGTGTGTTGCTACATTAGTATCTGATAAAATAGACTTCAAACCAAAAGTAATCAAAGAGGACAAAGAAGGCCCTTTCTTACTCATTAAGGGAATGATCCAACATGAGTTCATCACAATCATAAATATATATGCGCCAAACACAGGTGTACCACAGTTTACATATCAAAATCTACTTGACAATAAAACAGAAATAAACACCAACACCATTATAGTTGGAGACCTCAATACTCCACTATCATCAATAGACAGATCTTCCAAGCAGAAAATCAACAGGGAAATAATAGAGCTCAACAGCATCAATTAGATCAATTAGACCTAACGGATATCTACAGAACTTTCCACCCAACTCTACAGAATACACATTCTTCTTAGTAGCCCACACATTCTTCTCAGTAGCCCACAGAACCTTCTCTAAAAGTGACCATTTATTAAGCCATAAAGTGTGCCTTCATAAGTCAGAAAAATTGAAGTAACTTCCTGCATCATGTCACAGCACAATGCTTTAAAGGCAGAAATTAACAGCAAGAGACACATTAAAATCTCCACTAGCTCCTGGAAGCTAAACAACATACTTTTAAACAATGAATGAATCATGGAAGAACTCATAAAAGAAATTTTAAAATTCCTAGAATTAAATGATAATGATAACACAACCTACCAAAACTTATGGGACAAAATGAAGGCAATCATAAGGGTGAAATTCATAGCCCTAAATGCCTTCATTATAAAGTCAGAGAGATCCAAAATCAATAACCTAACTGTCCAACTAAGGGTGCTGGAAAACCAAGAAGTACCCAACCCAAAGAGCTCCAGATTAAAAGAACTAGTTAAGATTAGAGCAGAAATTAATGAATTGGAAACTAAGAAAACAATTTAAAAGATTGATGAAATGAAGAGCTGGTTCTTTGAAAAAATAAACAAGGTAGAGAAACCCCTGGTCAAATTAATCAAACAAAGAAGTCTCAAATTAACAAAATCATAAATGAAAAAGGAGAGATCACAACATACATCAATGAAATTGGAAAAATCATCAGGGCATACTTCCAAAACCTCTACTCCACAAAATTAAATAATCTGGAAGAAATGGATGAATTCCTAGACACAAAACACCTACTAAAACTAAACTCGGAGAAGATTAATCTCTTAAAAAAAGCCTATTACATCCATGAAGATTGAAAATGTAATCAAAACCTCCCCAAAAAGAAAAGTTCAGGACCAGATGGCTTCTTAACTGAATTCTATAAAACCTTCATAGAAGAACTGAAACCAATTTTTCTCAAACTTTTCTGCATAATCAGAGACTGGAGAATCCTCCACAACTCCTTTTATGAAGCTAGCATCACCCTAATACCAAAACCAGATAGAGATGCAACAAGGAAAGAAAACTATAAGCCTATATCCCTAATGAACTTAGATGTAAAGATCCTGAACAAAATCCTTGTAAACTGAATTCAACAACACACCAAAATATTATCTGCTTGTATTAAGTAGGCCTTGTCCCAGGGATGCAAGGATGGTTTAACATATGGAAACTGGTCAACATAATACAGCACATAAATAAATTGCACCATAAAAACCACATGATCATCTCAATTGATGCAAAGAAGGCCTTTGACAAAATACAACACCCCTTCAGGATCAAAATACTGGAAAGAAAAGTATGTAGGGTTGATATCTCAACACAATAAGGACTATCTATAAAGCTCCTAAAGCCCAAATAATACTTAATGGGGGAAAACTCAAGGAGTTCCCACTGAGATCACGAACAAGACAGGGGTACCCACTCTCACCAATGCTCTTCAACCTAGTACCAGAACTACTCGCCCAAGAAATAAGACAGGAGAAAGAAATAAAAGGGATTCAAATTTGAAAGGAAGAAGTCAAGTTATACCTATTTTCAGATGACATGATCCTATATATAAGTGACCCAAAAGTCTCCACCTCAAAACTTCTAAAGGTGATAAATTCCTTCAGCCAAGTGGCAGGAAACAAAATCAAAGCACAAAAAAGTAGCCTTTCTATATGCAAAGGACAAATATACAGAGAAAGATATTCATGAGACTGTCCCATTTTAAATAGCAACAAAAAAATTTAAATGCCTTGGAATAACACTAACCAAAGATGTGAAAGACCTATATAATGAAAACATGAAAACACTCAAGAAAGAAACAGAGGAGGACTTGAGAAGATGGAAAGACCTCCCATGCTCCTGGATAGGTAGAATTAATATTTTGTAAATGGCAATTATACCAAAAGCAATATACAGATTTAACACAATACCAATAAAACACCAGCATCATTCTTCACAGAGATTGAAAAAAATGATCTCAAAATTCATATGGAATGGCAAAAGCCCTTGGCTATACAAACATATCCTCAGCAAATAAAAACACCTCTGATGGTATCACTATACCTGATCTAAAGATATATTACAAAGCCATAGTCAGAAAAACAGCATGGTACTGGAATAAGAGCAGAAATGTAGACCAACAGAACAGAATTTAAGACCCAAACCTTAGATCAAGTAACTAGAGTTGCTTGATCTTTGACAATGGAACCATAATGTAGACTGGAGAAAAGACATTATCTTCAACAAATGGTGTTGGACAAGTTGGATGACCATATGTAGAAAAATGAAATTAGACCCACTCATTTCCCCATACACAAAAATCAAGTCCAAATGGATTAAAGACCTCAATATAAGACCTGAAACACTTCAACTACCAGAAGGAAAAACAGGAGGCACTCTCCACAATATAGGACTGGGAAAAGACTTCCTGAACAAAACCCTAGTAGCCCAGGAAATTAAACAAGCCCTCAACCAATTGGATCTCATGAAGCTAAAAAGCTTTTGCACAGACAAACATACTATGAGCAGAGCCAATAGATTACCCACTGAATGGGACTAAATCTTACCCAGCTATACCACTGACAGAAGCCTAATATCTAGAATCTATAAAGAACTCAAAAAACTAAACAATAAAAAAAAAATCAAACCACCCACTCCAAAATGGGGCAGAGAACTAAATAGGGAGTTCTCAGAGGATGAATTACAAGTGGCTAACACCTACTTAAGAAAATGTTTAACATCTTTAGCCATTAGGGAAATGCAAATTAAAACAACTATGAGATTCCACCTTACCCCGGTAAGAATAGCAAACATTAAAAAATCAAATGAAAACAAATGTTGGCAAGGATGTGGAGAAATAGGAACACTATTCACTGTTGTTGGGAATGTAAGGTGGTATAACAACTATGGAAATCAATACGGAGATTCCTGAAAAAGATGAATATATAGTTACCAAGAGACCCTGCTATTCCCTTACTGGGCATTCACCCTACAAGCTCCACATCTCAGTTCAGAGATATTTGCTCAACCATGTTTATAGTTGCTCAATTCATAATAGCTAAAAACTGGAATCAACCCAGGTGACCATTTTTGATGAATGGATAACTAAGATGTGGTATATCTACATGATGGAATTCTACTCAACAGGAAGATAAAATGACACATTGAAATTTGTAGAAAAATGGCCAAATTTGGAACAGATCATTTTAAGTGTATTCACACAATCACAGAAAGACAGCTGTCACATGGTCTCACTCATCTACAGTTCCTAACCTGGATCAGCCTGAGTTGCTGACATAACTGAATAGCACCTCAAGGCTTGGACAATAGGGAAGGTAGTGCTTGGGGTGAGGGAAAGGGTGGGGGGGGGCACACAAAACTGAACCCAAATTGAACTGGTACCACAGAATCCTATATCCTGGAAGTCAGACTAAAAGGTGGAACCCTCAGGAGGACCTTAGGAGGAGCACCTGAATCGAAGTGCCTTGGAGAGGGTGAGATGAAACCTAACCTCAAATTTCTCCTGTTTCTCTTTCTTCTCCTCTGTCCCCCTTGGCACTGGCTTGTAACTACCTGTATCAGGATGTGGTTTACATCTACAATGAGCTGTTGATCAGAGAGACCTGCTAGATCTCCCCTCCAAAAACAAGACAGACTTCTGTCAGAGCACTTGATTACCCATCAGAGGTTAATGGTAAGACCTTACTTCTGAAGACACCATACCTGTCAGCACAGACAGACCTGGAGAGACCTGGTTGGAATCCAGAGGAGAGCCAGTCTCCAGACAGTTAGCCCACCTAGTGCTGGAAGGTGCTACGTGAACTATGGGAGGAAAGTGGCCAATACCTGTCCAAGCAACTCAAAGTCCAAGCAACTCAGAAGCAAACAACCTGATGTGAGGCTTACACAAGTGCAATAGTGGCACACACAGATATGGTAGGTAACCAACTGCTATTGGATTGACTAACAGACCTGCCCAGGGGAAAGGAAACCATATCTGGTACTGGGAAACAAGTCAGAAACATATCCAGATAATGATTCTGCTTTCTATTGTCAAGGTCCCACTAACCTTAGACTATAATAGGGTCTACACCCTTTTAATTCTCTCTAAACTAATAATGGTTATCCCATTTAACCAATTCTGACTTCATTCTCCATTGGAGAATCTGTTTCTCTTTTGCAGATAGGAGCTGGACCTGAGGAGATAAATGACCCAGTGCACTACACCCTGGCCCCAGCTGAAACCATAGAGGAACTGGATCAATGATCAATGTGCTGCTTTCTTACTAAATCTGATATAAGCACAAGGGTGATGGAGATAGACACTGAGGACACTCAACACCTACCAAACCAGAGATCCAGAGGCTCCTAAATGCCTATCACTGAAGTAGACTTAAAATGCTCCCAGCATGGCTCAGGGAATTTTGCAGAAAAAGGGGGAGAAAGAATATTAGAACCATAAGTTGGGACATTTTTCACAGAGATATTGCCTCTTTGCCACCATAATGCATAACCCAAAATCCCCATGGGGTTACCCTGCATCACCAACAAGGAAGGCCTCTTCAGAAAATTGGCAGGGAGGAGGGAAAGGATGCTAACAACATGTGTTGTTTGCATGCTAAATATGTCCATATCTAATAAAAAAATTTTACAAAAATAAAAAAAATGCAAGTAATCCAAGTGAGAAACCTATGTAAATTTGTAAAATATTGTCCTGGTATGCTGAATTTTATCCTTATGTGGCTTTTAATGCCATTATGTGCATCCTTTTGACAAGAGGCATGAAAGGATCATTTGAGTAGGTGAATAATTTTGCTTTTTGCAGGGAATTTTTGCAGTTTGTTTTTAAATATGAAGGGTAGACTTATTCATGTACTATTTGAAATAAAATTTTTAAATGTGACTAAGGTGGTAGATGAAAAACACTACAACTCTGTAAATGCCACTCCATTCAGCAATATACATTGTGTTTCTCCTCAGCAAGTGGTGAAATGAAGAATGTCATGTACACACAAGGTTGACGAATTGATTTTTCTTTGTAAGTACATATCTTTGCATTAAGAATGAGAAAAAATATTTGTGCTTTGCAGCCATAAATGCTGAATTTACACCATTTGGCCCATTTAAAATTTGCTAAGAAGAGCATGGAGGTAAAACATCAATATTTCTACGATGTTTTGATTTAGTGGGTGATGCTTTCTTAAGTACCACCTGTTCCATCAAAGCTGAATTGAAAAGGTAAATCATAATTTTCAGGCATTATTACTTATTTTCAGCATTTCCAGATAGAAAACATAAAATGTTAAAAACACTTCAAAAATGACTTGATATGTAACTTGTGTTCTTTCAAAAACGACAGATAATTTTTGTTCTCTTTCACTCAGAATTCTTGTGTGCACATATGTAGGCTTTGAAAGCCCACCACCATCAGAATAAATACAAAATATATAATTTTTCTTCTGAGGCCATCTATAACATGATTTCTGAAAAGAACAACAAAAAAAATTGCTTTTAAACAATGGATAAACACAGAGTTTTGGAAACTCTGATTAAAGTTCTCTGAAAGTTTTAAGCCAAGGCAAAAGGGGACAAAGTGAGGCTGTAATGGAATTCATCTCACTGCAGCATCATTGAGCATCTGTTCTGTTGAACGCTAACTCCAGCTGTGATTTATTAGGGTACTAAGTTCATGTCACCGTGTCCTATCTTTGGAGACCTGGCTTCACATCCTCATTTTACTCACAATTGAAAATGAGGCTGGTGGTCAGCTCCTCACCCTGTTTGACATGATTGTCAGCCCACACTCTGGAGAATGGCTGTCTGGGAAAGAAGGGAGTGTTAACTTTCAGGTCAGGGACTCAACAGCTTATAAGTGGGGTTTTTATCTATCTGCTGTGAGGCTGGGAGTGTGATGGCCTCTGACCCCCTCAGTAGGATATTTATTAAGCTGCCTGACAAAGTGGGTAAAACAATCCCAAAGCCCTCCCAAGGAAGCTCTGGCCTTTATTATTTATTTTTCACAGCTTAAGAAAATGACAAATTATTAAAATTTTGGAAAAGGAATACGCTGGGATTTAGAATGCCTGTTTGAAACCTAGAGGCAGCCAGTTTTGCTTTCTGGCATTTGCTTGCCCCGTGTGGCTTATAAATAGTTTCCGTTTGGCTGCTGCTTCAGAATGGACCTCAGATAAGAGGACGAGGAAATTAGTTTTGCCAAAGTCTGTCAGTTTAGGGACAAAGTTTATACCTAAGTGTAAGTTTTTTTTAAGTGGTCTGAAGAAGCAGTACTGTTTGTTAATTTTAGTGGAGAATAATACAGAAAGTGGAGATTTGCAAAAACGACTTGTATAATCTGAGATAAAACAAAATCTAATCAATGTAATTAAGTTCAGTGCTGAATTGGAGAGAAGAAACATATACTATGGTATGATCAAGGTATACTGCTAATTTGGTGTCAGATTTTAGGATACCTAATCCCTTCGTATGAGATTGCCTCTTGCTTTTGCTTAAATGTCTATGATTAATTCAACAGGAGAGAATGGGCTTCACCATGATAAGAGTCTTCGGAAAATGCAGACAACCAATCATTGTGACCACTTGGGAGGGGAGAGGACTGCAGTTAGCTCATGTGTGTGTGTGTGTGTGTGTGTGTATGTTACACACGTGGTGTATGTATTTAGAGGCCAGAGGTTGATGTTGGATGTCTTCTCAATTGCTCTCCACCTTTTTTTTTTTTTTTTTTTTTTTTAAAGGTAGGTCTCACTCTAGCTCAAGCTGACCTGGAATTCACTACATAGTCTCAGGATGACCTTGAACTCACAGCAATCCTCCTACCTCTGCCTCCCAAGGGCTGGGATTAAAGGCATGCTCCACCACGCCTGGCTTCCACCTTATTTTTTGAGATAGAGTTTCTTGCCGAATCCAAAGCTCACTGATAAGGCTACACTAGCTCTCCATTAAGCTCTAAGAATCTTGTCTCTACATCCCCAGCACTGGGATTACAGGCATGAACCACCACATCCAGCACTTTTGCATGGATGCTGGGGAACTGAACTAAGGTCATCATGCTTATATTCCAGGCACTTTAATGACTGAGCTCTCCAAACCCTATGGGACTATTTTTATTTGTATACAGTCTTTGTCTTGAAAGTGAAACTGATTCAGATAGATGGTATCTTTCACAGAAATGTCATCCCATCCATAAGAAAAGCTAGTGTTACCTGGGGTAAGTTATTTTGACACACATTGACTTGGGTCCACTTGGCACTGTTTATTTATTTATTTAAGGGAGTGAGAAAAAGAGAGAGAATGGGCATGCCAGGGTGATGAACCACTGTAAACAATTTCAGACACCTTGTGCATCTCACTTACATGGGTACTGAGGAATTGAACCTGAGTCCAAGTGCCTTAACCACTAAGCTATCTCTCCGGCCCTAGTATTGGGTTTTTTAAGAAATATTTTTTATTTATTTGTAGAGAGAGAGAGGGAGAGCGAGAGGGAATGGGAGTACCAGAGCCTCTAGCCACTGCAAACAAACTCCAGATGCATGCCCCATTTTGTGCAACCAGCTTTATGTGGGTCCTGGGGAATTGAATTCCAGGTAGTTAGGCTTTACAAGCAAGTGCCTTCACTGCTGAGCAATCTCTCCAGCCTGGCACTGGGTTTTATTTACCATATCCCTTGCAATATCAACTGATGGGCTCCTAATGAGATAGATTATTATCCCCACTTCTCTTATGAGGAAACTGTGACACAGGTTGAGCTACTAATGAGACAATCAGAATTCAAACCCAGATTCGTAACAGTTTTACTCTGGAGATTGCTGGATGGTGATTCCCTCCTGGCTTGCAGACTTTTTCTGCCCATGAAACTACAGACCACCTACCATTAATTCCTAAGGGTGACACAGAGATCACCCACACTATAGGATTCAGACCTCTTTGAAGATGCAGGAAAATGTCGGGTATGTCCATGATTTTTCATTCTACATTGTTAGTGGAGTTGTAGACTCTTAGAGCTGGTTAACCCTGCCTGAGCATATCAACATTGACTAAAGCATCCCATCAACCTTAACTTTTAGTCTATGCCTACAGTCTCAAACTTAGGAGACAAAGATAGGAGGACATTCAGTTCAAAGTTAGCCTGGAGCTACATGGTGAATTCAAGGCCATCCCGAAGTACATAATTAGACCTGTGGTGGTTTGATTCAGGTGTTCCCCCCCCCCCAAAAAAACTAAGTGTTCTGGATGCTAGGTTCTCAGCTGATGGAGATTTGGGAATTAACACCTCCTGGAGGCAGTGTATTGTTGGGGGCAGGTTTATGGGTATTATAGCCAGTTTTCCCATGCTAGTGTTTGGCACACTCTCCTGCTGCTGTTTTCCACTTGATGTTGGCCAGGGGGTGATATCCATCCTCTGCTCATGCCATTGTTTTCCTCTGCCATCATGGAGCTTCCCCTGGAACTTATAAACCAAAACAAACCTTTCTTTCCCCACGAGCTGCTCTTGGTTGGGTGATTTCTACCAGCAATGTGAACCTGACTGCAACAAGACCCAATCTCAGAAATCAAAAACTAAACAAAACAAAAAATCCAACACCTGGGGGTGCAAATCAGTGAACTGGGATTAAAAAATACAAAAACTTCTTTGGATAACAGATTCTGTGTGGACTGTTTCTCCGCTAGGGATTGGGAAGTCTTCTTGGGCATCCAGAGGGTAGCTGCTTCTGGTAAAATGATGAGCCTGTATTCCATCGGCTCTTGCCTTGATGACCTGAGGCTTTGCTTCACTGAGCTGATTCCCAGCAAGGCCTCTGACAGGCAGCAGGTTTCCAAAGGTCCTCAAGGAGGTTGTGGACTGAGTGCATTCTGCTGACCTTTGCTCCTTAACTTTTAGGCTATGCTCTTGGATAAAGCCCCTGTGACTTTTTTACCTTGGGGACTAAAGCTTTGTGACAGTTGTTATGAAATTATGAGATGATAGATTTTTAACTTATCAAACAAGATTTAAAGATTATTATAGATTCTGAAATAGAAGTAAGAAGAAATGGAATTTGTATTGAGAGAAACTCCCCAAATATCTATTAAACACCATTTTCATGAAAGAAATTCAAGGGACTTAATTGCCTCTAGATGCATTTTGTCTTTTGTAAGGTGCTTTATCAAGCTACCATCAATTGTGGGCTACAAGAGGGCCTTCACCTATTAAATCCTCTTAAAAAAAAAAAAAAAGTAAGGGTTATCTCATTTGTCCTGGTACTAACTTACTCTCTGTTGGAGAATCTGCTTCTCTTTTTCAGATAGATGTAGATCCTAAGGAGAGAGCCACCCCATCATACCTCAAAAGGGCCCCGGCTGCAACTAAGAAAAATTGGCGAAACAAGCAAGGGGGCTGTTTTCCTGATGAACCGGATACCAGCACAAGGGGGAAGGAGATCAGCACAGAGAAAAATCAACTCCTACCAAATCAGAGAGCCAGAGCCTCAGAGGCCCCCAACACCTCATCACTGAAGCAGACCAGAAATGAACCCAACATGGCTCAGGGAAATTTTGCGGAAGAGGGGGTGGAAAGAATGTCAGAGACACATGTTGGGTCATGATATGCAGAGACATTTATCTTACCCATAACTGTGGGCTAACTCCACAATGCATGACCCATATACCTCAACAAGGAGGGGCCAAGGGGAGTGCGGTAGGTCACGGATGAGCCTAATAATGGTACCAAACTGACTGTATTTGCTGAATATAAAACTAACTAATAAAGAAAAAAAAAAGTTAATCCACATAAGAGGCATTAGGAATGCAGAAGAAACTTTACCTTCTTTCGTATTTGTCCGGTTTGTGATTCATGAGATCTACATTGTCGACAAATATTACTTCATCTAACATCCGGCATTTCCCAGTCATCTGAATAGTCTAATGTCTTCACACCCCACAGGACATGCCCACTCACCCGCAGCCTCTCTCCTGCTTGTCTCCCCTGTGTTATCTGATACAGATGTCTTCTTTATGTGTTTGTCTCTGTCCTTCCATATAGTGCCCTCAAACATATGTGCATGCGATACACATTCACAATTCACACACAGAATTTTTTGTTAAAAATTTAATCTAACACAAAGAAATAGGTTTCAGTGTGACATTTATTCTTTGTTCCTCCTCCTTTTTTTTTTTTTTTTTTTTTTTTTTAAGGTAGAGTCTCATTCTAGTTCCAGGCTGACGGGGAATTCACTATGTCGTCTCAGGATGGCCTCCAACTCACAGCAATCCTCCTCCCTCCGCCTTCTCAGTGCTAGGATTAAAGGTATATGACACCACACCTGGCTCCCTCTCTACCCTCTCCTCCTCTTCCTGGTCCTCTTCCTACCCCTGCAGGTCCCCAGCTTCTCCTTTGGTGACAAATGCATTCCACTACTCTCTCTTGTTTCCCTTCTCCTCTCTTTAGTCCTCTTCCCCACTCCCATCCCAGTTTCAGCACACAGAGATATTAATCTTTCTGCTGTTGTTTCCTCTTCTTGCCACAGTTTTGTGGTAAAGATCAGAATTTAGCAGGACTGCTTGGTGGATATAGAGGGGGAAATAACTGAGGATTAAAATTGGCTCCTCTTCACTTCCTAGATGGATTTTTTTTTTTTTTAATCTGCTTACAGGAGAGGGTTAAGGTTTACTCAGCTAGGAAGAAGGTATTTTCTGGAGTCCAGAGGATTTTCCGAAAGGAGTGGGTTGGTCTGTTTGCTGAAGCAGAGAAGATTACAAGAGACCTGGTGAGGGTATTTGTATCACTGACCTCCAAGCAGGGGTGTACATGTTAGATCCAGCTTCCCTTTGAGGTTTCTCAGGCTACATCTGGTGGGTACACGGCTGTGTAAAAAAATAAACGGGAAATTTGAGAATAACTGTATCCTTGACAAGATGTCTCCTTTTCTGAGGAGGATGGCTGCAGCTGTCTAACAATGAATTACAACATTCCACAGCTGTCTGGGCAGGAAATGAAGAAAATTATCCTGGCTATCTCAAAATGGTGTTTGGGGAGTAGGGGAGAAATAAGAGTTGTTAGGGACTATTCTGGAATGAGGCCACTGAGCCTGTCTGATTAATCTTACCATCTCATATCACAGTGTACTGGGCTACAAGATTTCAGATAGTATAAAAAAAATCTGGACCATGTAAAAATCAAACAGCATGGTTACATAGATTCCATATAGTGACTTACAGTAAACATTGTGTGATTTTTTGGTAGCAATATGGTTTTCCTTTAAATAAATTAGTTGTATTAAGAGAATTAATAGGCTACCTACCTCAAAGTCAAATATGAAGGAGCTGTGACTACAAGATGGCATTTATAATTATCTTTCTCAAAGGTGGCTATATTTTTTTATAAAAATATTGTTGTCACAGAATAACTGCTCATCAAATGGCCATCTGTGTACCCTCCACAGTGTGCCACAAATTTGCATGTGTGTCACAAATTCGAATTTCCAAAGCCTAGATAAGAGCAGATTGCAGTAGTCTCCTCTCAGAGCAGGGTGCATGTTCCCAGACCCCTGGGGACGGGTGAAACTAAACAATGCTGAGTGTTGCATATGCACTACATTCCCCCCAATACATACACACCTAAAAAGTTGCAGTTATAAATCAGGCACAGTAAGATATTAAACAACAATAACTGTTAATAAAGTAGATCAAGTCAAACAATAATGCAGAACTAAGAATTATGTGATTATGGTCTCTCTTTTTTTCAAATTATTCTGTTGTCCACCCACCTTTTCATTTAAAGGAAGTATTTTATGGCATGCCATGGGCATATCATGGTAGCTGGAATATCTACTCTTGTATTATGTGGTCATTGTTAAGAAAAATAAAGATTACTCAAAAACAAGGACCGTGACGCTGAGACAGTCAGTCACTTTGATAACTGAGGTGGTTATTAAGTGCCTGATGGACAGGTAGCTGTTTTTTTTTATTTTAATGTGTGTGTGTAAGTATACATGATTACAAATGTATGCAACCATGACCTATCTTTTTTACATGAGTTCTGGGATAGAACTTAGATATTAATGCTTGTAAAGCAAGGATCTTATCTCCCGAGCTGTCTCCCTAGTGCAGACACGTAGCTTATATAGTGGGTATGCTGAACAAAGGGGTGATCCCTATTTCAGATAGGACAGAGGATGGCATCAGATTTCATACACAGTTCATTTAACTCTCAGGAATTGCTTATTTCTGAAAATGCCCAGGTAATATGTTTGGATCAAGGTTAATCTTGGGTAAGAAAGTGCAAGTAAAAGTGTATAAGTAGTAACTGCTGTGTCCTGTCCCGTAGAAACCCTGTAATGGCTCCCCTCCTTAGGAAGTAATGTTTTTCAAAGCTTAATGTGCATTTGAGTTACCCAAGATTTTGTAAAATTGCAGTTGAATGCAGCCAGTCCAGAAGGAGGCCTGAGATCCTGCATGCCAAAAATGCTTTCAATCTTTTCTGCTCTTCCTTTGACCACATGAGTGGCCGGGATCTATGGGACAGGCCTGACAATGACAAATGGGCTCACTTTGCTTTGCCTGCTTTGCCAAGCTTATTGCCTTTATAGTCTTAACTCTCCACTGTCACTCCACTTCCTGGCCTTCAGAAGTCATTATAGGTTTTTTTTCTTCTAGATACATACACCCCTTCTGATTCTGTGCTTTTGCTGTGCTAGTTTTCACCAATTTCATATTTTCTTTATTTACTCAGAGAGCCTATGGTTTCCATAGCCTCCCTCACTCTTGTTTCTTACTCTCCCAATCCCTGGAGTCCTGTGTGCCTCTCTTATACACCTCCTGAGCTGTGTTTGGAAGTCCATTTTCCAAGCCAGATCACAGGGGGGGGGGGTGGGCACCTGCCTCACCATTTCCTCTACTGTCACATTTTGTACGAGCCTTGCATAGAGAAGATGCGAGAGAAAAATTTTCTGGAATTGAATAAATTTCACAAACTGTATATAAAAGCATCACTTTTCTAGATGGTGTTCTCTTGAATTGTTGAAACTCACTGACATTCGGATAAACTTCTCCAGTGTTGTTTCCTAAAAGGATATATCTTACTCCTTGGTAGTTAAGGATCACTCCTGGGTATTTTTAAAAATGGTTTTCATTTAGAGACATCTATGAATGTGACTATGTGGGCTAAGCTTCTTAAAGGGGAAATCCAGCTGAGAATCACAAAAGAAAGCCAAGGCTGCCGTCTTTGCTGGCCATACAAGCTGTTTTTTCATTGTTGCTAATGAGCAACGACACTTGTGTTGACTGTCTACCAGGAAGTACCTTAATCCTTTCTCATGACACTTCTAAAATTAACCTTGCTGGAAGAATGGGGAGATATGCCACATTTTTTTTTGTTGTTGTTGTTTTAGGTGGGATGGTAGGAGAATTGAATTCGTATCAACTGTCAATTTAATTCCTAGATTCTGAAAAGATATTCCAAGCTGCACAATGTTAGTGATTTGGTGACCTAGGTTCTAATTTTAGTATTGCAATATGTAAGCATTATTATCTTGTATCAATTATTTATCTAGTATGAGCCTCAGTATTCTCATCTCAAAATTGGGTATATTGTACTCATGGAAAAGAACACTTAAATTAAATGAAAGACTGTGTGTCAAATGGTTGACACCTGAGTATAAAAGCATATAAGTCATCCTTCTGGAATGGAAGGGAGATCATCTTCTATATGCCAACTATAGGTGTGATGGTTTATCTTGATGGTCAACTTGACATGACCAAGAATCACCTAGGAAATAAACCTAGATCCTCTAGGTTAGGTTAGCTTCTGAATATGCCTGTGAGGAATTATCTTAATTAGGTTAACTGAGGAGGGAAGACTCAGACCATGGGGCTGGGGTCCTGGGATGGATACAAAGGAGAAAGCTAGTTGAGCACTAGCATTCATTCTTCTCTGCTTTGTTAGAACTGAGGGTGACCAGCTGCCTGAGGCTCCTGCCACTGTGTCTTTTCCACCAGGATAGACTGTAAAGTTGAACAGTAAGCCTAAATAAGCCCTTGCTTCCTTAAACTGATTTTTGTCAGGTTTCTTTTCTCCCAACAGTGAGAAAGGGAACTAATAGAAGAGGAAAAGAGTATTTCCTATAGGACTGCTTTCAGTATCTCACTTTTAATACCATATATGTATGTTTTTCATGACAAGCTATTTTCCAGGACACTGGCTATCCTGTAACTTAACTCAATTCTGACACCAACTACATGGAGATAGCACTAGATCCTACAGGTTAAAGGGATCAGTCCTACAAGAGTGGCCAAGTTCAGATACTACTTGCAAGCTGTGACTCTGACCAGCTGGCTATGAATCAGAGGGTCCCACGATCCCTTCCTAACAAGGTATAATTTTACTAGTTTGTTAATGGAAACAACATATGGCCGGCTAAATGGAAGAGATGCAAGAGCAAGGCTTGGAAGAATGTGCAGAAGGGTTCTATGCTTTCTCAAAGCATGTGGCACTGCTATACTCCTAGGTTAAACAGTAAGCTCTTTGAGCTGCATGCTTTGGGCTTTTTCATGGAAGCATCATGATATAGAGTGATTAATTAAATCATTGGCCACTGACACTCGGCTGAGCCTTTAGCCCTTTGTCCCCTCGGAGGCAGAGTTGTCCTGAAACTTTCCACAGCAGCAAGCCCCCGTATATAGGGGCTTTACAAAAGTAATCAGGCATTGTTGGAAGAGGTTGGTATGAAGGAAGAGAGGTACTTCTTTTATCATGGGTCTGCAGCTATGTTAGTGAGCTGAGACAGGAGACCAAGTATTATCACCAAAGATGCCATAGCTCTTGTCACTTAGGAAACTAAAAAGATTTAAAAAAGGTATCAAGAATGGGTATGAAAATTAAATATCTACTTCCTATTATAAATCATAATTATCATAGGCCTTCAAGTCCATCATCAGTGTTTATTGATCATATCCCAACTATTAAAGTCTGGGCTGACCCTATGGGAACCACTGGAGGAAAGTGGACAACAATAGCATGAATAAGCAGAAGACCGGCCAGACAAGAAGTACACACTTGCTCAATAGTGGCATGCCTCTGCAGGTAACCAACTCTTCTCTGACTGGACATGAGGACTTAGTCAGAGAGAACTCATACTTGATACTCGATCAGAATTCCATAAACTCTAGAGAAAAGCCCCCACTGCTTTCTGGAGAAGAAGAATGGGCTTGCACACAAAAAAAACAAACAAAATTCTCAAATTTTCATACCCCTCTTTAATTCAAGCTGCTCTCGCTTTCTTTGGAGAATCTGCTTCATTTTACAGATGGCAGAGGAAATGGAGGAGAACCAAGATCCATCAATAAGACAAGAAGTTAGCTGACTGCCCACCATGAGACGTGCCACCTCTATCACATCTGCCACGGCCCAGGAGAAATTGCAGACAAAGTGATGACAAGAACACTGCTCTTACTGCTAAACTGACAACCAGTGCCAGGTTGATGGTGACAAACATAGTGATCAGTCAAAACTTATCAAAACAGAGTTCCAGAAGTGACAGAGACTCAACACTAAATTAGACCACTAAACGGCCTGCTATGGCTCAGGGAACATTGTGGGAGAGGGGGTGGAAAGATTGTAAGAACCACACACTGGGTAGGAATATCCTGAGGCATGGCCCCTTATACCCCACAGGGATTAACTGAGGTTTTCATGACCCTATAGAAAATACCATAACCCCACTGAGGATGGTCTCCAGGGTAACAGGAACTGGGGGTGAAAAAGAATATAACTTGTTATAATTAATATAAAATAAAAATTAATATAAAAAATTCTGGGCTGAGAGCAGACTCTTGACTTAAACATTCCCTTCTACTCCTTTTCACAAAACTCTAGCCACTGAGCTGTGTCCACTCATGCCCATCCACACTTAGTGACAGAAGCAGTCACTTCTCTAGTGAATTGATTACATTCCAAATCCAAATCCATCAGAATCAGGACTTTTAATCTCCTCTGGATCACAGACTACTTTTAAATTTCTTGAAAGCTATTCTCCTTCGCCCAAGAGAACAAATGCAAATGCATGCATTTGTGCAATTTCATTTTTGTCTCCTGGAGGCTGGTGAGTTTGTCCCAGGATTAAACATTACTGGTTCCTGGATGTGCCTTACATACTTTTGGTTTCTCATGAGATACCAAGCCAAGAATGATTCAACAAAGTTAAGATGGCACTCCTTAAGGCCCAGCAGGCTAGTGAAAGGATAGAGAGAATCACCTACCTCTTTCCCAATCCATTTTCCCTCCCAGAAAAGCCTAGATCTACCATTGGTATGGAGGAGATATTATACTGGGGGTTCTTCTTATTCATACCTGTGCAAGTATCTGACCAGATGAGGCACATTTGGAGTGGTATGGCTAATAGTTCTGAGTAGCTTTCTTGGATGCTGGCACTATATAATAACCCCAGCAAGTCTTATGATAAGAATGAATAATATCTCAAATGAGGAAATTCATTCTGTTTGAGACTACATGGAAGGAAAGTTGTCCAAGCAGCAAAGGATGCTGGTCACATTTATCTTGGTCCAGGTGGTGTCTCTGTGCAGAGCTGATGGGCATTAATAAACGTTAACACACTGGATGTGGAAACATGTCCAGGCCTCGCTCATCAGTTCCCATTTTCATACTTCCTGAGTAGGCTTGGAAATGTGGAAGGACAGCATGAATTCAATTTAACAGTCTAGTAAGTGCCAAAGAAATGATCACATCTCTGAAAATAAGTGTTTTAAGCAAAAAGTTTCAGATGGTAAAGAAAATACAAATCCTTTGTTTAGTAAACAGAAAATACTTTAAACATTAATCATGCAGAGGGCATTAAGTGCAATCAGAGGTTCTGTTTTAGTTAAAAGACAACTTATGTTCTCCAGTTAATTACTTACAGGACTATGCAGTTTGCATTTTAAAAGAAAAGTTCTTCCCAGATGTCTTCTTATATGCATGCTGTGACTCTTCTTGGAGAAGCTGGTTTCTTATCTCGGTGTTTTTGAGACCTGCTGGGGTATGAGGAAACTGTTATGGTGTAAGTACCACCTGCCTGTATTGGCCAAGAAAAAGTCTGTGGAGTTGGAGCCTTACTCTTAAGTAGGTTACGTTCTTGGCACAGAGGCTGTGAGATAGGATGATGTAATTCAAATTTGATCTTTTATTCAGAGAAACATTATGATAATGAAGTTATCTTCCTGGCCAGGGGTCTTAGTGGATTCACAGAGATGAGACCATCATACAAGTAAGGAACCTCCAGGACCATTTGGGTCAGTTCTCTTTTTTGAACCTGAAAAGTACTCTTCTCACTTTTCAGATGAGACAAAAAGATTCATTTAGAGCTTAGTGTTCTGCTAATATGCTAATAGGGCATGGGGATTATGGAGGGGCAGGATAGGATCTAGAACACTGCTGTCAAAAAGAATAGTCTACAGTGATACATGTTGTGTTTCTGCACCTTCCAGTGCAGTAGCCATTAGCCACATGTGACTGTTGATCAATTGAAATGTGGTGAGGCAGACTAGAATACTGAAATTTACATATTTATATAATTTTCAATAATTTAATGATAACTATAAGTAGTCACATACAGATTGCACAAGTGTGTTGAAGCTATTTCTAGGCATTTTGAATGACAAGAAGCAGGTAACAAAATGTAAAGGCTAGTCAAGAAAATAAAATTCAGAGCTGAAAAGGTTGCTCAGTGGGTAAAGTGCTTGCTATGCAAGCATAAGGATCTAAATTCTAATGCCCAGGACCCACATAAGAGCCAGGTGATATATTCCTACTTCTGAGGAGGTGGAGATAGGAGGAGGATTCCCGAGGGCTCACTGCTAGCTAGTCTAGATGAATGGGTGAGCTTTGACCATCTCAAAAAATAAAGTGAGCCAGGTGTGGTGGCACATTCCTTTAATCTCAGCACTTAGGCAGCAGAGGGAGGAGGATCACTGTGATTTCAAGGCCACCCTGAGAATACATAGTGAATTCCAGGTCAGCCTGAACTAGACCCTAACTCAAAAATTAGGAGCTGGACCTGAGGAGATAAATGACCCAGTGCACTCTAGCCTGGCCCCAGCTGAAACCACAGAGGAATTAGGGAAATGAGCAAGAGTCTTGCTTTCTCAGTGAATCTGATACCAGCACAAGGATGATGGAGAAGGACACTGAGGACACTGAACACCTACCAAACCAGAGATCCAGAGGCTCCTTAGTGCCCATCACTGAAGTAGACTTAAAATGTTCTCAGCATGACTCAGGGAATTTTGCAGAAGAGGGGGTGGAAAGATTGTTAGAGCCACAAGTTGGGACATTTTGCACAGAGACATTGCCTCTCCCCCATAACTGACTGCTTCCCCCATAATCCAAAACCCACAATCCCCATGGGGTTGACCTGCATCCCCAATGAGGAAGGCCTCTTCAGAAACGGGGCAGGGAGGAGGGAAGGATGGTACCAACATGTGTTGTTTATAAGAAATTATGTCCATATCTAATAACAAAGGACTTTAAAGTGAAAAAAAATAAATAAAGTGGAGAGTGACTGAGAAAGACACCCAACATTGACCTCTTGTGCACACACACACACACACACACACACACGTATGCTGACAAACATTTGAACATGTATACATGTGTACATGTATAGACACACAAGAATGATGGAGTACCTTGCTGACTGAATTTGTTATTACATGTACACACACACACACACACACACACACACACACACACACACACAGAAAATTAAATTTGATGGAGTACCTTCCTGACTGAACTGATTATTTCATTTTGAAGCAAAAGTCATCTATTTGTTGGACAATGCCAAAGAACCTTAGTACTTTATAGCATGATAAAGTCTCAAAGCCATTTAAAAAATTTTATGGTACAAGAAGAAAAGGCACACAAAAGAAGTCCCAGAGGCATGGATAAGTACCAAATAAAACATTTGGACTTGGGATAAGAAACAAGAGCCACATTTCATGACAGAGTTAGGACAACTTCAAAGAAAAATTTCCGAAGGATAATGGAGGGAGCTACCATGACAAATTGCGGTATATACTTTGAAAAACAAAGCAACTATGGTCTTGAACTGTGCATGGCCATTGGGCTAGAAGCAAATATTACATTTTATATATATATATATATATATATATATATATATATATATATATATATGTTTTACATTAGCTTGGTTTTTACTTTCAGACATATAATATCTACTTTCATCCAGTTGTGGAGCAAAAGGAAACATGAAATTTATTCTCTGAGTGAAATTTGAAGTATGGAGGGCAGTATGGCTAATTATAAACATGCGCTGAGTGGATTTCTTGACCCTTTTCATCACTCATGACTGAAACATTGGATTCGTGAGAAAGGATCTCCCAACTTTCCCCTCTCCCCAACTCCTGGCAATGGTAATTTGAATTTCTGCTTCCTAAAATCTGACTACTTTATTCACCTCATGAGTGGAATCATACGGTATGTTACCTTCTGTGACTGGCTTATTTCATCTACATAGTTTCCCCAAGGTTCATCATGCTGCAACATAACAAGATTTCTTTCCTTTTAAGGTCAAATGCTTTTCCACTGTATGTATGTATGCCGACATTATCCTTTCCTCCACTGGTGAGCATTTAGGTTCTTTCTACCTTGTGGCTACTCTCAATAATGCCACTGCAATGAACATGGCAGGGAATATTTCATTTGTGTTCTGATTTCAGTTCTTTTAGATAAATACTCAGAAATACTATTGATAAGCCATATAGTAGTTTTACTTATAAACTTTCAAGGAATCTCCACATTGTATCCCACAGTGCATCATTATACATTTCAACAATGTTCAAGTGTCCAATATCTTCATATCCCTGTCAGCACTTGTTTTCTGTTTTATAAAAATAATTATTTTAATTTTTAGAAGTTTGAGATAATTAATACCTTGTTGAGGCTTTTCATTTTCCATGTAGCTAATGATGATGAACATCTCCGCATAACAGTAGCCATTTGGATATTCTCTGTGGAGGAATGGATATTCAAGTGTTGTCTGCTTTTTTTTATTATTATTTTTGCTTATTTCTTTTTGCTACTGTATTGTAGAGTGCTTTATTTTGGATATTAACCCATTTTTAGATATACAGTATGAAATTATTTTTTCATATCATGGGCTGCCTTTTCACTCTGTTGGTTGCTTCCTTTGCTGTATTGAAGCTTCTTGTATTTGATGCAGGTTCTCTTGTCTGTTTTTGCTTTTATGGTATATGACTTTGGTATCATTCAAGAAATCATTATTAAGAAAATCACTGTCTTAAAGCTTTCTCACTTTCTTTTAGGCGTTTCACAGTTTTAGGTATATAAATATATCTTTAATCCACCGTAGTTGATTTTGTGTGGATACAAGGTAAGATCCAATTTCATTATTTTGTGTGTAGTAGATATCCAGTTTTCCAAACACTATGTATTAAAGAGTTTTTCTTTTCCCAGTATGTATTTTTAGTGCCCTTGGTAAAGATCAGTTGACCACATAGGCATAAACTTTTTTCTTGGCTCTCTTTTCTGCTCCAGTGGTCTGTATCTCTGACTGTAGGCTAGTATCTAGCCTACTAATTACTGTAATTCACAACATGTTTTGATATTAGAAAATGGAAGACTTTTAGTATTTTCTTGTTTTTCATTCTTTTGCCTTTGAGGTAGAATGCTCTGCATATATACGATGGGTCTATCTGATCTATAGTGTTGCTCAAGTCTTATGTTTTATTTTTTCTTTTGCTCATCTATCTCAATGTAATATCATTATTGAAAGTTGTATACTGAAGTCTCCTGCTATTATTGGATTGCTGTTTGTTCTTTCAGTTTTATCAATGTATGTTTAATGTATTTAGGTATTCTGATGTTGGGTACATCTATATTTAAAAGTACTATATGTTTCTGGTAAAACAGCTTTTTTTTTTTTAACATGTAACTTCTGTCTTTGTTTCTTGATACAGGTTTAGTTTAACACCCATCCTATGTAATGTAAGTATGGCCACCTCTGCTCTCTTTTCGTTATGATTGGCATGAAATCTCTTTTCATTCTTTCACTTTCAGTCCATTATGTCCTTACATCTTAGATGTAGACAATATTTTTAAATTTTTGTTTGTAATCCATCAGGACTCTAAATAGTTTGACAGAGAATTTAATCCATTTACTTTAGAAATAATTTATAGTGGAGGATTGATTACTATCACTTTATTGTTTTCTATTTGTCTAATAATTCTTGTTTGTCCTCCTATTTTACTGTTTGTGTGTGTGCATGTAGTGACAGTAACACACTTAGATTCCTTTCTCATTTTATTTGGTGAATTCTTATAAGTAGTTTCTATATAGTTGCCATGGAGCTTACATAAAACATCCTATAGTTTTAGCTAACCATTTGAAACTGATGACAAATTAAGTTCAATCACGTACAACACTCTACATTTGATTGCTCCTACCCCCAACTTTGTTATTGATGTCACAAATTACTTCTTTTATATTGTGTTTCTTCCATTTACATTCTTTTATGTTTATGGTTATTTTTATCCTTTCATCTTTTAAATTCCATACCAGAATTAAAAGTAATTTATACACCACTGTTAAAGTATTATAGCACTCAGTTCAATGAACATCTTTATGGCAGTTATTTTGAATTTCCATTAGGTAATTTATACACTTGCATTTTTTAAAGGTTGGTGTCTGGAGATATATTTTGTTCCTCTAAGTGGGCCATTTCACTGTTTCCTCATTGTCCTTGTAGTTTTGTCTTGGTACCCACATTTGAAAGGTAACAACCTCTATCTGTCTCTGTGGACTGGCTTATTCAGAAAGAAGGCCATCAATAAACCTTGCTAAAGACTATGAGGATCTTGAGGTCTTGGGACCTAGAAAAATGGCTTAACAGTTAAAAGTACTTGCTTACAAAGCCTGCTGACCTGGGTTTAATTCCCAAGCCAAGTGGGGTGCAAGTTGTTGTATAAGTGCCTGGTGTTCATTGTCTGTGTTTGCAATAGCAAGAGGCCTTCCATGCAGACAATTAATAAAATAAGATCTTGATGTATACTCTTTGGGTTTTGGCACATAGGTTGTCAATTAGAGGAATTAGCTGGTGTGTGTGTGTGTGTGTGTTTGTGTGTGTTGTGTTCACATGCAGGCCAGAGGTTGATACTATTGTTTTTTTTTTTTTTTTTTTCCTTTATAGCTCCCTGCCTTATTCTTTGAGACAGGGTCTCTAGTTCAACCTAGAGCTAACTGACTGTGATAGAATAGCTATCTAGTGAGCCCTACGGATTCCCTGTTTCCATTTTCCCAGTGTTGGGATTACACCGCCATGTAGGCCATCTCACGTTAGATTAGACAGAACCCAGTACCATTGGAAGCCCCATGGTAAAATGGACTATAGATGTACACTCTTCTCTTTCTCCCTTGAAAGAGAGGATCATACATTGGCATGTCTGTTATAGTGTGGATTCTCTAGTGTAGAATTTCACTGCCTATTTCTTGTTTTTCAGTGGCTCCCGGGCCGCTCGAACATGCTGGGTTTCATCAACAACCACAGACAGGTGAGACAGAAGCCAGTCATTAGTGCAAAGTAGCTTTCCACAAAGAATTAGAACATTGCATGTATGTTTCTGTCCCCACTCTCCAGGAGGTAATCAGGAGATCAGTGGTCCCTCTTAATTATCCAGTGCTGACAAAGGGGAGGGACTAAGTAAATTGGTGCCACTCATTTTCCTATTTGCTTCCATATGACTGGCCTACCTCAGATGCAAGAGCCTCAACTTATTTCTGGACTTCTTATGGAGGGATATGGTCCTATATTGTTTGTGGGAAGGAGGAGGGTCTGGGGAGTTTTAACATCACCATCTTGCTGGTATCACCCTTGAACATCCTAACTTTTGATTGTATTTAGTGCTCTTGTGTAGAGCAAATGATCTGAAAACACTGTATCCAAAATCTATAAATGATTTCCCATCTTACTTATACATGCCATGGTTCTCCAGAGAAATGGAACTAGTAACATGTACAGCTATCATTAAAGGAATTGTGGGTGGCAAATTTGATATCTGTAGGGTAGGTCGTCATAATGGAAGCTCAGACAAGAGCATAGAAAAACATTTATTTTTCTCCATTAAACCTCAGTGTTTGCTCTTAAGGCCTTTTACTGACTGAACCAGACCCACTCACATTATCTAGGTAAGGTAGTTTATGGAAAGTTAGATACAAATCACATCTGAAGAATATCTTGACCATATTATCAGACAGAAAATCAAAGACTGTGAGAGTTGAACAGAACATGGGAGACCATCTCACAAAGATGTGACTTTACAGACAGGTAAAACAAGCTGTGAAAAGGCAAGATGACTTGGCAGAGGTTGTGCTAATTAATGATGAAATTTTGCAGTGACAAAGATATAAATATGATTGCTAGATTGATCATGTATCAATTTTGGATAAGATACTTTATATCTATGGGCTTCAGTTTCATCAGCTGTAAGATGAAAATTTTATCTATCCTTAAGGTGACATTTTGTAATAACAGTCACTGGCAGAAAGAAATTGTTCAACAAATAGAAATTAATTATTGTCAATATTGGCACTTTAAATGTAGCTTCAACTTACTCAAGAACTTATTAGAGAGTGATTAAGACTGTTACCATCCTAATTATTCTTTTTCTCACTTAAAAAAAGTATTTATTAAGCTGGGCATGGTGGCACATGCCTTTAATCCCAGCACTTGGGAGGCAGAGGAAGGAGGATTGCCTAGAGTTCGAGGCCACCCTGAGACTACATAGTTAATTCCAGGTCAGCCTGGACCAGAGTGAGACCCTACCTTGAAAAACCAAAAAAAAAAAAAAAAAAAAAAAAGTATTTATTAACCAAGTTGGGCATGGTGGCACATGCCTTTAATCTCAGCACTCAGGAGGCAGAAGTAGGAGGATTGCTATGAGTTCGAGGCCACCCTGAGACTACATAATGAATTCCAGGTCAGCCTGAGCTAGAGTGAGACCCTACCTCAAAAACACAGTATATATATATTGACCATTTGCATTCCTTCTTTTGAAATGCTCTGTTTGGTTCCATTGCCCACTTTAAAAAATTTTATTGCTTTTTTTTTTTTTTTTTTATAAAACAGTTGTACTCTGAGACCTCCCTTCCTCTACCCCAATTTTGCTGAGAGTCTTCTTTGGTGGTGTTATTGGTATTTATTGTGGGGACCAAATGGCCACAGTCAGTCTCTGCAGTGGTGGGGGAAACACAGTGCTTCATGTTACTTCCACCCACTCTGAGACTTACAATCTCTCTGTCCTCTCTTCTAATTATTCTTTATCACAATGATGCTGGCACTAATAATCTAAATTTATGACAAATGTGATATGTCATTTGCATTAATTGCTTTTCTTATTGCTGTGACCAAATACCTGGCAGGAATCAGCTTAAGGAAGGAAAGGTTTATTTCCTTTTCTGTTTCAAGGATACCCTTATAACAGGAAAGGTGTCAGGACAGGAGCATGAAGCAGAGCTGCTCACAGTGCATCATCAGTCAGGAAGCAGATAGCTAACAGGAAGTGAGGCCAGACCATAATACCCAAGGCTCACTCCTAGTGACCTACTTCCTCCAGCATGGATTCACTACCTAAAAGTCCCACAAACTTCTCAAAGAGCACCACCAGCTGTGGACCACAAACACACACGTGAGCCTATGGGGAAATTTTACATTCAAACCACTATACCTTATACTAACTGCATAGATTTTATGCATGTATTTCTCACTTATTTTTAGGGAAATAAATCATACAATATTCTGACAGTTGGTGTTTCTCATGAGGGCTGGGGGATTCAGGAGGGTAGTTCCCGTCAGATTCTGTAAAGCATTTTGAGGGTTGTTGTGGACAGACTGGAGGAGTCAATGGTGGATGAGCATGTGAGGTGTTGATTCAGGGCTGTTTGTTGTGTAGTTCTCATTTTTTCACCACTAATGCCCTTCATAGGCACTGGCCTTGGAGCTCATCTTGCTATTGCCTCTGTTTTTGGAATCAGAATGTCTGTTTTTGCTCCCTGAGCTACCTGTTCAATAGTTAAGCAGCTTCTCATTCTTGCTGATGTTAGGCAAAGAATACCTGTGTTGGCAGAGCTCAAACTCACCTTTCTTGCAGAGAATCCTCCATCCTTTGATCCTTCACTATGCTGTTGCTTCATGATATCAAGAGTCTAAAAGCTTTGATTTAAATAGTGGCCAAATGCAGAGGCGTTCGGACTGAGTTTGATCCTTAATCCACAAAATCAAAGGTTCTTCTCTCTCAGGCACAGGTCCTGATTGTTGCCTTATAAACTGGATTACTTTTGTCACTAGAGCATTGCCTCTTTCTTTCATATATCATTTTAAAAGCTTGACTACAGGTGTGCCAATAAAATAATGAGACAGTCCTAACCCCACAAACACAGCAGAAAAACTGCCAACTGAATTGTCTTTGGAAGTCATTTTTCTTCAAACATTTTGAAGCTCAGTTTTTAGAACTGACTTAAAAATGCTTTCTAGTGAGTTTTACTACCTTTTTCTTTTTTCTTCCTTTAAGGAAGTCAGGAGAAGGGAGGAGTTAATTTTAAGAAGTCAGACACACAGATGGAAAGCATTTCACCATTACACAGGGTGATGTTTCTCAAATTTCCATATGCATGTAAATCTGAAGATCATGTAGGTTTGAGAAGAGACCAGAGAATCCACATTTCTAACATTTGTCTATGCATCAAACCATGCTTTGAGGAAGAGGCAAAGTCAGGATACATACATGTACACTCACTCTGGGTGGGGCATTTTACAAGTATGCTCAGTCACTCCTGATGGTAGCCCTGCATATTACTTTACCTATTGCAAGTAAGTTTCCATAGTCAAATAGGGTAGGCAACTGGCCCAAGCTGGGGAGCCAACAACCGTTCTTAGTGATACCCAGGACTACAACTGCATGACTTTCTGTTCTGCCACTTGTCATGGGTCTGCCCTCCTTCCTGCACATGCTCAGTCTCCAGGGGTGTATGCATTTAGCTCCAAGGACTTCCGTCATCAGATTCCCCTTTCTATTCACCCTTGTTTAGGGGAGTTGGTTTCAGTGCAGTTTTCTTATCTGTCCCCACTCTCTTTTCTCTGTTCCAAGAACTCTCCACAAAGTATGCCTTTGAAACTTTCTGAATCTCTGACATACTCCTTGTTGAAATGTTCTAGACTTTCAATAACATCATTTTCTGTCCCTCTCACTCCCAGGTTCCTAAAACATATTCCTTGGACTTCAACCAATCAGATGTGGCTTCTCTTATTTGCTTTAATAGATCATAGAATTTCCTGTCTCCCAGCCCTTGCTTAAAAAAATCTTTCTTAATCTTCCATCTCAGAACATTAAGATTGTTCCCATGCCTTATCTGTCTCTATCAGTCAGACACCACTACTGCATTCTCTGGAGTCTCCAGAGTCCTTTCCTGGCATCATATTTTTTATTGTGTCTCACATGGCATCAACATATTGATTTGTGCCAATTTCATTCTAAAGAAGAATATAGGCCACTCCCCATAGGTGCTGTTGTCATATAGTGCTTGAGTAACTCACCTAATCTTGGCATTGGGGATCCAAAAATAAAGTGACTGCTAGACAATGTTTCATAAACTTCCATGATACCTATAAGGTTGAAAATGATAAATGGAATTAGATGGCGAATGGATTGTAAGGTACAAGTGTATCAGTTCTTAGGGGTATATGTTTGTATGTGTGTTTGTCATTATGCATTTGTGTGCATATGTGTTTGCATGTATGTGGGTGCATGTGTGCATAAGGGTGTGATTGATACACATATACTTGTGTATGTAGAGGCCAGGGGTCAACCTTAGGTACTGTCCTCAGAAGCATTGTTCACTTCCTTTGAGATAGGGTCTGGCCTTGGCTGAGAACTTACCAAAAATGCTAGAGCAACTGGCCAGACAGTCCAAGGGTTCCTTCTATCTCCACCTCCTCAGTGGCGGGATTACAAGCACATGGCACCAAGCCTAACATTTTTATGTGAGTTCTGGGGACCAAACGCAAAGTCCTTATGCTTGTGAGACAAACATTTTACTGACAGCTGTCTTCTCAGGCTTCTGGGTGTTCTGAGACTCTAATGAGTTAACTGAATAGAATAAAACACATGCAGAAGGGGCTGGAGAGATGTCTCAGTGGTTGAAGGCACTTGCTTGCAAAGCCTGATGGCCTGAGTTAGATTCCCCAGTACCCACATAAAGCCAGATGCACTGGGTGACACATGACTCTGGAGTTTGTTTGTAGTGGGAGGAGACCCTGGCACATCCATACTTTTTTTCTATCTGCCTCCTTCTGTCTTTCTCTCTCAAGTAAATTAAAAAAATTGTTTAAAAATATGCATAAAAACAGTAAATAGTGTGTCTAATACTCATCTTCATTTTCTATGAAATACAAATAAACTTCTGTTTCTTGGGATTGCAGTGGGTATTTCTGAGCCTAGAGCTTTAGAATAGCTAGAATGTGCCAGCACTGAGCAGAGCCTCACTAATGCTGAGTGTCACCATTTCCTCCTGAATTTATTTTTTGGGGGACTGCAGAAGGAATTTCTTTGATATAGAAAGTTTGCACGACAATAAAAAGAAAGCATTTGGGTTCCAGCATTTTATTCCGAAGTCAGTGGGAGAAGCATCTTATGAATTAGAAAGTGGGAAGCTCCATCTCCATGGTAACATTTTGGGTATTCTTATACAAGTCAGAAGAACAGTGAATAGCCAATGATAGCAACAACAATCCACTAGGCACCACACTTTTTTGTCTTGACAAAACAACTTAAAATTGTCCATCTTGGAAGTTCATGGATTAATTTTCAGTTTAGGAGAAGGCTACCAATTCCTTATCTGGGATGGAGACGAAAGAAGGAAGACAGAATGCAGTGCAAATGTCAGGGACCAGCAGATTATTCAGCACTATTTTATGTTACTAGAAGGCCACTAGCAATGAAGTCAAAACAGGAAGGATTGCTCTCTATATTTATTAGCTACAGTCACTCTTAAATAAAAGCGTGCCTAAGAATAAGCTGGGAAACAATACCAGAAATCGGTGCTACCCACATTGAGCTATTGATGGGAGAGACTTTCAAGGTCCCCAAAACAAGTCAGGCTTCTGTCAAATCACTTGATTACCTGCCTGAGGTAAAAACTAAGATTCTATTGCTGAAGACACGACAGGCTGCTGACACAGAAAACCAAGTGACTGGCTGAAATCTGGTCCCCAGACAGTTTGCCCATCTAGTGCTGGAAAGCACTACATGAGCTACTGGGGGAAAGTGGCCAACAGTGGTTTGAACAAGCAAGGGTCTAAGCTACTCAGAAGCAACCAGCCTGACAAGAAGTACACACCAGTGCAATGGAGTGCCACTGCTTTGGTGGATAACCAATGGCTTTGGCTCCCACTAGTCTTTGGCTAAAAGAGGACCTACATTCACAAAATTTACCTAAATTAACAATGCTTATCCTATTTAACTTATGCCGACTTTTCTCTCCATTGGAGAATCTGTTTTTCTTTCTCAGAAGGTAATAAGACCCAAGGAGATAAACCACCCTTACACTACAGCCAAGGGCCAGGTAAAACCACAGAACTGGTGAGAGGAGCAAGAGTGCTGCTTCCATGGTGAACCTGGCAATCAGCACCAGGGGAAGTACACGGACACTTAGGATACTCCACACATACCAAAGCAGAGATCCAGAGGCTCCTAAGAGCTCATACTGAAGTAGTCTTAAAACAATCCCACCGTGGCACAGGGAATTTTGTGGAAGAGGGGGAAGAAAGATGTGAGAGCTACAGGTTGGGACATCATACCCAGAGGCATTGCCCTCCCCCCAGAAACTGTTGCTCTCACAACACATAACATACAACCCCATAGGGAATACCAGACACCCCACTGAGGAGCCTGCAAGTGGAATGGGGGAAGAGAGGAGGGAAAAGATGATACCAACACATTGTATCCCTACAAAGTATGTTCTTAATTTAAAAAAAAATATATGTATGTATATATTTTTTTAAAGGCTGGAGAGATGGCTTGGCAGTTAAGGCGCTTGCCTGTGAAGCCAAAGGACTCATGTTCAATCTTGTCCAGATCCCACGTAAGCCAGATGCACAAAGGTGAGGCAAGCACAAGATTGCACATGCCCACTAGGTAGCAGAAGCATCTAGAATTCAATTGCAGTGGCTGAGGCCCTGGCACACCAGTTCTCTTTCTCTCTTGGTCTCATTCTCTCAAAAAAAAAAAAAAAAAAAAAAAAAGAATTAAAGGAAAGTTGTAGGAAAAGTTGTTAAAAAATTTAAACTTCTGAGAAAGTGATTCAGTAATCATACTTATCAGACTTAGTATGATGAGTGAAACTCTTGGATCACTTTATAGTATTTATAATCAGTGAGGAAATTGAGAGTCATAGATGCAAAGTAATTTTCCAAATGTCACAAGGGAAGAAATACAGTAGTGCCAGGACTTTGGCTTAGATTTCATGATAAAAACCTTTTGTTACTCTATGTCACAGCCATTTCCAATGCCTAAGGCTGTGCACTTGAAAAAGGAATGTATATATTAATTAATGGGAAAATTTGTCTAAATGTGGATTTTGAGATAGTTCTTATGAAGAGGGACCAAAATATTCTGCATTTCTAACAGGCTTTTGGATGAGGATACTGCTGCTGTTCTTGGTCCATGGATCTAGAACATAAGTGGGCAGGAATTAAAGCATTCAAAGAGACAAGACCTGCCTATAGAACTAAAATAAATTGCTATTTTGTGAGTTTGTATCCCCTATTGTGGATAATACAGGAGCACAGAACCCAAGTTTGGATCCCTAGACCCCAAAGGGAAGCTGGAAGCTATGTCAAGCTTCTGTAATCCCATCATGTTAGCATAACAGTGTGATGAGAGGCAGAGGCAAGAGAATTTCTCAGACACTTGGTGACCAATGAGCCAGGAGAACAGAGCAATGAACAACATTGAGAACAGAAATGAGAGACCTTGCTTCAAACATGTTGGAAGGAGAAGGTGATGCTGAAAGTTGTTCTCTGACCTCCACATACACCATGTGATACATGCATGTCCACATTCACATATATGGACATGCACTTGAAGCATTTTAAGTGACTGGATTCTGAAGGTTAACCCAGAGGAAAGGCCTTGAGTCTTCCTTTGAAGTCTTCACTTTGCTAGAGGTCAGAGAGGGATCTGGCTTTTCTTTATCTTCTGCTTCCTAAAGGAGTTCTCTAGATCTGTTTTTCCATAAACAACACAACACGAGTCCCTCCCTAAGAAAGGCTTCCCCTTTCCTACAATTAAGATTTATGGAAGGATTTAACCTGAACCTGGCATTATGGGTAGTTAGCTTAGCCCCCATTCAGATCCTATAAATGACCCCAATTTGTATCAGTAAGTGGGCTTTACCCCCTCCTGCCTTCTCATGAACAGGAGTTCTTCATACTCTCTCCTCTTTCCTTCTCTTAATCTGATAAAATCTCTATAAACTTTACCTTCTGGTCTGTAGATTTGAATTATTTGCATTTGAAACACAAGGATCCAGGGCCATCCCAAAATTCTCTTATCATATTGGTGTATTGGCAAGAAACCCCAAGATTCCTGTATCATATTCATACACATGAACAAACACACAATACACATGCAAACATATAACACATTAAAAGAGATAAAAGCAGTAGACACACGCTTTTCAATCTGTAAGTATCCCTTATTCCAGTGCCAACAAATTAAAGCTCCAAATAATATAGTAACCACATCCCTAAGCACATAATACTTTGGGTTAGAGCTGCTCTTTAGGAAATTTCCAAATTCTTTGCTTGAATCTTGTTTAAGTGTTCATTTCCTAGTCTAGACTTTTACTTTTTGACATCTGTACTACCTTGCATAGAGTCCCAGAAAAAGTTTACCTTTAGAATTTAGTTTAGTGCACTAATCAGCTCTGTGCAACGACAATGAAATCCCAGCTGCAACCAGATGCTCTATTAAAGTGAAAAGGCTTTATTTATCTCCCAGCTTTGGAAGCTCAAGGACCTGACACCAGCCTTGGCTCAGTGCTGGGTCACAGAAGATTATGAATAACAGCAATGTTGAGAAAGTGTACAGGACCAAATTGGTTAAATCTCAAGGAACAAGAGTAGAGAAATCTTGGTGGGACCAAACTCAGGTTTATAACGACTCTTTTTCAAGAGGGATAGAGGAAACTAGTGGAAGCAGTCTGGCAAGGATACACACCCCCTCCATGACCTAAAGGCCCCTTACTGGTCTCACCTCCTAAAGGCTCTACTGCTTTAATAGTCTCCTGCCCACTGACCCTTCAGTTACAATGGACCCTCACAGTGGAGACACACAATCCACATCAAAACCATAGCATTTAGAGATCAAGCCATTGAATATGTGATCATATTAATATACCATCAAGATTGTAATTACTTAGGGTGGGCTCTAACACTAGTGTAATTGGTGCTTTTATAAGAAGAGGAAAAACATGCAAAGCCATAGCAAAGGTCATGTGAGAACTCTGGCAGAGTGGAGCTATGTCACTGCAAGCCAAATGTGGTTTGAATGTAAAACTATCCCCATAGTCTCATGTATTTGAACACGTGCTCCCCTCGCTGGTGTCATTGTTTGAGAAGGGTGTGGAACATTTAGGAGTGGCTCCTTGCTGGAGGAAGTGGATCACTGGGGTTGTGCCTTGAAGTTTTATAGCCTGGTCCCACATCCTATTCTTTCTCTCTTCCTGAGTTGGCTGCAATGGGACCAGCCAGCTTCCTACTCCACTTGGCCTGCCTTCCTGCCACATGGTCTCTACCCCCAAAACTACTGTGAGCCAAAACAAACCCTTATTACCTTAGGCTGCTTCTTGCCAGGTATTTTGGTCAAAGTAAGAACTAAAGTAACTAAAGCACCAAGGAACACTGGGATTGCTGACAACCACCAGAAATTGGAAGAGGCAAGGAAGGCGTCTTCCTTAAGTTCTACAGGGCCTTTGGAAGAAGCATGTCCCTGCTTCCACTCGGATTTCTAGTACTATGAGAGAATAAGTTTGTGTCATTTTCAGCTACCCAGTTTATGGTGCAATGTTGCAGCTGCCCTAGGAAAACACCTATAGGCCGCCTATCTTCCATTTGAAGTTGCGAATTCTGAAGACACATGGTCATTTCTTTGTACTATTGATTGACTAGGCTGTTTTGCCTTTCTTAGAATCCCTTTCCTTGTGTATCTGATTAAGGGGTACCACAGAGAGACTTATTTGTGCATGCTTCCAGGCACAACTATACTGGCAGGTATGAGTAGGGCTGCTGGGTGTTTTTGTGGCTCATGTACATAGTTGCTTCCCTGCCCACTCACTTGGAGTGTAGCAGTTAGACCTGCTGGTGCTCCACCTTTCCGTGGGTCCTCCTTCAGTGATCTGAATTTCAGATCTGGGTGTACACAGACTGTCTCTGTGTAGAAGGGGCTTGTGAAATATTGACAAGGCTCTAATTTGACTTAACTATCCTGAGTTGACATCTATAGCTCCTTCATGCCTTCCTCCCCTGTAGACACCATGCTCCAGCAACAGATGCAAAAATTAGGGCCTAGAAGAGACCATGTGGAGGATTAAATGTAAAATGTTTCCCATAGACTCATGTGTTTAAATATTTAATCTCCAGCTGGTGGTGCCGTTCAGAAAGGTAGAACCTTGCTAAAGGAAGTTTGTCACTAGGTGTGGGACTGGAGGTGTCACAGCCCAGTCATCCTGGCTCTTGCTACTTGCTCCCTGCTGGTGTGAAGATGTGACACTAGCTGTTTGCTTGCTCCTTCCATGCTTCCCCACCATGGCAGACATCCTCTAGAAACTGGAAGCCAAAAATAAATCCTTTTCTTCCGCAAGTTGTTTCTGGTTGGTTTTATTTTGTCTTTGCACAGGAAAGATAACTGGCAGAGCAGCTCCTACAATTTTGTAAATTGCTTCGATGAATGGAACCTCAAAGATATATGAACTTAGGGGTCCATAGAATAGGTGTATGTTTTTGGGTAAGATCAGCTTTCCCTGTCTACAAATGAGATAGCTATAATTCACACAAAAAAAGAAAAGAATAAGAAAAATACAGAAAAGACAAAATGTTTGCATCGAATTTTCCAGATGAAATGTTAAAATGTCAAATGTGTGTGTGTGTGTATGTGTGTGTATGCACACATACACCTTTTATGGTTTTCAGTTTTCAGTGAATCTAGAGGCTCATCATAAAGATCTCTCATTTCCACTCCCTCATGTTTGTGACACTTCTTTCCCCTGTCCTGCTATCACAGACAAAAGAAATTACAGCTAGCAGCTTCAGTTCCCTTCTTCAGCTCCTGCCAGGAGCAATAGGCTCTAGGGTTCACATTCTATTTTATAAAGGCTTTCAGCCATCATTCAGGAAGACCTTGGCTCAACTGTCAGCATGGAACACAGCTTTCTACAGCTGGAGCCTCAAAAGAGAGCCCCTGACTTCACAGTGGCAATCCCTACCCTTCATCCTTGTCCTCATTCTCCTTCCCTGGAGTCAGACAAGGTAATCTGAGACACCCTGGTGCTGATGGGAAAATGAACCAGTGATAATGGGCATTGGATTATATATATAGAAAAGCTCCCACTTTTATGTATCAAAGCTGGACATGACATTTGCAGCTGGCTCCACCAGGCAGTTCTCCTTGTGCCAGTACTGAGTAGACTCTGATAATATGGTCGACAGTGAAAGCTTCATGCAATTGTAATGAAGATCCTGTAGCCAGAATGAATGGCTCCATTCATTGCCAACATAGAACTTGCTATGGATGCTCAATTACACCTGATGCCTCCTAGATAGTGTAGAAAGGCATGTGAATAGTAATGTCAGCTTGGGCGAAGGAAGGTTAGAGTAAGCAAAAAGGAGCCTTGCTGTTCTCATTTCCAGTCAGCATGCCAGAAAAAAAATGGTATCTGTAACTCAGTACCATGCTCTTAGTAGGTTATTGATAATAGTCTTTATTCTTTTTAGAGAAACTTCCATGGCTCCCATTATCCCAAAGGGTTAAGTCTATATTATTGGCCTAGCTATAGGTTCCTTTACAACTCAGCCCTCACTTAGTTTTTCAATGGCTGGCCATTACTTTACACTTTGATTTGTCTGTGTATTTCTATGGTTTTATTTGCCCCATTTCTCCTAAAAGAGTATTCCTTCCTTCTTTTCTGCTTCAAGAACTACCACCCATGTTTTCAGAACTAGTTCAAACATCTACTCCCTTTGATATCCTCAGATGAGGTCAAAATTTGATATGGCATCCCACAATAATTTTTCAAACTTCCATTATACCTCACGATACAAATCATGTAATTATTGACACATCTGCCTAACACTTTGTGGGCTTAAATAATTCATTTAAATCTAGAACAGTTCCTGAATCTAATATGGAATTAATAGATTTACTCTTTTAAGAGAATGAAATGGCTTGGGGAAGAGATTAAATGACCAAACAACATTCAATTAGGGATTTAAGCAACTGAGTTTTAATGCTTGTTTGTTAATGAACTTATGACTTTCCAGGTTTTTGGTGGCTGTTCTGTGACCCAGCTAAGTGGGCAAAGTCCCAATTTCTTCTTACCTTGATTTCTTCCCTTGCTAATTGGTGGTTATCATAAGCACCATTCCTAGCTCAGAGGGCAGTTTTAAGAATCACAAAATAAAAAACACATAAAAATGGCATCCTTTCATTGCCATCAAGCAGTGTTATTAATTTTTGTGAACTCTTCAGAATAACTTCAGAGATGTAGAGAAGGACATGTCCCTCATGGCTAAGGGCTCTTCTGTGACACAGGGGTGTTTGAACAGGCTAGCATGGACCAAGGGCTTGATCCTCTGATCCCAGTGATTGATGAGAAGGAGTCCCAGAGAAGGCTGCTGGCTTTTGAAACAGGAGAATGAACTTTCCTGAAAAGCTGATTTGTCATATTTTTCTTGCTTCATTCATATGCCTGGTAAACAGAGTGGTGTCCCAGAGGCAGATGTGAATGGGCTGAACTCCCTGAGATCACTCTTCCAGCCAAGGAGCATTTCCTGGAAGCCTCTGGAGAGAGGTGATAAGGGGCAGTAGACTTCTCAGAAGTCATCACAACAGAAGTTATTGGTCCAGGATGGACTATTCCTACCTCTTCTTGGTGTAACCATTTCCTTTAGCAATTGGATTACATATAACAGAAACAAAGCCCGAAGCTTGGTAAAAATGGCCAGTAATGTCTTCACTTTTCTCTTACCACACTCTCTCTAATTTACCCATACTTCTAAGTATTCAAGAGCCTCATTTTTGTTTCAGTGTTGTCCAAAACTCACTTTCCTTTTCATACACAGTTGAGAGAGAACAGATTTCCCTAATGATGAAAAGTGATCACTTCTTTATTGATTGATATATTTCTTTCCAGTATTCCTAGGCTTTTATCTGGGTAACACAGCACAGACTATAGTGAGAATCTAAAGAGGGACATTTTTCCTGATAATCTCAATATCTTTACTAGTTAGCAGTTGTGGACATCTGCACATTTTATTATGATGTTTATTGTCAGAGTTTTAAAGATTTCTCCTATGTCCACTGAGACAAGGTGAACTTCAAAACTCTCAGAATGAGGATTCTCAAAATCAGAAAATGGTTCATGCCTCTTGGGCAAGTCAGGACAAGATGATATCATTGGATTTTTGGAGGGAAGGTGGTGTATGTAACATAAAAGGAGCAGGTTTTGTTTTTGTATCAATAACACGGAAGACATAACTGAAGACAATCACATCTTAATAAATGATAGTTACCCTAGCAACAATAAGCAGCCAGGAATGAAAACAAAGACAAAGACACCACACTCTGGGAAATCTACTTAGAAGAGTTACCATTAACATAATGTGTGTTCAACTGGTCAATTTGTTAATGACATATGATGGTCTTAAATAAGGCACATAGAAAGAATACAGAAAAATAGTGTTCTAGTTATAAGCACAAGCTATTGGTATCTCATTAGCAAAAAAATAAAACTTACAAGTAGGTGATAGTTCCATTTCAATTCCATCAAGAACTCCTGAGTGGTCATAATTGGTGGAAATGACTTCTGGGCATATTGACAACATATACTAAAATATTCTTCTGTGAAAATTAATGATTTATTGCTACTCCTAAATGAGAAGAGCTTTGTTTAAAGCCGTAACCAACACCTGACAGTTGTCCACCTTCCCTCTTTGTTGACTGGCTTTTCTCTCCATTCCCAAGACTGAGCAGGGAAGAGATGACCCAGGTCACATTGCTTATTCACTTGTCATCAGATTCCTGCATCATTTCCAGAAAACAAACAGAAGGGCTTGGCTGCTCTGCTGGGTGACCTCAGAGGGCTCATTCCATCCTGGGATGACCCTAAGTGCTCAGAAGTCTCTCCACTGTGCATCTCTCTCGTGTTGGCCCTAACTCTGTTCTCTGAGACTACACAGAATTAGCCAACTGCTCTTGAAAAGAATGGCCTGTTAGATCAAAACAGATCACTCTGGGCCTTTTTATTTTTCTAAAGACTAAATATTTCACATCTTGTTATTTCTTGCATAACAAGTGTTGTAGTCAGGTTCTCATTGCTGGCAGAAAACATCTGACCAAGAGCAGCTTGTGGGAAAAAAAAAAAAGTTTATTTTGGCTTACAGACTCGAGGGGAAGCTCCGTGATGACAGGGGAAAATGACGGCATGAGCAGAGGGTGCACATCACTCCCCTGGCCAACATCAGGTGAACAATAGCAACAGAAGAGTGTGCCAAACATTGGCAAGGGGAAACTGGCTATAATACCAATAAGCCCACTCCCAACAATACACTGCCTCCAGGAGACATTAATTCCCAAATCTCCATTAGCTGGGAGCCTAGCATTCAGAACACCTAAGTTTATGGGGGACACCTGAATCAAACCACCACAAGGTCCAAATCTTTCCATTCTTTTGGTTACTTTCTTCTGAACCCATTTCCAATTGCTCCTTTGCCTCTTAAATGTGGCATTGAAACTGAATGGGACACTGTAGGTGTGGTCTTAACCAAGTGGTCTATTTGATTATAGTAGTCTTTAGTCTATACTGAAATGAATACCAAAATAAATTCCCTGAACTTAAGTTAGTGCTTTCAAAGTCACAGACAATTTGATTTATATTTTGAAAAATTATTTATTTTAAATTTATTTATTTACTTAAAATTATTTATAATGGGTGAGAAATCACCTTTACCCCAATTTGTTCTCATAGCTTATATGGATCACAAGGATTTCACTTGTTCTTCATGAACTTTGGCTTAAGGTTGATTGATTATTCCCACAGATCACAATTGTTCTAAGAGCTTTCAGATATGAGGGAAATGAGAGATGATCATCAGTCCAGTTCAGGCCAGGATAAAGGCGGGAAGTCATTGACCCTCATGAGCATCAGGGTCTAAGCACCTGGACTTTCATGACATCCCACTTATGGCATCTCCTGGTCCTTGTTCCTTTGCACTGATTTCTGTTCTCAGCAACACCGTCTTTCTCCTTTGAGTTGTTGGGTGGTTGATTTTGTGTAAGAGCCCACTGACTATTGCAAAGCATTATTGTGAAATATGTGTTTTCTTGTTCTTTCCAGAAGGAACCCTGGAGTGACATCCACCCCCCTGTTTGAGATCTGGCTTAACTTTCACCTTTCTGAGACCACAGTTCATCATCATGCTGACCAGTCATCACTCACGACCAACTGCAGTAGCCTGTGAAATACTAACAGCAAAAAGGCCAATCTGACAGTGTTGAGATGAAGGACATATTGGTTCTAACTCTAGTAGCATTTCCTTTAGCAAGTGAATTAAATTTACTGTACCTTACTGAAAGATAAAGAGGAGGATTTCACTCTATGGTCTCATGAGTAGGGCTACAGTTGCTTATAGAAATGCTTAGTATTCATTTCCTTAGTAAGAATGCACAGCTAAAATTTCATCATTATAGACATAGTCCACTCTGCTAAGGAAACCAAAAACTCCAATGGATGGATAACACATTAAATTATCTCCTTGTATTTAAGGCACATCTTCTTAGAAGGTTGTCAGTGGGTCAGATAACTGAAGGAAGGTCTGAATCAGATGCGATTCACTAAGGAAAGTTAAGGGAGGCAATAGCTGAGAATTCTCACATTCAGGAGCTGTGTGCTGTGAAGGAGCCAGGATTTTGCCCTAAGGATACACCTGGTTGCTGCTTGAGAACTTAGGAGTTGTGAGGCCCGTTGTTGAAGTTCAGTGATAGATTACCGGGGGAACTGTGAGGGATTTAGAAAGTCATCAATCCAGTCCTCTCATCTTAGGGATAAGGAGGCCTTGCCCAGTGTCACACAACTGGTGAATGGTAGGGTCAGATCCTTGATTCCCGTGTGGCGCTTTTCCTCTACATCAAGACAAACTGCTCAATTTTGCCTAAAATGGCCCTGTGCTCAGGTTCAGCCCCATGCAAAAGTGAGCGAGATTGATGAGGCCGTTGAGAAGTCTATTTGGGAGTAGAAAATGCTTATCCCTGAGGCTGCACAGCCATCATCCCAGGGTAATGCTTGGGCAAACGGATGGGCGGGCTTGCCTCTGTAGAGCCCACAGACAGAGCCTTCTTAGTCAGCTATTCTGTGGGTATAGATTGGACTGATTAATTGGACTCAAAGTCCTGGTTGAGGATATTCACAGAATGACTGTGTGGCTGAACATGCAGTCGCAGGTGAAGACAAATCTGCCAGGACCCTAAATGGGCGGAGAATGGGAAATAGGTCATCAGCTGCTTCAGCCTTCTCCTCAGGCACTTGCGGAACACTTTTTGTGTAAGTATATTAGGATTTGTTCCTGAAGTCTGTTTTGGATTTCTTTTGAACAATACATTTTGCTCCTTATGGCTGAATAAGTATTGATCCTCTAGACTTGCTCTCATTTGAAAGCAAAGTCTCCCAGGAGTCCCCAACACATAGGCAGCCCTGAATGTCCTCACTGTTTAAGGGAGCCTCATTTCTTGAGTAACCATCTAGAAAGATGCTTCTCACACACAAAGGTCCATGCGAGTTGCTTTGGCATCTTGCCATCATGCAGATTCTGATTTGTGGATCTGGGGTAGGGTTACAATTTCCTTTGAACCAAGCTCACAAAGGAAGCTAATGCTGCTGGGCCATGGACCACACTTTGAGCAGCAAGGTGGAGTTCCAGGACAGTCCTTAGCTGGGCATGGGATGAGGCTGGTGGGATTTACTTAGACTCTTCTCTAATCCTGTCTTAGATGACATTCTGACTAGGACCTTTCTGGGCCCATGGGAAAAATTATAGGTCTTGTCAAGGCACTAGCAGTGCACATGAATCTTTGCACCTAAGCTTTCTTAATCAAATCTGCAATATTTGTGGGTGGGACTGTTTGCTTACACAAACACCCTAAACTTGCCCACAGTAATTAGGTAATTGAATTGCAAACTGTAATTAGCTGCCTAACTGCCTGCTTGTTCATGCAGGTATCCAATTTGCTTTTGAAATGTGGGGTTATACTGGTAAAAATGGAAACTGCCGTTAAGGACTGCAGACACAATTAAGAAGGACCAATGAAAACCTGGGCCTGAGTGAATGGCTGGTGTATATATCTCCTTAATCTATATATTCTTTCTTTATTTCAGCTACTCTGATTACATTTTCCTTGTGACTCAGAAAAATCTCAATTCTATTGTGCTACTTAAGAAAAATGAAGTTGGTATTGGACTCCTGTTTTCATGTCTTTGGAATACAATTAAAAACTAAGTGTTGTGCAAGTGAGTGACAGCTGGTCTGCTGGTTCCTCCATGAACTGATGAGCTTGTTTGCTTCCTGAGAGCCTGTCGCTCCTATGTGGCCCATCATGAAAAACAGGTGAGGTCCTCAGAAGCTGTCTCATGTCAGTGAGTGCACACTCCGGAGTAAGGCACAACGAACACACTTTCCTCTGGCCCATATTCATTTTCATAACGAAGAGAAAACAAGTAGAAATTCCAAGCATCTGCTTCTCTGATGACATGACCTTGTGCTGGAGAATCTTCACTGAAGATTAGTTTGTCCTTTTTTTTAAGGAACTGTCTTTTTAAGGAACTGTCTTAAAATATGATACACAGTTTTCTTTTCTGACCCTCCTGTTTCCTCTCTGTTCCTGGCTGCAAGTCCCTGTGCCTGGTACCCAGCTTTGCTGAGGTCATTATGTCTAGCTATTCACTTCATGCCTGAGGTTCTACTGAAGTTGCTGCTAGGAGGTGACCTCGAACCTTCTGACCTGCAAGCAGTGTTTGGCTGAATTGTCCCATTCTTTCTAACAGGTGAAACTCCTTGTACCATATAATTATCCTGACTGAGGATCAATTGAAAAGTTTTACCAGTAGAGAACAATTTTTGTAAATTATATGATAGTGTTTATTTCTTAATCCTTCCTGCTGAGTCATGGGTCTTTAAAATTCTTTCATATAACATTATTGTTGACGAGATTTTAACATAAGGGCTAAAGTTTCAAGGGAAAAATGTATCTGGCTAAATGTTGCTTTTTGAATAATTGGCACAAAGACCATCCTGGGCTCTCCAGCTTGAAAGGATATTTGTACAAGAGGACATATAAACATTTAAACATAGTCATTGAAAACCATTTAGTTTTCATTTCATTATGAAGTATATTATTGGATTGTTGGTAAGGACTATTGCTGGCACTTTTAGAGGTGAAAATCTAAGGCATTATTAGAAATAAATGAAAGGGACAAAAATCAAGGGCATTTTTTATATCCAGCATAAAAGAATAAATTAGGACACAGAAAAGTATGCCATTTAAAATTAATAAAGAAGAAATGTAAATGTTAAGATGAGCAATTACAATTAAAGGAAAGACTGCTCTCATATAAGATAAAGAAGTCAAATGTGTAATTTTAAGACCCTCCCTTCTTATAGTAATCTTCAATGAGCATATGTAAAGTCCTCATAAGCTGGGTATGATGACAAATGCTTGTAATCCTAGAACTTGGGAGGCAAAGGCAGGAGGGTCACAAGTTCAAGGCAACCCATATAGTAAGTTCTAGTCTATCTTAACCTATCTAGCTAGATTATCTTAAAAATAAATCAAAGTAAAAAAAATATTCCTTACATACAAAGGTCTGCAAAAAATCCGAAGAATTCCTTAGAGTAGATGTTGCTGGGATTCTCTGAAGGGAAAGGAGGAATTTTTCCCAGTGTATGAGTCTGACTACAAAATTAAACCTGCTCCTTCCTTTCTGTGGTGGTTTGATTTAGGTGTCCCCCATAAACTTAGGTGTTCTGAATGTTAGGTCCCCAGCTAGTGGCAATTTGGGAATTAACACCTCCAGGAGGCAGTGTGTTGTTGGGGGCAGGTTTATGGATGTTATAGCCCATTTCGCCTTGCCAGAGTTTGGCAACTCTCCTGTTGCTGTTGTCTATCTGATGTTGGCAAGGAGGTGATGTCCACCCTCTGCTCATGCCATCATTTTCTTCTGCCATCATGGAGCTTCCCCTTGAGCCTGTAAGCCAAAATAAACCTTTTATCCCACAAGCTGCTCTTGGTCAGGTGTTTTCTGACAGCAATGCGAACCTGACTGCAACACTCTCTGTCCTCTTAGAATTGTTGTAGTTTGATCTCTATCATCTCTGTTGGCAGTAGTCCCAATGGATTAGTCTCCCTCTCATCTTCTTCTGTTCTACTCATTGTCTATACTGTCACCAGAAATATTACTTTCAAACAAAAATTCTTACATTTCTCTGAAGATTTTCTATCATTCAAAGATCGAGTCTGTCCTATGGCCAGCAAGGCCACTCCAAATCTGGACCCATTTTCTGTGGGAAGATGTCTTGGGAGTCATTTGCTAGCTAATGCACCCAGTGCTCATCACACTAGACTTCTCAGCACATCTTCCCCTTCATTGTGTTACTTGGTTCAGGGCATAGGAAATCTGAGTGGGGTGAAAACAGGAACCAGGCACAGGGAGTGGTCCAGCCCAAACTCAGATAGGACAGATAATTGAGACTGATTATACTTTAATCCCTTCAAAGTTTTATTGGGTAGAAAGAACACTTGTCTAAAGATGCTCAGAGTATAGCAGTTATCCATATCACATTGCTTTATAACCAACATTCAAGGAATTATATTAGCCTCTGGGCTACAGAACATATGGAAGTCCAGATGGGTGTAGGGTTTTTTTTCCCCGTTTTATTTTGTTCCACTAGTGCTGACAGTATCAGATTTTCCATCTCCAGAGTCATAGCTTGTACTTGTAAACAAAATGAGTTAAGTGGAAGAGTGAGAGGCATGCAGAAATGTGTTTTATATAGAGTGGACAGAGTTACCTTCCTTCTTAATGTCTAGTAATAGACAGGTATCCGTGAAGATCAGCTCCTGTCTAGCAGGGAACATTTAGGGTTTGGTGCTTTTCAGAAAACACTCAATTTCTAAAAAAAAAAGAAAGAAAAAGAAAAAAAAAACCACTCAATTTCTAACATCTTTAGCTTCACAGAGCTCAACAAATTTTTTGGTTGAATTAATTTTTCCCCTTAGATAATCTAGGGTCTGAAAATAGATACAATTTTGGAAATAGCATCCAGTCTTTTTCTTTGTTGCTTATTCCTCCTTCTGGCTTGATATTCCATAATGCTGGGTGAGAAGCCTTAGTTTTAATACTGAGATTCCTCTTGAAGTTGCGTGACATGTCTGATGCCTATGAAGTGCTTTTTTCATGGGTTCCTTGGAAAATGAGGGGAGTTTAGGAATCGCTATACTAGTAAACAGGATTGTGTGTAACAATGACTTCACAGTTCCAAAGACCTCAGTAGAGACACATATTATTTCCTTTCAGTGCTAACATATATGTGAGCATGTGTTCACTCACCAATTGTGAGGACACTGTGTTTGGATCACTTCTGACAATTTTAATAAAACAGAAATGGATCATGTTGGATACTTAGTTAGAAGAAACAACTGGGTGTGGTGGCACACACCATTAGTCCCAGCACTCAGGGGGCTGAGGTAGGAGGATTGCTGTGAGTTTGAGACTAGCCTGAGACTACATAGTGAATTCCAGTCCAGCCTGGGCTAAAAAAAGACCCTACTTAAAAAACAAACTGGAGAGATGGCTCAGCACCTAAGGTGCTTGCTTGCAAAGCCTGCTGACCCATGTTCAATTCCCCAGCATCAACATGAAGCCAGATGCACAAATTGGCACAAGTGTGTGGAGTTTGCAGTGGCTGGAGGCCCTGGTATGCACATTCTCTTTCTCTGTGCTTGCAAATAAATAAACAAATAAAAACAATTTTTAAAAAGAAAAGGCAATACTTTGTTAATCCTACCTCCAAATAACAGAGTTGTGACTTGCAGAATTGAGTGAGACAAAGCCTTCCTTTAAAATCCTTCAAACAAGAAGAATGTGAACCATTTTATCTACAGAAGAGTCATGATCACTAAGCCTAGGAGATCATTCCCAGCTGCCTTGCTATTATGGGAAAAACTATGGTCTCTTCCCAAATTCTTATGTTGAAATTCTTTCCTCCAGTGTTTCAGAATGTCACTGTACTAGAGATAGGGGTGTTGCAGAGGCAATTAACTTAAAAGGAGGATGTCAGGGTGAGCCTTATCCAATCTGACTGTTTTGATAAGAAGACGATGTGAGGACACAGTGAGAGGGTAGGTATCTATAAGCCAATGAGTGCTGAGGGAAGACTAGATAAGGACCTAGTGAGAAGGTAGGGATCTGTAACCCAGTAGGTGGGGAAAGGTTGTCTGGAGCAGACCCTTCCCTACCACCTTGAGAGGAAGTGACCATGTAGTCTTCTGTGACTTCTGCCCTGCAGATCTGTGACAAAATAAATTTCTGTTATGTGTGCCACTTAGTTTGCTGTGTTTTGTTGCAACAGCTCAAGCTAACTAGTGCATTGTGCCTTTGCCTTTTTTTTTTTTTTTTGGTTTTTCAAGGTAGGGTCTCACTCTAGCCCAGGCTGACCTGGAATTCACTATGGAGTCTCAGGGTGGCCTCGAACTCACGGTGATCCTCCTACCTCTGCCTCCCGAGTGCTGGGATTAAAGGCATGCGCCACCACGTCCGGCTACCTTTGCCTTTTATGAACATTCTGTGGTCCAGTAACCTGATAGATTAACCTCTGAATGGAGAAAACCCCACAACTCTCCCAAGGTCATATGTATACAGTGTACACAGAATTACTACTATATTATTTGTCTACAATTTCCTGTGACCACTGATCCAGGTATCTTTTTTCATTTTTAAAATATTTATTTGTAAGGAGAGAGAGAGAGAGAGCAAGAGAGAGAGTTGTGGGGGGAGAGAATGGGCATGACAGGGACTGCAGTCACTGCAAAAGAATTCCAGATTGACCACTTTGCATCCAGCTTTGTGTGGGTACTGGGAAATTAAACCCAGTTTGTTAAGCTTTGCAGGCAAGCACCCTAACCACTGAACAATATCTCCAGCCCCCAGACATTTTAAGGACATTGTTGTTGAAGTTTGGTAATCTCTTGAGTCTATGGAGGCACTACAACTTTCTTTTTACTGAAAAAAATTTCGATATTTTAATATTGATATACTTGAAGAGAGGGCGCAGAAATAAATGACCACTTCAGATCTGTTCTGGCTCAGTGATCCACAAGCGTGCCTTGAATGGGCTTTGATCTTCTCCAAGGCTTATATATATTCAAAGTAGTTATCATTTCTAAAATATCATCTGTGATTTAAATTTAAAATTTTTTCTATTGGGTAAGGTTGAAAATCACATAGATAATATTTAATAATCAGGAGATTGACATGTAAATTATCATTGTTTGAAAAAGCTCACTGATGCAAAGATATAATTTTCTCTCTTCCTGCAACCAATGAGAAAGCAAAGAACACCCTTTTTGTAGTCTTGTGGTTAATAGATTGAAAATTTGTGTTGGGAACTATTATAAATGCATCTTCCCCCATTTTCTGGCGCATTCTGGTTGATAAAATGCTACATAAAGTAGGATTTTTATGGAAATTCATTTCCTCATTTAATGACTAATTGCAGTGAAATAGACATGGCTTCAGAATCATGACTATTCTATTTGCATTTTTTCTTCTAATTCTGAGATTTTAAACTTCCAGTTGTGCTAGAAATCATGGCATGTCTAATACTTTTTGAAAATTATATAGATCAAAAGAGAAGCCATGTTCATACAAAGCTTTGATAGTCGCCTTCTAATAAACCCCCTTTTAGACATTTTTAATTTATATAGAAAAGTAGTGTTCAGTTGGGAACTGCTCAGATATTGTGCTTTAAAGCTTCAATTTATGTGATCATCTTGATCCACATGGTGCCATTATCTCTAACTTGTTGGCAGAGGGAAGAATTTAGCAGGATAATATTTTCTATCCTTTGTGAAAAGAAAATATACTTATGAAAAAATCAAGGAGGTGACTCCAGAGTGCTGCTAGCCTGGGCACTGGCCTAATGTATCCAGCATCCGTCTGTGTAGGGTAGGGAGACTTAGCCTGTGCCATTTTCTGTGGCCTTGTTTCCTGAGAGAATACCAATTCCTTCTTTATAGCCAAATCCAATAGCCACAGAAGACAACATCTGTGTTCAATAGGTATATTTTTGCCAGCTGACATTAAATAATTCATTGTGGATGTTTGTAGGGCTGAAATTGGCCATTATTACTTATAGAAACAGGCATCATTACCATTCTCTGATGACAATAATCAAATCCTTTAATTATTTCTCTTTCCAAGTGGTGGTTTCAGGACTTTCCATTTTTTAAAATTTTCCCACTGTTTTGGGTTGACTTATGAACCATCAGACCTGGTTCTCCACCTCCCAGTGCCCCAGCTGGCTCCCAGTGCCCCTGCTGCTGGTGTGGGTAGCTAGGACCCTGTGCACATGCAGCATGGGAAGGCCTGATCTCTTGGTCCTCTGCTCTGCTTGGTGTCTGCATACAGTGTGAGTAGACCTGGGTTCTCAGTTCCAGCTCCTGGTTCTCCAGTCCCCACACATGTGTTCAGCTAGAGTAGGCCCCAGCTTCCTGTTTCCCAGTGGGGTCAGGTCAGAAACCATCATATATCTACCTGTTGTTGAGATAAGATTTTGGGGGTTCAAGAGGAGTCCCCCAGAATTTATGAGTCCGAAGTTTTGGGTTCTGTCCTACCTTTAATAAAGAATTAACAGAGGGGGGCTGGAGAGATGGATTAGCAGTTAAGGTGTTTGCCTGTAAAGCCAAAGGATTCTGGTTTGATTCTCCAGGACCCATGTAAGCCAGATGCACAAGGGGGCGCATGCATCTGGAGTTCTTTTGCAGTGGCTGGAGACCTTGGCATGCTCATCCTCTGCCTCTCTCTTTCTCTCTCTCTGCCTCTTTTTCTCTATCAGTTAAATAAATTAATTAAATAAATAATTGAAAATAAGAATTAACAGAGGAAGAAAACCTATTCAGTGGGATTAGGTAGCTGCTAGGGAAATGTTCACTGGGGCACAGAACAAGGAAATCCTGCTTGCTGGGGCCAGGTGGACACAGACAAAACCACATCCAGGCTTGGTTGTCTCCTCTGATTGGAGCAAGAGAGATCTCAAATTAATAACCTAGCCATCAACTTAAAGGCATTGGAAAAACAAGAACAATCCAATAATAAGAGTTCCAGACAGAAAGAAATAATTAAGAGCAGAGCAGAAATTAGTGAATTGGAAATTAAGAAAATAATTAAGAAAACTGACAAAACAAAGAGCTGGTTCTTTGAAAAAAAAATAAACAAGATTGATATACCCCTGGCCATTTTGAGCAAATGAAAAAGAGACAAGTCTCAAATTAACAAAATTATAAATGAAAAGGGAGAAGTCACAATAGACATCAATAAAATTAGAAGAATCATCAGCACATATTTCCAAAAACTCTACTCCACAAAATTGGAAAAGCTTAAGGAAATGGACAGACTCCTACACCCATACCACTTATCAAAATTAAGGCCAGAACAGATAAATTTATCCAAACAAACTTATTAGATCCATCAAGATTGAAAATGTAATAATAAAAAAAAACCTCCCCAGAAGGAAAAGTCTAAGACCTGATGAATTCTTAGCCAAATTCTACCAAACCTTCATAGGAGAACTGAAAACACTTAAAAAAAAATATTTTAGGGCTGGAGAGATGGCTTAGTGGTTAAGTGCTTTCCTGTGAAGCCTAAGGACCCCGGTTCGAGGCTTGATTCCCCAGGACCCATGTTAGCCAGATGCATAAGGGGCACACGCATCTGGAGTTCGTTTGCAGTGGCTGGAAGCCCTGGCGTGGCATTCTCTCTCTCTCTCTCTCTCTCTCCTCCTCCTCTCTGTCTGTCACTCTCAAATAAATAAATAAAAATAAAACAAAAATTAAAAAAAATTATTTATTTATTTATTTGACAGAGAAAGAGGGGGAGAGAGAGAAAGAGATAGAGATAAAGAGAGAATGCGTGGGCCAGGACCTCCAGCCACTGCAAACGAACTCCAGACACATGTATCCCCTTGTGCATCTGGCTAATGTGGGTTCTGGGGAATCAAACCTGGGTCCTTTGGCTTTGCAGGCAAATACCTTAACTGCTAAGTCCTCCCTCCAGACCCCCTTTTTTTGGTGAACCAATAGGTTTATTGGGGTTATATACAGAGCAAGAATAGGGCTTATTTACAGAGCATAGGTGACTCCAAGACAGCTACATCACTGAAATGCTCACCCTGGCATAGGTGACTCAGAGAGTCTGCATCCTTGGGGCTCACTGCACCACTTGCAGGGAGCTTGTCAGGTCAGAGTGTCCTCTCCTGCAATTGCTTACTGATTTTGGGGATTTTGATTTTGAATCTTATTAGTTTCAGGGGTTTTCAGAAACTCTTGAGTTACTATATGAGTCTCATGGGCCTTTCTCCTCCCCTCCAGGAGGAAATGTTTCAGTTTGTAGGAAATTGCTATACTACACAAGACTAACTCAGTGGGCTGGCAATGAGCTTGCTCCTTGTAAAGGTCACACTAGAAGCCACTCTGCCATTTTGCTGGGAGACAGGGAGCCACAGGCCCTAGTAGCCTGTGCTACTGTCATAGCATGACTCTGAATCCACACCTCTACTCTTGAAACCACTTTTTCTTAAGGTTTTTCACATAATCAAAGAGCAGGGAATGCTCTTCAACTCCTTCTATGAAGATAGCATCACCCTAATACCAAAACCAGACAGAGATACAAAAATTAAAAAAAAAAAAAAAAACACTATAGTGCTATATGCCTGAAGAACAGATGCAAAATCCTTGCAAACCAAATTCAACAAGACATCAAAAGCATTATCAAGCCAGGAGTGGGGTGTGGGGTATGGTGGTACATGCCTTTAATCCCAGCACTCAGGGAGGCAGAGGTAGGAGGATCACCGTGAGTTCAAGGCCACCGTGAGACTACAGAGTGAATTCCAGGTCAGCCTGAGCTCAAGTGAGACCCTACCTTGAAAAAAATAAATTAATTAAAAAAAAAACAAAAACATCACCAAGCTTGGTCAAATAGGATTCATCCCTGGGATACAGGGATGGTTCAATATATAGAAATAAATTAACATAATACACTAAGTAAATAAACTTAAACAGAAGAACCACATGATAGTTTCAGTAGATGCAGAGAAGGCCTGTGACAAAACATAACATCACTTTATGCTAAAAATGCTGGAGAGACTAGAAATGAAGGGTTTATATATCAACATAATAAAGACTATATGCAAACCAACTAAAGCCCAAATAATACTTAATGGGGAAAGACACAAGAAGTTTCCATTGAGATCAGGAACAAAACAGGAGTGTCCACTCGCACCTCTACCCTTCAATATAGTACTACAAGTCCTAGCCCAAGCAATAAGGCAGGAGAAAGATATAAAGGGGATATATATTGGAAAAGAAAAAGTCAAATTCCTATTTGCAGATGACATGATTCTATAGATAACTGACCTGAAATACTCTACCTTAAAACTTATAATGTGATAAATTCCTTCAGCAAAGTGGCAGGATACAACATCAACACAAAAAAATCAGTAGCTTTCCTATATGCAAAAGATAAATATATAGAGGAAGAAATCAGTAAGGCTTCCCCATTTTCAATAGCCACAAAATAATCAAATACCTTGGAAACACTAACCAAGGAGGTGAAAGACCTAAATACCAAAAACATAAAAACACTCAAGAAAAAAAATAGAGGAGGACTCAGTGGTAAAGAAAAATAAAGTTATGAATATTGCAGGAAAATGGATGGATCTGGAAAGAATTATACTAAGTGAGGTAACCCAGGCCCAGAAAGCCAAATGTCACATGTTCTCTCTCATATGTGGACCCTAGCAACAGATGATTGAATATCCATGACCTCAACCAACCAAGGGCTTTGGCAATGGCCTGTAATGTTTTGGGTATCAAGGACCTCTCTGGCCAACAACTCACAGGTATCCCATCCCTGGCACTGAAAATTTTCTAGCAACAATCTATGGCTCCTGAGTGTTCCACCTTTCTTTTACTCAATCTCTTCCTCTGACCTCACTTAGGCCTTTTCATCACCATTAATCTGTTCTTCTGCATATATATATACACACAATACCATCCTCTTAAGTACCCCTTTCATTCCTTTCTATTTCCTTTATATCTCCTTTCTAGCTTACTGGCCTCTGCTACTAAGTTTTCTTCCTACTCACACAGAAGTCCAATCACCACTGAGTAGAACTCCATTGTGCAAATGTGCCATATCTTCATTATCCACTCATCAGTTGAGGGACATCCAGGCTGGTTCGATTTCCTAGCTATTGTGAATAGAGCAGCAATAAACATGGTTGAGCAAGTATCTCTAAGGTAGTGAGATGAGTCCTTAGGATATATGTCTAGGAGTGGTATACCTGGGTCATATGGTAGATCTCTTTTTAGCTGTCTCAGGAACCTCCACACTGATTTCCACAATGGCTGGACCAGATTGCATTCCCATCAACAGTGTAGAAGGGTTCCTCTTTTTCTGCATCCTCACCAGCATTTATGGTCATTTGTTTTCATGATGGTAGCCAATCTGACAGGATGAGATGGAATCTCAATATAGTTTTAATCTGCATTTCCCTGATGGCTAGGGATGTAGAACATTTTTTTTTTTAGATGCTTATATGCCATCTGTATTTCTTCTTTTGAGAACTCTCTCTTTAGGTCCATAGCCCATTTTTTAATTGGGCTGTTTGATTTCTTATTACTTAAATTCTTGAGTGTTTTTTTTTTTTTTTGTATATCCTGGATATTAATCCTCTGTCAGTTGTATAGCTGGCAAAGATTTTCTCACATTCTGTAGGTTGCTCCTACCTAAATTAAATCAAGATGAGATTAACCACTTAAATAGACCTATAACAAGTGTGGACATCCTAGCAGCTATCAAAGATCTCCCAACTAAAAATAGTCCAGGGCCAGATGGATTCACTGGTGAATTTTACCAGACTTTCATGGAAGAACTAACACCAATGCTTTTTAAACTTTTCCATAAGATAGAAAAAGAAGGAATCCTACCAAACTCCATCTATGAAGCCAGCATCACCCTGATACCAAAACCAGGCAAAGATAGAACAAAAAAAGAAAATTATAGACCAATCTTCCTCATGAACATAGATGCAAAAATTCTCAACAAAATATTGGCAAACAGAATATAAGAATATATCAGAAAGACCATTCACCCTGACCAAGTAGGCTTTATCCCAGAATGCAGGTATGGTTCAAAATATGCAAATAGATAAACATAATACATTATATAAATGGATGGAGGACAAAAATCACATGATCATGATCAGCTCATTAGATGCAGAAAAAGCATTTGACAAAATCCAACATCCCTTCATGATAAAAGTCCTACAAGAGACTAGGAATAAAAGGAAGCTTTTCCACTAAAATCAGGAACAACACAAGGGTGACCACTGTCCCCATTTTCATTTAATATAATACTGGAAGTCTTAGCCACAGCAATAAGGCAAGAGACACACATAAAAGAGACACACAAGGAAGAGGTCAAGTTATCATTATTTGCAGATGACATGATTCTGTACATAAAGGACCCTAATGACTCTATCAGCAAACTGTTAGAGCTGATAAACACCTATAGCCATGTAGCAGGATACAAAATAAACACTCAGAAATCAGTAGCCTTCCTATATGCTAACAACAAACACACAGAGGATGAAATCAGGGAATCACTCCCATTCACAAATGCATCAAAGAAAATAAAGTACCTTGGAATAAGCCTAAGGAAGTGAAGGATCTCCACAGTGAAAACTTTAGAACACTCAAGTAAGAAATTTGAAGGAGACACTAGAAAATGGAAAAGTATCCCTTGTTCTTGGATCAGAAAAATCAATATTGTGAAAATGGCAATCTTACCAAAAGCAATCTACACATTTAGTGTAATCCCCATCAAAATTCCAATGGCATTCTTCATGGAAATAGAAAAAAATGTCCAAAAGTTCATTTAGAAGCACCAAAAATCATAAATATCTAAAACAATTTTGAGCAACAAATATAGGGCAGGTGGTATAACTGTACCTGATTTTAACCTATACTACAGAGCCACAGTAACAAAAACAGCATGGCACTGGCACAAAAACAGACATTTAGATCAATGGAACAGAATAGAGGACCCAGATGTAAGTCTGGGTAGCTATAGTCACCTGATATTTGACAAAAATGCCAAAAATACTCATTGGAGAAAAGACAGACAGCCTCTTCAGCAAATGGTGCTGGGAAAACTGGATATGTATCTGTAGAAGGATTAAAATAGATCCTTATCTCTCTCTGTGCACAAGAATTCAGTCCAAATGGATCAAAGACCTTAGTATCAAACCTGAAACTCTGAAACTGCTAGAGGAAACCCTTCAACATATTGGTCTTGGCAAAGACTTTCTGAATATAGTCCCAGTTGCTCAGGCAATAAAACCACAGATTAACCATTGGGACCTCATGAAACTACAGAGCTTTTGTACAGCAAAGAACACTGTGACTAGAGCAAAGAGGCAAGCCACAGAATGGGAGAAAATCTGCCAGCTATTTCTTTCTTTTTTTAACATTGTTATTTGCAGTATTGTTCCTCTCTCTGCACTTGCTTGAGTCAAAATTTCCCTTGATTTTGTCCCTGTAAGACTGGAATAGCTAGTCTGATATCTTTAATATTTAGGATTTTCCTGATGCCACCTTCCTTTGCTGTAGGAGAATTTGGGATTTCAGTCACATGGAGTGCACCACTGTGGATCTGGCATTTATATGGGTGTTGGATATTTGAACTCCAGTATGTATCCTTCTGCAGAAAGCACTTTTAACCACTGAGCCATCTGACTAGCCTCCATTGCTACCTTTTCTTTGTTATCAAACTCATTTCACATAGACCTCAATCCCTATTTTACTCTGAGAGCACTCATTTCGTTGAATGCAAGGGAAAAAGTTACAAGAAAAGAATAAAAGAATTCACATAAAATGCTGGAAAATTTGTATAATCTGGGTTGTATTGCATTTGAATTGCAAGTGGTAGCAAGTGAGATTGTCATTCTTTAAGATAGGTCTTTTCACTTTCCACATCTATTCATTCAAAATGAAATTTATGATATTTTAGTAATTTTTAAGTAACATTTATTTACTAAAGGATAGTGCTGTGATTTCTTTCTTTCTTTTTTTTTTAATTAAGTAGAAACTTTGTATGGATATGTCATGTGTTGATACCATCATTTTCCTCCTCCCTGCCACCACTCCACTGAAGGTCTTCCTTTGTGGGATTGCTGGTATTCACCACAGAGTTGTGTGTTATCAGTTGTGAGAGCAGCAGTCAGTCATTGTGGGCCTCTGGACATCCTCTCCCACCCTGTGGCTTTTACAATCTTTCTGCCCATTCAACAAAATTCCCTGGGTGATTGTAGGTATGTTTTAAGTCTGCTTTTGTGATGAGTTCTCAGCACCCTCTGGATTTCTGCTTTGGTGCATTTTGAATATCATCAGTGTCTGTCTCCATCACCCTGGTGCAGGTTGTCAAGGTCACCATGGAAGTAGCACTCTTGCTCATCTTGCCAATTTCTCTGTGGTTTCACCTGGGCCCTAGCTGATGTGCTAGGGGTGGTTCATCTGCTGACAGGGAATCAGCCATATATTCTTATCTTGTTGATAGATTTTGGTTGTCCTCAGTTATTTTTGCTGCCTTTATTTTATTTTATTTTTTATTTTACAGAGAGTGTGTAAGAGAGAAAGAGAGAGAGAATTGGTGTGCCAGGTCCTCAGCCACTGCAAATGTACTTCAGACACTTGTGCAACCTAGTGGGCACGTGCAATCTTGCGCTTGCCTTACCTTTGTGCATCTGGCTTACATGGGATCTGGAGAGTTGAACATGGGTCCTTAGGCTTCACAGATAAGTGCCTTAACCATTAATCCATTTCTTTAGCCCTCTTTCTGCTTTCTATAAAAGAGAAAGGGATTCTGCAATGGGGAATGAGCTGCTGGGGTAAAATGGCCAACAATGTCATGAGAAAGCAGAGGACACTGCTGTATGAAAACAACTAACCTGACTATATGTACACACCTGTGGAATACTGGCACCCAAAGTAGGCAAGTAACTAATGGCTTTTTCATTGGCTATGAGATCTGCTTGGTAGAAAAGAACCCACAACTAGAAGTAGGAACCAAGTCAGAACCCTATAGAGACCAAGATAATGGACTCTAGTGAGAAGCTACCACTAGCCTTCATCCAAAAGTGATTCTACACCCATCAGAATCTCTATAAATTGATAATGCTTGTCCCTTTAACCTTTGCTGATCTCACTCTCCACTGGAGAATCTGTTTTCCTTTTTCTTTTAGAAAGCAACAAGAACTAAGGACAACCATAATCTACTAACAAGACAAGAATAGATAGCATAGATAGCTGACTCCCTGACAGGAGATGAACCACCCCTCACACAACAGCCATAGCCCCTATGAAGCCACAGAGGAACTAGAGAGATGAGCAAGAGTGCTACTTCCATGGTCCACCTGATAATCTGAGCCAGGGTGAGGCAGAAAGACACTGAAGATACTCAAAACACACTAAAGCAGAAATCAAGACACTGCTGAGAGCTCAACACTAAAGCAGAATTAAAGCACACCCACCATGGCTCAGGGAAGTTTGCAGAAGAGGCGGCTCAAAGTATATAAGAGCTCCAGGGTGGGGGGAATATATACGGACATAGCCCTCCCTACAATGACAGACTGCTGCTGTCACAACTCATAACCTACAACTCCATGGTGAATACCATCAATCCCACTAAGGAGGGCCCTCAGTGGAGTGGAGGCAGGGAGGAGGGAAATGATGGTACCACCATATGATGTGCACATACAAAGTTTTTACTTACTTCATAATAAAATAAAATAATACTATCTTTGGGAGAATGAGTAGTGCTCTATCTACTTTGGGTAGGGTATTATACTATTTAAATGAAGTTATGATAATGTAGACTGGACCCCTACTTAACCTAACATATAATAGTATCATCTAGGTTTCTCAAGAGGTTTTGTTTTTTAAAAATATTTTATTTTTATTTATTTATCTATTTATGAGAGAGAGGGCGGTAGAGAGAGAGAGAGAGAGGATGGGCATGCCAGGGCCTCTAGCCACTGCAAATAAACTCCAGGTGCATCTGGCTTACATGGATACTGAGGAATCAGTCATGGGTCCTTAGGCTCCTTAGGCAAGTGTCTAAACCACTAAACCATCACTCCAGCCCAAGAGGTTTTGTTTTTATCAACTTCCCCCAATATCAGTGCAACACATTTGCTACCTAGTAGATCACTATATTTTCTGCTGCTTAAATTGATATTAGTAATTCTCTTGTGAGTTATGTTTTCAAACCCAGACCAGAGAAGAACAATGATGTGGGATCAGAAAGCCTTATCACTTGCTGTATGTATGGCCTTGGGCAAATTATTTAGCCTTCTGAAGTCTTTAAAAAAAGACTAGCAACAGCTAATCCTACAGGATTATTGTTTAGAGAAAGAGAATGAAAGCAAAGCTCTTGAACATGATTGGTGTTCTGCAGATGGCACATATTGCTATTTCCCCTGTAGGCTGGCAACTTTGATACAACATGTACTTAACCGATAGATCTTGGCTGCTCAGTCTTCAGGAGAAATATTAGCAGTGTGGGTTCTCCACAGGTGTGGGCAGGGAGAGCAACCTTAGATGCAACTGGAGTCTTGCACATTGCAGATATGGATGTGATTTTTTTTGTAGGAAATTCATACTGTAAGTACCAACAGAAGGGAGGATGGACATAAGTGCTCACAGAAAGCCTGGAGGACTCTTTCAGAGTCTCCATGAAATTCCCCTTGGAAAACTCTCCAATGACCAAAACATCCATGATTCATAGCTGCTGTGATTGTCCTCAGTTCTCCAGGAGATTTGTGAGTTCACTGCTGTTTGTCTGTGTGGTAGAAATAGCTTTTACTAAGGTCCACCTTTGAGCAATAACCTCACCTGTTTTCACAAATAATGTTAACTCCCAATTCCACTGAGGTGGTGTGGCTGCTCATTAAAACATTTCACTAGCACACAGAGAAAAAAGAAATCAACTTGGAAGGTAATTCATGAGCAACCTGTTTTTTCCTACTTTGAAAATATGCCAGCAAACCTAGCAGAAGCCACTCAGGTTTTTATGGATTTCTGTTGTTGTTGTTATTGCTGTTTCTCATTTTGGTATCATAACCACCTGTAGTCATTAGCACTCCCTGTTTCTAGCACGGGGGTCTCAAACATCTGCTGCTACAGCCAAAATATCCCTCAGCAGAATTCAAGTTTGTGTCTCTGAAATGAGAATTTCATATGCCCTTGTTGGAATTATGCACATGCCTATGGAACTCCAGCTCTGCGATTCCAAAGTGGATTCCAAGTGGGCACCGCCTTGCTCTTCTTCTGACTGTGCTTTTGTTTCCACTTAGATACTCTCATACACGCCTTGTCTGTCCTGCTGCATCTCAGGCGCACTGAGGGCAAAGATGAAATCTCCTGTGGTTCATGTCTTCTTCACCCAGCAGTGGGGCTCAGAAAACAGCTACTGCATATATTTGGCATGCAGTTCTGTCAACAAAATAGCCCGACAAGGACAACAGTTAGGAGGGGGGAAAGAATGGAGGGAGAACCCTAGATAAATCACTTTGGACATTTTTTCACTGAAATGATTTTATATAATCATAAATGCCAAGGCCCTGTATTATCCCAACAATTTGAAACAGCCATACTTATGCTATGGGGGAAAACAGTTTATATGTTGGAGGGTTTTTTTTTCTTCCATTCTAAATGTAGGTTCAGAAAATAAAGGCTGTAGATTGAATTTCCTCTGCAGTTGGTTTATCCTGGAAACCCTTTTCTCCTAAAGCACAAGTCTGGGTATTAAATGGTCACTGTAGCTCATCAGTGTCATCTTGGTAAATTATCCTGAGAGATCACAGCACCAAAGATTGGAGGCTGTAAAGATATTAACATTCTAGGATGATGCTATTTTTTTTTTTACTGGAAAGAAGCTGATGTAATTTGACCTTAAAATATGAAAATGTGGTCTTCCATTTAGACCAAACAGAGGCTCTGTATCTCCTGGACTGAATTTCCTGTAAATATGCTATGTGGATTCCACAGGATGCAGTTTTCATGCTTCTGAATGGAAACTCAAACCGTGTGAGCTTGAAATGTTTTGCCTTCAAGAATTTTGTGATGCCTTACAAATAATTTATAAGCATGAACCACAATTTGGATATAATTTATCATCTAGGCGGTAGTTATTTTGACTAAAGAATAAATGTTTTGGATATAGACATTATTATTATTATTATTACAAATAGTAAACACTATTCTCGTGCATTTATTATACAAAAAATGTATAAAATCAGACATGAAGCCAGGACAGCATCAGTGCCCAGACTTACCATAGACAATTTCTATGCAGGAAGCCAGATGAAAGTGAGGAAACCAAACGTGCTGCTGTTTTTACTTTAAGGTACAGATGACCATATACATCATCTTCAAAGTTAAGGACAGTGCTGCCCAGCACCCATTAAGCCTTTTAGAAAAGCTCCCCTGCCAAGTTATTGAGCTCAGAAAAGATCCAATGAGTCCAGGCAAGTCTTTCTGATTCAGGCTCTTAGCAATGGGATGTGGACACATGCAACATACAGGCTCCTGCTTCCAGACAATGCTCTTTGTATTCAGGGAGGCAGAAAATAAATGACTCGAGTGTATTTTAGACAACATTGTCTTTAGGAACTATTTGCCTCATGACGCTGACAAGGGAATCAATGTATATATGAGTGTGTGCCCATATATGTATGTGGTATATGGGTATAGTGCTGTATATGTGGGGTTTATGAGTGCATATGTATGTGTATGCAGGTGGTCATGTTTAGATGTGTGGCACTTGGTTGTGGGGAATTGTTTGACATGCACATATGTGTGGTGTATGCATGAGTGTGCATGTGAGGTATATACATGTGTGTTTGATGTATATATGTTTGTATGTGTTTGCTTTATGAGTATGTGGTTTGTGTCTATGTGGATGATATGTATCTCATGTGTATTTAGGACATATCTTCTGTGTGCATGCTTTGGTGTGATATATTTGTAGCAGTTTGAATGTAAATGTCCCCATAGCCTCAAGTGTTTGTGTTCAAACTTCCTCCTTAGTCTCCAGCAGACAGAACCCTGCTGGAGGAGATGTGTCCCTGCCACGGGCAGACTGAGTCTAGCCCTGCTGGGTGCTCAGAGACAGTCCTTGCTTGTTGTTCTCTGCTGCAGATATGTGACATTGTGAGCAGTAACTCTGCTCCATCACAATGAAGCTTCTATTTGAAGCTATAAGCCTGGAATAAATGCTTTGCTACCATAAGCTGCCTCTGGCCCAGTGTTTGTCCCAGCAACAAGAAGCTAAGTGTTAGAATATGTGTCTGGCTACTTGTGAACATGCTTTCTTTCTTTCTCTCTCTCCTTTTGCTTGTGTGTGTCTAGGGTGTGTGTATGTGCACATGTATGTGCCCATGGTGTGACCCATGTGCTTTTCTGCAGCAAGGTATGCTCACCTTGAGCAGAACATTGGGTGTCCTGCTCTTCTGGTCTTATTTGAGCTGGGCTGTCTTACTGATTCCCTAACTTGCACTTTTTTCATGAGTTCTGGCAGTGTGGTGGGGTCTTTGCTCCCCACCACACTGGGGTTACAGATGTGTGTGGCCATGTTCAGCTTTTGATGTGAGTCCTGCTGATCTTGAGCTTGGGCTTCCCTGTGCTTGGGCAGAAAGAAACCCCTGGGCCAGCTCTCCATCCCTGTAAACATGTTCTTAATGAAAGAATTGTTGGATTTGAGAATTTATGTGCCCTAATCCTGCAGAGTATTGCTCCATGCTCTTTTTGAGCTTTGTTTATTCCTTCCTAGAACAGGAAGAAAGAAAAAGGCTCCCCTGAGCCAGGGGGAGACAGCTGGTGGTTCTCAGCCAGTGTAGGTCATTAGTTTCCTGGCCATACTCTCTGCTCCCACATGTCAAAATCAGGTTCAAGGGAAGTGGATGGGCACAGGGTATGGGAGAATGTAGAATCACACGCTTCTAAGCCAGGTCACTTGGGCTATCTTTGCCATTTCCTCAGCTGCTTGACTTTGGACTAGGTACTTGATCTCTCTCAGTCTTATTTTTCTCACTGACACAGTCTAAGTGATAATTATATTTCTCCTCATTAGAGAAACAATAAATAATTGTGAGGTTGCAATTAATAGGTAGGAAACATTTAGAATAGTGCTATGTAAATCCTCGTATTTATTATCTGTCATGGCAGAGAATCATGCACAGGCCTCTATGTATATTTTTGTCTACCTGTAATACCTTTCTTCATTTTATACACTTTAAGTGCTTTCTGGTCCAGCTTAAATGTCATCATTGAAGCAAACTATCATATTTGAACCAAGGAAGCTTTATAGATTGCAGTTTAGAGCTTGGATTAGGAATCAAAGACAGGTCGGGTCAAATGTAAACCCTGCCTTATATCAACTCCCTTTTACAGTGTGGCTTTCTCACCAGTGAGCTTGAGGTAGTGCTCGGCCTTCTCTTTCCAAGGTTAAGTGAGCTAATATATTGGACTTTTGTCCTGAAGTGGTGTCTCCTCCATGTCGGGTTCCTCACTTTTTGTTGTCTTCTCCACATACAAATCCAACACTTGCTTTGTGCTGTTCTCTCCTTGGCGCCTGTCTTGGTTGTCACATTCTTTCCCTCCATTACTTGGCACAAGGTATCTCCTCAAAACACATTTGTAGATTAGACACATAATAAGAATGAAAGAGAAATCAGAAAGTGAATCAGAGCCTTCTAGGGTCAGCTTAAAAGCCATTACTGTAAAAATATACAATGATATTGATAAACATTCAAAGGGATGTCTTTAAAAGTTTTATAGCTCAAAGATACCCTGAGACCTTTGGAAAGCAAGAAAGACTTTTAAGAACCTACTTTAATTTGTTTTCATCCCCTATTTCTTTTGTTGTCATGTGGTGAGGAAGGCTGATTCTCAGGGTCATTGCAAATTGATTTTGTGCTGTGCACTTAAAAGGACTGGAGTAGGTTCTTAGAGATTTGCTCACTATTATTGCTCCTAAGGATTCTCATTCTGATTATTGATTTAATTTTTTTCTTTTGGAAATAGCTTTTTGAACTGCAAAAAAAACTTAGAAAAAAATATTATCCTTGTGGATAATTGGTATAGGGTTATATTTTGGTATTAGAAAACATATGTGTAGAAGTAGCATAACTCATGTGATTTTCAAATATGAAGTACAACAAATATGATACATTTCTGGATGTCATGGATAAAATGCCAGTAAAGGTCTTTATATAACTTGTGAAAATTTTCATGATAAATAGTGATAGAAACCTAGAAAGAAGGTAAGAAGGAATGTGTGAAATATATATTTTATCATTTTATTATTTGTGTATCTTAAGGAGAGTGTTTTAAAAACTGTTATGTCTTTCTTAATTTTTCTCATTGTATTGAAGAGGGTTTGGGGGCTTCCTATTCTAACAGTTTATAGCAGAATCCAACAATTACAATTGTAAATATTAGGACTGGAACATCAACTACAGAGGGACCCAGTTGTCAGCAGCCCAAGTTGGTTGCTGGTAGATTGATTTTATAAATTGGCATTCGAACTGTTTCTTATCTTGATAAAATGCAGCATCACTCTCTCCCTGAATAGGGTTCTATAGTCCACCATTTTCTCAGATTCTTTGGATTTTTTTTTCAGATAATATTCTACTGGGATGCTGTGTCCAGCCATCCTACAAAATAGTAATAAATAGACTGCTTGCCCTTTGCTGTGGTTTTATTCAGCACCTTGGAGAGCAGAGGTTAAACCATAAAAAAGGAAGTGATGGAAAATAAAAAGGGAAATTTCACAGGGTGGAAAAAAAATCATCCAATTATAAATGGAAGATGTATACAAATGCTTCATTGATGAAGTGGCTTTCCTTACTGTGTGAAAATTAGAGAATCTCTGGACCCAAACCCCTTTAATACCCCCAAACAAGCCGCCTGCCACTGCAGGAAGTCAATTATCTCCATGGCAACCCAAACAAATACTGAATATTGCTGTAGCAGACAAGATGGATAAAAGGTGCATCTAAAATTAATTTATGTCTTGGGACCAGACACTTGAGATGAGAGAACTGGTCCATAAAGTGCCCAGGAGAAGCTGTTAAAAAAGAAACAAAAGAAGTCCCTTGTTGAGTACCCAAGGGAGCTGTGGTTAAGCGTATAAATCCTGTTTGCCTCAGCCTTTAAAGGAGAAAGTTGTCAATATGTCCCCATTTACATGGTCACTTTGATCATGGCCCCCTGTAAATCTCAGGCCTGCCCAAGATTGTCTAGTAACAAATGCCTTCAAGAGTGATCTCTTACTCCATCCTCTTGCAAAGTTGGGGGCTTTACATTTTTAGTATTAATTCTGTGCATTAATTCTGAGATGCCCCTGAAGATTAAAGTTCAGATGATTTTTGTGCTAATAAAAATCTTGTATTTAAAAATAGGAAGAAAGGGAAAAGATATCACACTCCCAAACACACAGAATCCGCAGAAGCAACCATGGAACTGTAAATTTTTCATTAAGTATAGAAATTAATAACACTAATTAAACCACTGTTTGGAAAATAACTCTAGATAGTAAATGAAACTTTTCAGTTTAAAAAATGCCTCTGCTTTTCTATGCCTGGAAGTGTGGCTTTTGAAGTTGGGAGATTTTAGTCGGGAGCCTGCTTTGTACAGGTGCCTATCTCTTACCCTAAATAGGCAGTGGGACATGAAGGCTGGGCAGGATGCTGAACCCACCTGCACTCTCTAGGACAGAGCAATTCTCTGTTGATTGGAATCACAGTTAATGTTCTGCCTGACTCAGAATCCTCTTTGTAGCAAATTTAACTTTATCCCTCCTAAGATTTGTTCTCTCTTCCATATGCAGTAGTCCTTCAAGCCCACAGTCCAGCTGTTTCTTCTTGAGGCCTCTCTCCAATGTCTTTCCTTTCTGGGCACTTTATTGTCACACAACTGGATGATTATAATAGCTCCCTGATTTCCCTATTTTCTTGTTCTCCTCCCTCCTCTCTTTCCTATACTGGTGGAATTTATTTTCCTAAAATGTCATTTTAATTTTTCACCTTCTCACCCAAAACTTAATGACTTCCTGCTGACAGCAGAATAGGCCTCAAATTCCTTTCTGTGGCATTTATGGTTTTCCACCAGCTCGCCTTTCCTGAACTGTAACTTATCTCTCCATTAGTCGTTCCCACGAATCCTTCATTCTAATCATTACCACTTACCACAAATGCCCCAGACTTCCCTGTGTGTCCCTACTTGTGCAATCTGTATAGCTGATCTGGAAACGCTTTCCTCTTCCTTCCAGCAGATGGTCCAGTGATCTCTTATACATCTCTCTTAAAATCCAACTCAAATTTATGTCTACATATACTTGCTATCCTTGCTGATCTCAAGATTTTCTTTTCCTCTTACTCCAATGGCACTCAGTATTTGTAGTAAGCAGAATAGTCTACAAAGATGTCCATGTCCTAATCCTTACAACTTGTTATATGTACTACATTGTAGTGGAGAATAACAGGGATTTAAATAAGGTTACAATCCTTAAAATAGGGAAGTATTCCTGGATTATATAGGTGCCTTCAATTAATCATATGAGCCCTTAGAGGCCACAAAAGTTCTCTGGATATAGTCAGATGTAGCAGAAGACAAGGCATGAGAGGTATAGCTGAAGGGATCTAAAAGATTCTAAGAGCAAGAGGGATTGCTATACTGCTGTTGGCTTTGAACAATATACAGAGATCTACTCATATATCTTTTTGTGCTAAGGGTGGCTCCCAGCTGACAGTAAGAGAATGGGTACCCAGCTCTCCAGCATCAGGGAATTTAATCTTGTCAAGGCTCTGGATGAACTTGGAAGTAGATTCTTCCTAGGACCTATGCTGACAGTTTAGCCTTGAGTTCATCTTTGTGAATACTAACACAGAGAAACTAGCCAAACCATCTATAGTATCTGACTTACAGAGCTATGAGATAACACATTTTTATTGTTTCAAATTACTAAGTTTATGATAACAGAAAGCTTGCACAATATTATTACTGTATATTTTGCAAAGTATGGTTGCTATTCAAAACACTTGAGTCCAGACATTTTGTGCCTGAATACTGCTTTAATACTCTGGAAATGCATGACCTTGGAAGATTTAAAATATATTTTACAATAATACTCATTCACTCATGATGATTTATAGGATTATAATGATTATTAAGTTGAATGTATATGATACACAAAGGCATCAGTATAAGCTAGCATATAGTAGCACTCATGGTTGTTTACTATACCTTCTGGTTATTTATATCTAAAATGTATGGTACAGCTTACATCTAATATTCTGAATGTGAAGTGATAGATTAGAAGTGACTATGAATTCTTCACAGGTCTTGTCATGAAGAAATGAAGCCTATTTCCCACCTGCGTGTGGGGTGACTTTAAGCTTGGTGTTCAATGGTACAAAATCCACTGGATGCTGTGAAAGTTTCAGAGAGATGTATAGATTTGCTAGAAGCTCTTTGGATTGGTTCTGCCATGTTTAGAAGAAGCCCAGGATGAGAGTCCATGTCCAAGACACCTGAACACCTCTGGCACTTTAGCTATCCCAAGTGAGGCTCCAGACTAGTGATTTCCCCAGGCCATCAAAACATCCAGCACCAGTCAAGCCTTTGTATCACAAAAGTCACAGGAGTCCAGGGGAGAATAGCAGAGCAGACCTGCCCAGCCATCCACAAAATCTTGAAACAAAATAAATGCTTGTTGTTTAACCCACTCTATTGTTTTTATGCTTTTGTTTTTGTTGTAAGGCAGAGCTGAGACTTGATATTATGACACTTTATTCTTGTATTCTCCCTAACATCATTCATGGAATTCAGCCCTGAATCTAGTGAATTATAAACATTCACATATTTTAATACAGTTATTTTCTTGATTTCCCCCTGATTTTTTAATACCTTAATTTGGTTCTCAAGAAGCCCAAAGATACAGCTGCCAGGCTATTTGTATAATTTGAGTAAGCATACACTTTTTCTAAAATTGTATATTCGGGATAAGGTATGTAAAGAAGGGATCTGACTAAAATAACTAGAAAATGTGAGACAAGTATATCATTGACTTATTAATGTGAATTGTGTGCAAGTCATCATGCTTCTATGGATCTTGGTTAACCCACATGTAGGCCAGGAAGATTATCTCACATGAGCCCTAGTGTCTCTTCCAAACCTCCTCCACATTCTATCACAGAGCCCTCTGAAGACCTGGTATAAATAGCTGTGAGCAGGGGGCAGTAGTAGCTTTTGAGTTTATTCCCAATGTAGAGCAGTTGTCAGAGAGCAGAAGGCCCTTGTTTGGGGGAGCAGAAGCCACGGCCCAATGGTCACTGGTTTAAGCGATTCTGTTTCGTGATATATTTTGTCATTTGCTGGGAAGGAAATTAATTGGTGATCTTTGTCTAGCTCCCTGTGTTCATATCATAAAATACATCACAACTGGCAGATGGCTGGCAATCTCACCAGGGACAAGAAAACATGCAACCATTTTAAGGAGTGGGCCTCTTCTTGTCCCTTGCCCATTCATAGTTTCTTTCACATTAGTGTTACAACAGATACATGTATCTGCCATTCTAGAAGATGCTGAGGGTTATTGTCTGTGTGCTCAATAAGAGGAAGTAAGAAGATAATGTTCTTAATCTGAGTTAATTGAAATAATGTCTACTGCCTCTTTGGAAATAGTCTATGAATAGAAATTCTTTTGGTTTTATAATTATTGTTCTGTCCTGGTGAGTGTATGCTGCTAATGTTAACTGAATGAAAATAATCTCTCCTTCAAGACAAAGCACTAAGTATTCACAAATGAAGGGTCATCAGTTTTGTGTTGTACTGATGCCAAAAAAGGGCCACCACTCATGCTCAGACCTGAGGATGTGCAAAACTGCTGTCCCTTCCCTCCTAACTCCAGACCCTCTTACTGGTTCTCATTTCACAGCCATGCACTATTCCCACTCAGTCTCTGGACTCATGCCCTGTGATCTGCAATGTGAGATCATTGATCTCCCATTTCTAAGCCTAGGCTCAGCTTTAGAACCTACCCTTTATCCCTGGACTGGAAAACAAACTATCTTTGAAATTTCAGTAGCCATAGAAAAAAATTACTGGTTGTCTTACATGTTCTCTAAACTCCCACACAGAGAATAGATCTCCACAAATCAGGGAGTAGAAATTAACCTTATCACTACTTCTAGGACGTTTAGTTGTAAACCTTGTTACAGTCATGGGTCACAGACTTGCACATTGTATATAAATTCAGGCCAGTATGTTTCACCTAGCAATGTTACAAGGGATGGCCAGTCAAAGCAACATAATAAAAAATATAGATGGTTGCCAGGCCACGTGTTATATGTTAACATAGATGAAATCATATAATACCTTCAGAAATTTGTGATGGATCTGTCTTCTAAATTGATATAAATTTGAGTACATGGAAGTCTTGATACATTCATCTAGCTTCAATGATATAGATGCTAGAGCTAAACTCTTTACAGTACTTTTACTTTTAGGTTTAGAAAAGGGTTACTTGCCATCCTGAAATAGATGGAAAACTAGACAGAGCAGACTATTCAATGATGTCCAGGGAGTGGATGATGGTAGAACATGACGGCCTTTCTTGAATGGAGAAACAAAGGTGGGGTGAGCCTGCTGATGGCCTCACCTCGCTGTGTGGAGGGTTTTCAGAGAAGAGAGGCCTGCAGGTCTCACTGCCTCACAAATGTAGACTTCAGGATTAAAAACAGACAGGATACGGGCCAGCACCATGAGCACTCACCTTTAGCATAAAGTCTAAGGATACCATCAGACTCAGAGATGGGGGTTAATATTATTTTAATACAGTGTTATTAAAATCAAAATTACTGTGAAATAATCTGACTGCTCACGCACAAATTTGGCATTGTTTACTTCACTCTAATCCTAGTCCTGTTAGAAAGTTTTAATTTTGATGAGGCCCAATTTATCAAAACCTTTTATAGTTAATACTTATTGTATCCTATTTCAGAACTCTTTGCGTATATCAATTTTGCAAAGATTTTTTTCTCCTATATTCTTTCTAGGAGTTTTACTCTTTTCACCTTTAAATTTTGATGTGATTGATATCAAGTTAATTTTGATATGTAGCACAAAACAGGGGGTTAAAACTATTCTTAAAATATTTTTATTTCTTTATTAGAGGGAGAGATAAAGAGGCAGAAAGAGAGAGAGAGAGAGAATAGGCAAGCCAGGGCCTCCAGCTGCTGCAAACAAACTCCAGATATATGTGCCTCCTTTGTGCATCTGGCTTACATGGGTCCTGGGGAATTGAACCTGGGTCCTTGGGCTTTGCAGACAAACGCCTTTTACTGCTAAGCCATCTCTCCAGCCCCAAACTTATTTTTTTCCATACAAGTTATCTAGTAGTTTTAACTATCATGGAAGAAGTGAATGTCTCTTTCTATATTACTGTTACAATTTGTGTATGTGTGTGTATGTATGTGTGTATGGTGCACGCAGTGGGTGTGGAGGTCAGAAGATAACCTTGGTGTGTTGGCCCTCTCCTTCTACCTTGTTTGAGACAGTCTCTCTTGCTGATGTTTGTCACTGGGAAAGCCAGACTAGCTGGCACACAAGCTCCAGCTGACTCTGTTTCCCATTGCCTTAGGCAATTGGGATTATAGACACTTGACACTGTGCCACTATAAGTCTGGCATTACATGGGTGCTGGGGATCTGAATTCTGATTAGCAGCCTTGCAAACCAATAATCTTTAACTATTGAGTTACTCCCTAGTCCCTGAGTACATTTCTTTGTTAGATTATGTAGGGAGGGATTCTGTCAAAAATCACCTGACTATATTTGTGCCAAGGTGTTTTTTTTTTGTTGTTGTTGTTTTTAGTCTGGTTGTTTGTCCTTCACAATCTATTTGTTTCTTGCTACCCAACTATTACATTGTCTTGATTACTGTGACTTTTACGTTCTAAAGTAAGATGGTGCATTTATTCTAACTTGTTCAATTTCAAAATTGTTTGGCTATTCTAGTCTTTTAATTTGTAATGAAATTGTAGAATAAGTTTATTAACTTCTGTTGCTGTGCTTTGGTAGAACATTGGGAAGAATGGATATATTAATACGAAGGCTTCTAGTTGTGAACATTGTATGCTTCTTTCCATTGTTTAATCTTTTGTAACTTACTTCAATAAGGTTTTTCATTTTAATATAAAGATTTCACACTTTAAAATAAACACATTTTTATGATCTATAAATGATCCTCATTTTTATTGAATTTTCCAATTTACTGCTAGTACATACAAACAAATAGATTGCATATTGAATTAGCTTCCAATTAACTAAATTCATTTACTAATTCAAAACTTTTTATGGATTCCTTAGAATTTTGGCATATAGAAATCAGTCTGAAAATAGAGACAAATCCATCTCTCTTTTTCTTTGCAAACATTTGTGTTTTCTCTTCTCTCCATCCCTCCTTCCACCATCTCTCTCTCTCTCGCTTTCTATTTTCTTCTGTCTTTCAAATCTTTGTTGACCAGTTGCAATATTCAGAAGATTCAGGGTGTGTGATGATTTTCTCCATATTTTCTTCTTCGCTTTATAGACTGGATGACTTCTCTTTATACACTTTGAAGTTCATTGACTCTTTCTTCTGCCATATCTCACATGCTGTTAGATCCACTGAGCTATTTGATTATAACCATCTTCTCTTTGCTTTTTAGAATGTAGTATTTCTTTAGTTCTTTGAATATATTTATAGTAGCTTCTTTAAACTCTTTGTTTGCTAAACATATGGACCATCTTGGATATGTTTTTTAAAAGCATTTTTAGGGAATATAACTTACATTTTCTTGTTTCTGTACAAATCTGATTTTATAATAGTCATTTTGCATAATGAATTATAGTGACCCTGAAAAATTCTGGTTTTATTTTAAAACTGCTAGTATAGTATGCATTTCATGTACTTACACTACTTAACCTTAACCTTAGTTAGGAAAGATGTTTAGAAAAAACAAAGTGTTTTCCAGGAACCTGTAATTTGGTGAGACTGAACCTTTGACCTCTGTCCTCCTGCAGATTTTGTACGACTTTCATTTCTGGATTTGCTAGATGAGTCTGGAGTATGGCATGGTCCTTACCTCTAAGAAGCAATGTTTTATCCTTTCCAGAGAAGGCATTAAGAACATTTTAACAAGTAAAGTACACTCATTAAATATCTCTGTTTCATGTTGACCCTGTAGCAACTATACTCTGGCAAGTCTCATGAAACCTCTCATTCTGACCACACGTAGCATAACCCTTAGCCAAACACTCATGAGGACTCCATCACAAACTTCCAGAGTCCTTTCTCCATGTGACTTCCTCCTCTTGGGGTCCTGTCCTATGCATTCCAGATGCTTCATCTGTCCCAACTCTGCTCTGACAAATTCTGCCACTAGTAAACTAAGCTGGGTTCCAAGCAGAGCATGGCAATATATCACAGCTGAGGAGGAAGACTGCTGCAATGTTGTGAGGTTCACATCACAAGTTTCCTTCCTACAGGGGCCACAGTCTTGTATTGCACATTGTCCAAAGTCTCAACACCATTGCCTCACATCTTTGGCTTACAACTTGCTTCGTTATGACAGGAGCACTGCTTTGAGGCTGGTTATTCCTCCATGTCAGAAATGGGAATCTTTATGTAACATTTATACAAGAGCCCTTTTATATTTACTAGGCATAGTAGCTTTCAATTAAGCCTATTATTTTATTTATTTATGTTAAGTAAACATTTTTATTGACATATAATATCTGTACAACTTTATGGGAAATAATATGAAAACTAGATACATGTATACAATGTGTAATGCTCAAATATGGGTAATAAAGACATCTAGTCTCTCAACTTTAATCTTTTCTTTGTTTTGGCAACTTTTGTATTCCTCCAGTTATTTTGAAATGCATCCTAGATTGTTTTGATGAAGACTAATCCTCTGTGCTATGGAAGGCAGGGACTATTTCCTCCTCTCCAACGGTGCTTCTGTGCCTCTAACTTCTTCTTTTTTTTTTTTTTTAATTAATTTTTTTTGTTTATTTTATTTATTTATTTGAGAGCGACAGACAGAGAGGGAAAGAGGCAGAGAGAGAGAGAGAGAGAGAGAATGGGCGCGCCAGGGCTTCCAGCCACTGCAAACGAACTCCAGACGCGTGCACCCCCTTGTGCATCTGGCTAACGTGGGTCCTGGGGAACCGAGCCTCGAACCGAGGTCCTTAGGCTTCACAGGCAAGCGCTTAACCGCTAAGCCATCTCTCCAGCCCGCCTCTAACTTCTTTCAGTTCATCCACCGCCCTGCCCTTCCCTGTCTATAGTAACCACTATTCATTCTTCTCTGAGATCAATTATCTAGTTTCCACAAATGAGAGAGAACATATAGTATTTGTCACCCAATGTCTGACTTTTTTTCACCAAACATAATCCATGTTGCTGCAAATTATAGAATTTCATTATTTTTATGGTGTAATAATACTCCCTTGTGCATATATACCATATCTCCTATACTTATCCAGTGGTGGATATCTTGATTGACTCCATATGTTGGGTATTGTGAATAGGGTAGCGGTAAACATAAAAGTACACGAATCTCTTTGATATGTTTTGTTCTCCTTTGGATATATAGACAGTAGTGAGTCATCTAGTAGACCCAGTTTTAGATTTTTTTTTGTGATGAGTTTCCATACTATTTCCCATAGTGTCTGTACTACTTTACATTCATGCCTTCAGAGTGTGGGAGCTGAAATTTCTCCACAGCCTTGTCAGCATTTAGAAGCCTTCTTGAAACAGCCATTCTAACTTACATGAAATAGCCCACTGTGATTTTGATTTTGATTTCCTAGACAATTAATGATATGAGCATTTTCCATACACTTTCCGGGCATGTGCATATTGTCATTTGATAAATATCTATGCACATCTTTAACCCATTTATTAGAAATGTTTTGAATGAAAGTCAGGGCTTTGCATATGCTAGGTAAGTGCTCTGCCACTGAGTCACATGCTCAACCCCTAGCCTATCATTTTTATTGTATTATTTGATTTCAGGTGCTTGTTTTTTTTGACTGCCTCATCTATTATGGATATAAATCTTTTCTTGGCTGAGCTGTTTGCAAGTATTTTGTCCCACTTTGTAATCTGGATCTATCTGCTTACTGTATCCTTACTGTGCAGATACTTCAGAGTTTGACATTATACCATTTTCTCACTTTCTCTTTTGTTACCTGTGTTTGTGGCATCCTAGTGAAAACAAAATCTTCTTCTGCACTAATGCTTTCAATGGTTTCCCTGTTTTTTTTTTCTTGTAGATATATATATATATATATATATATATATATATATGTGTGTGTGTGTATAATGTACTAATATACTATCAGGTCTCATGCCATCTTTTTGGAGTTGCCTTTTTGTACTTTGTGGGAGGAATGGATCTAGTTTCACATTTTTGCATATGGATATCTAGTTTTCCCAGCAACATTTGTCGAAGAGACTATCCTTTTTCCAATATACATTCTTGTCCCTGTAAAAAATTAGATGACTGTATGCATACATAGGTAGATTAGTCTTAGGAGTCTCTACTCTGTACCATTGGTCTATATGTTGATGTTTAGGCAAAGGCCATGTTATATTCATAACTACAGCTTTGTAGTATATTTTGAAGTCAGGTGTTATTCAAAAATTTTATGATTATTTTTCATGTGTCTCTGCAGACACTCATTGGGATTTTAGTGAAGATGACATTGCACCTATTGATCACTTTGAATAATGTCACTTTAACAATATGTTGTCTTCCAATCCATGAATACAGGATATCTTTGTGTCTTTTTTATTTTCTGTCATCAATATTTTATCACTGTTACTATAGAGAGCTCAACATTTTTGGTTAAACTTATTCCTATATATTTTATTTTGTCATAGCTATCAAAAATAAGGTTTTTGATGTCTTTATTAGCAAGTATATGCTTAGCATATAAAAATTATACTGTATTGTTTATGTTGATTTTGTATCATGTAGCTTCAGTGAATTTGTATTTCAGTTCTAAGAGTAGTTTGATCATATAGGTTTTTTCCATGTATAAATTCATATTATCTTTATACATGAATAATTGGACATCTTCCTTTATAATTTGGACACCTTTTATTTCTTTATGTTGCCTAATTGATATTATTAAGACTTCTACTACTATATTAGGTAAGTGAAAATAAATAGTGAAAGTGGGTATTCTTACTTTGTTCCTCATCTTAAAGGTAGTCATAGTAATTTTAATCATTCTTCATGCATAACTGAAACACAAAAGTATTAGTGAAGTGAATTAGAAAAGTTCTAAAACTTCAGAGTCTCCTGAATTACTTCAAAGCTGTCTGTGCCTGTATAGTTCCATACAATAGTGATCTCCGTGTCACTGAGATCATTGAGGACATAGCACTCCTCAGAACAGTGATATACTATTGATTCTGTGATTCTCTTTCAAGTCACTGTCACTTCTGAATTTTGATGTTGGTACCTCAGGAGGACAAATATGCAGGCAGTATCACTGTGTTATGTCTGCCTTCTGGTTTACTGCAATTATAAGATGTCATGGACATTATGAGTGCATCCAGATCTCAAAGATATTAAAATGTGGTTGCTGGTTCACCTGAAAACCAGTGTAATACAGTTTTTGACTTTTAAACTTAATTTGGGGAAAAATGGAAACCTATGACTGAGAAAATAAGATTTCTCTTTATGTCATACCATAAACACATGGTATGGAATTTAATCCAATGGTTATTTTTATTAATGCAATGAATAGGGAATGACAGTTAATTATCATTATCAATGTAAAAAGGGATAAGAGGAAAACTACCTATCTAAAAATGCCCATTTCTTGACAAGAAGCCAGGAAATAAATTCTTTTTTGTTTGTTTGTTTGGTTGATTTTTTAAAATTTTTTATTTTTTTATTAATTAGTTTTGTATTCAGCAAATACAGTCAGTTTGGTACCATTATTAGGCTCATCTGTGACCTACCCCTTCCCCTTGGCCCCTCCTTGTTGAGGCATATGGGTCAGGCATTGTGGAGTTAGCCCACAGTTATGGGTAAGCTAAATGTCTCTGCATATCATGACCCAACATGTGGCTCTGACATTCTTTCTGCCCAGGTCAGTCTGAGCTAGAGTGAGACCCTACCTCAAAAATCAACCAACCAGATACCTGGAATTCACTATGTAGTCTCAGGGCAGCCTGGAGCTCATGACAGTCCTCCTGCCTCTGCCTCTCAAATGCTGGGATTAAAGGTGTGAGCCACCACATCCAGTTTACAATATCCTTTTATATTAGTAGTTACAGAGTTTTGGGAGGTGGTTTTTCTCTGAATGGACTGGCACTGCTCTGTGTGTTTTCAGTTGCAACTTCTTTGACTACTGGAATGGAAGAGCCCATGGGCTTCTCCCATTCATTATTTAAGCAGACTGACATGCTAATATCATTTTGTCAGCTCCCCAGAGAAGCTGATGCATTGGCAGCTCTTTAGAAAAGTGATCACTTTTGATCCCTTAAATTCAGGTCCATCATGTTGAGGGTCAGGGGTATTTGAACCCATTTTGATCATACCAGTTGCATTCATTCATTCATGCAGTTACATACTTTCGTTAAATAATTCTATGAAATAAGACTCTCATAGAATAAAAGGTTTTGTAAAACATTAAGTTAACTAGATCACTAAAATTAGCATGTATACATCAAAGTAGGTCCAAGTGTGCTATGGTATTAATGTTTGCATCACATGAAGCATTATATATTGAAGCTTACTCACTCCTTGCTCATATTAAGAGGTGGGTCCTTTGGGAGGTGATTCAGTAATCATGGGGGAGGGGATTATGATGTTATACAAAAGGCCCTGGAAAGTTGCCTTGTTTTTTTCTACTATGTTCAGACGCAGCTAGAAGATGCCACTTATGAACACAAACTTTTGGCTTCTTAGCTCTGCACTTCCACTCTCCAGAACTATGAGAAATAGATTTTTGTTGTTTATAAACTACTCAATTTGCAGTATTTTCTCTAGAACTTTGGACAGACTCAGAAAATGTGAGGCAGTGACTACAGATTTTAAAGTTATAAACAGCTGAAAGAATTCTAAACTTAGACTTATAACTGTCTTTAACATTTTTCCCTCTGGTTCAAAGGAACTACCCTTTTATGAATGTAGTTTACATGGAGAAAGATGACTGGACCTAACCAGAGGGTCCATAGTCAAAGAAAATCCTTTGCCCTATATGCAAACATACATATGTGTAGATATATGTTTTGAGTTAAAAGCAAATAATTTAGTTTTTATATGTTTTAATGAGGCTCTGTTTCCACCGACATTTTGGTATTCTTTCCTTTGTTACACTGGATAAGAGGGCTGCTACTCTACTCATAATGATAGCATAGTAGTTTATAGATTGTATTTTATTTATTTAGATTTGAGAGGGAGAAGGAGGAGGGAGACAGAAAGAGAGAGAGAGAGAGAGAGAGAGAGAGAGACTGGGCACACTAGGGCCTCTAGCCACTGCAAATGAACTCCAGACCACCACCATATGTATCTGGCTTGTGTGGGTACTATGGAATCAAACCAGGGTCCTGAGGCTTCACAGACAAGTGTCTTAACTGCTAAGCCATCTCTCCACCCCTAGATTGTAGTTAATAATGAAATGAGAAGTAAGAGAGAACAAGGAATGTATAGTCACACAGCTACCAGTGGTGAAGACGGGGAACGCAGTCAGTCAGAATAATTTGAGAACCCTTCACCTCAAGCTTACTTGCATCACATTAACTTACTGGGTGAACTTATAAAAACATCCAGGTTCTCCATGTTTATTTGCTGAATTTAAAAAAAATCTATAAATAATAAAGTTGTATCAGATATCCTAGGTATTTTTTTAATTCTAAAAATTAACTTCTTTGACCTAATTTGCTGCCACATAAATATGGCTCTGATAACTGTTGTTCATTAATGCTATAGTGGACAGGTCCCTACCATGATCAAGTGTGGAAAATACTCTCACTCTAGATCAGCTCCTCCTCTCACTTAGTATAGCATGGCTACACTGGGGCCGTATGTCCACAACATACTGAACAGTTCCTTGTGGATTTCACCTTTTTTCTAAGTTTGAAGGTCGTTTTTATAAAGAACACGAAAGTCAAGATATGGTGAGAATAAGGAAGGCAGAGTCTTATCCGTGGTAGAGTTGAGTTCCATCTCTAAGGCTTTGGGAACAGAGAAACCCTGTCCACAGTGACTAGTTTTGATCCCTTATAGCTTTGGAAGCTCTTCTCATACTATAGCATGCTTCAAAATCTCCTTTGTCAGAGGTCCTACAACTAATGCTATTCAAGTATTTAATGCCTTATTTCACCCTTAGTTATATCCTCTTCCTTTTGGTGCCTCATTAATCTTTACTGGACTTAAACAATCAATAGGTCTTTGGTAGACATCTATCAATACAGTTTGATTGTGTAGCACAATGACTTGGAACCTTCTGGTAGCCTTACCATGTTGGTCAGTAAGAATACTGCGACATAGGAAATATCTGGAATGTTATCTAAATAGACTTTATCCAGCTACTTTCTCACAAATAAATAGAATCACCAGCTACTACAAAACCCAGGTTGCTTTAGGTGTTGCCAGTGTTACCTTACTGAGCTCACAAAAGAAATGACCCTGTTCATCTTAAAGCTATTATGCCTGAGCCCTGAGTTTTAAAAGTGTTTAACTCCTGTGTTATTTCACTAGCAGGCTCTTATCTCAGTGGAGAAAGTCCATGCCAGCACCTTGACTAGTATTTCATGAGCAAAGAAAGAAACTCTTTACTCAGGTCAGCAATATCATTTATTTAATCATAACTTTAAAAATCCATCATTTTATTTGGTTAATTCACAAAGTGTCTGGTAATATCATTCACTATTGGGCAATATATCAAAGGCTGGATATATACATATATATAGTAAGCATATATATTGTAAGCAATATGTATATATTGCTTACAACCATATTTGGATGCTTTTGTGTTTTTATAAATAGAAATGAGCTAAAACTGTATACAAAACAAATGATGTAAATGAGTGTCATAAAGAATGTATATAAAAGGCTGGCGAGGTGGCTCCTGCTGTTCAAGCCTGAGTACCTGAGTTGGATCCCCAGATTCTATGTTAAAAAGCCAGAAGTTGGGCTGGAGAGATGGCTTAGTGGTTAAGTGCTTGCCTGTGAAGCCTAAGGACCCTGGTTCAAGGCTCGATTCCCCAGGACCCACGTTAGCAAGATGCACAAGGGGGCGCATGCATCTGGAATTCGTTTGCAGTGGCTGGAAGCCCTGGCGTGCCCATTCTCTCTCTCTCTGCCTCTGTCTGTCGTTCTCAAATAAATAAATAAAAATAAACAAAAGGAATATTAAAAAAAAGCCAGAAGTCATGGAGAACTTCTGTAATCACAGCATACTGATGATGAGATGGGAGGCAGAGATGGTGGGGGATGGGAGAGGAGAGAGGCTGAGACCCTGGCTGAAACCAGATGGAAGGGGTATTGATCTATACCTGAAAAATTGTCTTCTGACCTCCACACATGTGCATGCCACACATGCACCTGCATGCACACCTGCACACTCATACCTGCACACTCACACCTGCACACACACACCTGCACAAGCACACACATGCCCCCTCACATACAAAAGTTAAGAATGTATATAACATTAATTTTTTTTTAAAAGCAAACATCACCAGGACAGTTTAGTCTTGCATATAAGGAAAAAAATCCCAGTTTTTCATAATTTATCATTTGATTTAGGTTGGAATTTTCTAATTAATTTCCAATCAATTTTTGGCAATAACTGTAATTACTCTCCCCAGAAGATAAAGCACATAGCAAGAATAAGCTATTTCTGAATTTTTCACCATCCTTATATTTTATATATCCTGCATTTATCTTTAGGTGTTCATATGTAATGAACTAAATGAATGTTTTGAGAAAAATATTAGTTTTTCACAATGTAGCAATATTTGTTTCCAGTCAACGTAATAGGATTATAGTCAACAGGATAACAGCCAATCATAGGAACACTCAAGTTGAGAAAGAACCTTCTGGGACAGCTGAAAGATGGATTTTCTGTTTTGTTGGCGAGTTTCTTCCATGCAAGGGCTGGTGAAACAAGCACCACAGGTCGAGGCTGATACAAATATGAATCTCAGGTGCAATCTAAGATCAGCTACCATAGAGCTTTGTTTATTTTTTAAAATGGACTGTTCAGATATGGTGTTCCATACCGGGGGGGGGGGGGGCAGGAGGGAAATGCAGTAAATGAAAAGATGGGATAGAAGAATGACTTCTCTTAGATAAGCCTGAAAATTTTATTAAACATTGTTTGACCTTAAGCATGTCACCAGGAGACTTTAAGCATAACAGAGACTTCATTTCAGGGTGGAGGCTGGAGAATCTAAACAAGGGTATCTCAGTATCTCAGAATATTTATCTTTAAATGAAACCTTTAGCTATCAAAAGCATGAAAGTTTTAGGTTTCAGGAAGAGAACCCTATGAAATATGTTTGTAGCAAAGAGAAGTGTAATTATATACTTTCTGGCCTTTCCCACATTTGCTAGGCTTATTTACTTCCATCTCGAAGTACTTTCATGTCAAATGACATATTGGTAATCATTACCAGTGTCAAATCTAAGCAAGGATGAGGCACTGTGTTCCAGGGTGCCCTGGTCTCCAGGATGTCTTCTTCCTGCCGTAGACCATGCCACAGGAACACTGCTAGTCTTCTTCCCCAGAGCCCTCCTTTCTGTCTGAGAGTACGAATTAGGCCTCAGGGTCATCTGAGGTTTGGCTCAGGTCCTAGGGAGCTGGCTTTGCTACAGCATCTCCAACAGGGCTACTGGCTCAACTTCCTCGTTATGTAGAAGGAAAAAAAAAAAAAAAAAAAAAAACCTAGTCTAATCCAAGCTTCTTGAAGCATGTAGAAACTCTGGAAATGTTTTTGGATAAACATCGTTTTTAGTCACAAGACTTTTGTTTCTTTGGTTCTTTGCAGTTGGAAGGGATTAGCGGATTTCCAGAAGGCATTGAGCCTCTGTTGTACCCAGTAGTACATACTCAGTGCCACCCAATTTGAATGATTCTACCTGGGGCAGTTATTGCTGCTTATGGAAAGTTCCTTGGCCTTTTGTTAACTTTCTGTATGCCAGGAACTGCTGAAAACCTTCTTCTTACATATCAGCCACACACAGGTTTTAGGAAAATTGCTCCTGTAGCCATTCTTTTCTAAACTCAATGAATGGCAGTAATGGACAGGTCTGAGGGAGCAACTCCTGGCCGTTGCCCCTCTCTTCCTCCCACTGCCTCAAACCAGAAAGCCTACTTCTGAAGCCAGGATTATCTTCTACCAGAAACTTCAAACTCTACAAAGAAAGTGTGTATGTGTGTGCGCCTATTTGGTGATGAAAGGAGAATAATACCTTTTAAGAATTTCTTACAATGAACTCTTAATTAGAAAATTTCAGAGTTCATTTAGGTCTTAGGGGAAGTACATGGACAAAAAACAGGCCCCAAATTAGTTGGATTCTTCTAGAAATTAAATTATTCTTAGGGTTTTTTGTCAAATGGTTTTATCCTTTAATTATAAGAACAATTTTCAGCATAGGGTAAATCTTGTGAGGTGCCACTTAGTTCATTGTAGTAGAAGTTTCAAAAATGGCACCCTGGTGACTTAACAGATTTCATACCATTTTCAAAAGTGCCAAGCCTGTACTCAGACACTGGAAAAACCTGAAATGTTATCTGCATAGGCTTTAATCAGCTACTTCTTCACAAAGAGACTACAATTACAAACCCACTACAAAACCCAGGTTGCATGCCACCTTACTGAGCTCTCAGGAGCAATGACCCCTGTTCACCTTAAAGCCATTATGCCTGAGCCTTGTGTTTTACAAGGGTTTCACCTTCGCTGTGTTATTTCACCAGCAGGCTCTTATCTCAGTGGAGAGAGTCCCTGCCAGAACCCCCACTAGCATTTCAAGAACAAAGGAAGGAATTCTCTGCTTCAGCCAGAGATCTGTGGATTCAGAGACGTGAACATTAGGCTCAGGGCTGAGAACCTGGTATGAACATGACAGGTCAAGACAATCTGGTCAAACATTGCGATCCCATCACCTTCTATGTCATTGCTATTCAAAGAGCCCTTTAAAGAGCATCCTGGCATAGCATGGAATAAGAAAATATCAGTTTTACGGGGAAAGTACAGAAAAGATGACTTGCATTTCCAGAATTTGGGGCATGAGTTTAAATAACTTAAAATTGTGAGTTTCAATTCTATCCTCAATGCATTTTTATTCCTTACAGTTTTATTTCTACATTTATTATGATATCTTCCTTATGGAATTAGGGTGAGAAATAATACCAATGAGGTTATGGAACATTTTTCCTGAACAGAAGCACTGCTATTTAAATGTGAGATAAGTATTTCTTGCCTCTGAATCTATTTGTCACCATCTCAGGAGTGGAACAAGTTGGAGATTGAGGCTATCAACCCCGTGGAAGATTTACCGAGTCACTGTTCAGCCTGCCTTGCAAGAAGTGTTTCTGCAGTCAGTGTTCCACTGGTACACACACAAAGAGTCATGCTTCACAATGTGTGACACCTAGCTAGGGATCAGACATTTTTAAAAGCGTAACTAAAAGGAATATCGATTATAGCAGGCTTTTATCCCCTTATATTGGATGTTCTTTACCAGACTTTTGGATTAGTAGATGTCCAGAAAAACTAATCTTTGCAGCTACATCCTAACTGTGTGCTTGGGAATGAAATACACATGGATTCCATGAGCTGAGCACCACATTACAGGTGATGCATTTCAATTTTGGTCATACACTACATCTCCAATTCCCACTGCCTACTTATATGCCATAAGCACTCCAGGGATCAGTCTTTCCTCTCCCCAACAAAAAAGATAGCTGAACTTTTCTAAAGTTATTAGCAAATGCATTTTGTTCACAGGACAGTCTCCATCTAAATCCAAGTCACCAAGAGCTTGATGATAAAACAACTCTCCAAGGGAAGTTGTTCTGGGCTGGAGTTCCCTCACAGGGTCATGGGAGTTTTTGAGAGTCTAGATATCCAGGGATGTAAGTATAGGTGGTCTGGTCAGAGTTCACCTGTCCTGGGAAAACAGAACCACTATTCAGGATGCTTTTACTAGTGAGCAGGGAAATTCCTTGCTCTTATTCTTTCGGTGCTGCGTGGAACATTTACCTGAATCCTTGGTCACTGCTTTTCAGTGGATGCCAATAATACCTTGTTTTAGTCAAGGTTCTCTAGAGGAACAGAACCGAGAGAGAAAAAATTGGTATTAAAGGGGGATTTACTGGATTAGCTTGTGGCAGTCCAACAACAGCAGTTTGCAGGCCTGAGAGTCAAGGAACTGCGTATCTGCTCAGTCCACAAGGCTGTATATCTCAGCAATCCCAATCTGACACTGAAGGCCTGGAGGCTTCGTGGAGAGCAGCTGGTCTTCAGTCCATGTTGGAAGGCTGAGGAAACAGGGCAGATGTAGGTGAGTGAATAGCAGGGGACAATCAGGGCAAAAGCACTCACCAGGGAGCAGCACAGGCAGCCATGTGAAAGAGCTAGGTCCTCTCAGGACTTCCTCACATAAAGCCCACTGCCAGAAGGGCTGTGCACTCTGGAGGAACGACTCTCTCTGAAGGAAGGACTTGTTCTTTCAGTTCATCCTTCCTGGAAGCAACTTCAGAGACCTACTCAAGAGTGCTGCTTCCATGGTGAGCCCGACAATTTGCACCAGGGAGAGAAGGAGGCAGACGCTGAGGATGCTCAACACCTACCAAAACATAGATCCAGAAGTTCCTGAGAGCTTAACATTAAGTAGACTTAAAACACACCCACCACAGCTCAGGGAATTCTGCAGAAGAGGGAGAGCAGAAAGATTATAAGAGCCACAAAACCTGTTGGGACATCATCCCCAGAGGCACTCCTCCCTCCCTCACCTCAGTGACTGACTACTGCTCTCATAATGAGCAAAACCGCAACCCCATGGGCAACACCAGCAACCCCACTGAGGAAGGAAGGAAATGACGATACCAACACATGATGTGTCCATACAAAGTATATTTTTATTTTTATTTATTAATTTATTAGAGACAGAGAGAGGGGTGGAGAGAGAGAGAGAGAATGGGCATACCAGGGCCTCTAGCCACTGCAAAGGAACTCCAGGTGCATGTGCCACCATGTGCATCTGGCTTACATGGGATCTGGAGAATTGAACCTGGGTCCTTAGGTTTCACAGGCATGCACCTTAACCACTAAGCTATATCTCCAGTTCCAAAGTATATTTTTAATTAAAAAAAATTCCAGAAAAAAAGAAGAATGTCTCTGGATTTCTAATCTGATCAAGTTGACAATGGAATTTAACCATTACATACCTCTTGCCTGCCCCACTCCATGCCTATTCTCCATGCCTTGCCTGCCCCTTGTTCATAATCAAAATTGTTCTAGACATTGACAAACATGTCCTTAAAGGCTAAATTTCTCCCACCACGTCTCTGAAAACCAATAGAGTAAAGGAATGTTCCACAATATCCTGTTGTTAGTACTTGGGATTTCCACCTCATCTCAGTTAACATATTAGTAACAGTGTGTTACATATACTATACAGTACAGTTATAATTTGCAAATTCTTTTCACATCAGCACTATATTTAACATTCATAAGTGCCTTAAGGTATATTTGTTGATATCCTTCTTTGTGTGTATATGCATATATGTGTATGTGTGTATGGAATATGTCCTCTCTGTTTACTTTTTTTTTTTTTTTTTTTTTTTGATTTTCAAGGTAGGGTCTCACTCTAACTCAGGCTGACTTGGAATTCACTATGTAGTCTTAGGGTGGCCTTGAACTTGTGATCCTCCTACCTCTGCCTCCAAAGAGCTGAGATTAAAGGTGTGTGCCACCACACCCAGCTTTTTTTTTTTTTTTAATATATATTCTCTGTCTATGTTTTGTAGACAAGTTTTTCTTTTCTTTTTACCACTGGTAAAACCAGGTTAGCTGGCCTGTGAGCTTTGGGATTGTTCTGGTTATACCTTCCATTGTCATAGGCACGTTGAGATTACAGATGCATGTACACTTTGGTGTCTGGCTTTATGTGGGTTTTGTTGATCAAAATCATTTAAGCATGTTTGCAGAGGAAGCACCTTTAACTGTTGAGCCATGTCCACAGCTTCTGATATGCGTCCTTAAGAGTGGCTTAGAGCTAGTAAGCAATATGCTCACTTTAAATTTTTTTCTTTTATTATTTATGTGTGTGTGCATGTGTGTGCAAGTGCAGCATGGCTTCTTGACACTTCAAACACACTCCATAAGCTAGTGCCAGTTTTTGCATCCAGCTTTTGTGGATGGCTTGGGAATCGTACCTGGTGCCAGCAGCTAAAGGAAGCACCTTTAACTGCTGAGCCATCTTCCCAGTCCCAGTGATAAAGCCTGAAAGTTTGTCCTTCAGCTTCCACACTTCTTTGGCCCAGTTTGCATGTTATTGTACATTAAACTGTCTTATTGATTTTACTTATGTTAGGACTGGAAGGAATCTTTGAGGCTTTCTTATCCATCTTAGAGTTGTGGAGGAATTAAGTGGCTTGACCATGTAACAAATGTGATAAAATTAGGATTTGATAATAAAAAAGTATTTGAAATACATGTTAAAGAACAGTGAGACAGACTTTATTCAGAAACAGTGTGAGGTACAGGGACCGCTGTGAGAGAGGAAGAGAAATTGGGTTCAACTTGGCGGGGGGGCGGGGAGCAGGAATAGTGGGAATTTATAGCCAAGGAGCAGGGTGGAGGGGGTCAATGGACAGAAAATCCTGAAAGGAAACTTAAAGGTTCAGGGTGTGTAGCAGACAAGCATACATTTCTGGGATGAACCGCCAGATCATACACAGTTTGTGGGAGGAAGAAGATATTTCTTTGACGCTTAGAGATCCAGGGGAAGTTCCATAATGGCAGAAGAAACTGGCCTGCTTTCACAATTCCGTGCCTAGATAGAGCGAGAAATAAAAAGCCAACAGCAACCACACTAGCACAGACAAGCACACCTCAGCAGCCCCAGGCAAAGCTCCAGCAATTTGTTTATCTTTAGACTGGAATTCCAAATCCACCCTTACACCTTAGGGCTGGACCCTAGGATCTGCCCAGTGACACCTCTGCCCGCCAGGTATCTGGAAAGCCAAGAAGCTTTAATAAAACTTCTGAATCTATAGGGGGACATCCATTCAAACCAGCACAGAGGGGTTCTGGCCAGAGTTATCTAATAGGACTACTTGCTGTAAGCAGCCCAAGGTGACCAGGCATTACTTGAGGAATATTGCAGGAAGTAGAATGTTATTGGGTGTCTGAGGTGATCAAATACAGATGATGCGGGTTCTGGCTAAACTTCTTCAGTAGCAAGAAGCATTCTTATTAAAACTGAACAATGTTGAGTCCAACATTGAGCCCCAAAGCCAAGCCTAGTGAAAAAGAGGGTTGAAATGGTACCTGATGTTGGTTTGGTTGAGGAGAGAATCTTTGACTTAACCAGAGTCTTCAAACTTCCTAACCAATCTTCTTCTCATTTTGATCAACATGACACGAATAGATGAAGAAATGGGTAAAATTAAATAAACTTTGGAGCATGCATACACACACATGCACACACACACACACACACACACACACACAAACTGAGCACACACACTTTTCTGTGTGTCTGTTGATATGGGTGGATTTAGGAGAAAGTAGTCTAATACCCAAGCACACCTTCAGAATAATTAAGGGCTCAGAGTGCAGGGGGCACCCGCTGAGATTTCCAGGTTCTTATGTCCCAAGGGCAAAGAATTGTAGCAGGAACATGTGATTAGTAATAGAAATAGAGACCTAAAAAAGCACTGGATCCCATTTGTAGGTCATTTACATAGTACCTAGCTCTTCTGCATTTGTATATATAAAGCCCCATCCGTTTGATCCATATACCAGTCTTTCTTTGCCAGTTAGCTTCATTTATATGTTAATCTTGATGCCACTCCCTCCCGTCTCTTCTATAATATCAGTATAGTCAGAGAATCTGGAACGAGACAACTTGAATTTGAGAGATATCGTTCTTTAGAAAGCTTCACCTACTTACATATTTAGCTGACTTTAACTAAGTTGTGGTGGGGAAGAATGTCTGTAAGGACTCACTGCCATGACCAAAGTTGGTGAGGGTTAACATGGCATACCTAGTCTAACTAAGCTTGAAAAATGTGCAGCCTCACTGGACAATATGGTGGGTGGTGGGGGGAGGGGAGGGACACAAAACTGGACCCAAATGGCAATGGTACCATAAAATTCTACATCCTAAAAGACAGACTAAATGTTGAACCTTCATCAGGGCCTTAGAGGGAACACCTGAATCACAAGGCTCTGGAGAGAGTAGGATGAAGACTGACCTTAATCTTCTATTTCTCTCTCTCTCTCTTCCTCTTCTCTCCATCTCTTTTATATTATCTTTTTCTTCCTTCTCTTCTTGGGTGCTGACCTGTAACTCCCAGTACCAGCATGTGGCTAATACAATGAGCTGTTTATCAGAGAGACATACATTTCCCAAAAGAAGACAGATTTCTGTCAGAGTACTTGATGATCCACCAAAGGTTACTGGTAAGACCCTAATGCTGAAGACACCATAGGCTGTTGGTATGGAACGTGGAGTGACATGGCTGGAAGCTGGAAGAGAGTCAGCCCCCGGACAGTTAGCTCATCTAGTGCCAGAATGTACTACATGAGTGACCGGAAGAAAATGACCAACACCTGTCCAAGCAACTTGTGGTCTAAGCTACTCAGCAGCAAATAACCTGCCATGATGCTCACACAGGTGCAACAGTGGCCAACTGATTTGGCCAACTGATCTGCTCAGTGGAATGGAACCCATAGCTGGAGCTGGGAATCAAGTCAGAACCATATCCAAAAATGAGCCTGCTCTCCATTATCAAGCTCCCACCAATTGTGGGCTAGAAGAGGGACTACACATATTAAATTCTCTCTAAAAAAACAAAGGTTATCCCATTTATCTGGTTCTAACTTCACTCTCTGTTGGAGAATTTGTTTCTCTTTTTCAGATGGACACAGATTCTCAGGAAAGAACCAGCCCATCACACCTCAAAAGGGCCCCAGCTGAAATGAAGAGTAATTGGGGAAATGAGCAAGAATGCTGCTTCCTTGGTGAACCTGGTACCAGCACAAGGATGAAGGAGATAGACACAGAGAATACTCAACTCCTACCAAACCAGATATCCAGAGACAGAGAGGCTCCCAAGACCTCATCATTGAAGTAGACCTAAAATGAGCCCAACATGGCTCAGGGAAATTTGTGGAAGAGGGGGCGGAAAGATTGTTAGAGCCACACGTTGGGACATTATGCACAGAGGCATTGCCTCTTACCCATAACTGATGGTTAACCCCAGAATTCATGACTCCTATTCCCCAACAAAGAGGGTCCCTGCAGAGGGGGGAAGACAGGGAGGAGGCTAACCATGGTACCAACATGACTGTATACACTGTGTAACTGAAAAAAAAAAAAGGTGTGCAGCCTCACCCCACCCCACTGCCATTAGTCTCTTTGTCATGGTTTAGGCATCTTATCCCCTGGGAAACTACCCTTCCTTATCCCTCACTACCCCTCAGCACTCCTCACTACCTCTCTGCACCCCTCACGATCCAGTGGCTGCTGGGTTAGTGCTCCTTAGCTTTTCTCTCATATCAGGGTACCATTGTGGCACCTGACACATTCCATTATAGTTTTGTTTCCCCTATGGTTTGTTAGTGTCTTGATGACAGGAACCTCATTTTTACTAATTGTTGTGGGCATTTGAGGAGTGGAGGGAGTGACTGAATGTAGAATAACAACTCACTACAGTGTCTCTGACTGATGATAAGGTTCTGCAAGGACATTTGGGATAATGATAGTTCTGGCACTGTGCTCATTGAGCTCCCATATCCCATGCTTGTCTGGACTCTGGAGGGGTCTTTCATAGTAGACAACATGCCCTGCAAAATCATCAGCTCTGTGAGGCTCATGCTAAATGATTTCCTACTGAAAGTCATTCAACAGTGATCCCATCAATGGCTGTACATAGAGAGGGTCAGAAAATAGCTGGAAGCAGATGGAAAGAAGCTTGACTCATTTTGCCAGAGCACAGCCCAGCAGCTTGAACCCAAAGGACTTCTGTCATAGGAGTTGGGAGACCATAATGGCCCCCATGATGTGGGAGTTTTGAGTCCAAGGGGGGGAATTAGATGTCCATAAAAATGCAGGAGACCCCAGGACTGTAGACCTCAACTTCAGGTCCTTGTGCAAGTTATGCAAGAATTGAAAACATGGTCTCAGAGAAAGGTAAATTATGAATTATGAGATTTCATTTACAGAGGGTTAGCATCCAAGAGAAGGCAAGCACGAAGGCCCAAGCCCAAAGAAGTTCTTCTCCTTCCCGGCCTGGTTGGGAACGGGCAGGGGAAATGGAGAAAATGACCCTAACTGGGAAAATCCCTCTGAGGAAGGGGCTCACCCATGTGGAAGGCAAAGCAAGAAAGTCCAAGCCAGAAGATTCCCCTGGCATAAGGCGTCAGGGAGGACTAAGAGAGAGTGAGGCGCTCACAGCTTCAAGAGAGATCCCTCAAGTAGCAAAGCTGGAAGGTGACTTGGAGAAAAAGAATTCAACTCTCCTTCTCAGGCTAGGTTAGGGGATACCAAAAAGATTCCCCTTACTTAGGGAAGAGCAAATTAAGACAGCAGTAAGGAACCAAGGGCTCAGAGGGCAGGAGAGGGTCACACATGTGGTGAGGCTCATTTATATAGGTCAAACATCCAATTAGGATGGGTGTCATCAAACTCAGATGTGTAAGGAAGGGACCTTATTGGTTGATGTGTTCAAGAGGCTGACTCAGGAAGGGCCAGCCCTCAGGTGTGCTGAGCTGAGTAAGGAAGCAGGAAGCTGCTGTAGTGGGGCTGTTGATAGCAGCCATATGGGATGAGGCTGAATCAGATGCAGGTTCTAGTCTTGCCAAAGCAATCAAAGTGTTTCAATGGGCCTTTCCTTAACTACCTACCTACCAGATAAGTGCTCTTGCTCCTAACTCTTACCACCAGAAGGTTTTAGTAAGAAGGCTACTGTGTGTGTGTGTGTACACGTAGGAACATAGGAGTAAGGAGGGCAAAGCCGATTCCTCCAGAAATTCAGAATTGATTGTGGCTGTTCAGTACTATCAAGCAGATTATGTCAGTCTTGGAATAAATATCAGAAAAAGGGAAAAAGGTATTATGAGGAGGGGAAGCTTTTAAAGAAAGACTAATTATTGTGCTTAGGCTGACAGCCATTCTAGTAATCCTCACTACACCCCAACTCCCTAACCTCTTACCTCATGTGGAAGAGGAAGTGTCAAATCCTATAAACTGCACACTTGCAACGAAGGTGGGGGATTGTTTGCCAGGCTGGGCTGTCGAGAAAACCTGTGTGCTCTATGCTAATCGTCCTCTTGTCATGCACACTGAAGCTGTGTTTCTATGCCCCCAAAGTCTTTGCTATGCAAATCAAACCACAGGGGCACTTTAACATGTAAATCACATAATCTCCCTCACGTGGGATGAATTGAAGGGATTTTAAACTCCTTGACTGTTGGGAGGTAATGAACATACTTATTTAAACTGGCATTATTGCACTGGGCACAGCTCCGACTCTGGGCTTCATTCTGTGATGTAGCCCTGCCAAAGGAGAGCTGGTATGATTATTAATGTTGCTGTCAAGGGAATAAGATGATCCCAAACCTGAGAAATTCTCCCCCACCTCAGCAAGGAAAATACGGCTGTCACCAGAAGCTACAAAGTTCTGGGTTTGCCTTGACGTATGGTGGGCCTTTCTACCTTGATTAGTGGAGGAGCACTGACTCTTCTTGGGGAAGGACTGTTTTCAACTTGTACAGGTGAAAGGAGCCCAGGAGAGACATAGACATTTTAGGGCTTGTAGGTGGAAGGGATCTAGGCTGGGAAGATGATCTGGGGCAGCGCTTGTGAGGCGGGGGAAGACTAGGAGTCTACCAGCTGCCTGTGCTACACCTGATCCTTAGTTTGGACTAAAGTCTCTTATTCACCTCATGCTAGCTTGCTTTCCATAAAACAGGGACAATGACAGGGAGCAGCTACTAGATCCTATTTGTAATGAGAGCCGAGCTGCCTGGACAAGATGTGCTTGTCCTGAAATGAAGTGTGATTCCATAAAAATGTGTGATCTCTTGAAACAGCCTACCTAGTTTTGCAGGATGTGGTACCGGATTTATTTGTTGGGAACAAATTGATGAGAACAATATTTTGGCCTTACGGCACTGAGCTTAAGCAAAGCACAGTACAAAAGTGACTTCAGCTCTTGCAAGGCTTTTGCTCTCCTTCTGTGTGTTTGAAGATTTTGACAATTCTAACGTGCTCGTTTCAGCACTACCTGTGTGTGCGCGCATTCCCCAACTGGGCACACTTCCAAAATGTCTTTTGAGCTGTGTTTGGACCACATACATTTCCCCATAGAAACAATAGCTACAGGGCTTCTCGGATGGTAGACAAAAATTGATCTCACCCAAATGTGTGTTTGCAATTAAGGCTTGCAAGAGAAATTAGAAGAAAGTATTAGAAATCCTCTTTCTAACAAACACAAAAATCACATAATACCCATGAGCTGCCAAGCCTAAAATCACCTGACCCAAAGCTGAAGCTGCCTGCCCAAGTCTGACAAGTACTGAATGCCCCTAAAACACCACCACCATTTGAAGGAAGGAGGAGGGTCATGGAGGTGTTAAAGGTAGATAAATGACTTTGAGCCAGGCTATTTCTACCTCTTGGTTCCTCACATTATTAAGGTATTGTAGATGCTTTGAGGTCTCATGTATACCTCTTCTTGCCCAAGAAACCCAATAGCCAAATGCAAGGAGCATTGTTGCTGGTGTTCAAAGCAAGCCTCTTAATTCCTTGTAAAGTCAGCTTTTGTTAAAGTTCAACCCAATTTAACTTGTTATTCTACCTAAAAAACTTTAACGTCACCTCCTTCCACAAAGTGAGCCTAACCATGTTTACCAGAAATTACATGTGCATCTGTTGCAGCCAGCTTCACTTTGCTGGGACAAATATCCAACCAGAAGCAGCTTCTGGGAGGAAAGTGGTTTATTTCAGGATTACAAATTCCAGGGGAACACTATCAATGGTGGAAGAAGCTGGCTCACTCCATACATCCAAGCAGACAGACAGCACCAAATAGCCATCAAACACCAAATACCAGCAAGCACACAACATCAGACCTCAATCCACTGTCCACACACCTTAGGAATGGACTCAAGATCCTCCCCCAGTGATATGCTCTCTGAGGCAGGAATATGCCTGCTAGGGGCTCAAGTACGAGGTTTAGTAAAAAAAAAAAAATACATGACTGTATGGGGCCATACATTCAAACTACCACAACATCTTGATCTCTAAGGCTGTTTCCACCTATCTCAATCTGACAGATGAGCATATGAGTATAAGTAGATATGAAGAAGTGGTTATTGGTAATGCAAGGCCAGATAGTTGATCTAGAGGAAAATGGAGGCCTATACTAATATCTACCCTGGCACAGAATTCTGTAGTGAGGATGATAATAGCTATTCTGGCAGGGGAAATGTTTGATGCTAATTCTATATGAAAGAAATACAATGAACTCCTTCCTTTTTCCAACTAGTCACTCTTCTATTTTGGCATGGTTCCATGGAAGAGAGATGGGAGATGAGAACAAAAGAAAGCAATGGGAAGAGATTATGATCAAAATGCATTATGTATATGTATATAAACTGCAAATAAAAGTCCTAGGTAGGGGCCAGAGTGGTAAAGGCACTTGCTTACAAAGCCTGCTGGTGGGGGTTTGATTCCCAAGCACCCACATAAAGTCTGATGCACAAAGTGGTCTGGAGTTAATTTGCAGTGACAAGAGGCTCTGGTGTGCTCATTCTCTTCTTGCAAGTAAAAATATTAAAAAACAATTTTTTTGGTAAAAAGGAAAAGATATGCAATGATGAAAAGTAGTTCCATTCTTAAGCAACAAGTGGAAGGATTCAGGTGAGCTGGTCTGTGAGGCCTTCACTGTTGATCTTATTCAGAGTTTCCACTCGGTTGGACAGCATGGTACTGTTGCTGAAGCAATTGCAAAGCCTTGCTTTCTAAGGAGCCTCTCTTGTCCAAGATTTGTGTTTCTGATATTCAAGATCATATAACAACTCCCCTCCAAATGACTTCTTGATGCCAGCTGTGATCAGTAATGATGCTCAGTCAGAGGATCTGGGATTAGGACTAGTTTCCCTTGTCAGTTTTAGGCCTGGGTTTTTGCTGTTTCTTATTCTCATTCATAGTATTATCATACTGAGCTTCTTTCAAATACATCTTAAAGAAACAGATAGCATCAAAATGACCTACCCATCTGCTTCAAATGCTGAGACTAAGGCATATCCAAAAAGCAGTAGACTTTAAAAAGAGCATGTTTATAATAATGTGGGTGGCTAAGAGGCATAAGGCTAGCATCCTGAGGTCAGAGTGTAACAATCTCTCCTGCTTGGCTGGCTGGAGAGGCACGCCCAAGAAACTGGCTGTCAGGGTCTATCAACTCTTATTTTCCAAGTCTTTTTTATTGAAGACCAGATATGGTGCAGTGCTATTACAGATCTCGGAAAAGAAAAACAATTTGAAGGCCAAAACAAGAGAACTTGACCTGACATGCTCAGCAGACCCCTGAACAAAACATTATTTCATGCTTTGATGTTTAGCTATTGTTTTCTGGAAGGATGAAAAATGTAAAATTGCAGTGGCGAAACCTATCCAAAGACCAGTAGCTTGTAGGGAGTGCAAGAATCCACACACCTCTTCTGGTGGCCCGAGAGGAGGAGCTGAACTCAGTCTCCACATACCAGCTCTGTGTCAGCTAGTGAGGAGCTAACAGATACCAGGGTGGAGTCTTAGATAAGCAAATCTCTTGGGTTATAGACGAGTTTTTTTTTTTCTTTTTAATATTTTATGTATAGCAGAGAGAGATAAAACGAAGAGATACAGACAGAGAGAATGGATGTGTCAGGGCCTCCAGGTGCTGCAAAGGAACTCCAGATACATGCTCTACTTTGTGTCTCTGGCTTTACATGGGTACTGGGGAATCAAACCCCAGGGCCAACAGGCTTTGCAGGCAAGTGCCTTAATCACTGAGCAATCTCTCCAGCCCTAGAGGAGGGTTTTACAAAGATTATGACAGAGAATGGCTTTCTTAAAAATAAGAATCTTTCTAATGATTATTGTTTTATGTGTTTGTATGTTCATGCTGGGAGTGGGGAATATATGGAGGTCAGAAGACAATCTCGGGGTGTTTCTTTCTTCCTCCCACCTTCTTTATGAGACAGAGTCTGTCTTGCTGGTTTTTTTTTTTTTTTTTTTTTTTTTTTTTTTTTTTTTTTTTTTTTGCCACTGTGTGTGCTCTAATCTAGCTGGCCCACAAGCTTCAAGATCCCCCCTGGCTCAGTGCTCTGTGTTCCATTGCCATATGTGTATTGGCTTTACATCAGTACTAGGAATTGAACTCAGGCCAGCAGGCTTGCAAACAAGTGCCTTTAACCACTGAGGAATCTCCCCTGTCCCTCTAATAATTTATTAAAATCAGTAAGAAACAGTGAAGAAAAAACCCACTGATTTAAAACTATGGGTACATTGTCATGGTAAGATGAGAAGTATATGATCCTCCAAAAAGTTCTATTATTTTTCACATTGTATGTGTTTGTGAGTGTAATCTGTATGCATGTGTACACATGTTTATACATGTCTGGCCACTCATGTGAGTGTGTGAGACCAGAGGTCAAAGGTCAGTTGTATTCCTCACTTGTTCTCCACCGTATTATTTGAGACAGAGTCTCTGGCTGAACCTGAAACTCCTGGATTTAACTAGACAAGCTACTATGTTAGCCCCAGGGATCCCCTCAATCTGCCACCCAGTGCTGGGATTACAGGCATTCTCCATGCCCAGGACTCACATAGGTGCTAGAGAGCCAAACTCAGGTCTTCATGCTTGTGCAGCCAGGATCTCACTGACTGAGTCACCTCTCCAGCTGTTCAGAACAGTTCTTAACCCATCACTTATAAGACCAATACTACTGAGTGCCAACCAGTAGTAACGCCAAGTACATGTTAGCAAGGCTGAAGAAGTGAAATTTCCTCCTGATTGTTTGCAAAACATTCTACATAGAACAATTCCAGTTATAAATCTTTATATTTTAGGAATATTATAGTAGTTCAATTCATCTCAGAGTAAACTCTAAGCTTATTTAAAAAATATTTATGTATTTGCAAGCAGAGAATGGGAGAGGAAAAAAGAGAGAATGAGCACATCGGGCATCTTGCCACTGCTAACAAACTCCAGATGCGTGCACCACTTTGTGTATTTTGCTTTATGTGAGTACTGGGGATTTGAACCAGGGACATCAGTTTTTGTAAGCAAGTACATCTAACTGCTGAGCCATCTCTCTAACCCTAAAATCTAAGCTTCTTATGAGGGCTTATAAAAGGCTCTATGTGACCCTGTCTCCTATTAATCTCATCCAGTCTATGCCCTTCATCTTAGGTTCTATTCAATGTGGACTGTGAACTCACCTTACTCTCCTTGTATCTGCTCTTCTCTTTGTCTGGGAATCACTTAATATTTCCCCATACCCCTTTCAACACTCCCTTTGCCATGCTAATTCTTATCCATCCTGTGTGTCTAATATTAAATTTCATTTTCCCTTACAGTGCCTCTGATTGGGTTAGGTGTTCCAAAAAATACTCTGAAATTTTCTTATTGTATTAGTTGGCTTGGACTGCAACAAAAAATAGTATAGACTGAGTGACTTTACCAGCAGAAATTAATTTATTCACAGTCTGGAAATTAATACAATTGCTACTTCCTGCCTCCATTATCACCCTAAATATCTATGGATTCCGTATTTGTGGATTTAGTCAATGGAAATTGTTTACATTCTACTTTCACTGAACATTTACAGACTTTTATTCTTGTGTTTGTTTCCTAACAATAGTGCAGATCAAGGTTTTGCATAGCATCCAAATTGTATTACATATCATGAGTAATTTAGTGATGATGACAAGCATCAGACAAGATGTACAGTTAGGTTGTCTGTAAATATTATGCCATTTGATGTAAGGGACTTGAGCATCTGCAAAGTCCATAAGCAAAGGGTTCTGGCAGCAATCCCGTATGGATAGATAGCAAGGGCTGAATGTGCCAGGTGAAGTGCCTATTCTGTCAGTTTCTGACAAGGACTTCCTGGCTGGCTTGCCATTGGCTACCTTCTTGATCTGTCCTTTCATGGGACTTTTCTGGTCCGTCTTTCTTTCTTTCTTTCTTTCTTTCTTTCTTTCTTTCTTTCTTTCTTTCTTTCTTTCTTTCTTTCTTTTTTTTTTGAGGTAGGGTCTCACTCTAGCTCAGGCTGACCTGGAATTCACTATATAGTCTCAGGGTGGCCTCAAACTCACAGTGATCCTCCAACCTCTGCCTCCTGAGTGAGTGCTAGGATTAAATGCATGTGCCACCACGCCTGGCTTTCTTCTATATATTATATGCACGTGAATCCTACTCAGTGACCCAGTGATTATGACTTCGTTTAGCCTTAGTTGTGTCCATAAATGCTCTCTCTATAAATATAATCACATATGAATTGGGAGAAGGCACAGATATTCATTCCATAGCAACCATGTTTCTTATCCAGGATACACAGAAGTTGTGTAAAGGTCCTATGGGGTCGCCACAGTATGAGTGGTGCCTTTTGAATAACACACTCATCATATTGTACCGTAACTGATTGTTTTCCTGTTTCTGTCCCTCACAATAGCTTATGCTTCACTTGGTCATTATCTTTTGGCTATATTCTCAGTACCCTTGTCACAGGACACATTTTCCTAGGGGTGATTTGAGCACGTCTTCTCCCCAGATAAGACACAAATGACAGACCAACGGACAATTACACCCAAGCCAGTTTTGGTGAACCAATGAATTTATTGGGGTTACTGACAGAGCAGGGTATGGGGTTCCTTACAGGAGCAATGGATGCCTCAAACACATTTGCACCATGAGAAGTCTCATCCCACCCTGATGAAGACCTCCCCATCGCTTCTTTAACGCAAAGGCAGCTGCACCGCCAGAAAGCCCACTTCAGCATGGGGGATGACACAAGGAAGCTGCGTCTCTGGAGCTCCCTGCACATGCTATGGCAGCTCAATGACAGTCTCCTTCCCAAACAGTTGTTGCCCTTTTATTTAGCCTTACGGCTGAGTCTTGCAATTCTTTTCCAGACTTGTTGACTTCCTGAGTTTCTGGAGCTTCCTGCCCCTCCTGGTGAGGGAGGACTGGTTCAGTTTCTAATTAACATAACTTTAGGGAGTGGTTGAGTGACCTTTAAGTGTCAGGTCCCCCTGACCTGACTTCATGAATCAGAGCCTTCTTCCATTCATCAATTCAGAGGAATCTATTGCACAACAGTCCTTCACAATGCAGTAGAAACAGACACTCAGTGAACATTTATTGTCCTAGACAGCTAGACCACAGCAGGATCACGTGACTTATGTTCTGTTCAGTTGTGAGCAGATAATTTGGGTGGATCACAGCCTTTGGGTGGTGAAGCTACATTAGCTATGTGAGCCCATCTTATGGCTTTACAAATGATGTCTTCAAGGTTACCCCCTCTAAAAAGGTAATTTAGTTTTTTTCTGTCTGACACATACTTTCCTCCCCAATTATATCTTTCTGTTTCAGCCTGCTTTTGCCTCTTGTATTTCATGGGTTCTGACTAATCTTGAGCTCACATCTTGACTCCTCCAAATATTTTTGTGAAACATAGATAGAAACAAATTCATCAAAGTCAAGACTTGACCAAGGCAATTTGGTAAGGCAGAGACAAAGCTTAACAGGAAACCAGTGTATTGATCATTGCATGGGGGCGGTGCCTGTAAGACTTTCAGGGATCTCTGGGCTTGACTGGTTCTTGTGAGGGCAGGGGTGACCTGGGGTGGGGAAGTGGAAGATGAAAAATCATTTTGTTTACTAAAAAGAGAAATCAGAGAGCCAAGGAAGAGTATGATCATTAGCATGTACAAAGTACCAAACTAAGTTAGAATAGTCAAAAAAAAAAAAAAAAACAGAATTATCAAAATTCCTAAAGATTACAGTTAGTTGGAATATACAGACTAATACAAAGTTGACTTCTGGGCTGGAGGAATGGCTTAGCGGTTAAGGTGCTTGCCTGCAGAGCCAAAGGACCCTGTTTCCATTCCCCAGGACCCACGTAAGCCAGATGCACAAGGTGGTTCATGCATCTGGAGTTTGTTTGCAGTAGCTAGAGGCCCTGATGTGCTCATTCTCTCTCTCTCAAATATATTAATAAATAAATAAGTAAATAAATATTTAAAAAGTCAACTTTAGGTATACACAGAATGTGCCAAGACTTTAACTCATCCACATAGCTTGGCTGTTAGCAGCTCAAATGAGAGCAATCACTCTGGGAAAAATGGCAATGAGGTGAGTTAAAACTTGTTCTAAGTGGATGGCTTTGCAAAGGTTGACTTGCAAGTGTCTTTCAAATTTGTCGTTTGTACTCAAAGCCATAGGGCTAGGTTATTTGGTTATCTCTTCAATTTTATTTTTTAAATGATACAACTAATAGAATTACCTCTAAAATACAAATGGAATATATGTAATAAAAGTGAAATGGCATTAGGTACAAAAATAACATTAATTATAAAAAAAATCTTTATTTAAGCTGGGCATGGTGGTGCACACCTTTAATTCCAGCACTCCGGAGGCAGAGGTAGGAGGATCACTGAGAATTCAAGGCCACCCTGAGTCTACATAGTGAAATCCAGGTCAGCCTGGGCTAGAGTGAGACCCCACCTCAAAAAACAAAACAAAACATTCTTTCCGCCCCCTCTTCCTCAAAATTTCCCTGAGCCATGTTGGGTTTATTTTTGGTCTGCTTCAGTGATGAGGTGTTGGGGGCCTCTGAGGCTCTGGGTCTCTGATTTGGTAGGAGTTGATTTTTCTCTGTGTTGTTCTCCTTCCCCCTTGTGCTGGTATCCGGTTCATCAGGAAAACAGCACCCTTGCTTGTTTCGTCAATTTTTCTTAGTTGCAGCCGGGGTCCTTTTGAGGTATGATGGGGTGGCTCTCTCCTTAGGATCTACATCTATCTGAAAAAGAGAAGCAGATTCTCCAACGGAGAGTAAGTTAGTACCAGGACAAATGAGATAACCCTTACTTTTTTTTTTTATAGAGAATTTAATAGGTGTAGGCCCTCTTGTAGCCCACAATTGATGGTAGCTTGATATTGGAGAGTGGGCTTATGTTTGGATATGGTTCTGACTTGTTTCTCAGCTCCAGCTATGGGTCTCATCTTTATTTAATTATTTGGAAAGCAGAAAGAGATAGAAGAGAGACAGAGAGAGAGAGAGAAAGAGAATGGGCACACCAAGGCCTCTAGCCTCTGCAACTCCAAATCATGCTCCTCTATGCATCTGGCTTTATGTGAGTACTGGGGAATGGAACTTGGGTTATTAGGTTTTACAGGGTGTTGGAATCAGCTTTGTGTTGCTGGTAGAAAACACTCGACCAAAAGCATGTTTTGGGAGGAAGGAGTTTGTTTTGGCTTATAGACATGAGGGGAAATACCATGATGACAGGGAAAACTGATGGCATGAGCAGAGGCTGGATGTCACCTCCTGGCCAACATTAGGTGGACAACAGCAGCAGAAGAGTGTGCCAAACACTAGCAAGGGGAAGTTGTCTAAAACACTCACAAGCTCAAGCCCAATAATGAATCACCTCAAGGAGGCTCCAATTCCCAAGTTGCCACCATCTGGGGACCTAGCATTCAGAACACATAAGTTTATTGGAGGACACCTGAATCAAACCACCATATCCTGCCACATAGCCCATAAACTCATAACCACATATGATGTAAAATGCAATGTGTTCAGTCCAACTTTTAAAATCCTCAAATATGTCTGTAGTCCAAAGTCTTTTAACTGAGCCATAAAAAAACACAACAATCAACAGCAACAACAGAAAAAACAACACCAAAATGGCACAGAATAAACCTTCACACTGCAAAAGATGGCACTGAAATATTCAACCGATGCAAGATTTAAAACAAACAGGGTAAACATGACACTCTGTAGCTCCAAGTTGGAAAACTCTAGTCAGTAGTCTCCAAGCTTGATAATTCTAACCAGTGACAAGTCTCCAGAGTTCCAATTCCATCCCTCCAGCTAGGCTACTTGCAGGCCCAGAAAACTTCATCTGGTGCTGGCAGCTTTCCTTGGCAGCCATCCCATAGTCCTGGCATCTCCACTGGGTCTCCACTGCAACCCGTGGTTCATCCTCATAGTTCCATTGGGCCTCCACACAGGTAATCCAACAAATCTGTTTCACAGGGCCCATGGCCATTTTTCAGTTACAAAACCATGTTTTAAATTCAATGACCTTCTCTTTCTTGCATTTGTTATACTTCATAGTACCTGATGGGCTACCAATTTGTTAATCTAGGGGGAATAAAGCAGACTTTGAAGAACAGGACACTTCTTCAGCATTCAGATCCCTTTAAAAGAGTCTGTATTCTTCCTGTTATCCCAATGCCGATCAGCTAGCCCAATTTCAATGGTTCTAACCTCTCAAACAATTGCAGCTGAATGGGCAGCAGTTTTAGCACAAAGATTTCCTTTTTTTTTTTTTTTTCTGTGCCATATCTTTCTGTTTACACCAGTTCACTTCTACAGAATGCAACTCTGTACAAGTCCTCAGAACACAGGCACAAACTGCTTCTAACCCGGTCCATGCAAAGCTCTTTCTTCCCCTCATAAGCCAAACCTCATATTCCATAGTCCTTACTGAATTCAGGTCTTTCAACTCTGTCCACAGTAGTCCATCAAACTACTGTACTCACAGCACTGCAAGGCATTTCTTAGGTAAAGGTTTCAAATCCTTCCATATTTCTCCCTCATGTCAGTTCCAAATGACCAAAGCCACTGTCAGATTTCTAGTAGTGACTTAGGCCACTTCTCACTACCAATTCTACTGTTACAGTCAGTTTCATGTTGCTAGCATAAAAAAACCCAACCAAGAGCAGCTTTTGGGAGGAAAGGGTTTATTTTGGCTTATAGACTATAGGGGAAACTCCATGATGGCAGAGAAACTGATATCATGAGCAGAGGCTGTATAACACTTCCTGGCCAATATAAAGTGAATTACAATAGCAGGAGAGTTTGCCAAACACTGACAAGGAGAAGCTGGTTATAACATCCATAAGCCTGCCCCCAGCAAGGCATCATATCCAGGAGGTTCCAGTTCCCAAATTGCCATCAACTGGGGACTTAGAACTCAGAACACATAAGTTTATGGGGATACCTGAATCAAACCAGCACAGCGTGCAAAAACGCCTTAGCTGCTGAGCTATTCCTACAGCACAAATGATGGTAATTTTAAAACAGAAAATTATACAACACATACTATTTTGTGACTTCCCTTTGCTAGTGAAAAATATGAGTAAGGTCTTTTTAATGTCTTCTTTCCCTGCCTGGACTTTGGTTATAGACAACTATACTGACCTCTGGCTTCTTACAGTCTATCCTTCTCCTAGTTGCTGCCAGGAACATTTTAATAAGACGTGCATGCATGTATGTCCCTTCTTTCTTAGAGTATTTCATTGGCTCCTGTACCAACTAGAAATGCTTTAGTTTAGGGTAGTGATAAGAAACAAGCCCCAAACTATCCTAAATAACAAATAGTATTATGGTCTAGGGAGACAGCTCAGTCAGCAAAGTGCTTCCCTCACAAGCAAGGGGACCTGAGATCCATTGCCAGTCTTTAAGTAAAATGTCATGCATGGTGGCACATACTTGTAACCCCAGTTCTGGGAAGATGGGGAAAAATGGATCTCTGGGGCTTGCTACCCAGCTAGTCCAGACTAATTGGTGAACTCAAAGCCAATGAGAGACCCTGTCTATGAGGAGGTAGAGGATTTTACTAAGGATGACATCTGAGATTGTCAATCACACACACACACTAAAACACAAATTGAATTATATGTCTCAGAGCAGTCTGAGGACTCGAACCAAACATCACAGCCCTCATGGCTTACAGAGCAGAAGATCTTTTCCCAGCATTTCTGGAAGATGGAAGTCCAAGATCAAAGTATCACAAAGCAGGCTGGGGCGATGGCGCAGGGGGAAAAGTGCTTGTACAAACCTGAGGGTCTGAGTTCTGATCTTCAGCATGCATGCAGAATGCTTGACATGGTAGCATATGCCTGTAATCTCAGCATTGGGCGTATAGAGACAGGAGGATCCCCCAAGACATGCTGGGTAGTTGATCTAGCTGATTCAGTGACTCTCGCTGAGCCAGTCTCAAAAAACAAAAAAGGCAGAAGAGCAATTGAGGAAGACACCCGACATTGACCTCTGGCTTCCGCTTCCACACGCATGTGCACCCACGTGCACACACACACCAGCACACATGTGTGCCCACACACATATGAACATATAGGCATTTACACCAAACATGTAAACAAACACCAAAAACAAAAACAAACAAAAGAACTCAACAAAAAAATGGTATCAACACACTTGGCTTCTTCTTTGATCTCTCTTCCTGGCTGGTGGATGCTATATCCTCAGGTGCCAATCAGATGGGACTTGCAACCACACACCGAAGGAGAGATTTTAACTTCACCATGTCTTGGAAGACTTTAGCTCCAAACACAGCCAGTTTCTGAGGCTCCAGGCTTTCAAGCTTCAAAAATGAATGGATGGGATAGGTAAGCTTATAACCATCACTTAATTGAGAATCTTGTATAGGTGGACTTCAGGCAAAAGCTTGACCCAATTCTCCAATCCAGCCATTAGGAGCCTGTTTTTACTTATCCTCAGCCTGCCTGCTACGTCATCAGCTTTACCTCAAGGCTGTCTTCCTTCCCATTCCAATGCTTTCCGTACAGATAGCCCATCATTGTGTAGAAGCACACGAATCGAACTTGGATGTGCAGTGGCGAAGGTAGGCTCAGGTGCATATACATTTTGTTTTTTTAACTTCATTTTCCTGTCACATATGTATTCCATATATTATGGCAGTCATGATCTTATCTTTCCATGATTATTTTGTACTTTCTCGTGTCCCTTTTCCCTTTTGTGGAATGATCTAAATTGGATATGACCTCTGTGATGCCTCTAGTAGCCCTTCTATCACCAGCAGGGCTGCTGTGTTTGAATTTTTTTTAAGGTAGGATCTCTTTCTAGCCTAGGCTGACTTGGAATTCATTATGTGGTCTCACCTCTATCTCCTGAGTGCTGGAAGGAAAAGCGTGCACCACCATGTCTAGCCTGAACTTTTAAGGTTGTCCATTAAATAACTTCACGGTGTCATCACTCATGTAGACTCTGACATGAGTATGGTCTCCTGGATTGTGTACTGTGAAGCCTTTATAGCTGTGCATGGTGGCTTTGGCCTGCTTTCCCCAATATCACATGACAGTTTCATGATTTACTTAAAACTCTGTCATCCTTCTAGTGTGTGAGCCTCCCTAAGGTAACAGCAGATCATAACAGTAATTGTGTTACTTTCATTCCTAGATTTGCATCCTTTTTCTCTATCAAGTATTCAGAACACTAACATTTTTTAAATGAGAGGTAAAGCATTTTTTTAATTATTTTCATTATGTTTTAGCAGAGACAGCTGAGGCTCAGAAACATTTTGCTGTTTATCCAGAGTCACTTAGCTATGTAGCTGATATGTAACAAAATTTTCCCTCTTTCTCTTTCTCTGTCTTTCCTTCTCCCCTCTGCCCCTTCCTCTCACACGCACACTGGTGTTTCTGAGCTCTGATAAATGGTGGACATGAAGTTTCAGCACTGAGAATGGACCTGTCTTTTGCAGTTGCTTTAGCTGCGTAATGGCAGCTAAGCCGCTCTCCTTCCTTTCAGAGTGCTGACGAGGAAGTCAGATTATACACCTGAGCAGAGGGTGTGAAGCAGAAACTCATGTACTGTGCAGACATGGTTCTTATTTTATAGCCACAGCTTGGTATTAATAGCTTCCAATTCCTTAATTAACCCACAATACATGTTTTAATTAGGTGCATGTTTTAATATTTTTGTTGCTGCAAAACAATATGGCATCTTAAAACACATTTGCAAATCCATGCTGCGGCCCCAAAGAAAGCATGACAAGTCTAGTCCTAGGGCCCAGGGAAGGGTCAAGACAAGCAGCTTTGCCGTTAGTTCTCATTAGCTGAATTCAAATTCCAGTGGCGATAATACACACTTTTTCAGCTACATATAGATCCTGCCTCTATAAAAGTGAACAAAAATCTATAAATGTAATCACCTCTCCCTTGTCAACTAATGTAACACAGTGGTATCTATAAAACAGTTTCTTTAGTTGCTTTTGTGTGATTTATTCCTCCTGGCATGGATCAGGATATGAGCAGCATTATGTTTCAATAGATCCTTTCTGCAGCTTTTAACCAGTTACAAAGGGTGTCTGTCTACCTGCACACAATCTTGCAATAGAAATGAAATAGGCTTTTAAGACCCGAAAGAAAGGAAAATAGAAGACTGGGGGCAAATTGCCATTTCATCATTTGGTGAGGCAAATATTATATATCTGGGAAAAAGATTTTTTAGCAGTCTGAAATTTATGAGTGTCTAAAGGTGTTTTGTTTGATTGTGTAGCAGGGTTTTAAAAGGAAGGGACTATAGATTTTTATCACCCTCCCACAGATAAGGTGAGTTTAATCTGTTATAAATTAGACTTTCCACTTTCAGAGCTGGGAGAAGAGTTTTCTCTCTTCCTTTTGGTATTTAAAATCAGAAATAATACAGACCTCACTACCCAGGGACCTGCCTGTTTGCCTGGGGTTTTGTCGCTACAACTGAGAAGGGCAGCGATCTGACTCCCAACGTCAGTCAGAGGGGATGCAGGGCTTTTGTCCTGTGTTCCTGAGGCTGCCTGGAAGTATAGTCCCTCTGAAGTTGTGCCAAGGCACATCACTAAATAAGAAGGAGGTACTATCAGGACAATGAATGGCTTTTTTCCACAGAAGCTTGCTAAAGGGATCACTTCCTTTTTGAAAGTTATACAAACCTGGTAGGAAATGAGTAAGTAAATAAGTAAGGGAAACATCAACTGACATACTTCCGGAGACTGAAAATACATCCCAGAGCAGGACTTCTTCTGTATTTGTCAACTGTATGTATCTTGATCCCAGGTTTGCTTCTCACAGGCACTCACGAGAAGGAATCAGAGAGGACTAGCTGACTGCAGCCATACCATCCTGGATGTGCCCAGGGTCCTCAGAGAGGAATACCTACCAGGCCCTGGTGTTTGTGAGACTAAAAAATATATACTTGGTCTCTACAACCTTGCTTAAAGCCAGACAACAGTACAGACATTTTAAAATAGACAGCCATCATGAGTGTAAAAAACCTTGGCCTGACTTAGATAAGGAACTAGCTGGCTAACATGCTGACCTCTGCTTCTGTAAACCTTGCTCGCTTGCTTAACTGCAGCACCCTCCACCCAGACTTCAGACTTCTGGGAAGCCCCCACCCCAGGACATTTCAGAAATACTGAACCGTAAGACATCTGGCCTCTTGCAAAAGATAAGATTCTGCAAACAGTCTGCTGACCAGAGGTCTGTTGACCAGAGTTAAGCAACTAAAAATGTTCCTGCGCGTGCCTTCTTGGAACCAATCATTTTAAAAGATACAATGTGATGTAACCCTTTTGTCCCCTTCCCCGCTCTTTTTCCTTTATAAACCCCCATTTTTAGAAGGACAGGGCTCTCTCCCACTCCCGCTGCATTGGTCTGTGTGGGTAGAGTCCCTGCTTAAGCTTGATATTAAAAGAATCCTGTTGTTCTTACATTTGAGTGCATCGGTTTCCTTGGCTCACTGGATGACTCTGGGACCCCGACCCTATTTTGGGGGGTCTTGGCACTTCAGTTTGTTTCCAGGACTTTCCTCCTCAATTTTGTTTCAAAAATGTTTAAATTTGCAGAAGCATTCAGAGAGCAAAGCACTGAATACTCGTGCATTGCTTTTCTCTCTTTATGCTTTAAATCTGAAGGCAATTTTCATGCATAGTCACAGTGCATGCTCCCAGAATACTTCACCTTACATTTCCTATAAAGTCCTCCATCTTACATCCAAAGAGCTTGGGATTTGAACGTAACATGTCCCCACATACTTTCGAGTTTGAATGCTTGGCTCCCAGCTGGTGGCACTGTTTGGGAAAGTTGTGGAACCTTCAAGAGGTAGAGCCTTGCTGGGAGAAGTAGATCACTGGGTCCCAGTCCACAGGTTTTATAGCCTGGTCTCACTTCCTGTGTGTGCTCTGCTCCTAGCTACAATGTAAAATTCTGGCTTTCCACTCTGGTTACCACCATGCCTTCCCAGCTGTGGTGGTTTGAATGAAATGTCCCTTGGAGTCTCATGTATTTTGAATACGTGGTTCTCAGCTGGTGGTAGTTTGGGAAATTTTGGGGGCCTTTGGGAGGTGAAGACTTACTGGAGGAAGTATGTCACTGGAAGCAGGTCTTGGGGCTTAGTAGTCCAGCCCCCTTGCCAGTGCTAGATACCTCACTTGGATTACTTCCTTCCTGTTGCTGTGATAAATATGGCACCCCAGCTGTCTATATTGTCATGTTTCCCCACTGTGATGAAGATTCCCCTAGAAGCTATAAGACAAAATAAATACTTATCTTCCATTAGCTGCTTTTGTCCAGGTGTTTTGTCCCAGTAACAAGAAGCTAACTGCTACATTTGCCAAGATAGAATGAATCCCCCTGGAACTATAAGCCCTAAAGTTACGTATGGCCAGGTATTTGTTCACAGCAACAAGAAGGTAACTAATAGAGATCTTAACACTGACACAAAGCATATTGCAACACATAGTCCATTTTCAAAATTCTAATGGTCCCCAAATGTTCTCTGTTGTTATTCTTCTGTTAAATCCAAACTCCAGGAAGGATCACACATTGCATTTAGTTATCTTGTATATTTGGTCTCTGTTCATGTGGAATCGTCTCAACTATGTTTGTGTTTATCAAGATTAATAAACTAAAATTCAAGCCATATGTCCTAAAGAAAGTCTTGCAATTTGAATTTATGCACACTGATTTAGCAGGAGTGTTCAGTCAGAAACCATGTTTAAAAACTGCATAATCAGATCTGGATGTAGTGGCTCATGCCTGTAATCCCAGCACTTGGAAAGCAGAGGCAGAAGGATCATGAGTTCAAGGCCAGGTTTTGACTAAAGTAGTGAGTTCGAGGATAGCCACAGGTACATGAAACCCAGTCTCAAAACAAACAAACAATGAAAACCTTCCATAATCACTTCTCTGTATGTCATTGTATTGTAAGTTTCCTATAAGGTTTGGGAGTGATCAAGATCATGGACACCAACTCTGAGGCAAAGATGGAAGCTTTTATTCAGGAAAAGCACAAGCTGCCAGGACTAACTCTCAAGAGGGGAGCACAGCCAACCTGAGATTCCAGATAGTGGGCTTTATTGGGCATTTCAGTTGGGGGAAGGTGAGGAACAGAAAAGTTAAAAAAAAATAAAAAAGGTTTCTTTAGGGGAGATCTAAGATTGCCAGGGTATGACACTAGAACAGTGACAAGATAAGGGGGCAGGAAATTATGACCAGGGCAATGGGCAGAAGGTGAGGAAGATGGACTCTGTGCACCCCATGAGAAGACAGAAAGGAGAATAAAGGAGCTTGTTACACTTGCCAACAGCTATGACATCAAAATGCCAGGCATAAAGGGAGGATGAACACTCAGAGGCGAGGGATAGAGTGCTTGGGGCACAAGAGGAGGTAGAGGGGCATTTTGAGATCAGGGGATGAGTAGGAACATGAGATAATTTAAGTTTGAGTGTACCTATTGGGGTAGCAGTGTACTTATCCCTGGATGAGATAGGGTAAAGGCTAAGGGGGGGGAGAGGAATAGCTCTGATTCTTGCTAAGGCAAGTGGGAGGAGCTGGGGTAAGAGTAGGTGAAGTTAATCAGGACAGGCAGAGGCAGAAGGCATGAGTTAATGTTAGAGTCTAATATTGTAAGTCAGCATCAGATGGGGGTTCCTATTAGTCTGACTCATTGTTTATATTGTAGCTGTATTTTTCTCATTGGGTAATTAAGACCATGTAGGCTGCCACAATTAACTGTATGTTTTGCAGGTCAGTAATGGTGCTGTAGGAGAGCCTTTTAGGGACCTTTGAGGAGTTCTATGACTCAGCATTTTCATCTGCTAGGATAAGTCAAGGCCATGCTGACCAAGTGACCCTCCCTCTTTTGGGGAGCCCAGAAGACTGATTTTCCTCTGATGTGACTCTCTTGTTGCAGATACACTGACTTGGAATTCATTTCTGGGCCTCCACATCCTCTCTGCTCAAGAAAACAGGTAACTTACCAGAGACTAGAAGTTCAAGTGTCCCATCATCACCTGTGGCCTTTTGACCTGGGAGAAGGAACCAAACTATTGGTTATCCTTTTAACTCCAATGTTTCCAATTGATTTTGTCTTCTACATATGGTTATTAATCACTCAGAGAGACTGTACATATCTGATTAGCAAAACACATTAGTTAAAAAGGGCGCTGAACATATCTGGTTAGCAAAGGAGATCTGGTTAGAGAATGACATAATAGTTTAAAATCATTTTGATTAATATATGTTTAGTTGTCAGGTGACAGTGTAAGCTACATCTGGAATATATAAAGCATACACATTCTATCTTTTAAGTATTTGCCATTTATAAGTATAGGCAGAACATTTTAGTAGCCCTAAAAACAATATTTTATCAGTAACTTTAAGGCAATTGATTTTAATTTAGAAATTGTATGCCAGGAAAAGACAAGACAGTATAGAAACTTAGCATTGGTGTTTGAAAATAACTTTGGCTAGTCGGTATACCACTGTAAGTACCAATTACCCTCCAAACTGGAAGTAGAACAGTAATTTAAGATTATTTTTCTAGGGCAGGAAACATGTTTTAAGTATCAATATCTCTATAAGCAATGAACTTAATATACCATAAATGAGACAATTAATTAAGTGAAACCTTGACTCAGACTGATTGTATAGCTCAAGAGTAAAATAAAATTTGGTCATTGTTGAGTTACATTAGAGACAATATGACAGACAAAAAGTAATATCTTAAATAAGTACCTTTTGCCATTGAACAATTTTAAGGCTTAACTAAAGAAATATTTATGAATGTTACATGAAGCTTAGACAAGCTATATTAACATTGTTTGTACCCAGTGGGTTTTCCTAAGACATGGGGGGCTTTGTCAGTTTTCCCAAGAACAAAATCATAAGTGACTTTTTATAAAACTTAGATTATAACCTCAGTGATAATCATCCAACAAAACCAGCATGAACAAGACAAGAACCATCTTAAAATTACAGAGTTTTAGCCAGGCATGGTGATGTACGCTTATTGGTAGCCAAACGTCATGGACTTTGTATAAACTAAATAATAATATTCTGATATCTGGAAAAGTCTGATATTAACAAAAAGTAGAGTTTACATATTTAAGGCCTATGAGGCTACAGAAAGTAAACTATGAACAAAAGGTCTGCTGACAGAATTTAAAATAAACAAGAAATCTATATTATGTAGTTACATTTTTGGCTTAAAAATGAAGACATGAAAAAATTTTGAAGTTCATCAGAAGTGGAATACTTTTACATAATTTATTATATACTTAATTTATATATAATATATCATATATTATATTTTGTATATAATTTATAATATGTATAACCTTTATACATGTAGTTTTTTAAATGAGATTTAGCACTTTTAAAAGATAAATAAGATGTCCATCCAATCTATAAGTCAGTTTTTGAAATTAATTTAGGTATATTTAACATACCCAAAGAATAGAGGAACTGGATTTAAACTGCCATGATCTAATAAAAAAGGGAGACAAGTCTCATGGAAAAGAGAGGGAATGGTCATGTCAAGGCCACTTGCCACTGCAAACAATTTCCAAATGTGTGCTCCACTATGTGTATCTGGCTTTGCAAATAAGCTCCTTTAACTGCTGAGCCAAAAGAAATATTTTTGATCTCTTCTGAATCGGTTTTATAGAACTATATTGAATTCCAAACATACACAAAATTTTATGACACAATCTATAACTATTTGAACCTTAATCAACTTTATAATTCTGCCTGTGATACTTTGGTAAAGTTGTTCAGTAATGATGTTAAGTTGAAACTAAAGTATGAAGACTGATTGTTGGAGGAATTGAGGAATTACATCTTAAATCACAACATAACTCTTTTTTATAATTTCCTTTTACTGTTCACTATAAAGTAAATAAGTTTCAAGTGTGTGACAGATAAGTACTGTTTAATGGTTCAAATGTGGTCTATTTACCTTATAAAACAGGCAAAAAAGAGTAAATAGTTCCTCTGTGAGATTTTTTTTATGAGGCAGGGTTTTAGATATAATAACCTTAGGAGAGAATTAAATATTAATTTGTCAATTTTAACTTTAAGATTTAGTTAAATGTTTGACAAATAGAGGAACCTAGTTAACTTGTTGGGTACTCTAAATTCAGTCTTTCATGACTATTATTATGACCAGATTAACATCAATGAGTTAAAGTTAAGTTTATATCCTAAATACCATAGCAACCTGCTACCAGCCAGGGCCATGAATGTTAGTCTGATGAAAGCCCTAGACTAATAATCATTTTGTATCTTAAGAAGTGTGTAATCTGATCAAGTACTTTGTCTCTAACCTTTCCTTTAGGCTTACTCATACCCTCATTTACTACTTTACTTATACCTTCATCTATATAGTTTAACTATACAATCTATGTAACCACTCTGTAACAATCTCTTTCATTAAACATTTAACATCCAACATGTAAAGTTTCCTCTCCAGTTTACCTTCTTTAGTCAGTTCATCATAACTACCAAGAAAAACTTTTGTTGTCTTTTCCATAAGACTTTTAATATAACCACTTAAGTTTTTTTTTTTCCCTCAGAGACCTTTTGAAATAACTTTTTTGAAAGAGTAGACCAGATTTGACTTATACTATTTATTCAGAATAAACATATACATTTTATCATTTATTGACTTTGGAACTTTGTTTCTTATAACTTTCCTGAAACATATTTTTTTTTAAAAAAATATGAAAGCAGATTTGAACATTATTAGATATTTTAGAAATTTTCTTACAAACTCAGTATCAAGTACTTCTAAATTTAAATATAAATCTTGAGGCAGTTGTCTGTTAGTAGTTCCATAGAAGCATAGAAAGATAACGTAAATATAAAGCAGTTACAAGTTTCTTATAAGAAGTCCCCATCTGCTCACAGTGACTTGGCATTCACCCATCATCTTGCTGGGGCCAGGATTGTGAAATTCCTTGCGCTTGCAGCCCCCTGGCTCTGCACAGCAGGGAAGCTAAGAAAGAGCCTTTTTTTTTCTTCCTAAATTCCAGGGAGAGCTTTGGACTTCCCACAGGCCACAAGGCAGCTTTCTGATCCTGCCACTGTACAACTCTTTAAGAGTAGGAAAATCTTGTTTTTTTTTTTTTTTTTTTTTTTTTTTTTTTTTTTTTTTGCCTATGATCTTAATTACTTTTAGTGTTCCTTCTGGCGGACACTCAGCAGTAACAATTGGCTATGCTGTCTAGTACAGTGGGCTTGGCAGAGAACATCCCCTACAATGAAATGGCACTGCTCAGAACAGAAATCATTCTGCAGCCTTAGGGCTGTGAGCCACATACACACTCACCCCCACACACACATTCATTTTACATGCACTTTTCATATAGACTCTAGACAAGAATTTCCCCTTCATACATTCATTTATCTATTCAGAAGTTATGTGTTCCTGTTTTAAATTTCTATCCTATTTACAACTCCAAAGACTGAAATCAAACCTTGCTACCAGGTAGGGGTTCAGGAGTGGCTGAGGGAGCTGGAGGAGCTGTTAGGGCCAGGTCCTCTATGGCATCCGGGTCAAAAGCAGAGGGTGAGGATGAGTGTGGGGGAGGGTTTGAGTAAGAGCACATTCCTGAGACCTTGGCTAGAAGGACCTGGTGAGAATATCAGGTAGCGCAGCAAGAAGGTTGCGCACACAGAGTGAAAAATAGGGTATTTCAGACCATTTGCCTATATAGTGGCAGAAGTTTTTTAAATCAGTGAGAATTTGGAAATTAAGATTACCATTTTCAGGCCATTTAGACCCATTGTCCAGCTTGTTTTGTGGCCAGACAGAGTTGCAGAGAGATAAGATGGCATCCAATAGTTATAGAAGCTTTAAGTTCTTAAGGAGACAGGGAAAGAGCAAAACAAGGGTGGGTGAGAGAAAAGGAACCAGGGCTTAATCTGGGTTTACATGGAACGCCAATATGAGCCCCTGGCCCATTAGGGTGAACAGGGGCCTGCTCTTGTCACATGGGCAAAGGCCGTACAGGTCACAACTGTTGGCCTTTTAGCCTGTTAGTGGGCATGGACGGCATCTGTGCTCCCGATGGTGGAAGCAGCTGGCAGTGGAAGATGAGACCTCAGGAGGGAGACAGAGAGAGGTGGAAGAGAGAAGGAGTGTCCCGAGATGGTGAAACTGAACCCAAAGGCACTCCTTAGGGTATGGTAGACCAGAGAGCAAGAGATCCAAGGTGTTGAGAGTGCATCTTTCTCAAGACCTGGGTTGTGACCTAAAAGCAGCCAAGGGGTATAGCCTGGTGTGCTCGCGCAGCTTCTACAAAGGGGACTCAACCTGAGAGAAGGCCTACCCAAGAAGGACACTTATCGAGAAGAAGGGAGGAGACAGAGAAGGGAAGAAGAGCAAGGCCGAATTGTGGTGGATGTGAAAGCCGGTACCAGGCAGAGGTGGTCCGAAGCCTTCAAAGGGTGAAATGGCTGCTCAATGGTCTGGTCAGGGGAAAGGGGAGTCTGGCCACCTGTAGCAGACAGCTTCAGGTTCGCTGAGATGAACTTCCAGACCAAGCACAGTTATGGAGGAAGGGATATTTATTGAAGCTTACAGATCCAGGGGAAGTTCCATAATGGCAGAAAAAGCTGGCCTGCCTTCACAGGCCCAAGCAGAGAGAGAGAGAAGTACAAGCCTAAAAGCCAAAAGCCACAGCACACTTCAGGAACTCCAGCTAGGCACACTTTGCATATCTTTAGATTGAAATCTGAAACCCACCACCACACCTTAAGATCCACACAATGGCACTGCCTCCAGCCAGGTGGCTAAAGACGCAAACTACAAACAAATAAACAACTGAAATATATTGGGGGCCATCTATTCTATTCAAACCACCACACCACCCAAGAGGGCAACCATAAGCCTCCTCTGAGTCACGAGCACCAGATGTAAGGTTTGGGAGTGACCAAGACCATGGAAACCACTCTGAGGCAAAGATGGAAACTTTTTTTTTTTTCTTCTTGTTTTTATAATTAAAACTAGCTTTTAGAAATAACAGTTTTTTATTTATTTATTTTTTTTCTTTTTAAGATGGAAGCTTTTATTTGGGAAAACCACAAGCTGCCAGTACTGACTTGCAAGAGTGGAGCACAGCCAACCTGAGATTGCAGATACGCTTTATAGGGCTCTTCAGCTGGGGAAAGGTGAGGAAGGGAAAAGTTAAGACAAAGGTTTCTTTAGGGGAGATCTAAGATAGCCAGGGTGTGGCTCCAGAAGAGTGACCACTAGATAAGGGGGTACGAAATCATGATGGGGGGGTCATTGTTAGACAAGGAAGGGATAATGGCTGGGCAGTTTCTTGAGGAATGGGGATAACCTACTTCCTTATATCTCTGTCACCACATGGTGATTCCATTTTAGGAGCTTGTCCCAACCTAACAGTTCCTAAATGTTTTAATTTGTTTCTGTTCAATGTCAATTTCTAGAGTTTTCTTTAGGTAAGTCCTTTTTAATATATATTTAAATATATAAAATATTTACACAAGTCAGAAGGCAAAACTGAACTTAAAAGCTTAAAAAGAAGTTTTAATCTTGCTTCTATATTTTACTCAATTCCCATCTATCCTTTATGGGTAATCATCTTAAATTTAAAATGTGTAATATTAATACTTATTATATGTAGTATTTCTATATTTCAGTTTTCAAAAACAACAAGCATGATATTTAATCCTTATAGTAATAAAATTCACATATATGAGTGGGGATATGTACTTGTATGTCTACATATTTACACAGAGATACATATATGTTTATTTTTTGTGTATGAGTAAGATATTAGTGGTACCTAATCTTCATTGTCAACCTGACTGGTTTTAGCATCAAACTGACAGTCATGCCTCTAGATGTGTCTATACATGCATTTTTTGAGAAGATTAATTGAAGTGTGAAGACTTATTCCAAATAAGGATGGGACGATTCTGTGGGCTGGGGTCTTGGACTAAATATAAAAGGAAAAAATGACCAGAACATTAGCATCCATCTCTCTCTGTTTTCTGACTACGACTCTCATGTGATCTGTTTCCTCTTCCTTCTGCTGCCTGGCTACCAGGCATCCCCTGCCTGATGAACTGTAATCTCAAAATAATTCAAAATAAACCTTTCCTCCAGTTGCTTTTGTTAGGTATTTTGTTAAAGAATTGGGAAAAAGGAACTAATAGAGATGTATACATATTCTTTTGAATTGGTTTTCCTCTTTTACTTAATATATCCTGCCTATCAGATTACAATGGCATTTTTCATCCTTTTTTTTTTTTTTTTTTTTAACACAAGTGCATAGTTATGTCTTAGGTCACCCAGCTTTCTTGGGCTGGACGTTTAGCTTTTTTACTATATATATATGTATATATATATATATATATATATATATATATATATATATGGTAAAAAATATATATATTGTGGTGACAGACAAAGCCTTGACACATAATCTTGCACTGTTGCACACATAGAGGGATAACTAAGAAACATGGTGGTCCAGAAGGGAAATATATATGACATTTGAGCACATATTTCAAGTTCACCTACATAGAGTTGTATCATTCTGTATTTCCATAAGCAATATATAGATGTGAGCCCTTTAACCATAGCCTGGTGAATCCTAACAACAATCTTTCCAGCCTTTTGTAATGTTAACTCTGTACTAAGGCTTGGAGATCTTTAAAATGGCTCTAGCACCCTATAGGTTGTAAGTGGCAGAGCTAGGATTAATTCTAGGCTTTGACTCTAGACTCATAAAACTAAAGACCATGTGTTTCCCCCAGTAAGCTAACAGTGTCATATTTAGTATGATAAGATTTACAAAAACTCAATTATTCCTGGAGATAATGCTCTTGAAAGTATGAAGGAAATCCTGTGCTTTCTCAAAGAATATCAGAAAAGTAAAAGACAAACTTTCATTTTTGTCCCATTTCTTAAGGAGGTCAGCATTCAGGCAAGGATTATTTTGACTTGTGGAGTGTATCTATGGCAGCAAGAATCTCTTCAAGATGAGAAGTTTTAGGAAGGCTCCTCTGTGGGAACAGGGAACGAAGGCAGAGTGCTGAGCCCAGTCTCATTTTGAAGTCAAGGGAGGGAAAGAAGGGATCAGGACTAAGGCAAAAAATTCAGCAACTGGTGCAGTCTTTAGCTTCCTGGAAAACTGGAGAACAAACCAGGACCCCGGAGAAGTTCTTATGTCTATGCTTCTGTGATCTGTTGAGAAGATGGTGGTTGGAAAAGGGGCTTGTAGGAGCTAATTAATTTGTCAGGAAATAAAAACCACATAAGTCTAGTGCTCCCATAAGAAGAGATGAGAGATAGCTTATTTCCTTTATCTCCTCAATGCCATATGAAGATACACTGAGGAGATAGGTATCTGCACACCAGGGAGTAGGTTCTCATCACATACTGGGTATGCTGGTTTGCACTTGGATCTTGGACTTCCCAGCTTCTAAAATGGAAAGAAGTAAATTTCCATTTTTAACTCATCCAGTAATGGTATTTTATTTATTGCTATAGTTTGAATATATAATTTCTTACATAGGCTCTCATGTTGTACACTAGGACCCTAGCTTGTGGCACTAGATTGAAAGGTTATGTAGATTTTTGGAGGTGGGACTTAGCTAGAGGAATCAGAGAGGATGTGTTCTTTAGGGTAAACTCTCCCTGGCCCCTCCCTGTCTCTCTTTCTCTCTGGCTTCCATGAGGTGAAGAGTTCTGCTACACATGTTCCCACTCTAATGAGGTTCTGTCACCTTTGCTCCAAGATTTGATAGACAGAACCCTCTGAAGCTGTGAGCCAAATCAACCCTTCTTTCCTTAAGTTGCTTCCAACCAGTATTTTGGTCGTGGAAATGGAAAAGTACCAGTAGAGCTATAGAAGCTTAAAATAAAGATGAGAAGTTAGTTTTCTTAAGGTGGGGTATAAAATGAGGATAAATATGAAGTTTGGACAGCACTGAAAGGACATTTATACACAAATGAATATTTTTCTACTTGTGTTTACCACCTCCAGATGATTCATCAAGTATATTCTTCATATGCAACTATGAATAGACTATTTCAGTGGTATATGCTTAGTAAACATGCCATTTCATAGAAAAACTGAGAGGTTAAAAATATACTATGTGTACCACCTGTAAAACTCAGAATATATAAAACTGATGGATCTAAATAGTCAGGTACCATGTCTCGTCCTGTTCAACAAATTCTTTTCTTTCTTTCTTGTTTTTTATTTTGTAAAATTAGGGTAACATAAGCTTTCTTTTGATCGCATGTCTCATTTTGTGCTCAGTATTTTTGTATATTCCTGAAATTAAAGAGTACAAATCCTTTAAAAAGGAAGAGAGAAAATAAATTCAACATGTCATATCCTAATCATGAAGCAGATAACATAGTGTAAATGGTAACAGTGTTACTGAGAAATTGAAATATTAAAATGAAATGACTGACAGTAAATATATTTAAAAAGTCATGACAGACACATCAAAAATAAGGACAATTTATTATTGTCATTTTATAAGAAAAACCTCCAAACATAATATTTATCATTAAAGCAAAATCAATATTAACCAAGTTAAGTTTCAGTGGGAACACTAAACATATGCAAATATGTTTCAAACATGCTTTCTGTATTTTTTACTATGATCTGTAAAGGCATGTCTTTGATCCAGGTATTCTTAAATGACTATATGTTTGAACAAAAGTGTAGAAACTTGGTAGAATTCTCTCTTTTTCATTTGGCTATTCAAATTACCTAGAAGTAATATATAACATCTTTTCAAATCCTACAAATTAGACACAGACCAATTTTCCTTTGAGGCAACATACAATAAAACCAGAAGTGACCACACAATTGATAAAGGATTATAGCTTTTTGATTATAAAATCTAATCATTTATTGGAAGAGGGTTACCTATTTAATAAGCATATTGTGTGTGTGTGTGTGTGTGTGTGTGTGTGTGCATGTGCACGTGTGTGTAAGATGTGTGTATATGTGTAAGTGTGGGCACATGTGTTCCAAGTCATGTGAGCAGTGGTCAAAGAACAATGGTATGTACGAGTCCTTGCCTTTCATTTTGCCAAAGGTCAAAGGACAGCCTTGGGTATGGGTCTTCACCTTCCACTTTGTCCTTCACTGCTGTGTATACCCGACTAGCTGGCCTGCAAGCATGTGGGATTCTTCTGTCTTTCATCCCATGTTGCCACAGAAGTGTTGGAGTTAGAGATGCTTAGTACTGAGTCTGGCTTTTCTGTATGGGAACAGCGAATCCAAACTCAGATTCTCACACTTACACAGAGATAGCTTCACCGCCTTCCCTGCAAACATCCCTCCAGCCCATAATGAGCGAAGAATGCTTATTATTCTGTAGCCATTAGTATCTGTCAAAAGAATGATAATATCTGGCTGAAATGCCCATGAGACAGGGAAGAACACAAGCTCTGGCAGTGCAGGTAAAGGGTGCAATCACTGGACAAAAATGGCCTCCCCTTGAAGCCTCCCAGCACCCCTCCAGCGGAGGAGTGATTTCCCGCCTTTCACCTCTCCCTGGGGATGCGGGCACCCCCCAGCAACACATAGCTGGGCTGAGCAGCACTGCAAGCCAGTCCTAGACGTTTACTATTTCTGGAATGGATTTCCGTCTGCCTTTTGCAAGTTTTATGGAGACTGTGGCTCCTTGTTCACCTTTTCCTGCTGTGTACATTTTTATGTGAGCCGTGAGACTGGCAAAATCTCAGGTCTGTTCCCAGGTGTCCCATTCCCCTAGTAGATCTATTCCCACAGAAGGCTTCCAGCTTCTTCTGAAGCATACACCTCTAAAAGTGCAAAACAGAAAACAATGTTAAAAAAATCCCCTAACTGCAGGCCTGGAATCACATTTATTTTTATTTTTCATTATTTATTTGAGAGAGGGTGAGAGGAGAGAGAAAGAGAGAGAATGGGCACACCAGGGCCTCCAGCCACTGCAAAGGAACTCTAGACACATGCGCCCCCTTGTGCATCTGGCTTATGTGGGTCCTGGAGAATCTAACCTGAGTCCTTTGGCTTTGCAGGCAAACGCCTTAACCTCTAAGCCATCTCTCCAGCCCCCCTTTTTTCCCTTGTGGGGCGGGGGCATTATAATCGGAGCTAAACAATGAAAATGACAGTCTAAGACCATAGCATGTGGTCAACTAATAGGTTGAATCCCTTCACATGATACATGAGATTAACTCAGGAGTGTAGCCTTAACGTGACAGCTATTAGGGATTCATTCTATCTGTGGAAGGCTGGTGGCTGGGGATTGAGTCCTAGTGGTATTGGGAAATATTTTACTAGTGAGCTATACTTGAGCCCTGATGAACTCTTTTGGGCAGCCTGATGACAGCAGATAGTGGAAGGAGAGAAGATGAAACACATAAGAGAAAGGTCTGCCTTTCTCCACCACCTTCAGTTTTAATAATTGGCCATGTTATCAGTATGAGTTAGAAAACTGTATAGCTGGTTTTACTTAAGAGGTAAGACATGAAGGGAAGGGGTTGGTAGAAGCCAGGTACAGCAAACCTGTCTGTTCTCTAACAGACCAGCAGACATGAATGGAAAAGATCAGATGTGGTGACAAGAGTTTCTTTGACAGAGAGCTGGGGTTAGCCTGAACAATCACAGGGATCAAAGCTATTTGATGAATGCCTATATCTGATGAGATGGTGAGGAACTGACTAAACCTAGATGTGATTAACCCAGAGGGGACCCTGGAAGAGAGTCTAAAGGGGAGTCTAAGAAGGATGTACAATTTCTCTGCACTGGTCAGAGTCCAACAGGTGGTACAAATCACATCTTCTATTTTAACAAAGAATTTAGAGCAAAGAATAGAGAGCTAGGAATTAAAGAAATGAAAAGATAAAGAGGGAACACTTAGTGCCAGCCTATGATTTGGGACATAGGGAAGAGAATGGGCTCCTGAAGACTTACTGGTTGTGTAGAATTTCTATCCAGCACTTGTGAGCTTCTGAGGTAAGATGAGGCTGGTCTGCAAGGGCTAGAGCAACTGCAATCTGGACTCAACTAATATTTTCAAATTAGGTCCTATTTCCCCAGAAAAGGAAGGAAGAATGACCTAGGAACAGGAAGTCCAAGCAACAGGAAACCCAAAGAGCAGTAAGATGTAAATAGGAAGGAGTGTGTTTGCCCTAACCTGTTAACCTTGCTGCACTAGTCCACTGGTAACATAGCCTAACGTGTAACACTGGGCAAAGGGGCATCAAGTGTTCTGTGTCTCAGTCCTGTCATCCCCACAAGGAATACAGGAAGGTGGAGTGGTGCTGAGAGTCAGTAGCTGAACAGCTAGGAGCAAATGCATTGGGTGTCATGAATACAGTGAAGTGACTAGAAGACAATCACTTATGGACATTTTTCAATAGAGCAGGATGGAGACTAATAGTGAGCTCAGGACCTCTTCAGAAGGAGAGACTATATTTTCAGATAATATACAACCTAGTGGTAAATAATAATATGCAGAGACATTTATCCTACCCATAACTGTGGGCTAACTCCAGAATGCATGACCCATATACCTCAGCAAGGAGGGGTCAAGGGGAGGGGGTAGGTCACGGATGAGCCTAATAATGGTACCAAACTGACTGTATTCGCTGAGTACAAAACTAATTAATAAAAAATTTCTCTTTTATAAAAAAATTCATGCAAAAATAATTTTGTCTGTGCTTATTTATCTTAGCACCTTGCAAGTCATACTCAAGAGCATGATGATCATTGGGTGATCATTCATACTTCTGTTTTGAGGTCCTATGAACTTGACGGAACCTGGTTTTGCTGATGGAGCTTGTTGACTGATGTCTTCTGACAACTCTTCTCTCTATTTTTGTTTTTTTTTGGCCTGGTAGGAGTTCCTAAATATTAATGGATCTGTAGATATTTTTGGATGCTGTAATATATATATATTTATTTAAATTAAAAAGTTTAAAATTAAATAAAATTGTAAACAAAAATTTACGGGTGGAAGAAATACGCCTATTTTCTGTGCTGTTTGGAAGTGACTGACCCAATGCTTTAGTGTATAATTTCTATATGTAGGACTTGCTTCTGTCTAATTTCCATTATGAAATTAATTTTATCCATCCTCATTATGAAATAAATGGATGTCTATTGCTACCACCTAATACTCAGATCTCATTTAATCTTCCCCAAAATGTTCTTTATAGGAAAAATCCAAGAGTGAATCATGTACTGGGTTTTGATAACATGTCTCTTATTCTCTTTTACTCTAGCAAACTTCTTCAGTTTTTTCCTCTATTTTTTTTATTTGGGGGTATAGTACATGTTGTATATTGTATTTTGTTGTGTGTGTGGTTTGAGCATGTATAGTGTATGCATGTGTGTGTGCAGATGCATATGCCCCATGCACACACATGCGGAGTCTAGAGGAGGATGTCCAGTGTCCACCTCTATCACCCTTCTGCACTGTTTCCTTAAGACCAGTTCTCTCACTGAACGTGAAACTGCTGTTTTTGATCAGACTGGCTATCCCAGAGAGTTTCAGAGACTCTCCAGTCTCTGCTCCCCACCAAGGACAGGAGTTACATGTATGTGTGCCATGCTCAACTTTTTATGTGAGTGCTCAGGGTGGAACTCAGGCTCTTTCAGGCCCTCATACTTGTGGGCAAGTGCTCAAAGTGCTCTTACCCACTGAGCTATTTCCCTGGTCTTTTATGACCTTGAGATTTTTGAAGGTCAATTATTTTGGTGAATGTTCTTGTATATTGTGTTTTGTTTTAGGTTTATCTCTCTCTCTCTGTGTTTTTGTTTTTTTTTTTTTCCCCCTTGTTTTTTTGAGGTAGAGTCTCACTCTATCCTGGGCTGACCTGGAACTCACTATGTAGTATCAGGGTAGCCTCGAACTCACAGTGATCCTCCTACCTCTGCCTCCCAAGTGCTGGAATTAAAGGCGTGCACCACCACGCCCGGCTGTTTCAGGTTTCTCTTAATTCTTTTCAGGTTAGGCATCTTCTACCGGAATACTACTGCAGCTCCTTACTACGTGCGTCAGGAGGCAGTGCTGGCTCTGCCACAGTGTTAGTGGTGTTAAGTTTGACAAACTGAATAAAGGATGCCTTCCAGGCTTCGCTCACTAAAGCTACTGTATTTTGTGGCAGAGACACTTCAGAATTGTTTAAATGTACTATTTCTCATCAAATTAATAGAAACTATTAACCCCAGATGAACAGCCCATTTTTATTGAATTCAGTGGTTCTTATGTGTTACAATTATTTTCTACCTCAGTGCTTAAATTGTGCTAGGTTTGACCACCAGGAGCCTGTTCAAGGTGACTTTGGACATGCCCTCATACCTCCTGGAGCACATCCATCTCAGTGCAGCACACTCCAGGTTCATCTTGAAGAGTCCCACAGCCAACCTGGGGAAGAGTCCCAGTTCCTGTCAGTGACAGGCGTAGTTAATGGCTATAATCTGCACACTGTGCTCTCCTCAGTTTCCAACAAGCACTTTTGAGGTCCTCTCCCTTTCAGCTGGCCTCATTCTTCTCAGCTTCTACTACTACTGCAGTGAGCCTCCTTCACAACCACTGCAATATGCTTTCTTGGCTTGATCCCAGCTATTGGTGTGTGTGTGTTTTGCATGCACATAGGTAGGTGTGTTTGTACGTGTATGGGTATGTGTGTGTAAATACATATGGAGGTCAGAGGACAACTTCAGCCCCATCCATTTCCTTCAAGACAGGGGCACTTATTGGCCCAGAGCTCAGCAGTCAGGCTAGAGTAGCTGACCAGAGAGCCTCAGGAATCCTCGTGTTTCTGTATCCTCAGTGTTGAAATTACAGGGGCAAGCTGCTATCCCTAGCATTTTGCATGAGTTCTGGGGATTGAACTCAAGTGCTTATACTTGCAAGGCAAGCACTTTACTCATTGAGCTTTCTCCCCAGCCTGGCTTTTGGATTGGATTTTTCTGTTTTTTTAAGGAGAGGGAAATGTAAAAGAAAACCATGGTACATGTATTTGAAGAAAATTTCTCAAAGGAATGGTGGAACTTGCGGAAATTGAATTGAGAACTCAGAGCCAGTCAATCAAGTACCATCATGGTCAACTGTATGATATTTATACATACATACATGTACCTGTGTGTACATATATGTAGACATATACTGCATGCCCTCTAGACCAAGTAAATTCCTGCACTTTACTTGGTCCTCAACTAAGAGGACCAAATTGTTTACTACAATCATTGAATGAAGACATGGACATGATAGATTCATTCAGATCTGATGTTTTAATTTGAGTTCTCCAGAAGCTGGCTCAGAGACAAGGATTCAAGTGTAGGTAATATACTTGGAAGGTCATCACACTCCCCAAGACACTCAGGGAGTAAAGAAGTGCACAAGGAGAGGAAAAGGAAGATGATAAAAGATGTGTTCTGAGGCAGTTACCTCTGAGGACATCTGTAGCTAATACCCCTAAGGAATAGTTAGAACTCAGCTCATTTGTGTTAACTGATGGCCAACAAAAAAGGTTGATATTTATTTACAAACTCCTTGTTCTCATTGGCTACAGTTTCTGAGAGGCAATAACTCTACTCACTTCTAGGTGACCCTGGCCATGGGCTGAAAATGCTCCTTCAGCCAGATGACAAGCCTTCAGGGGAGGGTTGCAGGTGTGTAGTAAGTAGCAAGGCCACATAGAAGGGATATCAGCAGGGAACTGAAAGGGTATGCTACACATGCTGTATCTTCTCAAGGTCATGTACACCAAAGAGGACATAAAACTATAGTGGAATTTTTTTTTTTTTTTGATTTTCAAGGTAGGGTCTTGCTCTAGCCCAGGCTGACCTGGAATTCCCTATGTAGTGTCAGAGTATCCTAGAACTCATGGCGATCCTCCTACCTCTGCCTCCCAAGTGCTGAGATTAAAGGTGTGGGCCACCACGCCTTGTTTGTACGTAGAGTTTCAAAGGTATATTACAATTGATTATAAGCTTTTATATTATACTCCAATGAGCCAGAAGAGGCTCAATTATATAATCATATGTATATTTCTTATATAAATCTAATAATACCAAGTATATAACATCCCATATTTTGACTGCTTGCTATACTTTTATAATGGCTTATACATATTATTTCATTTAATCTTCAAAGCATCTCGCTAAGACCATCATCGAAAGCATTTGCATTTATTGTGTAAGGAAACGGAGGCTGTGCGAGGGTTAGCCCTGGCTTGAGGTGGTGCAGCTGCCATGCCGTGCTGTCAGCTACTTCACTGAAGTCAAGTCACGGTGTTCACTTACTGTTGATTCCTGTGTGCCAAAGCAGAACCCCAGAGCTTCCCCACACGCCACAGAAAGAAGAGCTCAGAGGAAGACCCACCTAAGTGCTCTCTTAATGAATCATGCCATAAGGAAGCAAGCACTGGTCTAGTGACAAACAAAGATAGGATGTAGACAGGAGCTCTGTAAAGACTAGTCATCAGCCTAAGGTTCTGATTGGAACTCTGGTGCAAAATTTGATCTCAAGGGTTCCAAGCACCAGGTCCTTCCATAGAACTCTCTCCCAGCCTTTGCGAGCTGCTGCCAGGGATCCCAGCAAATGCAATGGGGAGCTAGGGGCTGGGAAAAACATTTTGCTTTCCCAGAACTCTAAACTGTGCTTCAGCTCTACTAGTCATGTGCACTGGGATCTTTCACTATTTTCAGTTAAAAAAATATTATTACATGGACATCTTTATTTTTTTTTATGTATAGTCTACCTGATTCTGGCAGAGAGGTCGTTAATGTAACCAGGATCTTTACTTAGAACAGAGAGAAATACTTTTTCTCTCCAAGAGTCCAGAAGAGAGAGAGAGAGAGAGAGAGAGAGAGAGAGAATGGGTAACTGATTGTAAAGTCAATCCAAGTTTAATTATTAACAAAAGTGATTGAAATCCTTGTTAGAATTATATATAATGATGTATTCAATGTCTTTTAAGAAATTTATGTTCAACTGGATTTGCAGGTATGGGGTACAGCAAGACTATGTTTGAGGTAAAAACTAGGCCACTTCCTAGTCTCATTAGGAGACTTGTTTCAGTGTTAGTATATTTTTAAACACCAAGTTGAAAAGTATGGTTGTGAAGAGACATTCTTTATATGTGAGCTGATGACCTCTTTCTTAAGTGTGTGTCTGGGAAAATAGGCAGAGCTAGCTATAATGAATCTAATTATCATGATCTGAATTGAAGAAGTTTGTTAATTGAAATCTAGAGGAATTACTCAACAGAAGTTATCATGGGAAAGGAAAGGTGTCTGTGGGGAGAACATTATCTGACATTAAAAAATGTATTCCATGACAGGTGTGGTGGCTCCCTCTGTAATCCTAGCATGGGTTGCTGAGGCTAGAGAGTGATATCAAATGAGTTTGAGGTACAAAATGAGACTGTATCTCAACACTGGGCTACAAAATTAGACCCAGTCTCTAACACCCCTCCCCTTAAAAAAATTTCATGCATGATGGCATACTTTTGTTAGTCAAGCACTCAGGAGGCTGAGGTGGGAAGATGGTGAATTTGAAGTCCACCTGGGCTACATAGTGAGACCTTGTCTCAACAAACAAGCAAAACAACAACTACAATAACCTATTTGCAGTATGCATCTATCACCGTCTGCCAGAAGTTTTTGGATTATACAGCTGCCAAAAATTATCCTATTTTTTAAGGCTTCAAGCAGCATGCATTTAAGTCACTTATGGCCTGATGGTTCAGGAAAATATCTTTTTGTTGTATTCTAACCTAGTCATGCTTCCCCCCCCCCCCCCAGGCTGACCTGGAATTCACTATGTAGCCTCAGGTGGCCTCAAACTCTCAGTGATCCTTCTACCTCTGCCTCCCCACTGCTGGGATTAAAGGTGGTGCCACCATACCCTGCTTATTCATGCATTTTTATAATGAAGAAAATTCAAACTTGTCCACCATTTCTATTTCTTTTGAGAAATAGGCCCATTTTGGAAGTGCAAATTTTGACTTTCCTGAATAATATACTCCAATGATTTAAATGATGAAATGCTTTAGTATTTTCCATTTCTCTTCACAGATGTTGAGATTCACTGTCTTCTTTACTCCATACAAGGAAACTTTTGAATAGTAGTTATTAAGTCCAGATTTAAAAAGAGAGATGATAATAATGTTAAAAATGAAATCTCTGAAAATGTTTCCATCTGGAATCTCTTCGTGTATTTCAGTGTGAATAAATTGGCAGATACCTGGTGATGCCCTGGGGCCAAAGGCTGAGGTTATTTTCTTTGTGTTTTCACTTCTTCTTTTCCTTCCACGTCATCTCAGCTGATTTTTTGGAGGCTCATGCTTCACTCAAGGCCATTTTGTCTCTCCCTCCCTCCCTCAGCTTCTGTGGCTGCTGGCTAAAGGTACTAAGCAAGCAGGGAGGTGAAGAAACATCAGGAACCATTATCTATGTGGATACTTTTCCAGAATTTCAGTGAAATTTGGAAACATCAGCCAAGTGGCAAAGTAAAGAGTTTCCTTCCATGCATCTTCTAATTGCCCAAACAGGCAGCCCCTGGGAGCGCTGTGGGCTTTCAGCATTCAAGGTGTGTGACTGGAGGCTGGCACTCATAAGGCAGATGGCGGGGAACCTGCTGGAAGGCTGAATTTTCACTGGCACCAAATAGGGCTGACTGCGCAGTAGTTAAGCGGGGTAGCTGTCAAGGAAAGAGATGCGTTCCTTCCCTGCAGGGAAAGTTGAACCACACACTTCCCTCCTTCTCTCCTTCCTAGTTGCCCTGGGCATTTTTCTCTGTTACAGCATTTCGTTCATGAAATGAATGGCACTTAGCAGGGAAGGTGTCTTTGGTAAGTATCTTACAACAGTGCAGGAGTTAACAGTTTCTTTCTTTCTTTCTTTCTTTCTTTCTTTTTTTTTTCATTAAAAGTGAGTTTTTGGTGGCTTTGTGACTGGCAGCCTGGAAACTTCTTACTTGCCTTTGATCTAGTCATCTCAAAAAGAGGCTCCTTTTCCCAGACACCTGCCAAAGAGGAGGTTATGCTCCTTTCCCCCTCCCTTCCGCCTTTGTTCCGTGCTTCCCTCCCCCCAAGACTCAAAGGAGAGATTCATTCTCAAGATCCCTGGGATACTACAGCAATGGATAACACCACAACCAGAGTAGATGATTTGTTGACTATGGAGTGTGTGCGCGCGTGTGTGTGTGTACACGTGGAAGGATTTCTAGAATAAACCTCATGAGACATGAAAGATAGTGCTAGCTAGCTCATTTGAAAAGTCAGCCTGAAGGCAAGAGGAGAAAAATAGTATTTAGTCACTTTACAACATCAGTGGACATAATGCATGCAATTTTTTTAAAATATGCAGATCTGTGCTGTTAATATTCCACTTACAGCCAATTAAATATTGACAAGGTAATTCTATTGCAAGGGGGATAATGGAGTGTTCCAAAGTCAAAATGTGTCCCCTTAAGGACAGGCATTATATCACATTCATTACTGCTGCCCAGAGCTTACCACGGGTTTGGCACCAAGAAGGCACTAGGTAAAGATTTGTTAACTTGAACTGAAAAAAAAAAGTTAGTAGATCACTACATCATGAACTCTGTAAAAGTATTTATGAGAAGTAGGATAGTGATTATCTGTAAGTGGAGGCTGATTTATCTGTTATTCTCCTGACCCACACTTCATTAGCACAATCACTCTTCGGCAAGATGATGCACCTGAGACATTACAGGGGCTTAAAGTGTCATTTGAAACATCCGAGAAAAATTTGATTACATTCTGTAGAATTTTAGTACTTCTAGTCTTAAGGGTATTTTACTGGACCTTAATTCTTTGAAAATTAGCAATTAGTTAATGATATATAGGATAAATTGCTATAATCAGAGTGTATAATTAACCAGAACACTGAATGTGTGGTGATAAAAAATGTTTTGAGGTGAGCAGAGCAGGGCTGGAATGCTGGCTTGGCTGTTGCCAGCTTCCTAATGTTGGGTAGGTTCTGTAACCTGTCTGAACTTTGGATTCATCATCTCTGTAAAATGGGAATAAGAATAATTCTATCTCCAGGGCTGTTTTGAGAATTAAAGAATTGTGTAGAGAACTCAGCATGGTGCTGATATTTGAGAGTTCTTCCTAAGCAGTAGGATGGGATCTGTATCAACATGATGTCTGTGAATTGTCCCCCATTTGTCGAGCATTGTTATTATTACGTGACAAGTGTCATGGGTGGGAAGAAAGCCTGGGTGTGTGCCATCAAGCAGTCTATGTTCCTGTTCTCAAAATTGGAACCTTATAATAGTTTCCAAGTCATAGGTGCTGGAAAAGCCTTTCTAGTGCTTGGCAACATGTTATTAGTATCATAGGTGGGATTAGTTTTCATGTATGTTTTTTTCCAAATATAGTTTGTTTCTTTCTAAGGTAGATCTATACACATAACTGCATTTTTCCTCTAGTCAGACCCAGGACAATTTGAGATCAGTTCACTAAAAAGGCCATCTGTTCTTTGTACTAGGAAATGAAAAGAAACTCAATTTTCAGCATCACTATGAGATTTACATTTGAATAGTAGGTGTCAGAAATATTGGTACCCATTTCTTGTAAGTGTGATGCTAACTGCTTATGACTTCACTAAGTGTTTGGAAGCAAGATGTTAATATCATAATTATCTTTTTCCTTAATGAGAAGGTATTGAGAAGGAGCTTCAGAAACTGCACTGAGGAATATGCTGATAGTGAAACAAAGATGAGTTGTCTGGTTTTTCTTTCTTCCCCTCCCTGGGGTCCTGGATGGAGAGATGAGGAACTACCTAGGACTCATGTTTCCTGGAAGCTAAGAATGTCCTTCCTGTATATACTAGGCCACTTTCTGTGAGGTAGAAAAGGGCTGGATGTCAGAGGAGACTGTTTTGGGTAACAGTTGGCTTCCTTCCTGACAAGACCCTCAAAAGCCACTTTAGAAGTTTTGTAGATTTCCAGAACTTTCCTTATTGCTTTGCATAGCTCCACCTGAAGTTTCAGGAGTTCCTGAAACTGCTGTCACCTCTGAAACCACCAGGGAGTTCAGTGACCTTCAAAACGCCTATTGAGATCCTTATTCAGAAATGGCTCAGTGGCTTCCTAGGACTCACAGAACTCAGAAAAGCTATCTCAGTTACCATTCACTTCATCAAAAGGACTCAGATTCAAACCAGTAAAGGCAAGAGGGACATAGGGCAGAGCCTGGGAGGGAAGGTGTGCAGCATATAGCAGTCTTCGCTCTCTCCCAGGGATCTGTGTGCTCAGCATCCGTTTCTCTCAACAGTGTTGTATGACATATGTGGTATTGCCAACCATGGAAGCATACCTGATCCATGTGCCCAGAGTTTTACTAGCATTGGTCATACAGACATGACTGAATGCCATATGTTGACTTTAGTCTTCAGCCTCAGGAGAGGTTGAGGTGATACCACACTGACCAAGGTTCCCCATCTTAGTTTACACTGCTAATTTCCTTTATCTTGCGTGGCTCAAGCTCCTGTACCCTAAGATAAACAGATATTCATAAATAGATAATCACTATCCTACTTCTCATAAGTGACTTCCTTCCAGGAACTAAAGGCAAAGACCAGACTACAATGTGGGCAAGGTTACACACTACCTTGTCCTCTTCTAACAGGGATACACAATTTAAGATATTAGAACAGAATTCAAGGTGAGTTGCTTAAACAGAGTATAGTAGAAAATAGCCTGTGAGGTCTAGGTATGGCTCATTCTTGGCCCCTTGATTTCAGAAGGAATTTGCAATTGTGGAGGACACTCCCTGGATCCTGCCAGAATTATAGAGATCAACAAATTCTTGACATCCTCCTTTTGTATTCAGTGGTTACCTCACCACGTCCTAGAAAGGCAATCTGACAGATAGTCTATGGAATTCAACTTACGGTATTATTTATAAATGTGATTCAACTGATTACTTGAACTAAATTTATCTCTGGTGAAACAATTTCCTCTTCTCTAGGAGAAAGTGCATATACCTACCAATATCTCCCAAAAGAAAGACTTCTAAGTAAATAGGCTTCCTTACATTGAACACTTATAGAATGAATGCTTGTGGCCACAAAGACATGGAATAGCTTCTTCCTTTTAGTTTGCCTGACTCCAGACAACCTATGATGGAGTGCAGTAAACTGAGCCTTGATCGAAGTCTGTCTTCTCGGTACATCTTCAAAAAGGAGGCTTGTTCAGTTACTACCTAAAGTTCATATTGCATCAGGACTTTCAGAACAGGTCTGTAATGTTCACAAGAATGAAGATTACAAGTTCAAATTCTATCTAGGCTGCAGTGAGTTCAAGGCCAGCTTGGACAACTTAGTGAGACTCTCCCTAAATAGTAGAAAGAGGGCTAGGAATACAACTCTGGAGCAGAGTGCTTGCCTCGTATGTGGGAGGCTCTGCCTTCCTAGGATTTAAAAATAAAAAAGTCTCATATCCCTCCATATTTTACCTACCACTTCGTTGAGGTATGTTCAATTATGAATGGGAAACAAAATTGCCCATGGGATTGTCTGAGTACTACAACTGTGTGAAGTGTAGCAAGTATATGACAGTAAACATTTCTGGAGAGTGGGGCAAGTGCTTTTTTCCAGTCTACTTAAGCATTTGCATTCAGATTTAAAAGAATAATTTGCAGGCAAATCTAATACAGTTTTTGGTGTAGCTATGTATCAACAGATCAGGACTCCCATACTAGAGAGCTAAATGAGCTAGTGAGCAAATGTTAGTGGGCTGGAAGCTATGGCTTAATCTTTGCTTCAACATCTCAGATACTTGCAGATTATAGAATCTTGCTCAAGAGTGATAATAAAGACTCACTTTTCAAATTTCCCCAAACAATGTAAGCATAAAATTAAACAAAGATAAAAGAAAGATAATGAAAGTTAAATATGTGCTAAATGCTAGGTAAGGAAGTTAAGCCAAAGAAATTTTGTTCTAGTTCTCTTCACTCTTTTATTTGCATGTGTATGTGTGATATGGTGTATGTGGTGTGTGCATGTATATGTGCAGATGTGCATACTTGTGTGCATGTTGGAGAGGGAAGAGAATGTCAGCTGTCTCCTTCCATTCCTCATCTATGTGTTTCCTTGAGACAGTCTCTCTCTGAATGCAGAGCTGTGTTTTTCATGAGCCCAAGCAATTTCCCAATCTCTGCTCCACACAGGACTATGGGTATAGACATTCATGACCACAACCAGCTGTTTACATCATTCTTAAGGACTTGAACTCAGGAAGTCTTGGGCCTTTATGCTTGTGGAGAATGCTCTAATCTACTGAGCAGATAGCTCACCTTCATTCTTATGATGATAGCATTATGATGTACTTGACCTGGAAAGAGAGTCATTGCAAACTTCATTTGTGGTACCAAATTGACTGTATTCGCTGAGTACAAAACTAATTAATAAAAAAAAATAAAAATAAAAAAGGAAAAAAATGAAAGCAAATCAGCTGTTCTATGATATTAAATATATATTTTAAGATTATAAAAGTCAGTAACTTCCTGCCTAATGCATATCATAAGCATATAGGAAGTAAATAACAATATCTAATATTTGCGTTAAATTCTAGCCAACGAGGATGGTAGGGATATTTATGCATCCTTATTTTTTGTGCCACTTCAGTATTTAATTTATTGAACATATATATTTCCCCTGTCTGTATTCATCTGTCTAATAATTCTTTCTTTATTTGTTCTTTGACAATTTCATACATGTATATTTGTATTTTGATCATCTGTGTCCCCATTAACCTTACTATTGCCCCTTCACCCATGCTGAACCCTCTTGTTCCTCACACTTACCAGTGGCTACCACAGAATATAGTCACTCCTCCTCCTCTAGTAACCAGTAACTATATTTTAGACATTTCCACATGGTTTAAGTCACACAAAGTATATACAGTCTAGAAGCATATTTATAAGAAGCATATCTTTAATTATTCCCTGGAGATAGCCATAAAGCACAGCTTCCTGTACTTCCAACACATAGTAAGCATCAACTAATCTTTACTGAATGAGGGGCTGGAGAGAAAGATGAGTGGTCAAGGCACTTGTATGTGCAGCCTAAGGACCTAGGTTTGGTTACCCAGCACTCATGTAAGCCAGGTGGAACATGTATCTGGAATTTATTTGCAGTGGCTGGAGGCCGTGGTGGGCCCATTCTCTCTCTAATTAATCTTTACTGAATGAATGAGAAAGCAAATGCCTTCTTGTATTCCCTCTCTGCCAAGCATACTGGGTTTCCTAATCAAGTGTAGCCCAGCCAAGTGAAAGAGATAAATGATTCATAGTAAACAATGGCCATCTTCTTTTCACCTTACCAAAAATAAGAAGCAGAAAGGCCAGTGCTTTGAGGGGAAGTTATTCTCTTGATAAAACTCCAAGTACTTGAACTTTTATAAGGTCAACCTTCCGAGTGAGATTTTTAGCTCCAAAGAGTTTCAGTAAAGAATTGGTGTAAGCACTCACAAGTTTGGGTGTTCATCCAAACCGAAATTAATCTTTGAACCTTTTGAGGTTTTCTGACTTCTAAAGAAAGCTGAGAAAGCTAGAGAGGGCACAGAAATCACAGAGAAAAACCGAGGAGAGTGATCACTGCAAAAGCTGCGGCGGCCGGGAAGATCACGGGGCCTGGGGAGCACAGAAGGGCGCAGAAGGGGTTACGGGAAGAGAGGACAGGGATAACCCGGGAGCAGAGGCTGTGTGGAGAAAGCTAAGGGGGCAGAGTAATCACAGCAGAGGGGCTGAGGGCAAGCAGAGCATGGGAAAACAGCTGAGCACAGAGATTAGGGAGAGCCCCAGGAAACTGACAGAGCTACGGGTCCCAAGGAGAGGGAGCAAGAAGCAGGCTTCAGAGAAGTGGAGAATTGGCAGAGTCCAACCTCTGACAGCTTAAAAGGGGGAATGATGCTTTGTGAGGTTTCATTTTGCTTAGGGTAGTTTGAAAGCCATAGAAGATTTTCTTCTTTTCTTTCCCCTCTTTTCTCCTCCACTCCCCTTGTTTCATCCCCTCCAAAGTAGAGAGGCATAGGTGATTTATTTTTCCCTAGCTATTTTTCAGTTTCATTACCAATGTGTCATAGTAAATGAATGCAAGTCTTAAAAGATGAAAATGACTTGAAATAGGAAATAAGCTGTCTTTCTTCTTGGGAAAACTCCCTGTGTTTCTTCTCAAAATTCAATGTGAAGAAACTACTACGTTTGATGGAAAGGAAAAAAAATGCTTTAAAAGAATACACAAAATGCCTATAATGCCAGTGAAATCAGGGTTTATTGAACAGTGTTATTTACTGTATGTACTCATTTTATCATGTGACAAAAGTATGTCTTAAGAAGCCACATAAGCATGTTATCAAATGCTGCCAACCATGTATGCATGCCACAGTGCCTGGATAACAGCTTCAGATGATCACTGTATCTAGTGTGCTGACATTTCCTGCCCAACTCCATTCTCTTCAGATGAAGAAATAGATATCTAGAGAATATGCCTATGAATGTAAGACATTAAAATTCATCTATTCTAGAAGTTCTGAATAGATGTGTAACTGCATTTCTCAGGTGCTGACCCATGATTTATCTGTAGGCTCTAGTGAGGTAAATTACCATATATAATTAAGAATAAGAGCAGAAAAGCAGTCACTTTAGTGTGACCCTGAAATAACCTATTGGTATAGCTTCTGGGCACTCGGGTGGTATGTCTGCCTGGGTCTATTGGAAAATGTTGATAAGATACAGTCCTGTTTTTGGCCCCAGACAGCTCGCAAAATATCCCCTAACTCAGTAAATCTTAAGTTTGTATCACATGTTATTGTAAATGTATGTTATCTACTCAAGGGTATGTCAGAAAAGAGGTCAAGGAAGAGACATGATTAGACCATGTCTATCATGAGTATAAAAATAAAACAACAGCTAAGATCATAACTAGTGAAAAAAAGTTTTGATCATTATAAAACTTTCTTAACCCTGTTTTACAGATGAACAAGTAACCTGACAAACACAGTCTTTACCTTACTTATACTTTATGAGGGAGAAAGGCTTCTCTCAAACGCCATCGTCAATTTTCATTTTAGAGCTTGGGTCTGGGATAATAGAAACTTTTAAAATGGCTATACTTTCTATAAAAGAAACTGAGTTACATCAACTCTTTAAGGCTAATCATAGTCTAATCACCAGAATAAAGACCTTTGACCCACTTAAAGAATCTTACTCAATGACTTCATGCAGTATTATTTTTTTCTCAATAATAATTTCAATACTTTAAATGGCATTCTTCAGTAAGTCATGTCCTGGCCATATACTGGGATGGAAGAATACAAAAAGACAGATTTGCCTTTTACAAGTAATTTCCTGGGAGATAAAACAGGTCTGTATGAAACCTTGTTTATATTTATATTGACTGATATACATCTGTCTTTCAACAAGTTGTCAACTCTTTATGGTTGACAATGCTCCTGTTTAGATAACTCCTCATAGTCCATGTATAGTGCCCATAACTCAGTGATTGTGATTTCTTGGGTAGTAGTCTGCTCAGCCTCCCCATGATCTTGTGTAGAATGTCTGACTTCTTCACTAGGTGGTACAGATAAGTAGCTTGACTTTCTGTAACTATGGGCTTCTGTGTTTTCTTTGTCCCCCCCCCCCACCACCATAATAGATCTGATCCTGCTGTTCCCATGCCTAATTTTTTATGAGAAAAGTCACCTGACAGGAATTCATGGACTTGGCTGTGACAATCAAATGAAATGCAGTACCCACTTAGAGAATAAGTAGGGATCATTTGACAAATAGGTATGATATTTATAGAGTTTATTACTAAGTGGGAAATAGAATATAGGTGTTTTGCTTGTATATTGGGCATATTATTAATAGATTTTGTATATAGAAATATCAGTAACATTGAATAACAATTAGAAAAATTTTTGTGCATATGTGCACTGATTTTTTGTGTGTATTTGTATGTTTATATGTGCTCAAATGTATGTGTTTGTAGAGGTGTGCCTACACATATGTGCACATGGATAGAGATCAGAGGACAACCTTTGATGTCATTCCTCAGGAGCTGTACACATTTTGTTTTCTGAGACAGGGTCTCTCACTGGCCTGGAACTCACCCCCTAGGCTAGACTGGCTGGGTGGCAAGCCAGTGGTCCACCCATCTCATCTTTCCAGTGCTAGAATTATAAGTGCTCTTGTTACCACACCAAATTTTTGTACATGGGTACTGGGATTGAATTAAATCCTCATGCTTGCAAGGCAAAAATTTAACCAACTGAACTCCTTCTGCATTCCAGAAACAATTTCTTCCCCACTCTATTATAGTGTTGTCATTGGCCTACCATCACTGCAGATTCTGCCTCTGAGGATTCAACCAACTGTGGAAGGAAAATATTGAGAAAAACATGGTGTCTATAAACTATGCAATACTTCCTTCTTGCCATTGTTCCTTACATAATACAGGATAATAGCTACTTACTTGGCACGTTCATCAGATTAGGCAGTCTGAACAATCTAGACATGGTTTAAAGTATATTTGAGGGTCTGTGTAGGTTATATGCTAATACTCTGTGACTTTATATAAGGAACTTGGGCATTCTTGGATTTTGGTATTCTTTGGTTGTCATAGACCTGATGTTTCATTGATACCAAGGGGATGATACATCATAAAAATAAGTAATAGACAAGTAATTTTATTTCATTGTTCAGTAGACCAAAGATGTGCAACGAGATGCAAACACTTAAATGTGCATAATGCAGCTATTACCCTCATAGGCTCAGTAAATACTGTTAGGTAGAGGGTAGACTATGGAATAGTGTTACTTAGGTCTAACCTGGCTCTTCTTAATAGCTGAGGGGACCACTTATCCCCATGTACTGTAGCTGCAGCTGTAAGATGGGGACAATGGAAAAAAGGCACGGAACTTTTTGGACTGTTGTGATAATTCAGTGACTTACTATCTGTAAAGTAATTGCTGGAACTATTAACAAAGAGCTGGATTAAAGATGAACAGCATTGCCAATGTTCTTATTCTTGCTCCCTAGGACACTTACCATCAGACTGTTTCTGAGTATGTGTTTAATAACTCAATGTTGTGCATGATGACAGTAATAACATACAGCAAACAAGTGGTCATTGGATGAGTCGTTGGTTGTGATCCAAGCTGTGCCTTGGCCGGCTGGATGTGCTTCCCCACCCAGCCTGGGAGATGCATGGCTATAATGTGAAGTCCTGTGTGAGCTTGGTGCATAGCAGTTGGGCATGCTGGGTGGATGTTGGTTTCTCTTCATTTTGGCCAGTTACATGTAATTATGCTTTGTGTCCCTTATCTGACTTTGCTTTAATGACTTGGAAGAAACAGCAGATTTCTGTTTCTTTTTGAAAATATTATAGCACTTAGATGTTGTCTTTCATATGGCTACATCGATAATAAAGCATACCCAAGCCCTACTTGAACAAGGGAAATAGGCTGTACCTCATCTGCCATATTTCAGTTGCTAATTAGAGATGGAAATGATTCCAAATTCTCTTCATCCCATGGCATTGATTTTTTTTTTCTGTATGTGAACACAAAGCCTCAACCCCTTAAGCTTGATCACCATGCTTTTTTTACCTTATCAATTCAAATGGATTTAACATGCATTATCAGTATTTAGATCTTGATTTTCCTTTCTACCTCTTTCTCCTGTAAAGCAATCTGTCTAGCTGAAAACCTCTTGTTAGAAGAGATTATGTGATTGTTTTTTGGTTCTATAATCTGTTTGAAGAAGAAGTGTCTGCACACTCGAGGATTTAAGATGATGTCTCAACAGGAAACGGCTTTTTTGCTGAAGACCTGATTTCTCACAGAGCTGCTGTCTCTTTCTTTATAAAGAAAGAAATTTCAGATTTGATCACATTGCTGCCAGCACATTTCATTTTATTTAAATGCAACAACACAAACATCACTAATCTGGTTTCCCCCAATTCATTTGTGTCCACCCTGTCAACAATGGTTTTATCAGCCATCAAAATCTAATTGAAGTGGCGGTTCAGCATGTAGGCATCCAATAATTATAAAATAAACAGACTGAAATTCAGATGCATTGGAACAAAAGCCATCAAAGTCACATAAACAGGAGAAAAAGGTAATTAAGGAGCGTTCTCTCCTCAGCTTTCAACATTACTGTTTTATTTAAATGCGTCTTTAGCAGGAGACCAGAGGTAGATTGATTGGCTAAATTTGTTGGCTGATGTTATTCTGAAATGTGTCCCATTCAAAGGGTGATAACAAAATTTCCAAAGCACCAGCAAACATGGCATTGCAAAATCATGCTTTACTTTTCTCTTCTGAGAACTTGTGTGGAAAATGTGCACACATAACAATTAATAATAGATGATAAGAGCCACTGCTTGTTATCATGGAATCATTAGATCTTTAGGGACTTGGACAAATAGGACAGTCTGTTTCCTGACTGTAAAACTGTGACGTTAACAGTGGCTCAGCATAGCCTGTAAAGCTCCCTTCGGGTTTTTTACCTGCTTGCAGAAAAGGCTGCTGGCTATCAGAGGTGGTAATGCACGAAGGTAAGCAGTTTAGCAGTAAGAGATTCAAACTTTTGAAAGAGAGGTAACAAAGCCCTAGGAATAAGCCCTGGTCATGAATGTATATATAGTCCCTGGGCTGGTTGGCATAGCAACTATTTCTGAGAGCCCTGGTACTGCTTAAGTAAACAGCTGAAGCACAGAGCGTGCCTCTGCTAAGCTGGGTCCATCTGTGGTATCAGTGTGTGAGGATCACAACAGGAACGTTTTCTCCAGAAAATCAATGATATTTTGGTACCTCCTCCTAATAGCTCTATTGTTCTCAGTGCTTCCTGGCAAGCCTTTGGTTCTCTCTATTTTCCTAGTTGGCTGTTTTGTTGAGCAATCCCAATATAGGTTAATTTGATTTAGATAGGTTTGGAACAAATAAAACAGATCCAAGTTGGACATCTTTCACCTGTTCTTTGCCAAAAACATCCAAGGATGATGAACCAGTGACTCAGCAGCAGGTCATATGATGAGCCAACAGAAACAATAGTTGCTGAGGTTTGAATTTCAAATCTCAGCACATCTAGTAATCGCAAAGGTTTTGCAGTTGGACAGACTTTGTCATAGGTCTACACTCCATTATGAAACACAGTATGATGTCACACACATTACTGATTGATTGGTCATATCATCATTGATCCTGGCTAGAATTTTTCTCGTATGTAAAATGAAAATACTACTAAACACCTCATGAGTATTTCAGGATTGAACAACATTTAAAATGCAAAAGACTATACTCAAGATATGGTAGTGCTAGTAGACTCTGATGGTTCCTACTGAATGGCAGTGTTAGACACAAATGTGTCCTGTGTCTCCCCTTTCCCATCTCATTTGGGAATAAATCTTAGCTTGTGTAAGCCAAGTGTAGTGGACTGATTCCCTATACCAGTGACTGATTTATAGTGTGTGTGGCATACTTATGGCCACTGAGATATGGTCCTAACAGGTGGTCCTAACAAGGCTTGTGGTGGAGAGTAGATACATTTGCAATAGGATGGTAAGGAATTTTTCAAGATGACAAAGTATGCAAAAAGCCCATTACAATGATTTTTATGCACTTGTAAGTAGTCACCCTAAATATTTGGGAGTTATGAGTAAGTAATAATTGGAAATTTCTGTTTGGGTTGGGTTTTATTTTTCTACAAGTAGACTATGCAGCCCATTTGCATTTTATAAGTATTAAGCATTTTAGCATAGAATAGTGGTGCACACTTGTAATCCCAGCACTTTGGAGGCAGAAGGACCATAAATTCAAAAGCAGTTTCAGCTACATAGTGAGACACTGTTTCAAGAAATAAAAACAAAAACCAAATCCAAATATAAAATATTAAGAATCTCTAAAATATGCATTATGACGCTTTGAAAAAAATATGTCAAGTGATTCACTTGTGTCCTGTTTCTGTGTAGAAGGGGCACAAGAAAAGAGGCCTGTCTCTGGGAAACTGACAAGTACTTTCAGAAAGCACTTCTCAGACATGGGTGAGAACCTGTTAGGGCTATGACTAGCAGGTCCTGTCCTTCCTTGGGGAGCCTGCTCCAGACCACCCATTTCTGACAAGGGGAGAAACTTTAATGAGAAAGAATCAGTTCGGAAGCCAATTTGACTCTCTTTTATTCACATCAAAAGAACTCTTCTTCCTGAGAAACATGAAGTGAGAAATGAGAACTTCTGAATGTCTGGGAAAGAGTTCTGAATGTTTTATATCCAGACTTTCATGCCTTGATCCTACTTATAAATCTTTCCCCCAAAAGCAGCCCTTCTAAGTACAAATGATTTATTTTTATCTTGCTTTTACCCTGATTGTTTTAAAGTTTTGTGTTTCCAAGAATTTGGAACGTGCTCATGAATCATATCTTCTTCTGATTAAAATACGTTAAGATTTTCTTACTCTGTAAAACTCAGGACTTTGCAAAGAAAGATGAGATAACAAAGGCTGAAACCTAGCATTGGTCTGTGAGCTACAAGTTTCTCTCCTTGGGACTTTCACTGAATAATCTGCCACTAATATGATTCATGATATTGTCTTGGCAGTTTATTATTTTGAGGCAATAGAACATAACATACTGGAAGGAGCTATCTTGATCTATTATATCAAGAGTCCACAATTTATAGTACTGTCTATTTGGTAGTAAAAAGATGCTCTGTGAGAGCTAGAAGGTTTGTGAATATCTATAGTGATAAGAGCATATTGCCTTAAAAATATCCTGGGCTGGAGAGATGGCTTAATAGTTAAAACACTGGCCTGTGAAGCCTAAGAACCTAATTTTATTTTTATTTATTTATTTATTAGAGAGCGACAGACAGAGAGAGAAAGAGAGAGAGAGAGAGAGAGAGAGAGAGAGAGAGAGAGAGAACAGGCGCGCCAGGGCCTCCAGCCACAGCAAACGAACTCCAGACGCATGCGCCCCCTTGTGCATCTGGCTAATGTGGGTCCTGGGGAACTGAGCCTCGAACCGGAGTCCTTAGGCTTCACAGGCAAGCGCTTAACTGCTAAGCCATCTCTCCAGCCCAGAACCTAAGTTTAGTTCCCCCATACCCATGTAAGCCAGATGCACAAGGTGGCACATGTGTCTAGAGTTCCTGATGTGCCCATTCTCACTCTCTCTGGCCCCTCTCACTTTATAATAAATAAACAAACAAATAAATAAAATAAAGTATTAAAAATATCTTGATATCATTAAATTTGTATGGCATCTATGATTAGGGTAGAAATTCCTTTGTTCAAAACTTTGTTTTATGCAAACATATGAAATATGTATGTTTGTTTGATATGGGCTATTGTTGCTCATTTCCATAATATTCTTGTGAGGTAATTTATATAAGCTCTCAATTCATAGATGAAGAACCTGTGATGCAGAGGACATGAGATGCCTTGTCTGCAATTCCAGCACTGGGAAGGTTAAGGCAGGAGGGTTATGACTATGAGACTGGCTTGAGCTACACAATAAGACCATGTTTCAATCCTGCTCACAAATGAGATCACAGATTAGATGAATAACAGAAGGCTTCAATTTCAGCTTCTTTGATGCACTATACTTATGTATTACTTTTTTAAAGAATATATTTTTATTTTTATTCATTTATTTGACAGAGAGAGAGGGGGGGGGCGAGAGAGAATGGGCATTCCAGGGCCTCCAGCCACTGCAAACAAACTCCAGACACATGTGCCACCTTGTGCATCTGGCCAAGGTGGGTCCTGGGGAGTTGAACCTGGGTTCTTTGGCTTTGTATGCAAATGCCTTAACTGCTAAACAATCCCTCCAGCCCTGTGCGATTTTTTTTTAAAACAGTTTCTTCTCTGAGTGGCTGGGGTTTGACATGGGACTATAGCACTGTTCATATCCTTGTGTTATCATTTGAACCTAAATTCTTGTCCCCCTACATTGGCTTCTACTTTGAATGCCTGTACTTTAGTTGCTGGTGCTACTTTGGAAGGTGGGTCAGGATAGAAATAGGGGTGGCCCTTGTTCTTTGTGCTGTCCCCTTTCTCATCTTCTGTGATATGAATAGCATCTGCTGCATTTTCCCATTATTACTGCCATGAAATGATTTGTTCTGCTATGCTTTTGCCACCATAATGGATGGCAACTTTCTGAAACTGTGATCAAAAATGTCTTTCCTCCTATAAATTTTATTTTACTATTATTATTGTTTTTTTGAGGTAGGGTTTCACTCTAGTCCAGGCTGACCTGGAATTCACTATGTAGACTCAGGGTGGCCTTGAAATCATGGTGATCCTCCTACCTCTGCCTCCTGAGTGCTGGGATTAAAGGCGTGCGCCACCATGCCTGGCTTCTCCAGTAAATTTTATCTGTCAGGTCCTGTGGTTACATAAATACAAAAAATCATTAATAAAGTAGGAACATGATTTTTCAGGAGCTTCTTCATTTAGCACCATGGCTAAAGGCTCATTGGCCCTCTATCACATACAAGGTTAAGTCTACATCCTAGCCATTTTCCATATGCAGCTCCCACAGGAATACTATTAGCTCATCCATAGCACTCTAGGGCCAGTTACCACACAGCAGGTCCAGTTTCTTTGACTCTACACAAAGCCCACACTCAGAATAATTCAAATTATCCAACCCATAGGAAACCTAGAAACTCATCCTACCCACCTTGACTGCAATTCTGAGCTACACCCTACCTCTCTAGTTTGCTGTCACCTTCCTTGGTCCAGTCTCTTATGTGGCGCTGCGTGGCAGCCTTCTGTATTTTGGAGCCTTAAGTAATAAAGGGCTCTGCCTTTCATCCATGGGCGTCTCATTGTGTTGTGTCTCGCCTTTAAAGGAAACTTTAAATCTTATACAACACCACTTTGGAGTTTAAATTTGTCTCCAACCTTTTTAGTTGAAGTATAATATAACTATAAAGGCTTCAGAGAGGGAGACAGGTGACTGGCCTTCTACAGCAGGCCTTCATCAGGTTTATTTAACCTCTCAGAACCTCAACTTCCTCACCTGTGAAATGAGCAAGGCCACAGGCTCTGGTTTCCATTCAGATCTCATGTTTATTTGATATGGGCTATTGTTGCTCATTTCCATAATATCTCATGCTATAACTTGGTAGTGGCAAACTATAGAGATGCCTGGGGATGGCCTGGAAGAGGAATTTTCACCAGCACAGTAGTCTCTATAGTCTATAAATGTGGATCTCTTAGTATGGTTTATTCACATGTAGTAAAAAATTAACATGATAAAAGATATTATAAAAAGTCCTTTGGTAAACATAATGCTTTTTTAAAATTAATGTCACATTATACCAGACATTAGCTAATAAAACAAACAACAGAGACAATGCCCTTCCCTACGTTCTCCTTGTAGCCCGTCATTGTAGCACCAGAAACTGGTTTGTTCCAGTATTTTGAGAGCCTTGTGTTCAGAATGTGACCTATGAATGAATTTTCAAGCTACTAATGTTCCTTTGATATTATGTGGCTCCCCCACACCCTTCTTCTTGAACATGAAACTTCTGAGGGTGCTGAGGCTGCAGACTGGTGCCACTGACCTGCCTTCCTCTTTGTTTGGCTGGGGAGGAATCTTTGGGGAGAGGTGTCTGCAGCCTGATGGAAAGCCCAAAAACAGAGCTCTGGTGAGTGGCAGCCTCCAGATGCCTGATTTTTCTGAAAGACAGACTTTTGATCAGGCAAGCTGGGCTTAATGATTTATGCCTTCATGCCCATACCAGATAAAGTTAGACTACATCCTGAAGCGTGCACAGGAGCAAAAGCTATTATTGCACTTTGCCTGTCCATGATAAATTCTACCACAAAGGAAAGGAAAAGAGGTCTGTGTTAGTAAATAGCTTGTACTTGAAATGGCCCCCAACCTTTAGCAATGGAGGGATAATGATAACAATAGAAAAGGAAGTCTTAAAACATGTGCAAGGCTCCATTCCATTCCACCAACCTTCCTCTTTATTCATGATCAAGGATATGGTTTTTACACAGTAGTGGGATTCTACAATCTGAATTGTTAAAAACAGCATTTGAACCTCTTATTACTCCTCTCCTAAGGGCAAATGATTATGTCTTAGTTTTTCCAGGTGGGTCTCACTCTAACCTAGGCTGACCTGGAATTCACTATATAGTCTTAGGCTGGCCTCAAAATGACGGCAATCCTCCCACCTCTGCCTCCTGAGTGCTGGGACTAAAGGCATTTGCCACCACTGCCAGCTGTATCCTAATAATTCTTATAAGACCCCTCCTTGGGATAGTGATTTTCTGTTATAATTTCTAACTATTTTGTAGTTTGGGGTAGGTTTTGCTAGCTTAGGAATTATGAAATTAATCTTCTAAGTGTTGATTTCATAAAATATGTTCTCTTCCAAGTTTGTATAAATTCTACCTATTGGATAAGGCTCAGCCCAGATGAAAACCATTGTCTTCAATGAAGCTTTCTCTAGAGGAACAGATCTAGAGTCTCCACCAAGTTCCTCCAGATCCTGTTAGCATTTCTTAACTCTCCCTCTGCTCTCTGGCTACAAGCACTTATAACTTGGCTTCTAAGAACCACTCTGTCTCCTCACCCAGTCATTCTTGCTGGAGTGCCTGGCAGCTCCGCTCTCTCCCATAAGGCCTTAGGCTCTTGGATAACTGCTGTGGACATTTGGAAGCTCCTTTATGAGACAGTAGCATACATTCTGGGCTCCCTATGGAGGGTTGGGCTGAAGCGATCTTCTGGAGACTTTGAAACATTACCTGGGTATGGCTTCTTTCCTTTTCCTGTCCTGCTCTTCTAATTCCCACCTCTTTTAAAAAATATTTTTATTTATTTGCAAGGAGAGAGAGAGAGAGAGAGAGAGAGAGGGAGGGAGAAAAGAAGAAGGAGAAGGAAAAGGAGGAGGGGAAGAAAAGAAGAAGGAAGAGAATGGATGTGCTAGGGCCTCTTGCTACTGCAAACAAACTGCAGACCACTTTATGCAGCTGGCTTTACATGGGTACTGGGGAATCAAGCCTAGGCTATCAAGCTTGACAAGCAAGGGCCTTAACTGCTGAGACATTTCTCCAGCCCCTAATTCTCTCCCTTAATTTATTTTAAGAAAAATTTCATAACACAATTCTTATCTCAAGATCAGATTTGAGAACTTTGTCTAAAGCATAACTTCTCTGATATTTGTTTTCTTTAACTTCTAAGAGCAATTTTTAGTAATAGGCCCTGCCCTTTAGCTTCAGTTCCAAAACGAATGTGATCTATCTCTGTAATGCTTAGTAGAATCCTAATATTTACATTTTTTGTTTTGTTGCTTTATTAGTCATCTTTTTTTGGTGAGTCTTTAGGAGTTTCTGGGAGAATGAAACTGAGATCTTTGAACTGAGATGAAGCCTGTGTACCAAAACATAAAGTAGGGAAGCAGGAAAAAAAAATCAATTCCAGTCTGAAAAATGCCACTGAAATCAAGAGTATTGTTTGATGTGCACACCTCAGTAGCCATCATAAAGATGAGAACATGATTTCTTAGCTAATTTTCAAGTTTTTGTACTACAAAGTTGTTTTACTTTTCTATTGCTGTGTAACAAATTACCCTCAAATCTAACAGCTTGAAACAACAAACATTTATTATCTCGCACAGTTTGTGAAGGCAGAAAATGGGGAGCAGCTTAGCTGGGTGGTACTGATGCAGGGACTCTGTTGAGGTAGCTGTGGAGCTGCTGGCAACAGATGCAGTGGCATCAGGACTTGACTGGGGCTAGAGACTCCATCTTCACGTGCACTCATGTGGTTGTTGGCAGGCCTCAGCTCCTCACTGGCTGTGGTCCAGAGGCCTCCCCTTTCTTACCACATGTGTCTCTCTACATACTGCCCAAATGTCCTCGTGACACAACAGCTGCCATCCCTGAGTGAATTATCTGAGAGAAAGAAAGCAGAGGCAGAAGCTGCAGCCCTTGATATCCTGTTCCGGGAAGATAGACACTCAACTTTGCTGTATGCCATAGGTCTCAGGGACCAACCCTGGGTCAATGTGGAAGAGGACCGAGACTGTCTGAATCTAGGAGTCAGAATCATTAGGGTCAGCTTGGATGATGAATTTCATCCTTAATTTTCTAATGATTAAAAAGATAATTCTAGGGCTGGACGAATGGCTTAGCAGTTAAGGCATTTGCCTGCAAAGCCAAAGGACCCAGGTTTGATTCCCTAGGACCCACGTTAGCCATATGCACAAGGTGGTACATGTGTGTGGATCTCGTTTGCAGTGGCTGGAAGCCCTGGAGCACCCATTCTCTTTCCCGCCTCTCTCCCCCTCCCTCTTTCTCTTTGTCAAATAAATAAAAAAATAATAAATATTTTTAAAAAGATAGTTCTAAAAAGCATCACATGTACTGTGTCCTTGTGAATAAAGGGGTGGTGATATTTATGGATATTCAAAGTGTTCTGGACTTCCTGAATGTTTTCTCCATTAGAAATAAATAGGTCCATTATAGGTATTAAGGACAAATTCCCCTGTACTGCGTACTGCAGTGAATGCTGATGCAGGTACCATCAGGTCCATCTTTTCCATAGTGGTTCTAATGCTAACAGTCTAAAGCAGGGGCTTAGACTTTGGCAGCAGCTTCCCAATGTCTTCCTTTTGTACAGATTTTCCTCATTTGATATCTCACTTTCATCATGTCATTATTGCTTAATGACTCATTACTAATAAAGTCCAATCTCCTTGACTTTTCAAAGCAGAATTCATCTATTTAGGGCTCATCCCATTGCTTCCATCATGAAGTCTTTAATTTAGCTGGGAAGTATTCCACTATTTTCCAAATATCCTTGCTAACTTTTTTTAAAATTTATTTGAGAGTGACAGACAGGGGAGAAAGAGGCAGAGAGAGAGAGAGAGAGAGAGAGAGAGAGAGAGAGAGAGAGATGAGAGAGAGAGACAGAGAGAGAATGGGCGCGCCAGGGCCTCCAGCCACTGCAGACAAACTCCAGACGCGTGCGCCCCCTTGTGCATCTGGCTAACGTGGGTCCTGGAGAATGGACCCTTGAACCCGAGTTCTTAGGCTTCACAGGCAAGCGCTTAACCGCTAAGCCATCTCTCCAGCCCCTATCCTTGCTAACTTTTAACTCTTAACTCATTCTTGATAATGCTTCCTCTAATGGGAATTTCTTATCCTAGAACTTGCTATCTCCAAGTTCCTGTTGAGCCAACTTTCCCAGGAATTTTGACTCTTAATCAGTTCTGTCTTACGGCAGTGCTGAGTATTTCTTAGGAGGATCATTAGTTAGTAAGTTTTTCTCTGTCTAGGGTCTTTGTCCTATTGATCCTCTGTATCACTTCCTTGTTGTTCTTATGACATGGTACTTGGATTGTATCATTTTAGGTTAAAACAAGCAAATGCTCCCAGGGCTTTGTACTTTGTAGCTTCTTCCAAATTGTTCATTGTGTGATTAAAAGGTCCATTTATGTGTCTCCAGGGATTCTGCCTGAACTTTGATCTTGCCCTCTTTGGAAATCTGTGAGGCTTACTGTGTCATTCATCTTGATGTTCTGTAATGTGTTTCTTCCTCTTATCACTTAATTCTTCGCTTTTACACTATTCACTCAGTAACTTTCTGTAATACCTACTATATGCCCTGTGACACCCTATGTCTTGTGGATACTATAACAAAAACCAAACAAGTTTCTGTTTTCATGGCCTTTAAAGTGAAGTTGTGGGCAAAAAGGTACTAGACTCAAAAAGGAAGTATGATTAGAGGCTAAGAAAGTGCTAGGAAGGAAGCGCATGTGTTGTGAAGGTACGTAGCTCAGGTGCCATCCCTAGACTCAGATTTCAGAGAGGCTCCTCTGAGGAAGTGACCTTCCATGGAGCTCTGAATTCTGAGCAGAAAGTACCCAGCAAAGAGGGCTGGGGCAGGAGTGAGGGTGAAAGAGAGAGCTTTAAGCAATGTGATGACATGCATGGGGACCTTGTGGTGGGATAAAGATGTAAAAGGAGGGAAAAATAATTAGATGCACCAACAGAGAAAAGGGACACTAATGGAAAAAATGGTGAGATCTGAATAATGCGTGCAGTTTAGTTGCTAGCAATGTACCAATGCTGGTTTCTAAGTTCTGACAAATGTATCACAGAAATAGAAACTGATAATATTAGGGGGAACTGAAACTGGGTGAGGGCCATGTGGAAACTCACTACAATCTGTGCAATGTTTCTGAAAATTAAAAATTATTCCAATTAAAGGAGGCCTCTGATGTCTACCAAACAATAAAGGCTATTGCCAAGCTCTTGGTTGCCCACCAGAACTGGATGGTAAGACTCTATTGTTGAACAAAGCACATGCTTGGGCTGCAGGCCACTGTGAAATGGAGCTGCAGCTGTGCTGGAAGTCTCCTTTCTGTTGACTAGCTATTGTGGCGCTGGAAAGTGGTATGTAGCTTGTTGGGACGGAAAAGTCATCAATGCTCTTAACCAAAACTGGACCCTGCAAGCTACATGGCTGGCCAACCAGGCACAGTTTGCTAACTGGTACAGTGGTGGCCTGTCAGTTATGGGGGAAACCAAGTGCTGTCTGACTGGATTTGAGGTGGGCAAGCTTCTGCCACTGTTTGGCTAAAGGAACATAGTGTGCCCACCCAATTTTCCTCTCAAGCTCTATGCTTATTCCCTTATTTCCCATGTATTAATTATACTCTCACTTTTGTCTAGAGACACTTCTTTTTTCAGGTGGTGATGACTACTAGGGAGGCTCAAAACTCATCAATGGGCTAAGGAAAAGTGACAGTGGAGTGTCCGGCATTAAGTGAAACATTTCTATCACAACATCCAAAGTTCAGGGACCATTACTGAAAAGGTGGTGGAAAGAATGTAAGAGCCAAAGGGAGGAAGGGAGGAGTGCTTTTGTAACACTGTCTCCCAGACAGTAAGTGGCATTGTCTACATGACCTCATAGTGGCTGACACTATCTACACAAGACCTGCATAATATAAGGACAAAAAATGATACCAGAGTTGAAGAGGATCTAGTTGGAAAGAGGAAGGGATTTAGTGCAGGTGGGGTAGGGGAAGGAAGAAAAAAGAGGGTGGTGGGAGGGGATTAGGATCATGGTGCATTGCATATATGAATAGTGGCTGTCAATACAAGGTTAAAATAAAACAAAAAAGTTTATAAAATAAAGTTGACATTAAAAAAAGCTCAATGCAAGAACAAAGAATATACAAAATAAAAATAAAGATTTACAGGCTGGAGAGATGGCTTAGCAGTTAAGCACTTGCCTGTGAAGCCGAAGGACCCTGGTTCGAGGCTCAATTCCCCAGTACCCACAAATGCACAAGGGGGCGCATGCGTCTGGAGTTCGTTTGCAGTGGCTGGAGGCTATGGCACTCCCATTCTTTCTCTCTCTCTCTGTCTGCCTCTTTCTCTCTCTGTCTGACCTGTTAAAAACTTCCAGAGTCTTTGAATCCCCTCTTTAATATGTTCTTTACCTTAGAAAAAGAGGAAGATTGCGATTTTTCAAATGGTTACCTGGCAGAGCTGCTTTTGAAAATATCACCATCCTGGGGGCATTAAGGAGAATATATTCGGGCAGGACACAAGTGGACAGAAGCCAGGTCAGCAACCTGTAGTTTTTAGACTAGACATGAAATTGTATTAAGGTGAGCAATTATATTTGTTTTTGTACTGAAGTTACCTGATAATTCACTGTTAGTTATACAAATCTGCATATAATATCTAAATGCTCCATATCCTCAAACAAATGAATAGACAAATACAAGATTAATGAAAAGAAGAGAGATCAGGTTCAATAGCCCTTGGATTGCACTCCCTGTAGGCATCATCTTGTTCCTGCTCTCAACTCTGTGACCAGCACTGACAGTTCCAGACAGAATCAACGGCTCACCTCATAGCATTCATTGCCTCTTACTTTCTAAAGTAGTTTCTTCAGAAATAAGTGACTCCCTGTCTTATTTTTGGAAGACCGGAACTTGAACAAAGGTTCAGATAGGAAGCGTAGGTGGAAAACAGAGGAGCAAGAGACACTTTGAAAGGAAACTTGAATTTAATACCCGGGGCGTTGAAGAAGCTAAGTCTATGCAGTGAGCCTTTTGTGTACGATGGCCTGTTCTTTTGAGCAAGTTCATCCTGAGTATCATTTGCATTTTGCCCTTTTGTCAAATAGGAGCAATTTTGGGTTGTTTTTAGAGACATCTGCAGTCAAAGGTCCTTCCTGCCTTGGGGGAAAGTGTCTAATTTCCCAGTGGAGAAGAGGGCTCTGAGAACAGGCTGAAGAGTGAGTGTAAGGAAAGGGCAGTGCCATGAGTCCCGTTTGCTTACTGCAGTAGGGATCCAGTAGTCCATTTTGGGGCAGGTTTGTGTTTTCTCTAAGCCATGTTCATCTGGAAGGACAAATGCCAATGTTTTAAGAACCGTTGCCTGGGCTATTAGTGTGAAGATTGGATGAAAACTACTGGGTCGCTTCCAATCTGGAGGAGAAAGCAAATAAGAACAATTAATGTTCAAGATGATTTCAGTTACGTGTCCCTTAAGATTCCAGTTTCTCTCCTCCAGTCTTGGCTCTAACATTTGTGCTCAGTGTTTAAACAGGGCTGTCACTACCCATGTTTGTTTTCTAACACATGACCAGTTTTAGCCAATGAAGTTTTATCTTGTGGATCTCAGAGGTTAATCTTTTCGCTTTCTTGTCTTATATCCTTCCCAGACATGCATTCATTTGACTGGCAGCCTGGAAAATTGAAAAATGCCACAGGGGTTATTAAGGTGGAAATCGGTTCTGTTCTTTGAAGCTCTCAAGCTAGTTATTGCTGCACCTATATTATCTAGGCCTCAGACCAGCAAGCATTGTTCTTACCTTGCCTGACACAGCCCCCATCAGCTGTAACAACCAGACAAGAATGAAGGGGTCTCAAGATGTCATTTCTTGACTCTAAAATATATCCCTTTAGTCAATTAAAGTAGAGTCCCTGAAGTTATTAGCATGTAGTCTGTGTCTGTTTGCACACACATTTGACTTACTTTTGTTCTTATTAAAATGGTAAGCCTAGAAAAAAAGGAGAAAAGAGAACCTTCCATAATCCACATTTTAATAATTGCCTGAGTGCACATCTATCCTACAGAGACTTTCCTGCTTCTGTAACTGTTTATTTGGCTTCTTATGAAATGTGTATTACTTACCTGACCTGGTAGACCATGACACAGCTTCTGGCCTATCATGTAATCCTGCATTTGGCTCCCTCTGAGCCATTATGGGGTATTAAATCTGTCTGTAGAATGGAGATATTATTTTAATGGATCTTTTTCACAATAATTGCTCCATATTATATAAATTGTATTGAGCCTTTATGATGTTAATATATAAATATTAAGAAAACCACTGGGAAAAAGTTACTGTGTAATTGAAAGAGCCTATTTTCCAATGTTAATAACTTCTTCATTAATTTTTCCCCATAAAAATATTGAGGGAGTTTAATTCACATTAAAATCTTATAAACATATATTTAAGAAGTGAAATTGTTTCCTACCCTTCTCTATAATAAGAAACAATGCCACCCCTCAACTGGCAAACCTCTATGCATCATTTAAAAAGAGAAAGAATGAAAACATAAACACCCCAAAGCCATAGTAATTCCTGGTAACAAGAAACTTCAGGGATATTTTTCAAGAGAGATGTTTTGTTTATCTTTGGTTAGATTTAGGAGAACATTTTTTTTTTTACTATGTTTCACCAGGCAAAAAATTCAATATTAGCAATAATGCCTGGTTTTGATGAATAACAAGAAAATGGAAAATAATCTACAATAATATAAAACTTGATAATAAAAGTGAACTCAAATTATTGTCCTGTTTGAAACATCACATGTTGTTGGAGTACAATATGGGCATATCAATCAATGTCTGGCAGGGAACAGAACCAAGTCCAGATAGCTCGAAAAGACTTTAATGACAGGAGTGCTTACAAGAAAATGTACATAGGATGTGAGTTCCCCACCCAGGGGCTGAATGAAGGAGCTGCTACCATATCCAGGGTTGATGGGACAACTGGGAAGAATGGTATAGATGGGAGCACAGAACTCTTTGGAGATGGCTGCTGTCATAGTGGGTGGACATGGTTGTTGCCAGAGGTGTAGAATGGAAATGAAGTGTGGAAAATATATGTGAAACTTCTACTCCTGCCTCCATCTCCTGTTGTTACTGCTGTTGGTCAGCTGTACCCAGAAGGCAGCCAGCCAGGGCCCCTGAGATCTAGTGTGCAGAAGAGTCACAGTAGTGTAGACCTCAGTGAAAAGAAGAAGATGAGACTGACGTGCTGCCTAACCGTTGGCTTCTGGACTCACAAAAGGGCTAGCTTTACTAATGACTGATTATCCCAGATATTACACCCTCCACCCTTTGTGAGAAAGAAAGAAGCTCTTATAAAATGAGGTTTTCAAAATGACTATTATCAGGTTTTCCTTTTTAGTTTTCAAAAATATTTAAAACCTTACCAGATAGTCTAATAACCCTGTAGGAAATCTCGGGATGTAAAGGGTTTTTCACAGACAGTATTACATTGAATCCTACTGAAGCCAGAAGAGAGAAGCATTATTCATTTCACAGATGAGGACACTGAAGGTCAGGGCCCAAAGCACCACTCTCCACTCCCTTACATCAGAGTTGGCAACTTCACAACACAAACCTAGAGGTCTCCTGATTCCATATGCCAGGTTCCTTATGTTCCATTATCTTGCTGTTTTCAACACAAGAATCTTATAAACTTTTGAAAGCATATCTGCTGAAAGAAGAATGGAGCTGTCTGCACCCAACAGAAAATTGCATTTACAGGAAAACTAGTATCACTCTGTCAGGTAAGTTCAGTGTCAAGAATCAAAAGAGAGCCCAAAGCTCCACATTTTGTGGGAATGAAATGATGCCGTGTTAAAGGTTTGGATCTTAAGTGTTCTCCAAAGGCCCATGATGCTATTGGGAAGTGGGGAGGCCCAGTGGAAGGAAACTAAGTAATTGGGGCGTGCTCTTGAATGGGCTACTGGGACTCAGGTGCCATCTCTCCTTTTGCTTCCTGTTCTCCATGAGATGACACTTCCTGATACTCCTTTTTCACAGTCCCAAAACAATGGAACCAGCTGTCCATGGACGGACGCCTCTGAAACCTTTCTCATCGAAGTTGAGCTTCTCAGATTTTCATTCCATTGAGAAGAAGCTGATTGGCACAATGTGAGAGATTTGGGAGCAGAGACTTGCAAAACACCTTGAGCAAGCAAGACACAAGTAGCACTGTTCTGTGAGGAGCAAACACTACTAAACATGGTGAAAAAGCAGAGAACTATAGGGTTTCTCAGAGTACTGTTCATGGACTCCTTTATTGGAAACACCCGGCGGGCAGGGAGGAGTATATACAAGGTCTCCTGGATCTTTGCTGACTGAGAGACTCCAAACTTGTATGAGAGGAACTCTAAGTGGGTCCATTTTGACCTGTTCTCTCCCCTAGTCCCCACTTTCCACCAGCCTCCCATTCACACACCCCACTAAGAACTGCTGACTGCATGCACATTTTGGCTGCTTGATGATGTTACATAATTGTACATATTTGGTCACAGTTCACTTTACTGGCATGGCTAAACACAAGCCATCTGATTATTTTTCTATCATCCCGAGTTCTGTCTCTGCTTCAAGCATACCTTTTGAAAATGTATTTTCTAATTTTATGCTTTAATAAACAAGGTATATTAAACACAAATTGACTTGAGATTCTCATAGTGCTTAGAGTAAAATATTTTAAGCATCAATTATGATAAACATTGAAGATGTAAATATAGTAAATTGGGTTGAATTTGTATTGATGCTAAAATGACTTTTCAAAGGCACCCCCAGTGCCAGCCTGTGTTGTTGGTATTTAATCTCATTGTCATGAGAGAAGCATAAAGAAGGGACAATGACAAGTCCTGTAAGGTGGAATAATATGGTTGCATTTCTGCAAAATTCATTAACAACAGATGTGGCTATCTGCACAATGCTTTTGAATCAGCACTATGAGTTTCCTGTTTTTATTGTTATCTTTGCACGGCATTCCAAACAACGGCATTGCATTGTTTCAGCTTCAACAACGCAATGGTTTCCCTTAAGACTCAAGTTTTCAGGAACCAGCTATTCAGGCTAATAGTGTTTATGATAAAGAATGGAATGTCTTCATTAAAACTTCAGTTGGTTGTTTAGAATTTCCTTAGGTAGGGCATGGATGGTCTATTTCCTACCCTATTATAACTTTCTTCCCAGGAGGAATCCTGTAGTCAGTCATTGCTCAAACAAATGCCCTTTCAACTTATATTTACTAACAGTTTGAAAACAGGAGCTGAGCCCAGTTGTAGTGCATCATGAACAGCACTGGTACCATGTCTGCAGATGGACCTGGGTGGTTGATAGTGAGATGCAGACACTGTATGTAGCAATCTGAGCTTGGCCTTGAGCCAAGTCAAATACACAATCCTTTTAATTGGGATTAAACATGCAAATAAATCTATTTCTCCTTAAGGTTGGATTGCTGTTCAACCCCAGTAACATACTGGTTAATTTTTCCCTCCATTAATAGGTCATGTTTCAGACCAGTTCTAAAAACTGTGTTGATTTACCAATAGTGCCATGGATTTGGGTCACTCTGTTAACACACATCCCACTTGGATTATCTGCAATTTGCTTTAGCTGACCTTGATCAAGCCAGCACCCCTTACTAGTCATGGACTAAATCCAACTGTGGGACCTCTCCTGAAGCATGCTGAATTCCAAAGTTCATTTGGTATCTAATTTTTAAAATTAAAGCCCTTATATTTATAGACTTTTCCAAACAAAACTTTCAGCAACTGCTTTTTCAAATATCCATTATTTCTTTAAGGATATAATGTATAAATGATACTAGAAAACATGAGCATTATATTTCTAGTAATTTTCTATACATTCTTATCAAAGCACTCTAAGACCAATGATTGGAAAGTGAACATGAAATGTAATCACCTTTTTGGGAGAATTATGTTCACAATGCCAAATGATCAATTATATTGATTTTACCTTCTCTAAATTGACCATTGTTTGGTTTCCTTATTTATCTCTACAGCATATACCCCCAGAGAACTCTCCAGAAACTGAGACCACTTAGCAGAGCTTATTACTGGACCAGGACCTTATGCTTAAAGTAGCACAGACACTGGTTTGTATATGATTAATTCTCAGATGGTTATTAAAAAAACATTGTGTTCTCCTTTAAAGGATTAATTATACACGTGCATGAGTGTATGCTGTTTCTCACAACCAATTTCCTTTGCCTTCTGTTCTACTATTACTGAAAAGCAGATGTTTATGATCAATTATATTTCTTTAATATGTGACTAAGTAAAGATATGGGGTTGAATTATTTCTCTTTTGAACTTTTGCCTAAAACATTAAGCTATACTAATATCAACTGTGCAGACTCTGTTTAAAAATAGGAGCAACTGGGGTGCAGTATTTCCTGACAGAATACTAGAGCTTTCTTATTGAAGAAAAAAAGCCGGGAGGTAGGAACAATTGAAAGACTAAATGCGTCATGTCTAAAAAAGCCACACGACAAGTGAAAACTATAAAACCTTCCTGTCATAGTCATTTCTTTCTCTCTTCACAATAAAGGTACTGAAAGCAGTTTGAGTTCTTTCAAAACTCTTGGCTGGAAATTTGTTTTCAAATTATTAGAAATTTTTCTATTTTGTAAATAGGGAATATATATATATATATATATTCTTAATTCTGTCATATCCTGAAATTAAGTAAAACTACAATAGTCCAAAACTTTGCCTTAAATTATCCCTACTAGTTTTATTGCAGAGCACAATACAAGACAGCTGATGCTCTCTGTAGTTGACAGCCACTGCATCTTTTTTCTTGTATTTACCTCTTGGAAATTTTGGCATCCCCCTCCCCATATTGATTTGAAACAGAAAAGGTTGGGTGACAAGAAGGGAAACTCTCTATCTCTTTCCCTGTGCTTTAAAACATACACAAGTCTGTACATTCAACAGTAGTGGTTTTCGATGAAGGGGAGCTCAGTGCATTCCTCGCCTGCACTCTCCCCCATGTCACTTGGCAATGCCAAAACTGGGGTGAGGCTAGGGTGGGTAGAGGCTTGGGATGCTGCTAAACATGTGCAAACATCTAAATGACAGCCTATATGACAAGGAATTATCCGTCCCAAAATGTTCATAGTGCTGAGATCCAGAAACTTCATTCTGAAACAACCATCTCCCATACCTTGATTGAGGCTGTCCACCGTCACATAGTCTCATCTCTGGCTTCGCTTTGCCACCCTGTCACTGCTTCCTCACTTATTTTCTGGTTACTGTTGGGCATTTCATTCACTGGGAGTAATAGCCTTGTGAAAGTTGAAAACTTTAAATAAATTGTTTTGAACCTCACTTTTTTTTAAAAAAAATTAAATGTGAGTCATTTATTCTGTCTGGTACAATTTTACTCCCTCTCTCTCTCTCTGACATTCTGTGCTCCTTTATTTTACCATTTTGTGTCTTTGTTGTTTTTTTTTTTTTTGAGGTAGGGTCACTCTAGCCCAGGCTGGCCTGGAATTCACTAGGGAGTCCCAGGCTGGCCTCAAACTCCTCCCTGTGCCTTTGCAGTGCTGGGATGAAAGGCATGTGCCTCCATGCCCAGCTGATGTTCTTATTTGTCTCCCCTTTTACTTCTTGTGCTCAGCGCTCACTTCTGCCATACACCCTCTCTCCTTTCTGTGTGTACAAATGCTCTTGATCTTACTGATTTGTGGTTTGTGCTTTGTATTAGACATGATAAGCCCTATAATGCCTTGTTTTAGTGCTGGTGAAGCCTGGGAATTGTCCTGATGGCTCTTTCTCTTTCATCTGATGCTGGGGTAGCAGCTAGGAAGTATCTGGAATTTGTCTTTTGGAACCCATGAGGCTAAAAGAAGGGCTGTGTGTCTAATGTCTTTCCTTGATAGGTTACAGACACTGTGCACCCTTCCTTTCACACACTTGCTCTGCTGGGTAGACATATTTTTAAACTATTTTTTAAAAATTTATTTATTTGAGAAAGTGAGAGAGAAAGAGGGAGAGGGAGAGAAAGAGAGAGAGAGACAGAGAGAGAGAGAGGAGAGAGAGAGAGAGAGAGAGAGAGAGAGAGAGAGGGAGCACACACCAGAGCCTCCAGCCACTGCAAACGAATTCCAGACACATGTGCCACCTTGTGCATCTGACTTATGTGGGTCTTGGGGAATCGAACCAAGGTCCTTTGGCTTTGCAGGCAAACACCTTAACCACTAAGTCATCTCTCCATCCCTGGGTAGACATTTTTAACCCTGCTATACAAACTCAGAGAAGGAACAGAGTTTCAGCAACTCATCTGATGACATTTGTTTTCAGCTAGTCGAACTAGGAATTATACTCAGGACTGTTTGGCTTAAAGCACCCCACTTTCTGCATGATCACTTTGCCACTGAGTGCTGCAAATCATTTGGACACCTCACCATACCTGGTTTTGCCCTCCTTATTCACTTTCCCTAAAGCACAAAAGGCATTCAGATGGCAGAATAGCTTGAAGCAAGCTGTCTTGGTGTTTTCAAAGATGAAAATGATTTCTTTGCACATTGCTTTCTTATATTTAGGGCATAAGATTGGTTTCATTCCCATCTTCAGCTTCTATCATGATTTGGCAATTAGGCTCAGAGCTGGAATCCCTTCAAATTCTGTGGATAGGATGGTGCTCTGACATTGCACAGTCTTGATTTCACACCATACTGCTCCTCGTCCATGGTCCTTCCCTTAACACTCACCTGATTTTGCTTCTGTCACATTTATACTACTCATCTTACACATTGGCAAAGGGCCACTACAAATGTCAGCATATGGGGAGACCGAAAGACCCTCTGTATGGAGACCTTCCTGACAGAAAGAGAACTGAGTGCAGTCCCTATCACATCCTCTTATTCAGGGTAGCAGAAACTTGATCACTAAAGCTTGCATAAACAAAGTACCTGGCCCTGGCTGTTACATAAAACAGATGTCACTTGCTTGATAACAGACCAAAGAAGAGCTAGGACGAAATGTGGAACATCACTGTGAGATTCTTTAAGCAGATATAGTCTATCCTTACACTCCATGGTGGAGTTTTGTTCTGGTGAGAGTGGTTTCGATTTCCTTGTTTCCCCTGTGTCAGAGAATTTCTGTATGCAGCATGGCAAATCACTGCCTCAGCCTGTTTCAGAGGTGCTGCTCTTCTGTCACGGGGGGAATTTTCCAGTGCAAACAAGTGTGAAAGTTTATTATAAGGGTGTGAATGTTTTTTGTAAACAAGATATTTGAGATGTTATTTCTATCCACAATTTAATTTTGTGCTCTTTTGATGTGGGTGCTTTGGAGAAATCATTCCAAAATAGTACCTTGATAGCTGAGCCTCTCAGGCTTATCTTGCAGCCACCTCTGTTTTCTTACATTCATCTCTCCAAATGCAGACAACGGTCTCTCTGCAGATCACTGGACAGTTCTTACTTCTTCCTACTATTCTGCCACCCATTCTGAACACTGGAAAAGCTAGCTCACCTTCCTGGACTCTCTATATAGACATGACAAACAGTTCTGGCCAACGAAATGGAAGTGGAAGCCTGCAGGTGGAGGTCCGTGGAAAGCCTTTCACTTTTCCTAATCAAAGGGACTCACTTCTCTTCTCCCCTTCATTTTGTTTCTCTATTTTTCTTTTATCTCTCTCTCTCTTTTAAAAATGGGAATGTGGTTATGATGATTGAAGCTGCACTTTCCATCTTGTAATTCAGAGCCAAGAAAACAAACATAGTATTTTTCTTTTCTTTTTTAAAAATATTCTTATTCACTTGCTAGTAGACAGAGAAAAAGAGAATGACACAGAGAGAGAAAGAGAGAGAGAGAATGGATAAGCCAGGGCCTCTAGGCACTACAAGAGAACTCCAGATACACGTGCCACATTGTGTATCTGGCTTTATATCGATACTGGGGAATTAAACCCGGATGTTAGGCTTTGCAGGCAAGTGCTTTAACCGCTGAGCCTCAGCCAAGTTCATGTATTTTTCAACTGCAAAACTAATACCATTGGTTGATCGCCAAATTTCTGGTTATGAGACTAAAACTTTTTATTACTTTGAATTGCTGCCAGTCAGATTTTTCTGTTACTTGTAGCTGATTAAATTCTGATATGGCACCTCTGAGCAACACATCCCATTTACCAGTGAATCTTCATAGATTTCCCTCCTAAAAACATTCCATTTTGAAGAAAGCAAATATGACTAAAGCTACTTTCTCATCCCAAGTGTATTCTCTTTCACTGAACACCATTATTTAGCATTTTTACTTTGTGATTTTGTGCTATTAATAAAACACACTTTGCAATGTTAATACATTCTCTTTGTTGCTGTGTTATATAGCGGAGACATTCTTCATTTTAAGCTTATTTTCTGTCATGAATAGTGAGTTATGGAGTGTTTTATTTTTGGATCTCCTTGAAATGTGTAATATAGAGCTTGCTTCTCATTAGACACTTCAGTGGGTATGTCGACTGATGGACACACCACGCAGTGAATTCTGCCCACTGCTACTAGGCAACCAGATAGGGTGTCATTGTGCAGTGGTGTTCACACATGCGGAGTTGGGCCTAGACAGACTTTCATAGTGTCATTTACTTCAGCTGGTCGAGAACCAGACTTGTTACAAGCTGCCCCCCCATCTTTTGCTGAGAACTGCTTTTCTCAATAGCTCCCCACTGCAGGATCCCTTTCAAACCTCAAGCCTTCAGCATTGATGTGGCACATACATTAAGAGAGTTCTCCTTTTCAAAGTACAGATCTTTTCTTCTTGATTTGGCATCTGACTGTGGTTATTTCTATTATTAAACATCAATGACTCATATTATATAACAGTAGTTATTCAGAATGAGAAAGTATAATATAAAGTAATAAGGTACCTTCAACTAGGCATTGCTTTATAGTACCTGCATGATTTAATTTCTTTTTCATGTTTCCTTTCTGGCTTTCCCTGTGATTTACATTGAATTGCACACACAGTATTTCCTTTGCATAAGAATTTATCTTTTTTTTTTCTTAAAGAAAAAACATTGAAAAGGGCAATAGATTCCAACCCTCTGAATGTTGACTTCTTTTCTTTACACAAATACTTGCAAACCCTTGCTAATTAGAAATAAAGCTGCACCTCCCACATGCATTTCTCTTGCCTGTGTCATCTCTGACAGCTATGAGAGACAAATATGTTCCGCTCATTACTGGCACCACTCAAGCAGTCAAGCTCAGAGAAGAAAATATGAACTAATACAAGGATGGAGGTTATCCATTACACATGGTCATGGGCTAACACCAACAGTCATTCCATCTTACCCACAGACCGGAAGCACCTGGCATCGTCTATTTTTTCAGACCACTAGGAATTTGAAGTTTTAAATAGCTTTCTATGTCATTTTTCCAGGAAATGATTTAATTTCCTTGTTTCCGATTTAAAAACTATAAGAGGAAGAGACACTGCATTTTTTCTCTTTTAGATTCTAAAGTGAAGCCAGGAACATCTCTTGGATTGGAGTAAATTGTTTGGGTGTCTGGGGATGATGGTAGCACATCTCTCAAATGTCTGAAGCCTTCTTTCCTTGTTTCTGTGCACAGCCATGGGCTATCCCCCTTGTGGCCCACTGGCATATGCAAAATCTAATCTTCTGACGTTTTCCTTTTGCAGACTTCTGGTTATGATCCTGCTTGAGAGACAGGAAAGCACTGGTGCCAGCACTTGATGCGCCAGTGGACTAGAGGACACTGGCATGGATATAGAGCTGTGATCACACCCTCAGGCTCTTGTTTTCACCTGCTCCTCAGCTGTGAGTGCCTGGCAATTGACAATCCACTTGCCTCCAGGGAAGGTCCAAAGTCAGGCACTGGAACTCGTGAACTTGTGGGGTATCTTCTTATCTTTATATTGCTTTGTTTGAGCCTTTTAATTTAAGATGCAGAATCTTTTGACTTCTGAATTCTGTATCTCATTCACATGTCTTGCTCAAACACTAGAGCATGCTGCAAACCTGCAGGAAATGTGTTGCTAAAGATAAAATCCTGCTGGCTACACACGTCTGTGCACCTTTCCTTCAGAAATCTGCCTACAGATGAAAGGATTGTAACCTTCAGCCACCAATGCAGAAGATACCACCATTCACTGGTTACTGTACCCATTGCTTCTTTCTAGCTAATTCCACCTGATGTTGTGTGCAACTTGCTATATTTCTCATCCACCTCTATCCAACTGGGTGACACAGACCTACAATTACAGTGACTGACTCTAAGATTTGTTTGCCCAAGAGTAGGATAGCTGCTTCTAGAAACAGAGTCTGGAGGAAAGAAAACTAACCCTTGGAGTTATTTACCCAAGGGTGAGCCTGCTGCTTGTGACTGACCACTGTTCTGATGTGTCTGTAGCTATAGTTTCTGCTGACAGGCACTCATTAGTGTTTTTGTTGAACAGCCAAAGACCAATACTATGTGAACAAATTGAACATTGTATGGGCAAAGGTTAAGGAACTTTTGACTTTGAATAAACCTTGGACATTTGTTAAAGGAAGGGATTTGGGGTATAGCCTGTTGAACTCTGCTGATCCAGAACACATACAAATTCTTGTTCTGGGTCAAGAGGGCAACCAGGCCAAAGGTCCACCAAGGCAGAGAAACCTCATCATGTTGCTTTAAGCAACTGGATTACTTTTTATTTTTTTTAACTTCAGGGCAAGTTATAAGTCAGGAACTTAGCAGAGAAAATCATCTCATAGCAATATTCTCAGAAAAGTTATATCTAAGTTCCGTAGGTAATACACCTACAGTTCTATCCTATAGTTCATTTCCATATTTTATTCTGATATTTCATTCCCACACATCCCAAAGTTCATATGGATGTTAGGGGCCCAGGAGATGGGCATGTGAGTCTCTTGATAAGTTCCATGTTCCTTTGGCTCTCTAAAGAGCATAGTGTTTTGGGGCATATTTTATGGACCTGGTTATGAGAAAAAATGATCAAAAAATCTTCAGTAATAACACCTGGAAACCCTCTGCAACCAGTACCATTTTAAACAGCATTTCATTTGACCCTCACAAGACTCCCCACAGTAAATGGGCATAGTGAAGACGAGGAGGCATGCTCAGATAATGCCCACATCTGTGAATTCAGCCTACAGGAACCCCTGTGCTTTGCCAGTCCCTTTATTTGGAGTGGAGATTAATCTAGTCTCAGAAATCTGATTAAAAATCTAAGTGACTCCTGGGAGATATGCACATAGTTCTGATTCACTGTATCTTCATACAAGTTTGAAGGCTTTGTGGTCACCTGTGCTCATGATGAGACAACAACTATGTTTATGGAAGGGAAAGTAAAAGTGTGTTGTACAGAAAAAGCCTGTCAGGAGAGGGAAACCATGCCCAAATACACAAAATATAAAAATCACAGGCATATTTCTAATGATGCTGAATCATTATTTATACTTATTATTGTTATCATTGTTTGTATAGTTTTCCAAATGTTTTTCTAGTATTGGTTCAACTCATGCTCCAGTAACTCTACAAGTGAAGTAATTTTTCATCCTTCTTCCCAAACAGGAACTGAGGTAGAAGCAACATATATAAGGTCACATGACCAATGAACTTTCCTTTTGGAGAATGTAGGCAGTTTCTCTTGAGATCTTAACTCTTTATTTTCTATACACATACTCTTTTTCATTACAATGTGGGCCTGTGCCTGTGAATTTTGCTGGCATCCACATTTGCTCCTGTTCAAGCAGTGTGTTGGTGGTAAACTCCTCAGCTGCCATTTGAGGACAACACCTTTATTGAGAGCTCTCTAATGTGCTTATGTGCTCCTGGAATGCTGTTGTTTTATTCTCTATAATTTTCAAATTGTGGTGACTAATGCTGTCCTTACTTTGCCTTGGCATTGTCTTTATAGTGCTGATCCATTTTAGTTTTACAACTGGGATGATTTTTATGTCTTCAACTGAAAAACGATTGGGAAGAAATCACATATTCATATCCTCCTGATATTCTTGAATGAGGTGTCTCAAACTTTGCTTGGTACACTAGTCACTTGGAAATCTTGACAAAATGCAGGTTCTGGTTTAGTAGAACAAAGGTGGGGCTCAGGATGCTGAACATGTATTAGGCTTCCTAGTGATGGCTATGCTGCTGCTCCATGGACCACAATTGAAGTAGTAAAATTCCACAACACACAACACTTGCTGTCCTATTCAGACAGCAACAAACACTCAAGGGATTGGGGCCATGGCTCTGTGGGTAAAGTGCTTGCCATGTAAACATGAGGTCCTGAGTGCAGATTCCCAATGGCCACGTAAGCATTGTGCATGGTGGTGCCTGCCTGTAATCCCAATGCTGGGGTGGGCAGAGACAGGAGGATCCCTAGGGCTTACTAGCTAGCCAGTTTAGCCAATTAAGTGAGCTCTAGGTTCACTGAGAGAGACTGTCTTGCAAAATAAGGTAGAGAGCAGCTGAGGCAGACACCTGACATTGACCTCTGGTATTCATACTCACATGCACACACATGCACTCACAAACACATGTGTGCCCATACACAAAACAAAGGTATATACACATGCACATCACATACCACACACGTATATACATGCAAAAAGAAAGTAACACATGAAATGGGATACCCATATGTCAGAACCAGACTTATTTTTTCAACAAACATTTATTGAACTCCTAGTGTACACTAGTTATAGGCACAAGAATAAGTAGATTTAAACATTGTTTTTCTCAAAATCCTAACTGAAAAAGGACAAAATGGATAGCCTGATTTCCACATAATAAATACCATAAGGGTGTTCACTCATGAGCAGAGCAGCTTAGAGCCAGATTAGTATGCTGGAAGAAGGATGGCTTCAGAGTCAGATGGACTTGAGTTTCTTTCTCTCCATTCATTGTCTGTGATTGTAAAGCCACGTGGGGCTGAACATTATGAAGATGGCAGTCATGGTAGGGTTACATTAGAATGAGGTGAGGACTCCCTGGGGAATAAACAAAGTGTATCATTTTGCTCAGCCTAGTTTCTTCTCTATGATACGATCATTTCCTGAAGTTTTACTGAGCACCTCTATGAGATGCCAGGCAGATTCAGGGGCCTAGGGCCAGTGTTCTCTCATGGCCTTCATTTTCTACTCTGCCTGGTTATCTGACCCTTTTCTTTGTTCTCTTTAGCCTGGATTTCTCCTTTCTGTTGACTGACTCCTATGTATGTCACCTTTAGCCACCTGGACAAGGTTGTCTCTGAACTCCCTGGAAGCAAAATTTAAACTGAGACTATTGTGGGGTTCTTGCTAAATATTTCAGATGGAGAGGGAATATTTAATATTTCTTGCTGAAAAAAATGATAAATGTTGTCCTGTACTTAATCTTGACTGACCATTATTAATTGGACTACTACTTGATTGATACTTGATGGATTGATACATGATTGTTTGATACTTGATTGGTACTTTTCTATTTGATCATCAAGAACTCGATAAGATGCACATATAGCCATACTACCGAAGATTTTTCCTGTAATTTTAATGTGAAAAATATTCTCCCCTGAATGGTGTATATTCTCATTTAGGGATTTCTGAGTGTACATGTAGTGCAAAGTATGAAAACAATATTGTTCATCTCTTTTGTGTTCTACCTGTGGGTTTTGCAATATATTTCCTTTTCTCTCTCTTTTCCATGCATGTATCTGTGTGCATGCATTAGCATATACCAGGCTTAACAGGAAAAGATTGGCAGATCCTAAATTTGTTAATATGTGTATGCGTGTGCATGCGTGCATGTGTGTGTGTGTGTGTGTGTGTGTGTGTGTGTATGTATGTGTGTGTGTTGGGAAGAGCCCAGTATCTTTCTACTAAAATAAATGCATAATTTATTTGAACTTGGTCTAAATGCATCGTGAAATTTGTTTCTTTCCAAGTTTTCAGAATGACTTGTTCCCAAGGCTTCAGTGGTCTGCTTACAAAGATTTACTGTAGCTGTGGTCTGTTTAAATTGTGAAAACATACTTTTCTGCAGAAGGAAGTCAGAGATGAAGTGGGGATATGCACACAGAGAGTAGTTTGTGTGAAATGAAAGACCCCAGAAAGAGGAAGCAATTCTTATTTTTAGCTTTTCCTTTCTAGATGTTTGTCTGCTCACAGCTCCTAGGAACTCTGTTGCCTGCCACGCTTCCGTTGCTTGTCCTTCTGAAGGACCTCCTCCATTGAGGAAAGAGAGCTCTCTGTTTTAAGTTTCATTGTCTTTGTTCACACAAGTTTCTTCTTATGAATTTCATGAGAGAAGAGCTGATGAAAGCTACTGTTCTTAGCTCATTGCAGGACTCGTCGAGTTAGGACACCATAAAATCTTGAGCAGGCTGAATAAATGGAACAAAAAGAAGACCTAGAGAATTTGAAGAGAACCAGCATTGAGCCTTAGTATAGATATGATTTCAGTGGTTGCTCACCTGAAGTTTGCATTAAAGTAATCCTTTCCTACTGAGGTTTCTAGCAGAGCTGGGATAGCTCTACAGCCTACCACTAAGGGGGCCATTGACGAGACAGATTTCTAGAGGCTGTTTCTTGATATTGCTGTGTTGGTTTTTAGCCCAAGATGCTTTAGGAATCTCTATAGCAGGTGTCTTTGGAATGATTGCAGTGAGATATTTTAACATGTTACCTTCACAGACATGCTGTCCAGGAGGCAGAACCTTTGTTTCTCTTCTCATCTTTTATTCCTTTGCATAAACAATTCTTAAAATCAGTGTTCTTCCCTATATATTAAAGCAATAAAGTTCTATTATTTTAAAATACTATGTTAATTTATGTTACAAAGGAATTGCTCATAAACAAAAGTATGTTTTTTCTATTTATTTTATTTCATATATATGTAGATATAGATGATATAGTTATATCTGGTATTTTTGAGACAAGGTCTCTGGTAGCATAGGCTAGTCTGAAATGCCTATTAGCTGAGGATGACCTTGAACTGCTTATCCTCTGGGTCCACCTCCACCTCCACCACACCTCCTAATATATTTTTCTAGATTAACTATTAGCACACTTTGAGGATATTTTCTAGAAATAAACTCAATTCATACATTAGAATTGAGAGTACCTTGATGTGTGTGTTTACCTAAGCCTTGTATGTTTAAATGATTTCTAATATTTATTCATTTATTTATAACATACAGACAGACACACAGACAGAGAACGGATGTGCCAGGTCCCTGTCATTCAAATGAACTCCAGACTCGTGCACCATTTTGTGCATCTGGCTTCATGTGGGCACTGGGGAATTGAACCCAGGACATTAGGCTTTGTAAGCAAGCCTCTTTAACTACTAAAACCACTGAGACATCTCACCAGCTCTCATCTCATATAGTTGAATCGAGCCATTCATTGACTCACTGCATAAAACTACACAATTTGATTTCTATTGTGATAAAACTCTAGGGAGAATGCTTGTATTTGTTAATTTTGTATACACAGACCTCAAGAAACAAAGACACAAGAACTCAATTAGAGATAATTTGTCCTCTGTACCCTGAATAAGGGTCAGAGCCCTCTGTGTCCTCATGTTCACTCATTGAATGAGGAGTGTTAAAAGCGACCAAGGTGGGGTGGGGAAGAACACCGTCTGTAATTTTGATGCATTTCTTACATCAATCAAAAGCTCCTTCAAACTTTTCTTTCAATACATTTATTTTTCTGAATTGTAATTTCCAATGTTTATGTAAATTTCGCATAAACCTTAATTTCTCTTTTGAATACTTTTCACATCTGGTCTTTGCCCTTCCTTTTATTATTTTCCCTCACAAGGCTTAACCTCAGCACAGATAATATTCTCCCCCAAAATTGCTACACTGAAGTAGACTGATTATCATTGCATAAATATTATCTCCAAATAAGATTTTTCGCCTGCCCACCCGTGGAATGCACTGAACTAGACCTTGCAATAAATGTTACTGAATAACTTCCACCTCTGTTCATAATATTTTTGCTGCTCAGAAGTAAGGCCAAAATTACCTCATATCCCATTTCCTTGTGGTATGCTGAATATAGATTTGTGGTGGGATTTCTTCTTTCTACTTTGTGGTCTGGAAACTCTTGTTATGACATAGTTGTTCTTTCATGAACCTTTTAGATCTTTGTGAGCTCTCATTGATTACTTTTTCATACTGATAGTCTATGGAATCATGGAGTCCTTATGGGGCAGCTGCAGGCCTATTCTTTGGTCATTATAGGAGTGGACTTCTTCCTGCATACAGTAAGAGTTAGTACAATGTGAGTCATAAGTTGAAGAGGTTGTATTCATTTAATAGAAATTTGTTCACTATCTCTGTATTTGGCAATGGTGTGGGCATCATTATTATTAAAAATTAAAATCACATGGATACATGGTCAGATTTTAGTTTTAATTAACAAATTATTTTGTATAATTTTGGGATACCATATGATGCTTTGGTATATATTTATTACGGTATAATTAGTGATCTAGTATAATTAGCATATCCATTATTTAATATGCTTATTATAGTTGAATCTGTGTGAATATTTAAAATCTGGTCTTAACTATTTATTAACTATAGCCCTCATACTACATAGCAGAACTCTAAAATGTTTTCCTTCTGCCCAACTGAAAGTTTGGCTCTTTGACTAATATTTCTCCATCCTTCATCCATTATCCATCCGAACCACCATTTTCTCCTTCTTCAGTTCATCTTCTATTTTCTGTAGATTTCACATAGAATTGAGATCATGTGGTATTTTTCTTTGTGTGTCTGGGTCATTTAGCATAATATACTCCAGAGTTACATGGTTGTCTCCAGTGATAAAGGTTTTTAATGCTAACTACCATCCTATTGTGATTCTAGTTCACATTTTCTTATTTACTCATTTCATGCTTGGTGCTTAGGTCAGATTCATGACCACCTAGTGAGTAGTGGCACAACAAACAGAAATGATTAGATTTTTTTAAATAAAAAAGACAGCTAAATAATTTCAAAAAAATTTAAAGAAAATATTTAGAGATAATTTCATAATATTAAAATTATTTGTTTGAGCATAGCATTATTCAGAAACTATTGTCATAATAATTTGTAAAGTGGCTCACATTTTGGAAGTACCGTGAAGGAATGCAAGGTCTCATGTGCTCTTTGGATGTCAGGTTGTCTTACAGCCATGGATGGCAGTGACCAGACTGGAGCTCACATCATGGCTTGTCTTGCTTTCTTGCATCACTGGGCAATTAGACCTTTCTCGTCCTCAATTTCCTGAAATTGGAGCTGTGTCATCAATGTAGAAAGGCAATTATTATAGGTATGTATACAAGTATGATGGATAATTTATTGAAAAATGTATATATAAAATATATAGTTAGTATCAAATATACGGCAATTATTAGTGTAGCTCTTAGAAGACTTTTAAAGTGCATATGGAAAGTCATTTAGATGTTTGAAGCTATATTTTATCTGTAAATTTTATTAAGCCTACTGTGATTAGAATGAAGTCTCTTCTGCCTTTCTCATAGTGTTTTTATTGCCTTATAGTGCACTTATGAACCAATTAATTTATAGAAAATATAAAACGTATAACTACAAGTGAATTTTTAAAAGACTTACATATTAGGATGTTCTGTACCCCACAGGAAGCTCTAAATTTCACTAGTTTCACAGCTCCTGTGGAAGATCATTTCTGGGCTTTCTTTGGCAAGTTGCTTTCAAAGTCGATATGCAAGACACTTGAGAAAACTGATGGCATTACTTTATTCACTCATTATTGTATTGAAAAGAAAAAATGTCATACAGCTTACCCACTTTATTAAAATCTGCCATGAGTTACTCAGGTCTTGCCCTTTCCTATTTCTTTTTTCTTCCTTCATTGTCTCCTATCATTTAATCCAGTAAATATTTATTAAATAGCTACTATGTCTTGTAAACAGAGAAGATAAAGATTGCAGCTGTCCCTGAGCTGCTGGTTTTCAAGCATCAATTCTTCCGCACTTTTTAAAAAATGGAAGCAAAGGGTTTATTTCACTTTATAGTTTCAAGGGGATGTATATATATATATATATGCATATATATATATCTGTATATATATATGTATATGTATATGTATACATACATATACATACATATATATGCATACATATATAAACCGAGATTTGTTTCCCTGGTGGTTCTAAATCCAAGTAAAGGTGACAACCAGAGATTAACCATTACAGGCTCTCACTGAAGCTGTAGTTCACCCATTCAGTTAGACTAGCTAACCAGAAGCCCCAGGGGTTACAAGCATGCACTGTGCCCAGTCTAAGGGATCCTCACTTCTTTCACAATTCTGTCCTTCATCCTGTCACTCCTCACTGGGATGCTTCATGTGCCTGTCTTGCAGGCCACTTAGCCCAGATCCTTCCCAACTCCAGCTCTGTACGTTCAAGGGAACCTTGATCAGCTGAACACTTTCTGAACTGTGAAAGGAGGTACGAAGAAGAAACAGTTTAGTGGTTTTGCTCAGGGGAGATGCTGTCTACACTTTCTGTGTTTCTTTGTATGTGTGTGTGTGTTTCTTGTTATAGTTAGTTGCTTCCTTTTGCCCATTTCCATCCTTATTTGAATATTCCCATCTTCTTCCAGTAATTTTTATGGGTTTGTCTTGGCTGGCAAGCTAAAGTCAAATTCTGCTGTCTATACCTATAGATAATACATCTTCTGTCATTTCAGATTTGATGTGATGATAAGTTGGTGTCAATAGTTTATATAATTATTTTAATACTTTGCTGGATATTTGCTTTCACTGTTCCAGCAATATATGTCAGGAAATAGAAAAAGGTAAATAATGACATAAATAATAAAAATAAATCTCTTAGATGAATATAATCAAGATAAAAATGGAAGTTTAGCATCCAATTAATGGGGGATAATTGGACTCAATCAAATCAAGTCTACTGACTGAAAAGTTTGTGAGGAAGAAGAAAAATCACAGAGTTAGGATTAAATATTTAAAATATAGAATAAAACATTATGTTTTTAAGGAGAAAGGACATGGGCTAAATATTATAAAAAGAAGAAACTTAACTCTTTCGGAACTTTATATATACTGTTGCAGTTACCATCATGTTGCTGGGACACACACCTGACCAGAAGCAGTTTATGGGAGAAAAGGATTTATTTCAGGATTATATATTCCCAGGGAAACTCCATAATGGTGGAAGAAGCTGGCTCACTTCAGTGTCCACAGCAGAGAGAGAAAAGCCAACACCAGCTACCACACACTCCCAGAGCTCAAACTTACTATCAACAAACCTCTTAGGGCTGGACTCAAGATCTGTCCCCAGGGACACACATACTCCAGCAGGGCTCTGCCTACTGAAGGTAAGCAGGAAGCTTAATCAAAAATACCAGCCGGGCGTGGTGGCGCACGCCTTTAATCCCAGCACTCGGGAGGCAGAGGTAGGAGGTTTGCCCAGAGTTTGAGGCCACCCTGAGGCAACATAGTGAATTCCAGGTCAGCCTGAGCTAGAGTGAGACCCTACCTTCGAAAAACCACACACACACACACGCACACACACACACACACACACACACACACACACACAAAATACCAAAGGCAGGCTGGAGAGATGGTTAAGGCACTCGCCTACAAAGCCAAAGGACACAGGTTCCATTCTCTAGTACCCGTGTTTAGCCAAATGCAAAAGGTAGCACATGTGTCTAGAGTTTGTTTGTAGTGACTAGAAGCCCTGGAGTTCTCTTTCTCTCTCTTTCTTTCTCAAATTAAGAAATAAAATATAAAAAAAAACAAAGGCTGGGGGGCATACATTTACATTCAAATCACCACAAATACATATTTTAAGTCATTTTATTCTATTAGTACGTACATATTTTAGACATTAGTTATGTAGTTCTAAAATACAATGCAATTAAAACAACTTACATTTTTAACCATAGGGGAAATGGTTAAGTAAATTAGCACACTTTTATGCAAAGAAATATTACATAGCCATCAAAAACTGTCTCATATATATTGATAGATTTGGGGAAATGTCTGCAATATAAAGTTACCCAGGGAAAAAGAGTACTGAAGTCAATGAATCAGGGTTTAAAATAATCAAAGTGATGGCGGTTGCCAGGGAATGGCTATGAAGTGTCATTGATGTGACATGAGTAAATTCTCAGCTCTGCCATATACCAGCATGCTTATAGTTCATAACACCACACTGCAGAGACATTTAAGAGAGAAGCATTCATCTTAAATGTTATTATCACTCATGTAAGGAAACTGGTTTAAAATATTACCTGAAATTTACTTTAACAATTTTATTTCTATGTACATAAAGAAAGGCAGAAACGAAACATACTGTGCTGACTCTGGGTGGTGAATTTATGGAAAGTTTATTTCTGATGCATTCTACTATTGTCCAAATTTAATATAAAAATGATATGAGTATTTTTTTTACCATGATATAAAAACAGTAAACATTTCTATTTAGAGTCACATATTTGAAAATAGGCTAACAGAACATTTAAAAGTCAGGTCAAATGAGACTATTCTTTATTAGTTTGCATATTATTAAATTCAACATAGTCTCATTTGTAGACTTTTATATTTAAGCTATTTGCTTCCCAGTCTTTTATTTGTTCTGTTCTTAAACAGTCAAAATTCAGAGGGGTGTGAGATGCTACCCTGGAAAGTGTGGGTGGGATTTCAGCTGTGGACACCAATCTCTCACATCCATGGAGAGATTGCCCCACCCACCAGCCACATTGATGCTCGGTTATCAAATACATTGAAATTAATTCTACTTATAGGAGCAGCCAAAAAGTTTCAAATGTTTGCTTAAACCATGATAATATGCCCTTAAAAGAAAAAGCACAGGGCTGGAGAGAGGGCTTAGCAGTTAAAGTACTTGGTCTGCAAAGCCAAAGGACCCATGTTCAGCTCCCCAAGACCCACATAAGCCAGATGCGCAAAGGGGCGCATGCATCTGGAGTTCATTTGCAGTGGCTGGAGGCCCTGGCACGCCCATTCTCTTTCTCTCTCTCTACCTGCCTATTTCTCTCTCTCTCTCACTCTCTCTCAAATAAAAAAAAATAATAAGCACAATGAAACCTCCATTGGTCATATTGACAACTGGTTCCAAAATTGGAAATAAGTATGAACCCACAGAGCTTAGTATTGCTCACACAATATTTAAAAAAACTTTAAATCAGTAATTTCATATGTTTCCTAAAATTCTGCTTAATATTGTCAACTGTTACTGTGAGTTTTATCCAGATATGGTAATGAATGGGAAAAAATGAAAGCAATTCATTGTAGCAAATTCTGATTGTGCATTTACAGTCTTAACTGTTGCTTATGGATACATATCAGTAAGCCTTTGGCTTTTATGGGTAGAAATCACAGTGTCATACAAGCCCATTGCACTAACAAGTATGTCTTGTGTTTAGTATTTAAAACTACAATAGTATCAAGTATTTTAACAAAATGAGCCTTCAGATACTTTCCTGGATAATTTGGCATATGTCTTAGTGTATCAAAACAACTCACAATCAAATTAAATCAGCTCTTATCAGGCATGACTCATACCAGGAAACATCTTGGTGTTGAAAATCTAGCAGTACAGTACATGCAACTTGTCTGGGTTTCAGAGGCAGGATTGACCAGAGAGTAGACATTCAACTTTTAAATGTTTTTTTTTTTTTTTTGTTGTTGTTTTTTTTTGATCATAGTGAGCCACTGAATGTGAGTTTGTTGATGTTCTTTGGTGCAGATTTAGATGTAGAAGAGGAAGAGACCAGAATTTCATGCTTTTGAAGAACAGTATTCAAGATTTTCAAAATCAGTCACTTAGAACTATGGATCTTTTTAAAGCTTTGGGTTTGGATTATAAAATTTATTATTCTATACACAAATCTCTAATAATTTTTGAGAGCCTTCAGTTATGATTTATGTCTATGAACATACTTTCAATTACTGAAACCTTATTAGTATACAATGTATTTCTTCTCTTTTTGATCAAATATGATCAACAAAGCACATGAATTCTAATTATTTATGAGTCAAAAAATTAAAATTACACGTGTAGAAAATTTAATTTTTTTAAAGTGCTAGGATATTTATGAAATCTAAGATTTCTACTTAAAATTATGAACATTTAAATCCTTTCTACATACCTTAATTCAGAAGTACAAGGCTGGTATATGTTATCTTAAGTTGATCCCTTTAAATAACAAATTTTAAAATATCGCCACTCACTGATTCCTTGATACAAAAACAATAATACAGTGACCACGTATATCTAGCTAGCTTGGATCTTTGCCCTTAATTCTTGACTCTCAGTCTTCACTAGACTGTCTGCCATGGTTTGAATATCTATGTCTAGTCTTCACCCCTTACTCCATATACTAAATTATTAGCTGCAAGGTGGTGGTATCGGAGGTGGGGCATCAGCAGAAGTGATTTGGTCACATAGGTGGAGAACATATGAATGTGATTAACTATTTCAATAGAGGCTCCAGAGAGCTGATGTCCCCATACCTTTTCAATGTGAGGACAGAGCAGGGAGGTGCTCCTATGGATGAGGATATGGAGCTCACTGGCACTGGATCTATTGCCTGATCTTGTGATGCATAATTTACATAGCAATGAGGGGTAAATATGATCAAAGCACATTACATACATATATGAAAGATATATATGTCTTTGACAATTTCATATATGTATATGTTTTTATCATATTTACCTCTCCTTACCCGCTTATCTTTTCACACTCCTACTGAATTCCTTCTTCTTCTCAACTTGTCTCTTTCCAACTGTAATGTCCTTTTCTGTGCGTGTGCATGATCCACGGAGCTGTCTGCATGAGCATGGGTATGTGGTTATTTACTGAAGCATGGACAACTTATAAGGGGCTACACCACTAAAGAAAAATGAAACCATTTTCCCCTAGCAGCCAATAAGTGCCAATGGCTCCTCAGCTAGGGCTCGGAACTCAGAGCCCTTCTTTTCCTGTTCATAAAGGAGTATTGAAAGATTCAGTCTTGTACAGGTCACTACAACTTCTATGAGTTATGGGTGAAATGGTCGGTCATGTCATATCTAGAACAGCATTTTGGAACATTCCTCCCCATCTTCTTGCTCTCACATTATTTCTATGCCATTTTCAGGGGCGTTCCCTGAGTTTTTGTGGGGGTAATATATATGTCCGGTTTAGGCCTGAGAACTCAACAGTCACTTACTGTCAATTTGACCAGAAATACATTTCTGTTGTTTACCTGCTACATAGCTACACAGCTATGGCTTGGTTATAAAATTCTATGATACAATGAATGACAGTGTGTAATGACCACCTCTACTATTGAAATATTTTCATAAATTTTCTAAAATAATTCCCCAATAATTGAGTTACTCTTTCTCCATAAACTAAAAATATGTTTCTTCTTTTTCAATAAATGTATTTATTTGTTTGTATGTGTGTGTGGGAGAGAGAGAGAGAAAGAGAGAGAGAGAGCGATGGGGAGAGAGAATGGGCACGCCAGGGCCTCTTGTTACTGCAAATCAACTCCAGATCCACGTGCCACTTTGTGCATCAAGCTATACATGGATATTGGGTAATCAAACTAGAGCTGTCAGGCTTTGTTAAGCAAGCACCTTTACTGCTGATCCATCTCTTCAGCCTCTGCGTCTTTTTCTATTGACTTACCTATCCAGCGTATTTCATGCAAATGGATTCATATGACATTTGACCTTTAATGTCTGTTTTGTCTTGCTCTTTTACTTTATAGCATGCACTAGTACTTCATTTCTTTTAATGGCTGAAAAGTATCTTATTGTATATAAATGCTATATAAGTTATGTAGCCATTCATTCCTTGATGGACACTTGTACACAATTTGTAACTAATAGCCAATTTGTTTCTTTGCTTTTATCTTGGTTTTATACAGGTAGTTCTTTTTCAACACAACAATAAAAAGAGATGCTTTCAAAATATGTCACATAGTGTACATTCCTTTGCCACATCAACATATCACTTAAAATTTTTAAGTTTTTACTATTTTATTTTTCAGTATGAACATAGCACTTTAATAAAATTAGCCATAAGATGGTTATTTTATCAGTTATATTTAATTTCTTTGTATTAAGTAGTTGAGTTTTTCTGGCCAACTGTGTTAATTATCTTGAAGTTCCATAAAGTAGAGAATATTTATGGTTTCACATGTACATTTTTAGGGTTTGTTGTATGAAAAATAGAAGTAGTCTATGATGTATTTGGTTAATAAATGCTAATTTGAAAATTGAAAAAAAAAAGCTGAAATCCATAGTCCTTATAAAGCTTTAAAAAAAATCTCTCTACCCCTGCAACTTCCAGTATCCCATTTTTGAGAACTCTCTCCTTCACATACTCCATTATAGTCCCCATGATCTCCTGCTAAGTTGCCAGTGAACCAAGCACACTCCTGCACCAGGGCCTTTTGACCAGCTTTCTCTCATCCATCCTCATTGTCCGACTCTTATCTCCTTAGCTCTTTGTACAAATGTCTCTCACCACTTTGTTCCCTTTAAATTCTCCTTACTTAACCTTACATTTTCCATGTCACATATGTCCTTTCAATGTAGTTTAACTTTTGCCCAAGGTGAATATGTTGTCCTAAGAACAGATCTTAAGATAAAATTTGAAAGCAAATAGTTTAATTGGGAAATGATACAAGTCAAAACAGGTAGAGTGGTCAGGTAATAAGTACAGGGAGGGAAGTAATTATTCAGGTTATCTCTGTGGCAAGAGGGGCTTATTGTTCTCCACCAGGAGGTAAGGAAGGAAGAATGTGTATCTACCTTTCTGTCATTGGTTTAGGCTACTTTCAGGACTTCAATCTTGTCATTGCCTTGAATGTGGGTAGTGTGTGTCTGTTGCAAGGACAGAGTTGCAGCTGTACACAGTGAAGAGCCTTCCATTACTAAGAGTGGAGGAAATATCAGTGGGCCCAGCATTACAAGCCTTATCCCTGACTAGAATGTAAGGCGTGTGGAGGTAAAGTTTTTCTCATTTGCTTCTTTATTCATCTACACGATGAATGAAGGGAGCTGCAGCTTTCTTGCTCTAAACACTTTTTAGGGTTGCTTTTGCTCGTGATGATTTAAATTGCCTTCCTCAGTGAAAAAATTAAAAGTGCCAGTGGAGAAGCAACTTGTTTGTGATATGAACCAAATAGAATAACTGCTATGGATTGTATATGACAATGGATTCATAAGCTAAAACTACAGAAAATCCTATTTTGCACATCAGATTATACTGGCAGATATATATATATATATATAATATGTATAAATGTATATATATACATTTTAGTTTCTCACCTCTTGAGAATTTAGAAGACAGCAGCTTCCAATATGAAATCCACTAAGAAATTTTACTCAGAGAATAGTCTTCTTTGGAAGCCCAATGCACAGAACAAGTAAAAGCTGACATTCTCTGAGCAAAAGAGTGTGGAATTGGGATCCCATCTTCTTGGAAGTCCCCTATCATTGCAGAAGTCCTGCAAGCCCAGAAGAGGTCCACGGGGATGCAAGCTTGGCAAAGGTCATTCAGTCCCAACCAACTTCTCGCTTTTTCTGGGCCAGAACCTGCAGTCTTCTTTTGGTCTTTTTGTCTTTCTAATGACCTTTAAGACTTCATTGAACTACATATGGTATCTTAAGAGATACCAATCATCGGGTATCTGTTTTGTGCAAGCATCACAGTAAGTTGATATGGTGTCTAACCTTCAGAGTCATGCCACAGGAAAAATTAATTTTCACATTAAACATGCAGAAATAGGTGCAAGGTCAAGTTGCCAATTTACACAGATAGTAAATGGAAGAACCAGTCCTGAATGTTTGCCTGTTCTAAATCTGCCTGGGTTTGCGCAGTGTTTAGTGATTCCTGATTATTCAGTGATGAACAACCTAGAGCCAGTCTGAAATATAAACAGTGTGATGGGCTGTGTTTTTGTTCTAGTGTTGAGAAGCCTCAGGACTTAGAATCCAGAGAAGGCACTTTACTTTTTGACTCTAATATTAAATTCATAAATCTATCAGTATTATATGCAAGAATTAAAAGTTGTATTGGACAAAAGTTTTATCTTCCACATAGGAATTTTAATGAGAAAATTCTTTGAGCAGAAAGAATGTGTCTATTTATCTATGTAATTTTATCCACAAGAAGCAGATAAATGAACCCATTATGAGAGAATAAGATGTGCTTTTCAAATGTCCTCAAAGGTCCCTAGACAGTGATGAGAATAGAAGGAAGGACAAGTCAGGAAGTGTCTCCAAGTAGCACGGTTGCAGCTGCTGGACAGATTCAGGGTGGTAATGAAGGTGAGAATCCCAGATCTAGTCTAAGATTGTGTTTTTGTCATTTGTGTCCATTATGTGGACAGAAGTGAACCTGACTTTCAATGAGACCTGTTAAGACATCGGGCAAACATGTGAAGCAGAATACCAAGGCACACTAGAAGCTACAAATGCCAGAGGAACCTAGTTAAAACCAGTGGAGTTTGATGAGACAACATGAATGCAAAGTGTGTTTTGCAGCTAAATATTCTTACATCAGGTACACATCTTTGAACAAGACTTCTGAATTGCATACACTCATACTATAAGTGATACAATTTAGGTAAGTGTCATAGTCATGGCCATGTTCTGGATTGCTTTCTAATTCCCACTTCTAGCTGCTCATTCTGTCTCTGATGCACCAGAGGTGCAAAACTGGGGAACAGGATTTGTTGTAGTCAGCTTCCCCTATTAATGAGATTAATCTACATTAGGCAAAAATGAAATATGAAATTAATCAGTATTAGATAGAAATTAAACACTTCCTTTGAAGCTCCCTAGTGTGATGTTTTCAAAGCAGTTGTGATTTATGTAAATAACTGACTCTGAAAGAGTTTGGAGGACTTAATTTAATACTCTACATTCAGCAAAAGTTTCATAAAATTGTCACATAGGCAAGAGTCTAAACTATTTAGGATGCTAAAAAGTCTGCAGAGAGGATGTTTCTTATCCTTACACAACATATGTGCTATTAATACCATTCATTGAGCATAAAATTTCTTTATCCCTGTTCTAATTTTCTCCTTCTGCCTCATAAGGTTATTTCTTTAGTCATTGACTGCCATTATCTCCTTATACTTAAACGATCATGCTATTTGGGCTACTAGCTTCCTTCAGGCTGGCGCATTCTAGGTAACTGAGAGGCTGGACAGCTTTCTAGTTACCATGAAAAGCCAGTAGGGTTTAAAATTTTGACTTTGAGCCTAGGCCTTTGTCGACAAAATAACTTGATCCTCCTATACTTTACTTTCACATTTATAAAATTAAGACGATAATAGTATGCACCTCTTATGATCATTTGGGTACCAAAGGTATTTTTAATTGCAAAAATAGAGAATATCAATTAAAAGCTATAAGTTCTCAATAAAATTCACCAATATTTTCCTTTATCTTTTTATTTCAAGATGATTTATTTATTTATTTATATTTTTATTTGACAGAGAAAGAGGGAGAGAGATGGAGAGAATGGGTGTGCCAGGTCCTCCAGCCACTGCAAACAAACTCCAGATGTGTGCACCCCCTTGTGCATCTGGCTTATGTGGGTCCTGGGGAACCAAACCTGGGTCCTTTGGCTTTAATCACTGAGCAATCTCTCCAGACCAAGATGATTTATTTTTAATGGGGACTCAGTGGCCCATGTAGTTTGTGACTTCAAGCTGTATTTCCCAGATAAATTTTCAATTCTGCCCTCTCAGTTAATCTGACTATATATCATGCCATACAGACCCAGAAGTCACCACAAATGTTTGAAGGTGTCCTTTGTCATGTTCTCAGTAATCCAAAACACCTTTGAAAATGCTGAGTATGCTGGTAGGTTTGGGTATATCTAATGACTGGAATCCAGAAATCTCATTCAGTCATTGTGTATGATTGCATATATACAATTTTTCTTTCTGTGTAATATAAATCATTGCCTGAAATAGCTGGACTTCATTTTTCTTTGATTTTATTGTCTGCTAGAAAAAGTGATGAGCCTTTACCTTCTTATTAGACCTTGTTTCCTTTCTGCATCTCATGATACAGTAACTAAATTCTCCTTTCACTGGCTTTTCTTTGACTGAACATACACAGATTCAGTTTTCTTCATCTCTAAAAGCCAGAGGTGAAGAGAACTTTGTGTTTGAAATTTTTCTATTTGTATATCATCTATTTTATTAATTATTTAATGCATATTTGTGATTTTTTTTCCTCTTATGAACTCTATACAACTTCCTGTGAAGTGACTATGCCCCAAAGTGCAGGCACTTTTCCAATTTGGGCCTAGCCAATGATATTGAGAACTATCGCTGCTGAAAAATTACCTTTCTTGTTTTACATGATGTGTCTATTAATGCAATCCGATATAGCATTTGCCTTTTGGTGACAGTGTTATACTGTTGAATCATATTCAATTTTTCATCCATTATTTCTTCCCTGGTGAATCACAGAACATTTGTCTTTATTAGCTCTTACAGTATTGATTTTCATCTTTTCCTTCTTCAATTGATATCAAACCGCATTTTAATCATATCTTCCAGACTTGATTCTTGTATCTTAACATAAGAAATATCCAAGTGGGAATTTTTTTAAATGAATTTAAGGAAACTTTGTTCTGTTATATTATATTGAATGGGTGCTGGGTATTTGGAATGTTGGATGGTAGCCAGAAGGGCTCAATAAAGGGCTGAGATTAATTTTATTTTGTTCTGAAAAGGGATTTCATAAATTTGAATTACTAGTGGTAATAGCTGTGGGCTAATTTACCATGAAAACTGGTTGAGGATTTCATGCTCATAAAGTCTACACAATGGGCAGAACCATGGACCAACATTTATTGAATGTCTATTAACCTGAGGACTTCATACTATAAGGTATCTGGAATAAGACAGTTTTCTTATGATGATTTAAAAATATATCCCTAGATTAGATGTGTATAATGGGTAAGTTGTGATATTTATTTCTAGCCAGGCAATTGTTATAATTATGTAACAATTACAGGATATGTTTTCAAGACATAAACAAGGAAAAGTTTTATCACATACTCTAAACCATTTCCCTTTATTTTGTGTATTTAAAAATACTTTCTGAGGTAAGATGATCACTGTGAGTTCAGGGTCAGCCTGGGTTACAGAGTAAGTTCCAGATCAGACTATACTAGAGTGAGACGCTGTCTAAATAACAAAACAAAACAAACAAGAAGCACCACACACACGTAAAAAACAAATCTAATTTCTTCTCCAGTTTTAAAGAAATGATTGACTATAAGTTGGCCATTAAAAACTTTCAAAACTTTTTTTTTTCAGGAAAAAAATTAAAAATTACCTCAACATTGAGTAATTGAATAAACTCTAAACTACACTTAGAAGTTTACATTTCAGCAGAAACAAAGCATTGGAAAGATTCCTGACTAAATTACTACAGATAGTGCTTAATTAGTTCAGGTTTCTTTGACATATGACTTTGCTTTCCTTATGGCTTCATTTATTTGTAGACTGTAAAAGGGTATTTCAGTCATAGCAGCTATAGGCAATTTATTATTCCTTTTAAGGAAAAAGTTAACATGATAAAGCTTTAATTTTAAATGATCAGCCGCATTGTCCTTGCTCTTTCTAATGATAGCTATTTGCTGAAAGTGATTGTAAAAGCTGGCTGAACCTCGAAAGAATACTGCTTATATCCTACTCCAGCTGTGAAGATGGTTCGAAACAGAAAAGCCTAATGTAATTTAGTTCTCCATTTTTGATATTTAAATTCACAGAACGCTGCAGTAGTCTCAGGTTGGCATGGCACCATCAAGGGGCACTACCTTGTTGTGAAAATTCAACCCGATTTCACTGGGCTGCTGTGGTCAGTCAGACTATTGCAGGGGTGGAAACAGGGCACAAAATCTGTTTCTTTTGACTATAATTTACTGTGCAACTTAAACTCTGGGCCTTTTTAATAGTCCCCATAGCAGAGTTTCTAGGCCAATGCCTGAATCAGTTGTTGGGCTTTGTACTTTCAGACAAGCCTTATGATTTACAAAATTTAATAAGCTGGGCACTTGTGACAACCTTTACCCACTCAAGATTCCGCTTTTGCAATCCCTGCCAAAATGGTCGTCAAAGCAGCATATACCCATTGGCATAATAAGACCTTCTCCCTGCTCCCAAAAGCATATAAATACACTCTCACTATTAATTCATTAATCATGAATACATTATAGGTCATTCCTCCTGCTAAAGATGATAACACGTGAGTGATGCTGTTGCTCTTCTTTATGAAACTGATATTTCCTGGGTAGTATTTTTTGAGAGTGTCTGCTAAGTAGAGCACATACAAAGGTCAGATGACTTCATGCTTTCTCTTCTGTACCTTGATACATCAAGCTAAGGTTTGTCATAAGCCAGAGTCTCTTGTCACAGCTCGAAGGTTCCTTTTGTGTGTGGAGGAAACATATAGTGTTTTGTGTAGGCTTCCTTGCTTTGATTTTTTCAAGCACTGCCCAAGAGGCTACCATTACATCAGTCTGAGTTGTGTTGCTTTGTGACATCAGATGGCTCTTTGAGGTAAAATTTACTTCCAGATAGGGAAAATAAAAAGAACGGTGGAGATTCTCTTTTGTTCACTACTGTCACCACCCATGCCTTGGTGGCCTCTGGTATTCTGGCTTGCCCATCATGTGAGTCCCTTAAGCAAATGACCTGAGGAACTTACAAGCTATCCAGACTCCCTGACAGGCTGATAGTCTCTTAGGAACTGACACACCTGGTTCTATTATTTTCTACTAAGTAAAATGACACTATTCATCTGGTATGAATTAGAAGCAACCCTGAGGTTACAGTACTGAAAGGATGTTGCTACTGTTGAGATTGCGTACAAAATAAATAGTGCTTCTTCCATTGTTTCAGGCTTATTCACCCTTCCTTTGGAAGACAGATTTCCTAAAACCAAAATAGCCACATTACAAATGTTGTCTTCTGTGTCCTGTTTCCGGTCTCCCATTGTTCTCATCTCTTTCATTTCTCCCAATCAATGTCCTGTTTTTTTCCACTACATGATTCAAGTTCATGTAGATTAGTTCTGCAGCTTTCTTTTTCAAAAAAATTTATTCAATTCAGTCCTGGGGAAGCATTGCTATTACAAATGTATGCATTTCACACTGTTTGGGAATATTGGCTTAAGTATAATGATAAATGTGAGAAAAATAGATATATTTTATTATCATAACCTGTCTGCTCCATTTTCTTTCCACTACAGGGAGTTTTCATGGGTGCATGGCAAAACAAATTGCAATCACCTGAGTGTTTTCCACTCCAGTTCTGTCATCCTGAATGATGAATGTATTTCTTCTTTAGCTGAGAATTAATGTCTATACCTGTATTTGCATATCCACCTATGCCTCTTCTCTATGCATGGCCAGATAATAAGCAACAACTGAAGTGAACAGGTTGAAAATATTTTTCTGGGATCAATGAAAAAATGTTTTATGTTCACATTTGAACATTTAAAGCCTGGAGTCAGACAGCTTTTAAGGTCAAGCAGAAAGGAAGATTTTCCTCTCCTGAGCATCCATCAACAGACCTTGGAAGAGCAGTCAGCACTGGCATAATTTAATATGCCTTCTCTCAGAAAAGAATGCCTCTTTGACATCATGTCACAACGTGTGCTTCAACAGAAGGTTTTCAGTTGGTCTGTTTTTCTGCATTGATTTCTTTTTATCATTGTAGACATAGCTTCAAAAAATCTCATAAAAATTATGCAGTCATCTGGCATTGTCTTCCCACCCTGGAAACAAGAAGCAGTTTCTACCTCCATGCAGCAGGCAGTCCTGTTCTGGGAAACAATGGCCCTCAGGATCACTTGTAGCTAGACTTTGGCCACTTGCTACTAGACTGTGGCATAACATCTTAGAGGTGGGTCCAGGCCAGACAAGCACAGCTGAGAAAGGATGGGCACACTTGACAGCATCTCTTACCAGCAGGGGCTGCTGAAGAGCAATGGAAGTTATGGCTGTTTCTTCTACTTGCTCACCCCAAATAGAGCATGGAAGAATGTTGGTTCTGTTGGGAAAAGAGACTCAGGAAACAGGAAATGTCTGGACATAATGAATACAATTGAAATAAACTAGGGAACTAAAATAAAGAGCGTAAGGAGATTTGCTAGAACTGTATGTTTAAATATGAATGCAGATATTATATGTGCACAACATATAAAATACTTAAGAAAAAAGACTACCAAGATTAGTACATGGAAATATAACTGTGAAAAACTGAAGTATTTTTGAAAATATAACAACAATAGTTGAGAATGTGAAGAAATGGTCTCCCTCACCCTTACTCCTTACCCCAGACATAAGCCATGTAACTTGAAGACATTGCAGTACATTTTCTCATTTCTCTTTAAGATATACATAAATCAAATACTTGTAAGCTTTCTCATTGTTTACTTTTGAAAGAGTTTTCTGTAAATTATGCTGCATTAAAGATGTGTGGCACCTGTACACTGGGCACCAAAGTTATATGTTTACTGGAGAAAGTTATATGGAGTATACTGACTAATGTTGGTTTATTATTTTGGATGTGTATTTGGGGATATAAATTATAGTTTTGGGCTGGAGATATGGGTCCATGGCTAAAGGCACTTGTTTGCAAAGCTAGACTACTGCTTCAGTTTCCCAGTACCCATGGAAAGCCAGATGCACTAAGTGGTGCATCTATCTGGAGTTCCTCTACAGAGGCAGGAGGCCCTGGCGTGACCATACTCACTCTCTCACCCTCTTTATTTCTCTCTCAAATAAATAAGCATTAAAAACACAGTTAACTATAGTGTCATACTGTGGGATATTTTCTCAATCCATGGAATTTGAGATTTGTGAATTTTTTTAACCCCAGAATTTCCGAGGTAAATGAAAGTGTAGGGGGGAAAAGCCCCACCAAGATACTCTCTATTGACTAGATATTCTGTATTTACTCATAGAATGCTGGGACAACAGCTAGTACCCACATTGAATTATATATGAAATTAGAAGAATCTTATGTATTTATGTATGTCCAGCCTTTAAAATAAAACTATGTCTTTAACCCCTCCCCCCGACAATAAAACTAGTAAAGGGAAGTACACAGGGGATGAAGACTGGCACCACTTGTGGCAGAATCCAGTGGAGTAATACAAGCTTAATAGAAATGCATTTGCTCCATCCAGCAGGTCAGGAATATCAGCTAAAATGCCATGCTAGCTGAAGAAACAAGGATGGAAGAAACTGTTGAGTCTAGCTTTATATAAATACTGAAAATACTTATGTATTCATTGAATTTTCTGATATCTAATTTAAACTATTATTGATTAGAATTCTTTTAAAATGACATCTGGTACCTTGAAATTGGTCCAGAAAGTCTTTATGAAATGATATGTTATCATTCCTTCCAGGTATGAACAGAGATTAGTTGAAAAACTGTCTGCAAGCTAATGCATGAGAGAATCAGGTTATGAAATTGATAGCATCAGTGAAAGTCTTCAATAATTCAGTTCATTTTGACAAGAACTTATTTAGCATCTACTAGGTGCCAGATATGATGTTAGGAATTAGCAATCATTAGATGAATAAGACAATGTTACTGTCCTAAAAGAAGTTAGAGACTGGGGGAAAGAGATCAATAAATTTCAAAACAATGGGAAAAGTGTCATGAAAGAGATATTCCTACAGTGCAATATAGGTTTGAGGTGATATGTGGGGTGAGTGTTGAGTCAAGGTGGGGGGCTTAAACAGGAATTTTTGGAGAACAATGTGCTTAACTTATTTTCAAGAATTAATATTAATAGCAATTAACAAAAGAAATAGGACTTGGAATTATCATAAAGAGATTATTTTGCATGTCCTGCTATCTTCATATTTAAAATCAATTTCACATATGAGACTTTATCTTAATTTTTAGAAATTTTGGATTTTATTCCTCTAAGGGCAGCTTGATACTTCAATGCATAGAGTTTATTCACTCAACAAATGTAGTGAAGAAATTCTTCTGTTAAGATCATAAAAGAGCTTTGCATTTATTCATGACAAGCCACTAATGAACATCTTTGATGTGGCAGATGCAGTTCTAGGCACTGGGGTTAGAGCTATGAAGAAGACTGCCCTACCCTCATCACTCTTATTCCACGTTACATAGACTGAAATCGAATCTGATAGACTCAAATAAAATCTGATAATCTATGTGCAGCTCCTGTGGATTATAGAACACATTCACATCCATGGTTCTTATTGCAACAGTTCTGTTAGATGGTGACTGTCTGCCTTGTTACTCTCCTTTGAGGCAGACATGGGCATATTCGTGACACATTAAATATGAGTAAGAAAAAACAAAAACGCAAAAACAGGACTATCTCTTCCTTAGCTTGACCCCAATTTGAGCCCGAGATTTGGTATTTTTGAACTTTAAGCTGAATAAAACTTATGGTCTCTTGGTTGATTTCAATAGGACAAACAGTAATTATCTGTGGTCACCATGGACCAATCCCTGTTTAGTATCAGGGGTATTACTCAGTGAGATTGCAATACAATTGGAGATAAATAGAGAGTCATATAATCTTTGATAAATAATTATCCTCTGTGAGTCCTAGTCTGGTTTGTACTTTTATGGAAAAATGTCAACAGACTGGGAAGTGTTTAAAGAGGAGGTTTGTTACAGTGGTAGAGACTGGGAAGCTCATGATGAAGAAGTCCACATCCAGCAGGAGAACTTTGTTTTCTCACAGCAGAAGCTTTGGAGGGGCAAGAGATTGTGAGAAAACAAGAGAAGAAACAAAACTTGACCCTTTAAGTCTTGTAATAAGTTTTGACCCATTATGTATGTAGGCCTTTAAACAGCTCCCATTTATTTCTACCTCCTAATACCGTTTTACTGGGAATTAAGTTTCCAATGTGCTTGGGGAGGGGCAAAAACCATTGCATATAATAAAAGTGTAAAGGAAAGGCACATTGTGCTATGAGGAGATATAATGTGAGAATATACAGATTAAAGAGGTGAGCTGTGCAGGTTTCCAGGGATATTTTCTCATGTTAGGGTAATAGTGCTCTAGTTAACTACTAAAAGAAGTGTGTAGCTTGGCGTGGTGGTGCACGCCTTTAATCCTAGCACTTAGGAGGCAGAGGAAGGAGGATCGCCGTGAGCTCAAGGCCACCCTGAGACTACATAGTTAATTCTAGGTTAGCATGGGCCAGAGTGAGACCATACCTCGGAAAACCAAAAAAAAAAAAAACTGTGTGTGTTTGTATGTGTGTGTGTGTGTGTGTGTGTGTGTGTGTGTGTACATGAGACAGACAGACAGGTGAGGGAGGAAGACAGTGGTTCTATCAAGAGGAAAGAATCTCAATGAAATGCAGAGGGTAAAGAAAGGAGGGTTGTGGTAGGTGTTGAACAATCCAAGAGAAAATGTGTGCTATAAGAAAGAGGCTGGAGGTGCACAGGCACCACATCATGAAGGCTTCATAAGAGGTGAACAACTACGGGAAGTACAAAAGAGTTTTATGTCAGAGAGTGACAACTGCAGATTTGAATTATCACATTGCTTATAATAGCATAGAGAACCAATTAGAAGAAGTCAGGAATACTTCTACAAAGACCAATCAGGGACTCAGCAAAGGAAAGATGAGAATGTTTTGGTCTATGGTGGGGGCTTCACGGACAAAGATAAATGCTTGGATGTCAGAGATATGCAGGAGTTAATAATCTCACAGCTTAAAGACAAATTGTAAGATTAAAGACAATTGTGGAAGTATACAGGTTTATTCATATATTTCTGGATTTTCCAGAATTATATTACCGAGTTTAGTAGAGTTCTTGATAGGAGCAGAACCAGAACCATGAATATATTTTACAAAAGGGTTATTTTTTTGGACTAGATTATAGGATATAGGATGGGCAGTAAAACAATAGCTGTCTGCAGGTTAGAGAGTGGGAGAACTCAGTAGCTACTCAGTCCATAAGCATGGAAGCCTCAGCGTTCCCAATCTGGCACTGAAGTCCTGGAGGTTACAGAGAGCTACTGGTCTTCATTCCACACTAGAAAGCTGATGATGGTGGGTTCCAATGTCTGAGAAAGATAGCAGTAATAGGGTAGATGCAGGCACCGGTGAGCAACCCCTCTCCCCCAGACAAGCAAAAGACCCTGTGTTCTCTTGGATATTGTTTACATTGAGTCCACCACCATAAGGGCCACCCATTGTGGGGGAAGGCCTTCCTCCTTCCATCAATCCTTCCTGAAAATGCCCTCACAGATCTTCCCAAGAGGCGAGTCTCTTACTTGATTACTAATTCTTAAATTCAGTTGACAATAGAATATAACTATCATCCTCAGAGAAGGAGCAATACAAAACCAAGTTTAGAGTGAGAAAAGATCTCGAGTTCATTTTGAGGCATGATGCATTTAAAGAGTCTTTATAGCAATGCAGATGCTAAAGTAGAAGTTGAGGTTATGGAGGCCAGAGGAGAAGACTGGACTGAGGATGGGCATTGAACATCATTATTGTACAGATTTTTCTACTTTTCAGAATTTTAATTGAAAACTTCCATAAGTATAGACAACAAAACCATGATTATAGGTGTTTCTTAATGCTACAGTCATGGCAGTCATCACTTAGAGACAAAACTTAACTGAGAAAATGTTTTGGAAATGATGTAACAGATATTGAAATAATAGCCAGGTAGAGCAGGATGGACCAGGAACAAAGGCTGAAGAGGGCTAAACTATATAGGACAACACAGAACAGTGCAGATCCTTCTACTGGAGCTTGGGAAGAAGTGTGACTCAAGTGAAGGCATGGGCACTCCTAGAAGAAATTGTTAATAGTTTATGTAGGGTGGAAACAGAAAATGCTGAATGACCATGGCTGAAAGTGAGTCAACATTATGGCAACTGAGAACCTGTTAAGTGGGTGGATGGATGGAGATTATGCTGGAGAGGGCTCAAGAAACTGATAGAAAAACATACCACACACAAGGAGGCTGGACTTCTTTACTGAGCAAAACTAGCTGTGAAGAGAAGCTTAGATACACATGGTGAACTCAAGGGATGTAGGCTTCTTAAGTGGAAGAAGAAGGTTGAATACCTTTACAGATGAAAAGAATCCAGTTCAGAGAAAGATGAAGATGCATAGAAGACAGAAGATAACCAACAGTATGGTAGTAGTCAACTTCACATTGTTGGGATGAATATCCAAACCAGACACAGTTGATTGGAGGAACAGGATTTATTTCAAGCTTACAGGTCCAGGGGAAGTTCCATCAAGAACAGAGGAGTTGACTTCCATTCACAAATCCAAGCAGAGACAGAAAAACCACTACCAGCCATCAAATACCAAAAAAAGCAGCAAGACAAACCTGCAGAAAGCAGGACCCCCAGAGATCAAACCTCTGAGCATATTTTGGGCTGGAATTCAGATCTGCCCCCAAACACATGTTTGGACCCCATGATCCACCCCCAGTGACATCTCCTCCAGTCAGGCAGCAGGAGACCCAAGGTACAAGCTTTAGACTCAGGTGTTTACCTGAGTCTATGGGAGACATACAATCAAACTACCACAAGCACAAAGGAAGAAAAAGGTTCCAGATTGGCAAGAGGAATGGGTACAATGTGTGTGTGTAAAAGGATTGATGTAAAATAGAAGAAAGAACTTTTTTCTTTAAGAATGGGTGGGAGAATGTAGGTAGTGGGAAAAGATGGGATTTCCAAAAGATGCCCTCTTTTCCTTTTTTGCAATAGGAATTTAAGTTATTTGTTACAATTGAGATATCAGTTGCTGATAGTATAATTTGATCTCTATGTTACTCTTAGTTTTCCCTTAGAGTTTGACTCTGTGGTGGTTTCAAACAGATGTCCCCCATAAACTCATGTGTACTGGAGTAGGTGTGTTGTTGTTGGGGAAGGCTTAGGGGTATTATAGCTCCCACTCTGTCAGAGACCAGCTCACTTTTCCATTGATGCTATCCACCTGATTTTGGCAAGTAGGTGATGTCCAGTCTCTGCTCATGCCATTCTTTTCCCTGCCATCATGGAGCTTCCCCTTGGGACAGTAAGCCAAAGTAAGAAAGAGAGAATATGGATATGCCAGGGTCTCTTGCCTCTGCAAATGAGCTCCAGATGCATGTGCCACTTTGTGCATTTGGCTTTAAGTGGACACTGGGGATCTGAACCTGGCCAGCAACCCTTGCAAACAAGCACCTTTAACTGGCTGAGCCATCTTCCCAACCTAAGACATAATATTTAGTGACATATATGTAGCAGGAACTCTCTAATTCTCTTGCTTCTGACTCTGTCCTTTCTTGCACATTCTCCATGCCACTAACAAATTGATTTCTGCAAGTGTCACTTTTATTTTGTCACTCTTGTCCATAACCTCAGTAAGTTCTCACTGCCTTCTGGAAGGATATTCAGAACCCTGCTCCAAAGGCAGCCATGTCACATGAAGATAAACTGTGTTGTTGGAATACTTTTAATTTATGATTTAGCATGGTGTAATTTAAAGTAGAAGTATTGCTTTCTAAATGTTAGGATATTGATTGTTTTGGAATCTAGGTCACATCTCTCCATTGAACAATATTAAAAACATAATTGTTATCTTCTATGCTAGTTCACCAAAAACATGTTTGACCATTTAGAGTGGAGACCTACACATTTAAAATAAAAAAGGTAAAAATTGGTAGAAATAGCAGGAAGCAATTCCACTGTGCAAGTATATGAAATATTTTATCTTCATGTGTTTCTCTAGCCCAATGACTTCTGGGAATAGACCCTTGAGCAATTCAGCCAGGTCTACCTTGGCTCTGAAACATATTCCCACTAAGCTGTAAATGATTGATTTCAGATCAGCCTTTGAGCTGATAGCAGGAAGGGAGAGAGAGAGTGTGAAAGTTTTGGATGCCTGGATAGAGTTAGAGGTAGTAGCAAAAATAACTGAAATGTCTTACTAGCATGGCCTCAGTGTGTTGACCTCTTTTAATCTGTACAGGTCATTGGCTTTTTATGCTGCCAGGTATATTTTCATGTGCTTTTCCTAGTTCTCTCTAATGATTTGGGTTGCAGAGTATTGTTATTAGCTATTTAGAGGGAAAGAGTTAAAAGGCTTTTCCTTGAACTCTCTAAACTTGAGCTCCCTCACAGACAGGCACCAAGTCTCTTTAGAAGAAAGGGTGGTAGGCAGCTATTTTTAAACCTTTCTGTTCTGTATCTACCTTATTTTCAGTTACTCCATTTTGTTCCAAGGAGGTTCATCCACAGTATATTTGAGAACACTACTACTGACCGACATTAAAGACTTTTCCTCATTATTATCAACATTGTTACAATCAGCATCAAATACATAAACTGTACATATATGAATGTTTAAAAAATATTGCTAGAAGTAGAGAAAGGAGGCTCTGAGGCTCTGTTCTGGGCATGAGTCTTCTTATGGTGAGGATCAATACTAATGTTCTCCAGAGTCACCTTTAGAAAAAAGATGAAGGTGGTCGAATGGGAATGAAATCAGAGGTGAGAATTTCCTTTTTTAGCAGTTATTTCCTACTTCTGCAAAAATAAATAAAAACACACAGAAATCAGTAGCCTTCCTACATGCTAACAACAAACACACAGAGGATGAAATCAGAGAATCATTTCCATTTACAATTGCATCAAAATAAATAAATAAATAAAGTACCTTGGAATAAACATAACCAGGAAGTGAAGGATCTCTACAGTGAAAACTTTAAAACACTCAAAGCGAGAAATTGCAGAAGACACTAGGAAATGGAAAGGCATCCCTTGTTCGTGGATTGGAAGAATCAATATTGTGAAAATGGCAAAGCGAGAAATTGCAGAAGACACTAGGAAATGGAAAGGCATCCCTTGTTTGTGGATTGGAAGAATCAATATTGTGAAAATGGCAATCTTACCAAAAGCAATCTACACATTTAATGCAATCCCCATTAAAATTCCAATGGCATTCTTCATGGAAATAGAAAAAAAAAATCCAAAAATTCACTAGGAAGCACAAAAAACCTCGATTATCTAAAATAATTTTGAGCAACAAAAATAAGGCTGGTGGTATCACCATACCTGACTTTAACCTATATTACAGAGCTATAGTAACAAAAACAGCATGCTACTGGCACAAAAACAGACATGTAGATCAATGGAACAGAATAGAGGACCCAGATGTAAGTCCAGGTAGCTATAGCCACCTGATCTTCAACAAGAATGCCAAAAATACTCATTAGAGGAAGGACAGTCTCTTCAGTAAATGGTACTGGGAAAACTGGATCTGTATCTGTAGAAGGAGGAAAATAGATCCTTATCTCTCTCCATGTATAAGAATTAAGTCTAAATAGATCAAAGACCTTAATATCAGACGTGAAACTCTGAAACTGCTAGGGAAAAAGTAAGGGAAACTCTTCAACATTGGTATTGGCAAAGACTTTCTGAATATAACCCCAATTTCTCAGGCAATAAAACCACAGATTAACCACTGAGCTCTCATGAAATTACAAAGCTTTTGTATAGCAAAGGACACTGTGAATACAGCAAAGAGGCAACCTAGAGAATGGGAGAAAATCTTTGCCGGTAATAAATCTGACAGAGGATTAATATCTAGGATATATAAAGAACTCAAAATATTAAATGATAAGAAATCAAATGACCCAGTTAAAAAATGGGCCATGGAATTAAATAGTGTTCTCAAAAGAAGAAAAACAGATGGCAGATAAACATCTAAAAAAATGTTCTATATCCTTAGTCACCAGGGAAATGCAGATTAAAACTACATTAAGATTCCATCTCATTCCTGACAGAATGGCTAGCATCATGAAAGCAAATGACCACAAATGCTGGTGAGGATGCAGAAAAAGAGGAACTCTTCTACACTGTTGGTGGGAATGCAATCTTGTGCAGCCATTGTGGAAATCCGTTTGGAGGTTCCTGAGACAGCTAAGAAGAGATCTACCATATGACCCAGCTATACCACTCCTAGGCAGATATCCTAAGGACTCATCTCACTACCTTAGAGATACTTGCTCAACAATGTTTACTGCCACTCTATTCATAATAGCTAGGAAATGGAACCAGCCTGGATGTTCCTGAACTGACTAGTGGATAATGAAGATATGGCACATTTACACAAGGGAGTGGTAAAGAAAAATTAAGTTATGAAATTTGCAGGAAAATGGATGGATCTGGAAAGCATTGTACTTTTTGAGGTAATCCAGGCCCAGATCCTAGCTACAAATGATTGGACATCTATGTGAGTAGGAATAAAACTCAGTAGCAGAGGCCAGGGAACTAGAAAGGAGATATACAGGGAATAGAAAGGGAGGGAGGGGGCACTTAATAGGATGGTATTGTATATCTACAAACAGAACAGATTACTGGGGTGAAAAGACCTAAGTGAGATCAGGGGAAGAGGAAAGAGTAAAGGAAAGGTGGAGGGAGGGATAATCAAAATCTAAGAGGATATAAATAAGTCATATGGCGGCTTACTTTTTTGGACAATGGAACACTCAGAAGCTATAGATTGTTACTAGAAAATTTTCTGTGCCAGGGATGGGATACCTCCCAGTGAGTTGTTGGCCAGGGAGGTCCTTGGTTTCCCACCAGAAATAGATGGTAAAACTATTCCTGAAGACTGCACATACTTGGGCTACAAGATCACTGATAGCTCCTGCTGGAGCTGAGCTGAAAACCTCCTCTATGTAGACCAGCTATCAGAAAGCTGGAAGAAGCTATGCTGCATGCAGTTCATTGGGAGAGAGAGAAATCACCAGTGAAGATTCTCCACAGTGGACATTGCAAGACTTACATTTGGCCAGCCAGGCCAAATGAGCCACAGATGCAATAGTGGCATGTCTGTTATTGGGGAAATCAACCACTCTAATTGGACTGGAGGCCTGCTTCATGGAGGGAATACATCCCTGATACTGAAAACCTATGACAGGGGTAGTCATGAGCTGTGGGGGTGTAATGTCTGCTGCTGTCTGGCTAAATGTATATTTTATGCTCACCAAACTGCCCAGTAAGCACTTCTCTTAATGTTCATATCAGTATATTCATGCTACTCTCTTACTTTTGGTTAAAGAAACTTCTTGTTTCAGATGGCAGTGACCATGGGATGACTCAAAAGGCACTATGGTACTAAGAAGTGACAGAGGAGTACTCAGCACTGAAGTATCTCTATCACACCTTCCATGGCTCAGGGTCCATTTTGGAAGAGGTGGTGGAAAGAATGTAAGAGCCAAAGGAAGGGTAGAACTCCTTACAATGTGCTCCTCCAGACACAAAATGGCCTGGATATCCATGACCTCACAGTGACTGACACTACCTACACAAGACCATCATAATAGGTGTAAAAGATCATGACATCAAAACAGAAGAGAGACTGATTGAGAGGGGGAGGAGATATGATGGAGAATGGAGTTTGAAAGGGGAAAGTGGGGGAAGGGAAGGATTACCATGGAATATTTTTTACAATTGTGGTAGTTGTCGATAAAAATAAAGAATGAAAAACCAAATAAATGAATAAGTAAATAAATAAAAATAAATACTATATACTTACATATGAAATTTAGTAAAAAACACATATTTACTTGAAATTAGCAGCATAGGAAGCTATTCTCTGTAAGGAAGATGAGAACATTTTAATTTTTGTGTTCATGATGGTTAAAAGCACACCACAGGGAGGAGTTTCTGGTTCCCCTCAGTATCAAGGAGCAGTGAAGCTGTACACACACACACATACACACACACTCTCTCTCTCCACACATTCTCCCCCCACCCTTTCTCTCTTGATCATTTGCTCTCCTGAGTTAACTACATATTCCGCTCTAGAAGGTAGGCTTTCCTTCATGTTTGGTTTTACAAAGGAGAGATTAACAGGCCCTGTTTGCTGTCCAACCCTTTTACCTGTTTTGTAATAGTGACCCCTCAGCTCTTGCTCTCACTCTGCCTCCAATTTATTTGTAGAACTGAGAGCTGAATTGTTTCTGTAAATTTTCATTTAAGATCCTAGAGAGAAAGCTGGCTATGAGATCTGGTTTATAAGTTGTGCTTACCTGAGCAAGGGACTTAATTTCCTAGATCTTCAATTTCCCCACCAAAATGATGATGCAGAAATCTCCACCATTCAGAGTTATTGAAGGAACCAGGTAAGAAACTTGAGATATTAGTGATATCTATCTACTCTCTAAAGCAACTGCTGATACCAGGTAGGGGAACATGTTTTGATGATTTCTTACCTGTATGTGTCTTAGTCAATATCAAATGGCTTTCTCTCTCAGCACAGAACATGCTGCTGAGGGAGGAGCAAAGGAAGTGGGAGATAGCAGAGAATACTGAAAATGTCTCCTAATTCCCTGAGGTCTGCTTTGATCTTCTTCCTTTGTTGAGGGCTCTTTTTTACTTTTATCCACCAAGCCAGCAAATAGATACGATATTCAAGATATTGAATTCCTCAGTGCCCTTATAATATTTCCTTTCACTTTTTCTCCACCAGAAAGGCCATCACAATGGTCGATGTAGCTTGGGTAAGAGGAAACAGTCAGTGAGGGTGGGCTTGTGAGCATTAGCTCACCCAGAATGGGTCTGTCTTGTTAAGATATTGTTCTTTAAGGGAGACTGCTAATTTGGTTTGGTCTGTCTGCTGTAAACATAAAATTCTTTTTCTTATGGCTAAGGGTGGGTATAGTTCAGTGGTAGAATGCTTGCCCTGCATGCACAAAACCATAGGTTTGATCCCCAGCATGGCAAATTCTTCCTCCTAAAGTGAAAATGTTTTGGTTTTTCTGGTAGATATAATAGGTGACCTATGAAACAAATGAGAATACAAAAGGAACCACTCATAAATCTGCGATCTGGATAGTCTTTAAGTAGTAGAAAACATTTTGCTCTGAGTATACCACTACATTTCTTATCAGGCTTATAGTGATGGATATAAGGGTTGCTTACGTAGAAAAATGAAATGAATGCAGAATCCAGTGATATGCATTCTTGTACATTTAGTTTTACTCAATAAACTTTCCTATCAAAATTATATATATAGTTTTTTTTTTTTTTGACCTAGGGTGGCACTGAACTTGCTATGTAGCTCAGTGTAGCCTTGAACTCACGGTTTTCGTATTTCAGCATCTAAGTGCTAAGATCATTAAGAACCACCATGCCCAGATTATCTTTTCTAATATAACTTTTTTAAAGCATGGCCTCTATATTCAGCTAAACGTCCTCTTCAACTGGTGGTTCACCTGTCTCAGCCTCTTAAGTGTTGGGATTACAAGTGTGTACTATAGTGCTCAGTCTCAAATACTATTATTACCTTGTTTTAGCATGCTTTCTATCAAGGTAGATGCCAGGTCACAAAAAATCCTTGAAACAAGCTATTAGGGGTTCAGGAGTGTCCTTGAACCCCAAACCCTTAGTTCAAATTTGCATTTAACCAAAGAATTAGGCAAGCCAAACTTAGAAGGATAATTATTAAATTATTATATTTCCTGAGGGAAGTATAGAACCAAGGGAAGGAAAATGAATACACCCATGTGGTCTGAGAGCCCATGTGGTGGGCCTAGAAGAAACGTGTAGGAAAGAGCTCCTGCTATATAGAGGGCAGGAGGGGTAAAGAGCCCATGTGGGAGTAGGGGATAGGGGGTTTTCTCCTGGCCTTAGCTCAGCTAGGCCAAGATGAGGAGAGACTCACCAGAACCTGGAGGTTCAGGAGTGGTCAGGCAGCCCAGAGAGATTTCCTCTCCTCGTAAACATATTTATAACGTTATAGTGGTATGCCCTACCTTCTGGCTTAGGTGAGCCAGAGAGATAGCTGATTGGTCTGGGCTAGAGGCTGTCTCAGGAAGAGGCTAGCCATGATGCCAAGTTCTATGGGCTAAACTTGGCCAACCACAATGTTGGGATTAAATTCTAGGGTAGAAGAACTCCCTCCCAGGAGGGGCCCAGGTTTGTGGATAAAAGGATCTAGAGAAAAGATGAGAAGTCGGATCATACTATCATCTCTAAAGTAGAGACTGCAAGGATACTTTCAGGGGCCCAGTCACCCTAACTGCCTCACAAAGCTGTCTGACTCCGTCTCAACCTTACAAACCACATAAAGACACTTAAGATTTAATGTGAGAAAAATTGTAAACCTGGAAAGTATTTAAAGTAAGAATTTGATATGGTTACGCTTGAATTTTAGAAAGTTGTAATGGTCAGGGTTTAGTAGCAAACAATAAAGCCATATCTGGCCAATGTGAGCAATAAAGGCCTTATGACAAGGTATTAAGCAGACGATAGACTTGGAAGGGCTTGGAAACAACAGTTGCATAAGTCACACTGCTGCTGGCTGGACAAGGAAAGGATGCCTTTGCAGTCACTCGCATCTCCTCAAGAACCTCTCTGCCTCAGTTGCACTCAAGGAAGGTGCTGAAGCTGGTGCCTGTCATAGGAACCAAGGCTTTGGCTTGAACTTAGGGACCAGCTGGAAATCAAAGTCATACTTCCTAATCCTGTCTGCATATCACAACCACTTCACAGAAGTACAACAACTTAGCCGGTATCCCCAGGGTCTGTATTTAATTGATCTGGACCAGAACACAAAGCATACAACAACAACAAAACAGCCTGCACAACAACAACAACAAAAGTAACCTTTTAGTGTTGCTTGGGCAGAGTTAAGGTTGAGAACCACTGTGGAAGGATGTCCATGACAGCTGACGTGGGATACTAAATTGTAATCCTGCCAGTGCTGGCAGAGACCTCAGCAGCAGCCATGTCACCACAGTCACTTCTGTCCTCCAGCTGGGGACATGGTCCTGCTTGGAAATAGTATGTAAAAAATGAAGGACAATAGATTGGGAAAGGTATTCCTTAAGCACGTCTGTTCATTGTGGCAGGAGAGGATGAAAGGCTGTTAAGAAGACAGCTGTCGATGTGTAGGGACCTCCAGTAGTAGTTCCTACAACTGGGGAATATGTCTGAGTTAGGAAACTGATAATGAAAATAAGCATGGAGTAACCTATTTGGAGAAAACTTTAAGAGTTTAGATAGGTGGACTTGGTCATTTTTGAGGCATGGGAAGAGGAGGGCACCTAGGGAGTGGTCTTGTGTAATTTGTTCTGATTAGACCTCTCATGTTCAGGAGCTTGTGTAGGGGCCCAGGGAAGCGACAATGCATTTAGGGTTAGGGATGCTCTGCGGATGGCTCAGTACCCAGATGTGACTCTCCAGAAAGAGATCTGAATTGGAGGCAGAGATTTAAAAACAATAGAAGTGCACATTTTAAAAAAATGCCTGAGAGTGAATTAGGATTGAGGCCACCCAGGCATCGTATCTGAGGCAGAATAACGAGGAACATCAGTATACAAAGCAAGCCCAGAAGAGGCATAGCCCACATGGGAGATGCACAACTTTGTGAATATGATAAAAACCCATTGAGTTGTTCTATATAAAAAGGTAAGCTTCATGCTATGTGAATTGCATCTCAATACAGCTGTTGTTAAGAAAAGAACCTCAAAGGAAGGAGGCTTTCAAGAAAAATAGTTTGAGGTCAATATGTCAATTGCTGTCAAAATGCCAAGCATCCATTGCAACAAATAACATTGACAAGAGCATTTTCTGAGGTGCAGTGAGGGTGCAAATCATATTGCAGTCAGTGGGAGGTAAGGTGCTTATATACTGTGAGCACAGGCAGTACTTTCAAGAACTTTTATGACGGGAAGGGGAGGAGAGAAATGGGGGAATGACTGGAGGATGTGAGAAAGAATCATAGATTTAACTTTCAGATGCTTTGTTTTCATAGTGGTAGCAGAGAGACACGGGCATGATGTGATACTGATAGGAAATTCAGCAGAGTAGGAGAATAGGAGTGAGAAGAAAATACACAGATGGCCATCCCTGACAAGTGGGAAGGGAGGGTTTGGTGCCTGAGAACAGAGAGTATTTGAAATCACTGCTTTGAACAAAAGGAGAGAGATAGAAAGAAAACTGCTAGTTTTGAGGGTTTCACTGAGGCTGGCCGCCTTGGATTTATGGCATTCATTAATTCATTCATACATCACTCATTCTTTCTTTTTTGCTTTATTTATTTGAGAGAGTCAGGGAGAGATAGATAGAGAGAGACAGGGAGAATGGGCGCACCATGGCCTCCAGTCATTGCAAACGAACTCTAGAAGCATGTATCACCTTATGCATCTGGCTTACATAGGTCCTGGGGCATTGAACCTGAGTCCTTTGGCTTTGCAGGCAAACGACTTAACTGCTATGCCATCCCATCAACCCTCATTCTTTCTTTTGTTCATTCATTCATCCATTCACTGAACATTTACACTTCCCCAATGACTTCATACAAATTGTGTGTGTGTGTGTGTGTGTGTGTGTGTGCGTGTGTTTAAGTTAGGATAATAGTTTTGCAAAGAGATGCATTAAAAAACATCAGGGTGAGAGCTAAAGATGTCAATGTTCACATGGTCTGAGTTAATGAAGAAGATAGAGAAGTGACCTATCTAGAGGTCTTGGTGAGGTTAGGTCAGGTCAGAATCTAAAGGACTATGATCTAGTGTGTGCTTCCTCAGTAGTCATACAAAATGTTACAGGTTATATTACACTCCTAACCACAGCTAGCATTTCATAAGAAACCACAGGGATATCATGAGATTAAGAAGCCCATTCATGCTCACAGTCTTGAATGTGTCAGGACTGCCATTAGCCCAGGGCAGCTGCCCTCAGAGCCCTCGTTCTGACCGCTGAGCGACTTTGAAGCTGAGTATTAGGTATATAATTGAGGGAGAGAATTGGAAAGATGGGAGTTGGGATTATTAGATTGTAATGTTTTAATTTAGGATATTAGAAAGTAAAGAGATGTTGAAGGTCCAGGGCCATGCTCCAAGACACAGATGACAGAATTAGAATGGTAGGGAAAGTTGTTTTAGAATTACAGACATAATAAACTGTGTTTGAAGTTCTGTAGTCAAATTCAATCCTTGTGTATGACAAGCAGGCGCTTTACTACTGAATTACATTCCCATCCCCAAATAGAGAAGTTTTTAAGGCCTGGTTTGATATATTGTGTACCTGTAAGCTCAGCTTTCTGAGAATGATGGAAGAACATGAAATGGGAGGAGAGAGGAAGCCTGTGAATTATAGTTCTTGGAGTTGCCTTTCTTTTGTCTTTCTGTTACACTCTCAGAAAAAAAAAAAAATAAAGAAAAGGGAAATATCTGCCCAGATACTAATTAACCCAAGGTTAGACCTGTAGAGAATCAGGAACTCCTGGTATAGTGGTAAGCATTTTACATTCTGCCCTTACTGCTTATGGAAATCTCAGCAAAAATTAACTTTACTTATGTTGGGTTTCTGATGAATTTAATGACTTTCTTCAGTGGAAAACAGGATTTGATGCTAGTATATGCTGATGCCAACAGCAACGATACGTATAGAAGCATGATCCTATAGCTATCAGGAATGTCAAGCAGACTCCTGTCTCATCTTTTCTCCTGGTTCCTTTTGCCTGCAACATTTCTCATAGATATGTGCACAAATCACTCACATTTCCTTTAGATCTCATCTCAAATACCTTATTCTTAGAGAGGTCCGCTAGCCTCCCTTTACAAAATACCACCAAGCTGTCTGTCCTTCTAGCAGCTACCTCACCTCATTCTTCTCCGTGGCGCTTATCACAATATAACATAATTGATACTTGTTTGTTCATCTTCTGTCTCTGCCACAAGGATCTGTGCTCCGTGAGGACTGAGGCGTGGTCACTTATGTTCACATCTGTCACTCTCAGCACTTGGAACTGTGCCAGGTACTGACAGCAGGGAGGTGTGCGGATCTGTCCACGCGGAGTGCAGGCTGTCCGAGGAGCGCTGGGAAGGAGTCTCCTGTTTCCTCAGTGGTTACCCTGGGCCGCTAACTCCTTGAGGTGTTTCAGGACCACTTCCGGGCTTCCCATCATCGCTCTATGAACTGCTGTCCTCTCCACACACTGTTTTACCTCAGGCGCAAATAAATAGCTACTTCCTTCCTCAAGTCAATACTAACATGTTATACCAAACTGGGGAGGCTATCATAAAAGTTTATCTGTCACAGAGGTGTAAAGTTTCTAGCTTAGCTCTTGTTTCCAGTCATCCTCAGGTGGAGGCAACTGTCATCTGTTCTTTCTCAGATTGTAGCCTATTTTATCATTTCTTCTATTTACTGATCTCCTTTACCCCATGAGTCCCACTTCCCCCGACAACAACAACAACAACAAGAAACAGGCACTCTGAGTGAATGTGTCACAAAGATTCTTGCACATCAATGTTTATTGAAGCAGTATTCACAATAGCTAAGTTAGGAAACCACACTAGGTGACCAACAATAGGAAATGGATAAGAAAAAGGTGGCATACATACACAATAGAATATTTTTCAGCCAGAGAATAATGAAATTATGTCATTTGTAGGAAAAATGGTTGTAAGTGTAGATAATCATATTAAGCACATTAAGCTAGACTCAGAAGGACAAATATTGAATGCTTTCCCTCATTTGTGGTTTTGATATTTTATAGTTACATAAAATCATGTATGCACATATAAAGAGAAAATAGAAATTCAACTGTCTAGCAGAATGTTATAGTTATCTTTGCATTACTGGGACAAAACACCTGACTAGAAGCAGTTGATGGAAGAAAAAGTTTGCATTTTGGCTTACAGTATTGAGGGGAAGCTCCATGATGGCAGGGGAAAGCAAGGAATGAACAGAAGTTGGATATCAGTTTTGCCACAGCAGGTGGAAACAGCAGCAGGAAAGTGAGCTGAACTCTAGCAAGGAGGAGCTGGCTATAACATCCTTAAGCTTGCCCCTAAAACATGCCTTCTTCAACAAGGCTCTACTGCTCAAATTACCACCAGTTGGGGTCCAAGCATTCAAGACACATGAGAATTTGGGAAACTTCTGATTCAAATCATCACAGAGAACAACGGGGACCATCAAGAAGAGTATAAGAAAGGGAGGGTAGGGGCTGGAGAGATGGCTTAGCGGTTAAGCGCTTGCCTGTGAAGCCTTAAGACCCTGGTTTGAGGCTTGATTCCCCAGGACCCACGTTAGCCAGATGCATAATAAAGGGCACAGGCATCTGGAGTTTGTTTGCAGTGGCTGGAGGCCCTGGAGCGCCCATTCCCTCTCTCTATATATATATCTGCCTATTTCTCTCTCTGTTGTTCTCAAATAAATAAATTTTAAAAAATTAAAAAAAGAAAGAACAGGAGGGTAGGAAGTATAGAGGAATTTGATCAATGTACAATACATACTTGAGGAAAATTTTAAATTAACTTATAAAACAAACCACACAAAACAATTCCTTTTCTGGGTATGTAGGTGGCAAGATTACTTTAAAAAAACAAAACAAACAAAAACACCCTATGACGTCAAAAGAAACTCCCAAGTTTCTTCATTATGTTGCCTTACTTGTGATTATAGCCCAAATTGCCACCAAGTACTTTGGTCTACCATAAATAAAATGACTACCTACATCTTCCTTTTACCTGATATGCTTCCTCCTACGTACTTACCACCAGCATTTCCAAATCTGTGTACTTCTAAAAATAACTTTAATGTATGTGCTTTCTTTATCCTTCTGTCTTTCTTTCCTTTTTTTTTTTTTTTTTTTGGTTTTACAAGGTAAGGTTTCACTCTAGTCCAGTAATTCACTATGTAGTCTAAGGTTGGACTTGAACTCATGGTGATCCTCTTACCTCTGCCTCCCTAGTGCTGGGATTAAAGGCATGAGCCACCACACCCAGCTTCTGTCTTTCACTTTGTATTGTAAGAACCACAAAACTTAGTCTTAAAATAAATGCATCTGGAAGTATTACCATAACTGACTTTCAAGATATACAACAAGGCCATAGTAACTAAAATAGCAATGTACTGGCACAAAACACACACAGATTAATGGAATAGAATTGAAAACCCATCTCTAAATTCAAACAACTATAACTACCTAATATTTGACACACTGGAGAAAAGATAATATCTTCAACAAATAGTGCTGGGAAAACTGGAAAGCAACATGTAGAATAATGAAATTAGACTCATTCCTCACAAAAGTCAACTTTAAATGGATTAAGGACCTCAATAAAAGACCCGAAATTATAAAACAACTACAAAAAAAAGCAGGCAGAACACTCCAAGATATAGGTGAAGGGAAAGACTTCCTGAATATGATTCCAGCAGCACAGGAAATTAGATCAACACAAAACACTGGGACCTCATGAAACTAAAAAGCCACTGTACAAACAAAGCATCAACAAAGTCAACAGACATCCCACAGAATGGGAGAAAATCTTCATCAGCTACACCTTTGATAAAGGTCTAATATCTAGAATCTATAGATAACTCAAAAATTGAACAATAAAAACTCAAACAACCCAATTAAAATGGGGTAGAGAATTGAACAGATAATTCTTAAAGGAATAAATACAAATTGCCACTACACACTTAAAAGATGTTCAACATCAGTACTCACCAGAGAAATATAAATCTAAAAAATTCTGAGATTTCATCTACCTTCAGTCAGGATAACATTCGAGGCTATGGGAAAATAGGAACCCTTACCCACTGCTGGTGGGAGTGAAAACTGGTACAGCTACTATGGAGTCAGTAAGGTACTCCAGAAAAAGATGAAAATAGTTGAACCATTTGATCAGTCTATACCACTCCTGGGCATATACCCTAAAGACTCCATTCATTACTTCAGAGATACTTGCTCTACTGTTTGTGGCTGCTCTATTCACAATAGCTAGGAGCTGAGATAAGCCCAGATGGCCCATGAATAGAATTCTGCTCCGTGGTGAGGAAAAATGAAATAAGGAAATTTGTGAAAAAATGGATAGAGTTGGAAAAAAATCATTCTGAGTGAGGTCACATAGACATAGAAATACAAATAGCACAGGTACTGTGGTTTCTAACTGGGATCAATTGGAGATGAGTGCAAATGGTAGAAAGCACCAGGAATATAAGCATAAAACTAGAATGAGACAAGGAGAGAGAAGAACTAAGGAGAGAGAGGAGGAGTTATTTAATATGTTAGGGGAGGGTTAGATTATTTAAGGTGGGAAGGGCTTGGAGGGTTAGGGAGGGTGGGGAAGGAATTACACAAAAGTAAGACAACATGAATCAGCTCCATTGAAATCTTCATTCTGACTAGCATTCTACAAGATATAACCACCATTCAAGAGGGAGGGCAGAGAGTCTGGACAGAAATGGGGAAAAGCTTAAATTCAAAACCATAGTCTCTGGTGGGTAAATCTCAGAATCAGAATTGGGTTGTTCCCCACAGTGACCTCTTGGCCAGGGAGACCTAGGAAGTCCCCAAAACAATGTAGGTCATTACCAAAACACTTGATTACCTTCCAGAGCTAAAAGGTAAGAACCCTATGACTGAAGACACCACAAACTGTAGTCACAAAACATCAGAATATCATGATGGAACCAAAAGGTTAACTTGCTCTCTCCTGACTAGCCCTTATAGTGCTGGAATGACCTATGAGAGCTGCTGGACAACAATGGACACCAATAGCATGAATAAACAGGAGACCCTGCAGACTACAAAATTAACCAACCAGATAAGGAGGACACATTTTTGCAATAGTGACACACAGCCTCTATGGGTAACCAACTTCTCTGACTGGGCATGAGGCCAGCTCAGTGGGATAGAACCCATATCTAGTAATGGAAACCAAGTCAGAATTCCATGTTCAGGAAACTCAGACTTCAGAAAGAAATCCCCACTGCTCTCTGAAGGAGCAGAGTGATCTCTCAAATAACTTTGCATATCTCTTTAACCCAAGATGCTTTCACTCTGGTCGGAGAATCTGCCTTATTTTACAGATGGCACAGAAAATGGAGGTGAACTAAGTCCCATCAAAAAGACAAGAAGATTGCTGACTGCCCACAATGAGATATGCCACTTCTACCATATCTTCCAGGGTACAGGAGAAATTGCAGAGTAAGTGGTGATGTGAATATGGCTCTTACTTCCAGCCTGACAAACAGTTCCAGGGTAATAGTGACAGACATGGTGATCAGTCAAAACTTATTAAAACAAAAATCAAGAGGCTATAGAAAGCTCAACACTAAATCAGACTACCAACAGGCCTGCCATGGCTCAGTGAACACTGTAGAAAAGGGGTAGAAAGATTACAAGACCCGCAGAGGAATATACTGAGGTACGGTCCCCACAGATGCTAACTGAGGTTTCCATGACCCCACAGTGAATACCATAACCTCACTGAGGAGGACCCCCAGGGTAATAGCAGCAGGGGAGAGGGGGTAAAAGTGTATAGCTTGCTATATATTAAATTAATAAAATAAAAAGTGAAAAACAAAACAAACAAAAAAGAATCAACCAACCTGAATGCAGAAGAGAAGAGCATGAGGAGAAGGAGCAGGGGCATAGCATGGAAATAGAGAGGTGAGAAGTGAATAAATTTAAGAGTTTTCTGGGGAGGGGTTCACTGTAGACTTAGTTATGCAGTAAAGTGTGAGTGACATTGAAGAAACAACAATACAACTCAATTTCAGGTTTGCAAATTTGGCAAGTGCCTAATATTTCCAAATCCAGAGTTCTTGTTTAAGGACATCTTCAAATACAAGGCCAAACTTTATGTATGTTGGATTTATGCTTCCATTCATATAAACCTATTAACACAAGAGTGTGACTTCTCAGTGCCCAGACAGTTAGCATGTCTAGTGCTGGAAGGTGCTACATGAGCAACTGGGGAATAATGACCAATATTCTTCCAAGCAATGCATGGTCTAACCTACTTAGCAGCAAACAACCTGATGTTTGTTCTCACTCATCTCCTCCCTGGCCCTCTTTCATGCCCCTGCTCCTCCAAATGATTCCACTCTTCCCTCAATGAATCCCCCTTTCAGCATTCCTATTGCATGTTAATATGTATTCTGTTACCTTCTCTTTCCCACCCCCTTTAAAGGTTTTTCCCTGATCACGATCCCCTTTCTACATTGGTGACCCCAACACACACCCACAACCTCCACACTTCTGGTAAAACAGTCCAAGGAGAGGGCAGCAGCTCATGGAATAATGATGAGAAAACTGAAAATAAGTCACGAGACAACAAAAACAAAGGCTCAAAATGCTAATTTATATATTTAGGTTCTATACCTGAGAAAAAAATGTGGTATTTTTCTCAGTCTGTCTTATTTTGCTTAGCATAATCATTTCCAATTGTGCCTATTTTTCTACACATTTCATGATTTCATTTTATTTTATGCTGTATATAATTCAATTGTACACATACCATTTTCTTTGGCCACTCATCTAGGCTAGTTCCATTTCCTGGTTATTTGGAATAGTGTTGTAACAAGCTTGGGTGTGCAAGTATCTCTGGTAAATTGATTTAGATTCCTTTTGTGATACACCCAGGTGTGGTATAGCTGGATCACATGGTAATTTTGTTATCATTGTTTTGAAAAAGCTTCATATGGATTTGCATAACGGCTGAACAAGTTTCAATTCCCACCAGCAATGAAAAGTCTTTCTCCCCATATCTTCACCAGAGTTTATTCTTTGTTTACTTGATGACTACCACTCTGCCTGGAGTAGGATAGAATTTAAAGCAGTTTTTGTTGATGAGTGAGATCTCATGATCCCTGCCTTTTCATGATGGATTATTGACAGGCCCAATCACATACAGGTTTTGTGAAAGAAATAGCTTTTGTGAGTTCATGAATGTAACAGGCTAGTTGTGTTCAGAAGACAGCACTCTTCCATATCTCTGTCTCTTACATTTGGTCTTTTTGTGTTTATTTTTTTTACAATGATCCCTGAGCTCCAAGGGCCTGTAAAGGAATACTGCCAAGTCTAAGAACTTATGGATTCCAACCCAAACTACTCTACCCAGCAAAAGTATCCCTTATAATAGATGGTGAAAGAAAAACTTTCCACAATATAAGTCAGTTTTACAACTATATGAACACAAAGCCAAACCTACAGAGAGTACATCAGGGAATTCTGTTTGCAGAAGAATCAAACAACCAACCTCAAGTGCCTACAAGAAGCAGATCACAATAACCAAACTCAGAGAAGGCACAAAAACTACAAATTCCAAGAAAATACCAAACCACATAAACCACCACAATATGGCAGGGGTTAAACCAAACCTTACAGGGTAGATGAAAAATTAAACCCCTCAGTCTGCTGTCTTCAAGAAACTCACCTCACCACTAAAGACAGACATCTCCTCAGGGTGAAAGGGTGGAAAATGATATTCTAAGCAAATGGAAATAAGAAGCAGGCATAGCTATACTAATATCAGATAAAATAGACTTCAAACCAAAAGTAATAAAAAAGGACAAAGGCCTCTTCTTACTTATCAGGGGAATGATTAAACAAGAGAATATCACAATCATCAACCTTTAGTGCACCAAACACAGGTGCACCACAATGCATAAAACAAAACCTACTTGAGAACAAAACAGAAATAACCACCAATATCATCATAGTCAGGTACACCAAAGAAAATGCTGTGAGCACAATTGAACTATATGCAGCATAAAATAAAATGAAATCATGACATTGTAGAAAAATAGGCACAACTTGAAGTGATTATGCTAATATAAGCAATAGATAGATCATCCAAATAGAAAATTAACGGGGGGGGGGGGGGCTGGAGAGATGGCTTAGTGGTTAAGCGCTTGCCTGTGAAGCCTAAGGACCCCGGTTCGAGGCTTGATTCTCCAGGTCCCACGTTAGCCAGATGCACAAGGGGGCGCACGCGTCTGGAGTTCGTTTGCAGTGGCTGGAGGCCCTGGCGCGCCCATTCTCTCTCTGTCTCTCCATCTGCCTCTTTCTCTCTCTGTCACTCTCAAATAAATAAAAATGAACAAAAAAATTAAAAAAAAAAAGAAAATTAACAGGGAAGTGAGAGAGCTCAATAAAACCATAGATCAAATAGACCTAACAGATACCTACAGAACATTCTACCCCAAATCCACAGACTATACATTCCTCTCAGCAGCCCATGGAACCTTCTCTAAATAGATCATATACTGGGTCATAAGCCTACCTCCATATAATTTGGAAGATCGACATAATTTCTTGCATGATATAAGATCACAATGATGTATTGCTAGAAATTAACACCAAAAGATGTGCCTGAAATTCCACCAGCTCCTAGAAACTGAACAACACATTTTTAAAACAAAAAATAGGTAGTGGATTAGATAAAATATGAAATTGAAAAATTTCTAGAATTGACCAACAATGAGAACATATTGTACCAAAACTTATGGGACACATTGAAGGCAGTCCTTAGGAAAAATAGCAAAAATGGCTTCATAACAAAGACAGAGAGATCCCAAACCAATAACAAAATCATCCACCTAAAGGCATTGGAAAAACAAGAAGGATCCAACCCATAAAGCTCTAGACAGAAAGAAATAATTAAGATCAAAGCAGAAATTAATGAATTAGAAACTAAGAAAACAATTTAGAAATTGATGAAGCAAAGAGCTGATCCTTTGAAAAAAATAAATGAGACTGATAAAACCCTGACCAATTTGATCAAGTGAAAAAAAGAGATGCTTCAAATTAACAAAATTAGAAATGAAAAAGGAGAGATCACAACAGACATAAGTGAAATTGGGAGAATCATCAGGACTTATTTCAAAAACCTGTACTGTACAAAACTGGATAATGTGGAGGAAATGGAGGAATTCCTGGACACATACCACCTACCAAAGCTAAACTCAGAGCAGATTAATCTCCTAAACAAACCTATCACACCCATTGAGATTGAAAAGGTAATCAAAAACCTCCCCAGAAAGAAGAGTCCAGAACCAAATGGATTCTCAGCTGAATTCTACCAAACCTTCATGGAAGAACTGAAACCAATTTTTCTCAAACTGTGCCACATATTTGGAGAACAGGGAAAGATCCCCAACTCCTTTTATGAAGCTAGTGTCATCCTAATACCAAAACTAGACAGGGACACCACAAGAAAAGAATACTATAGGCCTATTTCCCTGATGAACTTAGACAAAAAGATCCTGAACAAAATCCTCACAAACTGAATTCAGCAGCATATCAAAAACATTATCCACTTTGATCTAGTAGGTTTTATCCCAGGAATGCGGGGTTGGTTTAACATACAAAAATCTGTCAATATAATACACCACATAAACAATCTTAAATACAAAAACCACACGATAATTTCAATAGATGCAGAAAAGGCCTTTGACAAAACACAACATCACTTCATGATCAAAACATTGGAGAGAATAGGTATGGACAGTTTATATTTCAACATAATAAAGGCTATATGTAAAGCTCCTAAAGCCCAAACAATATTCAATGGGAAGAGACTGAAGGAATTCCCACTGAGATAAGGAATGAGACTGGGGTGTCCACTCTCATCTCTACTCTTCAATATTGTACTGAAAGTCCTAGTTCAAGCAATAAGACAAGAGAAAGAAATAAAAAGGTACAAATTAAAAATGATGAAGTTAAGTTATCCCTATTTGCAGATGACATGCTTCTACACATAAGAGAGCTGAAAACCTCCATCTCAAAACTCTTAAAGGTGATTAACTCCTTCAGCAAAGTAGCAGGATACAAAATCAGCATACAAAACTCTGTTGCCTTTCTATATGCAAAAGAATATACCTAAATGCAAAGATATTGAGAAGGAAATTGGTGACATTGTCCAGTTTTCAATAACAACAAAAAAGATAAAATACCTTGGAATAATATTAACCAAGGATGTAAAAGACTTGTGTAGTGAAATCACAAAAACAATTAAGAAAGAAATTGAGGAGGACTTGTTAAAATGGAAAGATCTTCCATATTCTTGGATAGGTAGAATTAACATTGTGAGAATGGCAACCTTACCAAAAGTAATATACAGATTTAATGCAATACCAATAAAAACTCCAACATCTTTCTTCGCAGAGAAAGAAAAAAAAAAGATCTCAAAATTCATATGGAATGGCAAAAGGCTTCGGATAGCCAAGCACATCCTCAGCAAAAGAAACACCTCTGGAGGCATCACCATACCTTATCTAAAGCGATATAACAAAGCCAAGGGTAAAAAACACAAACAATATGGTAGTGGCATAAAAACAAGATTATAGACCAATGGAACAGAATAGAGGCCCCAGACTTTGGTCAAGTAACTAGCTACTTGATATTTGATAAAGGCCTTAACAATGTAGGATGGAAAAAAGACAGCATCTTCAACAAAGGGTGCTGGACAAACTGGATAACCATATGCAAGAAAATCAAACTTGGTTCATACATCTCACCATGCACAAAAATCAAGTCTAAATGGATCAAAGATTTCAATATAAGACTAGAAACTCTTCCAATACTGGAAGAAAAAAATAAGAACTTTCCATGATATAGAAGTGGGAAAAGACTTCATGAACAAAATCCCAGTAGCTCACAAAATTAAACATTCCCTCAACAATTGGGATCTCATGAAGCTGAAAAGTTTTATTCACAGACAAATATACAAAAAGCAGAGCCAATAGATTACCCCCAGAATGGGAGAAAATTTTTGCCAGCCATATAACTGATAGAGGCCTAATTTCTAGAATCTACAAAGAACTCAAAAACCTAAACAATAAAAATTCAAACAACCCACTCAAAAATGGGACAGAGAACTGAACAGGGAATCCTCAGAGGAAGAAATACAAACAGCAAACACATACTTAAGAAAGAGTTCATCATTCCTAACCATCATAGAAATGCAAATTAAAACAACCATGAGATTCCACCTTAACCCAGTTAGGATATCAAACATTAAAAAATAAAATGAAAACAAATGGTGAGGATGTGGAGAAATAGGAACCCTCATTCTCTGTTGGTGGGAATGTAGGATGGTAAAACCATTATGGAAAGCAATATGGAAAATCCTAAAAAGGTTGACTATAGAGTTACCAACAGACCCATATATGACCTTACTGGGCATTTACCCTAAAAGCTCCATGCCTCAGTTAGGAGACATTTGTCAAACCATGTTTATAGCTGCTCAATTCATAATAGCGAAGAACTGGAATCAACCCAGATGTCCATCATTAGACAGATGAATAACCAAGATGGTATATCTACATGATGGAATTCTACCCAGCAGTATATAAAAATGACACAATGAAATTTGAAGAAAAAATGGTTGAATTTGGAACAGATCATTCTCAGCAAACTCACCCAATCACAGAAAGACAGTTGTCGCATGGTCTCACTCATCTGTGGCTCCTAACCTGAATCTGACTGAGATGCTGACATATCTAGTATGAAATTTGAGGACTGAACAACAGGGTGGGTGGGGCAGGAGGGGAGGAGAAGGGTGGGGAGGTGGACACAAAACTGGACCCAAATAGAACTGGTACCATAAAATCCTATATCCTGAAAGACAGACTAAAGGGTTGAACCTTCATCAGGTCCTTAGAGGGAACATATGAATCAAAGGGCCCTGGAGAGTGTATCATGACTAACCTTAATCTTCTCCTCTTTCTCTCTCTTTCTCTTCTCTCTTTATCTTGTATATTACCTAACTTTTCCTTCCTTTTCCCTTGGTGCTTGCCTGTAATTTCCAGTAGCAGAATGCAGTTAACATCTACAATGAGTTATTGATCAGAGAGACCTACAAGTTTTCCCAAAAGAAGACAGATTTCTGTCAGAGCACTTGATTACCCACCAAAAGTTAATGGTAAGACCCCACTGCCAAAGACACCATATGCTGTTGGTAGGGAACATGGAGTTACCTGGCTGGAATCTGGAAGTGAGTCAGTCCCCAGACAGTTAGCTTGTCTAGTGCCAGAAGTGCTACATGAGTGATTGTGGGAAAATGGCTAACATCTGTCCAAGCAACTTGTGGTCTAAGCTACTCAGCAGCAAACAACCTGACGTGATTCTCACCCAAGTGCAATTGTGATGCTCACCCAAGTGCAATAGTCACACACAGCCATGGTGGGTAACCAACTGCTCTTGAATTGGCTAATGGATCTGCTCAGTGAAATGGAACCCATAGCTGGATCTGGGAAACAAATCAGTAACATATCCAATATATGAGTTTGCTCTCCAATATCAAGCTCCCACCAATCTTGGGCTACAAGAGGGCCAAAATCTATTAAATTCTCTTTAAAATAATAATGGTTATCACACTTATCTGGTGCTGGGTTAACTTTCTGTTGGAGAATCTGCCTCTCTCTTTCAGATGGATGCAGAACCTGAGGAGAGAATCAGCCCATCATGCCTCACCAGGGTGCCAGCTGAAACCATAGAGTAATTAGGGAAATGAGCAGGAGAGCTGCTTTCTTTTTGAACCTGGTATCAACACAAGGGTGAAGGAGACAGACACAGAGAACACTCAACTTCTACCAAACCAGATATCCAGAGACACAGAGCTCCCAAGACTTCATCACTGAAGTAGACCTAAAATAAACCCAACATGGCTCAGGGAAATTAGTGGATGAGGGGGTGGAAAGATTGTTTGACCCACAAGTTGGGACACTATACACAGAGCTATTGCCTCTTCCCCATAACTGATGACTACCCTCATAATGCACGACCCACAACCCCCAATGAGGAGGGTCCTTTCAAAGGGGGGAAGATGGGGGGAGGCTAATGATGGTACCAATATGGCTGTTTACACACTGAGCATGTACATAAGTAATAAAGAAATAAAAGGAAAATATTAGTAAAAATAATTGTCAATTAATACCTAAGAAATATATGGGATATTTTTTATAAGACACTGTGTTGTAAAGTGAAAACAAAACAACAACAACAATAACAACAAACAATGTTCCCTGAGCTCTGGAAGGGGTGATGTAGACATCCTACATAGGGCTGAACACACAAAACTTTACTCAAAGCAATTTTAGTTTGCATTTAACTAATAGCTAAAAACGTTGAATTTTTTTTTAACATGTGTATTAGTCATTTGTATTTTTCATTTTTAGACGTTTCTATTCCATTCACTGACACATTTATTCATTGGTGATTTGCTTTTCAGTATTTAATTTTGTAGTTCTTTATGTAGCATGGATATTAGCCACCTGTGTGGTATGTACTTGGCAAAGGCATTTTCCCATTGTATAGGTTGCTTTCTCTGGTGATTGTTTCCTTTGCTCTGCAAAAGATTTAATTTCACATAATCTTAAATCACATAATGCGATTTATGTGGATTATTTTCTGTGTTATTGGCATCCTGTTGTGAAAATCTTTGCCAATGCCTATATCTTAAAATGTTTTGTGTTTTTATCTAAAAGTTTCAAAGTTTCAAGTCTTCCATTAATGTCTTTAATCCACTTTGAATTGATTTTATTCTTAGTCAGAGACACAAGTCTATTTCCATTCCAGTTTTCCTCTCTCATCATTTTGAAAGAATTTGTCATTCCTTCAATGCATTATTTTGACAACTTTGTCAAAAATTAGCTGGCTATCATTATATGCATTTATTTCTGGCATCTTATTCTAACTCACTTCTCTAAATGTGTATTTTTGTGTCAGTACCATGCTGTCTTTGTCACTATGGCTTTGTAATATAATTTGAGATTGGGTATTGTAGTATCTCCATCATCACTCTTTCTGCTTAAGTTTGCTGTCACTGCTTAGGGGCCTTTCTCCTTCTCTCTGAATTTAATGATTGTTTTTGCTAGTTTTTTTTTTTTTTAACTTTTTTTCATTTTATTTATTTATTTGAGCGTGACAGAGACAGAAAGAGGCAGAGAGAGAGAGAGAGAGAGAGAGAGAGAGAGAGGGAGGGAGAGAATGGGCACGCCAGGGCTTCCAGCCACTGCAAATGAATTCCAGACACGTGCGTCCCCTTGTGCATCCGGCTAACGTGGGTCCTGGAGAACTGAGCCTCGAACCTGGGTCCTTAGGCTTCACAGGCAAGGGATTAACCACTAAGCCATCTCTCCAGTCCTGTTTTTGCTAGTTTTTTTGACAAAGCTATTGGAATTTTGATAGAAATTGCATAAAATCTATGGTTTGATTTTGGTAATATAGCCATTTTCACAATATTAATTCTGTCTATCCATGAGTATGAATAGTCTCTGTATCTTCCAGTGTCTTCTTCGGTTTCTTTAGCTTCTTGAAATTTGAATTGTAGAAGCCTTTCACAGTTCTATCTATTCTAAATTAGATTATTATTTTTAAAACTTATCTAAGTTGAATATTTTTTTCTTGATTTCATTCTCAGTGAGTTCATTATTGGTGTATAGAATAGCTACTGATTTTGTATGATGATATTTATCCTTCTACTTGGCTGAAAGTGTTTATCCAGGTCTAAGAATTTTCTGGTAGGAGTTTTAGGGGTTTTAAGAATAGGAAAATGCCACCTGTAAATAGAGATAAAATGGTTTATTTATTTTGTATTTGTATCCTTCTTATTTCTTTCTCTTATCTTATTGCTTTAGCTAATACTTTGAGCATTATATTGATTATACTGAATAAGAGTAGAGAGAGTGGGCGTTCTTATCTTGGTCTATATTGTAGAAAAATCCTCTAAGTTTTCCAAATTCAGAAAAATGTTGGCTATAGTGTATGTATGTGCTGAATTATACTTACTGATTTACCTATATCGAACCAGCCTTATATTCCTAGAATGAAACTAACTTGGTTATAGTTGATGGCTTTCTTATTATATTTTTGGATTTAATTTAAAAGAATTCTATTGAGAATGTTGTACCTATATTCATCAAGGAAATTCATCTATGGTTGTCTTTTTTTTTTTTGTATCTTCATCCAGTCTTGGTATCAGGGTAATGCTGGTTCTATAGAATAAGCTTAGTAGAATTCCTTCCATTTCTATTTGATGGATGGAAAAGTTTGGGGACAATTTGTGTGAGCCCTTTTTAAAGGTTTGATAGAAGTTGGCAGTGAAAAATCTAGATGTGAAATTTTTTGTTGGGAGGATTTTATTACTGCTTCAATCTCATTGATTTTATTACATCTATTTAAGATATTTTTATATTTCTGATTTAATTCCTATAGATCATATGTGTCTAGGAATTTATTCATCTTGTTTTCTAGGTTTTCCAATTTTTACAATATGTTTTCAACATAATTCCTAAGATTCTATGAATTTCACTTGAATCTGAAGTTACCTCCTCCTTTTTATCTCTGATTTGGGTCTTCTCTATTTCTTTTCATTAGTTTGACTATGTGTTTGTCAATCTTATTTATTAAAATAACCAATTCTTTGTTTAATCTGTTATGTATATTATTATTTTAGTCTCCATTTCATTAATTTATGCCACAATCTTTATGATTTATTGCTATCTACTGCTTTTTGGTTTGCATGTTCTTATTTTTCTAGGACTTGGAGGTGTATCATTATGTTATTTACTTTAGATCTTTCTGATTTTTTAATGTAAGCATATGTAACTTAAAACATTCTTTTTATAACTGTTTAACTAAATCATCAAAATTCTGGTAACTTGTATGTTCATTTTTATTGTATTCTAGGAATTTTTTTTTTTAAGAGAGATAGAGAATTGGTTTGCCAGGGCCTCACCCACTGCAATCGAACTCCAGATGCTTTTGCCACCTAGTGGGCATGTGCAACCTTGTGCCTTGTGCTTCCCTTACCTTTGTGCCTCTGGCTAACATGGGATCTGGTTAGTCCAACATGGGTCCTTAGGCTGCTCAGGCAAGTGCCTTAACCGTTAAGCCATCTTTCCAGTCCTTATTCTAGGAAATTTTTAAATTTTCCCCTCATTTCTTCAATGACTTGCTGGTCATTCAACGTATATTGTTTAGGCTCCTCATATTTGTAAAGCAGCTGTAGTAATTCTTGTTCTTGATTTCTAGTTTTATTGCACTATGATCTAATAAGTTATGAGATATTATTTCATTTCTTTAGTATTTGGTAAGACTTCACTTGTGATTGAAAATGTAGTTTATTTTAGGGAAGGTTCCATGACCTTCAGAGAATGCTGTGGTCTGTTTCTATTGGATGGAACACACTGTTGCTGTCTGTGAAGTTCATTTGATCTGTTGTATAGTTGAACTCTGAGGTTTGTTAACTTTAAGTTTGGATGACATATGTAGAAATAAGAGTATCAGGGCTTATCTGACTTTTTATGTGTACTAGTGTTTGTTTCATGAGATTTGGACCTCAGCTTTTGGTACATATATTTGTAATTTTATTTCTTCTTTATAAGTTATTCCTTTTATTAATATGTAGTATGTATTAATATGTAATATTCTTTATGTCTTCTGACTAAATTTGGTTTGAAATCTATTTTGTTTGGTATTAGAATAGCTATGATAATCTATTTTCCATTTCTGATCACTTGAGAGAATTTTTTTCAATATTTTTCTCTCATTTTCTAAGTTCCATTACCAATAAACTATGTTTCTTGGAGACAAAAGAACACTGGATCTAGTTTTTCAATCCAGCTATCCAGTTAAATGTCTATTGGTAAATTAAGGCTATTAGCATTTAATGTTATTGAGTTGTTTATAATTTCTATAATTTTCTTTGTTGTTTGTCTGATTGGTTGTATTATTGTTTGTTTTTTACATATTCACCATTAATGTCAAGAGTAAACTGTGTTTTATATGATGTAACCCTTCCTAGATCTTCCTTGTTTAGTAACTTTCATGAAATTTATTCTTTACTGTGTTCTAATGGATGAGACTGTCTTCTGACATATATTATGCTTATTTTAGTATCTTCTGCAGTATAAGCTTGGTGGTCATGACCTGCTGTGATTTGTGATTATTTTGAAAGGTCTGTATTTCTTCATCAATTTAAAAAGATAGGCTTGTTGATATATTACCATTGGTTGGCATTTGTTTACTTTCACAGCTTGAAATATATCATTCCTTATTTTCCTGTTCAGGATTATTGACAGATCAGATACCTTTCTGATGTTTCTGCCTTTGTAGGTGAGTTGGTATTTTTTCCTCATTTTTAATATTGTTTCTTTGCTTTGTATTGTTGAAATATTAACTATAATATTTTCTGAAGTGGTTCATGTTTGAAATTTTCTCTAAACTTGGAAAATTTCCCCTCTATTTCATTGAATGGATTCTCTGTATATTAAATGCTTATCTCCTTCTATCCCATGGATTTGAAAGTTTGGTGTTTTCTCATATCCCAGATTTATTTCATGTTGTGGTCATGCACATTTGCTTATTTAGTTTTTCTTATTAATACTTGATTACAGATTTCATCAACTTTGTCCTCCATCCCTGGTATCCTTTCTTTTGCATATCTGAGTCTATTGGTATTGGTGTATAGTCCACTGTTTTTTATTGGTTCATTGAGTTCTTAATTTCCAACTTTTCCCACCCAAATTCTCAATTTACTTGATAATCTTTTTCTTTGTTTTTCTGACTTTTTCATCATATTGCTGATTTTCTCATCCCACTTTGCTAAAGTTTCCCTCTATGTTGCTAATTATCCTTTCTAGGTCCCGGGTTAAATTCATGTACTTGCTTGGATCCTTTTCTAGGTCATCAATAATTTTTATTTGATTAGATTTGAAATTTTCATCTGGCATGTTACCTATTTCAGTACATTTGAGTTCATTACTTGAAGCATTATGATGTTTTGGACAAATCATGTTGCTTTGCTTTTTCATTTTCCTTGCTTCTATCTGTTGTCTTCAAGAAACCCACCTCACCACTAAAACACCTCCTCAGGGTGAAAGGATGAAAAATGATACTCCAGGAAAATGGAAATAATAAACAAGCAGGTGTTGCTATATGAATATCTGATGAAATAGACTTCAAACCAAAAGTAATCAAAAAGGACAAAGAAGGCCAATTCTTACTCATCAAGGGAATGATCCAATACAAGAATATCACAATCATAAATCTATATGCACCAAACAAAACCTACATGACAACAAAACAGAAATAAACACCAACACCATCATAGTCAGATACTTTAATACTCCACTATCATCAATAGACAGGTCATCCAAGAAGAAAATCTACAGGGAAATAATAGAGCTCAACAACACCATATATCAACAAGACCTAACAGGCATGTACAGAACTTTCCATCCCAACTCTACAGAATACACATTCTTCTCAGCAGCCCACGGAACTATCTTCAAAATAGACCATATCTTAAGCCATAAAGTGTGCCTCAATAAATTTAGGAAAATTGAATCAACTTCCTGCATAGTATCAGATAACAATGCTTTAGAGCTAGAAATCAACAAGCAGCATATCAAGAACACCACCAGATCCTGGAAACTAAACAACACACTTTTAAACAATAAATGGGTTGTAAAAGAAAGCAAAAAAGAAATTGTAAAATTAATAGAATTTAATGATAATGAAAACCCAGCTTACTAAAACTTATGGGACACAATGATGACAGTCATAAGGGGAAAAAGCTAGAAGCCTTCATAACAAAGACAGAGAGATCCCAAATTAATAACCTAAGTGTCCACTTAAAGGCACTGGGAAACTAAGAAAAATCCAACCCTATGAGATCCAGATGGAAAGAAATAACCAAGATTAGAGTAGAAATTAGTGAATTGGAAACTAAGAAAACAATTGAAAAAGTTGATGAAACAAAGAGCTGGTTCCCTGAAAAAGAAACAAAATTGATAAACCCATGGCCAATTTTATCAAGCAGAAAAAAGAAGTCTCAAATTAACAAAATCAGTAATAAAAAAGGAGAGCTCACAACAGGCATTCATGAAATTGAAAGAATCATCATGGCATACTTCTAAAACCTCTGATCCACAAAATTTGATAATCTGGAAGAAATGGATGAATTTCTAACCACATACCATCCACCAAAACTAAACTCAGAGAAGATTAATCTATTAAGTAAATGTATCACATCCATGGAGATTGAAAAGTTAATTAAAAGCCTCCCCCAAAAGAAAAGTCCAAGACTGGATGGCTTACCAGCCAAATTCTATCAAACCTAAACTGAAGAACTGAAACCAATTTTTCTCAAACTTTTTGGCATATTTGGAGACCAGGGAATCCTCCCCGACTCCTTTTATAAATCTAGCATCACCTTAAAACAAAAACCAGTCAGAGATGCAATAATAAAACTATAGGCCTATAGCTCTGATGAATTTAGATGCAAAGATCCTGAATGAAATCCTTGCAAACCAAATTCAACAACATATCAAAAGCATTATCCACCTTGATCAAGTAGGCTTCATCCCAGGGATGCAGGGATGGTTCAACATACAGAAATTAGTCAATGTAATTATACCACATAAATAAACTTAACCATGAGAACTACATGATCTCAATTGATGCAGAGAAGACCTTTGAAAAAATATAACACCACTTCATGATCAAAATTCTGGAAAGAATAGGCATGGAGGGTTTATATCTCAACAAAATAAAGGCTTTATATAAGTACCCAAATCCCAAATAATGCTTAATGGGGAAAGACTCAAGGACTTCCCATTGAGATCTGGTACAAGACAGGGGAGCCCACTCTCACCACTCCTCTTCAACATAGTACTAGAAGTACTAGCCCAAGCAAGAAGACAGGAGAAAGAAATAAAAGGCATTCAAATTGGAAAGGACAAAGTCTAGTTAGCCTTAGTTTCAGATGACATGATCCTGCACGTAAGTGATCCAAAAGTCTCCATCTCAAAACTTCTAGATATAATAAATTCCTTCAGTAAAGTGGCAGGATACAAAATTAATGCACAAAAGTCAGTAGCCTTTCTATATTCAAAGGACAAATACACAGAGAAAGAAATCAATGAGGCTGTCACATTTTCAATGGAAACAAAAAAACTAAATACCTTGGAATAACACTAACCAAGGATGTGAAAGTCCTATACAATGAAAACATTAAAAAGCTCAAGAAAGAAATTGAGGTGAGCTTCAGAAGATGGAAAGACCTCCCATGCTCCTGGATAGGTAGAATTAATATTGTGACAATGGCAATTATAGTTAAAGTGATATGTAGATTTAATGCAATATCAATAAAAATACCAGCATCATTCTTAACAGAGATTTATATTTATATTTTTCAAAATTCATATGTAATGGCAGTAGGCCTTGGATATCAGCAATAAATAAATAAATGAATAAATAAAATAAAATAAATAAAATAAAAACAGAATTTAAGACTCAGATCTTAGGTCAAGTAACTACAGCTAGTTGATCTTTGGTAATGATACCAATAATGTAGACTATAGAAAAGACAGCATCTTCAACAAATGGTGTTGAAACAATTGGATGGCCATATGTAGAAAAATGAAACTAGACCCACTCATTTTGCCATACACAAAAATGAAGTCTAAGCCAGGCGTGGTGGTGGTGGTGCATGCCTTTAATCCCAGCACTCAGAGGCAGAGGTAGGATGATCACCGTGAGTTCGAGTCCTCTCTGAGACTACATAGTTAATTCCAGGTCAGCCTGGACCAGAGTGAGACACTACCTCAAAAAACCAAAATAAAATAAAAAAATCAAGTCCAAATAGATTAAAAACCTCAACATAAGACCTGAAACTCTTCAACTACTGGAAGAGAAAAATAGGAGGCACTCTCTATGATGTAGGAGTGAGGAAAGACTTCCTGAACAAAACCCCCGTAGCCCAGGAAATTAAACACTCAACCAATAGGATCTCCTGAAGTTAAAAAGCTTTTGCACAAACATACCACAAGAAGAGCCAATAGATTACCAGTAAGTGGGAGAAAATGCTCACCAGCTATACCACTGACAGAGGCCTAATATCTAGAATCTACTAAGAACTCAAAAATCTAAAAAAATCAAAAATCAAATAACGTACTGCAAAAGTGGGGCAGAGAATTGAATTGGGACTTCTCAGAGGAAGAAATACAAATGGCTAACACACACTTAAGAAAATGTTCAACATCACTAACCATTAGGGAAATGCAAATTAAAACAACCCTGAGGTTCACCATACTCCAGTAAAGATGGCAGTCACTAAAAAAGCTAACAAGGACAAATGGTGGCAAGGATGTGGAGAGAGAAGTACTGTCATCTACTGTTGGTGAGAATGCAAACTTGTACAACCACTATTGAAATCAACTTGGGGATTCCTGGAAAGGATGAACATAGAGCTACCAACAGACCCAGTTATTCCCTTACTGGGCATTTATCCTAAATGTCCCATGCATCAATACAGAGACATTTGCTCAATCATGTTTATAGCTGCTTAATTCATTATAGCAAAGAACTGGAATCAACCCAGATGCCCATCATTGGATGAATGGATAACAACATTGTGGTACATTTACACAATAGAATTATGCTCAGCAGTTAAAAAAAAAAAGATACAATGAAATTTTAGAAAAATGGACAGAATTGGAACAGATCATACTCAGTGAACTCACACAATCACAGGAAGACAAATGCCACATGGTGTCACTTACCTGTGGTTCCTAACCTGATAGGCAACTCAAGGCCCAGACAATAGGGATGGACAGGTTTGGGGACAAGGGATAGGGAGGAGGGAAAACAAACACAAAACCAAATCCAAGACAAGCTGGAACCCTAGAAACCTTTATATTTGCTTTAAGGAGTAAAGGGGAAACACCTGAAAATATGGCCCTGGAGAGTGTGGGATGAAGCCTAAGCTGGAAAGAATTTTTTTTTTCTGTCTCTGGCCTGTGACTCCTAGTACCTGAGATTGGTTGCTACCCACATTGAGTGTTGATTGGAGAGACCTATGAGGTCCCCAAGTCAAGACAGATTTCTGTCACAGCACTTGTCTACCCACCTGAGGCAAAAGCTAAGAGCCTATTCCTGAAGATACCATATGCTGCTGCCACAGAACATGGGGAGACCTGGCTGGAATTCAGAAGAAAGCCAGTCCCCAGCTAGCCTGTCTAGTGCTGGAAAGTGCTACATGAGCTACTAGGGGAAAGTGGCCAACAACAGTCTGAGCAACCAGCTGTCTAAGCTACTCAGAAGCAAACACCTTGACAGGATGTATATGCCAGTGCAATAGTGGCACACAGTCTCAGTGGGTAAGCAAGAGCTTTCTGATTGGTTAAGAGATCTGTTCAGTGTAAAGGAACCCATATCTGGAATTGGGAACCAGATCAGAATCCTATGGAGACAAAGACTTTTATTCTCCAGTGTCAAGCTCTCTAAATTAATAATGTATATCCCATTTAAACTATACTGAATTAACTCTCCACTGGAGAATCTGTTCTTTTCAGAAGGTAGCGAGACCAAACTACCCCTCACACTTCAGCCAAGCACAGCTGAATCCACAGAGAATTGGGGAGATGAGCAAGAGTGCGGCTTCCATGCTGAACCTGATAATCAGCACCAGGGTGTAGGAGACAGATCTTGAGGGTACACAACACTTACTAAAGCAGAGATCCAGGGGCTCCTAAGAGCTCATCACTGAAGTAGACTTAAAATTCAACCACATGGCTCAGGAAATTTTGCAGAAAGGAGCAGAAAGATTGTAAGACATCATGCCCAGAGGCATTCCCTCCTCTCCACAATTACTGATGGTTGCCCCCAAAATGCATAAACCACAAACCTAAAGGGAATACCTGCAACCCCACTGAGGAGCATCCCATACAGAATGGGGGCAGAGACTGGGGAAAAGAGGGTACCAACACATGATATATCCATATGAAATATATTGTTGATAATAATAATAATTAAGACACAAAGAAACAAAGGAAAATTAATAAGCGTATTCCCCCAAATGGAAAAATTGGATTAATTAGATAACTATATGAAGAGAATAATAAAATATTTTAAAAATTAAAAAATACAATATGGTGGGCTGGAGAGATGGCTTAGTGGTTAAGTGCTTGCCTGTGAAGCCTAAGGACCCTGGTTCGAGGCTCCATTCCCCAGGACCCACGTTAGCCAGATGCACAAGGGGGCGTACACATCTGGAGTTCGTTTGCAGTGGCTGGAGGCCCTGGAGCACCCATTCTCTCTCTCTCTATCTGCCTCATTCTCTCTCTCTCTCTCTCTCTGTCACTCTCAAATAAATAAATTAAAATAAACAAAAAATTTAAAAAAAATACAATATAATAAAATACCTACTATACAGTATACAAAATGCCTGGTTATTTATATGTACATATATATATGTATATATATATATGTATATATATACATATATATATATACATATATATATCCTGCATATAGTGTATAAACAAATACAACACACACACACATATATATGTGTATATAAATATATATATATGTATGTATATATATATATATATATATGTATACAGAGAGAGAGAGAAAGAATGCTGTAGTAAAATGATGCCTGGAATATGTATATGACTGTATGTTTATCCATATATATATACAAGTATATATATACATATATATATTATACACACATACATACATATATACATATATACTGCTAAGAACTGCAAAAAAAATGGAAAATGAAAGGAAAAAGAGGTGAGGGAATGGAGCAGCTGCATTGTGTCCTTGAAAACTGCAGAGTATTCATTATGTGTATGCAGGGAGGGTCAGCTGAATTTGTACACTATTGTGTCTGCTTTTTGCTTTTCTGCATATGTATTGGACAAATGTCTGATAACTGCTACAATTGTCTCCACAGTGGCTATTTTCCTACTTAGCATCTCAGGAGTCTCTTCTGGCCACACTTAACTTTGCATTCTGTTGTCTGGGAAGCTTCTTTCACCTTCCTCAGACTCCCTAGATCATATCCTCTGGGGTGGCGGTTTTACCTGAGAAGCACCTCCCCAGTGCGTTGGGAGTGTGAGAAGCAACACTGTATTGTGCTCAGTACAGGTCGAGAACCTCCGTTCACACTTTCAAGGCCTCTTAAGTATTAATCACCATGCTGGAAAGATAATACTGTGTGAATCACCCACCTTCAAAGAAATTCAGTGTTCTGCCCTCTACAGCAATGAACGACAGATGGCTTCAGAGTTTGCTACACATGCTGACGTATTAAATTCCAGAGTAATTGTCAGTTGATGAGACCTGTTCCCATCCACAAACAATGGGGATTTCCCTCCTTGTGCTCTTCTCAGCCTAAGCCAGAATCCTGCCATCTGTATCTTTTTGCCCACCAGTATCTGGCCTTCCTGTTCTTTACAGCTGCCTCGCTTGGCCTTCTCTCACACAGGAGCTGTGCCAGGTCATATTGAGGCTCCTAGACTTGTGAATGGTTCCTAATATTAAGCTTTAGGTTAGTTTGTTTTTTAACAATCAATTTTCTCTTTCAAGATGGTGCTCAGCTGGTACTCCTCAGCATATACCATGACAAAATGGGAGATCTAGCCTCTGCTGACTTACTCTCCACAGCAACCATTGTTTGGCCAACACTGTACACTGGATGTGAGGATCATGAGGGCTTTGGGCTTGCCCTGAGTGTAGAAATAAGTGACTTCTTCTGAAAATACCTTTTTGAGTACCACCCTGTGGTAGTTCGGATGTGAAATGTTCCACAGACACTGATGTGTTTGAAGGCTTGATCCCTATGGGTAGGTAGTGTTTGGGAAATTTGTGGAACCTTTAGGTGGTGAAGCCTTGCATAAGGAGGTGTGTCACTGGGGGGCAGGCATTATGGTCTTACAATCCAGCCCAGTTTTATGCTCTTGTACTTTTTACTTCCTTATTGCTAATGTGAAGATGTGAAACCAACTGCCTGCTTCTGTCATGCTTTTGCCTTTGAAACTGTAAGAAGAAGTAGACCCTTCCCTCCATAAGTTGTCTATGGTAGGGTATTTGTAGCAGTAATGAGAAGATAATTGATCTACAACATACATACTCCTACCCCCAATCAGAGAACAGCAGAGCTATTAAGCTTGCTTCACTCTTTGTGTCTTATTTCTTCTCTTTTCCAATATCCTTTCTCATCTTTTGTGAATTTCCATAACTTTTCTTCTATTTCTCTCTTTGGGATAATATCTATTTTTCCTTATTCTGACTATTTTCTTCATGGGCTCCTGAAGAGGCAACCTTTAGTGTGCCATCTTGCCTGGAAGGTATAATAAAGTTTTAATAATGCTTGTATATTACTAATCATCATATACCAAGCAACAGACCATTTAGAATGAGACAATATCCTTGTAATCCATTTTTTTAAAATTGTATAAAGACATCTTCGAAAGAGCAAGAAGAAAATCTAAATCTTTTGAGCATTTCACTAACCCGTTGAAATACAGTTCACAGACAGTCAAATTGGAACCTCTGACTAAGACAGAAGATGGATGTTCAGGAAGAGCTTGAAGATATAAGAATTAATCAGATTGAAATTCTAGGAAGTAGAGTTAAATAATAATTGGAAGCTAGGGCAATATGGGGTATAACTTGATGAGAATAAATAGTAATCAGTTTGGTGGGGTGGGGATCAGAGAACCAAGTGACTGAGAAAGCCTACTCTGGTCACTAGCAAAGGTGACTGGAGTATGAATTAGCTGATTAGAAGCTTACTAGAATTTGTCCCAGCAATTCTCTCATTGATGGGAAAGTGTGTGTTTCTCAGCAAGTACCCAGAACTCCACCTGACTGCTGCCTGGAAGAAATCCTAGCTTCTTGGATTTCCAGTGGGAAATTTCAGACCTTAGGAAAGAGTAGGCAGGGTTCACTATTGATTACTTGGGGGTCTTGGGGGCACCTAACACATCTTGGAAGCATTTCAGAATTGTTTAGTTTTATTTCCCTTAATGTTTCACCTTGGCCTCAGTAAGTCTCTTACAAGGCAAAGAAAAGGTAGTATTTTGTTAATCTGAAAACAAGAAAGATCAGTTTCTTATTAAAATCAGAGATCATTTTATATCTGCTATCAAAATGCCTTATCAAACTCATGGCTCCTTAGAAACATGAATTCCCAGCTTCTGGAAGATACCATGCCTGGCTTGTGGAAGTTCATAGGTGTCAGCCATAGTGACACTGGCTTATTTTGGGGGACATTTCGCATTTGAACCAAAATAGGTGGTTACAAAATCAAGTATTTCTTGCTGTTTTCAATGTATGCTTAAGGAAATGTTTGCTCTATTTCTACTTTCCTTTACCCATTTCCTGGGAGGAACATATTTTAATCTGTTTTGAAGGCAGAACATTTTCTCACTTGAGGTGATAGCATGATCATGTCTACAAAGAACAAATTTTACAAGATGGTTAATAGTACATGTGTAAATAATTTATGAATGAAAAATACCTTTTGGGTGTTCATTATTCAAGTCAGATATTTGCATTGTCTAATTCTCTTTGATATTGTGTGAGTTTTCTCTTTGGTCCTATAACTGAACCTGTGTTACTTATTGTTTAAAAAAAAGAGAAAAGAGGAGACATCTGCTATAATTTCGATGAGTGTACTCCAAATATCCATGTGAAAAGACTTGATTCCCAGACTTGTGAGACAGAGTTCTGTGGATTGCTGTTAGGTGAGGCTTAGTAGGAAGGTCCTTGGGTTATTTTTTTTTTTTTTGCTGCAAGTATTTGTTTGTTGTTTTTTCTTTTAAATTTTTAATTTTTGTTGACAACTTTTGTACTTACAGACAATAAACCATTATATGATATTTCCCTTCCCTCCTCCACTTTTGCCTTCACAACTCTGCTCTACATCACATCCCTTCCCTCTGTCCATTAGTCTCTCTTTTAATTTGATATCATCATCTTTTTCTCCTATTATGAGGGCCTTGTGTAGGTATAGCCAGGCACTGTGAGGTCATGGATATTTAAGCCAATTTCTCTCTGGACAGCTGCATTGTAAGGAGTGGTGCCCTTCCTTTGGCTCTTACATTCTCTCTGCCATCTCTTCCACAATTGACCCTGAATCTTGGAGGGTATGATAGAGATGTTTCAGTGCTGGACAATCCTCTATCATTTATTCTCAGCACTGTGTTAACTTTTGGGTCACCCCAGTGGTCATTGCCATTTGAAAAGAGAAGCTTCTCTAACCAGAATTGAGAGTTGCATTAATAAATGAACATTAAGTGTAGTGCTTTCAGAGCAATTTGGTGAGAGTAATACATACATTTATCCAGACAAGAGCAGGCTTTACACCCCTAAGGCTCATGACATCCCCTGCCGTAGGCTTTTGATTAGGAATTCAGTACAAGTCATGTATTCCCTCCCATAGAGTGGGTCTTCAGCCCAATTAGAGAGCAGTTGGTTTCCCCCAGGGCAGGCATGCCACTATTGCACTCGTTCAGTCATTTGGCCTGTATGGTCAAGCTTGAGGCTTCCAGTGTCTACTCTTTTCACTACTGATGAGTTCAGTCTCCCCTAAGACTTCATACAGTGCAGCTTTTTCCAGGGAGAAGCTTTTCTGCTTAGTACTAGCTTGATTTCTCAGTGACTTTGCCACTCAGGCATGTGAAGGGTCAGCAATAGGGTCTTACCATCTGTTTCTCAAGGGAAACTAAGGGCCTTGGCAATAGCCTATAAGGTTTTGCAGGCAACAGGGGCCTCCCTGGCCAACAACTCACTGCAAGGTATCCCATCCCTGGCACTGAAAATTTTCTAGTAACAATCTATGGCTTCTGGATGCGCCATTATTCAAAAAAGTAGGTTTTTATATGCCTTATTCAGAATATCTTGAATTTTGATGGATCCTCCCTCCCACCCTTCTTTTATACAATCTCTTCCCCTGGCCTCACCTAGGCCTTTCCCCACCCTGTAATCTGTTCTTCTACTTACATATATACAATACCATTCCCTTAAATCCTTCCCTCTCCTCCCTCCTTATAGGCCTTTTTCTAGCTTAGTGGCCTCTGCTACCGATTTTTGGTTCCAGCTCATACACAAGTTTATACATTTTTAGCTAGGGTCCACATATAAGAGAAAACATGCAACATTTGGCTTTCCAGGCCTGGGTTACCTCACTTAGTATAATCCTTTCCAGATCCATCTATTTCCCTGCAAATTTCATTTTTCTTTACCACTGAATAGAACTCCATTTTGTAAAGGTACCACATCTTTATTATCCATTCATCCATGGAGGTAGTTGGTTCCTAGGCTGGTTCCATTTCCTGGCTATTGTTAATAGAGCAGTAATAAACATGGCTGTGCAAATATCTCTAAGGTAGTGAAAAGAGTCATTAGGCTACATGCCTTGGAGTGCTATAGCTGGATCACATGGTAAATCTATTTTTAGCTGTCTGAAGAACCTCCACACTTATTTCTACAATGGCTGTACCAGATTACATTCCCAGAAACACTGGGAATCCTCACCAACATTTATGGTCATTTGTTTTCTTGATGGTAACCGTTCTGACAGGAGTGAGATGGAATCTCAAAGTAGTTTTAATTTGCATTTACCTGATGGCTAAGGATGTAGAACACTTTTTTAGATGTTTTTATGCCATCTATATTTCTTCTGATGAGAACTCTCTATTTAGTTCCATAGCTCATTTTTTAATTGGGTTGTTTGATTTCTTTTTTTTTTTCTTTCCTTTATTTGTTAGTTTTGTATTCAGCAAATACAGTCAGTTTGGTACCATTATTAGGCTCATCCGTGACCTACCCCCTCCCCTTGGCCCCTCCTTGTTGAGGTATACGGGTCATGCATTGTGCAGTTAGCCCACATTTATGGGTAAGCTAAATGTCTCTGCATATCATGACCCAACATGTGGCTCTGACATTCTTTCTGCCCCCTCTTCCGCAAAATTTCCCTGAGCCATGTTGGGTTCATTTTTGGTCTGCTTCAGTGATGAGGTGTTGGGGGCCTCTGAGGCTCTGGCTCTCTGATTTGGTAGGAGTTGATTTTTCTCTGTGCTGATCTCCTTTCCCCTTGTGCTGGTATCCGGTTCATCAGGAAAACAGCCCTCTTGCTTGTTTCTCCAATTTTTCTTAGTTTCAGCCGGATTTCTTATTGTTCTGTTTTTTGTGTGCTTTGTATATTCTGGATATTAATCCTCTGTCAGATGTGTAGCTGACAGATTTTCTCCCATTCTTTAGTTTGTCTCTTTGCTGTACTCAGTGTCCTTTGCTGTACAAAAACTTTGTAATTTGATGAGATCCCAATGGTTGATTAGGAGTTTTATTTCCTGAGCAATTGGGGTTATATTCAGAAAGTTATTTCCTATGCCAATATGTTGAAGGGTTTCCCCTACCTTTTCCTCTAGCAATTTCAGAGTTTCGGGTGTGATATTAAGGTCCCTGATCCACTTAGATTTGCTTCTTTGTATGGAGAAAGACAAGGATCTATTTTCATCCTTTTACATATAGATATCCAGTTTTCCCAGCACCACTTGGTGAAGAGGCTGTCTTTACTCCAATGAATATTTTAGGCATTTTTGTCAAAAATCAGATAGCTGTAGCTGGCTGGACTAACATCTGGGTCCTCAATTCTGTTCCATTGATCCACCTGTCTGTCTTTGTGCCAGTACCATGCTGTTTTTGTTACAACTGCTTTTTAATATAGCTTAGAACCAGGTATGGTGATACCACTAGCCTTATTTTTGTTGCTCAAAATTGTTTTAGCTATTTGAGGTTTTTAATATTTTCAAATGAATTTTAGGATTGTTTTTCCCATTTCTGTGAAGAATGTCATTGGAATTTTAATGGGAATTGTATTAAATGAATAGATTGCTTTTGGTAAGATTGACACTTTCACAATATTGATTCTTCCAATCCAAGAAATTGGGATGTATTTCCATTTCCTTGTGTCTTCTGCAATTTCTCACTTGAGTATTTTAAAGTTCCCATTGTAGAGATCCTTTACTTCCTTGATTAAGTTTTTTCCAAGGTACTTTATTTACTTTTTTTTTTTTTTTTGAGCAATTGTGAATGGGAGAGATTCCCTGATTTCATCCTCCACATGTTTGCTGTTAGTATATAGGGAGGTTATTGATTTATGTGTGTTTATATTGTATTCTTTTTTAAAATTTTTTTTGCTCATTTTTATTTATTTATTTGAGAGTGACAGACAGAGAGAGACAGAGGCAGATATATATATAGAGAGAATGGGTGCACCAGGGCCTCCAGCCACTGCAAACGAACTCCAGACGCATGCGCCCCCTTGTGCATCTGGCTAACGTGGGTCCTGGAGAATGGAGCCTTGAACCCAGGTCCTTAGGCTTAACAGGCAAGTGCTTAACCACTATTCCATCTCCCCAGCCCTAGTTTGTATTCTTCTATGATGCTAAAAGTGTTTGTCAGTACTAACAGTTTGCTGGTAGAGTCTTTAGGGTCCTTTATGTATAGAATCCTGTCATCTTCAAATAGTGATAATTTGATCTTGTCCTTTCCAATTTGTATCCTTTTATGAGTGTCCCTTGCCTTATTGCTATAGCTAAGATTTCTAGTACTATATTAAATAAAAGTGGGCACAGTGGACACCCTTGTCTTGTTCCTGAATTTAGTGGAAAAGCTTCAACATTTTACACATATAGCATTATGTTGGCTGTAGGTTTGTCATAAATAGTTTTTATTATTTTGAGATATGTTCCTTTGATTCCCAGTTTTTATAGTACATTTACCATGAATTCTTGTATTGTTTGTCATTATTTTGTTCAGAATTTTTGCATCTATGTTCATGAGGGACATTGGTCTGTAGTTTTCCTTTTATGATCTGTCTAGCTTCATAGAAGGAGTTCAGTAGATATCCTTCCTTTTTTTATTTTATAGAAAAGTTTGAAAGCAGTGGTGTTAGTTCTTCCATGAAAGTCTGGTAAAATTCACCAGTGAGTCCATCTGGGCCTGGACTTTTCTTGGTTGGGAAACTTTTTATAACTGCTTCAATCTCCGTACTTGTTATAGGTCTATTTAAATGGTTTATCTCATCTTGATTTAATTTTGGTAGGTCATATGAATCAAGGGAACCATCAATTTCTTTCAGATTTTCAAACTAAGAGGCATATATATTCTTAAAGCATGTCCTTTTGATTTTCTGAATTTCTTTGATATTGGTTGTAAAGGAGGCTTTTTCATCTCTAATTTTATTAATTTTTGTCTCTTCTCTCTTTCTCCTGGTCAGATTTGCTAAGCAAAAGACAAAGGCCCTATAAATCCAAAAGCATCAAAAGCAACAATATTCAATCCCCAAATACAGCTTATTTGAAAATGGTAAAGCCAACCAAGGATATGTAACCCATAAGCTGCCCTGACATGGAAAAAGAGATTAGCACTTCCAATACAGGACTATGTACCTGTTTTTTTTTTTTTTTTTTTTTTTTTTGGTCCGTCTGTGTCATTACATTTTGGAGTGGCTTCCAACCTCACCAATGCTGAGTGCTCACCTTGATCCCTCTGTGTTGTGCTGTGGAGCTGGAGTTCTGCTCAGCTGTGCTGAATGCACTGCCATGCCACTGGGGGCTGAATGCCGGAGGTTCATGGTTCTGATGGTTGGAAGATGGGAGAGTACAGAAAAGCCTGGAGTTGCTCATGGGGTCCCACCTGTATCCCTTTCAGTAGCTCCTTAATTGATCTCAGCTGTCTTTCCTTCAGATTTCTTGACTTTTCAAGGAGGCTGATGAGGTTATAAAATCCCTTTGTTTGGTCTCTGCTGCTGCTGGTGCTTGGCATGCCTGGCAGGCAGTATCAGGCAGGTGCACAGATCTTACAGATTGGAAGGCCATAAGCACCTCAGTGGGATTCTGGCCATTTTTCTCCTTTCTGGTGGATCTTGTTCTCTCCTGCTTCTCCTCTGTGTCTAAGAATAACCTATACTCCTTCACTTTTCTGAAGAAGAGTGCGTTTTACTGTGGTTTTGCTTAAATCCCTCCCCAGGCTGGTTTGGCGTGGCTCCTATGCCACCCTCTTACCCAGAAGTCCTCTACTTGGGTTCTTAAAGGCATTTTCTTGAATGTGATGGTGAGATCTTACCTATCCCTTCTCTCTGCTTCTTGGCTCTGATGACATTATTTTCTTCAGCATGTGCTTCTGCCTTTGCCACTTGCCACTCTCATCCAAGACCAAATAAATACGCTACCTGATCTCAGATTTGACTTCCAAATTGTGAGCTAAATGAAAAACATTTTTCTATTTATTAGTTAATTGCTTCAGGTGTTTCATTGCGGTAATGTGAGGCTAATAGGGTGTCACTTGATTTTGGTTTCATTTCTCCTTTCTATGTCATAAACTGTGAGATGAAGTCTTGTCAGCTGTAACATGATTAAAAATTTACATGGTGGCACACACCTTTAATCCCAGTACGTGGGAGGCAGAAGTAGGTGGATCGCTCTCAGTTCAAGGCCACCCTGAGACTACATAGTGAATTCCAGGTCAGCCTGAACTTGGGAGTGAGACCCTACCTAAAAAAATAGTCAATAATTTGAGATGGATTATTTTGGTAACTTTATTCATTGTGTATACATATATAGACATATATACACAAAGATTTGCAACTCTTTTTGTTCTGGATGTATCCATAATTAATATTTAAGTGATATGGAGTGCATGAAAGTGGTAAAAATGATGGTGCCTATTATTTTATTTGTTCTCCAGCCAAGTATGGAGTTAAATGATTTACATGTTTATGCATTGAGTGCTCACAAAAATATGTTAACTCTCTTTCTAATCCTACTCCCTCTCTTCTCATTCTTTCTTGATCTATTCCATTGCAAAAGATGAATTTGTACCTGTAACTTCAGTGAATGTGTTCTCAGGATGGCCTCTATGTTGTCAAAAAAACCATGGTTAATAGTCAATCCTGCATTCAACTCACTCAACCCAGCAGATCGCTTCCACTTTCGTGAAGCACTTTATTCATTGGACTCCAGCACATGATCCCCCACTCTATACGTTTGGGGGAGGGGGATGTTGGTTTTTCCAGTTATCCTCATCTTCTTAACATCACGAATATATTGGAGACCTGTCCAGCTTGGAGCTTTGATCTCTTTTCTATTTTAATGTGCATTGTTCATTGGTCCATATAAGAAAGCATTCTTATTTCTGTCAGTTTGTGATTGACTATGTATGCTTTACCTACCTTCACCATGGTTTTGGCCACTTCATCTACTTCCCATGTGCTGTTTCCACATGTTGAACCCCCCATATCTCTTACCTGCACAAATCAATGGGTTTTCCATGGCTATCTTGTATCCACTGTTAGTTCTGTGTAAACTGTTCCATACATAGAAACTGAAGTGATCCTCCAGTACACAGTTGTAAAATAACACTTTCCCACTCAATAGTCATTCCCTCTCTGTCAGCAGTTAGAATAAAACCCCTAATCTTCCTATGGCAAGCAGTTCTTGTATGAGTTGATTCTTGACTTCCTTTGCTATTCAACTCATGAATCACTGAACAGAAGTCTCACTGATCTCCTCAATTTCCCTCAGACTTACCAGAATTTCCAGCCTTTAGGTCTGTGTTTTACTTCTCCTAATGAGTCCCTTCTGTTACTCAGCTTAACGTTGCTATAAAAGTACTGGAAAGCTGGGCATGGTGGCTCATGCCTTTAATCCCAGCACTTGGGAGGCAGAGGTAGGAGGATCGCCATGAGTTTGAGGCCACGCTGAGACTCCATAGTGAATTCCAGGTCAGCCTGGACTAGAGTGAAACCCTACCTCAAAAAAAAAAAAAAAAAAAAAAAAAAAAAAAAAAAAAAAAAAAAAAGGAAAAAAAGTAGTACCAGGAGATTACACACACATATACATTTGTGAAGGCAATGTATATAAGTGGCAAATGTGATCATAATATAATATATACTTGCATGAAGTTGTCAATAATTAAGTACAAAAAGATTTATTTTAGATCACAGTTTTACGGGCTTCAGCCCATGTTCAGTGGGTCCCGTTGCTTTGGGTGAGACGGCACAATATGGCTGGAGTGTGGTAGAGCAAACCTGCTCTCCTCATGTCTGGAAAGTGAGGGGTAGGGGAAGAGACTCACTATACACTTTAAATTTCTCTCCTATTAATCCATTATTTGTTTAGTTTTGTTCATAGACTGACAGGACCTCAGTGAGCTAAACACACCCTACCAGGCCCTAACTCGTCAAGATTTCATCCCTTTCCAGTAGCCAATCCAGAGATAAAATCTTTAATAGGTGCATCTTTGGAGGCCATTTAAGATCTAAATGGTAGCAGTCCTCTCAGAGGCCTTACCAACCCTTACTATTGTCTAATCACTCTCAGCTTATCTAGATATGTTCTTTGAAATGATTATTATAGCCCAAAGTTCTATTTTGTTTTATGCTTTTTGTTACATGCTACATGAGAACCATACTTAGCATATGATTGTATAAAAATAAGACATATCTTAGAGGTCAAGGAGATAGCTCAGCTATTGCTTCATAAGCATGAAGGCCTGAGTTTGGATTCCCTGCACACATATAAAAACTGGGCATGGCAGTGGTTCACCTGCAATTCTAGATTATTGAGGGAGCATCCAAGCAGATTTGCCATGCTTACATGATGGTGCCCCGTGGACTCAGAGACTGATCTGGTTGTAAATCTTGCACTGTTGTCAACTGGACCATGGTGCTTCCCTTCCTTTACTGCACTGACGTCACTCAGCACACAATTGTCTTGAAAACCAAAGGCATTAGAAGTCCCACAAACATTTTATTAAAATTGTCAGAATATTTGTACAGGCACTCATATTTTAGCATTTGCTGCCTTTCTAGGATTTTTTGAGGTTTATACACATAAACTCTCAATAGCTTTTGTTTCAGCTTCCCTGAAGGAAGATTTGAAGAGCAGAAAAACACCTTTCAAAACATATTGATGCAAGATTGTTAAAAAAACAATCAATGCCACATCACTGACAATTGGATAAATGTACAGATCCCAAGAATTTCAGACCATAAAATGAAAGTGATAGAGTCAGGTGACTTGATCTCTTTGATCACAGGTTCCAGTTTAGCATAGGCCTGAAGCAGTGCTTAAACTCTAACCCTGTTACAAGAGGAGCTATTGACCTTGGTATTAGAGAAGACCTAATACTGTTATTTGAGTTAGGTTTTACTGATTTTAACACACACACACACACACACACAGACACAAATTCTCTTAAGGTAGATCCGACAACTTAAATAAAGACACTCACAATAAATGCTATTTTTTTCTCCTTTTAAAATTATTGCTTTAGGGGCTGGAGAGATGGCTTAGCGGTTAAGCGCTTGCCTGTGAAGCCTGAGTACCCTAGTTCGAGGCTTGATTCTCCAGGACCCACGTTAGCCAGATGCACAAGGGGGCGCACGTGTCTGGAGTTCATTTGCAGTGGCTGGAGGCCCTGGCGCACCCATTCTCTCTCTGTCTATATCTGCCTCTCTCTCTCTCTCTCTGTCTGTCACTTTCAAATAAATAAAAATAAACAAAAAAATTAAAAAAAATTATTGCTTTGTTTTTATTTTGAGTACATTAGTGGAAAAACCTGATCATGGAAATCAAAAGATACAACATATCAGTTTTTGGGATATGTATGTCAATGTTTGGATGTGTATTAGTTATTTGCCTCATTGCTATAACAAAATGCATGGCAAAAGCAATTTAAGGGCAGGAGACATGGCTAAGTAGCTAAGGAGCTTGCCTGCGAAGACCAAGGACCCATGTTTGACTCTCCAGGTCCCACATAAGCCAGATGCACAAGGTGATACAAGCTTGCATGGTTGTACATGTGCACAAAGTGGCACATGTGTCAGAAATTTGATTACAGGGGCTGGAGGCCCTGGTGAGTTAATTTTCTCTCTTTGTGTCTCACTGTCTCTCTCACTCTCTCTCTCCAATAAAAATAAAGGCCAGTCTATTGGACTTTTTTTAAAAGAAAAAGAGAGGAAAAAAAAGCAACTTAAGGAGTAGGGATTTATTTCAGCTTATAGTGACAGGAACACATTCCACATGTCAGGAAAGGAGTTGAAGCAGGAGCTCACACTTCCTCCACTGTTGGGAAGCAGAGAGAGATGAACACTTGACTTCAGGTGGGATTCTTCTTTTTATGCAGCTCAAGACCCCAGGCCATGGAATGGCACTACCCACATTTAGGGTGGGTTCTCTCACCTCAATTAACTTAATTTAGAAAATTCCTTCCAAGCAAACATGCCAAGAGATTTATTTCTATGATGATTCTAAATGCTGTCAAGTGAACATCTGAGAGTAACTATGACAGGATGAAAGTTAATAATACACTTTTGTCATTCTGATCCAAGATTGTATTTACCTGAGTAGTTTGGTATTTTTCCACAAAATATCAAAATAATAGCATTTATGAAATCTTGGTTTGCCACTCCTAGTTGTGTGACCTAATGTATGTTACTTCTCTTTAGGGTGTTAGTTTGTGATTATGTAAACTGGGGATAATATTAGTACCAGTCTCATAAAATTTTGGTGACAATTAGAGGGGAAATTTTTTAAATAATTTATTTATTTATTTTTACTAATTAGTTTTGTACTCAGTGACTACAGTCAAATTGGTACCATTGTTAGGCTCATCCATGTCCTACCGCCTCCCCCTGGCCCCTCCTTGTTGAGATAAATTGGTCATGCATTGTGGAGTCAGCCCACAGTTCTGGGTAGGAGAAATGTCTCTGCATATCATGACCCAACATGTGGCTCTGACATTCTTTTCAGCCCTTCTTCTGCAAAATTTCCCTGAGCCTTGTTGGGTTCATTTTTGGTCTGCTTCAGTGATGAGGTGTTGGGGGCCTCTGGGTCTCAGGATATCTGATTTGGTAGGAGTTGATTGTTCTCTGTGTCGATCTCCTCCACCCTTGTGCTGGTACCCGGTTCACCGAGAAAACAGCACCCTTGCTTGTTTTGCCAATTGTTCTTAGTTGAAGCTGGGGCCCTTTTGAGGTATGATGGGGTGGTTCTCTCCTTAGGATCTGTGTCTATCTGGAAAAGAGAAGCAGATTCTCCAACAGGGAGTTCAGTTAGCACCAGACAAATGGGATAACCCTTATTTATTTATTTATTTATTTAAAATTTTTTGTTTGTTTATTCATTTGAGAGTGACAGAGAGAAGGAGGGAGGGAGAGAGAGAGAGAGACAGAGAGAGAGAGAGAGAGAGAGAGAGAGAAAGAATGGGCGCGCCAGAGCTTCCAGCCTCTGTAAACGAACTCCAGATGCATGTGCCCCCTTGTGCATCTGGCTAACGTGGGTCTTGGGGAATTGAGCCTCGAACCGGGGTCCTTAGGCTTCACAGGCAAGCGCTTAACTGCTAAGCCATCTCTCCAGCCCCAACTCTTATTTTTTAATAGAGAATTTAATAGGTGTAGGCCCTCTTGTAGCCCATGATTGGTGGTTGCTTGATAATGCAGAGCGGGCTCATGTTTGGATATGGTTCTGACTTGTTTCCCAGCTCCAGCTATGGGTCCCATTCCACTGAGGGGATCAGTTAGCCAAATCAAGAGCAGTTGGTTTCCCACCATGGCTGTGTGCCACTATTGCACTTGTGTGAGCATCAGGACAGATTATTTGCTGCTAAGTAAGTTAGACCATGAGTTGCTTGGACAGATATTGGTCATTTTCCCCCAGTTGCCCATGTAGCACCTTCTGGCACTAGACGCACAGACTGTCTGGGGACTGACTCTCTTCCAGCTTCCAGCCATGTCATTCCATTTTACGTGTCAACCGCATATGGTGTTTTCAGCAGTAGGGTCTTACCACTAACCTTTGGTGGGTCATCAAGTATAGAGGGGAACATTTTAACATTTATGTGGACTGCTCAGGGGATGCATCTTTTATAACATGTGTGACTGCTGATCTAGGCTGCTTTATCATGACTGAAATTATCACTAGTCAACTTCTGGGTCAGATAATTTTTTTTTTTCAGGCAAGGTGTCACTGTAGCCCAAGGTGACATGGAACTCACTATGTAGCCCAGGCTGACCTCATACTTGTGATGACCCTCCTCCTCAGCTCCCCAAATGCTGGGATTAAAGGTGTGTGCCTCCTTGCCCAGCACTTCAGATAGCTTTTTTACTGTAGGATGCTATGCTGTGGAGGCAAGATACCTAGCAGCATCCCTGGTCTGTATTCACGAAATGCCAGTAACAGCCACCTCCCTGCTACCAACTGAGTGATAGCAAAACATGTTTCTCACCATTATCAGAGGCCCATTTGGGAGCCAAACTTCACCCTGCTGAAGACAACAGTACCACATCAAATTGATTTCATTTAATTTTCACATTTAGCTAACAGACTACGTAATAATTTTATCCAATTTTTATACCAGAGGACAGAAGAATATAGGAATATTACGTACTTGCTTTGACACAGTTGTTGGGGGCTGGATTGGGCTCTTACTCTGCTGAGCAGCAAAAGCTTGATGGTATATTAGTTGCATTGCCATGAATTTGCTTGCTTTCAGTAATATTTTCAGTTGGTTGGCTTCTCTTATACAAAATACCAAGAAATCCGTATTTCATCATATTTTTTTTTTCTATTTCTTAACTCAAGAAACTCTTCTGTCTTTATAGCCCATGCTCATTTCTCTTTATAACATATTTGCTGTTCTTCGCTTTTGCTTCATAGAATGACAGGATATATTTATGTTAAAACCTAACTGATGGTTGAGCTTTCCAAAGTCTTACAAAATATCACATGTACACTCAGCTTGACATTAAAGCTAAAGTGCAACTCAAAAACTTTCAACAGATGCAGTTTTTACTTCTCCTTGTCTTTGAGAGTCACATTGAACTGACTTTCAACAAACACTTATTACAAGCTTCGTTGAGAAGAAGGAGCTCAGAAAGTTGTCTAAAGAGTTTGTGGTACTCTGGGGATAAGATATAAAACAAAACAACACCACCAACCCACCAACCCACCAAAACAAACAAACAAACAAACAAACAAACAATGGGCCAGAGAGATGGTTTAGTGGTTAAGGTGTTTGAATATGAAGTCTTAAGGACCCAGGTACAATTCCCCAGTACCCACATAAGCTATCACATGCACCTGGAGTTCATTTGCAGTGGCTGAAGGCCCTGGCATGCCCATTCTCTCATTCTCTCTCTTTCCCTCTTTCTTTCTCTCAAATAAGCAAACAATATATATTTTAAAAAGAACTTTACTTGTTTGAAAATTAAGCATGGCAACTACATAAGAGGTGAGGATGTTGACTATGGCCTGTCTTGGACTTTTCCTGATCTTATATTTAAGACACTTTTTTAAAGACATTATTTCCTTATTGATTTGAGAATGACAGACAGAGAGAGAAAGAGGCACAGAGAGAGAGAGAGAGAGAGAGAGAGAGAATGGGTGCACCAGGGCTTCCAGCCACTGCAAATGAACTCTAGATGCGTGTGCCCCCTTGTGTGTCTGGCTAATGTGGGTCCTGGGGAATCAAGCCTCAGACTGGGGTCCTTAGGATTCACATGCAAGCGCTTAACCAGTATGCCATCTCTCCAGCCCAACATTTTTTTTTAATATTCTATGTGTATATGTGTTCACATATGTGTACGTATGTTTGAGATAGGAGCTCTTGTTGTTTGCCACTGGAAATGCCAGCCAAGCTGACCTTCGCACTCACAGGAATTCTAGGGTTTCCAGCTCCCTTCTCACCATAGGCTCACTGGGAGTAGATGCCTGTTACTGTGCTCCTGTGTCTGACTTCTCTGTGGGTTCTGTGTATTTGAACTCAGGTTGTCACAATTGTATAGAAAGCACTTTTACTCAGACAGCCTTCTCCCCACCCATAAAATTCTAATTTTGAAAAAATAATTGTGCCTTTAAACTGACAAAGAAAATTGTATATTTATAGTATACATGCTATTTTGAGATATGAATACACTGCCTTAGTCAAATCAGTAGCATATTATGACCTCACTAGTGCATCCTTATTGGGCCTCTCTGCTGTATTTTTTGTTTTTGTATCTCCAATAATGTTAACACACCATGGAGTCCCGTATATCTGCTCAGCTTCTTACTGTTCCCTTTCTTGGCTACTTTTCTTTCAGCAATCTCTGAAATAATTGTGCCCCAGAGTTGAGTCCTCAACCTGTAGCTCATTTCACTTCCTGTATTCTTTGAGCCATATTATTTCAGGATGCCAAGGGTGAGCGTTTATCAGTGGATTCTAAGTGTACATCTTAATTTGAGTTGTGCTCTCAGATTCAGACTTACCTATTCAGTGCCCAATCTGATGTTTTTACAGGAATATTCTGCAGGCACTTCTGTTTCAGCACACTCCCCCTAAATTGGCTGCTCTCTCTCAGTTTATGACACCATCACATGCCAGTCACTTAGACGAGAACTTGTGTGTCACAACAGAATTCTGAGATCTTCTATCTCTCTATCCCAAGTAACCAATTTATGATAAATGTGCTTTCTGAAAATACCTGCAATTTATATATTCTCTGAAAAATTATAGTCACTGTCTTCATTTCTTATCAGCATTATTGCTATCACCTCTCAGAAGGTCACTGAAGGGGAATAATGTCTAAACCATTAATAATATTTGCAAAACCTCTGGTGTGGTCCCACCCATCTCAGACACTTTTTGTTTTCCCTCCCTGACTAACATGGGGCATTTAAGCAACAATGGATGGACTGTGACTCATTCTAGCTAACTGAGGGTTTTCAGTTTTGTCTTTGCTGTTTCATCATTTTTATGGAATATTTTTCCCTAGTTATCTCACCCAGAAAGTTTTGGGTAAACCTTTATACAAAATTTATACACAAAGCCAACTCTTTGGGGTAAAGGCATAGCAAGTACTTCATAAATACTGGTGATGGAATGACTGTTAGCTGTCTTACTGAATTGGTAGCAATATACATTACTAAGCAGATTTTTAGAACAATGATGCTTCAATTTTATGTGATTTGTGGATGACAGCCAACCCTGACTTATCAATTAATTTTTTAAAAAAGCCTATTACATTTATTTAACTAACTACCTTCAGCAGAGCATCAGATGTTTGCCCATGCCATTGCCCTGCCTTGTCAACCCAGATGTGGATGTAAGTTTTCATGTAGCATTTATGCAGTATTTTATGTAGTAAATTATATCTGTGGCCACCAGAATTAGACTGTGTGTAGGCAGGGATGGACCACTGTCCAGAATCCTTAATCAAATCTACTTGCTCCAACATGAGGCCCTTAAGCAACAGTTTTAAGGATTACTCATAGAAATGGATGGAGAATAGATTTCAACCACTTATGTAGGGGTGTACTTGAAATATTTTTATATTAAAAATTTTTGGCTTTACTCTAAGGATTATCACAAAACTTAGTTAGACATTAAGATCTGCATGACTTAAATATTATGTGTCTTTTTATCCTTTCTGAAACAGATTATAAATATTAGAAAACATCTGCTCTGTGGGTTCCATATATATGCACTTCCTTGTTACTGTTATGTGTGATACTGGGGATTGAACTCAGGACCTTATACATGATGAGAAAGCACTCTGCCACTAACCTATCTTCCCAGCTCTTTTCAACTTTTTTGTTTTATTTATTTTGAAGAAGGAAGCAACCCTTGACAACTTGATCTAAATCGCAAAGCTTCGATCACCATGAAAGAATTGATTGCTTTTGTTGTAAGCAACTCTGTACTACTTGGTTTTGATAGCTTTAAGGAAAAAAAAGCTAATACTAATTATTAACTTTGATAAAATAGAAAACATTATTAAAATTTACCTAATCTTTTTCTACCACCTTTCTTTGTCCCCCTTCCTTGCCACTGCCCACTGAACCTGCATTTTTCCTACTATTCTCTCTTCAAAACATATACATACATACATACATACATACATACATACATATATATACATATATATATATATATATATATATATGTATATATATGGAGAGAAAGAGAGAGTAACAGATAGACTAGGCTGGGCTGAAACTTGCTATGTAGCCAAGGACAACCTTAAATTCCTGATCTTCATGCCTCCACCCTCCTGAGTGCTAGGATTATGAGCATTTGCCATATGAGCATATGCTATATGAATTATTGAATAATTATATGAATTGAATGAATATAAATATACATTAAATATCTTTCTAGTGTTGGTTAAATGTGACCATACTTAAGATATATATTGCATATTTCTTTTTGGATTTTTGAGGTAGGATCTCCCTCTATCCCAGGCCGACCTGAAATTCACTATGTAGTCTCAGAGTGTCCTTGAACTCACATTGATTCTCCTGCCTCTGCCTCCTGAGTGCTGGCATTAAAGACATGTGTCTCCACACTCAGTTATGTATTTTTTTTAATAAATATTTTTATTTATTTATTTGGAGAGAGAGAGAGAGAGAATGGGCATGCCAGAGCCTCTAGGCACTACAAACAAACCTCAAATGCATGTACCACCTTATGTGTCTGACTTTAGGTGAGTACTGGGAAATCAAACCCAAGTCATTAGGCTTAGCAGGCAAGTGCCTTAACTGCTGAGCCATCTCTTCAGCCCTTATGTTACATATTTCTACATGTATAACATTGGAAAATAAAGTAACAAATCTTTGTAAAGTATTTATAGTGTTCTATCAGTGTTAAAAGCAATGATAACCATGACTTTTTGTGTACTACACAAGGCTAATTGAGGACATTATTTAACATGCATTATAAAGTAAACTGATTGGAGATTTTAGGATATTCTGCCATTGGCAAATTTTAACTAAAAATCTCAACAAGTTTCATGATTATTTTCTTTGTCTGAAACCTCTCACTAAGGACTGAAAGGCTCTGTGCAGTAGTACATAGTGTCATAAGGATGTCAAAACATGACTCGAATACAACAGCGAGCTATTATTCCTCTCATTTGTACTCATTTTTAATGATCAGCAACTGAGCTCAACAGTATTTCTGTGACACTTTCAATACACTGGATGTAGAGAGCTGCTGTTTACCCATATCTCACTGGAGACATCAGCATTAACAAGCTCAGTCCGGCCCTGCCTGGTACCAACTGTGGGTCACATTGGTGTGAAGGCAGCTGCCTCTTGGGGTGGGCCATGCCATCTCTATTTCCAAGATAGCAGCTGGCAGAGAGATCTCACAGCATTAACATCAATGCAAACCAAATGCCACTGCCTGCATTACAGCCTCAGGTCTAGGAAGGGAAACATAGTACTGTTAGCACTAACCATGTATCTTACCCCTAAAAAGCTGAAGGATATGCCTACAGCAGGTGAACAAAAGAAGTCATTAACCCTTGTCCACATCCCATCAGTTGACACTGTTGCCTTCACTACTCTGAACAAGCATGAATAAATGCAAGGCTATAGACACATTGATTTCAGACTAGTATGGTTTTCTTTTCCAATGGTTTATAGACATCTGCTGCCAAGCAACTTGTGTGTATTCATTAAAACAATTAGTTTGATTTTCAATCATGTACATTCTCTGAGCTCCACTAATATTAGTTATATTTTTGTGCATGTGTGTTAATGGGGAGAAAAAGAAAATCATCATATTCTTTTCAATGTGAAAGTTCTTTCTGTTCTTAGTAGATAAATTAAACTCTAAGAGCAAATATGACCTCACAGAGATGTTCTTAGCAAAAAATTAATATTATTACATTGCTATTTATTGAAATATTTAAAAAGTAGTTCTGATTGTCAGAACTTTACATAATAAATGCTCAATAGCTATCTTTACTTCTAGTGAATTCCACAGCTCCTTGTATTTTTAGTCTCAGATTAAGAAAATATCTGGCTAATTTATTAATTATTGATGGTTCACAATATTTCCCACTGAGCTTTCTTTCAGCTTTGAGGAAAGAATAAGTGAATTTGGGAAAGTCTTTAAGTATACTTAAATATGTGGCCACACAACACTGAAATAAGCAGCTGGGAAATGAAAAGGGGTTATTTTGGGTAAAAAAGAAAGAAGAGGGGAAAATACCATTAGTTAAATTTAGCTTTTAGAATGAACCAAAGTATTTACTTGTTGAGATACAAATTAGAGATAGATTGGATATGCATGTTTTGGGGAAACATTGTTCTCAATTTCATATCCATTTTTTTTCCTGGTGTAAATAGATGAGGTCTGCTTCCTATTTTTATCATTTAGAAAGTAATATTATCAGAATTACTTTTTTTGCCCCCCTATGTAAGTAGTAGTTTCATCATCAAATTCAGGAAGTGTATAAATACTGAAATTACACAAACGGATTCCATCGTATATAAACAAGCCAATTTAAAGTAATTTGGAAGGAAGGCTCTATTTGTTTTTAATTTTTTTGGTAAACATTTTGCTTCATTGTAACATGAACATGGCTAACATGTCATATTGTAGTGTTCTTTTCCTTTTATGTTCCCCCGTGGGGCTTTAGTCCACCAAATTCAAAAATCATTGCCTTTTGGAAATTTGTTGGTATTTAAAAGCAAATCCCAACATCTTACAAATTGCAGTTGTAGTGTGTGTATGGTAACGGTCAATAAAAAAGGGAGAAAAAGAACACTAAAGCTAGATTGTAAGAAAAGAAAGGGGGAAAGCTTAGTACATTCTTCCTAAACAAACAAAAAGGCATAATTGGAGAAAATCATTTTTCTGTTTCCTTACATTAGATGGGACCACTGAGTGAAACATTCGCTGATGAATTACTCCTGTAATCTGTGCAGGAAAAACAGCTACTGGCAAATTAAAGAGTCCTGGAACAGAGCCATGAGAACTAAATGGCTAAAAATGAAAACAGGCAAACATTTGAGCTATTCTACAGAATACAGATCTTTCAGCACCTCCCCCCTTTCACTGGCTAATTCATCGTCATGGAAACAGGATTTATCAAAATGTTCTTGCTCAGGCCTAGTGACCCAGTGAGTGGAGCTGGGGAAAGGAAGGGAACTCAGGCTGAAGCAATTCTTACAAACTGTTTGCAGGAGTTCAGACACTGGTGAATTTTCAATGGTACCATTGTGTCAGTGAAAAAGGTTTCTAAAGTCCCAAAGGACTCACTTTTTTTCTTTGTTTTTCAAATCTGCCAGGTAGAGAAATCAGAAACCTTTGCTAGTGAGTAAGCATGGCTGACTACCTCCACGGAAAGTGGCTGAGGTTAGCTTTTAACACACCTAGTGTTTCTTCATCTCTCTTTTCTTGAGGATTTTCAGACACAGAATTGGGTGGCGTTTCTTTGCTTCATTCATCTCCCTCAGTGCTCTCTTTACTAATCTGTGGTTCAAAGATGCAAAAGTCCTTCATTTCTGATTGCACACAACTCCTCTTATGGCAGCAGAAGCTGGGTGTTGACAGTCAGAACCTGGCGGACCTGTGCAGCTGTAAGCTAATGCCAGTGTTAGATGAGACTTAACTCTCCAATTCAGTAGCTTCTGGATATCTGGAACGTGGCTTGAGGAATTCCCCAAGGAAAAGAGCTATTCTATAATTTTTTAAAAATATTTGATATTATCCATGTAGCTGCCAAATTCAGAGAAGTTTGATTTTTTTCTTTATGTTTGCAATTAGTGACTTGTTGTCATGGAAACCACAAACCACGCATCAGATGATTCTTCAACTTAAATGGCTGAATGTGAGCAGGCAGGAGGCCTCCCTCTTTGTTAGACTCAGTAGTCAATGTCTCTCTCTTTGGTGATTCTGCTAACAGAATTACATAAAACATCTCTAAACATGCAAAATAATAGCAAGGGACAACATCAATTAAAACTGAATATTCAATAATTCATTCTTTAATTAAGGCTCTTACTTCGTTTCCTGAAGCTGTAACCTTTCAAGTGTTAAAACAGACATAAGAACTAAATCATTTAGTAAAAGAAATCTTCTCTAATAAGCAGTTTGCCATACACTAATGAAGAAAAACAAGATTTGAAATTCCCTTTATTTTTGGTTTTTAATGATATAATGCAGAAAAGAAAAAGGAAAGATCTTCATTAGAAAAATCTATTCAAGGTGAAATAAGTGCAGTCTGAGGCTGTAGCCTTTGTGTGTGTTTCTTTTGTCTCTGAGTGAGGAAGGGTTGAGGTTTTATCACTGAAACAACACAGCACATTTGAGGTTCCTGGCAGCCAGAAATGGTTCTCTACATTGAGACTACAGGCAAAGTGTCTGTGTTCGCATATGTGACTGCTCAGTCTTAGAGCTGGAAGACGAAACCTCTGGCCATCAGAGCAGCTCATTGTTAAGGAGGGAAAAATCAAACACCCAGACACTTGGGATTTATTGGCTGATCTCTGTTTGAACACAGAACATACTCCTCTTCGGAAATGTTATTATGCACATGTGCAGCCAGCTTGCTGTGTGGGGCTGGTTTTACTCTCCAGGTATGGGGAGGTCATTCATTTTACCACCTTTATAATGTTATATTAACTCATGAACTAGAGGGAGACCCTTAAGGAGATCCTTAAGGAATCAAGTAAGCCTGGCCAATATCCTTTTTTAAACTTAGGACCATTTTAGTGCATGCACACACACATTTCTAGTGAAAAATAAAGGCTTTAACATCTTTTAAATGATAGCTTAAAGTTATAGAACATTTGATGTGACATGAAAATAAATATTTGTATTATGCTGCATATTTATTTGTCATCTATCACCTATCAATATATATCTACCTATGTACTTATCTATATTTCTATATATTATTTATCTGCCCCTCATGCGTCTGTCCACCTGTCAGTCTGTACTCCATGGATCCTCATGGAAGGTATCACCTGAAGCTTGAGGTGGAAAGAGCAAATGTAAGTGAAATGATTGGGCTGAATATTACTGAGCCCTACTTTTTAAAACATGACCTAATTCTTGCAATTATACTTCATTTCTTAATTTAAATAAATTGTATAACCACTGTTTGACTTTGTTTTTCTTCATTTTAAAAAATGAGAATAGTTTCTGGCCATGTTAAATTTTCAGGGACATATGGGAAGGTCATTTGAGTCTTGAGGCATTCAAAATACATTTTGGTGAATGAATAAATCTTGATATTTTCTTTGCAAATTGAACAGTGACAACAGTGTCAGGCTTGTTTTTTAAAGACAAAGGTGTTATGGAGGACATTGTTTGCTTATTGGCCTATAAAATTTATCCTAAGAAATAGATTAAAAAAGAGAAATGCAGTTTTTCATAGAAATGTAGTAGTCAGGTCATAAGGTATGTGGGTCTAGAGACAACAAACAACCTACAACATTGTATCGCTATGCATTTTGTCTTCCTTAGATAAAAGTTTCTGGTAGGAAGAAGAAGGTACCACTTTATTTCTCCCAAGAAGCATTATGCATAGCAGTCAAAGATAATAGAAAAGATGTGGTTCATGAGGGCAGCTCTTCTGATTATGAGGCCAGAATGAGTAAGAGAGCAGGGTTCTTACCATATACTTCACAGCCCTGACTGGCCTATGCTCCTCTCAGCAGAGGCTAGAGCAAAGCTACATGTTCTTTCCTAAGAAAGGAGCCTGCGAAGGTCAAACAGAGCTGAGAACTACATGGAATGATGCTGCTACTCCAGTGCCTGTTTTTCACTGCTGTGCGAAAGCGTGTTTAGAAGAAGTGAGCCTACCATGACCCACTGCAAGCTAGGCCAGAGGAAGCACATTCATATATAAAATGAATCCAAGTGAAAAGTAATCACTGAGATAACACTGAGCTTTCTTTCAACAGTGATTTTTATCTGCTTCAGAAAATTAACAACCCAAATTTAAATCAAGTTGATGAAAAAATACATTGCCTCAAACACATTGTGCTCTTGAGAGAACACTTTCACACAGGTACACACACACACACACACACACACACACACACACACACACACACACAATCCCTTTCTGTTTCATTATGTCATATGCCTAATTAGAAAGATTTTGGGACAGGCAACGCTCACTGTGAAATAGCCCAAGGAACATGACCATCAAGGATGTGCTTAGCTGCTCTTGTGTACATCAGATTAATTATTTATTTGCTTAAGAATTTGATATAGCCTTAGATGTCACAGACCAAAATGTCACTTGGTGTCCTTGTTTTGTCTCACTATTGTCTTTGGGTTCGTGTAAACAAGGTCTGAGAGTGGCAATTCTTTTTAGCTATAATCCTGCTATTGTTGAGAATCATTCCATATAATTATACCTAAATCTTTTAATGACTGTACACATTTTTCTGTGACCTTTACAAGTTCTTCTCAGTTTTGCTATTTCTTTGTTTTGTTTGTTTTTCTGACATTTAGAGAAGACCAGAAGGCTATAGGTACTAGAGTTATTTCCCCTCTAAATCTGTTAGCATATATATATCAAGGGATTAGGCTTTAGTGGGATAATTTTCCTTAAGGGAAACCTTAGTTACAGAACAGAGTGTTCTGGGCATTAACTCCCCCCCCCTTTTTCTTTCTCTTCCTGTGCTGAAATATGGGAGTGGGTGTGGTAACTCCTCAGATGAAGTTCTCAAATGTGTGGAGACTTCCTTAAGGCTGGGTGTCTGGGAGTTTGCATATGTCAAGCTCACTCCTTAGCTAGCAGTCAACTGGTAGCCAATGGCTGGTAAACTGAATTTTTGTATCTTCCCTTCTCTCTGGTTTGAGGATGGCTCTGAAACCTCAATCTCTGATGTAAATAAGAAGTTTGCTTTTGTTGTTTTCTGAGGCTGGATGTCTCCTGGGTGCCCATGGCAGTCTCAGTCTTGTTACCCTTCTGTCTCAGCCTCCTTAGTGCTGAGATTACAGGATAGTGCCACTATATCTGGCTAAGAGTTTTAAAAATATTTTACTTATTCTTTTGCAAGTAGAGAGAAATAGAAGAGAGACAGAGAGATTAGTGAGCCAGGGCCCCCAGCTGCTATAAATGGACTCCAGATGCATGTGCAATTTTGTACATCTGTCCTTATGTGGGAACTGGAGATCAGAACTTGGGTTGTTACACTTTTCAGGCAAGCACCTTAATCAATGAGTGATCTCTTCATCCCTGACTAAGAATTTTTGATTTGTAATTTGTTCAGTTCTCCGCCCCCCCCCCCCCCCCCCCGCCATAGTGTGATAGGATCGACTCATGACTTCTAAACTCTTTACATATTAGATTAGGAGTTGGAAGTCTCTTGAAATAATCCAAATCCCCAAATTCCTCTCTATCTTTTGTGATCTGTAAAAGTCTTAAAAATGTCTAATTCCTGGCTGAGCATTATTTTCCTTTTCTTTTAAGATAGTCATATATGACTTCTCTTATATTTCAATATTCTTTTATTATATGTTCACAATCTGCCATTATTCATTCTGATCTGAGAAATGTATGTGACTCATTTATTTCATTTTTTTAATGAAGGACAAAGAATGGAGGAGGGAGAGGAGAAAGAGAGATAGAGAGAAGATGATAGCAATTAGGTAACCAGAGAAAACTGTTAGAAATCCTTGTATGGGTGGTGTTTGAAAAATAAGGATTGTTATGGAAATTTGAATGGAATGCTATGAAAATTTGAATAATATAATTTGTTGACCTTTTTGATTGACTACATTTTGAAGCACTAATGCAGGATATGTTTTTGTAAGATGATATTAGTGTTAATTAATATGATTTTTTTCCTTTAAATTATTCTTGTTTTCAGATATGCTATTACTTCATGTAACATTCTGGTATCTACAATTTTATTGACTAATACATGGGAAGTAGACCTTTGAGAAACTATTTATTAGATGTGGCAATAGACTAGTTTTCTGGTATGGTGGTGAACACCTATAATCCTGGCACTCAAGAGAATGAGGCAGGGGGATTGCCACAATTTTGAGGCCAGCTTTGGCTACATAGTAAGTTCCAGGCCAATAAGGGATATACGATGAGAACTTATCTCAAACAAACAAACAAAAATACCAAATACAATGTATTTGTTATATAAAAACAGTCTTTGAAGTATAACAGAACATCAGTAATCGTTTTACCAATGTAATTAATATGCCACAGTAGGAACTCTTCTGTTTTATCTGTCTTTGAGTCATCTTGCTCCCTACCCTGCATTATTATCTCTTACTTTTTCTTGTTTCTGTGAATTTATTAGAATTACCTCTCCATACAGCAGAAACGTGTGTGAAACAGACTAATTTCAAGTGTGTGAAAGACAAAACACTTGCTCTTGAGCTCATAGCATCATTACTGCTGTGCAGCGGCTTTCTTCAAAGAGAAGAAAACCGTTTGGGACAGTAATATTTAGGGTTTGATTTTATTTATTTAGCCACAAAGTAGGCTTAAAAGAGTAGCTATCATGTAATCTTGGAGATATTTCACTGTTTGTTTGTTTATTTATTTATGCATTGCTTTGAGAAAATAAAAGGGCAAGGGCATATGTGAAGAAAAATAACTAGGTGAGACAGGCTATTTGCCAGTTTGCTAACGGAAAGTAACTTTCTTTTCACACGGGCTGCAGGGAAGCAAGGAGCTTGCTTATGTGGCTTGATGAAGCAGCCTCCAGGGGTAGGTGTGTGTGTGTGGGGGGGAATGGGATGTCACAAAGAGCATGAGGTTTCAGGGTTGCTCTATTCTGGGTAGTGTGAAGCTTTCCATGAACAATACAATGTTTTTGCTTGGGTGGGGATCTGTCTACTGATGTGTTCATCTCAGAGCCATCTCCAGAGGATGTGAGTACTTTGGGCAAGAATGCTGTTTTCTTTTCTCATTTAATGGATGAAGGAGCTAATGCACAGTGAAATGGTGTGGTGAAGGCAGGGCAGTGAGTGGAGGGCAGCGTGTAACCGGCTCATATTTGAAGCTGCCCCTCCATTTCGCCATTGGCCATGTAGCTTGCGGTGTATTCCTGAGTTCAGAATTAACCTCTTTTTTTTTTTTCTCTGAAGCTCTGGGGATCTTTAAGAATCTTTGTTAAGGTGTATATCAATGTACAGATTTCATATTAGGTTCATGTGGGGACCTCAAAGACAGAGGAAACCTATTCTTTCTCTAGCACTTAAAAGGTCAACACCAGCCCATAAAATGAAATAAAAATTTATCTTCCATTCAGCCGAAACATAATTTAAATATTTACTTATTATGTATAATATGAATGAGAATTCCAACTCATATCTCACTAATAATCTGTTTTTTTTTTTTAATGAACAGGAAAAGCAGGACATGCTTTAGGAAAAGCCAGAGTGAAGGACATCAGTAAACTTACAGACTGAATCCATCTTACCCTCCTGTACCTTAGGCATAAAATTTCCCAGACCAGAGAAAACATTTTTTTTTTCAGAATGCCTACGATTGAAAAAACATCTCTTGTGACATTTAGCAAAGAAGAAATGAGGCCCCATGTTCATTGAGTCATTGTCGCATTTCTGAACATGCCTTGCCGAAGTTTCTATCCAGGAAACCCCCAGAAGGCACATCTGTCTCTAATTTCAGTAGTACAAGCCTCAAATAACCCAGCTCTCATCCTCTCCTGATCCCATCCCAACTCATACTCACAAGTGAAAGACTGATAGCCCTGCTGTGGCCATCACTGGCTCTTCCTCTGTCAAGCACGTCAGCATCTGATCTTTCCCTTCCCTGACAGCCAGGTTTGAGGGATTTCAAGTTTGAACTATGTTTTATCTTTGTAACTTCCCGATATTAGTAATAGAATCGGTTGGCTGAAGACAGATTGGGAATGAGAAACTATGTTCCTCCTAAACTGTGAAGCTGGCTTTAGACTCTTAAAATGAATCTGAAAAATGACTTCTGTTCTCCTGGTTTGGGGTAACTGCCGGTTCTGACCGTTTTCATCTTCTCTCTGCAATAATACCAGTTGCAGAAGCAGAGAAAAGTGGTATAAGTTCCTTATAGACTGTCTGCCCTTATGTGTCAAATGCAGTGATTAGTTCCAGATAAAAGTTACAGTGCCCTTGCTTGTTTCAATTCCATTTTTTTCCATTTTTAAAATAATGGCCTTAGGTTACATTTATTTTGGTTATTACCACAGGCTGTGGGTTCAATATATTTGAATCTAGCAGGTAACCAAGTAAATTAGATATCATAACACAGATGGTAAATATCTCACTGGTGTCACCAAAGCTTAGTAAGCAGAATATGTTTGAAATATGTTAATGGGAGAATTGCTTCAATTCAGTAGGAACAGATTTTGTTTAGTAGAAAAAGTCACAATAATCTTCTGTGTCAATACCATTTATGCCTTCTCAGAAATCAAAAATCCTAAGAGTCAGATTTACTGGAGATCACTGGAGTGTGAAGGAAAGAGAGAGAACAGATGTAATAATATTGTGAAGATGGACTAAAAATCATTTGACTGCATATAAGACATAAGTGATTTTTTTCCTAGCTTGGGTCATGTATGTGAACAGGTACAATATATTAAAAGGGGGGAAGAGGCCAGTAAGCTAGAAAGGAGATACAAAGGGAATAGAAAGGGAGGGAGGGGAGACTTAATAGGATGGTATTGTATATATGTAAGTAGAACAACAGATTAATGGGGGTGGAAAGGCCTAAGTGAGGTCAGGGGAAGAGATTGAGTAAAGGAAAGGTAGAGGGAGGGCTAATCAAAATCTAAGAAGATATAAATGAGTCATATGGAAACCTACTTTTTTGGACAATGGTACACTCAGTTGCCATAGATTATTACTAGAAAATTTTCAGTGCCAGGGATAGGATACCTTCCAGTGAGTTCTTGGCCAGGGAGATTCCTGATGCCCCCAAAACATTATAGTACATTGCCGATGCTTTGGTTTCCCACCAAGAATAGATGGTAAGACCCTATTGCTGAAGGCTCCACATACTTGGGTTGCAAAATCACTGAGAATCCTGCTGGAGCTGAGCTGTAAACCTCATCCATGTAGACCAGCTGATAGAGAGCTGGAAGAAGCTATTCTGCATGCAGTCCAATGGGAGAGAGAGAAATCACCAGTGAAGATACTCAACAGTGGACACTGCAAGCCTTATATTTGGCCAGCCAGGCCAAATGAGCTAACAGATGCAATAGTGGCATGTCTGTTATGGGGGAAACCAACTGCCCTCTAATTTGACTAGAGGCTCACTCCATGGGAGGGAATATATCCTTGATACTTAAAACCTCCAACAGGGGTAGTCATGGTCCCTAGGGGTGTAACATCTGCTTCTGTCTGGCTAAATGTATATACTATGCTGTCCAAACTGCCCAGTAAGCACTTCTTTTAGTGTTCATACCCATATATTAATGCTACTCTCACTTTTGGTTAGAGAACCTTATCTGTTCAGATGGCAATGACCTTGGGATGACTCAGAAGGCACCATGGTGCTGAGAAGAAGTGACAGAGGAGTGCTCATCATTGAAATATCTCTATCACACCTTCCAAGGCTCATAGTCCATTGCGAAAGAGGTGGAAGAAGGAATGTAAGTGCCAAAGGAAGGGTAGGACTCCTTACAACATGCTCCTCCTGACACAAAATGGCCTGGATATCCATGACCTCACAGTGCCTGACACTATATACACAAGACCATCATTATAGGAGGAAAAGATCATGACATCATGATAAAATAAAAGAGAGACTGATTAAGTGGGGGGGATATGATGGAGAGTGGTGTTTCAAAGGGGAAATTGGGGAGAGGGAGGGAACTATCATGGGATATTGTTTACAATCATGGAAGTTGTCAATAAAAATAAAAAATAATAATAAATTGAGAAATATATAATAGAGCATTTGTTACCCTAATAGTATAGCATCTGACAAGTTTTTCACTTGTTCTGTCTGGAAATGTGTCTCCCAGAGTTATTGAAATTCACTAGGAAAAATAATTACTTTGTACTTGTGTTTGAGTAACAAAGACAACTTTTACAAGAGGAATATTATAGTTTAATTATGAAGGATGTGGCCATACCTTTTTGATGAGTGTAATCACAAAGAAAGGAATAGATAGGTATAGTCATGGATGCATAGATTCTGGAGAAGAAAATTTCCATGTGATTTCATGGCATGAAAATCTGGAAGGTCAGTTGTCCAAGGATATGTCAACAGGAGCTCATTATTTACATCAGGGATGGAGTGGGCACTGGATCTGAACTAGAATTAATGCACAGAAGCTGGAGGAAAACATATTTCAGCTTAATGTAAGGAATAGCACTCTAACTTTCCAAACTGTCCAAAGATAAAAATGAGCTGTTGTGGGAAGTAGGGAGCTATTCATCTCTTGATATAGCCAAGCTTAAACTGGACAACTTCTCACCTAAATATCCTCAGAAGACTTGAACAAAAGATGAGTACACTGACTGCATGATACTTTTCAACACTGAAATGTGCCAATTATTGACATAAAACACTTTTAGTATTACAGGCTCAGTTACTTAACCCTGTAATGAGTTCCCATAGTAAGTATGTGTTGATATTCTGCTTCATATTTCCTTCTGTCCTGTTACTAGTTATAGAAGTTGCTAAATAAAGTATCTCCATGCTCTCTTTCTTCACAAGATGTCAAAAGACATATACTTAATTTCTTCTGAATCAACAGTTCTTCATCTGAGGGGCATAGCCCTGGCAGAACATAGATCTGGATACTGGCCTGATTATAGTTTCTTGAACAAGGTAGACATTTGCTTTCCTGCAACCTAATTCAACTCTGGAGCTCCACAAGACCTTGTCTCTTATGTCTCTCCTTTTCCAATATCAATACCACTCAATGATTCTCAGTCATCATATCAGTTATTTTCTTGTTTCTTGGACCAAATACCTGACAAGACTAGTTTAAAGAGGAAGAGATTTTTTTCATCTCACACTTCCAGGTTATAGTCCATTATGGTGGGGAAGGCATGGTGGCAGGAACTTGAAGTAGAGCTGATACATTCTGGCCAAAGTCAGAAAGCAGAGAGTGATAGGGGCTTATAAAAAATATTTTTTTTATTTATTTGAGTGATACACACACACACACACACACACACACACACACACACACACACACACATATGTAGAGAGAGAGAGAGACAGAATGGGCACACCAGGGCCTCCAGCTGCTGCAAATGAACTCCAGGTGCGTGTGCTACCTTGTGCATCTGGCTTATGTGGGGCCTGAGGAATTTGAACCTGGGTCTTTTGACTTTGCAGGCACGTGCCTTAACTACTAAAACATCTCTCCAGCCCCAGCTTTCTCCTTTTTATGTAGTGTAGGATCCAGCCCATGAAATGGTGTTGCTCATAGTTGAAGTGGGTATTCTTACCTCAATTAGTCTAACCAATATAATTCCTCATGTGCATGCATGTATAGAGGTTAACCTAATCTACATAATCTTCACAAGTGATTTTAGAACTTGTAAAGTTAATAATTATGTAAATAGCAACAGAGTTCTTCAAAACCTGTATTCATTCCACACAGGAAAAAAAAAAAAAGGAAAAAAAGAACAAGGGGAAAAATACCTTCCCTGGAAGCCTTGGATATCCCAATGAGTGCATCTATTTCCATGTGTGCTTGGGAAATAAATTCGTTCAGCTAGGCAGTTTCCAGGGGTTTCTCACACACACAAAAAAAAAAAAAAATGAAAGAGAGAAGAAACTTTTTTTTTCATAACATCTTCATAGTTGAGCAAACAATGACTAATTTTATTGCACATGTGTATTGTTCAATGACATGCAGCCAAAGTCTAACAGACTTATCAATGTCTTGAGAATAACCTGTCCCTTACCAAAAAAAAAGTCACTGTTTTTATTTGTTCAACAAGTAGGTAGAAAACACGCTGAACACCAATTGTGGAAGAGAAAGAGAAGAATAAGAGTTGATAGACAGGGGGCTGGAGAGATGGCTCAATGATTAAGGTCCTTGCCTGCAAAACCTAATGACCAGGGTTCAGTTCCCCAGTACCCACATAAAGCCAGATGCATAGAGTGGCATATGTGTCTCAAGTTTGTTTGCAGTGGCTGGAGGCCATGGTATGACCATTCTTTCTCTCACTCTCTCTCCTTGCAAAAGAAAAATAAATAAATATATTTTTAAATAAAAAAGGTTGTTAGATAGATATACCTAAACTTTCTTTGTATACCCGAAACAAAAAAAATCCCTGCTTCCTAATTGATTTACCCCTTGCAGAAAGAAAAGATCTGTACTTTATTCAGGCCTATTGCTCTTCTTTAGGAGCCAAGTTCCTTCCTGTGGTCCTTTGGTCTCAGTAAAGTCATTTATCCATTAACTCAGCAACTCTGCTTCTAATAGTGTGTATGTATTAGGTTGTGGTCCTTTTGGAATATAAAGGTGACTAAAATTGACACAATTCCTTATCCTCCTGCTATATATAACACCTGTCCCAAGAAGCACTCTGGGGAGAATTTCCATACCTTTAGTTTCATTTGATGTGCTAGCAGCATGGCACCGGCGTGCAGCTGTAGTCCACTCAGCTGGCCCCTCTTTCATCTAGCGCTCTGCTTCGTGATGGGCTCCACAAGGGGAGCCTGTCAAGGTGAGAGTTCACACATGCCATCTCCCTTTCTCCTTTTCCCTCAGAGTTCTGATACACCCTTCTGGAAGTTGTGTAACTCCTTCACATACCCACAACATCTGAACTCTTTGAAAGGGCCATGCCTTTTAAAATTACTTCTCTTACCTTTCCCCAAAGGGTTCCTTATACAGTCCTCATCTCTCATGGGAGGGTTGGCAATTGGGTTATGGTAGGGTTCCGTAACTTCCCACTTGTTGCCCATGCTGCAGTGCTAAGATAGCTTATAGAATTTTCATAAGAAATCATGCAATTTACACTAATATTTGCACTTAAAAATTAGGAAATTGACCTAGTTTTTCATGCCTAATTGCTAAATGGGGAGAAAAAACTGACCTAGTTTTAACCCATTAAAAGAAAAAAGACACATTGTTACTATTTTCACATTCTTATCATATAGGTCATGAGTGGTTTGCTCGATGCTGACTCAGAGATCTGCCTGGCCCCAGAGCTTGGCTCGTCGCTGGCACATGCACTGATCAAGATTTCAGTCTCTGATGAGTCTAACTCTCTCAGCATTTAGACTATGCATCTTCAGAAAGCTTGGCTACTAGCCTAGATACATACGCAATTTTTCTGTGTATGTGGCATATTGCTTTCTTTTTTTAATTTTAAAAATATTTTACTTATTTATTTGCAAGGAGAAAGAGAAAGGAGATAATGAATTGGCATGCTAGAGCCTCTAGCTGCTGCAAATGAACTACAAATGCATGCACCACTTTTTGCATCTGGCATCACATGGCTATTGGGGAATTGAACCTTGGTCATTAGGCTTTGTAGGCAAGCACCTTAACTACTGAGACATCTCTCCAGCCTTTCTCTTTTCTTTTACTTACGTAGTATTTTTCAATGATGTGTTCTCCAGATGAAACCAGTGTATAGTTGGCATCTATTCTTTGATCTTGAGAAAGATGAGTGTCAAAGATACAGATTAAAAATGTGTCCAAGTTTTGAATGATCTAGGCAAAAATTATAGATGGTTGGGCACTAACAGAGAATCAGCCTTAAATGGAGATTTTTTTTTAAAAATACTACTAAGTATGAAGTGAACTTGAGGGAGCAGGAACAATGGAAACATTGTGGATTTTTTAAGATAGGCAGATAAGAGTTTCTTTCTTGCCTTCAAGCCAAGTAGCTGTAAAAATGTAGGGCATTATACGATTCTGAGGATTAGCTTCTTCTTGGTCAAATGCATACAACAGTTCTGCTTTTTAGCATTATTGTGAGGGTAAGCAATAATGTATTCAGTAAGCTCTCATTAAAAAGAGATCTCCTTGGGTGGAAGAAAATAGGAAAATAGAAAGTCACCATTAGATTAAACCCAGAGTAAATATTGTTGTAGACAAGATCTTTGATGGATGTTAATTTAATTTAGTTTGGGAAGAAATTAAATTTGCATAATTTCTTGGTAACATCACTTTGTTATGTGTTAACTGGAAAGGAGAAAATAACCATGCTATCACAGAAACCTTGTGGAAGTGAACTTAACCAAGCATATTCCTTAACTGTGTTATTCAGGAAGAAGGCATCAACATCATGAACACCTTGATCACTGGATAAACAGTCAATCACTTAAGTGATAGTCTTCCAAAAATGCAAACCTTCATTCTGATTATGATAAAATAATAAAATAAATGTAAATTGAAGGAGATTCTAGAAAACAGCTCATTAATCATCTTCAAAATGACTAAGGGTATGAAAGATGAAAACAGATTAAGAAACTATCACAGATTAGAAGAAATTGTGAAAAAAAAAGTCAACTGAAAGCCATGCTGAAAATTCCACAGGATCAGCAATTTAGTAGTATTATGCCCATGTTGATTTCCTGAGTCTGCTTATTGGACTTTGGTCATGTAAACATTAATGTTCCAGGAAGCAAATGAAGAATAAATAGAATTCTTGATTTTTTTCTTTATAATTCTTCCATCAGTATAAATTTAATTAAAAACAAGTAGTTAAATAAACAAAAACAGTCTCTAGTGTTTGTCATATTTGAATGTGGTGAATCCTCGAAAAAAAAAAAAAACAGATCTATTATGATACCTGGCTACAATGTCATACATGACCAACCAGTTTTGCCTCTGGCAAAATATGATGCATTTTTTTTTTATGTTTAACTGATCTTGGTGTGTCTTTCCAGATAGGGAACATACTCAAACATAACAGTCTTGAAAAACATTATTAAAGAGACTTTTGCCTGTTTTAGCAGCAGGAATTCTGTTTTATTTCATTTTTTTCTTCTTTTAGGCAACAGGGAACAAACACTCCCTACTTCCTACTGCATTTTCTTTTAAAATTTTTTAAAAAAATTTTATGTATTTATTTGAGAGTGACAGAGAGAGAGAGAGAGAGAGAGAGAGAGAGAATGGGTGTACCAGGGCCTCCAGGCACTGCAAATGAACTCCAGATGCATGTGCCAACTTGTTCATCTGGCTTAGGTGGGTACTGGGGAATTGAGGCTCAAACCAGGGTCCTTAGGCTTCATAGGCAAGCGCCTAACCACTAAGCCATCCCTCCAGCCCCTCTACTGCATTTTCACACCAAGTGTGCCAGTTATCTTCACCCTTTCTTTAAAGCCCAAGTTCTTTCAATCCTCTCCAGTTTTGTGATTTCATTTTAATGAATAGAGTGGGATAAGTTTTAAGTCTGACTTGTCATATGTGAAGAAAACAATCCTCACACAATAGTATTTGTTGGTCATTAGGCATTTTCTAGAGCACAGTGGTTATCTTAGTTTGAATAGCAACGAAGGAAAGAAGAGATAAGGATGAGAAATTTTGTTTGTTTTCAAGGCCCAAATTTAAAAGTTTAGATTGTTTCTCTTAAGTAGAAAAACAGGAATATAGTTCAGTAGTAGAGCACTTACTTAAAATGTTTGAATTCCTAGGTTCAATATCCAGCACCATAAAACTTAGCTGGGTGTTTTTGACTAGTTTTGACACACTGAAAGTCCAGTGATCATTGCTTGCTAAATATTGATATAATCACTCTCTTACTAATTCCCTCAACTCCTTTACCCTACTATTCCTTCTCTGTCTTGACCTGTAATAAATAGTCCATTTTCAGTTGAGACCACATAGCTTCTTCTTGATTATCCTTGAGCATCTGAACATTGCTGGAGAACATTCTGTGGCTGAACTGACTGTCTCAGTATAGATTATCAGACCTCTCAAAGTGGCCTTCAGTACCAATGAGAAATTGTTTTCTTAGTAATTCTGCTTCTCTACCCAGCATGACTTTAACTTCAAACTCTCAGTTTTCACACCACCCACCCTCTCATTCTTAACTGAATACCTTACTTCATTTTTCATTCAGAAAGTAGAAAACACAGGATGAAAACTCCATCTGCCCACAGCTAAATCTAGCAAACTAAGTTCATTTGTCCCTATAATGGTTATGTCTCCACTTGCTACTATAGAGGCCAATCTCTTTACCAGTTCCCCGAATGTCATAGGGACACCAGATTTTCTGATTTTACTTTCTCTATTTCTCTACCCCTAATTATTTCTATGAATATGCAATCAGGTACCAATAATTCCCTTCTTGTAAATTTCATCTTCCTTTGATCAACTTCCGCTTTGGCCATGGTTCCATTTCTTTGTTTCTCTTCAGAACTCAATTTTATGAGTGCTCACATGCCATCGTTTCTAAAAAAAATCTGTCACCTTTTATGTATTCTTCATCCCACATTAATCTGCTTTACAACTTCATCACCTCATTGATGGTAGTGGGTCTATAGTTTGGTGGGTTAAATTCAGTTTAGAAAGGCACACTTAGGAAAGTTATGGTTCTGATCTGCCAACTAATCACAATTTCTTTTCTAATTTAGAGTCCCATTCAGAAGAAACCCAGAATGATTTTTTTTTAAAGAAGTCTCTCACTCTAGTCCAGGGTGATATGGAACTCATTATGTAGCACATGCTAGCCTTGAACTCATGGCAATCTTCCTACCTCAGCCTCCTGACTACTGGAATTAAAGGCATGCACTGCCATGCCTGGCCTGAAACCCATCATCTTTATAAATTGCTTGAGAATATTGAAAATAGACAAGGAGTAGATACTGGGACTAAATATGGAGCCAAGTTTTTTTTGAATAACAAATATTGGCATTAATCAGTATGGGTCATGTTGGTTTTGACCTTGGTGGCTATATCATCTAAATATGGTTCATGTCTCACAAGTGAAGATAATTTTGGTTAAATGGAGGCCTTGATAAGAACAGCCTTTATGGTAGGCTGGGGCAGCAGATGCTGACCTGAGTCAGGCAGGTGCAGTTCCAATCTAAATGGCATAGCCAATGTGTGGATTAGATTAAGTGGAAAATAATCTTTTCATCCTAATTAAGATTTGCCTCAAAGCAAGCAGATCTTTAACATATGGAGTGAAAGTAATTGGATTTGAGGAACTCAAGAAATTGACAGAGAATGTGTCAGATGGCAGACAGAAATGAAGAGCAGGATCCTGAGTCAAAATAATAACTTGCAAATTTGGTTGGAATTTTTCTGTAGGAGAAAAGCAAGGAATGTTTTGTTCAAATTTGAATGATTTCCATGAAAGCACATTTGGTTTTTAAGAGGAATTTTGGTGTTTAAATTTAACTATTAACTATTTGGAAAATTTACTCAAGTGAATTATATGAATCATCCCATTGTCTCACAGTGCTGTTGGCTCAACTGCTAATCCACATCTTGAATACAGCCACATCCTACTATTTCCACTGCTCCAGCCACAGTCCCAGCCATCATCATCTCTTACCAAGGCTACTGCAATTGCATTCCAGTCTCCCTCATATGCTTGCTCCTCTGGGGTCTTCCTCTACACAGAAGCTGGAATGACCTTTTACATATGTAAATCAAATAATACTGTTCTCCTGCTTAAAATCCTACAGTGGTCCCATAGCAATTAAATTAAAATCTGCATTACTTACCACTACGTGCAGGTACCTTATGTAATCCCATCCCAACCATCTCTCATCATCTTCCCCCCTGATAATTCTGCTCTAGCTATTTCCCAGGTCATTTAGTGTTTTAGAGACTTTGCAAGTTTATTACTTCCATCCCAGAACCTTACTTCTTCCTTCTTTCCTCTCTCTATTAATACCATTCCTTAGTTTAAATGTTATCTTCTCACAAAGGTCTCATTATCTGAAGCAGTGTCCAGCCTTTCCTTCTTATCTTTTTACCTTCTTCTTTATAAATTAAATTTTGTTTCTTATGGCAGACAGCATTTTATCCAACACCAATTTGAAGTCAATAGATCTGATTATTAAAAATAATAGAGTTATAATTTTTTCCCTTTTGAAAACCATGTTCATTATTTCTCCATAAAACAGGATCATCTGCAAACATGAAGCTGTCAACATAACACATGAAACTGACTTTGTTTCATCTTGTTTATTTTTGCATTTGCTTATTGCTCATAGAATGCTGACTATGAGACAGATGTCTAGACACCAAGAATCAGGAATTGTCATAAAAATGCTTTGCTACTATTGTCATTGACTAATGTTGGCAAAGAGTTTGCTCAAAATTAATAAGTACATGATGTCTTGATGTCAATCAAATATAATTTTACTTCTTGGAATCTGGGTTAAAGGATAAGTTCATCATATCAATGGAAACCATACATTTCATAATATTTTTTTCCACATGAATATGGACATGCATGACCTTAATGTCCAGTTCATTCATAGGTCTATTTATCTAGTGATAAAACTAATTTCCCATTGGCTGATGAGGCAATAGTATCAATTTCACTGATATTTGCATTGTGTATTAGTATTATAGCACAAACCCTGTAATTGTGATGGTGTATCACCATGACAACCACTGGCACAACTATCAGAAGAGGCTGGATTTCTGGGGAGACAAGAAGTGTCCTGAGGACTCTTAGAGCCTATACAAGGTAGCTCTGGAGACTTTGGTTCTCCAGGAACTATCCATACTCTGTCCTCACCTTGCTATCTTCCAGTCCACGTCCCTATTGTGTTCTTTGCCTAGTGCTCAACTCAGATATTATCTTGCTCACTCATGTAATTATCGTTTATCTTACTAGAAGGAAAGCTGGGTGAGGACAGGCATGCATCTGGTTTGAGACTGTGTCATTCATCATTGAAAACCACGAATGAATGGCATGTACTGCATATTTGTTGCCATAGTTATTGAGCTATTAGTCCCTTAATATGCTATTCACCTCTCTATATTCTGCTTTTAGCAAGTAAATCACATTTCTCCCTCAGAGTTGGGTTCCTAGCAGCCCTGGCCAACTGGAGGAAGTGGAGGAAAACTGAAGGTCCAAGAAGGCACAAACTTTTTCCTCTTTGCCACTGTTCCTCTCAGTGACCCTGCTTCACTCTGGCAGACACATTTGATTCAGCAACCATTGCTTCCAATTTGCAGATTTTCACATGACCAACGTCAGCCTCAACCTTCCCTTTCACATACACCAAAGTGAAGGCCAGTAATCTTCTCAAAGTCTGTGTCCAAGCTCCACAGCTGGCTTCCTCTGAGCCACTCAGCCACCACTTATCAATAGAAGTAAATGCTATTACACACGGAACCTTAGACTTCCTAGTAGTCACATTATAAAAGGAAGAAATATATATAATAAGCATGTGGCATTTAATCCACTGCATCAAATCTATCATTTGAAGCTGGGCATGGAGGCCCATGCCTATCATCCTAACACTTCAGGAGAGAGGCACAGAGATCAGGAATTCAAAGACATTTGTTACTAAGTAGTGAACTTTAGGACAGCCTGGCCTATATGAGACATCATTTCAAAACAAAAAGTAGAACAACAACAACAACAAAAAGAAAACAAAAATACCCTTTTAAAAAAAACCAAAACATCTAATCAGTAAAAATTTGTGAGCTATCTCTGCTTCTTTTTTTATATTAAGCCTTTTGGCACAATCAACCTATCACGTTACAAAAGCTGAACAGCCTCACATGCCTGGTGCCTGCAGGATTGGTCAATGCAACTCAGATGTAGCATTCCCAGCTGCTTTCCTTGGCCCTCACCCTAGAGGAAACAACACTTACCTGCTGTCACTACTTCTGTGATACCTGCATGTCTGCAGTCTCGCATACCTAGTCACTATTGCCTTTCATTAAAGCCATCTTATGAATAACCAGTGTACCTACTGTTCCTTACCTGGACCCTATCTAATATTCACATTCAGTAAATGAGAAGAAGATAGAAAAATTATTTATAAATTATAGCTTATAACCCGGAATGTAGTACAGATGAAATTGGTTTATTATATATCTGGAACAGGGAAGGGAACTGAGAACCCTCAAAGAAAGAGAGCTTGGCAGAGTGGACATCTAAGAGGCGGTCTCTTGCTCACTGGGCCACATTCCAGCAGCGTCACTCTGTCTGCTCCCTTTGTACCTCACATCACAAAGAGATGTCATTATTATCTGATGGATTTGGGCCAACGTTTTCTATAGAAGGAGAGGATGGGTTTTAGAATTATCTATGTTTAAAACCAAAACAAGTTGTAATATGTTTGCTTTTAACAATCTGAGTACATTTTAAAATGTTTACCCTGTGTAGGTCCTATTATCTGCTGCTGTGTAGAGTTTAGATGATTAAGATTTAAAAACAAGCAAATTGATAAACAAAGGAACTATTCATTTGCTTGATTATACTGGCCTGGAAATCAATTTAATTATGTTCAACTTTTCAACTAAATTCTGCCAAATTGCTGTTTTGTATGCAAATACAGCTTGTGGTAGGACATTTGAAATTGGTTATAAAATACTTTCTTTCTTTCTTTCTTTCTTTTTGCTGGGTGTGGTGGCGCATGCCTTTAATCCCAGCACTCGGGAGGCAGAGGAAGGAGGATCACTGTGAGTTCGAGGTCACCTGAGACTTCACAATGAATTCCAGGTCAGCCTGAGCTAGACTGAGACCCTACCTTGGAAAACAGAACAAAACAAAACAAAATAAAATACTTCTTTTTGTCATAGGCCAGGAATCTAAACCATATCTCTGCTGAGTTTGAACAATTCTTTTTTTTTTTTAATTTTCTTTTTGTAGCAAGAAATGGAGAGTCTGTGGGTTACTGTGATTATGATTTTATAGAACCAGATGATGTTTTAACTGTAAAATGTCCCCCCCGCCCCCAGCCAGCCCCCGTCCCTCAATGTGCTTGAATAGTTATGTCCAGTGGGTGGCACTGTTCGGGAAGGTTGTGGAAGGTTTACTAGGTAGATTCTTGCTAAAGGAAGTGTGTGCTGGCGCATCTTCAGGTGTTCCAGTCCAGCTTCACTCGCTGTTATTTCTTCCTCTCTGCTGATGTCATGATGTGAAGCCAGCTGTTTGTTTCTGCCTTAACTTCCTCAGAGTGCTTCTGGTCAGATATTTTGTCCCAACAACACAAAGTAACTGATCTATCAAGCAACGATGATCTTTGTCTTTAAAATACATTGGGGACTACCTGGACTCTTCCATAGATCCTGTTACAGATGCTATCAATTTCATTCTCTATTGTTTGTCTCATTCATTACTTTCTTTTAACCTTCTACTCATTGGTATCCTTTGTGTCCCAGCCTCTGGCATGGTTTTCTTGCTTTTCCTTTTCTCTCTACTTTGAATCATGAGACTTCGGTTCCTTAATAAATCTATTCTTCTTTAGGATTTGAGAAATCAAGACAGGTAGAGGTGCCCCCACCTCTCCCCACACTGCACATACACACAATCTCTCTCCACACTTTCCTACTTCCTACCTGTCCTTGTATTTAATCTCTCATCTTTCCCATAAACCTGCTTCAATTTATATTTCTCATTATGACTTTCTGTAAATATTCATTCTTTGGGCTGTTCTCTTGTCTTTCCCTTCCTGTTAATATAAATTTTCAGCACTTAAATCAAGACTTTTCTCTTCGAGGCAGTATGTGAACTTTAGTTAATCCTCCACGAATGCTCCTTTATTACACTGCTGTAGAAGGCCGAGGGAGATGAGTCTCTTTCTGCTCCCAGAGGGGTCAATTTGGTGTCTGATCTAGAAGTCAGATAGGCCTTATGCTTAGTTCTTTATTAAGACTGGGAGATAAAGGCTCTGTCTCTCTCACATAATAGTTCCCTGGATTTATACAGTGCCCTTTTCCTGAGGATTTGGAATCATTGGACCACATTTAGCCCATGGTATCGCAGTGCCCAAGGAAATAAATGCTTGCCAATATACCTGTTTGTTAAGGACAAAAACAGAATGGGTCAAATAGGATTTGCTTAATGGGATCAAAACACATATAATTGCTTCCTTCTTTACTTGTTTCATTTTTGTTTGGGTATTCCAGGGAATCTGTGTTTACACTAGAACTCTTCCTGTGTACTTACTACAGGCAGATGCTTGCTTCCTTGGCAGGGCTATATGGTATGCAAATCAGTAGCTCTGGGAGATGCAAACCTCACAGGCTGAATGGATTTTCTGTGGACCAAAGGGCATTCACAAATTAATTGCAAAGTTGCCCTATGACACTGTTGTGAAGTAGGCTAGAAACTTGCCCAAAGTCACTTTGCTTATGAATGTGGAGCCTGAGAGAAAAGTATTCCTCTTTGAGAGCCTTCCTAATGACCTACACTGGCTTGAGATTTAAGTTTACCAGTGACTGGCCAGCAGAATGCTTCTAGTTATAACTGGCAGCTGTAGTCTGTACTGAAAAGCAGGCAGATGTTTAGCCACCTTCTAACCTGCTATTCAGTGGACTTGGCTGATGTGATTCCACACTGGTTTGGGTTTTCTCTCCTGTGAAGGTACTCAGGAGACTGTTTGGCTCAAGCCGTTAAAGCTCTCCCTCCTTTATAGGGCTACATGCCCACGGCCCTGAGCACATTGGGTAAAACTGCTGAGTAAGCAATGCAAGTGAGGAGAAATTTCTCTGTTCTCCATCACACCCAAGGCGTCTTGTGGCTGCTGTCACCAACTTTGAAAGTTGTCTTTCTCTGGAAGGCCACAGCTCCCAGTCAGTTTCACTGGGCTGAAACCAAGGTGTGGAAAAGGCCATGACCCTGTTGCTGGAAGTTTTGCTATTTCTTGTCATTTCCTCTTCTTGGAGAAACCAGGGGTTCTTTGGCTTATAGCTGAATTATCTTAATTTCTGTTCCCATTCTCACATTCCTTTCTCCTTTTCTTTTTTAAATCTCGTTCTGCCTCTCTTAGACAAGGACACTTGAGATCGCATGTAGAATCATTCCATATAATTCAAAATCATTTTCTCCTTTCAAGATCATTAACTTAAACATATGGGTAAAGACTCTTTTTTCCATGTAAGGTGACATTCATAGGCTCTGTCAAGACTAGGGGCTGGCATATCTGGGAACCAGATTCTTCTGCCATAGGCCTGTCCTTCCAAGGCAGGGGGCTAGATGAAGATAACTTTTTGTCTAACTTCTAACTTCTCTAAAAATACTTTTCAAAAAAAGTTTCACCTAGACAATGAGGCAATTTCTTTTTTTAAAGTTGTATTTCAGTGAACATTGTTCAGAGGTTTAATGTACTTCTGGTGTTTGTAACATTGTTCCTTCTGGTTCGGCTCTATATTTGCTGGTCTGTTTCCAAAAGCTGGAATGGAAAGATATTGTTTTTCTTAGACTCAAACCTATCAACATACACTTACTAGATTTATTCTTTTGACCATTCGGAGAAGGAAGTGTAAAAGAGTAAAGTTCTCTTGAGTATTCTGTGGGCTGCCTTGTTATGTGGGGCTTGGGGGAGATTTTTCCTTATGAATAACTCCCTTGCCTCTCCTCCCTTCATATTATATAACTGATATTTTTAGTGCCCCATGGCATTTATGTCTTCTCAAAAGTCTGTGTTACTTTTATTTCCTAAAAAGAGACTCTCAAGGTAGTATGTTTGGATTTTCAGTTATTCCTTTCTGTTTGCTAACGGCAGAAACTATTTTTTTTTTTTGTCTTCTTTCTTACTTTTTCTTTTTGGTCTTATAGTTGATATAGTGAAAAAGAAAAGATTGGGTGATATTTGAAAAATTTGAAATTGACTAATATTAATCTTGTTGAGAAGTCTTTTTATTAGATATCTATACTTATCTACACATTTGATGCAATTGTGAAAAAGATTTCAGTGTATTCTCAGATGTTTTGGCCTTATGATTTAAGATTTGCTTGAATTGTAGGTTCATGTGATAATAGTTCTAGAAACTGTCTTTGATTCAAATAGAATCAACAACTGATTCAGAAATGCAAGACATGCCCAGAAGAAATTGTTAGCTTATTTTTTAAGTGAGCTGTAATTGATACAGGAAATAATATTAATAAATTTTAGTCATTGTTCCTCCTATTTTTACTATTTCTACTTGTATTTTAATGCCCCCCAAATTATGTTGAACATTCTATTTTTATCCTAGATCAAAGGAAATATTTATTAATTGGGTAGGAAATTTCACTTTTTTGTGGTCTTCTTAAACCATGAATTATATAAGTGGCTATACGTGGCAAGATGCATAGCTGTCTTGAGTGACTTCATATTCTGTTTAAACCACCATAGTAATTAGGTGGATTATGAAAGAAAGATTTAAAAAAATAGGAGACATACTATAAAGGAATAAAGAATGTAGAAAGTGGTCTGGAGAGATAGCTTAGTGGTTAAGGGCATTTTCCTATAAAGCCAAAGGACCCAGGTTCAATTTCCCAGTACCCACATAAAGCCAGATGCACAAGGTGATGCATGCGCCTGAAGTTCTTTGCAGTGACTAGAGACCTTGGCGCATTCATTCTGTCTCTCCCTCTTAAATAAGTAACTAAATAAAATAAAAAGAGGAAAAGTTGATTTAAAAAACAACCTAGAAAGCAATTTCTTCCTTTTTAAAATTCTCACACTGTATGTACCAAATCCTATTGTTGCTACCTCCTAATATTGTCTCAAGTATTCACATGTGTAGAAATTATCACCACTGTTCTGAGTTATACCACTGTTGCCTCTCCCCTGAGTTATCAGAACATGATCCAAACTGCGTTCAATCTTTACTTTGTTTGGTCCTGACAGAATGTGGACTTTCTAAACATCCAAAAATGGATTCCTTGGTAAAAAGCCTGAGAGTAAAATCCAAACCCCTTAGCTTGCCGTATCCGACATTTCCTAGTTACTCTGTGGATCACTTCAGTTTCTTTCCAGCTTTTATGCCATGGCTTATGTATTAAACTACTTGGAAATGTTTGTGAGCCCCTGAAGTATGCCCTTTCAGATGGAATATTTCTCTGTTCTCTGACTTTTCCCCATGCTTCTGACATACCCTTTAATTGGATTAGCTCAGTTTAACAAGGACCCTATCTGAACATCCTTATAAGGTCTCACTTTGAGATTAAATTATGTTCTTTTCATCCATTTCCTCAATTTAATATGCGACACATCTTGCTCTATCTTTATTATTATTTTTTCTCTTTCAAAATCTGTCTAGTAAGCTTGAGGGCAAGAAATGTTTTTGTAAACCATTGTATTCACATAATAGGAATGAAGTAAACATTTATTGACTGAATGAAAAGCCCCAGTCAAATAGGTTTGTCGTGAAACTAAGAACGGACCAAGGAAAGACAAAATAGATCAAAACAGATGCTGAATGGAAGTGTCAGCAGTGTTTAATATTTGCCAGCAATCTTGCTTTTCTTTGTTCTGGTTACTTCTCTAAAGAAACAAGCATTGATAACACAGCTTTCTTGTTCTCTTACAACTTGCTTATAGGAAGTATTCTAAATTGGTCTTAATAAATGATATCTTTTACCACCATAATCTTTTCCTCCAGCACTAACTCATATAAATGAACACTAATTGTTTTGTGTTAAAAGTATTTCAGATTTTCTTGTTTTTCCTATAAGAAGTTTTACTGGACATTTGCATATCTTTTTCCTTTTTAAATATAGTTCACTGTACTCTAATGGAGCACTTGCAAGAAAAGCATAGAACAGACAACAATTAAAAATACTTCCATGTTGGACAACTCAGAAAAGTATAGGGGATAGATAAATAGTATTTGTTATAGGGGAAAATGTTTCAAATGTTTAGCTTCTGTCAATGAGAGATTTACTTGTTTTAACAAAATTAAAATGCTGGCATTGTCCAGAAAAAACTAACCTGTATGTCTAAATTATTATATTATATCATATATAATATATGACATTATATACAATATAACATAACATTATATTATATTATATATTATAATAATATATATTATATAATTATTATAAAGTTGAACTCTTTCACTGTTAAGGGGTGAGGATCCAGAGAGGATCTTCATGGAGGACTGAGCTGAAAGTGCCCAGTCAGAAGATCACTGGAGCTGCAGGAGTGAGGAAGAGGAGAAGTTGAAGAGTCATGATGTGAAGTCCAAATTCTGAACCAAGTGACTCCCTTTTTTACTGTTGACGCCTTCTAAGCTTTAGTGTTGCAGTTCTGTATTGGAGCATGTTCTTACCAGAGTGAACAAATTAGTGTGACAAGGCACTGCAGTTCAAGGGAGATTTGAATATTCACTGAAACTCCAACACACATCAAGAAAGATCATATATACAGGACATGGCTGTGTTTTTAAGGGTTTATAATAAGACCCTGCAGAAATCTATTCTGTAGGAAGTCTTAAGTCTTCCAGCTATGTTTAGATGTAGTTCTTAAAAATTTTTTTTTTGCTCTTTTTATATTTTATTTATTTATTTGAGAGAGAGAGAGAGGGAGGGAGAAAGGGAGAGAGGCAGACAGACAGACACAGAGAGAGAGACAATATATGTGCCAGGGCCTCTAACCACTGCAAACAAACTCCAGACGCATGCACTTCCATGTACATCAGGCTTACATGAATACTGGGGAATTGACCCTTGGTCCTTAGGCTTCTCAGGAAAGTGCCTTAATCACTAGGCAATCTCTCCAGCCCCTAAAATGTTACTTTAAATAATTTGGATCTTCTTTTTTGTCAATTATACAAATATAATAAAATTGAAGTATTAAACTATGCACATGGAACTTTTTGATTCTTATGAATGCTTTATATCCCACATGTGTGCTGAAAATTCCCACACAATTAAAAATTACAAAACTGCCAATACCTCATTTCTATCCCCCATTTTCCCATTCACAATCAAGTGTAGCTTCATGAAGGAAAATATCTAACATAGTGTTCTCCATCAAAGAGGATCACTGAGTGTATTTTCCACCTGTGTGGCATACCAGCTGAATAGATCTTTTGACACAATTGTTTCAGATTTGGTATGGATAACACACAGGTTGTCTTCTTTCAAAAGGGCCAGTTTGAGAGGACTTGCTCATCTCTTGCAAAGCATTAATAGATGTGTCCTGGAATCACAGATCTGCTTTGAAGTCCTGATTAATTTCTTACACCAGATGCTGGAAAAGAGGCTTCAGAATCCTAAATTCAGTAGAATTCTGGTAATATCTGATTTTATGGATGGCCATAGTACCAGGTCTGTCATAAGGATACTGTCTCACTCATCCAGTAGGAATTCCCTCTTGCAAATAGCTTTTGTAGCCAGTGGTTTCCCTTGGTGCTTTGCCACTGGTAGAATTGTGGACAGGCTGCTATGAGCAAGCCACAGTACAGGTAACTCCTTCAACCTCTTCTCCTTGCTGGAGGTCTGCAAGCCAGAGGTTGTGGTGCTAGAGAGGGACTGGCTCACTGCGATGGCTGCTAACACACCTCAGGCTACCAAAACAAAATGTAAGGGCTTTCATGATTGGGACCATGACTGTGGCATATAGCTGCCTGACGAGAAGACAGCCAGTAGGCAGTTGGAGGCACATGGTGCTCTTCCAGGGGTGTACCAAATACAGTAACTAAATACTATATAAATGGAGTCAAATTTGCCCTTGTTTACTTTGTATAGTAGGATGTTTTACTAGAATAGTAGACTCCCCCAACCACTTTACTTACAGGAGTTACAAGCCTTAAACCAAAGTGAAAAGAGCTAAATATTTAATAAAAAATGGATTTTCCTAAAAGATTTGCTTTCACTATCTCCTAATATCTGAAACTGCAATTTAGAATGTGCCCTCTAGTTATTGAATTGTTTCTGAAGGTCTGTTAAAGCAAAGTAATTAGCAGTGAAAAAGAGGAATGTATAATCAACTTCATGTTTTCTGTATTCTATGGACCTATTGGGCCATTCTTGATGAATTTTATGTTGGAAAAACCAGCTGAGCATGATGGCTCACACCTATAATTCCAATATTCAGAAGGCTAAAGCAGGAATATCACTGTGGATTTGAGTTGTGTAGTGGATTCTAGAACAGTCTGGGAGACCATGGTTCAAAAAAAAAAAAAACATAAAAATAAAAATGGAAGAGATTGAGTTGCTCTCTCCCTGTTTTATTATTGATACAATCTATGTATTTGTCATTCAATTTTAGTTAGAGACATGACCAGTTAGGGCATTCAACATCTGTGCAGGGATAAAGTACATAATCACTAAAAATCAGTTTAAGAGGTAGAGACATGGTTTAGCAATTGAGGCACTTGCTTGTGAAGCCTAAGGACCAATGTTCAACTCTCCAGAGCCCGTGTAAGCAAGACACACAAAGGTGAGGCACGTACAAGGTTGCACATGCCCACTAGGTAGCGCAAGTGTCTGGAATTTGATTCCAATGGCTGAGGCCCTGACGCAGTGTTTGAAATGTGCACAGATATTATATTATGAACTAGACCCAGTGATGTGATGAGAAGGATTAGGAGTAAGAAAGGCTATTTGAAGAAAAGGAGACAAAGACTAATATTTTGAAATGTGGGCAATATGTCAGAAATATACCTAAGTGGAGAAAAAGGAATAAGGATAGTGTGCAAATATAAACAGAATGAGTAAAGAATAATTAAGTATCTGCTAAGATTTTGGTAAACCTGGAATGAGAATTTGTATAAGAGATTGACAGGGCTGTGATGGGATTCAAATGTGATGCAATAGGATCATATATGGATGGGTTTGTGCTGGTCATCAAAATACATTTGTTAATTACTAAATACATTATTAGGCACTGATGATAAAATAACTAGAAATAGGCAATATAGCTCCCGCAGAACTCAAAATTTCATGGGATAGAAATATATGGAGATAAACACTTGTAATACATACAATACTGGAACTATTTAGCTGTTAACTTGGAAACATATGGAAATTCAGAGAGGGTTTGAAGTGAGAATACAGTGTGATTATATCACATTTTATAATCATTGTTGTATAAGACAAAGTGGTAGGTTGTGAAGTCAGAGACAAGAACTTTGGCAGATTCCACTCTAATGATCTTGGAGATATATTGAAAATACCAGTTAGGATGGGTAAGTGGAGACAAAGTTCTGCTGCATTTAATTCCAGCTCTTGGGAGGCAGAGGTAGGAGGATTGTCATGAGTTTGAGACCACCCTGAGACAACATAGTGAATCCTAGGTCAACCTGAGCTACAATGAGACCCTGCCTTGAAAAACCAAAAAAAAAAAAAAAAAAAAAGAATTTTATAAATGGCTTGATGATGACTGTTAGAAAAGATAATGTTGGAGGGGAAATGACTCTTAGGTTCCTCACGTAGGAAGAATAGGAAGGAAGCTTTGTGTTCTTTTCGCTTAGTTGGAACCTAGGCCTCTTCTTGGAGGAGCATCCTGAGAGCTTTGCCTCTTTGTTTCCTTTGAGCAATATTCATTCATTGTCTTGGTCTGTTTGATATCCACTGACCTAGCATGTATGGCAGGAAGAGGCTGATGCTCTCTAAAGAATGAATCAAGCAACAGATTTCCCTTCCTTCCCCTGTGCTTATCCAAACAGGTTTCATGTCTCCACCCAGGTCATAGGATAAGGCACTTGTCTTGGAGGATATACTTAGGCTCTTGACTTAGAGTACTCTCAGTAGATCTCCAGTATAAGCCTTCAAAAGCTATTTTTTATTGTTTTTTTTTTCACAAGCCATTAATGAAGTTGATATGTGCATTCCTGATCTTTGCATGTATGGTCCAGAAACATTAGGCACAGGTTTGGGTCCCAACCTCCTTTTTATATTTTTATTTATTTATTTGAAGAAAGAGAGAGAAGAGAGATAGGAGAATGAATGAGAATGGACACACCAGGGCCTTTTGCTACTGCACACAAACTCCAGATGCTTGTACCACTTTGTGCATCTGAATTTATGTTGGTACTGGGGAAGCATACCCAGACCATTAGGCTTTGCAAGCAAGTGCCTTTAACAGCCTGGATCCCAACTTCTAATGACTAATTGAGTAGCCACACACGAGTGTTGGAGAACACAGAGTTAACTTTTTTTTCTCTTCACACCTTATCTTCATTCTCATTGCACTTTCTCAGTTAATGGAGTAATGTCCGCCCTATGTCTGGCTCTAAAGCTTGATCATCATTGGTAATTATTCCCTCCCTCTCATCTCCAAGTTGAGCAATTTCCCTTTTGAATGCACTCTCAAATCCACCACTTCATTTTTACAAATCCATCATTTTATTTATATTTCAAGTAAAACAATTGTACCTCAGCTTCACACTGTCTCCAGCACAGATTCCTGGGGAAGCTTTTGGAATATTCAGTCTCATTTCACTGTCTTTTCTCTGGTTTCAAGGCTCTCTTTACTAATATGCAAGCGTGACCATATCACTTTCTGGCTCAAAAATTTCCAACTCACTGCTCACATGAACCACCTTCCACAAGTAAAGGAAAGCATGAATGATAGACCTATGAGTTTGTGACGAATAAAATGGCTATCCCTAAAATATGTAAGTCACTCTGGATATTTTTGTATTTCTTCTTCTGTAAAATACAATTAGAGGCTCTCATAGGCCTGATTCAGAGGCATATTCTCAGTGACTACATTTCTGCTTTCTAGTCTTATATTTTGCAGGTAGCTCCTGACTTCCAGCAGGTCACTTGTACTACCATAACCACACTCTCTACCATTTTTGGTCAGTGGGTCTTTGATATCACATTTATTTGACATATATGTATATTTAATTATCCTTTGCTGATTTTTTCTGTTAAATTCTGGCTCATTTCTCAAGGCCTTGGCCAAATTCAGCTTTCTCCATCCAACCTCCCATGATCCCTTCAGTTAGGGTGAGTTCTCTCATACCACATTGTAAATTTTATAAGGTGATGGAATCATCCACGTATTCATCTCTTTCTCCCCAACACACTTTGGTGGGGAGTATCCATATCTTCCTTCTTTGTAAGTCTCAATGGGGTCACCTTATACATGGTTAGCATCTCAGAAGTAGATTATTTGTTGGTCAATGGATACAATAGTCATCTTATTCATTAAGGAGCGAGTGCTAGTCATCATTGGAAACTCTTTTACAGGCATGATTTATGAATGAATTTACAATTTAGTCTTGGAAGTTTAAAAAATATTCTCAAAGGATGTTGAAGGTAAATATCAAAGAGGACTTGAGCATGAAAGAGTGTTTGGATGAGGTACAGCCTCTCATAGAAACACAATTGAACAAAACTCCCTTTAGGATGTTTGTTCTTTGTATTTATTTATGAAAGGACTAACATCTTGATGTATACTTAATGTTCACCTAGACATAATTAGATAATCATTACTTTAAAAGAATCTTTCCAATTTGGAACCCTTTGATGTGTGTCTCTTGCCTGTACAACTGCTTACAATGCAGTCTTCCATACACAAAATGGCCTGGGTATCCATGACCTCACAATGCCTGGTATTACCTACACAGGTCCCTCATAGTAGGAGGAAAAGGTGATGACATCAAAATAAAAGAGAGACTAGTAGAGATGGGGAAAGGGATATGATGGAGAGTGAAATTGTGAAGGGGAAAATGGAGGAGGGAAGGGAATTTTCATGGTTTATTGTCTATAATTATGGAAGTTGTTATCAAAAACGTTAAAAAACATCTTTGTGTGCTGAAATGACCTATTCTTGTGGAGACAGGAAATTGCTTGGTCACTACATTTTGAATACATTCTTATTTTAATATTGAAGATGCTGGCCATGCTGGTGGTTCTTTACCCTCAAATAATCATCAAATTGGAGTTAGACTACAAAGCTCCAATTTGTCTCTGTACATAGAGGAGAGTGATTAATTGCTGCCTATTGGAAAAGTCAGTTAATGGAATGAACAAGAAACCATGCCCAGTATGAGATTGCTTCCTTTTCAGGACCAGAAATACTCATAGGGTACTTGTCTGATTTAGGCTCTTCAGATAAAAAGATAAAAACACCAGCTAATTGTACCCTTGGAATGGGATAATCACTCGGGTCTCTCTTTGAGCTTCAGCAGAGACTTGGTCTCATCAGTGAGGCCTGCATTCACTTGTTCTGCCACCATCACAGTCATTTTCCATTTAGGAGCCTCCTGCAGCTGTTGAACTCTGGCAAACCACTCTAGCCCCCTGTGCTTGATAACTTTGTGGCCTTTATAGCATCAAGGGTGAGAAAAAGAAGACAGAAAAATCTTCCTATGTCTTAGCAACTAATTGATTTAGTTGGATTTATGACATTCGACAGACATCCTTGTTACTTGCCTTGTCTTGTCCTAAATCCATCTTGGACCATTGTGACATGGAAATGCAATTTCTTTCTATGGAGCTGCTTAAGTAATCCCACAGCATGCAGTAATGTCCAGTTTTCACTCTGTCTTCACAGAATGCTGCTTCTCCAGTTTTGTGACCTGATTTGAGTGAATAACCTGCATTTATGGGAGGGGTGGTGGAGAACTATTGTTCGGATGATAAAAAAGAGGAAGAAAATTGAATGTTGAAAAGTATTTCACTAAGGGAAAAGTAATTCAATGAGAGAAATGATGTGAGTACCAAGATGTCAATATGCAAATCAACACAAATAAACCATGCTCAAGGTGTTTGCCATGCGCAATGTCATCTGATGAGCACGGCTAATATAGAAGCACGTATCGTTATGAGACAGAGTAGGGTACATTTGATTCTCTTCTTGCTTAGAGTCAGTGCTTCTCTTTCTTTGTAAATTTAATTTTTTTGTTTATTTTTATTTTATTTGAGAGCAACAGACACGGAGAGAAAGAGGCAGAGAGATAGAGATAGAGATAGAGAGAGAGAGAGAGAGAGAGAGAGAGAGAGAATGGGCTTGCCAGGGCCTCCAGCCACTGCAAATGAACTCCAGACATGTGTGCCCCTTGTGCATCTGGCTAACGTGGGTCCTGGGAAATTGAGCCTGAAACCGGGGTCCTTAGGCTTCACAGGCAAGTGCTTAACTGCAAAGCCATCTCTCCAGCCCATTTCTTTGTAAATTTAAAATTCAATTCTTAATGGTCATTCTTTGATTCAGGATCTTGTACTGCTTTCCAAAGCCCATTTTACTTATGGCCTTCTTATATTTTAAATATTGGGGAAAGGGATGTGTGAGTACCTGGGAGACAGCTGTCTGAGACAGAATTAAACAAATGGTGAGGATGACAGAGAGTGGCTGAGTGATTGTGGACCAAATACACACTGGATTAGATATCCATCCTTAATGATTTAGTCACCACACTGGACATATCACTGGGAAAAGAAGATTACAGGATGTGGAAAGAACAGAATTACTCTGGGTACAGAGCTTACAGAGGAGGCTGGATCCAATTCTTCAGTCCCATTAAAAACTTGTTTCCAAGTTGATTTTTTTATAGTTGCATTTTGGAGGGATTTGCCAAATTAATCTACAAATACACATTTGTCCAAATAGCCTCATCTATGCAAGAACATTGATTTCTTCTAAGTAAATATTTTAAAAAATTCACCACACATACAAACCAATTTCTTCTTCCCTGGAACAACAACAAAAAAAATGGTTTTCTAGAGGTTTCTACACGTGGAATTTGTTTGGAAACTTCACTCTTTTGTCCTACTGACTGGCTTTAATTATTTTTTATTTTTCCCTGGAGGACCAGAGGATTTAGCTGCTTGGTCTCCTTGAGGATAAAGCAAGAACTTCCACATGCCCAGGAAAATAAACATGTTCCTCAAAAGTTTCCCAGCAGGATAATCTAGCTGAAATTATTGTTTTTTAATGGTTATTAGTGCTGAATTATGCTGGTAAAATGGTCCAGGATCACATGATGAGACAAGCTGTGTAAATATAAAATCACAGTGTTAAACAACACCTATATCCTCGAAGGATATTGGAAATTTACTTATCTAGATTTAAAAATGAAAAATAGCATGGAACGTGTTAGTTTTTGAGATAAGGATGTAGATAAACTTGCAGGTTTATATGTAGTGATTCTTTGAAGTCTATTCTGAATTATCCAGCTGTCTCTTCCTGACTGGATTGATAGTAGATTTTTAATATACTGCATTTTTTCATGCTTCAGTCACCCACAAGACTTACACTGTTCAATAGTAGGGCACAAGGTATTCCTTGACCTCCAACAGTCAGAGACTGTCACCTTTTCTCTAAGTAAACAGAACTAAGTTGCAGGCTTATACTGCTCTAAAATCCTAATATTTAAATTAGAAAATTTGAAACGTTTTATAAGGAAAAATGTCCTTCATCTTCTGTCATTTCTCTCAAATATCTATTAGGGTTAAAAAGGTGCAAAATATTTACCCAGACTATATTAAATACACAGGCATGTAGCCATGTGGGTATGTGGTCTAGAGACTGAGGTCTCCTTTGGTCCTATGAACTTCTTATGTCTTGTCTTCTGGAATTTCTTTCTTGAGGCATCTTTTGAAATTGTGGGGACATTGGGATTAATGGAGCATAGAGGTAACTATTGACTTGCTTCAGCTGTGTGTGTATCTTTCACAGCTTTATTTGTACATGTGGAACCTAGAATGGATCACTTGAGAGAAGTCCTTAAGACTTTCCCACTTTATCTGAGATGGAGTCATTTGACATGTTTTATTTTAAGGCAGAACAAAGTTGGATATTTGTACATTGGTGCATCTTTGTTGATTTTCTAAAATTTCTTTAAAGATAGAATTGTCAGAGAAGGGAAAATATTGCATGAGGAATACTTGTTTTAAGATATTAAGTATTCACTTTAAAGTATATATATAAAAAACTTGTAATTTCTGTGTTTTATCACTAACTCTTATCTGGGAGACATTTTGGAGTTTACTACCATCCCTCAGTTTCTTCAGGTTGAAATTGGGTTACCACTCAGAAATGTTTTACTATGTGGTTTTGGCTATAGGCCTTTCAGAAGTCTTTTTTATTGACCAAAATTATATGGTGACTATTTCATATACTATAGTTTACAGAACATATGAATATATTGTGGACTTTCAAACTCTTACCAAGCCTTTTCAACCATTTTTGCTTCACTTCTTGACTTCTACTAGAGCTGGGAAAGCAAGGCCAGGGTATTCCCCACTATTGCCTTTGCTGGCTCTGCAGCCTAGATGTCTTGTTGGTATATGTGAAGGATGAACATTCAGGAGCAAAGACTGTCCATTTGTGCTTGCCCTGCTTCTTTTGTTAAGAGCCTAGGGGGTGGTGGTGAGGGAATAGAAATCCATAATCTCCTGCCAACAATCCACTCCACTGAAGATCCCATTTCTTCCACATTATGTTAGTTAGAACCAGGAAGAACTTTCACCCATGACCATATCAATTATCAATGTATTGATATGAATGGACTCACCTCATACACCTTACCTGTTGGATCTCTTATTTGACTGAAAAAGAGCTAGTGATATATATCTGGTTGAGGATAAACATTCCAGGTATGAGAGATGCCACGAAGCCCTCATGCCTTCTCTACTCAAAAATAGTACTTTAGTGATTCTACCCTTTTGTGTACGGGTCACAATCTTTCTCTCTCTATTGGAATATTATGGTCAGTTTATAAACATATTCTCATTTTCCAACACTTACAATTTACTTGGATGGACAGATGCCTTAGCAGTTAAAGCATTTGCCTACAAAGTCAAAGGACCCAGGTTCAAGTCTCCAGGACCTGCTTAAGCCAGATGCACAAGGTGGCACATGCTTCTGGAATTTGTCATGGCTGGAGCCCTGGGGCACCCAACCTCTCTCCCTCCTTCTCTCTCTTAAATAAAAATAAAATATAGTTCAAAAATTTACCTTATTGTGATCTTCTTCCTGTTCAGATATTCCCCATTCTCCTTTGAGGGTTGTCTGTGTTTGGTAACTTCGTATTGTTAGTTACTTCTCTCCCTTCTCTGTGGAACCTGCTCAAGTCATTCTTTTGTCCTCATGTCATTACTGAAGTTAGTCTTATCAATGACTTCTACGCTTTTCTCCTTGCTAAGCCTACACATGTCATCATATTTGATGTCTTACTAGAAGTTGACATAGGCAATCCTTCCTGTTCCTTCTCCTGACTGCTGAGACATAGGTAATTCAGATCCCTGGAATGCTCTCTTCACTTGCCTGCTGAGACATTCCATTTGCCTGGCTCTCCTTTTACCTTTACAGACACTTCTCCATGTTGTTTCCATGAGTCTTCAACTATTGGGAGTTATCAAATTCACTCCTTAAACATTTTTCCCTTTATTCCCCTTGCTTGGAGAAGGGGCTTTCACCTTTTATTCAGTACTGCGTTACCTGGTTTTGACGTCTGTGTTGATGACTCCTGCCTGGATTACTCCTCTGAATGTCAGTATCCAGATTCATGTCAGTAGCCCACTTATACAAATGGCTATGGTTCCATGGAGATGCTTGCTGAATATCACACACTGCAGATTTTCAAACCTAGTTTCCTGATATTCCTTCACCTCTAGTTCTGCTCTTATGGGTGCCTTCCATATAAACATTATAAAATGTATTTATCTTGATTCTCTCATAGAGTGTGTCATTTCACGTCTGATCCGTCACAGATTCTTTTGTTTCTACTTTTCCCTAGCCCTGCTGCAGCTCCAGACTCACCTAGATTAGTACAATGGTTGTTAACTGATCTCCTTGCTTCTTCCTTTGCCCTTGCTGTCCTATTTTCAATAAGCAGACAGAGATCTTGCCACTTATAACTTATTTTTGGTGATTTCTGCCCATGTGGCTTTCAATGCCATGCTATGCCCTGGATTATTATACACAGAACCTCTTTGACATCACTTCCTACTGGTCTATCCTCATTCAATCCACTCTGGTCTTGTTGATCTTTCTCCTAGTCTGAAACATGAGGGTCTGATTCTACCTTAGAGCCTTTGTACTTGCTTTCCTTTACCAATGATGGTCAACTCTCAGGTGCCTGCGTTGTTAAGTCCTTTGCTTCAACCAGAGTTTTACTCAACAGTCACCTTCTCATATATAACCAGCTTATCCAGATTTACCTCATCTTTATTAATACACCTCTTTCCGACTATTTAGATTTTGTAGATGTCTAACACCCTACACATTTTAAGTAAATTTATCTGCCTTCCCTATTATAATCTGTTCTCAGTAAAGCAAGGATATTGTTATTTTATTCTCTGTTGTGTATCCTCAGTATGCTTAAATACATACCTGCTGAAAAAATGACTGAAAATATGAACACTTGTATGAAGATATTCCAGAACTTGAGAAGCATACAAAGTGAGTAACATTACAGATTTTACTTATGTTATGTCTTAGTGTTGTGTGTATGTGTTTGGACACATGGGCAACGGTATGTATGTGGAGGTCAGAGGATAATGAGATGTCTGTGTTCTACCTTCTCTGAGACAGAGTCTTACCAGTACAAATGCCAGTCCTGCTTGCATGCCAATTTGCCACTTTCTGGCTCCTCCTTCAAATGTCATATCTGTATTAGGATCACAAACTCAGGTGCCACTCTGCATCTGGTCTTATGTATGTCCTGGGTAATCAAATTCAAATTGGCAGGCTTGGAAGCAAGTGATTTTAACAACTGAGCCATCTTCCAAGCCCCTTATTTCTTACTATCTTATGGATGCAAACATACTTTTTTCAAAAGACCAATGAACGAGTCCTACAGAAATGTGAATGTAGGAAACATTGCTTAGGAAGCAAGATTAAGTGAATAAATGCCTGTTTTATGAAGAGTACATTGCATTCTAGGAGCTTAGTCTATTATAAAGAAAACCCAGACCTTTATAGATTTGGAGGAACATTTATGGAAAGTTGCAGAAGAAGGAAGATTTGTGACTAAATTACCAGACTAACTCAACTACAGTGCATTATCTGTGTACTGAAAAGGACCACAAATCAGAAGATGCAAGCATTTGAGCAGAAATGAAGCTGGGTTTATCATTTTTTTCAAAAGAAAGTATTCATGTGTGTCATGTCTTGACTTCCTTAGTGATATCTGTGATTATCAGATGATATGGATGTGGGCCTGTAGTGTAGATTCTGAAAGGTTCACAAATGCAGGCGAATATTTTAACATGCAACCACTCAGCAGTGGTCCAGTAGGGAGTGTGAGGCAATCAACAGTCAACAGAATGAAAGTCATAATTTATTGAGAGGCTTATCATTAGCTATTAAGGAGATGTGGGCTGTGGTTTAGGCAGCATGTTCTGATGGATTATTGTGGTTTGCAGTGTATAGCAGGTTAAGCCAACTGATTTCAAATCTAATGGAATTTCTGTGTGTAGTTTGGAGTCTGTCTACAGTAACTCCTTGAGACTGTAATGTGATTTGAAGGGGAAAGGGGCATAAGACATTAAGTAGGTATTGAGAATCTGTGTGCAAAGTGAATTGCATTTGGCCAGTCACTTTGCAGGGCAAAGTCTTGGTCATAATCTAAATATGACAGACAAAAGATGGAAGGACAGTACAGAAGAAGGCAAAAGCTTTGAGGTTGATGCATCCTTGGTTTGGTAAAAATTAGATGATTAAGTTTGGTAGTATAAAATAAGGAAATTTGGCAATGCAAAACACTTGCATTATGCCCACTCTTGGGTCTTACTACTTCTACAGTTATATAAGTTTTCCCCTATTTCTAAAGTCTTACAGCAATTTAAACCTGTCTCTTCTTTTATAATGGTCATAAAATTATTCAGTCTCCTTTTAAAATATAGCTCCTGCATTTGACTCTCTGATCTCCTGAAGCCCTGAATTCCACTGTGTGCAGAAGTATTTCATTTTATTGGTTTTTAAATTTTCTTGCTGCACCATTCACCTGAGTAGTTATTCTCATATTGTGCAATGGCATTTTAAGCCTGGAATTGATAACTTCGTCCCCCCCTGTACCTTTCATAATCTAAATAGTGCAATTAAGTCTTTTTCTAACTATCTTCATTGTCAGGCTGGAAAAACCAGGTTTTTATCATCTTTCAGTGCATGTCAGACACTCCACCTCCCTCACATACCTAATCTGGACTTTCCACTAAGCACCCTGTACCTTACTCTATAATCACCACCTCTAGTTGTGAGCTACTTTGAAAATTGTGAGCTCATTACCTGACCAAAAAAAAAAAATCTTATGTTTGAGTAATGCTTCTGTCCCAGATGTACTCATTGTTCTGTGGCAACAACCTTGGCTCCCCAGACAGCATCCGTCTTGTGGAAAAGCATGTGCGTGTCACTGCATGTCTGTGTGTGCGTCTTTGAGAAGGTTTCACCTTGACTTAGTGGCACCCAGGAGGCAGAGTGTGTGAGGTTTGATAGAATGGTCTTTCAGGTCTCATGCAAGAGAGCCAGGCTTGCTGTTGCTGTGAGCTGGTCATTTAGGATGGCCAAGCAAAAGACAGATAATAATTCCCAGCAAAATAAAGTAGAGCACTGAGTGGTTGCTAGGGGTGAAGGAAAGTGTCAGCCCAGCCTTTTGTCATAGCTCTGCCTCAAGCATCAGCACATGTGGAAATGCTGGACTGGCTCCAGGATGACTCTGTGTAGCTTGAAGCAGGCCAAGCATGGATGCTGGTTCTTATGAACTATCTTCAGGCTTTAGTTGCTCTGCATACCTCTGTTTTATACAGGGGAAGGAAATGCGATTCACATTTTTTACTATTCACTTGATGTGTAGCTTTTTCATGTGTCCAAGTGGCTCTTATGTCAGCATTGGTTTGAATAACTCTGTTACAAACCTGCCTCCTGAAGGAACTTGTATTTTTCAGGACAACCAAAAAACTGCTTTGAGGTAATTTAATATAAGCTCTTCAGGCATCATGCATAGCACAGGCTTGTCCTGTTATTATATAATGGTGAAAAGTAAAGAAGCATCAACTGACATTGAATTTCAGAAATTTGAAGGTCCAGAAGTGCATATAAACAGGACAGAATTACACCAATGGCCAGTGCTCAGTACTCAGTTCTGAAATGCAAGCTCACTTTAGAGTCAGACCTGAACTTCATACCCTTTTACTTGAGTTGCTAAATTGAAGATGAATACCATATATATGTAGCATATACATATATACATATACATGTAATATATATGGTATTAGTCTTCAATTATGTATACACATATATTATATGAAATATAATAAATATATATATATACACATACACACATATATACATACACACATATGTATGGCACTAAAATCACTAAGAAATATGAATATTTTAACTAAAAGTAGCCACACTACTATAACTGATTTTTTTCCCTCTTGCTTCAGGCTCCAATATGGTTTGTCACGTCCTCCAGGGCACAGACCTTTGGATCTCCTGATCTACTGGGGCATATTGACTCCTTACTCTTCCCTTCTGTGTAAAGTTTATTTCGTGGAATGTTTCTTAGAAACAGGTAATTTGGAATATACAGTAGCAAATAAACAAGCAAACTCCTCCAGAACACCCCATTAAACACTGGAGTTCAGTTCTTTCTTTCTTGGGTGTTGTATTCCTGTTGATCTTATTGATGATATTATCAGTGGGTTGAAAATTATGCTCTTTAGTTGAGCTTCTTAAACTCCATAACTCATCAATTGGTGATATTATTGTATGCTACAAATATATATATATAAATTGTTTTATGTCACAGTTGCCTATAATGTGGAGAAGTTTCGAATATCACTAGGAGGATAGCCTCAATAAATAAAACTTGTCCTCAAGTGCATTTTAAATATATTTTATATAATATATTTCACTATAGAATTTTATATGATAATCATTACTTAAAATGGACAACTATATATAACTTGGGAATTAAGGGACACTTATATTCTTTTTTTTTTTTCTTGGTTTTTCAAGGTAGGGTCTCACTCTAGCCCAGGCTGACCTGGAATTCACTATTGGGGTTCCTCATCACTCACTCCTTTCTTATTAAGACTGTATATATATATATATATATATATATATATATATATATATAGGCTTTGTCCTAAGACCAAAGTGGGTCTTCCTCCACTATTTCTGCTATGCCAAATCAATCTACCCAATTATAAGAGAAGATTGGAGCCCTTGACTCACTCTATTCTTGCTTGGGAATCTTCAGATTAAGAGTCAATGTTATATATTTTTTTTTTTTGTCCAGGTAGATGGAGCAATGAACTTGGTCATAAATGAACAGAGCCGATTTCCATGTCAATGCTTTCCCAAATCATGATTGTTAATTCAAGACAGCTGTTACCAGAATTGAGCTAATGGTACAGCAGTTAATAGAACCTCATAAATACTTTTTGATAGAAAAATTTCCTGTAGAGAACAGAGATGTTGATGAAAAGGCAATTTTGCAAGCCTGGCTTCTTTTCTCAAGCAATAGTGGTGTTCTTGCATGAGATTACAAGCCAAGTAAGTTATTGTCAGCAACGTCAGGTGACATGGATATCAGCACATCTCAGAAAGACTGGTTTCAGCTCTTGGAGATAAGGAAAACAAAGTAGAACAACATAAAAATTAGTAATGACCTAGAAAAGATAGAAAGATATTTATTTCCATGTAAAGTATAGATGGTATTCAGTTTGGATTTACCTGGAAAAGCATCTTGAATATCTTGCCAAGCCTTTGATCCTCAAACACAGGAGGTGACTTTTTTTAGTCATCTGATAAAAGAAGACTCTGTGCTTATAGAAGCTGTATCTATGGCTATACACTGTGACATTGCCTTCAAGATTAATGAGGTGGGGCCACTGAGATTTTGATCTTTCATAAATAAAAAATAGCCTCAAAATCAGTTTTAAGGACAGGCCAGAAGGCTTAAGAAAGCTCCTTATATCTTGCTGAACTTATTAATGTTTCCTCTGGATAATGGCTGTTATAGAAGCTGAATTTATCTGCCAATGAGAAACAACTAAATCAATGCAATTGGCCAAGAGAAAGCAAGCATATGATGCTTGTGACTGCAGAATTCATTGCCAAAGCTGCTAACAAGTAAATAACATTGAAATATTGCCAACTTTGCCATACACAAGAGGTAAAGAGAAATGGAGAAGGCCAAATGATACAGGCAAACTTTGGGTCTATGTTATTTGTTGCTTTGGTTAACACTAGGCTTCAATCACCAGTCAGATTGTTTGCATGCTTAGATTAATTGCACACAAACATGTCCTCTAATGTTAGTTTTGGATCCAACTTTTATCTTTCAGTTCTCTTCTTTCTCTTCATATTAACATGTGTAATATTACCTAATAGCTATAAAATCAGATTTGTTGGGATGTTGTTAAATAATGTTAATTTAGTGTTAATAATGTTTTGGGGTATGTTTTACACTTTTGCTCTGTTGACATTATTTGTAACATAAACAAGGAATTTATAAAACCATCAGCAGGGCAAGCATGACTTTTTCGTTTTCTTGAGAAAACTCTTACAATCTACAATTATCTTAAGCAATTTTTTGTAATAAATTCTTGATGTCTGGGATGTAACAACAATTCCAACAGCCTCAATGAATGTGGGCCAAAAACTTTCTGCTTTCTTCTTGCTTGGAAATTTCAGGTATATCTTTTCTCTAGATCTGTTTCCATTGCTGGATGGAGTATATAGAGGTACTTCAGTATTCTTGGCTTTCAGAATTCCCTTCTCAAAAGGGCATCTTGTCCTGAGGGAATATTTGGAGACCCATGACTGTTTTATCAAAGAGGAGCTGTGCAGAGAATACACATTTTGTAAGAGCTCATCAGCTGTGATTTCAGAAACAATTCTAAAAAAATACAAACATTTTAGTTTTGCTAGACTCATTTTCTTTGCTAGGATCTAGTGTCTAGGCACATATGTTCAAGTTGCATTGTCAGGATAAACACACACACACACACACACACAGCTCACCTTCTCACACAATCTAATTGAAGATATAATCAAGGTTCTAAGTGTAATTTGCTATCCACTTGCTAGTGTTTGTTAGGGACCACTTTTCTAGAGGCTATCATTTTTATTGCCAGTGGGAGTTAGTGATAGGCACAGAATTATTGCCTGATAATGACACCATTACTGTGTCACTACTGTATTTGGTCTTGGGGCTATTTGTAACTTGTTTGATTCCCAGCACAGAGCAGCAACTGAACAGGCTATTCTAAATGTGCACATTTGTTATCCAGATACCATAGATCAGGGTCAGCGGGGAAGTAGCAGACAGTACATTCAGGGCTGTTGTCCTCATGGTGAGTTATGTCTGCGTGCCCAAACCCACACCATTTACTTTTGGCATTTTCAGGTGGCACTGGTCTCTGTGTTGGTAATTTGTGCACATTTGTGATTGAAAGTAAGTCCAGTAAGGGAAGCCATATGGTTTGCTATCCAAGTCTCATGCATTTTTGAGGCAGCAGATGCAAAATCGAGCACACCTGGAATTCAGAGGCAGAAGCCCTGACAGAGCAATCTGTTATGTACGACCATATATGCTGGAGGATTTGTGAGGATGAAATCCCTACAGAAACAAGCTGCCTGCATATAACCTGTGTCTTAATACATAACCTACATTGGCTGTTGGACATTTATTTTTCGTAGCTGGCTACATTTATACTCTCATTAGTTTTTGGTGACGAATAAATATGGTAGCACATAGTTTATTAGAGGGAATAAAAAGAATAGGAGGTATAATTTGGAAATGCTGGCACTGCTCTTGCTATATTATTTTGCAGCATTATACTAAGGTTTATATGGATATAGAGTACACTTGCATATGGTTGGGAGCGTGACTGATTATTGTTGAGCTTCCTGTAAATAAATGTGGTAGTCCTTTTGTATGTTATGTTCTTGCTCTGCTGGCAGTAGGAACAGCCCTTGGAGCAGAGGTAAGCAGTGCTTCGAGGGTCATGTGGATTACATAATGGATTGTCTAAGCTAAACGTTACTGAATAAAGCTGGTTTGAAGGAAACATTGGGCTGAGGCCCACCCTAGCTCTGGTGCATTTGATAGTTTAAAAGTCCTCTTGTACCTTCATCACATTAGAGTGCAACACAGACTGACAGCAGCGGTAAATACACATGGAGAATTAGACATCTTAATGCTGCAGGGATATAGATACACTCTCTGATTTGAGTGGTGTAGTCAGCATTTCAGCTGCCACCTGAGAGTTCATTCGCTCATTTTTAAAGAAACTGTAGAGGTCTTTTTGTATGTGAGAAAGAAAAACATAGAAAAAATATATTTACCATGGTCAAAGGATGTGTTTAAGTAGACAGCAATGGTGTTAGGTTAAAGGAATACCACTGTATAGATAAAGGAAAAAAATGCAAGTGTTTACATTTTATACAGTTTTATGTTAGAGTTATTATACAAGAAGTATTACTGTTCCTCACTTAATACCGTATTTTAATAGTACTTATAAAAGGTGAACATAGTAAACCACATTTTAGACAAGATTGGGCACATTCAGGGTGGTATGGTAGCAGATATGAACCACTTTTTAAAAACCCAACAATTGACCCATTTTCTAGTGGTGAGATAAAATTATTAGAAACTTCTTTAAAGTGGAGAGATGCTAAGGAAGAAGTGTGGAGCAGAGTGACAAGTCTGTAAGTCATGCAGACCTTGGAGAATGAGAGGCACTAGGGAAGAAATGCCTGAGCCCATGGGAGGTTCAAGCATGAGGACAGTCAAAAATAAGTAATGGTCTTCCTCGATACAGGTCTACTTTTTGAGCAAAGTTTCTTCAAATTATGCCTTAGTAATTGAATTTTACATCATGAAAATGTCATTATTTTAGGAAGAAAAAGAGCATATTATTCAGAGGAAGGAGGGCATGCAATGACTTGTACTTTAAGACAAATCTTTGAGGAATTGAAGAGCTTTTCCCTTAAGAAGTGTAATAAATGAAAAGAATGTTACTTTTAAATGACTAGATTCATGAGATTATGTGCAGTTTAGGGTTGCCATGTGTTAACCCATGGCTCCTCCCACTCACCTTGAATCATGCTCAAGTCCTGTATCCTCCTTACCTCTCTGCTATTCACTGTAATTCCTGGCTACTTGGAAGAAAAGCCAAGAAACATTTTACTGGCCTTGGTAAAGTCAGAATTTCATAATCTAAGGGTTCTGGGAAATGTGTAGGGAAATCTTGAGGTCAGCTTCTGGAGTTTCTCCTGCGTAATTGCGATCACACACCAATGAATCCCCACAATTCTGTGTGAACTGATTTTATACCTTTTTGCCATAGTATTATGAATTAATAATATGGTGACCAAAACAAGTATTTTTTTCTACCCATAACTAGGCCACTAACATTACCATGTCTTCAAGTAGTTAAGAAGATTGGAGTCATGGTGTATTAGTCAGGGTTCTCTAGAGGAACAGAACTGCTAGAATGAATTATTTTTAAAGCGGGATTTATTGGATAAGCTTACAGTAGTCCAATAGCAGTTGCAGGCCCAAGAATCACCGAACCTGGTAGCTGCTCAGTCCTCGTGGCCAGATGCCTCAGCAGTCCGGACCTGGCACTGCAGATGGTGCTGGAAAGCCTGGAAGCTTCCTGAGGAGCCACTGGGTTTCGATCCACACGGGTCTTCAGTTGATGCTGGTCTTTAGTCTGCACTGGTCTTCAATCCAGGCTGGAAGGTAGCAAGCAGCTCGGGCAGCCAAGTGGAAGGAAGGAAGGAAGGAAGGAAGGAAGGAAGGAAGGAAGGAAGGAAGGAACTCTTTTTACCCAGAGCTTCCGTATATCAAGTCCCCCTCTGAGCGGGCTGCCCACTCTGGGGGAAGGGCTCACCCTGGGGGAAAGACTTCCTCCTTATGTTGATCCTTCCTAGAAGCAACCTGTGGATTACTAAACAGATCAAGTTGACAACGCCTTAACTATCACACATGGCAAAATAGATTTGTTTGATTAATATAGTTGTCACTTGAGTGTGCAATATGTGCCAGGCATGTTCTTAACACTTTATCCATGTTGACATATTGCCATCCATGAAACAAGATGGATATTTTCTTGTGGGTGGTGATGGGACTTACTTTGCCTCAAATGATTGAGAATGTTGAAGAATTATTTATAGGTTATATTAGGAAATGAAGAAAGTGGAGGTTCAAATATTTTAAGGAGAAAAACCAGATCTGAAAGTTACGTTCATTCAGGGCTACTTACATGTGGCCCATGACTCTCAAAAGGATCCATGAGTGGGGTTTTGGGAGACTCCATTTATGAAGTTGTCTGTTATATTATTTTTAATACAGGAAACGCCCCCAAAGTCACCTGCAATTAGCAATGGTAGTGGTGGTACTTATAGCGTAGCTCCAGTCGTCTCATCATTTCAGGTTTGGTTTTCTGAACAAACTAATAAGATAATTTAAAATACTGCAGAAAATAGGTGCAGAATGAAAACTGATGATGCTGATGTAGAAGGATTTTAATTAAACTTATATTCTCAAATGCATCCAAGCAGCAATACAGCAATAATAACAACACACAGAGAGAAACTCTGAAAATTTTCTAGAGTGCAATGATAATAAACCATTCTCAAAGATGTTAAGCATACCTCCTAAATTCTTTATACCAAGCTTGAGATGAGGGAGTGCAGAGAGATACAGCATAAGTCTTCTTCAATATACAATGGATTTTTCTTAAAAGTGCCGCAGTTCTAAGTAGAATTAGTGAATGATACATTCATGGAATTACACAATGTGTAGAAACTCAGAAAAAGCACTGAGCAAAGGAATTTTTGATAGGCATAGGTACTCTGAAGAAATTAAGACATGGGTAAGTAAACTAAGGGCCAACAGTTGGCAGACCCTCTTTGAGATGGCGATGTGGAGTAGAGAGCTTGGTGACAGAAAAATGCCAGCCTGGCAAATATTTGGGAGCACAGCATATCCAGGAAGAGAGAATAACTCAAGCAAGAATGACCGTGGCAGAATTAAGAAATAAGAGGACAATTTTAGCTGGCCTCTGACAGTAGAAAATGTACTTGAAAATATGTATGCTATAAATCATGGTAAAGAATTTGAATACCTTAAAGAGAGAAGGTTAGGAGAATTGGAATTGGACTAATTTTTCATCTTTTCTAGTAGGAAATCAACAGGGATTTCTAAAATTAACAAGAGTATCATGAATCCAGCTTAAGAATTCATTTCTTTCTAGATACAACATTAGTATTTCATGAGGTAGAGAAAACTTGACAGATCAACATTTTCTTTAGTTGCCATTTTTTTTTTAATTTTTACTGGAAAATTTAAAGAAAATTGAATAGATATTTGGTTAAAGTGTCATGGGTATGTGTTGTAGTCAGCTTCATGTTGCTGGGATGAACCTCTAAAACCACACACAGTTTATGGAAGAATGGGGATTTATTTTAAGCTTACAGATCCAGGGGAAGTTCCATGATGGCAGATGAAGCTTGCTCCCCTTTACATAGATCCATGCACAGAAAAAAGCAGCCACAACCCAAAAGTGAGCACATTCTGGGAAAACCAGCCAGAGCTCACACACTCTGAATGCCTTAGGCTGAAATTCATATCCACCCCCAGTAATGATACTTAGTGATACCTCCTCCAACCAGGATTGGAGATATAAATTAAGAGCTTTGATAAACCTTGCTATTGAGGAACATATCCATTCAAACTATTACATTTCACCCCTGGCCCCCTATAGAGTCATAATCATCTCACATTGTAATTTGTATTCAGTCCAACTTCAAAGGTCCTCATAGTCTTTATCAACTTAAGATAGTTCCAAAGTCCCAGAGTTCCTTGTACGGACAGTGTGTGGGCAGGTGCTGCAGTCTGGACTGAGTCGGCCAGGCACATTTCCTGGCTACTCCCACCTCCCAGGCCTGAGTTCATTGTGTGGACAGTGTGTGGGTGGTCATGGTGGTCTGGTATGAGTAGGCCAGTCCTATTTATGGGCTACTCCCAACTCCTGGATCCTTGTTGAGACAGTGAATGGGCAGACACCATGGTCTGGAGTGAGTAGGTTAGACCCATTTCCAGGCTATTCCAACTCCCGGGTCAGAGTTGCTTGCCCTGGTCTGTGTGTTGGAGGGCTCAGCACAAAGTAGGCCATATTCCTGTTCCTTTGCTCCTCCCAGTCCCCCTGGTCCTGGTAGGTCCCATTGTGCCCTGCTTGGGGAGGTCCCGTCCCTGTGTGAGCTGTGGAATCAGGCCTTTTGCTCTGGTATCCTGACTGTCCACTAGGTGCCAACATCCCTCTTAACCTGAGTCAGAGTATGAATGGGCCAAAGGACAAAAACTTGCTTCCTCCTCGATAAAATAAAGAGCCTTCCTAATGGGTAGACAACAATGTAAAAGAGCCAACAGAAGCCAGAAAACTCACAGATCTCCTACAAAGATGCCTACTCCTACAGTGAAAGTTTCCAATAAAACCACAGAGAAATCAACAGAAATTCATTCCCAAAATGAAAGCACAACAACCAATGACACCATGATTTAAAAAAAAAAAAAATCACTGAATTTGAAGGAAACTGTAAAAGAACCAACAATTGTATCAATGAAATTGGAGAGAATCATCTCCTACAGTGTTCAGGCTTTGACAGTAGGCTTAACCTGATTGAAGAAAATGTTAGAACCCTCTAAAGAGATACGATTAAATTGAAGATAAGTCAAGAAATGGAAGACCTCAACAACTGGTTCATCAACCTTAATGAAGAACTGATCAAATGCAAGAATGTACTACAGGAAGCATCAAGAAAAACAGAACTTGAATTGAAATTGTACCCCAAAAATGACATGGACATGATGCAAAACAACAAAATAGAAAACAAAAATCAAATAGAAATTATAACACCTTCTCCAGAACCACTCACAAACAGTTACTTATGTGGAGACAGAACCTCTGACCTGGAAGATAAGAAGAAACTGATTGGGAGGCCAAAGACTTTGCTAAGTTCAAAAAAATCAAGTGAACAGAATACAAGGGAATTGTGGGACACCCTAATACAACCAAAAATCCAGATAGTGGGTATACCAGAAGGAGAAGAAATCCAGACCAGAGGCATAGAGAACATATTCAACAAAATTATTGAAGAAAAATTTCCTAATCACTCAAAAGAGAGGCCCATCCAGATACAAGAAGCCCACAGAACACCAAACAGACAGGACCAAAGAAGAAACTCTTCAAGATGCATCATAGTTAAAACTTTTAACAATCAAAACAAAGACAGAGTGTTAAAAAAAAATGCAGTAAGAGAGAAACAATTCACAATGTACAAAGGCAATCCCATCATAATTATAACAGATTTCTCAGTGGAAACCCTGAAACCCAGAAGGGCCTGGAATGGAACACTTCAAAGTTTAAAATACTATGACTTCCAACCTCAGCTACTTTACCTAGCAAAATAATAAATGGTGAAAGAAGAACTTCCCATGAAAATCTCAACTGTATGATTATATGAATACAAAGCCAAACCTACAGAGAATACTGGCGGGAATACTCCACACAGAGCAGTCAAACAACCAATCTCAAGAGCCAACAAGAAGATAACAATAACCAAAATAAACCAGGCTCAAAACAGTACATAACACAGAAAAGCACCCAGCCCCATAAAATACCTCATCATGGCAAGGATTAATTCAAACCTTATTATGTCAAGGTAATAACCTTAAACATTAGTGATCTTAACTCACACATCAAAAGGCACAGGTTATGAAGATGGATCAAAAAACTAGACCATTCTATCTGCTGTTCAAGAAACCTACTTTGCCATTAAAGATAGACACCTCCTCATGGTGAAAGGCTGGAAAATGATATTCTAAGCAAGTGGAAATAAAAAAAAAAAAAAACAAGCAGGTGTTGCAATGTTAATATCTGATAAAATAGGCTTCAAACTAAAGGAATCATAAAGGATAAAGAAGGCCATTTTCTACTCATCAAGGGAATTATCCAACAGGAGCACATCACAATCATGACTATATATGCACCAAACACACATGCACCACAGTTTATAAAACAAAATCCACTCAGCAACAAAACAGAAATAAACACCAACACCATCATCGTTGGACACTTCAATAATCCACTATCATCAATAGATGGATTATCCAAGCAGAAAAACAACAGAGAAATAATAGAGCTCAACACACCATAGATTAACTATTCCTAACAGATTTCTACAGAACTTTCCACCCCAATTCTACAGGATATACATTCTTCTCAGCTGCCCACAGAATCTTCTCCAAAATTGACCATATGTTAGGCAATAAAGCATGCCTTCATAAGGTCAGGAAAATTGAAGCAACTTCCTCCATCATGTCATATCACAATGTTTTAACCTAGAAATTAACAATAAGAGATACATGAAAAACTCCATGACCTACTAGAGAGTAAACAAAACACTTTTAAACAATGAATGGGTCATGAAAGAAATCAAAAAAGAAATTGTAAAATTCCTAGTTTTGAATAATAATGAAAACACTACCTAGCAAAACCTATGAGACACAATGAAAGTAGTCCTAAGGGGAAAATTTATAGCCCTAGCCTCCATTACAAAGAGAGACAGATCACAAATTAATAATCTGACTGTCCACCTAAAGGTGCTGGAAAAATAAGAAGAATGCAACCTAAAGAGCTCCAGATGGAAATAAATAACCAAAATTAGAGCAGAAATTAATGACTTGGAAACTAAGAAAAAAATTAAAAACCAATGAAATGAATAGCTAGTGTAGCAGACAGCTTCAGGTTCACTGAGATGAACTTCCAGACCAGGCACAGTTATGGAGGAAGGGATATTTATTGAAGTTTACAGATCCAGGGGAAGTTCCATAATGGCAGAAGAAGCTGGCCTGCCTTCACAGGCCCAAGCAGAGAGAGAGAAGCACAAGCCAAAAACCACACAGCACAGCACACTTCAGGAACTCCTGCTAGGCACACTTTGCATATCCTAGATTGAAACCTGAAACCCACCACCACACGTTAAGATCCACCCAGTGACATTGCCTCCAGCCAGCTGGTGCAGATGCAAACTACAAACAAATAAACAACTGGATATATTGGGGGCCATCTATTCTGTTCAAACCACCACATTCCGCCCCTGGCCCCCAATAGACTTATAAGCATCACACATTATAAACTATACTCAGTTCAATTTCAAAGGTCCTCACAGTCTTGACCAATTTAAGATATTAAGACCTGTAAAATCAAACAAGTTAAACATTTCTTACATATAAAGGCACAGAGTAAACATTTTCAACTGGTATAATGCATAGCAAGGAGAGACTAAAACAATGCAAACTCAACCACCATTAAACAAACATCAAACTTCTGCAGTTCAAGTTCAATACAACCAGGGACTTCCAGTCTCCTAGATTTTCCAATTCCGCCCCTTCAGCTGTGCAGAGTAGCCAGGGAACACTTCCATCTCAGGCCAACAGTGCCCTCTGTGGTAGCGCTTGCATAGTCCCTGGTATATACAAAACACCTTGAGGTCTTCATGTAAACCACAGTCCATCTTCCAAAGGCTCTTTCAGCCTATCAGGGCATCATGCCCTGCCTCATGCCGCATCTCAGCAGCAGCTCCTGGAACCATCTGCATTTCATGACCACTCCTCACATTTTCCAAAGGCTCTTTCAGCCTATCAGGGCATCAGGCTCTACCTCATGCCGCATCTCAGTGGCAGCTCCTGGAAGCATGTGCAATTCACGATCACTCCTCACATTTTTCATGCTTCTGAAACCAATACCAGGTGTGCAGGACACAGCCATATTCTTAATTCACAGATGAAATAAATCATAACCTTGAAAAGCAGGTTCCTTCTCTAGTCAACTCTTTCCAAAAGAGTTTGCATTTCTATGAGAGTCCTTCCTCAGGCATCCTTTCCATTGTTTTAATGTAAAGTAGTTGGACCATCTTCCTTAAGATTGCTAATGTGTTTGACAATAGCAGGTTCAGTAACCTAAAACCAGTCTCTGTGCCAGTAAATTTAACTTGCTTAAAGTTTTCCAGCTTAAAAATCTTAAATCTCTCAGTCCAATATCTCTAGCCAAGCACATCAATCCGCTACAAATTTAACCATGATCAAACTCTCTGGGCCTGTGCAGCAGGACACAGCCAGCCCTTATGCCAGTATCCCAGTTCCAACAAAGTCCTCTGCAATCTTTCCTTCCCCTTAGAAAGCTCATAAGGCAAGCCTGGAAGTTCAATACTGTCTGCACTTAGCATTCTCAAACTCTCATGAGAATAGTCCACAAAACTTGGCTTACCACTCCAGAAGTCATCTTCAGTTGCAAGCACCAAATACATGCCTATTCCTCCAAGACAAAGGTTCCAAAAGATCAACATCCACACGGTCAGGTTCATCTCAGTCCACTCCTCGGTACCAAGTTCTGTAGCAGACAGCTTCAGGTTCACTGAGATGAACTTCCAGACCAGGCACAGTTATGGAGGAAGGGATATTTATTGAAACTTGCAGATCCAGGGGAAGTTCCATAATGGCAGAAGAAGCTGGCCTGCCTTCACAGGCCCAAGCAGAGAGAGAGAAGCACAAGCCAAAAACCACACAGCACAGCACACTTCAGGAACTCCTGCTAGGCACACTTTGCATATCCTAGATTGAAACCTGAAACCCACCACCACATGTTAAGATCCACCCAGTGACATTGCCTCCAGCCAGCTGGTGCAGATGCAAACTACAAACAAATAAACAACTGAATATATTGGGGGCCATCTATTCTATTCAAACCACCACAGCTAGTTTATTGAAAAAAATAAACAAGATTCACAAACCCCTGGTCAAATTGATCAAGCAAAAAAGAGAGAAATCTTAAATTAACACAATCAGCAATGAAAAGGAGAGATCAGAACAAACATAAAGAAACTGGAAAAATCATCAGGGCATACTTCCAAAACCTCTACTCCACAAAATTAAATAATTTTGAAGAAATTGATGAATGCCTACACACATACTAGCTACCAAACTAAACTTGGAGCAGATTAATCTCCTAAAGAAACCTATCACATCCATGGAGATTGAAAAATTAATCAAAAACATCCCGCAAAATAAAGTTCCAGGACCAGATGGCTTCTCAGCTGAATTGTATAAAACCTTCATAGAAGACCTCAAAACAATTTTTCTCAAATTGTTCAGCATATTTGAAGACCAGGAAATCCTCCCTGACTGCTTTTATGAAGCTAGCATCACCCTAATACCAAAACCAGACAGAGATACAAGGAAAGGAAATTTCAGGCCTATATTCGAACTTACATACAAAGATCCTGAACAAAATCCCTGAAAACCAAATTAAGGAACACATCGAAAGCATTATCCATCTTGATCAAGTAGGCTTCATCCCAGGGATGCAGGGATGGTTTAATATATGGAAATTGGTCAATGTAATACACCACATAAATAAACTGAACCATAAGAACCACATGATCAATTGATGCAGAGAAGGCCTTTGACAAAATACCAATTGACACTGAGAAGGCCTTTGACAGAATACAACACCCCTTTAGGATCAAAATACTGGAAAGAACAGTATGGAGTGTTTATATCTCAACACAATAAAGGCTCCTAAAGCCCAAATAATACTTATTGAGGAAAAAACTCAAGGAGTTCCCACTAAGATTGGGAACAAAACAGGGGTGCCCACTCTCACCACTGTGCTTCAACCTAGTATGAGAAGTACTAGCCCAAGAAATAAAACAGAAGAAATAAATTAAAGGGATTCAAATTGGAAAGGAAGAAGTCACGTTAGCACTATTTGCAGATGATGTGATCCTATATATAAGTGACCCAAAAGTCTCCATCTCAAAAAGTCTAGAGGTAGTTCGGTGAGGTGGTGCATGCCTTTAATCCCAGCACTCGGGAGGCAGAGGTAGGGTGATTGCCATGTGTTTGAGGCCACGCTGAGACTCCATAGTGAATTCCAAGTCAGCCTGGGCTAGATTGAGACCCTACCTTAAAAAACTAAAAAACTAAAAAACTAAAAAACTAAAAAACCAAAAAACCACAAAAACCAAAAAAACAAAACAAAACAAAAAAAAGCCTAAAGGTGATTAATTCTTTCAGAAAAGTGCCAGGATACAAAATCAATGCATAAATGTTGGTAGCTTTTCTATAAGAAAAGGACAAGTGGAAAGAGAAAGAAATTAGTGAGGCTGACCCATTTTCAGTAGCAACAGAAAAAAAAAAGTTAAATACCTTGGAATAACACTGACCAAGGATGTGCAAAACCTATATAATGAAAGCATTAAAACACACAAGAAAGAAGTAGAGGAGGTCTTGAGAAGATGGAAAGTCCTCCCATGCTACTGGATGGGTAGAATTAATATTGTGAAAATGACAATCTACCAAAAGCAATATACAGATTTGATTCAATACCACTAAAAATAAGAGCATCATTCTTCACAGAGATTGAAAAATTTATCTCAAGATTCATATGGAATGGCAGAAGGCCTCAGATATCCAAACATATCCTCAATAAAATAATAAATAAATAAACACCTCTAGTAATATCACCATACCTGATCTAAAGCTATATTACAAAGCCATACTGACAAAAACAGCATGATATTAGAATAAAGACAGAAATATAGACCCATGGAACAGAATTGAAGACCCAGATCTTTTGGCAAGCAACTAAGGCTGCTTTATCTTTGGAAAAGGTGCCAATAATTTAGACTGGAGAAAAGACAGCATCTTCAACAAATGGTGGTGGACAAATTAGATGACCATATACAGAAAAATTAAATTAGACCCACTCATTTCACAATACACAAAAATCAAGTCCAAATGGATTAAAAACCTCAATATAATATCTGAAACTCTTCAACTACTGGAAGAGAAAATAGGAGGCACTGTCCATGATATAGGACTGGGGAAGACTTCCTGAACAAAATCCCAGTAGCCAAGGAAATTAAACAAGCACTCAAGCAATGGGATCTCATGAACATACCAAGTTTTTGCACAGACAAACATACCATAAACAGAGCCAATAGATTATCCACTGAATGGGAGAAAATCTTTGCCAGCCATACCACTGACAGAAACCTAATATCTAGAATCTACAAAGAACTCAAAAACTAAACAACAAAAAAATCAAACAAACTACCTCAAAAGTGGGGCATAGAACTAAATAGCGAGTTTTCAGAGGAAGAATTACAAGTGGATAACACCCACTTAAGAAAATGTTCAACATACCTAACCCTTAGGGAAATGCAAATTAAAACAACTATAATATTCCACCTTACCCCAGTAAGGATAGTAAATGATAAAAAATCAAATGAAAACAAATGGTGGCAAGGATGTGGAGAAATAGAAACACTCATTCACTGTTGGTGGGAATATAAGCTGATATAACCACTGTGGAAATCAATATGGGGACCCCTGAAAAGGATGAATATAGAGTTACCAGCAGACCCAGTTATTACCTTACTGGGCATTTACCCTAAAAGCTCCACATCTCAGTTCAGAGATATTTGTTCAACCATGTTGATAGCTGCTCAATTCATAATAGCTGAAAACTGGAATTAACCTAGGTGCCCATCCTTGGATGAATGGATAACCAAGATATGGTATAGCTACAAGAAGGAATTCTATTCAGCAGTAAGAAAGAATGACACATTGAAATTTGTAGAAAATTGGTTGAACTTGGAACAGATCATTCTTAGTGAACTCACACAATCACTGAAGGACAACTGTCACATGATCTCACTCATCTGCACTTCCTGAGATCAGCCCAAGTTGCTGACATAACTGAATAGCATCTTGAGGCTTGGACAACAGGGAGGGTAGGGCCTGGGGGAAGGGAAAGGGAAGTGGCCATAAAACTGAACCCAAATTGAACTGGTTCCCATAGAATCCTATATCCTGGAAGTCCATCTCAAAGTGGGAACCCTTAAGAGGGCCTTAGACGGAGTACCTGAATTGAAGGTTGCTGGAGAGGGTGAGATCAAACCTATCCTCAAAGTTCTCCTGTTTCTCCTTCTTCTCTCTTTTTCTTTTTTCTTTTCCCTTGGTACTGACCTGTAATTTCCTTAACTAGGATGTGGTCTACATCCTCAGTGAACTGTTTATCAGAGAGACCTACTGGATCTCCCAAAATAAACAAGACAGACTTCTGTCAGAGCACTTGATTACCCACCAGAGAGTAGACTATAGAGAGACCTGGCTAGAATCTGGAAGAGAGCCAAACCCCAGCCAATTAGCCCATTTAGTACTGGAATGTGCTACATGAACTTCTGGGGGAAAGTGGCCAACATCTTCCCAGCACCTCAAAGTCTAAGCAACTCAGAAACAAACAGCCTGATTCGATGTTCACACAAGTGCAATAGTGGCACACAGCTATTGTGGGTAACCAAGTGCTCTTGGATTGGCTAAGAGATCCACTCAGTGGAAAGGAAACCATATGTGGAATTGGGAAACAAGTCAGAAATATATCCAGATAATGATTCTGCATTCCATTGTCAAGCTCAAGCTCCCACTAACCTTAGACTATAAGTGGGTCTACTCCCTTTTAATTCTCTATCAAATCAATAATGGTTATCCCATTTAACTAATGCTGATTTCATTCTCTGTTGAAGAATCTGCTTCTCTTTTTCAAATGGGATTTGGACCTGAGGAGATAAATGACCCAGTGTACTCCACCCTGGCCCCAGCTGAAGCCACAGAGGAATTTGGGAAATGAGCTAGAGATCTGCTTTCTCTGTGAATATGGTATCAGCACAAGGGTAAAGGAGATAGATACTGAGGACACTCAACACTTACCAAACCAGAGGTCCAGAGGCTCCTGAGTGCTCCTGAAGTAGATTTAAAATGCTGTCAGCATGGCTAAGGGAATTTTGCAGAAGAGGGGGCAGAAAGTTTAGAGCCACAAGTTGGGACATTTTGCACAGAGACATTCTCTGTCCCACCCCCCAAAATACATCACCTACAATCCCTATGTGGTTAACCTGCATCCCCAAGGAGGAAGGCCTCTTCAGAAAATGGGCAGAAAGGAGGGAAAGGATGGTAACAACATGTTTTGCTTACATAAAAAATATGTCCATACCTAATAAAAAATAGAAATATACAATAAATCTCATATGATATTTAGTATTGTCTCTTAACTTTGAGTCCTATAAAATTAAAACAAGTTTAATACTTTCAACATATAATGACACAGAATAAACAGTTCTATTACTACAAGTCACAACAAGTGAAGGAAGATAAGAATAAGCTAGCTTTTCTTAGGCACTCTCAGTTAGGGTGTGAGGCTAGCTCTGGCACCAGAAACTCTTGGCAGATATATATGATTGAGACTGACCTAGAGTGTTTCCTACTTTCCACAGTCTACTACGCTACCTCGGTGGGATGGCCAAATTGGGCTGACCCTCAGGTTCATCCTCCAAATTTACCAGCCAATCAAGTCTTCCCCATACATTCCTGCTATAAAGGCTGTGGCTTTCCAGCCCCTCTCTCTCTTCTCTCTGGATATGACCCTCAATGAGTGTGTGTGTGTGTGTGTGTGTGTGTGTGTGTGTGTGTGTGTGTGTGACTCTCTCTCTTCTCTTTGCTTGGGCCACAGGGACACATGTGAGTCTGGCTTCCCCCTCACCCATTCTAGCTTGGGGGGAGGGGAAGCATAACACTGTTTCTTGGTTTGGATGGTTTTTCTGCTTGCTTCTTCTTTATAGTTTAGGGTAAATTCTCACTCCAATTACATGTATGATTTTTTTCTGATCTCCAAGTCTATCACAGGGGTGTTTTCACCAGCTCTGAACTTGTTGCCTGTGTCCTTGCTGTAAACTTGGGGTAACCATGAGTGTAACCATCTTTATCATTCATTTCTCTTTTGAATTTCTCTTTTGCTTTGATATTTCCTTCTTCAGGAAAGCATGTGGTGGATGCCATGTGTGTTCTTTCTGTGTATGGCTACATAATTATTTTTTCCACAAACACCCTCAATTTTTCTTCTACTTTGATATTTTTTGTCTCCAGAAAAGCAAATGCCATGTACATGTTTTCTGAGCCTCTCTGCATATACATCTATGGGCTACTTTCCATGTGCTTACAACTCTGTTCTATTCCTTTTCTGAAGTCCTCAATATCTCCTAAATTAACATTATATACAGTGTTTTTACATGTCAGCATGTTTCCTGAACCCCACAGTTTGTGATTTTCCCCTAAATAAGGTTAATAATTCATAATTTATCCTTCTTGAATCTGTCTATATTAATTCATTATTAAAGGCAGGAAAGATCCACAAACTTGAGGTTCAGAAATGCTGGGGGAACCCTCCTTAAACCCAAAATCCTGCATCACAAGGAGAGCCTGGACCAAAGCAAACTCAACAACCATTAGGCAAACATCTGCAGCACAAGTGTGATAGCCTTAACCACTGACCAATGACAAATCTCTGGATTTTCCAGTTCTGCCCCTCCAGCTTGAATGAGTGACCAGGGAAAACTTCCATACACCACAAGCCAAGAACATTCCGTGGTAGCACTTACACTGTCCTGGCATATCCAAAACATTTTTAGGTCTCCAGGGAAACCATGATCCATCTTTCAATGGCTTCACAGCCTCTTTATCAGTATGATTACACCATGCCTCATGCCACATCTTAGCAGTGGCTCCTGGAACTACCTGTATTTCATGACACAGTTCCACACATTTTTATACTTCCAAAATCTACACCTGATGTCAGAACACAGCCATGTTTTTAATTCTGGGATGAAATAAATCATGACCTTGAAGAGCAGGTTCCTTCTTTTCTGTCAACTCCTTTCAAAAGAGTTTGCACTTTCTACCAGTTAGTCTTTCCTTATGCATCTTTTCCTTTGTTCCAGTGTAAGGCACTTGGGCCATCTTCTCACAATTGCTAATGTTTTGACAATAGCAGCTTCAGCAACCTAAAACCAGTCCATATGCCAGTAAAATTTATGCCCATTTGAATTTTTCTGATTTAAAATCTTATATTTCTCAGTTCTATATCTTTAGCCAAGAATATCAGCACATTACAAATTTAACCTTGATCAAACACTTGACAAGAGCAGCAGAATGCATCCAGTACTTATGCCAGTAACCCAGTTTCACAAAGTTCTCTACAGTCTTTTCTTCCTTTGTAATGTTCATAAGCAAAGCCTCCAAATACATTTCGCTCTGTAATGAGCATTTTCAAACTGCTCACCAGAGTAGTCCATAAAGCTTTGCTAACAACTCTGGAAGGCATCTTCAGTTGCAAGTTCCAAGTCCAGGCCCATGCCTCCAAAACAAAAGTTCCAAAAGACCAAAATCCACATTGTAGGATTGATATTATACCAACAGCCCACTCTCTGGTACCAATTTCTATCATAGTCAGCTTCATGTTGCTGGGATGAACCTCCAAACCACACATAGTTTTTTTGGAGGAATGGTATTTATTTAAAGCCTAAGATCCAGGGAAAATTCAATTATGGCAGAAGAAACTGTCCCCCTTTACACAGATCCACACAGAAATCCACAGAGTTAAGCAACCACAACCCAAGAGCAAGCACACTCTGGTAACCCCAGACAAAGCTTAAGCATTCTACATAACTTAGGTTCAAATTTAGATCTGCCCTTAGTAACACCTTAAGGTTGGATCCTAGGATCAACCTACAGTAATACCTCTTCCAGCTAGGCAGCTGGAGATCTAATTACAAGCTTTAATAAATCCCTGAATCTATTTGGGGACATCCATTGAAACTACCCACAGTATTATTTTACTTTTATGAAATCGTTTCCTCATCCTCTCTTTCTCCCTTCATTCTTCCCTTTTCATAGATGGGACAGATATAGAATGTCTCAAATGACATCACAACTTGGCAATGGTAAGTGCTTTTACTTATCTATTTGTCTTGTTCTTATTTTTAGTTATTTAAATAGGTATTATTGGCTACTTGTTATTCGTATATTTTGTTTCTTTTTCTGAAGTTATAATTTTGGAGTTAACTCTCCTTGGCCTTAAAAAGTGAATGATTTTATATAGTTTTACTCTCTTTTCTACTTCTTTCTTAGCATTTAGAAATTGTACCAGAGATCTTTGATTGGTCTTGTATAAATTATAGTTTCTTAAATTTTCTTCAGAGAAACTGCAACAATGGATGATTTTATCAATATATTTCTTAACCATTTCAATGTTCAAGAATTTAAAATTTTCAGGACTTCCAGCCAAGATGGTGACCACCTAACTGAGTCACACATCCCTGGGAAAGAAAGGCAAGGCATTAAGAGTTCACTGGGTCTCTTAGGGGAGAGAAATCACTAATAGATTGCCAGTGGGAGGACACAGAGGGGGAAAAAAGGGAATTACTGATTTCCTCACTAGCGGGTATCCCACTAGTCCCCCAGGCCCCCCAAGCAGCTGCCGTACCCACAGTTCCAGCTTCAGGATATCCCACACTTATTGTAGGAAAGGAGACCCAGGCCAACATAGATTCACTTGCCTCACTGCAAGTGGGTGATTGCCCTGCTACCCCTACCCATGTGTGACCTTGGGCAGGCTCCGCCCACTGGCCCACAGAAGCTCAGGCTCTGTTTGCCCACCATATTCACGCCAGCTGATCCCTGATTGTGCATGCTTAGACTGCTCTCTCTGCCTATTTGCTCCTTTACTGCTCTAGCCACCACCCATTCACATGTGAGCTCAGGCACATCCCACCTGCCCATGCGAGCTCAGTCTCACTCTGCCTGCCTGCCTGTGCCAGCTCAGGTGCCAGGCCCTCCCTGTCTTCTGCACCAGCTGACCTCCAGTGTCCTGCTGAGGGCAAGCTCATACTGCTTCTGGGCCCCAGTGTTCCACCATGTGCGAGTTTAGTCTGCTTCAGTGCTTGGTGCTTCAACATCCCTCCTAGCGCTAGTGCAGGTAGCTTTGGCGCATCACTGTGTGAGAGCTCAGGCTGCTTTTGCACATCACCGGGTGAGAGCTCAGGCAACTTTGGCATTGTGCCAAGTGAGAACTCAGACTGCTTGGCATCTGCCTCAGGCTGCTTCAGCTTCCCACTGTGCTTGAACTCAGGCTGATCCACCCACCTATGTGTTAGCTCAAGAACACTCAGCCCATCTGCTTGACTGCCAGCTAGCCCAGGCCAGCTCCCCCAAGAGGCATCACTTCTCCTGCCCATTGAGACCACAGTCCTACTCTCCCTGCCCATACACTGTGATGGTCAGACCAAAGCACAAAAGAAATAACATGAAATAGCAAATGCAAGAAAATCCAGTTAGATCACCCAGTACTACAATGAACATCTCTAATCATAACATAGAAGAGTCATTAGGATCAGAACACCAAAATGAAGCTATGAGCAATGCAACCCTGATAAAATTACTGTTGGAACTTACAGAAAAGCAACAAAGGACTGATAATTGTGTGGATGTTGCCATCATTAGACTAGACCTAATAGAAACAAAAATGGAAGATATTCAAAGTCAGTTAAGTGATATGAAGGAGAGTGAAAAAAAAAAAAGGACCACAAAAATCAACTGGCAATGTTAAATGAAGACATAAAGAAATGCAAGAATGAATTCCAAGAAGCCTCAAGAAAATCAGAAAATGATGAGAAAAGGGAGCTTGACAGAGGGATGGAAACTCTACGTAGAAAAGTAGTAGAAAATGCAAACCTAATTGAACAAATCCAAAACTCTTTAGAAGCTCTCAAGAATAGAGCTAGCCATGTGGAGGATAGAAACTCCGATCTGGGAGACAAGATAGAAGAAACAGTTCAAGAGTTCAAAAGCTTCAATAAGTTCAAAAATTTCTGTGAACAGAACATGAGGGAATTGCAGGATAATCTTAAACGTCCTAATATCAGGATCATTCAAATATCAGAAGGAGAAGATATTCAGACCATAGCATGGAGAACTTATTTAACAAAACAATTGAAGAAAACTTCCCCACTCTCTCAAAAGAAAAGCCTATCAAGATACAAGAAGGAAACAGAACTCCAAATAGATTGGACCAAAGGAGAAACTCTCCAAGACATATTGTTATTAAGACTCTAAACACTGACACCAAAGAGAAAATCCTAACAGCAGCGAGGGAAAAACAGTACATCACTTTTAAAGGTAACCCCATCAGAATTACTTCAGACTTCTCAATGGAAACCCTGAAAGCCAGAAGGGCCTGGAATGAAACACTGCAAAGTCTAAGAACGTATGGCTTCCAAGACAAACTACTCTACCCAGCAAAAGTATCCCTCATAATAGATGGTGAAAGAAAAACTTTCCATGTCAAAACCCAGATTTACAATTATATGAACACAAAACCAAACCTACAGAGAGTATTTCAGAAAATTCTCCAGAGAGAAGAAACAAATAATCAAACTCAAATGCCCAAGAAACAGATCACAATAACCAAACTCAGACAAGGCACAAAAAGCTTCAAAGTCCATGAAAGAAAAAAAAAGAGACACTTCAAATTAACAAAATTCGAAGTGAAAAAGAGAGATCACAACAGACATAAGTGAAATTGGGACAATCATCAGGCTTATTTCAAAAACCTCTACTCTACAAAGTGGATAATATGGAGGAAATGTATAAATTCCTGGACACATACCATCTATCAAAGCTAAACTCAGAGTAGATTAATCTCCTAAACAAACCTATCACACTTATTGAGATTGAAAAAGGAATAAAAAATCTCCCCCAAAAGAAGAGTTCAGGACCAGATGGCTTCTCAGCTGAATTCTATCAAGCCTTCCTGGAAGAACTCAACCCAATCTTCCTCAAACTCTGCTGCACAATTGCAGAAAAGGGAAAGCTACCCAACCCCTTCTATGAAGCTAGTATCATCCTAATTCCAAAACCAGGCAGAGATGCCACATGTCTTGCCATGCACAACACTCAAGTCCAAGTGGATCAAAGACCTCAACATAAGACCAGAAACTCAGCTACTACTGGAAGAAAATATACGAAGAGCTTTCCATGATATAGGAATGCAAAAAGAATTCCTGAACAAAACCCCAGTAGCTCTTGATCTTAAACAATCACTCAACCAATGGGATCACATGAAACTGAAGAGTTTCTTTACAGACAATCATACAATAATCAAATCCAATAGATAACCCACAGAATGGGAGAAAATATTTGCTGATTATCCAACTGACATAGCCCTAATATCTAGAATCTACAAAGAATTCAAAAACCTAAAAAAGTAAAAGTCAAACAACTCACTCACAAAATGGGGCAAAGAGCTGGACATGTAGTTCACAGAGGAAGATATACAACTGGGAAACACACACTTAAGAAAATATTCATCATCCCTAATCATCAGGGAAATGCAACTTAAAACAACTATGACATTCCACCTTACCCCAGTAAGGATAGCAAGCATCAAAAAATCAAATAAAAATAAATGCTGGCCAGGATGTGGAGAATTAGGAACCCTCATCCACTGTTGGTGGGAATGTAAGATAGTACAACCACTTTGGAAAGCAATATGGAGACTCCTGAAAAAGCTGACAATAGAGATACCAACAGACCCAGTTATTCCCTTACTGGGCATCTACCCTAAAATCTTTAAACCAAAGTCCAGAGAGATTTGCTCAACCACGTTTATAGTGGCTCGATTCTTAATAGCTAAGAGCTGGAGTCAACCCAGATATCCATCACTAGAAGAATGGACAACTAAATGTGTATATCTACACAATGGAATTCAACACAACAGTGAGAAAAAAATGACACAATGAAATTTGGGGTAAAAATAGCTGAACGTGGAACAGATCATTCTCAGTGAACTTACCCAATCAGAGAAAGAAAATTGCCACATAGTCCCACTCATCTACAGCACCTAACCTGAATCTACCCAAGATGCCGACATACCCAGCAAGCATCTCAAGGACTAGACAATAGGGTGGTTGGGGAGGGAGGGGAGGTTAAGAGAGGGGTCGGAGACACAAATCTAGACCCAAATGGCAATGGTACCATAAAATTCTGCATCCTAAAAGGCAGACCAAATGGTTGAACCTTCACCAGGCCCTTAGAGGGAACACCTGAACCACAAGACACTGGAGAGGGTATGATGAAGACTGACCTTAATCTTCTACAGCTCCTCTCTCTCTCTCTCTCTCTCTCTCTCTCTTTCTTCTATCTAACTCTTTTATATTAGTTACCTTTTTCTTCCTTTTCTTAGTGGGTACTGACCTGTAACTCCCAGTACCAGCATGTGGTTATCATGCACAATGAGCTTTTGATCAGAGAGACCTACAAGGTTTTCTAAAAGAAAGACATATTTCTGTCAGAGTATTTGATGACCCACAAAAGGTTAGTGGTAATACCCTACTGCTGAAGACACCATAATGTGGTTTACACGTAAAATGGAATGACATGGCTGGAAGCTGGAAAAGAGTCCATCTCCAGACAGTCAGCACATCGACTGGGGGAAAATGACCCACAACTGTCCAAGCAACTCATGGTCTAACCTACTTAGCAATAACCTGTTGTGATGCTCACACAAGTGCAATAGTGGTGCACAGCCATGGTGGGAAACCAACTGCTCTAGATTTGGCTAACTGATCCCCTCAGTGGAACGGCACCCATAGCTGGAGCTGGGAAACAAGTCAGAAACATATCCAAACATGAGCATGCTCTCCATTGTCAAGCTACCAACAATCAGCTACAAGAGGGCCTACACCTTTTAAATTCTCTATTAAAAAAAAAAAGGGTTATCCCATTTGTCTGGTGCTAACTTTACTCTCTGTCGGAGAATCTGCTTCTCTTTTTCAGATAGACGCAAATCCTAAGGAGAGAACCACCGCATCATACCTCAAAAGGGCCCCAGCTGAAACTAAGAAAAATTGGCGAAACAAGCAAGGGCACCATTTTCTTGTAGAACCGGGTACCAGCACAAGGGTGAAGGAGATCAACACAGAGAACAATCAACTCCTACCACATCAGATATCCCGAGACCCAGAGGCCCCCAACACCTCATCACTGATGCAGACCAAAAATGAACCCAACATGGCTCAGGGAAATTTTGTGGAAGAAGTGGTGGAAAGAATGTCAGAGCCGCACATTGGGTCGTGATATGCAGAGGCATTTCTCCTACCCATTACTGTGGGCTAACTCCACAATGCATGATCCATATTCCTCAACAAGGAGGGGCTATGGGGAGGGGGTAGGACATGGATAAGCCTAACAATGGTACCAACTTGACTGTATTCACAGAGTACAAAACTAATTAATAAAAAAATTAAAAATAAATAAATTAATTAATTGATTAAAAAAATTGAAATTTTCTAGTCCACTATCTGAACAAAATATTAAATCCTAATTCTATATGAAATTTTAATGTCTTTGCAAGACCTATAATTTTGCACCTTATGACAAATTTTAGTAGTTAATGTTATTCATATGGCAGGTTTAAGAAAACAATTGTCTCTCAATCAGGGTTTTTTTTGTTTTGTTTTGTTTTTCAGAGGAGGGTTTCACTGTAGCTCAGGCTGACCTGGAATTCACTGTGTAGTCCCAACATGGCCTTGAACTCATAGCGATCCTCCTACCTCTTCCTCCTGAGTGCTGGTGTGTGCCACCATGCTCAGCTTGTCAATCAGATTTTATTGAATAAAGACTTGTGAAACAAACTTCTTCCATTTATTTAATTATTTTTTAATTGATTTATTTATTTTTATTTGTAACCAGAGACACACCCATGGAGAGAGAATGAGAGAGAGAGAGAGCATTAAACTCTAGCTGCTGCAAACAAACTCCAGATACATGTGTCACTTTGTGAATCTGGCTTTATGTAGGCACTGGAGAATAGAACCCAGTTCATTAGGCTTTTCAGGAAATGCCTTAACTATTGAGAAATTTCTCTAGACTCATCTATTATTTTTGATGCATCCTGTTTAATGACATTCTCAAGTGGTTGCATATCCTTATCATTAATGTTTGCAAGCAAGTCCATAACTTAGAAGAACCATTTTATCAATAAATTAGTTTTAAATGTGTTAGTGTAATATATTTATTTTTATGAAAACAATTAGTCCAATGATCGTTTCATGAACTCAAAAACTAGAAGTTTGAGTGCATAGTAGATTATTCCCAGTTCTCCACTCACTCATACTACAGGTTATATATTTAATCATTTTCTTTGTACGTTTGAAGTGTTTGACATAATCAATAAAGTGAAATCTGTTTCCTTGCTAACTTGACATTAGACTTGGCCATATGTTTTGGTTATCCAATGAAATGTGAAAGTAAAGAGAAGCTATGAATGTATTGTCACTTGTTGCCACTTATCTTCTGTCCATCCCAGATAGCTATTGCTTTAGAAAGATGGAGATATAGAAAGATCTGAATTTGACAGGTATCATGGAATCCAACCAAGCTCAAAAGAGTCTAAGTTATACCAGCTAAGATGGACCAAATAGATCAATGAATGAGAAACATAAATGCTTACTTGTATAATCAGCCAAGACCTTGAAATTATTTTTATAGTATTAACTTTTATAGTATTTTAAAAGTATTTTATAGTATTTTTTAGTGTTAACATGCTGACTTAGATGACTACCCTAAATTAATTTTAAAAAGTACACATCTTGGGCTGGAGAGATGGCTTAGCGGTTAAATGCTTGCCTGTGAAGCCTAAGGACCCCAGTTCGAGGCTCGATTCCCCAGGACCCACGTTAGCCAGATGCACAAGGGGGCGCATGCATCTGGAGTTTGTTTGCAGTGGCTGCAAGCCCTGGCGTGCCCATTCTCTTTCTCTCTCTCTGCCTCTTTCTCTGTCTGTGGCTCTCAAATAAACAAATAAATAAAAATACTTAAATAAAAAAGAATAAAAAATACACATCTTTACTTACCTTTTGATCCTATAAACAAACTAGATTGAAAGCTGAGGTCTTTATTCATTAAGCTCTTCTAGTTTATGTGGATAAAAATATCTTCTTTATAGGACTAAGCACATATATCAATCAAGTCACATAACTATAGATACAAAATACATGTGCAATGTTTACAACTTATCTATTATTCCCATTGTCTTTATTGTATATTTAGCATAATTTAAAAATGTGTAATTTTCTACTTTACCATATTTCATCTTAGATAATTTTGATGTTAATAAAAATCTTATTGTGCAAATAACTCTCGTTGAAAATGTAGGTTTTAAGATATTTTTATTTATTTGCAAGCAGATATATAGAGAGAAAGAGAGAGGCAGAAAGAGAAGGAGACAGGCAGCATGAATTTGCCAGGACTTTTGTCACTGGAAATGAACACTAGATGCTAAGCCACTTTGTGCATCAAGCTTTACTTGGGTACTGGGGAATTTAACCTGGACCATCAACCTTTGCAAGCAAGTGCCTTTAACAACTGAGAAATCTCTCCAGGCCAAAATATAGGTTTTTGAAATAAATATGTTTTATTAAATACAAAGTCATCCTATGAATTTTATCAAATAAGAAGTCAGTATATGAGTATTATAAAAATTATGAAGTATTCATAAGGTCATTTTTAGGGTAGCAGGTTATAGAAATAAGTAACATGTTATTATTTTTGTGAATTCCTTGTTAGTCAAAGTGGGGCTGCATACCTCTCACATTCTATGAAGAATAAAGCTGGGGGAGAAGAAATTGGCATGTTTCATTAATGAAACAATATTACAAAACTATAATTATTCATAGACAAGCATTAGTAACTACAAGTTAACCATGTGTATGGAATGTAGTCAGACATAATTTATCTGTGTAAAATGGCAGTTATATCCTGTGCTATTGCAGAAGAGTAAGTCCTAGTCAGTGGTGGGCAGTGTTTGTTTCTCCTGAATTCTTATGGGCTAAGTCATGCCTCACATATTGTACTTCGCTCCTGTACGTCAGGCACTGTGTGTATCAGGCTAAGACAGAATGACTGTCTCCTTTGGTTTCCCAATTATGGAAAGAGACACCAAAGCTAAGTTAATTTTCCTTTTCTTTCAGATTTTCAACATCATATTATTGCTTTTCAACTTCAGGTCAAGATCCTTCCATATGCTCACCTTTGCTCTCATCTAAGCTGGAAGGTGGTTGCCCTTTGTTTTGGTGACTAACACTGGTTAATTACTATACAGCAATTGAAATAAGTCTGTTTGTGGGATGGAAGGAAGGCAAGGAGAGAGCAGGAGTGAGAGCATTTCTTTAGGAGCTCTGAGGGATAAGAAGGACCTGAGTCTCGGAGGAGAGGTGTTTGACCTTTTCTGGAAGTGAAAGGTTGAGATGTCTGGTTTCTTCTGAATGAAGGTGAAGATGAGAGCAAGAGCTGGGCTATGTATGATGATGGGTAGTGCACACTGCAGTAAAGCACAAAGAACTCTGGCAGTGAATGGGAAGTATAGGAAGTTAAAGCAGCACATCAGAATATACTAGGGTGGGGAAGAGAGACAATATGGAAGCTGGAAAGAGGGCTATTGCAGAAATCCAGGTGTGAGATCACAGGTGCCCTTGATCACAGTGATAGTTATGGAAATATAAGTGGAATAGAATTTTATTCACCTGTAAATAAGATGAAATTATGACTTTGCAGAAGGATGAATGAAGATCATCATGTTAGGTAAAATAAGCCAGACTCAGAAAGAGAAGCATTTTTTTCTCATAAATGGAATCTATATATGCATCTCTCTCTCTGCCTATTATCTATCTATCTATCTATCTATCATCTATCATCTGTCTACTAATCTATCAATCATCTCTCTATCTAACTTCTTTATCCATCCATCCCCTTGTCCACTTATATTACATGAAAGTAAAAAGTAAACTGCTAGGGATAGATGAGATATTAAGAAAGAGGGGAACAAAATTAGGCAATAGAGAGTAGGCAAAATGTCATATAATTCCTCTTATAAGTGGATCTAGATTTAAGTACACACACACACACACACACACACACATTATGAAGCAGCAGTGGGACTATTTGTTGGAAGGAGGTGGACCAGAGAGAGAAAGGGAAGGTGGGTAATACAAAGGCAAATATGATCAGAGCACAATGATATATATGTGTGTGAAATGTCATCATGATACTTATTATTTCATATGCCACTAAAATTTTATAAAAATTAATAAAAGTTGTCATAGATGTGGAGATATTACAACTTGGTGATGCTTAAGACATGACTTACAGGGAACACAAAGACAGCTTCTGAATTTTGGCAAAATTAATTAGCAATGATCAAAAGACGTTGCAGAGCATATTTGTAGACTAAGCTGCTTGCTGGCTGGAGACAGATGACTGATCAGGAGTAACACTGGTTTAAAGAAGGGCTTTGGATTTTCATCATAAAAACCAAAACACAGACACAGCATGGTGGCTGATGGGACTCACAGCACAGAAGCACAGACAAGCAAATGTCTAGACAAGTCATGTTCACAGGCTATTCTTAGACTGGTGACATGGTCCTAGCATCATGTTGTAAAATAACACTAAACAACAGAGTCAGGGTGTGAAACACCCTCTCATGAGACACAGAGATGGAAGTGTAAAGAGGTTTCCAAATCAAGCCCCTTAAAGAAACAATTACTGGTTGTAGTCTCTTCTGTGAGTTCCTTGAATTACTTAACCTTATTTGTAAAATGAGATAAAAATATTTACCTTGCCTGTTTGCTTTGGAGCTTAATTCAACTGATGATTACAAAATACCTTGCACATTCCAGATGATAAAAATGAAGTTCTCTTGGCCTCCCACTGTGTAAATTAACTCATATCATTGAGAGCTCTCACTCATTCAACTACATGACTAATGAAATCCTCACACTCAGTGTTTGGTTCTTGTCCAGCTCACCTCAAGTACTAGGATATGAAAAGATGGAACTAATAATCATGGTATAGCCTAAGTACATGATGTATTCATTTCTCACCCCATGATATACTATAATGCATGATGTTAAATTCTTAATTTGCAGAGTAACTCTGTTGGATCATTATTTGATCTCTTTTATAAATAAGCAGATAGGCATAATTTTGCAGGTTTGAGAAACTTCACTTACCTTCCATCCAGAGAACCAGAGTGATATAGAACAGTTCTAAAGTTTGTACACATTTCCCTTCACACTGTGTCATCTATGAAAATGACAGAACTTTCTGAGGACTTTACTCTTAGGCCAAAAGTAAGTCCTCATTTCCAAAGGAAGTGATTATCATTGACTGTCACATGATAACTCTTTTGTTTTCTTGGGTTTTATATGTGGGGAAATGACTTGGGATAACTTATACCCTCTTGAATGTGGTTGAACTGAATCACTCATTCATAGAATTTAGTCATACTGCTTCATTTTAGAAGTGGAAGGCTGTAGCAGCTCTAAAGGGTGTCCAACATTCTGAGGTCATTCAGCCCATGGGACTTGGGCTTTTTTAGTGCAATAGTCTTTTAGTATTTCCAAGCTGCCTTGGGCATTGATGTTTTCTTTTCTTTATATTCCATGATATCATCCTTTGTAACAGCAACAACAACCTTTCTCAGTAATATAATTAATGAAACACACATCACATAATACAACCCCCCTCGGTGATGGCAATATTCCTATTGTTAACTTGATTAGATGAGGAATTCAGCCAGAAGTGTGCCTATTGAATATTTCTGTGACAGTGTTCCTAGGAAGGATTAACTAAGACAGAAAGACTGTTCTTCACAGTGGGAAGCTCTCTGGTGACAGCCTATCTATATAAAAGGATTATGGGAAATGGCAGTGCCTTTTTCACTGGATGCCTTTGCTACTTGCTAGTGAGTTCATCTACCCTGTTTCTGTCATCCTTTGGAGACATGAACCATCTTCCTTAGTCATTCAACGTGGACTGAAGATCAGTGACTGTTCAAGAATCCTCCAAGCCTTCAGTGCCAGATTAAGACTGCTGAGGCAACCATCCTTTTGGACTTTGCATATACTAGGTTCTCTGAATCTTCAGCCTGCAGACCACCATTTTTTAACTGTACATCCCACATTATGTATGCCAGTCCAATAGATCCCCTGTGTAATATATATTCATTCTACTGGTTCTTTTCTTCTAGGGGACTGATGTACCTGGCTAATATACCTCCATCTCCCTTAACATATCTATTTGACATTTAAATTTTGATATTATCAAAAACAGTATTTGGGGCTTAGAAGATAGGTTAGTTGGGAAAGTGCTTGCCTTGTAAACATGAAGACCTGTATGTGTTTCCAGAACCCATGTAAAAATGTTATATGTGATGCCATGTGCCTGGAATACTGGCACTGAGGAAGTACATGCAGGAAGATTCCTAGGGCCCACTGACCAGGCAGTCTTGCTTAACAAACAAAGAAACAAATAGGTAGATGACATTATTGAGGAGTGGCACCCAAGTTTGTCTTCTGTCTCTATATACAAGCTCTCACACATGCAAGCACACCTGCATACCTGAACAAGCCACTTTCATATAAAAACACACATATATGCACACACATACACACATGTATTTAAAATTCTTAATTTCCCTATCAAGCTGTCCCACATGTTCCTAAAATTCTGGAATTTGAAGTTCAGTCACCCTTAACTCATGTTTTTCTGTGACAGTCCATAGACCAGTATCATAGTTATGTCTTGACATCACTGCACCCTCCACTTCCCCACAACAATATCTTTTGCCTGTACTATTTCTTCACCCCCTGAGTAGTTCTGCTGTCCTTCTCTATTCTCACCCTCTTGCTGCTATTCTTCATAGGATATGGGTAGACCCACTGACTGTGCTTCATCTGATGCTCCCACATCACCTCCTTTTCTCTCTCATCCACTTGGCTCAGGCCAGAGTAGGCATGGTTTGGCTTCTTGAGCATGCCATCAAATTGTTACCTCATGACAATAATAAGTAGCTATTCCCTTTTTATTTTTTGAATGTTTTTGCATGTGTATCTGTTTTTGGTGTGTTTGCCTGGTCATATGTGTGTGGATATACATGTGTGCTTTGCTTACACATATGGAGACCAAAGGTTAACATTGGGTATCTTCTTTAATTGCTCTCCCCTGTGCTGTTTGAGAATAAGTTTCTCTTTGAAGCTTGGGCTCACTGGTTTGACTTGCTTCTGGCCCTAGGGATCCTTCTCTCTGTGCCTTTCCAATGTGAGGATTACAGGGATAGGCTGGTGCACCAGACATTCTTATGAGAATACTGGTGATCCTAACTCAGGTCCTCATGCTTCTGCAGCAAGCATTTATGTACTGATCCATTTTCCACTCACCTATGTTATTATTATTTTTTGTTTGATACTTTTTGGGAATCAAACATCCTAAGAGAGTTGCTGATTTCCACACCTTCTGGATGTTTCTGCCAAAACATCACTGTGTTGAATGACCTTTCTGTACCGTTTATTAATTAACAGTAAATCTGCCCCCTTTGTAGGCTTCAGCTCTTTGCTCCACTTCTGTTACTGTTTCTCCATAGTATTCACCGAACCATAATAAAGGCTGTTTTTATTCTCTAGGTTACCATACTGCCTATCCTGTTTTGTGTATTAAATCAATGATGAGAGGGGCTTTTGGTCAGTTTTGCTTGCAACTAGAAGAATGCTTGGCTTGAACTCAAGTTCAATTCATATTTGTTGAATGAATAGCATGATGTTTGTATTCATAATATAATTGATCTTCCTTGTTGATGAGGTTAAAGTTAAGTTTATTAATTTCTCTTTTTTTCTTTTATTGCTTTTATCCTTTGATCTTTGGATTTATCATAATTAACTATGGCTTTAATAAGAAATACTCTTCATTTTATGGTATAGCAGCTTCCAGGAAATGCTTTTATACTGAATGAATAATGTACACACCAGTTATTTCTTACCAAAACCTGTTATAAAATAAAATATGTTTCCTTTGAGATATTTTTTTGTGTAGGAATTTCCAACAATATCATGTATAACACTAGCTCCTGTTGTATTTATTTAATTCATTTAAAAAGTTAATACTTATATCTTGGAGCCAGAACTGCATAAATAGGAAACCTCTTTTAATGCTATCAACATTTGTGCTATCAAGTTTTTATCTGACATGGAGCAGAACAAGGAAGGATCCTTTCATCTGACTTAATTCCAGTTGAGTATCATTTGTGCAGCATAGATGAGAGACTGCACTTCAGCTTGTCTTTCAGCCAAATGAAGACTGTCATACTGAGTTTAGAAGCCACATGCTTGAACTTGGTAGTCCACTGTCAGCAAGGAGAGCCCATCTTGTCTGCATCTTGCTTCCCTCACTTTGATGTGATACATCTAATCTCAGCTGAACTACTCAAGATGCTTGTTACTCTGCAGCCTCAATGAATTTAGAGTGGTAATCAATTAGCAGTAAATAGGTTTCTTTGTCAATTTGTAAACATCACAGTGAAGGTAAAAAGAGAGTGGGATAAAGTGATAAATAATTTATACTTTGAAAGAATCCCTAATTTCTTCTGTCCACTGGTAGGTTCTACGTTGTTTTCTTATTTTGTTTTGTATTTTGTTTTAGGGAAACATGAGACCAATAACCAGAAATGTCAGCCATAGTTTAAATCTGTCTAAGAAAGGGACATTTAAACTCAAAGGTGTGTTAATTTTGTGTTTATTCCTGGATTTTATATAAATACTGCAACTTCAAAACTCTGCTTATCCCTGGCTCGCCAGAGCATCTCAGGCACTGAGCTTTTGTTGGTTTCATTTTTTTGTTTGACTTTTCCAAAATTACTGTCTCATTTGCTTGTGTTTCAGTTTGCCCAAGTAAACCACACATGATTGTATACCTACAATGCTGTACTAATTCTCCTTGGGAAACTCACTGTGTGTCGCTCAGGGCCTCCCTCGGTTGAGATTTTTTTCTCTGTTAGAACCTTGACGTCTTGGAGATAGTGATTAGGGTACTTAGAGCTCTGAGACATGGATGCCTAATAGAGACTCTTGCCCAGCATGCATGTCATTCTTCATTTACTTCCTGTCTACTCTGCCCCTGCTCTGCCCAGATACAGCTAATAAGGGTCTGTCTTCTTCCCAGGCTCCGTCCTTGAGTCAAGGGAACTCCGAGATAGTGCTTCAGCTTACTCACCAGCGGCATGTGGGGAAAGTGGATTCACCAGCTGGTTTGTCCACCTTCAATACACCCCACTGGAGCCAGTCTGTTCAACAGAAGGTCTGGCTTCTTAACTTCTATGCCACCCTCAACTCCCTCTCCTAAGTCTAGGGTCCATTGTCACGCACACTGTGCAGACTAGATCTTTGGGTCCCTCTTTGAGATTTTACCAGGATGGTGGTTTGAATGTGAAATGTTGCCCCATAGCCTGATGTGTTTGTAACTGGGTCTCATATTCAATCCTTAGCTGGTGGAGCCTGGAGGTGGTGTGTCACTGGGTGGGGTGAATCTTGAGGTTTATTAGTCCCGCCTGACTGGGTGTTCACTAGCTAGCTCACTCTTGCTACTACCACACAGGTGATATAATGAGATGTATGCCTAGCTTCTGTTCTCCCATGATTTGCCCACCAGGATGAAATATCCCCTCAAAACTGTAAGCTGAAAATAAGTCCTTTCCTTCCACCAGCTGTTTCTGTTTCAGTGTTTTGTATCAGCAACAACAGGGTAATTGCAACACCAAGCCCTTTAACTGGGCTTGAATGACACTTTCTATTTATATCTTTTTTTGTTTACCTTGTTTTGTATGGACTTGAATTATCTAGAGCTATGAAGGGACCCTACCAAGAGCTGCTCCTACCTTGTACATCCTTACCCCATATGGATTTTCCCTTCTCCATCTAAACAGATTCTTAAATAGAAGCTGGCTCAAGTCCAGGAATAATAGCCCTCTGGTTCGATTGAATATATATCTTTTTTTATTTATTTTATTTTTTTAGAGTTTTTTTTCCCTTTATTAGTTAGTTTTGTATTCAGCAAATGCAGTCAGTTTGGTACCATTATTAGGCTCATCCGTGACCTACCCCCTCAACCTTGGCCCCTCCTTGTTGAGGTATATGGGTCATGCATTCTGGAGTTAGCCCACAGTTATGGGTAAGCTAAATGTCTCTGCATATCATGACCCAACATGTGGCTCTGACATTCTTTCCGCCCCCTCTTCCGCAGAATTTCCCTGAGCCATGTTGGGTTCATTTTTGGTCTGCTTCAGTGATGAGGTGTTGGGGGCCTCTGAGGCTCTGGCTCTCTGATTTGGTAGGAGTTGATTTTTCTCTGTGTTCATCTCCTTCCCCCTTGTGCTGGTATCCGGTTCATCAGGAAAACAGCACCCTTGTTTTGCCAAATTTTTGTTGCCAATTTTTGCAAATTGCTTGCTTGTTTTGCCAATTTTTCTTAGTTTCAGCCTGGGCCCTTTTGAGGTATGATGGGGTGGCTCTCTCCTTAGGATCTACATCTATCTGAAAAAGAGAAGCAGATTCTCCAACGGAGAGTAAGTTAGCACCAGGACAAAAGAGATAACCCTTACTTTTTTTTATAGAGAATGTAATAGGTATAGGCCCTCTTGTAGCCCATGATTGATGGTAGCTTGATAATGGAGAGTGGGCTTATGTTTGCATATGGTTCTGACTTGTTTCCCAGCTCCAGCTATGGGTCCTGTACCCTGAGGAGATCAGTTAGCCAAATTAAGAGCAATTGGTTCCCCACCATGGCTGTGTGCCACTATTGCACTTGGGTGAGCATCGCAACAGGTTATTTGCTGCTAAGTAGATTAGACAATGAGTTGCTTGGACAGATATTGGTCATTTTCCCCCAGTTGCCCATGTAGCACCTTCTGGCACTAGGCATGCTGACTGTCTGGGGACTGACTGTCTTCCAACTTCCAGCCATGCCATTCTATTTTGCATGTCAACCACATACAGTGTCTTCAGCAGTAGGGTCTTACCACTAACCTTTGGTGGGTCATCAAGTACTCTGACAGAAATCTGTCTGTCTTTTAGGAAACCTTGTAGGTCTCTCTGATTAAAAGCTCATTGTGGATGATAGCCCCATGCTGGTACTGGGAGTTACAGGTCAGTGCCCACTAAGAAAGTGAGGAAAAAGATAACTAATATACAAGAGTTAGAGAGAAGAGGGGGGGGGGAGAGGGAGAAGGAGGGAGGGAAGATGCAGAAGATTAAGGTTAGTCGTGATCCTACCCTCTCCAGGTCTTGTGGTTCAGGTGTTCCCTGTAAGGGCCGGGTGAAGATCAGCCATTTGGTCTGTCATTTAGTAAGTAGAAGATTATGGTATCATTGCCGTTTGGGTCTAGATTTGTGTTTCCCACCCCTTTGATGCCCTCCCCTCTCTCCCCTTCCATCCTAGTGTCTAGTCCAAGAGATGCTTGCTGGGTATGTAAGGTATCTTGGGTAGGTTCAGGTTAGGTGCTGTATATGAGGGAGACTATGTGGCGATTTTTTTCTGTGATTGGGTAAGTTCACTGAGATTAATACCTGATCTTTCATCTTTTTTCTAACAGTTTGAGTGTGTGTGTGTGTGTGTGTGTGTGTGTGTGTGTGTTTGCATGCTTGATGTGTGGGGGAGCATGTGTATGGAGGCCCAATGTCAACATCAGGTGTCTTCCTCAGTATCTCTCTGTTTTATTTATTTATTTTATTCAGTTTGGGTGGGGGTGGAAGGTTTGAGGTAAGGTCTTGCTCTAACCTGGACTGACCTGGAATTCACTATGTAGTTTCTCAGTATGTAGTTTCAGGGTGGTCTCAAACTCATGCCGAACCTCCTACCTCTGTTGCCCAAATGCTGGGATTAAAGGAGTGTGCCCTCACACCTGGCTTCTCTGTTTTATTTTTGAGACACGGTCTTTTGCTGAACCTAGAGCTCACCAGTTGGGTTAGACTACCTATCCAGTAAGCCCTAAGGGTCCTCCTGTCTATATCACTCCAGTGCTGCAATTATAGATGCACCACCATGCCTGGGTTCTGGGGATCTGAACTCAAGTCCTTTTGCATACAGGGCAAGCACTTTACTCATCAAATAATCCCCCACTCCCAATATTTGATCATTCTATGATAGTCCTACTTAGCTGAGTGTTTTAGATTTAGGAGTTAGTTTTTTATCTCAATAGAAGAGCATGTGTTCATAATGGAAATAGATATAAAAATTTCTTTAGTTGTTCTCATAAAAAGAAATAATAGCCACTTTTAAACACAGAGTGAGAAGCTTAAGACTTACATTTCAAACTCCTTGTTTACATGGGTCCCTTCTAATGTCCTGACAGGGTTTCCAGAAATATGCTCACATAAGCATACTTCTATAAATGTACCAAAGTAAGATAGTTTACCATGCTGTTTGTATTACTATGGCTTTATAATATAGGTTTAGATCAGGTATGGTGATGCCTCCAGAGGTATTTCTTTTGCTGAGGATATGTTTGGATATGCGGGGCCTTCTGCTTTTCCATATGAAATTTGAGATCATTTTTTCTATCTCTGTGAAGAACACTTTTGGGAATTTAATTGTAATTGCATTAAATCTGTATATTGCCTTTGGTAGGATTGTCATCTTCACAATGTTAATTCTGCCTATCCAGGAGCATGGGAGGTCTTTCCATTTTCTCAAGTCCTCCTTAATTTCTTTTTTGAGTGTTTTTATGTTTTCGTTGTATAGATCTTTCACTTACTTGGTTAATGTTATTCCAAGGCATTTTATTTATTGGTTGCTATTGAAAATGGGACCATGTCCCTTATTTCTTTCTCTGTATCTTTGTCATTTGCATATTGAAAGGCTACTGATTTTTGTGCATTGATTTTGTATCCTGCTACTTTGCTATAGGAGTTAATCACCTTCAGGAGTTTTGGGATGGAGTCTCTTGGGTCTCTTACATATACAATCATGTCATCAGGGAATAGAGCTAACTTAACTTCTTCCTCTCCAAATCGTATCCCTTTTATTTCCTTCTGTGTTATTGCTTGAGCTAGGACTTCCAGTACTATATTGAAAAGCAGAGGTGAGAGTGGACAACACTGTCTTGTTCCTGATCTTAATGAGAATTCCTCCAGTCTCTCTCCATTAAGTAGTATTTGGGCCCTAGGAGCTTTGTATATTGCCTTTATTATATTAAGATATGAACCAACCATGCCAATTCCCTGCAATGTTTTGAACATGAAGTGATGTTGTATCTTGTCAAAGACCTTTTCTGCTTCTATCCAAATGATCATGTGGTTTTTGTGGTTAACCTTGTTTATGTGGTGTATTACATTGACAGATTTCCATATGTTGAACCACCCCTGTGTTCCTGGGATGAATCCCACTTGGTCAAGGTTGATAATGTGTTTGATGTGTTGTTGGATTCGGTTTGCAAGGATTTTGTTCAGGATTTTTGCATCTAAGTTCATCAGTTAAATAGGCAGGTAGTTTTCTTTTCTTGTGGCATCTCTGCCTGGTTTTGGAATTAGGGTGATACTAGCTTCATAAAAGGAGTTGGGTAGCTTTCCCTGTTCACCAATTGTATGGCACAGTTTGAGGAAGATTGGTTTGAGTTCTTCCATGAAGGTTTGATAGAATTCAGTTTAGAAGGCATCTGGTCCTGGACTCTTTTGCGGGAGGATTTTTATTACTTTTTCAACCTCCATGACTGTGATAGTTTCATTGAGGAGATTAATCTGCTCTGAGTTTAGCTTTGATAGATGGTATGCATCCAGGAATTTGTCCATCTCCTCCACATTATCCAGTTTTGTGGATTAGAGGTTTTTGAAATAAGTCCTGATGGTTCTCCCAATTTCACTTATGTCTGTTGTGATCTCTCCTTTTTCATTTTGAATTTTGTTATTTTGAAGCATCTCTTTTTTATTTTTGCTTGATCAAATTGGCCAGGGATTTGTCAATCCTGTTTATTTTTTCAAAGAACCAGCTCCTTGTTTTGTCAATTGTCTTAATTGTTTTCTTAGTTTCTAATTCATTAATTTCTGCTCTGATCTTAATTATTTCTTTCCCTCGGATCTCTTTGGGTTGGATTTTTCTTGCTTTTACAGTACCTTTAGGTGGATGGTTAGGTTATTGATTTGGGATCTGTCTATCTTTTTTATGAAGGCACTGAGTACTATGAATTTTCCACTGAGGGCTGCCTACATTGTGTCCCATAAGTTTTGGTATGCTGTGTTCTCACTGTCATTCAATTCTAGAATTTTTGCAATTTCATTTTTTATTTCATCCACTATCTCTTTATTGTTTAAAAGTGTGCTGTTCAGTTTCCAGGTGCCATTGGTATTCTTGGTGGGTCTTTTGTTGTTAATTTCTAGCAATATAGCATTGTGTCTGATATCATGCAGGGAATTATGTCAATCTTCCTAAATATGCGGAGACAGGCTTTGTGACCCAGTATATGGTCTATTTTAGAGACTGTTCCATGGCCTGCTGAGAAGAATATGCAGTCTGAGGATTTGGGATGGAAAGTTATGTAGATGTCTGTTAGGTCTAAGTGGTCTATGGTTTTGTTGAGTTCTCTGACTTCCCTGTTGAGTTTCTGTTTGGATGATCTGTCTATTACTGACAATGGTGTATTGAAGTCCCCAACTACGATGGTGTTGGTGATTATTTCTGTTTTATTGTCAAGTAGGTTTTGGTTTATGAACTGTGGTGCCCCTGTGTTTGGTGCATACAGATTTATGATTGTAATATCCTATTGATGGATTGTTCCCTTGATTAGTAGGAAGTGGCCTTTGTTGTCTTTTTTGTTTCTTATCCCATTTGCTTGGAATATTGTTTTCCACCCTTTCACCCTGAGGAGGTGTCTGTTTTTAGTGATAAGGTGGGTTTCTTGAAGACAACAGATTGAGGGGTCTAATTTTTTGATCCATTCTGTTAGCTTGTGTCTCTTGATAGCTGAATCAAGGCCATTAACATTTAGGGTAATGACTGTAAGAATTGATTTGATCCCTGCCATATTGTGATGGCATGTGTGGGTTGGTGGTTTCATGGACTTTGAAGTTTTTTGTGCCTTGTCTGAGTTTGGTTATTGTGATCTGCTTCTTGTAGGCATTCAAGTTTGATTATTTGTTTCTTTTCTGTGGAGAATTTCCTGAAATACTCTCTGTAGGTTTGGTTTTGTGTTCATATAATTGCAAATCTGGGTTTTGTCATGGAAAGTTTTTCTTTCACCATCTATTATGAGGGCTACTTTTGTTGGGTAGAGTAGTTTGGGTTGGAAGCCATAGGTTCTTACACTTTGCAGTGTTTCATTCCAGGCCCTTCTCGCTTTCAGGGTTTCCATTGAGAAGTCTGAAGTAATTCTGATGGGGTTACCTTTAAAAGTGGTGTGCTGTTTTTCCCTAGCTGCTTTTAGGATTTTCTTTTTGGTGTCAATGTTTAGAGGTTTTTTTTTTTTTTTTTTTTTTGGTTTTTCGAGATAGGGTCTCACTCTGGTCCAGGCTGACCTGGAATTAACTCTGTCATCTCAGGGTGGCCTTGAACTCATGGAAATCCTCCTACCTCTGCCTCCTGAGTGCTGGGATTAAAGGCATGCGCCACCACGCCCTGGCTACAATGTTTAGGGTCTTAATGACAATATGTCTTGGGGAGTTTCTCCTTTGGTCCAGTCTGTTTGGAGCTCTGTTGGCTTCTTGTATCTTGGTGGGCCTTTCTTTTAAGAGACTGGGGAAGTTTTCTTCAATTGTTTTGTTAAATAAGTTCTCCATTTCTTTGGTCTGAATTTTTTCTCCTTCTGGTATTCCAATGATCCTGATATTAGGATGTTTAAGTGTATTCCACAATTCCCCCATGTGCTGTTCACAGAAATTTTTAAACTTACTGAAATTTTTGGCCTTTTAAACTGTTTTTTCCATGTTGTCTTCCACATCAGAGTTTCTATCCTCCACATGGCTGACTCTATTTTTGAGAGCTTCTAGAGCGTTTTGGACTTGTTCAATTAGGTTTTCATTTTCTACTACTTTTCTATGTATAATTTCCATCCCTCTGTTAAGCTCCCTTTTCACATCATTTTCTGATTTTCTTGATGCTTCTTGGAATTCATCCTTGCATTTCTTTATGTCTTCATTTAGCATCAGCAGCTGATTTTTGAGGTCCTCTTTTTTTTGTTTTCACTCTCCCTCATATATCTTAACTGTCTTTGAACTCTTTCTATTTTCTTATCTATTAGGTCTAGTCTAGTGATGGCAACATCCACACGATTATCTGTCCTTTGTTGCTTTTCTGCAAGTTTTACCAGTAGCTTGGTTAGGGTTGCATTGCACATAGCTTCATTTTGGTGTTCTGATCATATGTTTTGATTAGAGATGTTCATTGTAGTACTGGTGATCTAACTGGATTTTTTGCATTTGATTTGTCATGTTATTTCTTTTGTGCTGTGGTCTGCCCATCACAGTGTATGGGCATGTAGATGGGTGTATCAGCCTGGGCTCAAGCACAATGGAAATCCAAAGCAGCCTGAGGCAGTTGCCTAACAGCCTGGGCTTTGGCTCTCACTTGACAAAACTGCCTGAGCCCCTGCCTGGCTGGGGTGCCAAATTTGCCTGAGCTGTCATGCCGTAATGCACCAAAGCTGCTTGTACTCGCAGTAGGAGGGACACTGAGGCACCAAGCACTGAAGCAGCCCAAACTCTGGTGTGGAGGAACACTGGGACCTGGAAGCAGTATGTGCTCCCCTGCAATAGGACCATGGCAGTTGGCCAGCATGGAGGACAGGGAGGGGATGGCACCTGAGCTAGTGCAAGTGACAGACACAGTCAGAGCTCACATGGGTAGTTGCAATGGGCCTGGGCTCACGAGTGGATGTGCGGTGGCTGGAGCAGTAAGTGAGCTGATGTGCGGAGCAGGCTGAGCTTTCACAAGCTGGGATCAACACAGAGGTGCCATTTGGTGGGCAAATTGATCAAAGGAGCCTGAGCTCCAATGGGCCACCAAGCGTATCCTGGCCAAGGTCACTTGTGGGCAGGGGTAGCCAGGCGATTGCTCCTGTGCAGTGAGGCAAGTGGAACTATGTTGGCCTGGGACCCTTTTCCTACAGTAAGTGGGTGCGGGAGTTTCCTGAAGCTGGGACTGTGGGTACAGTGGCTGCTTGGGGGAGGGGTGGGCTACCCACAGGCGAGGGAATCAGTGATTCCCTGTTTTTCCCCTCTGTACCCTCCCACTGGCAATGTATTGGAGATTTCTCTCCCCTAAAAGACCCAGTGAACCCTTAATGTCTTTCCTTTCTTTCCCGGGTTGTGCGGTGCAGTTAGGCAGTCACGATCTTGGCTGGAAGTCCATGTGATTTTTCTATTTTTATTTTTTTGATATGGCTAAAAGAATGTACATGAAGTACAATGTGTTTGGATTTATTCACATCAGTTTGGGATTATTGGGTGTATTTAGGTGCTTAGTGGTCACTTCTGTAAGTAAGCTAGTACTCTGGTTTGATCTTGGAAGGGCATGACTCTGAGCTTTTTCCAAAAGAACATGCTGGCTTACTTTCTCCACCTGCCACACTTTTGGGGTCATTACTGCATCACACCAAAACCACATTCTAGGCCACTGTCAGCCAGTGATAGACCATGGCCATGTACCAGGACAATTCCTGGCCAATGCAAAGCTCCTCTGATGAAAAAAAAAAATCTTTGTCACAACAACAACAACAACAACAACAAAAACAACATCTTTGCCTTTGAGCTGAAGCTTTCTCAGAACTGAACTGTAGTCTACAGTTTTTCTTCCCAATTTGCCTTCTTCATTTCTGTCTGTGAATCAGGTCTTCAGCATGGTTGGGAATGTCTCCTCTCCATTCCTCCTCTTCGCTACTTCCTTTCCATGGTCATGTCCTCAGCCAATCTCTTGCACATCTAATTCTACCTTGGTGCCTGCTTCTCAGAGGATGTTAACTGATATCCTCAGATGTTTCCCAGGCTATACTGTGTCAGACTTAAAATTTAAAGGAAGGGTTGGGTGACTCAAATGCTAATGGTTGTCACACTATTTTATATGTCCAGTGATCCAGCCACCAGCCTTCAATCATTTAATTCAAACATCAGGTCATCATTATCTTGCCAGCATTTAGTGATATTTTCCACCTTTTTCCCAATTTCAGAACACTTTTCTAATTTTCTCATCCACTGCTACCTTACCTATTGCACGCTCTTACCAACCAGGCTTTGGCTTTCATTGCTCAGGTAGATCTTGCCTTATGCTCTCTTGATGTTTGAAATAGCCTTGCCAATTAGACTTATGAAGATTCTTTGTCACTTTTATTCTTGAGGTGACATGATAAATCTGATATTGAAAAATGCAACTGTTTTATTTTATTTTGAGACAGGTTCTTGTGTAGCATAGGCTGGCCTCCAACTTGCTATGTAGCTGAAGGTAACTAAACTTTGGATCTTCCTGCCTCCACATACCAAGTGCTGGGATTACAGGGTACAGGTGCTGGGGATCAAACTCAGGCCTTCCTGAATGCTAGGCAAGCACTCTATCAACTTAATTACATCTCCAGCTCTAACGATGATGATTTATCCTTCAAAATATACCACATCTGTGACAAGTCTCACTAACCAAGTGCTTTTAAAATTTATCAGTTTTGAATCCTGAACTGTCTTAAAATCCTGTATTTCACAAATGAAAAAAACTTCATATTGTTTCAAATTTGAAAACAATTCAGTATTACCAATAAAGTTTATGAAGCAATAGAAACTTTTAAAAGTATTAAAACATTTTCAACTAGCCATACCACAGAAAAGACTTAGTTACCTTCCAGTGGTGGACTGAGTGCATATGTGGAAGCTCTACACCCCAGTCTGGCTATGGGAGGATAGTCCTATCAGGAGTGATTAAGGTTAAAGGGATTGGAAGGATTCTGAGACAGGACGATTTGGTATCATTCTATTTCTCCAACACGTGGGTGTAAAGTAAGAGGATAAATGTCTGCAAGCCAGGAACAGAATCCTCACTAGAGCCTGAACTTTGGACACTTTCTAGAACTATGAGAAAAGAGCTGTCTGTTGGTTCAGCCATTTATGGAAGCCTGAGATGACAGAGACAATATTTCTACAGAATAGTGTTATTCAACTTGGTATCATTTTGCTCGATTTCCTCCAAATGGCTGAAGATATTTTGGATGGTCACCCTGGTGGATGACCACTAATGGCAAAGGCCAGAGAGTCTGCTAAAATTCATATAGTGAACACAGTAGCCTCCTTCCCCTTTTCTCTTCTCCTGCTCTCCTAAGATTAGTAGATCAAAATGTCAACATTGCTGAACCTGTGGAACCAGGAAGCAATTTTGTAAAGTCTTGTCTTATGAAGAAGTAGTAAAGTTATATTGTCCATTACTTGGGAAAATATTTCAGAGGATTGTTGAGTAGATAATACATATATATTTTTGAATATTCTAAATTTCTTGATAACATTTTAATCTTTTGAACTGTAATATATCATTTTTCTTCCTAAATAAAATCTGTTTCTTACATGGAGTCTTATATTCTTTTTAAGTTAAATTTTATGTTTGAAGATTTCATACATGTATATGATGTATTTTGATCATATTCAGCCCTCTTGCCTCCTCTCACCTCCTCTTACCATACCCTTTCTACTCCTGCTAAACAACTTCTTCCCAACCAAATCCATTCTTACTTTTATTGTGACTCACTGAGATAAATTAGAATTGCTGGCATGAGCATGGGTGAGAGGGTATATATTGGAGCATGGGCTATGTCATGAAGAACATAACTTACTCTTGCCCAGCAACTATTAACTGCCAGTGGCTCTTCTGGGAGGAGTTGGGTCTCACGAGCCCCTCACTCACCCATGGGCTGAATATGGTGCAGGAAATCACAACAGCTGAGTTCATGACTGCGATGGCCACATCATGTCCAGAAGATGGCCCTCCATAGCCCTCCTCCCTGTCTTCCAGCTTCATACATCATGTCCAGAAGACAGCACTCCACAGCACTGCTCCCCTGTCCTCCAGCTTCACACGTCTTGTCCACAAGACAGCACTTCACAATACTCTGCCCATCCTCTAGCTTAACATTCCTTCTGCTCTCTTTTCAAAATTGTATAATCTTAATTCCCAATCTTGGGAATTAATTATTTTAGTTTAGAATAATTAAAAGCAAATAATTCTAGATTTTTTTTGAGACAGACTCTTTCCATGTATTACTGACTAGCCTCAAACTCTAGTTGCAGCTGAAAATGAACTTCTGATCCTCCTGCCTCCACCTCAGGAGTGCTGGAATTACAAGGATTACCAGTTTATGTGGTCCTGAGGATTGAACCCAGGGCTTCATGTATGCTATGCTATCCTAGCCCAGTACTAGTAAATTTTGACTTCACTATGATTTATGGCATCCAATATTATAGTTTCATTTTCTGGGGTATAATTTTGAAATCTAGAAATGCTTAATAAAGTTTAGTAAAATGAACATTTTTATAAGTGCACTAAAATGCTGTTATTATTGTATATGTAGGCAAGAGATTTGGCCTTCTTGCTAAATCCTCTTTGCCCTTTGCAGAAGATTTTCCTAAGCTGTTAAATAATAAAGCATTCATGTCATATATCCAGCTGGTTTTTTTTTTTCTTTAGCAGTTTACTGAGGTGTCATCCATAAGTTGGTCACATCTTTCACCTCTCTACCATAAAATTAATTAACATGCCATGCATATTTATCTTTACATTACTTAAGTATTGGCTATTAGGTCATTATCTAGTCTTCAGCATCCCTCCCTGAGAAAGCAGAATACCTTCCTATGGGATTGCACGCTCCCACTTCCTCTTTACACAGCTGCCAACTTAATCAATCCATCTTCAATGGTCTATCTGACCATGTCAACTCATGATAAGATTATTCAAGGATTTTTTTTTTCCATTTCTAATTGTTAGAGCTTGTTCTTTGGGAGAAATTGCCAGCAGAGACACTCTGTCTAACATTGATGCAACTGAATCAAAAGAAGGTCCCAGAGTCACCCTCCTTTAGACTGTTCCTTCCCCTTCATTCTTCTCAGTGGGCATAGGAACACCACATACGCCACCGTGACTGAAATAACTCTAGCCACTTATTCTTCAAAGGCCAACATGTTCATAAGTAAATGTGACAGCTATGGCCAGCTATGCTGGGATACTAGGTAGAAAGTAGGGCTGTCCTGAGGTTTCTTGATTTTCAGAGCCCATATGTCAAGTAACTTAGTCCCACTGGTTTCAAGGTTTGTTGGTTAGACCCTGCATCTACAGAATCCTTATCTTTAGTATGTAACAGAAGGGAAATGACTCTATCAGTCTAGCACAGTAGCCATTGGTCCATTGGTCTATAAGGCCTCTGAAGGGGTTTGCCAACTTTTGTTGACCTTGCTCCTGACCTTGCCTTGGGGCACCGAGCTATGTATCCAGAATGAGTGCCTAAGAGCTTGTGCTGATTTCAGGGATTGTGATTTTGTGTATACTGCCTTCTCTATATGGATAGCTTTCAGGTCTTGTGCCAGAACTATTGCTCCTTTGAGAAGTAATCCCTATGCTTCTCAAATGGACTTGGGTGGGTATGAAAATGGCCCAACAGAACTATTTTTTTATGAGAGAATTGGCATGGTTGGGACTCTAGCCACCATACTTGAACTCCAGGCACTGGCATCACCTGTGTGCATGCATCACCTGGTGCATCTGGTTTACGTAGGTACTGGGGAGTCGAACCTGTGCCCTTAGGCTTCACAGGCAAGCACCTTAACTGCTAAGCCATCTCTCCAGCCCTGAATCTCTATTAATATGTTACTGCTACCTCACTTTACTCATTAACTTGTGAGATTTTAGAGAGAAGGAACCATGTCTTACTGATCTTGCAACGTAACAAAATGCCTATAGCATAGTATCTACTAATAAGTGGTTGATAAATAAGAGCTGGTAGTAGATGAATGAAGAAAAATCATGTTAATCTCCACTACCAATCCTCTTAGCTTCCTTATAACATTATAGATCCAACCTCCAGCTAGCCAATGACTAATTTTTATTTTATACTATATTACTATGCCATTTAGAAAATTAGCCAAATGGTTCATAAATGTGAAATCTCAAAATCTAGTTATGTGTTAGAAGACCCCATCATCTGCCATTTGAGACCCATGAAAGAGTTGAGATATCTTTTTGATGAACTCTCTCATGTTTACCCATGTTGGAGCCAGACACTGAATAAGATAATCTTGTAATATCCTAATGTTCTAAGTTCATTTCCCTAGGCAGCAGATTCTGAGTTGGAGTTTAGCTTACAGTAGTATAATAGTGTCTAGTGGGTTTGCATCTTGGTGAGTGTAAAGCCAAACACCAGGAGGTAAAAGAACAAATAAGGATTGGTTACCTACAGGAGGAAAGGAGAACACTGTGCTTACTTCTGAATGAATGCCCTCCATGAACAAAGAAAACATGGTGATTTAATTTGGGAAACCTCATTCAGAAAAACATATTTAAAGGCAACGACATTCTGAGCATGCTCTGGTTAAGGTTCTAAGTAAAATTTAAGAAGGAAAAAAGCAGATATGAGTACTTCTGGGCATGCTGTGTTCAGTACAATAAGCCAAGTTTAATTTGGATCACTTAAAACACAAGTCAGAGTGCTGCAGTGACCCTAGAAGGTTCCTTATAAATTTCTCCATGACTTTAGTAAAAAAAAAAAAAAGAGCAGCTTCAACAATGCATCAATGTTCTTTCAAAAGAGTGGCTGTTTATTCCCACTTAAGTATAGGAGTTTTTCCTGAAGGCGCTTGCCTTACTCCATGGTTAACAGGAATGCCTTTAGGATGAAAAGGCAAGAATCAGGAGTGGGCAAGGGGAGAGGTGGCATGACAAAGCAGTTACAAGGGATACCTCGGTGCGCATCCAAGAAGCCCCAGAGCAAAAGTGGTCCCCAGGAAGGTTAGCGATGTCCGGACTTTCCACTTCTGCCTGGAATTCTTAGAGAAGTTGAGAACCTGGTGACTTCCTTTAAAAGGCTGCCTGCTGGTAGCACTCCTGCCATCTGACCAAGAGCAGTGCTGCCACAGCAAGCCTTCATCAGCATCCATTGTCATGTGGATATGAGAGGAGGGTCTGCTTTGAATCCTGTAAATGCTCTGCAGATGGAGGGGACAGAGTAGCTTTGCAGTCATCAGTTGGGTCTCACTTCTAATACAGCCCTACACAGTGGTGCAGAAGAAACATTTTATACCAGAGAATTCTTAAATTCATTTTGTGAGCTTTTAGTGATTTCCTAGGTCTGAGGTAGGTTTTTATACTTAACTTTAAATTTACTTTTCCCATTTTTAATATTTCTATAATGTATATTGATCTTATTCCATCCTCTCTTTTTTAAATATATTATTTATTTACTAGAGAAAGAGAAAGATAGAGAGAGAGAGAAAGAGAATGGGCATGTCAGGGCCTCCAGCCACTGCAAATGAACTCCAGATACAAGAACCCTCTTGTGCATCTGGCTTACATGGGTCCTGGGGAATCAAACCGGGGTCCTTTGGCTTTGCAGGCAAATACCTTAACTGCTAAACCATCTCTCCATCCCTTATTCCGCCTTCTCTTATCTCCATCCCCCTTCTGTAGGACATAAATTGGCTAGGCACTTTTGGGGTAACAGGACCCAAAAGTGGGTAGCTTTCTCTTGGTTAAACACAGGAATTGTCCTTGGGCCTGTATGGGGAAATTAGAACCATTACACTTTACTATAGGTCAGAAATGTCAGAATGATCTGGTGTTTCTTTTTCTCTGCTCCTTAGGGAGTCCTACTCCCTTTTGAGAAGGCCTTTCGTAGAGAATTAAGCTCCTAAGAAAATTGTCATTTTCTAGAAGTCCTGACCCCAGACATCCAGCATCAAGCATACTGCCCAAACTAGCTGCCCTTCAATGAGGCTTAACCCAAATCTCTATGTTAGTTTATCAAACCCCCTCTTACCTCCCTGGGCAAGAACTTTCCTTCTTGTCAGTACAGGGCTTCCCAAATCCCTTCTGGCCTCTCTAGGCAAAAGCCCTACCTTGCTTCCTCCTCTCAAGTTTGGAGTTTCCCAAACCCATGGGCAAGAGCTATGCTTTCCTTACTTTCCTTAAGTTCCCCTTCTCTTAAAGTACTCCCTTCTTGACTCTTGAAGTCATAATAAAATCTTTCTAAACCTTATCTTCTAGTCTTGGGATTTTATTCTTTGAATTCATAACATAAGGTTCTGGGAATACCCCAAAATTATCAATGCACTAATATATATTGGTACATTGGCAGAGGAACCCCAAAATTCCTGTGTCACTTCCATTAACGCCTTTCTTATTACCCATTAATGACCAGCTACGTTCGTGCTTTGCTTTCACCTATTGAGTTAAATTACGGTTGCTTGCATGATCACAGGTGGAATGTAATTTACTGTGACATGGGCAATTTACCAGTGGCTACATCACTAATGAACCTCACTCTCCTTCTCCCAGCAATCATCAGTTGTCTCTAGCTGTGCTAGGAGGCATGAGGGGTTCTCATGGACCGTTCTCCCAAGCATGGTGAAATTTTGACAGTCTTGGTTTTGTGCAGAAAACTGTTTCTACTGTGAGTTCATGAGTAACAGCCATATTGTATCCAGAAGACACTATTCCAAACCCTCACTTTCCATCCTCTTGCTCTTACATTCTTTCCATCCCCTCTTCTGCAAGGTTCCCTGAACCTCGGAGTGTATGGTATAGATGTCATATTTAGAGCTGAGCACACACTTATGACTTGCATGTCTCTTACATCACATTTGATGAATTTTCTATCCTACTATATTTATTTTCTTGTTTCCTGACATTATTATCCTGTAGTAGGCAGACAGAGAGGTGTTATATTCAGTGAACATTGATCCTAGGAGCATAAAAAGGATGCTGGTAATACAATTCTGGCCTCATCGGAAGCAAGCTGCAAACTCAGAGGGAATCGTCTCCATTTGTCAGCAAGAGGCAGGGGCAGAGGTCAGGCACTGGCGGCTTAAGCACTGAAGCAGGAACCTGCCAACATTAATCCTTTCCTTTACGACTCACGGCATGGTCTGGAAGATCCAGAGGAAGGGCTTAAATGGTCAGAGCCACCAGCAATTGATCAAACTACCCTGAAATATGCCAATAGTTTGCTGACTGATATGGGCACATGAATAGTGCTTTTATTATCTGCTTCCTCCAGCCCAGCATTTTCCTCATTAAATGTTTGTTTAGATGCAATGACTCATGAAATCACTGAATTTTTTTGCTTGTGTATGTATGATGCATGCATGTTCATGTGTGTGTGGCACATGTCTGTGTGTGGGTGTGTGCATGTATGTACATGTCAGGTGACTTCCTTAATCCCTTTTCATTACTTTTTTTGAGGTAGGGTCTTTCACAGCCTAGAGCTCACTGACTAGGTAAGTTACCAGCAAAGCTTAGACATCAGCCTGTCTCTGCCTCCTGAGAGCTGGAATTATAGGCATGTATCACCATGCCTGGCATGTTATACGGGAGCAACATGAATTTTATGTGAGTGTGCTGGAGATATAAATGCAGATACTTACTCTTGGGTGGCACACTTTAGTCACTGAGTCATCTCTCCATCCCTGATCATCTTTAATGGGGATAAAATTAATTTCTTTCCTTAAGTTTTCAAGAGTTCTTAATTGGGAAGTATGTGAATGAGAAGTTTGGGAACACTGGTTTTCAGAGAAGTATATAAAAATTCAAGAACTTGTCTAACTTGACACAAACTATGACAAAAATCTTTATTTCATTTATTCTTTTGCCCACTCTCATAGTGTGATTTTTGTATCCTATCCTCTCTGTGTTAATCTCATCCTACAGGAAACAGAACTATTGCCAAAAAAATGTTGGACTTGGGACTCAGGATGTAGCTCAGTGGTAAAATGATTGCCTTCTGTATCCAAGATTCTGGGTTTGAACACTAACTCTGGAGGTGGGTAGAGAAAAACAAAAAAGAACAAATGAACTTTAGCTCTACCTCTGCTTCTTTCTTAGTTGACTGCTATTAAGTTACTCACTTAACCTCTGTGGATGGACTTTTGTAACTCTATAAAATATGCTATTCAGAGGAACGATACAATAAAACATGTGAGAAGGGTTTGCACATCATGACATTTAAATGCTAAAATATTTTTATTCACCCATGTTTTATATTTCCAATGAAGTTTAAATATCTAATGTATGTTCATGTATGTTATTATTATTGTATATATTATGTATATATGTATACAGGTATATATGTTATTATTATTGTATATATTATGTATATATTATTTGTTAATGTATGTATTCTTTAAAGAATAATTATATCATGTTATAAAATAATATTGTTCATTGCACTATAAGGACTTGTTGATTAAGAGGAACATTTAGGATTTGCTAGCCTCCTTTAAAATTACTGGGAATTTCTTTATCTACTCTATAACTTTTTGGTAAGTTCTGTAAAATCCAGATAGATTTATATTGAGATTTTGACAATACATGCATCTAATTTGTGTAATGTAAATATCTATAATTCTTACTTATCATTTCTTACTGTCTTCATTATTTTACTTAGTGTATGTTTATTTTATATCCATGCTAAATGACACATTTCCTCATGAATGAAAATCCGCTGTATCCCCAACACCACATAAACTGGATATGGTAGTGCACATCTACAAAATCATCCCCCAAACATTCAGATTCATAAATAACAGGTTTCTTTCACTGTAAATACTTTTATTCATGTTTTTATCATTTCCTACATTAAAAACCTTATTCATTATTATTATAATAGGAGGGGAAGTATCTTTTATATTAGATCCAAACCTTCTTTGCCTTTGATATAGATTTTTTTTTTGGTAGCTGTATGAGTTTATTGATTTCCACATATGTTCTAAAGCCAGAAGTAAAGGGAGGATGCTTATGATGAAGGGGTAGTAGGAAATCACAGCAACTGTAGCTGCTTTCCTGCCCTGATTTTTCTCTTCTTTATCCCTAAGGTACCATGGTGGGCACTCATCACATGTTTAATTCTGTACCACTGAGCTGAGGAGACTGAGAGTTTTGAACTGGCCTTTGTTAAATGTGAGGGAATACTTTACAATTTATCGTGCATGAGTTCACTAGCTCTGGTTGAGCTCATGTTGGGTCCTTCTTCATGAAAATTAGGCAAAGGTCTATGTCTCCCTGGAATTATATAGTTCTTTCCAGTCCTCTCCTCTACTAACCCTGTATACCTCTGAAGATTTCACATGTAAGCAGGACAGCAGGAGCATCATTCAAACCAGGGTACCCAACATGTTTCCGGAAGTTTTGTGGACGAGGGGGTGGAAAGATTGCTAGAGCCACAGTTGGGATATGCACAGAGACCTTGTCTCTTCCCCATAACTGATGTCTAACCCCCCAATGCACGACCCATAATTCCCATGGGGATAACTGGCATCCGCAATAGGGAGGGTCCTTTGGGGGGCAAGGATGAGGGTAAGGTTGGTACCAACATGTGCTGTTTACATACTGAGTGTGTCTAATCACACACACACACACACACACACACACACACACACACACATATATATATATGTATATGTGTGTGTGTGTGTGTGTCTGTGTGAGTGTATTTCACTTACCTTGTTTTGTATATATATTATATATATATAAAATAAGGGAAGTGAATGTTAAGAATGCTCTGTGTATGAAAAATATAATAGCTGTATAATATGCCTGTCAACCAGGTGCTAAAATAAAATGCTACCAAACCCTTAAAAAAACTATCAAAAGGATACTACTAGCAGTAATTTCACCAGATTACCATGGCTAAGCTAGCACTGTCTTAGATGAAGTGGAACAAGAGTTTCCAAAAGGGTGAGGATCATGCATAGTAATTGAGTGGGGGGGGAGATGCAGAGGGGGGTGTCATTGTCTTATACACTGGGTAGACAATTTAAAAAAAAACAACTGTGAAGCAGGTAACCATATTTAGATTCAAGAGCCTTAAAAGAAATATTAATTCTTACATTTATAAGCTATTAGTCTATCCTGCTATGAAAATATGAAGTTAAAGCTTGAGGTTTGCTTGGTAGTTATTATTTTTCAGAGGAGACACATACAGAATATATTTATATTACATTTTGATCTTTCAGTTGTAAAATATTAGCTCATTGATTTAGAGGACAGGACTTTCTAGCCAGAGGTTTCATTCATAAAGTGCTGCTTTGCCACCCACTTGCAGCCGTGTCTGTTAAATGGAAACAGGATTACCCCTGGTAACAGCCATTGAAATGCATGGTTCCACCCTGGTGTATTCTTCAACTCTCAGACACTTCTAGTGTTGGAACTCCTCTTGGTACTTTGGAAGAAAACCTCACCCTGAAGCCTAAATGTTGAACTGTCCCCTTCCATTTTCAATCAAATACTTCCATTTCCTTCTGTTTTAACTTCTGCCCACAAAGACATTTATCTGGCAATAGAAGGGAAAATATATCTTATGAAAGTGTTAGAAAAAGATTCGATTTGCTACATCAGAGTTCCAGATCTCGGGGGACCTCATTATTTCTTTGTGGTACTTGCCCAGCAAATTGGGTCTGTCCTCCTTGCTCTCCCCAGCTGGCTTCCATAGTCCTTTGCTTCCCCACTGGACCCACTAGGTGAGTAGATTGAACCTCCCCACGCCAGCTCTGGGCAATTCTTCAACAATTTAATTGTATTTCTAATGTTTAAAACAACATGTTAAGAGTATCATCATTTTTAAAAGTTTCTTTTATTAAAAATTAAAAAAAAAGATTATCTATGAAGACAAGGAAGCCTGGAGCTTAAAGAATTTCTCAAGACTAGGAGATCAAGGGGCCACATGGATTTGGGAAAGTTTGATTTTCTGTTAAGTTCAAAACAAAGAAGATGTGGGGGTGGGGGGGGAAGTGTCCTGACAAATGTTGCCAGGTGCCTGAAACCAAAGAACACATTTAAAAATCCTGTCTGCTCAGGTGATAAGTTGACAGGTGGCACCTTGAAGGTAGCTTGGATTTGCTCAGCCTGCCCTGCCCTGTGGCTACCAATGGACAGAGCATGGGGATCTCTGCCCACACTCTTTCCAGGGCATGAGCACCTGGAGGCACACGGAGAGGCTCCTTCTCAGCGGAGGTCATTTTCTGCCTTGTTCCTTCTTGTCCCCAATGGTGCGGAACCACTCCGGCTCATCATTCTCTTTTAATCTGGCCCAGCGAGGAGAAGGACCTAGTGGGACCTGCCTGGCAGGCGAAGCATGCAGATGCTAAACTGCAGGATTAATTCTGCTGGTGGTGGCTTCTGGGTGTCCGCTTCTTTCCCCAGGCTTGGCTGGGTTAACCCATGGTTGTCCAAAATGCTCATTTAATGTGTCAGATTAGCAGTCTGACTCTCTTGGCAGGAAGTGTCACACGGTTGATGCTTTTGAAATGAAAAAAAAAAAATCTATATTTAAACACTGGAGCCTTGAAGTTTGATCAGCGCCTTTGTCTCCCGAGGGCAAGAGTCCTGAGATGATGAGAAATGGAATGATGTGTGTGCTTTCCTAAGCACCAGGGGAGGTTGGTGACCATGCCCAGCAGTCAAAAGGAAAGGCAGTGCCTAGGAATAATATCCCCACTTAGGGGGACTGATTTGTCAATAGGAATACGGCTTCAGAAAGCACTTAGATGGCTCTTCCCCAGCCCTGATACTGCCACACTTCATGCCACACACAGCACCACACACACACACACACACACACACGCACACACACACACAGACCACTCATCGTCATTTCATTAGATTTTTGCTTTGCTTTGTGTACTATCTTCCTTGTCCCCAAAAGTCAAGACGCAAATTTACAATTTGACTCTGCCTTCATGAAACCTTGCCAGTACTGTTGCATTTTTTTTTTTTAGTTGTTGTTGTGGGAAAGTTTACGACTGAGTGTCTGCAAGCAACAGTACTTTTGAAAGGGGCCTTAAATATTAAACTCATTTCAAGTGTGACTTGAGACTCAGGCAGACTGCAGGAGTGGTGACAATTTATTACTCTTCTGAAGCCCTAAAGCAGAATAAATATAGATTTGCCACTGATAATATGAGAACAACAGATCAATTTGATTTTAAGTAAATCCTTTCCCCCAAAAGCCAGAATGTGATTAATCCATTGAGGCTTTCTGGAAACATGGGGAACTAATTGAAATAGAGACAAGTTCCTCTTCTCACACTGTTAAATGTACCAAGCTAAAAAAGGGAATATTTTGAACTTTTTTTTTTTTTTTTGCAGACTGATTATTTTTTTCAACAATTGGGTATCTTTTAGCTCAGGTGTCTTGTGCCTACATTTAAGATAGTTAGGAAACCAGAGATAATCTAGTCATTGTGTATGCAGAAAAAAAAAACAGTAACATGCAATAGTCTCACAGTGGAATTCTGCAGCTTTGTATCTAGCACTGGCCCCAGACTCTGGGCAGAGATAGTTGTTTGTAATGACTCTCAAGGACCCAGTAACCCTCATGCAATTTATTCTCTGTGTGTCCTAAGGACAGAGAAGCCCTACAAATTCCAGAGAGGTACAGTAGTGCTTTAGTGCCATGAAAACCTTACTATCACTTTGAGTTTGCTGTCTGCTTCTTGCTCTGTGTCTCAGAGAACTTTTGAAACATTTATGTATTTCACAAATATTTGTGACTAGTGCAGATCCATTCAGTTTAACACGGGAGGGCTGAGAGAAAGAGAAGGAAGAGACATATGCAGCAGTACTAGGAAAGCCACAACCAAGATGATCTGGACATAAAACATCCCTGCAGTCACCTAATACATCATGCGCCCAAGTACTTGAGGTCATAAAATCCTTGTGGCCACCAACATTTTGAAGTTTACAGAGAGCTTCTACAGAAAGTCTCTAATTTGATGCTTGAAGAATTCTGTTAAGTACTTGATATCCATTTTCAGGCAAGCCTTAAGTTCTGAGTGATCTCTCCAAGAGTCCCTGATACCCATTTTCAGGTGAACAGTCTAAGGAACATTAAGTGACGTTATTGTGTCAACAGTACATTGGTATATCTGCTATTTCTTTTTAAATTTTGTTTGTTTGTTTGTTTATTTATTTGACAGCGACAGAGAGAAGGAGGCAGAGAGAGAAAGAGAGAGAGAGAATGGGCACACCAGAGCTTCCAGCCTCTGTAAACGAACTCCAGATGCATGCACCCCCTTGTGCATCTGGCTAACGTGGGTCCTGGGGAATTGAGCCTCGAGCCGGGGTCCTTAGGCTTCACAGGCAAGCGCTTAACCACTAAGCCATCTCTCCAGCCCAATATCTGCTATTTCTGAGCCTAGGGTCAAGCTCTGCTTAACCACTGCCCAGTGCTTTTTTGCCTTAAGTTTGAACTCCTTAGTATAGTTGATGTGGAGAATTGAAAGTCTGCTTGTGTCTCTTTAGAAAGTACTTACTGTTACAAAGAAAATTTTTTCCTTTTTTTGGCTAGGAAACAAAAAGAATATTTTAGCATTTAGTTGTAGTGACATTCATGGGCAGATAGTTAATTCACCACTTTTCTCAGGAATTGCCATTCTTCTACTTATTTTAAGTAATAATGATTGCAGTGATATAAACTCCTCTAAGTCAAAGGATTGAAGAACGTTCATAGAATGGCTAAGCTTTCATATTTAGACCTGAATTTTACTCTAGAGAATTTGATAAACATTCTTTTATAGGTCTATTCTCAAGAGTTAAGTGGGTATTTCTGAAAGAGCCACGAAGTTCTGATTCTATTCATGTGAAAAAAGAGAAATGATTTATGCACAACTGCATATAAATGATATGTGCACTATATTCCTGTGTGTCCTGGAAGCTCTATTGCTTTTTAATATTGCTTAATAAAATTGAATATGAGTTTTTTTAAAGGCCTTACTTTGCTTTGCAAAATAAATAAGAGGTCCAGCTGGCTTTTGTTCTGCTATAAATTTCATCATAACTTCAGGAAAGTTTTCCTGAATCATGTTGCTGCCCATTCTTGTAGGGTGAGATATGGAATGAACAGTTGGCTTTTCTTTTAATCCCTTAACCATGGAATTCTTCAAGTGAAAAAAGTAATCTCAGGAAAGGGCTGCAGGAATGTGCTTTGGCTGTTACCAGGAAGGGAGTGCCAGTGAAAATGTTGACTAATGATTTTTCCCAGTGAGTTATGAGCCTATAATCAAGCTTTATCAGTCAGCTGCTCCATCAAATCTAGTTAACTAACAATTTTCACCACTATTAATCCTGAGCTCAGGTTCAGTGCTTTAGATTAAAGCTCTGACCCATGTAGAAGAAATAAAATACTGAAAGTTAGTCCGCTTTGAGGAAGATTCTGGCTTAAGATATTGACAAGGCTGGGCTTTCATAGGCCAACAATTCAGAGAAATGTATGGACCCTGTATTAACTTCCAGTGACCTGTGTGCTTTGAAATCTTCACTTCACTAACATTTGTTAGAAGTAGTTGGGATAGATCATGCTGCTTAAGTGAGTGGTGAAATTGGACAGCAGGTCCTAAATCATAGACTGCCTGCTCCTCTCGCATTCAGAGGGTGTGGCGGGTGCACAACCCAGAAATGGCAAGCCACATGACTGAGACAATAGCTTTACCTTGCTGGGATAAAACAAACCCAGAGACATAGGTTGTGGTTTTGTCTTGTTGACATTGTGAGAGCAGCTCAGGTATGAATTCCCTACCTGTCTTTCAAAGCATCCTTTAAGTGCACCTGTTCCATAACTGTTCTCTGATGTTTCCTCAATTGTAATCTCTTACTCCTCTGATGTTACATCAAATGAGATAGATAAATGAATATATCTCCAATTCCATTTATCATGCTCACATTTCATTATGATTATAGCATTAGATGTTCTCTTTGTGCTTTCAGACTTGAAGGAACATTTGCTTTGCAATTATTTTGAAATATTTAAAGCACTTGTACTTTATATATAACAAGTTCTGAATATGTGGCTGCTATCACTGGGTTTTCTTGAAAACTAAAGTCATTACCAATCCTTCAAAATAAATACAGAAAGCTCAGTAAATAATATTAGAAAATAGTTCTGTATCAAGTGAGATATAATTATAAAATCAGTTCTTAAAGACAAATTTAACTTTTTATAAGTGGTAGTTAGAATGTAAATTGTCCCCTACTGCCTCATGTGTTTGTGACTAAGCTTCATACTCTATTCCCAGCTGGTGGACCACTTGGCAGGTGGAGCTTGCTAGAGGAGGTGTGGCGCTGGGGCAAGCCATGGGATTTGCCAGGGCTAGCTCCCTGGGAACTACTTCCTTCCCCTACTACTGTGCTTGTGCTATGCTTTCTCTGCCATGATAAAGTTTCCTCTTGAAACTGCAAGCGGAAATAAGCCTTTTCCTCCCATGACTGCTTCCTGTGAACTGTTTTGTCCCAGCAAAGAGAAGGGCATGTCAACATTATATGTTCTTATTTTAAAACAGCATGCAAATTATTGTGGAAGGAAATTTCTGAAGTTAAAATTTATGAATGGATCATTTATATTTCTTTTATGCCATATTTTTATATTTTTACCCACAGTCTTAAGACTTTAGTCAAAAATGCACAACAGAGATAAATCTTTGAAAAACTGTACCTTTTACTAAAAATAAATTTTGTAATGAAATAACAAAATGAAAATCTAAAGACTATATCAGTTATCAGAAGAAATATCTGAACCTGCAAGAGGAAGTCTCGTAGTGTTGATAAGGAATTAGAGGTGAATTATCTGACTTTCTTTGTATAATTTTCTACAGTCCTAAATTCAGTCTAGTGTTAACAAACTACTTGAAAGTCTCAGTGACTCATGCAAACGCCATGACTATATCTGTGTGCCACATTCTTCTTATTGGAGAACCAACATGAGTAAGTAGTCCCTAACTCACTATTTGTTTATTTCACAGGACCTTATGGTATAATATATTGCTTTTATTTAAGTGAGATAAATCTGTGTGAATCAGGCACACTCCTTCAACAAGGCAGTGAATTGGTCCTTTATAGGTCAGTAGTGAAAGATGCAGCCTAGGGATTGGCAGATGTGTAAAATGGGACTGCTGACATCAGCTACAAAGGATATTTGTTTACTAGAGTGAGACTGTCATTGACTAGATGACGTTTGGAGCATGTTTCCCACAACGGTCCATTCTCTACTGGGTGACTTTGCAAGGCAAGAGCTGTCATTGTCTGGCTGATGTTCCTGAGCAGCTCTGGTGATTATGATTGCCATGGCTACAGAACTGTCACTGATAGATCACATAGGTTGAAAGAATTCTGCTGCTCACTTGTTAGTTCGTATTCTGAACCATGGTTTTCTAAGAGTTTAAAGCTTTTGGCACAATGTGGAGGGTTTCACAGCTTCTGTTTGGATATGACAGATGTCACTTCCATTTACATTTTATTGTTCACAGAAAGTCATGGAGATAGGCTTAACAACAATGGAGAGGGGAAGTATAACCTGCCATGAAGGGCAGTAAATATGTAAAGAATCATGGAATCTACTATGTAGGTAGAGGTTAGGACACCAAGAGAAACATAGCAAACTCATATTAATAGAAAGGGTGCAATGCCTCTTTTAAAATATAGTCAAGTTCTATCTCCACCTTGCCAGGACTGGGCTCTCTGCCATGCTCAGTTTTTACATGGGTGCTAGGCACCTGAAATCAGGTGCTCATGTTTGTGGCCCATGCAGTTTACCAACTAGGCCAATTATCCATCCCTTAATTTTGTTTATTTTTAACTTTATATTAATCAAATCTCCAAAGTGAGTTTAATTTATTTATTTGAGAGAGAGAGAGAGAATGGGCATACCAGGGCTTCTAGCCACTGCAAACAAACTCCAGAAGCATGCACCACGACCTTGCGCATCTGGCTTACGTGGGTCCAGGGGAATGGAACCTAGATCCTTTGGCTTTGCAGGTAAGAGACTTAAAGGCTAAGCCATCTCTCCAGCCTTAGGGTTTATTTTTATTTATATATTTTTTAAAGCATCTTAGAGAGTGCTTTCCTAAGCTATTGCTCAATAGTTGAAAACCTTTACTTTCTTATTGCAATGAAAGTCAACCAATATGGCATAGATGTCTAGAGGAGCTCAGTATTTCCATTACTTGCCAGAGAGAGGAAGCTGAGATTTGTTTCAGGTCTCTCTGTGTGTGCTTTACATGACAATCTGTTGAGCAGGGCAAACTGTCCTCCTTGTTTACCTCTCTCTTCTCTTTTGCTATAGTTTCTCCTTACCTCCATCAAGTAACTCAAATGAGCTACATGTAGGCAATGAGAAAATGCTATTCAATCATGGTTGACGAGCTGACAAGATTTGTTTACATTGAGTGGACTGTATTATCTGATCTTTTAAAATGTTTGTACTTTGAGACATATTCCTGAGTTTCATTTTACAATATATTTTTGTTTGTTTGTTTGTTTGCTTGCTTGCTTTTGAGGTAGGGTCTCACTCTAGGCCAGGCTGATCTGGAACTCACTCTGTAGTTCCAGGCTTGCCTTGAACTCACAGAAATCATCATAACTCTGCTTCTCAAGTGCTGGGATTTAAGATATGTGCCACCATACCCAGCCTCATTTCGCAATAATATATTTGTGAAAATAATTTCTTTCCCTTATTAAATGTTTGTTATAGACTCCTAAATTTATGTACAAACCTAAAGTTATTTCTAGTCTTACAGGCATGCATTATAAGAAAGTATATGCTTATATGTAACAGTGATGATGATAGCTGACACTTATCGTCTACTATGCATCAGGCTACATTTTGCATCTATCAGTTCCTTTAATGCTTGTCACAGTGATGCAGATGAGCTATGCAATCTCTATTTTTCAGATGTAGTTTGTACATCAGTACATTGTAAACTGGAATTCAAACCCAAGTAGTTGAGCTCCTACGCAGCACATTCAACCGATAGCCCTCTGTCTTTCACAGAAATAAATATGCATTGACCTGTGTGTACAAGTGTTCATATATATATATGAGTGTAAATCCCCCTCCACATGTTTTATGCTAATGGAAAGACAGAGGGAAATATGAAGGATCAATCCATCCTTTTGTCTGAAGAGGGATCAGTGCTGTATGACTAGATCAGTATTTCTGTGTCGTTGCCTGCAACTCTGACACATAAGCCAGCACTTAACAAACAGGGTGGCAGGATTACTCAGCTTTATCTGATTTCAATCAATATTGCCTTAATGACAGCTGTGTGTCTGACATAAGGCAACTTCTCCACCCCTTTTGACCATGCCTGCCTCCTGCGTTATTGTGGACTGCTTCTCTATGGTACACACATTGCTGAACAATCTCTTTTTTGCTTGATGTGCTGCTAATACTCCAGACACCACTATGCAAGGTTTAAATTACCCAATGTCAATAAAATACTCACTTCCTGCATCAAGCCATGTGGGGAAGAAACACGCTTCACTTCCACTTATTGGTGGATATGATATATTGACTCTATAAACATGGTACCCAGCATGAAAAAACATACTTTTCAGGTAAACAGACTATTTTATTATCTTCATTTTTCTTCCCTGCATATTTTTTCTCAAGAACATATGAAATATGTGTTGTTATTGCCTCACCTGGCACTTTCAGGTTGGTTTCCTTTAGGATGAACAGGTTTTAGATTTTTCAAGCAGAGCAACAAAAGGAACCCTGTGAAACCTGCCTTGTGAAACTGCCCGAGGGGATGGAACAAAGTCAGTTTCCTGGTAGAGGTGGTCTTTAACTAAAGGTCAAATAAAATTGTACTGAAAGCTTTGAGATTAGCTCCAAGTGGTTGTTTTAGGTTGGGGTGGGTATGGGGGAGTCACCTTGTGAGAATGAGAGAAAGAAAAATAATATTCTAAAGCCAAGGACCTTATTGCTACTCTACTTTTCTGCTCATCATTTTTTTAAAAAAATATTTATTTACTTATGAGAGAGAGAGGGAGAGAGAGAGAGAGAGAGAGAGAAAGAAAGTGGCGGGGGGAATGGGCATGGCAGGACATCCAGATACATGTGCCATGTGCATGTGCTGGCTTATGTGGGTCCTGGAGAATTGAGCCTGAGTCCTTTGGCTTTTCAGGCAAGTGCCTTTACCTTAAGTCATCTCTCCAGCCTCTGCTCATCATTTTAAAGAAATACAAAATGCTGACTTGCTTGTGACTCAGTTTTCTCTTCCTTGGGCTAAACAAAGCTGTGGACTAGGGAATTTATGTCTGTATGGGTGATAGAATACATGCCCTCACAAATGTGCTACATTGGTATAAGATTTTATTATTTATTATCAGATTATTTTAAGCTAGTGGTACTTCTAAAACAGCAAAAAAAGGCATTATGACCTCTTCTTTTCTTTCTAATAGTAGGAAATCATGGAAGATAACCTGCCTGTTCCAAGGGACAAAAGGGAAGCATAACCCAGAGAATTCTGCATAAATGGATCTTATTTAAGTTATTATTATCTTTCTCTACCTTTCTCCCATATGATATAGTTATTTTTCCTACACTTACCTCTGTTGTTCAACCTAATACCAAAGCATTTGCTTTTGTTTCTTTGGGTCTTCATTTCCTTATGAAAGATCTGATATCACATAAAACATACATACATTTCTCCTTTAAATATATCTTATGTCAATTTAATTTTCCAGCACAGCATGAACTATAGGAATTTAAAAGTTTGCTACCTCTACTATAAAAATTTGGGAAGAAATGAAATGTGCATCCTAACCTGTTTTAACAGGTTATCACAACTTGGGTAGCTGACTCTAACAATCATTGCCACATAGCTCTAGAGGCTAAATGTCCAATGTACTGTACTCATAGGGCTACACTATTTGGTGGTCCTGGAAAGTGAGCCTCTCTTACTCCTCCCTGGCTTCTCGTACTTACTGGAGATATTTGGTATGCCTAGGCTTGTAGCTGTATCACTCTGATTTCTGCCTTCAGAATCGCATGGCCTTCATTACTATGAGTATCTCTGAGTCCCAAGTTACCTCTTATACAGGTACGAGTACTTGAATTTGTACACACCCCTTATTTAGTATGATTTCATCTTAACTTGATGATGTCTGCAATTATTTAAGATACTGGGATTAATACTTGAACAATATTGTCTTCAAGGGACATAACATTCCCTATATCAAAGGGTCAGGCTACTCTGTGGAAAAAGCACTAGGTTTTTGGAACACAGGTCTTACCAAGCACCAGCCCTGATGGGGTGGGGAGTTTGATCTCTCCATTGTTCCCTTCAACCTCGCTGCACATTATCTTTAAGGTGGGTAATTAGCGTTTGTACCAATCGATTGAATGCTTTGGAAATTCAGCTTTCAGAAAACACTGCTAGTTTACCCTCCCAAGCTGACTGTCAATCCTAAGCCCTCAACTATAGAAATAATGAAGTCATTGACATGTAATCAGTAGGGTTTTATGTACCAACTTTAGTACTTTCCAGCTATGCTACCTTAAGATCTTGTTCTCTCTCTATCTCTGTGTGTGTGTGTGTTTCCATGCATGCATGCACATTGCTTTCCATCTTATTTAGTGAGATCGGTTCTCTCATTGAACCCAGAGCTCATTGATTTGACTAGTCTGGTTATTCACCTTGCCCTGTGGATCTGCCTGTTCCCACCTCCTAAGTGCTGAGATTGTAGGTCCACACCACCCTACCCGGCCTTCACATGGGTACTAGATTTGAACTCAGCTCCTTATGCTTATGCAGTGAGAGCTTTACTGACTGAGTTTTCATCCAAATTCAAGTTCTTCTTCCTAAATAATAGGATAGGGAATGGAATATTCCTTTTGCTTTAGAATTTGCAACTCTATTTTACAGAGTTCAAAAGGCTTGAATAAAATTCTTACTTAAAGATGGACATGCTGTCACACACCCATAATCCATCAGTACTCCGGAGGCTGAAGTATGAGAACCATAAGTTCAAGTCTAGTCTGGAATACATAGTAAGATCATGTCTTACAACCTGGGCCAGGGTGATGGAGACGGACACTGAAGATACTCAGTATGCACCACAGCAGAAATCCAGAAGCTGCTGAGAGCTCAACATTAAAGTAGACTTAAAGCATACCCACCATGGCTTGGCTCAGGGAATTGGGCTGAAAGGGGGCAGAAAAAATGTAAGAGCCACAGGGTGAGAGGGAATAGCCAGAGGCACTGCTCCTCTCCCCCCCAACAACTGACTGCTGCTCTGACAACTCATAACCCACAACCCCTTGGTGAATACCAGCAATCCCACTAGGAGGGCTTTCAGTGGAATAGGGGCAGGGAGAAGGGAAATGATGGTATCAACCCTAGATAAATCCATACAAAGTTTCAACTTAATAATAATGATAAAAAAGAAATGCTAATTTAACTGAACTAAAAAAAAAAAAACAAAAGAAATCAAAAAGTACTTTTGGACATTTGCCTTTTTGTCATGAAACTGCCATATCTACTATCCTCATCTCAAAGCCAAGTGGATCCATGGGGCCTTTGTTTTTATAATGATTTAAAATTAAATTTTGACTCATTAAAAAAAGATTCTGTCTCATAAATAGCAGCAGCAAGAGCAACAAAAAGAAAAAAACACCAAAATCTTGACCACTTTCTCTGACCTCTGAGTCTGCATTGCTGTTCCCAGTCACTGACAACATAGGTTCTCATAAACTCCCACCTCATTATACATTATACACATTATGTAATCAGAGGGCAAGAGAAGATAATGGGCGTTAGAGAATTGTCCAGTGTTGTCTTTTAGCGTAATTGAGAATCCTGCCAGCATAGGAAAAACCATTCTAAGGTACCCTTCATCAGGCAGAGATTGGAAAATCACATCAATATTCTCCCATCTTTCTCACATTTTCTGCATGGATTGGCATTCATGCTTGCTTTGGGCAAGCAAATAGAGCAGAAATACAACTTGAGTCTAGACCTTGAGAAGTCTTGCATGTTTCCATTCTCCCTCCATACCCAGCCACCAAGACAACAACAAACCCAAGTGAGTATCTTCATATGGCGTGGAAGAGACCTGAGTGCTCCCTCATTCTGCCACACTTTCCATGACTCACCACCTCCATGCAGGTGAATGAGAGATTTCAGGTTCAGAGCCTCAACTAGATTGACAGGAATGTCCTGCCCGCCCCCCCCCCCCAGACTTGTGATGGCTTATAATGATTGTCAATTTTATAGGACCTAGAATTACTTAGGAAATGAACTTTAGGATGTGCCTGGGAGGGATTGTCTAGATTAGGCTATCTTTGAGGGGGGATTATTTTAATTTAGTTAGTTGAGGAAGGAAAACCTGGAAGACCTGCCTTAACTCTAGGCAGCACCATTCCATGAGCTGGGATCCTGGACTGGATACCAAGGAGCAGCCTTCATCAGAGATGATGTGCATGGCTGTGGGCTGAGCGTGACCAGCAGATTCTTGTGACTTCTACCATGCCACTCTCCTTGTACTGAACTCTAATCTCAAACTATAAGCCAAAATACACCTTTCCTTAAGTTTCTTTGGCCAGTTATTTTGTCATAGTGATAAGAACATTAGTTAAAATATTTATGGAAGGACTACATGCTAATATTAAATAACTAAGTTTGGGGACCTTGGATAGGCAGCAATATTAGATGACACAAATATTGATATTAATAATTCCTAAAATATGTTGTATTGATTTTCCCAAAAGATGATAGATGATACATGGAAATAACTATAATCTCTGTTATACATGAGAAAAATATGTGTTAAAATTATCATCTGCAGCAATTTGGAATGTAGCAACCATTCCTTATGCATGTTTAGACTTGATCAAGATGGTTTCCACATAAATGTTTTAAAAAGTGACATCTGGTTGCTGCATATGATAAGGACACCTAAAGAAAGAGATGAGTTAAAGAAAGAACTGGCCAGCCTGCACACAAAATCTGGGGGTGGCATAGAGGGCTTTCTTTGTTAGAATATAAAACTGTTTCTCATCTTCAGTTTCTTTTGCCAGGATCATGTTCTCAAAGTACAGTGAAAGCTGGAGACAAACTAGAATAAGACTGTGAGAGCTTTTGCTAATTTTTTAAATTAATTAATTAAATTTATTTTTGGTAGGGAGAGAAACAATAGGCACACCAGGATCTCTAGCCACTGAAAATGAACTCCAGATGCATGTGCCACGTTGTGTGTCTGGCTTTATGTGGGTACTAGGGAATAGAACCCAGATCTTTAGGCTTTGCAAACAAGCACCTTAAATGCTGAGCCATCTCTCCAGTCCACTTTGCCAAAATTTTTAAAATAATGAAAGCCATGCTTAGTGTACCTTCTCAGTTGGATAAAGGGTTTTATATGGGAGGTCTAACTGAAGTTGGATCCCAGTAAAAATGAGTGCCTCCAGAAAGTGGGACTGAAAATGAATTCTGTGGGTGACTTTTCCAACATGAAGTAGATAATAGTCAAGTTCATGGAAAGTCCACGAAGGTTTTAATTGAGCTCTATTGACAGAAGAGCTGCCAAGTTTAATGAAAAGGGATGGACACTGTTTAAATCACAAAAGTTACTCTGTACTCTCCATTTTACTTGAACACAAATCATGTTGAGAGAGCTATGCAGCTGCAAATACAGGACCTTACTTCACAGGGAAGATGTGATTTAAAAAAGGGACATTCTCGACCCAATGTCATAATTTTGTAGTGTTATCTAAGAGGAAAATTGACAATAGAATCATTCCCTGTTAGTAGAACAGGGATGAAATAATGTCTGAACCTAATATGTGGGGTTCTGGCATCATCTTCCCAACAAAACTTCAGAATTGATATTGAGCTGAGCATAAATTATTGTGCACCTCTCAGTCTGCACATTTTTACAAGGGCCACTATTTTTGAATGGGACATTATCCTTCTGTTCTAGGTTCATTTTGCATTTTATTATGGAAGACTTTATTTTTTAGTTGAAAATATCTCTGGGTCATGGAGGAGCTACAGTGTGGCATGATGTAGAGAAAGCTCATAATGCCACAGCTAGGTAAGACTTGTAAATCTTTGGAGGTGTTGAGTATTGTTGGCATATAAATGGATATGATTCACTGAGGCCACAGTGTCCTTATAATAATTTGATTGCACAATTGCCCTCATTTCCTAGTCTCTCATTTTGCTCATATATATATATATATATACATATATATATATATATATATATATATATGTATGAGCAAAATGAGAGACTAGATTATATATATAATCATTATGGAATACTGCTTATATTGTGGGGAAAATGAGTCTATGCCCTTATTTCTGGAATCCAGAATGGCCCTGTGGCTTTTCTCCCAATAATATAGCAGAATACATGGTGTTCCAGTTCTACTCTTATGCTTTAAGTTGTTTGTACATTCTTTTCTCCACTTTTGGACTCTTGTTTCTAAGTGAACATGTGCAGGTTAGCCTGCCAGAAGGGAGACCTACAGAGAAGAGCTGGGTCACCTTCTGGCAGGTTCTATAGCAGAGATGATAGGCTCAGGTCACTTGTCTGCTTGACTCATGTGTGTTAGTGACCCTGGTCCAGATGCAGTGAGCCTTGCTCAGATAAGTAGAGCTCCCTCTATGTTCTATGAACTTAAGAAGGATTACTATTTAAAGAATATTGCATATTATATATATAGCAATACCAAATGAGTAGTTTGTGATTCTATAACAAACTGCCTGAGATTGAATTAAAGATATTTATTTCTCAAAGATCTGTAGATGATGGAGTCCAAGGTCAAGCCAAGTGTAGCTGTGATGTCTAGGGAGTGCTACCCTCTGCATCCAAGATGATGTCTCATTGCTGCATTACTCAGAGGGAACAACTGCTGTGTGCTCACATCGCAGAAGGGACAGAAGGAAACAAGCCCATCCCTCCAAGTCACTTTTGTATCAGCCATAATCCAATTCATAAGAGCTCTACCCGTCTGATCACTTGCCTCCTAAAGGCTTCTCGCTCTATCACTCTGGCAATTAAGGATCAACATGTAAATTCCAGTGTACCTTCAGACCACAGTCCTGCCTAAGGTAGTAAGGGAGAAAGTATTTGACAGAGAGCATTCACAGATCTGAGGACTTTGATGAGAATGAACTATTAGCATGTGTTTCATCATTGGAGTTCTATTTACAAGTGGTTTGTCTCAGGTACTATTTAGAATCTAACCCACTGGTCGGAGTTGAAAGAGTTAGAAAGTTCCATGTTGTAGCTGTATCAACTACTTGCAAGAAGTACACAGTGAATCACTGCTGATGAGTCCACAGAAGAAACTCCACACTGTGGGCCACAGGGTCAGGTCAGTGCTGGTGGATAACACTGACAACCAATATTAGATTGTAACAAGTGAAGAGTCACTCACTCTTTTCATCTCCAATAAGGCAGAAGCAGAAACCAGAAAGAGTCTCAGGACACTCTAAGAGCATATCATTGTAGTTCCTACCTCCTAGTTAGGAGAGAAAAATGAAAAAACATTTTGTAAAACAGAACAGAACAAAACAAAACAAAACAAAACAAAAAACCAACCAACTGAGCCATGTTGGGTTCATTTTTGGTCTGCTTCAGTGATGAGGTGTTGGGGGCCTCTGAGGCTCTGGCTCTCTAGGGAAATTTTGCGGAAGAGGGGGTGGAGAGAATGTCAGAGCCGCATGTTGGGTCATGATATGCAGAGACATTTATCTTACCCATAACTGTGGGCTAACTCCACAATGCATGACCCATATACCTCAACAAGGAGGGGCCAAGGGAAGGGGGTAGGTCACGGATGAGCCTAATAATGGTACCAAACTGACTGTATTTGCCTAATACAGAACTGACTAATAAAGAAAAAAAAAAAAACCCAACCAACTAACCAACCAACCAAACAACCAGCCAAACAACAAAAACAACAACAAACCATTTTGTGTGCATGTGTGCTGTGCATGCATGTGTGTATGTTCACATTTGTGGGCACACTTGTGAATAGGTGCATGTGTATACATGTGCATGTGGAGGTCAGATGTTGATGTCAAGCATTTTCCTTGATTGCTGTCCACTTTACTTACTAATGCATGATCTCCCTTGTGAACCCTGAACAACTCAAACAGCTATTCTACATAGCCACCTTGTCTTTGGGATTGCCTGTCTCTGCATCCCAAGTTCTGGGATTATAGGCAGGTTGCTGCATCTACACAGCATGTATGTTCCTGCTGGGGATCTGATCTCAGGTCCTCACACTTGTGCAGCAAGTGCTCTATCCACTGATCAATGCTCTAGACCCCTGTGTCACATTATTATTTGTCTTTATTTTTATTTTTAGAGAGAGTGACAGTGAGATAGACAGAGAGAGAGAGAAAGAGAGAGAGAGAGAAAGAAAGAGAGAGAGAGAGAAAGAGAGAGAGAGAGAGAGAATGAGAATTGGCATGCCAGGGCCTCAGCAACTGCAATCAAACTCCAAATGCTTGTGCCACCTACTGGTCATGTATGACCTTGCACTGGTCTCACCTTTGTGTGTCTGGCTTACATAGGACCTGTAGAAAGATTGAACATGGGTCCTCCAGCCCCTGTCACAGTTTTTTGGCTTTTCGAGGTAGGGTCTCACTTTAGCTCAGGCTGACCTGGAATTCACTCTGTAGTCTCAGGGTGGCCTTGAATTCATGGCGATCCTCCTACCTCTGCCTCCCGAGTGCTGGGGTTAAAGGTGTGTGCCACCACACCCGGCTCCTGTGTAACATTTTTTATGGACAAAAGTGACTCTGCATTTATGTGATCAACCTAAAGATCCTTCATGAGAAGAAAGGATCTGACAAGTATTAGAGGAAATAAAGCTGCTTCAATTGCCTATCTGAGCAAGTTAAAATTATTCAGTAGAATAACTATAAATAGCTATCAACAGTATTCATTTGCATCTGTGTTTTACAGTTTATGAAAAATTGCAAACATGTTAGCATATATTTGTGAATAAAAACACAAAACATTAAATATTTTCTAAACTGTAGTTCTACAAAAATGAAAGATTATGCCAATTATATTTTCAACTATTTGTTTCCATATATACCATTATTTTATTAATAGAGTTACAAAATATTTAAGCTACCTTCATATGCTCCAAAATTGAATGATTCAGTTCTTACTTTCTCTTGTATTTTTCCATGGCTGATTGGAATTGTGTTGGTCAATCTTTATTGTCAACTTGACTGTACTTAGAATCACCATGGAACATACCTCTGAGTATGTGTATAAACGTTTTGTCATGAAGGTTTAATGGAGGAGAGGAAATGGGCTGAAGTTCCAGTGTTAATAAAAAGGCAATAAGTTGAGAACTGGCATTCATCTTTTCTGTTTTCTGACTACAGAGTCAATGTGACCAGCTGCCTCATGTTTTCATCACCTTCTCTGACATGGTGGGCTGTATCCTCAAACTGTAAACTAAAAGAAAATTTCCCCATGAATTTGGTCACAGCAACAAGAAAGTAACTTATACAACAGACAAGAGACACAGAGAGAGAGAGAGAGAGAGAGAGAGAGAGAGAGAGAGAGAGAGAATATTCTTGACTATCTTCAGAATTTATGTTAGTCATACAAAATACTATATACAAATCTTAGAGTCAACTTCAATGCAGAGATTTTCAACCTTGGGAATGGAATTGAAATCTCAATATTCACATATTGTCTACTTTGTGGAGATTTTACGCCTTACCCATTGTATATTTTGTATTGGTTTTATGTTGTACTTACATTTGTTTTGCTCTTCATGTCAGTAGTGATCTCCAAAGGAAAAAATACCAATGGCACCTGTGCAAGCACACACATGTGTGTATTTATCTTAAGGAATTGGCTCATGCAGATATGGAAACTGCAAAGTATAAAACCTTCAGGGTGGGATGACTTGGTACAGAGCCTTAGAAAAGCTGATGAGGCTGTTCAGTACTGAAGGCCATTTGCTGGCAGAAGTCCCTCTGGCTGTCAGTCTTTTGTTCTAGTTATTCATTCAACTGACTGGATGAAGCTCATACTATGGGTGCAAACTGTTGTCCTCAAAAATCCACTAATTAGAATGTAAATGTCATCTAAAAGCACTCTGCCGGAAACATTATGAATTAATGATTGACATAGCCAGGCCTATGTATAAAACCACATTTGGGGCGTATGTGCAGTATGTATGTGTTTGTAGATTGGGTAATAGATTTTTCTAGAAATTGTAGAGTCACCTCCACCAATTTCTTCTCAAAGCTTTTGGGGTGATTTCTTTGCCTTCTCCTCTCCTTGAATTAAGAATCCAGCCATTCTTTTACGATAATAGATAGAGAAAAATGTTGATATCCTACTACTGGTCCTAACCCTTATTTGGATTCTTTCTCTATTCTCTCTCTCTCTCTTTCTACACATACACACACACACACACACACACACACACACACACACACACACACATCTATCTATATATTAATCTGTCTATCTATCATCTCTCTATATATAGTTTGTTTATTTAATAGAGGGACAGAGACAGTGGGTGCACCAGGACCCTCCAGCTTCTGCAAAGAACTCCAGATGCATGTGCCGCCTTGCATATCTGGCTTTACATGGGTACTGGGGAATCAAACCTGGGGCCTTTGGCTTCGCTGGCAAGTGCCTTAACTGCTAAGCAATCTCTCAAGTCCATGTTTGTCTATTTTCATTGTACATTAATCTATATGGATAAAACTTGTATATTCAGGTTTCATAGTGGGTATGATATTATTCAGTTCAAATCATTTAAGTATAAATAAAATATTGATTTTTCCAAAGCTCCATTACTCACATTTACTTACTTATTCAACAAGGGCTAAATGTCATGGGTCTCCTGTGAGCTAGTCATCCCTGAGACAAAGTCATAATCATGCATCTGGCCTATTAAGAATGTCTTATTCTTATAGCCTAATATCATACTTAATAAATGTGCCTGGACTATTTCTAACCCCAAGCATTATCGCCTTCCATCAGCAATTCATGTCTTAAATATTTCTGTTATTTTTGTCTTCCTGAATAGGTCATTAAAAACTTCCATCCTCTCTGTCCATACCTCCTCTACCCCTTCTTTTACTCCTCACCACAATAACATTCTTTCAATCACTGTGCTATAGTCCTCCATCTTCAGTCCAATGGATATGACTTAGTTTACTCACCCAAAATTCTGTTTAGTCATAATATATTATTGGTTGCTGAAATATTATATTTTCTCTCCACGAAACAAAATTTTGCTTAAACAAGAAAGGTGAAACATAACATGACCTTCAGAGTCTTCACACTCTGATCCCTTTAGCTCTCTGAGTTCTCTTATAGTATCCCAAATACCAACACTGTAATCCAACAAAGATAAATTTCTTACTCTTTCCCCAGATAACTTGCCTGTGCTACATAGCCTTTGTTCAGAATTGTCCTTCCTACCCAATCTTTCCTGCCCTTGTCCCCCATTCAGGATCTAACAGACTTCAAATCTGAAACGGATGCTCTCTAAATTTTTATAGGCTCCTTTTGTAACTGCTCCCACTATGTCAATCTGAGATACTGATCTCTGTACAAATGGAGCCTCTTAGTCATCATCAGATTTTTATTGTTAAATAAAGATGACATCTAACAAGTAATTATTTATAACCTATCTCTTTGAGAAGGATTTGTAGACACGTCCTACGTGTGTATTTTTACATCGTGCAATGCATTTTGACATACATCCTCTCATTTGATCTTCCCAACAACCTTGTCAGGTAGGCAATTGAGATTTTATCTTGTTTCGAAACTTAAAAATGAGAATAGTGAGGCTCAGAGAGATCAGGACCCAAAGGGTTTACAAAATAGCCTCCGGTCAGGAGACTGGTAATGACAGTGCTCAGAAAAGAGGTCTTTTGACTTCTTTTTCCATGAACCTACTGCATGATTCAGGACTAATATATGGCATATGGACATGGAAGTACTTTATAACTGGAATAGAAATTATACCAATATAATGTTTTAATTTATATTTTGATATGTTTTCTATTTTAGCAGCAGGAAAACATGTTATATTTTTAGTATTTATTTGCTCTCACATTTTTGTTTTGGAATTATTATGTACCTTGAAGAAGCCATTTAAAGAGAAATATGTGCTTTTGGCTAAACAGAGTTAACAGTTAAGTGAAAACAAACAAGTAAAAGGATAAATCCAGTACAATATAATAACATTCAGAATTGAAGGATTAATCTCTGTGGTACTGGTGGGAAAATAAAATAGGTCTAAATTTCTGTCAATATGTTTTCTATCTACAAATCTATACATTTTTACTGTTAGGGAGGTATAACAGGAAGCAGGATAAGAAAGCAGTGAAACAAAGAACAGACTAAATTGTTCCTCAAAGCAGAATGTTCACAGAATAAATCCCTCCTTTTGTGTCATGCACTGTACTGGGCTCTCTGGCCTAAGTAATCATTTAAAGCCTGCTGTGAAATATCATGATTATTTCCACTGAAACCAAAAGCCATGGAAGCTAAAGAATGTTCCCAGAGTCAATCCATATAATGTCAAATCCATATAAATGTTGACAAATCATACCATTGAGTCAAATGCTGGCTGAAAATGTGTTGAATGAAGCATCTGAATTGAAAAGAAAAAGGCCAGGTTTTCAACTATTTATTTATCTATCAGCTATCTGTTAATTTATTTTGGAGACAGAGTCTTGTGGCCCAGGTGGTCTTGGAACTCACTATATAGCCCAGATGGCCTCAAAATTGTGGATTATCTTCCTGTCTTAGACCCCTGAGTACTGGAATTATAGGTGTGAATTATCATGCCTAGTGTCACTTTTTAATTCCAAGTACAATCTTTTTTTTTTTTTTTTTTTTTGAGGTAGGATGTCACTCTAGTCTAGGCTGACCTGGAATTCACCTACCTCTGCCTCCTGAGTGCTGGCATTAAAGGTGTGCACCACCATGCCAGGCTAAACTAAGAACAGTCTTTCAATACTGCTGAAATATTAACAACCTCAAGTCCATTTTGGCACAATATAGTTTTAGCTTGACTGAGTGAGAAAAGAACATATCTATCTTAGCAAATACACCAAACATCTAGCAAAGCTTTGTTTTGTGATATTACTATTTTAAAACATTGTAAGAACTTCTGCATACTTATTAAAGCTATAGTTATTGTACTTTGAGAGTTCAATCAGCCAGTGATAATTGAATAATAAGACATATTTTTGCTAATAATACATTTTTGCAATGCTTAAGTGTTCAGCTGCCACCGGCAATCTGGTGAGGGTAGAATGAATACTATGTAACTGAAATATAAAGATATCTGCAGTAGGATTAGCTAGAGGTGATGCTCACCTACAAAATTACATATTAGAACTCTCTAGTCTGTCAAATAGTTAAGTAACAAATCAAGCAAGAGTGTTTTTTGTCAGCCTCTTATTTGGAACCAGATGTACCCTAGACTTTGTCACCATCTGTATATTTAATCTTAGATATGAAAACATCATATTAATTATAACTGCACTATTAATTACAGCAGATTGTACAGGACAAGAAATTGTAAATATATTTTCAGTGCAGGCAGCATTCTTAGTAGGACTATCATTGTCACGATTAGCTGGACCATGCTTTTGTAGTGCATCTAGGGCCAAATTCATCTCTTCAGAGAGTTTGGAGGTACTTCAATCATTAGAAAAGTCACAGTCCCTTTGTTGCAATAATTTTTCTTTTTATAATAAAGTTTTTGTTATGGAAGAAAAATGACTTGGCTGTAATTGGTTTCTACTAGATTCTTTTATGCATGCACCTGTCCTCCTACCTGCATGTCTCTAAGATTTAAGGTGCAATATTGGCTCAGGCTCATGATGGTATTTGTGATGCACTATGGACTGAATTGAAATCCTTTGAACTCATTTAGGCTGTGACATTTTATGGCAGATTAATTAAAATGATTCGTAGTTACTTTAGCCTCAGTGGGAGAAGTGAAAAGGATTGTAATGTGAAATTCTCTCTTTGTCTGCCTCCATCTCCTGCCTGATTACTCTAGCAATTTCTCTATTGCCCTGGTTCTAAGCTATTTAGCAAAGATATTTGTGTTGCACACATAGGCAATTTTACTTTAATGAGCAAAGTTTAAACCTTTGCAATTCCAGGTGTATGTGACTCAGTACGTAGTCTTCCACGGATTCCAACGCTGGGAATTGCCTGGGAATGGAATGTTGCAAATGCATGAGGCTCCGTTGTGAAGGCTTGTTCCTGATGCGCTTCAGCCAGATCTGCTTGGGAAATGAAAATGAAGACAGCCTCATGTCATAATATCGAGAGGCTAAGAAACTGATTCCAGGGAGCAATTTCTTTCAAGACAGTTCAGATTCATAGCGGGTAACCTGAAGCTCTTCAACTAGCTTATCTCACACAGGCTATTCCTTCACAACATACATGAATCAGAAATGACAATCACCACCTATTTCATCATCCATGAACATTTTGGTTCTAACTACAATCATTTTCAAAGGTTTTGTCTATTTTAGGCAATCCACACAACCCGTGAAATATGCCTAATAGAATATCATATTAAATGAGGTGAACAGGAAATTTAGGTCTTGGTTAGTTCTTTAGCTGATTTTTCAGTTATTTTCCTTCAAAAAGTTTTCCTGGTTATCTCCTCTCTAGATTTCTGCTGCCATTTGATTATTTTGCTGTGCATTAACTGTGGTAGAAAACTGAAATTAGTTAATGCTCATACTTGTTAACAGTTCTAATAAAAGATATGCTAAAAGAAGCGAAATCAGAGCTGAAAGAAAATTAGAAAATAGTCAACTTAGTTTCTCCATTTTGATATGCATTTTAGACATAGATATTGTGTGAATACCCTAAAGTGCTAGGAAAGATATTAATAAGTAATGAATAAAGCAAAATTTGATATAATAGAAACTTTTTGTTTATAATATCCTTACCAAAACTTGAGAGTCAAGTAGTTCTTTTGTGACACAGATGAGTGACCGCATTTCATCCATTTCTATGGCTCACTTCTGATGAAACCTGGAGTAATGACTGTTCTTAGTTCATAGACATAGTACTGCTCTGCTCCTCTTAATGGCTTATTGATGAAACATTTTTGAAGGGTTTTGATGGGCCTAGAAGTCAAGACTTTTGATTCCAATCGAAATTGTTTCCTTTATACTTCACTATCCTTAAGAATTCAAAGTTACAAAGAATTCCTGAAGTATCCTTTGGAGCTGTATTTACTTAAGTTTCATCTCATTCTTATCATCTCTTTACAAAGCGTAGACTTTTATAAGGATGTTTTTGTGCACCAGACTTTAATCTACCAATTGACTATATTTGCACACCTTCAGATCACTGCTAATCATATTCTATAACTTCTTGGGACCTCAGATTTAGATGAAATTATACACAGTCTAATTTGATGACCTCTGTCCAAGAGATAGAAAGGAGTTCAACAGCCAGGGGCAGGTGTCAGGTCTCCCTCAGTCCATTCCTGTGATAGTTGTACTTGTCAGACCGGGGTGCTCATTGGCTTTCTCTCAGTTGCAGGCTTCTAAATGCTGACCTTTTATAGTGTTCATTTGGTAGCCTTTTTTGTATTGAGAATTTTAATACATGAACATACTGTAATTTAATCATATTTCTATCCTATTACCCTCTTTTGCTTCCCCCTCCCTCACCCCATTCCCTACAGTGCTGTTCTTTCCAAGTTGTCCTTTTTCTGTATTAATGTCCCATTGTTTTTATCCTCTTCGGTCCTCTATGTAAAAATATTGATGGCCTCCGAATTGTGCAGGTTTTGTGGGGGTAATGACAATCCCTGTGAGGTCATGAGTGCACCAGTAGGTTCATGACTGGAGAATAGTGCCCCAAAATACTCCTTCCCATCCTATAGCTCTTACATTCTTTTCACCCCCATCTTCCTCAGTGCTCCCTGAGGAACATTTGAGGACATGATGGAGATGTCTCCCTTTAGGTTGAGCTCTCAACAGTCCCTGATTTTCAGCTTGAGTGAGTTGTGAGTCTTCTCAGTATTTACCACCATCTCCATGTGGAAGCATCTCTGGTTAGCAGTGAGAACAGAACTCATATTCTTTCTACTACCTGCTCCGCAGTGTTCCCTGGGCCCTGGGAGATCGTATGCAGTGACTTCTAGTTCAGTCCTAAGCACTTAGCTTTGTCTTCTTCTTGTTCCTTTGATGAGTCTTGTGCCTCTCCAGTATCCTCTGTAAAAAGACCATTCTTTATTGACTCCCACTCTTCAGTGTTCTGGACTGGTGATCCTGGTAAGATTCATTCTCTTCCTCTCATTGTTTTCACAGATGGCTCTTTTAAAAGAGAAACTTCACACACAACAAATTAATAAGAGTTTATTTGAGCAAAGTGTGTTAAATAAACTGTGCAGAATTTCAAAGCTGACAAAACTTCAGAGAGCTCTGCTGTAGCAGTATGAGTACTGGGCTTCCACAGGCAGAATATGGAAGCACAGTAAAAACTCTCTGATTGGTTACAGCTGCTATAAGTTGGGCATTAGCTTTAGTTAGGGTTGGCCTGATGGGAATTACATAACCAAAGAGTTAGTCAGCTGTCTGTGTTTGGCTGAACCTCCATCCAAAATTAATCAGTTTGCATAAGAAAGGAAGCAATTTAAAAGAGGGAAAACAACCTATAGAATCGGAGTAAATATCTGCAAACCATAATCTGATAAGGGATTACTATGCAAAGGATACATGGGACTCGACTCAGTAGCAAGAAAACAAGTAACATGATTAAAAATTGGCAAATGACCTGAATAGACAGTTTTCTAAAGAAGACGTGGAAATGGTCTGCAGGTATTTTTGAATAATACTCAGCATCACCAAACATCAAGAGAACACAAATTGAAACCACCAAGAGGTATCACCTCACATTTATGTAAATGCCTACTACCAGAAAACAATGAAGGAGACCCAGTGTTGGTGAGGACATGGAGAGACTTGCACAGTGTAAATTAGTAAAGCCATTATGGAAAATAGTATGGAAGTTCCTCAAAAATTTTAAAATAGAATTACTACATGACCTAGTAATTGTACACTTGGATATACACAATGGAAATAAAATTGGCACACAGAAAAAACTCATGCTTTTTGCATCATGACTCATAATACTTAAGATATGAAATAAAACACAATTACACATCCTTCAATGCATAAATAGATAAAGGAGGCACATACTCATGCACATGCAGTGCCTTACAGAAGACAACTCTTACACTTGGAACAATATTCATGAACCTGGAGAACATTATGCTCAGTGAGAAGATTTAGACACAGCAAGATAAATACTTCATGCTCTTATTTATATGTGGAATAAAAAAAAAGCACATAGTTGAGAGTCAAATGGTGATTAAAAGAATCTTGGTGGAGTGGGTGGAAGTGGGTATGGTGTCTTGGATAAAAGGATTTAAAACTTCCATAGGAATAAGTGCAAGAAATCATTTGTACTATATGGTGATTATAATTAATAACAATGGGTCATATTTTTAAAATCTCTGAGTATGTTGTCTCCACAAAAAAAATCAGCATGCAAGGTTATATACATGCATACAAAGTCAATTAGCTCAATTGAGTCACCCTTAATAGAAACTAGTTTCAAAACCACATTTTTGGGCTGGAGAGATGGCTTAGTGGTTAAGCGCTTGCCTGTGAAGCCTAAGGACCCCGGTTCGAGGCTCGATTCCCCAGGACCTACGTTAGCCAGATGCACAAGGGGGTGCACGTGTCTGGAGTTCGTTTGTAGTGGCTGGAGGCCCTGGCGCGCCCATTCTCTCTCTCTCTATCGTCCTCATTCTCTCTCGGTCTATCACTCTCAAATAAATGAATAAAACAGAAAATTTTAAAAAAACAATAAAAAAACCACATTTTAAAATATTTTATTGATTTATTTGACAGAGAGAAAGAGGGAGGGGGAGGGAGAGAGAGAGAGAGAGAGAGAAGAGAATGGGCACACCAGGGCCTCCAGCCACTGCAAACGAGCTTCAGACACAAGTGTCCCCTTGTGCATCTGGCTAACGTTAGTCCTAGTTAATTGAACCTGGGTCCTTTGGCTTTGCAGGCAAACTCCTTAACCACTAAGCCATCCCTCCAGCCCTCAAAACAACATTTTTATATGGTAAATACATAAAATATTAATTTATCTATTTGAAAATAAGTTAGTTGTAAGGAATGCCTTAGTTAATTGCTCAGTTGTTTGAGCAAGATTTTAACTGTAGAAATAAACAATAGCCTCTTATTTATTTTGCTTCAACACTGTATGTGCCAGGCTTCTCCTCTAGCTGGTGATTGCAGAGCTGGTTTAAGTCCCAATTGCCTAACATGGTTTCCCTATGATGTAATTTCATGATCCCTGGCCTGGTAAATTGGGTGAATGTGAATTATTCTTGTGCAATTGATCTCTCAGCTTTATCTCTTTCTCTTCTGAAGGTCCTTTGGCAACATGAGAAATATTTGTTGCTCAGTCATTTCCCCATCCTCATAAGATAGGAACCAGTCTCTAGGTTGGACATCATCACAGGAGAAATAAGTGGAATATTCCACTACTACCAACTCATGGAATACAAGGGAAAAATGGTTGTTATCTCATGTCTTAAACCTTCTCTGTAAAAGTTGCTTTTTGGAGGATTAAACTGTGAAATTTCAGACCATGAATCAAGCCTTATTTCAACATAATGACATAGAATTTAGCACTTTTTTGTTTAAAATGTGAGCCATTTCAACAGCTATCTGGGCACATCCCTTTGAGGACCATCAAGGATATTATTTGGAACTTAATTATAAAAATAGATGTATTGATTGCTAGCTGTGTATTATGGATAGGACAAATTGTATATTAGCATCAGAGCTTCAATAATCATGCTTAAGGAACTAATTGTCCTATAGTAAAATGACACTTGGTGACAGATAGTAATGCTTAAGACCCGAGAAGAGCTACTGTGTGCCCCAGGACTTTCCTCAAAAAAACACAATTAAACTAATACCAAATTTTTATTTGTTAAAAACTGAAGATCCTTGAACTCTAGCACCTGAAGTCAGAATGAAAAGGAGTTCCATGAAATCTGTCTTTCAGACAAATATCAAATATAATCTTCAAGCACATGGAGTCTGAGAATCACCAATGTTGGCAGTAGATTACTCATAAATTTTGTATAAGAACACAGTAGGACCAAATCAGTATATTTTCTATGCCAAGTTAATTTGAGGCTGGACTGGAGGAGAGGCAGTTTGGAAAAAGGCCTGATACAAAACCCCAGGTAGTGAATCTTGAATTTCATCCAAGTGAGGAGGTAGATTTGTTAGTTCCAGTATGGAAAAAAAAAAAAAGTGAGAAAAGATGAGAACAGGAAACACGATGAATTACTATGGGCTCACAAAGCAGAGAGAAGGAGGCTAAAGTGACTGCAAGCTTTTATGCTGGTGGGAACACTCTACCCTTCTCAGGGAACAAACTGCAGAGGAGGACAGTAGCAGCTGCTGCCTGTGAATCCATGCTGATCTGTAGGAGGCTTCATATCCCACACATGTGAGTCACGCTGTGCTCGCTCTGAGTATGCCATCTTCCTACCAACTCATGATTAAGCAGTGCTTAAGAGAAGTAGGTGAAAGTCGGCAATGCAGCGCTGCTATGGTGAAGATGAAGTCGGACACTGGGTTAAGGCCACACCTCTTCGATTTTGTTTTCATAGGTAATTTTCTTTCACAGCAGTTTTTCAACTAAGCACTGTGTAGTTATAATCTTTTATGTGTATCTAATGTTTTACACCAATTCTGTCACATAGGTTATTCCATCTATTGTCCACACAGCATTCTAAGCTAGACTGTGAAAGAGTCATTTCTCTCTCAGCGCCTTGCCTGCTGGCCCTCTACAGAGAATACATCCACATCTCCACTTCTTTCTTCCTTATGTGTGAGGCCCAGTGCAAATGTCACTTCTTTAAGACCTTCACCAGTTCTCACTGACAATCTCTTCTTTGTTCCATTTGCACGAGAACTTTCTACACATAGTTGCATTACTCTACTTTCATGTCTCTATCTTTAGTCAGAGCTGTGCCAAAAGAGAAAGAAGTTCTGGACCAGAGCTGGTAATCACCATTGTGTGTAAGCAGAATGGTGCCAGACCTGATATGGCATCTACAGGCTTGCTGGGGAAGTTTAGCTTTAGGATCCTAGGCACATAATGGACATGGTCAGGTTCTTGTTATATTGTACACAGTCAGAAAGTCAGGATTATGGTCCAGAGAATATTGCAGGTAGTTAGAGAAGGTGAGGCAAGTTGGTCTCGGTCCTGGGGGTATTCCACTTAGTTTAGTCTGTGTCGAGAGAGAGAGAGAGAGAGAGAGAGAGAGAGAGAGTCACCACAGGGGTCTCACCAAAAGTCCTGTTCCTTTATCGGATGTGTTTTAAAACTGTCTAATTGTATTCTATGTAGTGTGCTGCTCACCAAGCATGTATCTAATTCTGATACACTCCTGCCCTTTCATCAGCTCAGGAAATGCAGGGAATCAGCTTTATTAACTCCAGCAGCCCACAATGGCCTGAGCTGTGATTATTGATGGCGTTTTATCTCTTTTTTTTTCAGATCATTTAGAAAGCATTCACTGCTAAGCCAGTTTTATCTACAGATGAAATGAAAATTTGCTGGGCCCTTGTTAAATGCATTGTGATAGTGTAAATAGACAACACTTACCGGATTCCCTTGGTCCTCTAATATCTTTACCCTGCTAAAAAGAACTGTTGATCATGGTATGTATGGTTTGCTCCTCCATGTTTTGGTGAATTTTATCTTGTAACACCTGTTTATTATTTTCCTGTTGACATTAGCCTTACTTGATCGTACTGTTTGGAATCACTCCTTTTGCATTTTGTAAAATGTGTATTAGCTTCCATATATGTTGAGATCCTCTCTTGATTATATAGTGGATAATATAGAGTGTGAAATCTCACCATTTTAAACACTCATCATATGAAGCATATCTGCTGCAGGAGAGCCTTTTAAAATGCAAACATCATGGGAACTGTGATTTCACTTTTCTATATGTTGGCGACAATTTATTACTAATCACATTGCTTTATATTGAGACATCATGAGCCTATGAAAAGTCAGAAAGAAGGGAAACACTGAAGTAAAGCAAGAGGGGAAAAGGAACAAAGAAGTATGCTTGTGTGAACTTTCTGACATGTGGAGTAAATGATCCTTCTTTCCACCCAAAAGGAAGAAATCATAATCATTTTTCCCACCCTTAGCTCCAACAGACAGACATAGAATAGCAGTACAATAATGAAGTATAAAATTATAAACTATATGAAATTTTAAAAGGGAAAAGTAAATAATTCACAAATCAGCTGTAGAGAAGTGATTCTCAAAAAATACATGTAATTTTGTGATACTTTCTACTTCCCGGGCTGGGGGGTTGTTCTTTGTAATGGTAATAATAGCTAATAGATACTGAACACTTACTGAATGCAAGGAGTAGAGGCTATTGTCCACAATTTATCTGGAAGGCACGGTCACACTGATGCCCTCTGCCCTGAGTAACAGCCAACAGGTATGGATGTTGGGTCTCCAACACAGGCAACAGGTTAATCTTTCACATTTACTACATATACTCCAGAATCTGCTTCAAAAGTCTCATCTCCTCTGGGGTCTTCATTTTCTGTTAGATAACACAAGGGAATCATGGTCCAATCCTATAATTAATATTCAGTATTCTGTTTTTCATTTGCTTGTTCTTGCTTGTTAAATATATCCATTTCAGAAAATACTATGTAAAATTAACTAATTTCATCAATGAAGTAGCATTTACAAATGCCTATAGAAGAGAGTCAAAATCCTCTAAGCAGAGCAGATATTCCTAATGTAAAAAATAAAGGATGCAATGAAACTTTGCTGATTTAAAACTAACAAATGCAAATGCTTTAAGGTATTTTTGGAGGGCTAGGAATGTTAACTATGTTGTCACAGTAAAAGCAAGTTCTCCTTTGGTATCTAAAACTTGGAAATCAGCATAAATAGGAAGTAGAAAAGCTAATAAAGCATTCTGCTTTACCCACCTATCTTTCGTTCATTCATTTGATAATGGTTTACAAGAATCCACTAAGTGCCAGTTCATTACAAGTATTATAAACTTACATATCATAACAGCATTTATCTCTTGGAAGAGCAATAATGCCCCAAGAACTGATAGGTAAGGAAAATCTAGACATTCTATAGTCAGTGATCACTGTTTATCATTTGTAAATTGTTATTTTTTAGTCAATTCAAAAGTTGGATTTTCTGTAACATACATAACATGTCATTAAGGGTCTTCCTTCCTAACTGAGTATATAACATTTAATGTTTAATTGTTGGTTAAGTTTATTAATGTAGGGTAAGTGATAGGGGTGGCTATATCAATAAAATAATAATGAGTATTCCTTTTAACTCTCTCATACCACTTTTTTTGTTCATTTTTATTTACTTATTTGAGAGCAACAGACAGAGAGAGGAAGAGGGAGAGAGAGAGAAAGAATGGGTGCGCCAGGGCCTCCAGCCACTGCAAACAAACTCCAGATGTGTGCGCCCCCTTGTGCATCTGGCTAACGTGGGTCCTGGGGAATGGAGCCTCGAACCTGGGTCCTTAGGCTTCACAGGCAAGTGCTTAACCACTAAGCCATCTCCAGCCCTCATACCACCTTTTCAATGCAGATGTATGCTTAAATAATTAAGGTCATGATATAAACATATTGAAAATTATTCCCAGATATGGTAGGAGTAGAGATTTAATACCTTCTGTGCAGCTGAATATCTCATACAATAATGTGCTTTTTAAAGAAATAATATGATTAGTTTCAAATTCTCTAAAACAGGCATATCACTTCCTTTGTCATTGCTAGGACAAAGTATTCAGCTAGATACAGCTTCAGGAAGTAACAGTATTTTACTGTTAATGGGTGCATTTTCATTTTTGGCTTGTAGTTTCAAAGATAATTCCATCATGGTGAGGAAAGCGTGGCAAGCACAGGAAGCCAGGATAACATCATTACATCTGCAGGGAAAAGTAAAGCCAGGTGGACACCAAATGCTCAGTTAGCCTTTTTCTTTCCATATAGTCCAAGTATCAAGCCCGTGGGATTGTGCCACCCACAGATAGAATAGATTTTACCTTAGCTATTCTAATCAAGAAAATCCATCACAGATATGACCACAAGTTTGTTTCCACAGTGATTCTAAATCCTGTCAGTCAAATTGATAAGCAGAGACATCCGAACTATGACTAAGGAAGATTTGATTAAGATGTGGTAGGTTTGTCGTAATTTTCAACAATCTTATTTGCTATCTTTTGCTTATACAGTACATTAGCACCTAAAAGATGGCCCAGAATTCTTAGAAAACCTTTTGGGAATTGCATAATCTCCGCAAGATTAGATGGAATCCATCAGTTTGATTACACTGGTGAAGATAGCAAATTATTTTTCATGGTTTTTATCATCCTTCATTATTTTGTTTACATGAGAAAATTTATTAAGACATTTAATTTGTGAGTACAAAGATGCCCAAAAGCCACTCTCTTCAGCCTCCATGTTTTATTCCCTTTGTGAAAATTTAAAGTCCTCACAGCTGCTTTAGAGATAGAAAAAGCTCTGATTTGTTTGAAAAAGCTTCAGTGCACACAGAATATGTTTAAAGAAGCTTTGGGAAAATAAAAAGTTAAAAAGTCAAGCAGAGATTCTGTAAACTGAAGAGTAAGTCCAAGATGGCAGCAAGCCTTGCAAAACTGTCCAACTAGGTTACCAGTTGCTTCTTGAGGTTGGTCTGACAGTTGGGGCAGTCTTGTTATTACCTAAAAATCCTTATTGACTGAGGATTACATTCAGACCTGTCCCCAGGGTCTTCTAAAATGCTTTGCTGAATTCCTGTAATAGTCTAATTTAAGGAAACAAATGACTGTAACTGCTCTGTTACATATATTTGGTTAATGCACTAAAAATTGATTTGTAAGATATTGGAGGGCTTTTATAATCATGAAAGAGAATTAAAATTATATAGTCATATTTTTATTTTACATTTAAAATATTTTTCCACTTTGAGGTTGTTCTTCAAATATCCCTGAAAGTATTATAGTAGGAGCATAATGGATACCAACTAGTGACAGGAAACCAATGCAAGTTTTCTTATTTTTTGTTTTGTTTGTTGACTATTGATTTATGTTTTGTAGTATATGCTATTGAAACTATAAAAAAGTTGAATAGATGAAGTCCTTTCCTTCAAAAAGGGTTTTCTATTTGATATAGAAAAAATACATATATGAATAATTAAAGAGCAATGGAAGGAACTGTAAAATGAATTTAGATATTTATGCTAGAAAAAGTAGATAATTGCATACCAAAATGATTCCCATAGGTACAACAACCTTCTTACAGTATTGCAGTAGGATGTGGAGGAAATATAGACAGCATTCAAGTTTGAAAAGTCATGATTTAATATCTGGTACAAGTATCTACAACTTGATTCACTTTGGTTTTCCTGAAATCATTCCTACCTTGCAAGGTCCTTTTAATCACTGAGAAAGAAAAGGTTAAGCGTCAGGGTCATTTTTTTAAGTGAGACAAATTATTCCCAAGCATGCTTGAAAAAGGGGGAGGGACTCAATATTTACGACACAACTAAATATCTAGTAGAAGTGTCATGCTTTTTTTTTTAGGAAAAAATGATTAATTTTAGCTATTCAGGCACATGAAGAAGGCTAAATAGACTTGTGGTCTTTTTATAAATGTTTCTTTGTTGACAGTAGTGTATTAGCCAGTTTCTGTCATTATGACAAAATATCTAAAACATAAATTAACATAGGACTGGGAAGATGGCTCAAGAGTTGAAAGTACTTGCTTGTAAAACCTCCTGGACCAGGGTCAACTTCCAAAACACCCACGTAAGCTGAATGCAGAAAGTGGCATAAGCACCTTTGCTCATTTATAGTGCTAAATCAAATTAAAGGAGGAAAAATGTGTTTTTTAGGGGGAGGGTGGCTCATACATCAAAGTCTTTGCTCATTATTGTTTGGCCCTTGTTCTTTTGGTACTGTGGCAGGGCAGAACTTAACTATGAGCATGTGGTTGAACAAAGCTGTTCACCTTATGATGCCCAGGAAGCAAAGACAGAGTCACAGTACCACTTCCAGGGCATGCCACAGTGACCTAGCCTTCTGGAAGTAGGCCCCAGCTCTCAAGTGCTTCAGTTTTTCCTAACAGTATCATAGGTTGGCAACCAAGCACATAATTATTTATTTTTTGGTGTTTGAGCAAATCTATGTGTGTGTTCATTTGTATGTGGCCACATGTGTGGGTGTGAATGTTCATGCGTGTATGTGTGTGTGTGTGTATAAACCAAAGGTTGATGTTAGATATCTTTCCCAATTGCTCTTCCATCTTAGTGTTTTTGAGACAGTTCTCGTACTGAATCCAGAGGTAAATAATTCAGCTAGACTAGCTATCCAGCAAGTTTTCAGAATCTTCTACCTCTGTGTGATAGTTAAGCTGTTGTCAACTTGATTTGTTTAGTAATCAACATAAATCCCTTTTGGGTGGGTCTCCAAGGTTGCTTCCAGGAAGGATTCACTGAAGGAAGAAGTCCTTCCCCCAGAGTGAGCCCTTCCCCCAGAGCTGGCCGCCCCTCTCAGATGGAACTTCATATAAGGAAGCTCTGGGTGAAAAGAGCTGCTTCCTTCCTTCCACTTGGTTGCCGGAGCTGCTTGCTGCCTTCCAGCACAGACTGAAGACCAGTGTCAACTGAAGACCCACGTGGATCAAAACCCAGGCTCCTCAGTAAGCCTCCAGGCCTTCAGTGCCAGGTTGGGACTGCTGAGACATCTGGCCACATGGACTGAGCAGCTACAGGGCTCCTTGATTCTTAGGCCTGCAACTGCTATTGGACTACTATAAGCTAATCCAATAAATTCCCCTTTTAAAATAACTCATTCTAGCAATTCTGTTCCTCTAGAGAACCCTAACTAATACAATCTTTGAGATTGGGCCAGCTGAATGTGGTGGTTTGATTCAAGTGTCCCCCATAAACTTAGGTGTTCTGAATGCTAGGTTCCCAGCTGATGGAGATTTGGGAATTAACACCTCCTGGAGGCAGTGTATTGTTGGGGGCGGGCTTTTGGGTGGTATAGTCAGTTTCCCCATGCCAGTGTTTGGCACACTCTCCTGTTGCTGTTGTCCACTTTATGTTGGTCAGGGGGTGATGTCCACCCTCTGCTCATGCCACCATTTTCGCTGCTATCATGGAGCTTCCCCTTGAGCCTGTAAGCCAAAATAAACCTCTTTTTTCCCCACAAGCTGCTCTTGGTTGGGTGATTTCTATCAGCAATGTGAACCTGACTGCAACACTGCTTCCCCAGCACTGGGATGACAGAGATATACTACCAATTCTGCCTTTTACATGGGTTCATGGAGATCAGAGTTCAGGTTCTCATGTTTGTGCAATAAGCGCTTTATTCATTCATCCATCTCCCTGGCCCCCCACCTCAAATTTTAACACATGGCCTTTGGGGGACATTTATGACCCAAAGAATAACCAACAGCAACTGAAAAAAGAAAGTGCAGGGTTAGGTGAATATTGGGGAGGACTATGGAAGTGAAAAGAGGTGAGATGATTGAAGGCCTTTTAGTCCAGTGCCATTCAAAATTGGTTGGTGGACTGATGTTGGCTCATCCACTTATACTGAAATCAGTGCTGAAACTGAGGATCAATGCTTAGAAAATCCTATAGAAATTTGGTAGAATATTTAGCGGTTGTATTTTCTTATGTGTAAGAATTTTTTTTTTTCATTTTGCTCTATCAGGTTGTAATTAGTTGCTTATCTCAAACAATTTGATAGGTCAAATGAATTTTAAATTATCTATTGCGTTCTTTGTAGATTCTAGAGACTAGTCCTCTATCAGTTGGATAACCCACAAATATTTTCTCCCATTCTGTGGGTAATCTATTGGCTTTGCTTATTGTATGCTTGTCTGTAAAGAAACTCTTCAGCTTCATGTGGTCCCATTGGTTGAGTGACGGTTTAAGTTCATGAGCTACTGGGGTTTTGTTCAGGAAGTCTTTTTCCATTCCTATATCATGGAATGTACTTCCTAAATTTTCTTCCAGTAGTATTCGAGTTTCTGGTCTTATATTGAGATCTTTGATCCATTTGGACCTGAGTGTAGTGCATGGTGAAATGTGTGGGTCAAGTTTCAGTTTCCTGCATATGGTTATCCAGTTTGTCCAGCACCATTTGTTGAAGATGCTGTCTTTTATCCAGCCTATATTGTTTGGGCCTTTATCGAATATCAAGGACCCATAGCTGGAGCTGGGAAACAAGTCAGAACCATATCCAAACATAAGCCCACTCTCCAATATCAAGCTACCATCAATCATGGGCTACAAGAGGGCCTACACCTATTAAATTCTCTATAAAAAAAAAAGTAAGGGTTATCTCACTTGTCCTGGTGCTAACTTACTCTCCGTTGGAGAATCTGCTTCTCTTTTTCAGATAGATGTAGACCCTAAGGAGAGAGCCACCCCATCATACCTCAAAAGGGCCCCGGCCGAAACTAAGAAAAAAATGGAGAAACAAGCAAGGGGGCTGTTTTCCTGATGAACTGGACACCAGCACAAGGGGGAAGGAGATCAGCACAGAGAAAAATCAACTCCCACCAAATCAGAGAGCCAGAGCCTCAGAGGCCCCCAACACCTCATCACTGAAGCAGACCAAAAATGAACCCAACATGGCTCAGGGAAATTTTGCGGAAGAGGGGGCGGAAAGAATGTCAGAGTCACATGTTGGGTCATGATATGCAGAGACATTTAGCTTACCCATAACTGTGGGCTAACTCCACAATGCAAGACCCGTATACCTCAACAAGGAGGGGCCAAGGGGAGGGGGTAGGTCACGGATGAGCCTAATAATCGTACCAAACTGACTGTATTTGCTGACTACAGAACTGACTAATAAAAAAAAATAATAATAAAATAAAATAAAATAAAAATTATCTATTGCAATAGATCTTTTCAAACTAACTTGCAAGTTGTTTTTCTTTTTAAACTCCACAGTTTCTTCTGTTTTTGGACTGTGATGTAAAAAGTGTGCTCTTGTCATGGTGATGTTGGCCAGCAGGACTTTGAGATTTCCTAATATAAGATTGTTTGTGACTATTTTGACTATTTTCGGGAGGCAGTGAAAGTGTATTTACAACTACCTTAGATGAGAAAACATTTGCAAAAAAAAAAAAAAAAAATCAGAGGTGGTTTACTAATGCAGAACCACACACCAGCAAGAAAATAGTGGTAGTCCAACAAACAATGCTGAGGCCAGTGCCTGTTCTCAGAACCTTTGCAGGATGGCGAACACAGTGGCTCATGCTGTCCAGTAAACACCAGCAGTCAGTGCTTCCTTCCCCGGTCACTTACAGGCTGGTTTGTGAACTCTGGTAAATAACCTGAGGTATGTGAGGAGTTAAGAGGAAATTTCTGGTCCTGTAAGTAAATCTGGTTAGAGGGCAGCAAAGCCATCTCCAAACACAGTGTGCTCATGACTTTGCCTTGTGGCTCCTGTATTTGTTTTTGAGTGTGTGTGCGTACATGCGCGCCTGTGTGCATGTGTGCACACGTAAAATGTTCCCAGGCACAACTGATGTTGGGCTGCTCCACTAAATATGTCAGGAGCCCAGGGTGAGCTGTTTTTTGAGCTAGTGACTGAAAGTCAAGAAAGTTTTCACAACTGTCAACTCTCCTTGGTACTTAGTGCTTAGATGGTAAGTTATCAATGGGTGACTACTGTTACTCCTTCCTTTACAAAGGAAAATCTTGCTATAAAAAAATCTATTTGCCTATCACTTTTATACTTTACTTTTTTTTTTTTTTTAGAAAGAATGCCCAACAACTTTAGAATTTATTTCTGCAAATATATTTTTTCAAGGGATTTCCTCACTGAGGTCCCCGTTTTGAATAAGATGGAACAACAATGACAGAATTGCTTCATTTAAGGAGTCACTGGGAATTAAATTAGTAGTTGATATTTTATCTATTTTCTTATTTTGAGAGAGAGAGAGAGAGAGAGACAGAGAGAGAGAATTGGCATGCCAGGGCCTCTAGCCACTGTAAACAAACTACAGATGCATGTGCCACCTTGTGCATCTGGCTTACATGAGTACTGGGGAATTGAACCTGGGTCCTTAGGCTTCACAGGCAAGCACCGTAACTGTTAACCTATTTCTCCAGCCCAGGAGTTCATCTTTCAAACCCTATTTCAGATAATTTTAGTAAATAAAGAATGCTTTATGGACCATTCACTCTGCCCCACACTGGTAAACAACAACTTGAATAATTGTAGTATGATATCACAACCAGGAAACTCATATTGATATAATCCATACATTTCATATCTTCCAGTTTTTGTATTCACTTCCATGGCTGTGTCTAAATTCTATGCAAATTTATCCATATGTAAAATTGAATGTCCATGCCCCTTTGTGGATACTGAACACTTGTATCCAGAGTCCTATACCATAATTTATAGCCAACTTCATTTTATCCCCTGTCCTCCCATGCTTGTGGCAAATGTTAATGCCACTTACTATTTTTGTCATTTTAATATTATGTAAGTGAAATCATACAGTATTCACAATTAGGTGGTTGACTCTTTTTTTTTTTTTCAAGGTAAGATCTCACTTTAGCCCACGCTGACCTGGAAATCACTCTGAAGTTCTAGGCTGGCCTCTGACTCAGTGACCCTACTACCATTGCTTCTCAAGTGCTAAGGTTAAAGGTATGTACCAGCACATCCAGCATGTGGTTGATTTGTTTTAATCGATTTTTTTTTAAAACAAAAAGGTTTATGCCAGGCGTGGTGGCGCACGCCTTTTATCCCAGCACTCGGGATCGCCGTGAGTTCGAGGCCACCCTGAGACTCCATAGTGAATCCCAGGTCAGCCTGAGCTAGAGTGAGACCCTACCTTGAAAAACCAGACAAAAAAGGTTGCATTCTTAGACCCGCTCACCGACACCCCAAGTCTGCTGAGGGTCTTCTTCAGTGGGATTATTGGTATTCATTGTGAGGCCCAAGATGGCTCAGGCAGTCTTTCCCCGAGAGGAGAACAGGATACCTCAGGCTATTCCCATGCACCCCGAGGCTCTTAGAATATTCAATCCCCCTCTTCCATGGGTTTGCTTTACGTCTTCTTTCATGTTGAGCCCTCAGCAGCTTCTGAATTTCTGCTTTGGTGCATTTCCAGTATCCTCAACGTCTGTCTCCATCACCGTGGCTCAGGTTGTCAGGCTCGCCATGGAAGCAGCACTCTTGCTCATTTCACCAGTTCCTCTGTGGTTCCACCTGGGCCCTGGCAAGGTTCATCTCCTGCCAGGGAGTAAGCTATCTTTTCTTGTCTTGTTGATAGGTTTTGGTTGTCCTCAATTCTTGATGCCTTCTTAAAAAGAAAAATAGATTCTGTAATGGAGAGTGAGATAAGCATAGGTTTAAGAGGATAAGCATTGTCAATTTAGAGAGATTTTGATTGGTGTAGCCTCTCTCTTGGCTGAAAACTAGTGGGAACTTCTCGCTGGAGTCCATAATCTTGGTCCCCACAGGATTCAGACCTGGTTCCCAGCTCCAGTTATGGGTTCCTTTTCACTGAATGGATCTCTTAGCCAATCAGAATGCCACTGGTTAGATCCCAGGCTAGGTGCTGCCATTGCACAGGTATGTAGATCTTGTCAGGCTGGTTGCTTTTGTGTACCAGTGCCCTTTGTTTGCTCATGGAATTATTGGCCATCTTCCTGCAGCAGCTCACGTAGTGCTTTTCAGCACTATATAGGTTAACCATCTGGGAACTGGCTTCCTTCCGGATTCCAGTCACATCTTTTGATGTTCTGTATTGGCAGCATGTGATGTCTTCAGCAATAGTGTCTTACCTTTTATCTCAGGTGGATAATTAAGTGCTTTGACAGAAACCTGTTTTATTTTGGGGACTTTGTAGGTTTCTCTGATCAACAGCTCTATGTGGATTCTAACCTCTTCCTGATACTGGAAGTTATAGGTCAGAGCCTAATGTCTTAGGGTTAGGCTTCATACTACCCTCTCCAGGGCTCCTCTTACCAGATGATTTCCCCATTCTTCTTTTGAGGGTTATATATTTTAGTGTATTATCCCTGAGGAAGGTTTCTATGGTACCAATTCATTTTTGGGTTTAGTTTGGCGAGTATATCCTCCCCTATCCTCCAATTCTCCTCTCCTCAGTTCCCTCCATACCTATCATCTGTCTCTTGAGTTGCCTGTTAGGTATGCCAGCATCTCAAGCTGCTCCTGGTTAGGAACTACAGGTGAGAGAGAACATGCCACATTTGTTTTGGTGAAGTTTGAGTGACCACAGTGTCTGTCACCATCTCTGTGGAACTGGTTTTCAGGCTAGCTGTGAAAGCAATATTTGTGTCATTGCCTAAGTCAATATTATTACCTTGAATTCCAAGTAATACCAATCATTCATTCCTTTATTTCAGAATAGCATTTCATGTTGTGGATGTACTGCAGAAATTTAATTAATGCATCAAGAGGAGGATCTTTGTGTTATTTTCTTAGAATATTTTCCTTATAAAGGAATCAACTTTATTATCTTCCTTTAAAAGTACTGTATACACTGAGATTGGTTGGATTTAGATTCAACCTGAGAGTATATCTGTGAAGGTGTCTCCCAAGAGCATTTCTTGAACTGTGGGAAGACCCATCCTCAAAATCCACTTCAACCTTCATCTCATGGGAAAAAGCAGTGTTACCTGGCTACCTGTTCTTCCTGAATGCATGTATCCACCATTGCTTCTGCCAACTTCAGCTGACACCAGACTCCAACTTCTTCAGAATTCCAGCAACTCTTGGGGGAGTCCAAGACCTCCAGCACTGGCTTGGGACTGCTGAGGTGTCCTGCTGCACAGTCTGAAGCCAGTGCTCTGACCCTCCTGAACCCAATCATTGTGGCAATCCCCAGACACTATTATATGACCCAATCTAATCAATCCTCACATACATATTCTATTCCTTCTGTTCTTCTAGAGAAGTCTGCCTAATTCACATGCACCAGATGGTGTGCTGAACATTTTCCATGCACTGGCTTATTTACAGAATGACTCTATGCAGCGGATGCTATTCTTGCACATGGGAGCCAGTTTAAGGTAAACTAAATAGCCTGTCCTGGTCCTAGAGCAAGCAAAGTATAGAATTGGAATGAGGTATTAGTTTGTTTTATTTTAGAAACTAAGATTTGTGTTTTATTTTCCATAGGAACAAATGAAATAGAGTTAACTTTTTTTTTTCCTTTGGTTTTGAGAGGTAGGGTCTCACTCTAGCCCAGGCTGACCTGGAATTCACTATGGAGTCTCAGGGTGGCCTCGAACTCATGGCGATCCTCCTACCTCTGCCTCCCGAGTGCTGGGATTAAAGGCGTGCGCCACCACGCCCGGCTAGAGTTAACTTTTTATGTTTATTTGATCATAGTTTGTTCAATGTATAATTTCATGTGCTTGTACAATAGTCTTGAATATGTAAGTAATGAAAAATACATCAAATCACTAGATATATAACTGAAGAAGTATTTAGTTAATCACCATTCCTTGCAAATGTCAATTTAGCATCATTTTCCCATGAAAAACTTATTCATGTAAAGGGAGTTGCTGATATTTTCCCATTAGTCCATTCCTTGGGCTTAAGAGCTGTGTAGAGTGTTACGTGAGAGACAGAGACCAGGAAAGTGAGCCTAAGTGTAGAACCCTATGTTAGTATATTCATAGTCTCCAATCAGCCTTTCATTTTTTCTCTCTTCTGTACTAGATGGTGGCCTTCATACCATAAAGGAAGGTCATATTTTCCTTAGAGAAATAGATTTCACAGCATATGGAGATTTATCTACCTCTGGATCCAATTTTACCTGTATACTCAATAACCCTAGCCAGAAGTACTAGGAAGAATTTCAATTCCTGGCTGTAGTAGCAATACACAGGCAGCAATGCTGCTTTCCGATACAAGGTGGTACTCATGGAGTTTAAACAGCATATCATCCAAAAGCTTAAGCCGTCCGCTTCCGTTTTCAGGAATGGTAGTGGGGCCACTACTAGAAAACTGGATAGATTTCCTTGGGTATATATTAGGACAATCAGGCAGCTAAAGAAAATCCTTCAGAATGGCTGCCTTATGAACAAGAGGAACTTAAACAAGCCTGGTAATGCAAGCCTGCAGTCCCACCTATTGAGGAGACTGAACTGGGAGGAACACAAGTTCAAGGGCCACTGGGCTATAGAGTGAATTAGTTAAGCCTGGGCCACTTAGGGAGACCATGTTTCAAAATTCAAAGTAAAAAGAGAGCTTGGGGTATATCTCAGTAGTGAAGCACTTGCCTTCCATGCACAAAGCGCTCTGTTCAATCCCCAATATCTCAAAACAAAAACAAATTTCATAAGAATTAGTTTCACACGGTTTTGAAGGCTAAGCATTCCAAGGTGTAGGTACTAGCAGGTTTGGTGTCCAGTGAGGGCCTGCTATCTGCTTCAGTCATGTCTAGTGTTGTAACAAGATGATTACAATAAAGATCCCGAAGCATGTAAATATATTACAGGTACATTTCCACTTAAGTACTTGAAGTGTTGTTTTGGCTGGCATGCCATAAGCAGCTTTAAATATTTCCAGTATTTAAATCTACCCAGATAATTGTGCTGTTTGTTTTTGTTATGACGCTTGCCGTCAGATTGCAGCTGTGAAGGCGAGGGTGCTGACAGGAAAGGTAGAGGTGATGCTTCTGACTGAACACTGCTAAACAAGGTGAAATCCATTTGTTTAACATGGTGACCTACATGGCAAGGGAAGAGAAAAAGGGCAGAGAGATTTGGATAGACAAGGAGGTCCAATACTCCCTGTATTCAAAAACATTCCTCATCAGTGAACTGAAGATTCCTTTAGAATAAAGGCCCTTCCATGGGACAGAAACAAATATAGCTATATTGGCCAGAGTATGGGAAAAAGGAAGATGTGTAAAGAGCCTACAATAGGGGAAAGACATGGGAAAGCAGGCTGTTGGATGCCTCCTGGTCTAGGATCCCCAGGACTTGTGTGGGCATTCTAAGGATTCTGGATTTGAGGGACTCACCCTAGGAAACACCAAAAACAAAGACCTGTAATGTCATTATGTCGTAATATTAGATGTTAGTTGCCCAGGTAAAAATAACATCATAGTATAGAAATTCATTGTCAAACTAAAACACACATTTCATGTGAATCCAAATGAAAGCAACAATCTTTAACTTAAACACTTTTCAAATAACAAACTCATTTGACTAGATTTTGAGTGTCTAACTCCAGCAATGTGTTTTGTTCTCATTAAAAGAAAAGCTTTGGCATGCTTTGCTTACAGATGCTTTACATCCCATTCTTAATTTTGGTCACAAAAAGAAACTCTCACAAACTGTCATTTTTAAAAATAAAACATGTTAACAAGTTTCCTTCTGTTATTCATTAAGTGTTGGGTGGATAGTGTGATAAGTTTCAATGAATATGCTGTAACAATTCATATTGACTTTGGTATTCATTTCTATTTAACTACCTATCATTTTCTATAGTCAATTATTATAAGACTAACATTTAAATTTAACAGTCACTGTAAATGATCTATTTATTATAATAACCTATAAATTCTAAACAAGTATGAGTTATTGTTTCTTATTTCTATTACAGATGTAGAAATAATTGCAGGGAATTTAGGAATCTGATCCAGACCTGCTAGAGTTACTCAACTGTTTCAAGAAGAATCAAAACCAATGGTTGAATTTTCTCTGTTTTCTATTTTCACTATTTGTATTTAGTTTTTCATCATTCAAGCATACAAAAAGCAAGTGATCATCTGGGACTTACTGGTATTCTCTGTGATATTTATTGCTTTGTGATGGCTGGTTAAAATGGAAGCTTGTTGTAGACCACCAAGATGACTTTCAATATAGTAGCCAAATGTCCTAACAAAAACTCCAACTCCTTGACCATTTCAAGAAAGTTACAGGGTGACTAGAACCAAAAGAAAGTGACTTCTCACAAGTCTCACAGGAAGCGAGCTGCCAAGTGTTCATCCTCCAGTCAGGGGCTGCTAGAAAGGCAGCTAGAGCACCATAGGTTGTTAATCCTTTAGGCTCACGTTGAAGCACAGGACAGGATGGGAGCATCACTTTTGTTCATGCAATCTCCACAGGACAAAGCGTGAGTGAATGGGCTTGCATATCTCATGAAGAATGGGAAAACACTGATTAAATGATTAATACACTGCTTAGAGGCCCACTTCAGAGGGCCAGGGCTCACCAACAGTGTGAGGTCAAAGTAACACAATTGTCTAGGAAGAAAGAACAGACAGAGAGGGAGGGACAGAGAGATGGAGAAGAAGAGAGAAACAGAAAGAGGGCAAATGGGAAAGGGAGAGGGAGACACAGTGAGAAGGAGAGGGAGATAAAGATTCCTCTATTTTTAGCCCACAGGCTCTTCCCTATCTGGGGTAGGTGGAAGGAAGGAAGGTCGTTTTATTTGGAGTTGGATGAAAATACTTGGGCATCTGGAATGAGAATCAGATGCATATAACTGAAAACTTTTAATTATGGCATAGAGGAGTAGAGGTAATCACATTTCTTGTTGTTTCTCTCTATCCAGGATGATCTGGAACTCACTCTGTAGCCCCAGGCAGGCCTCGAACTCATGATGTTCCTCCTACCTCAGCCACCTGAGTGATTGAATTAAAGGTGTGCACCAACATGTCTGGCAGACTATACATTTATAAAAATTGAAGTTTTATTGCTTTAATACAAGCTGTCAGATTATTGATTTGGTGTATTTCCTTCCATTTTCTTTCTTTACTTTTCTACACCTATGTTGAATTATCATAGTATCGCTATGCTGTTTTGTTATCTTCACAGTGATCACTTGTATGGCAGCTTTGAGTTCCCTGTTTCTCTTCTGTTGGATTTACAGACTGCTTAGAGGAATTTTAAAATCACATTTTTTCAATTCAATATTTAAGTCATTTATTTAGGATATGGATTCACTTAAGATATTTGTGACAATTTATATTTTCTATAACTATAAATTATTGTCATAAATGTAATTTCACCTTTTACTGTTATCAAATATACATAACAGGGGTTCTTTTTCAAGAAAATTACTATTTGTACAGATTAAATTTTTTCATTGTAGCTTTCACCTGGTTTTCTGTGATCAGTAATAATGGTTGACACTTTTCTTATTTATTTTGCCCATCATAAGCATTTTCTGTTTGGTTTTATTAAAAATAAATTATCCCACATGTAAAATTAGAAATTTATTCAGATTTTAACAGCTATATGATAAAATAATATAAAGAGGGTATCAGGGTGGAATAACTACTAAGTAAACAAGTAGTTGTTAATAAATTTAAATTAGAACAGAAGTGAGGTGTATGAAGAATTATCTCTTTAGTATAAATTTAAATTTTAGTTTACCATTTGAGTTTTATTAACTTTTTCATATGGCAATTTTTATTTATGGAGGGAATATATGATTATTTTCTTTGCTTTTTGCAAATCTATTTTATTTGGAAAAATCAGTTTCTCTCCAAAAATAAAAATTCAGATAATTATCCCTGATTTTCTTTAAAACATTTTTCCTTTTTTCATTGTAGAGAGAGTGGGAATGAGAGAGAGAATTAGCATGCCAGGGCCTCAGCCATAAAATCGAACTCCAGATGCTTTCACCACCTAGTGCGTATGTGCAGCCTTGCACTTGCCTCACCTTTGTGTATTTGGCTTATGTGGGATCTGGAGAGTTGAAATTGGGTCCTTAGGCTTCTCAGGCAAGTGCCTTCAATGCTAAGCCAAGCCATCTCTCCAGCCCCATTTTTCCGTTTCACCTACCAACACCTCTATGGGAATTTATTAGATGATCACTTAATTATATCTTGATTTGTGATATTGCTTTTATGATACATGAAATGTAAATTTTTTGGTTACTTTTTCTCTTGCAGTAGTCTAGATTCATCTGAAGATAAGACTGTCAATGTTTTAATTATTATAACCATACCATTTATTTTTATTTTTTTCCAGCTGCTGTGCAAACTTCTTTTTTTATTTTTTAATTTTTTATTAATTAGTTTTGTATTCAGCACATACAGTCAGTTTGGTACCATTATTAGGCTCATCTGTGACATACCCCCTCCCCTTGGCCCCTCCTTGTTAAGGTAATGGGTCATTGCCGGGCTCCGCCGGCGGGGGTAGGTAGTGCTGAGGGAAGGACCAGGCCTGCTGGTTCCTCCCAAGGGGTTGAGGAGGAGATGAGCGTCCGACGACTCAGACCTCTCCTGGCCACCAGAGAAAAACCACACTGAGTTGGGAGTCTTGTAGAAGCAGGAACTCGATTTATTGCTATGAGCAGTTGCCTATATAATGTTGGGAACAAAGGAGGGGATTCTAGGATGGGGGGAGAGGTAAGGGCCAATAGTAAACTGTGACTATTGAAATGATAATTCTAACTCCCATGCGGAAGTAGCAGGCAAGGAGCCATTAGGTGTCTTGCTCAGTCACGTCTGGCCAGAGACAGGTCGCCAAACTTTAGCTAGGCTCAGGAAGTTCCACTAGGCCTCATGCCTGGCCCTTTCAGAGCCCAACAGGTCATGCATTGTGGAGTTAGCCCACAATTATGGGTAGGATAAATGTCTGCATATCATGACCCAACATGTGGCTCTGACATTCTTTCCGCCCCCTCTTCCGCAAAATTTCCCTGAGCAATGTTGGGTTCATTTTTGGTCTGCTTCAGTGATGAGGTGTTGGGGGCCTCTGTGTCTCTGGATATCTGATTTGGTAGGATTTGATTTTTCTCTGTGTTGATTTCCTTTCCCCTTGTGCTGGTACCTGGTTCACCAGGAAGACAACACCCTTGCTTGTTTAGCCAATTGTTCTGAGTTTCAGCCGGGGCCCTTTTGAGGTATGATGGGGTGGCTCTCTCCTTAGGATCTATGTCTATCTGAAAAAGAGAAGCAGATTGTCCAATAACCATACCATTTATTGTTAATATATGGTTTGATGAATTATTTCTCACTCGGTTACTCATTTTGCTTTTTTTTTGTTGGTGGTGGTGAGTATGTATGCATGTATAGTGTGTGGGATCAGTGCATATGTGTATTTGTATGGAAGCCAAAAGAGAACAAATACTGGGTGTTTCCCTCAATTGCTCTTCTACTTTTATGCTCAATATTCAAATTTTCAAAACAAATCCCATTGCAACTTACATTGCTGGTTCTTTTGAGATATTTAAAATTTTGACACTCTCAAGAAATGAAACAATAATGGAGATACATTGTTCTTGGATACAGACAAAATATAGTCTGTAATCTTACCCACTTTTCACAATGAAGTAATTCCTGCTTAATACTAGTTTTAATAGAAAAATTGTAGTTTTTTTTTTTACTGGATTTTGGTTTGAAATAAATATGGGACATATCTTTCTTCTCCATTTTGGAAGTTTTAGAAATATAAATGGGTAGAGTATTTTATCATATGCCATGTGCTATCTCATTAAAGAGAGAATACAATTTTTATTTATTCTTTTTATGTGACATATAATATTAATCAACTTTATAAACATAATCTACTTTTCATTGCTCAGATAAACGTCATTTGACTCTGTTCTTGTACAAAGCAATAATGGACAACATTAGCAGCAAAGTAGAGTGGATTTGTTATGGGGATTATCAGATGGAATTTACCAGCAGAGAAAAACAAAGCATAGATAGAGTGACTGGAATATTATTGCCCAATGACTTGAGGAGCATGCATACTTGCAGTTCACTGTGGGTAGTATATCAGGGAATAGCCCGTTTCTGGTTTCACTCTGTGTATTCATGCAGAGGATGCAGAGGGCCAGAAAGCATATATGTAGTATAAAGTTACTTTCTAATTGCTGGAACAGAATACTGTGTGAGAAGCAGCTTAAGGAAACAAAGGGTCTATTTTCAGCTTAGTTTCTAGAGGAAGTCTATTATTGTGTGGAGAGCTTGGCAGGAGCAGACAGCCTGTGTCACATTGTTATATCAGCAGGGAGAGAAGGGAGAGAGGAGAGAATGTCAAGTATGGTTGTACTATAAAGCCTCAAGGCCCACCCTAAGTGACACATATTCTCTCGCAAGGCTCTACTTTCTGAAGATGCCATGACATTTCAGAAAAGGGGATTAAGTATTCAAACACATGAATCTATTGGGAACATTTTGGTTCTGCATGAGTGGAAGATCCCTTGTCTGGAAGGAGTCATTTTAGAGAGAAGAATTCCAGAGACAGGGTGGCTAGTGTTGGCCTTTATTTAGGTGACCTAGCTCTTGGGAACCAGTACTCAGATATCAAAAAGGAGAGGAGATGAACCTTTAGGGCTATGGAGATTTTGTCTCTCCTTTGTTTTACATTATTTTACTTAAAATTTTACTGTCCATATTTATCTAGAAGATTGACTTGTATTAGTACAGTGTTTGAATTTTTCTGTACAGTCTTGTTATTGCTATTATTAGTTTTGCTCTAGTTCCTTTGAAACAATAGTCATCCCAAGGCATGAGGGAAGGTATTTTTATTTGAACTGTATGATGAGTTGAATTTGACCTTATTGTAATGGATTCTAATTATTTTTTTGCATCTGATACCATAATTTTATGCCTCTTTAAATAGAACTATTCCTTCTATTGTTTTGTGTAAGTACTGAAAATCTAAGCACAGAAAAATGCTTTGTATGCTTTTTCAATAATTTAAAAAATGGGGAACTTGATTTTAATTTTATTAGTTGCAAAATTAACAATTGTCATAGATTTCTTGTATTCACCTATGTAATACTCTTATGAAAAGAAAAGCTACCTATGCACTCCATTTCATGGGGAAATAAGCATAATACTTCACTCTTTTTCTCCCTGACTGATGTACTTTTCATTAATTTAATCAGAGGCTGTAAACCCCATGGTTTGAGAAAAGGTGTTCTCTTTTTTTCAAAGCATATTTTGTCATTTGCATCCTATGTTAGTTACCATAGCTACGCCAATTAGTTAGGCTCACAAGCATCAATCTTTCTCCCAATAATGTCTAGTGATTTCTGAATATTTTTCTTGCTGATTTCTATTATTTTTCTGTTAGTTCTTGCATATTGTGACTTCTCAGTGGTAGACGTTTTAAGTTTGATTCATTTTCATTTTCCAATGAACATTTTTAATTTAATTTGCTCTTTTTAGGAATATTCTTTTCCCAAAACTTCAAAGCTCACAGGTTGCTGCTCTGCTCTCAGATATGAATGCTAATTTGAATGGTGACTGCATTTTTCTGTCATCATCTTCCCTGATCTCCACTTGCAAAATTCAAAAATAATTCTATGTTGTTTATCTAGAGAATTTAAAAAGCTGAACTTTGATTGCAGATCTTGGAGTATTACTTCATTTTCAGGTTAGAAATTTTCAGAACCACTTTTTTTTCTTGGAAAATTAAAAACTAAACAGGAGCATAATATTCATTAAAGTTGCCACATATATACAGCAGAGTATCTTGGTTCCACTGGTATCAGGTCCTGTTTCTACTCTGGAAGGATCTTTTTCTAAAATTGATGCTAAGTATTTCTTGCTGTGCTGAATTAAATAGGAGGAGGCTGATGGCAAGACCACCAACGCTCTGCTACCCAGTTAGATAGGCCTGCCCTTCTCCAGGCTTCTGGGAGGATCTGACATCATACCACAGCCCGTTGTGTGTGTGTGTGTGTGTGTGTGTGTGTGTGTGTGTGTGTGTGTGTGTGTCAGGTATTGGTCTTTTAGAGCTCTCATCTGTTGGCAGCTTGCCCAGACATTTTGATGAGTCCTCTTGACGACCACTCTCTTTTCCCTATAGGCTTAGGTCTGAAAGGACTCTCAAGGGAATAAGAGGTGTCTCAAAAGGTACCCTACAATGCCTCCAACATCTCTAAAATGACATAAGCATTCTGTTTCAAAACTCAAACTCATGAAATGTTAGTTTATGTCATTATGAATTTAAGTAAGGGCTATTTTTTCGTAGGTTACAAAGTGAAACATACATTGTAAAAAAAAAAAAAAAAAAAACTCCCAGCACTCAGGAGACAGAGGTAGGAGGATTGCCATGAGTTCAAGGCCCCCCTGAGAGTACATAGTGAATTCCAGGTCAGCCTGGGCTAGAGTGAGACCCTACCTCTCAAAACCAAAACCAAAACAAAAACAAAAAAAACCCCAAAACTCACTGCCTGTTCCAAATAAGGATGGGTCATTCATTTTCTTCTGTTCCTTACATCACTTTCTGGTCTTTCCATAATGTTGAACTACATATAGGTGGAAGCCAACTGCCATGCTATGCAAATTTATCCTTCTTGTGGTACTTTATATTTTGTGGTACTTGTTGCCAGTCTCCTTGACTTTCTCTCTGGTAACTTCTTATGAGCTTAAAGCCTGAGAGGTCATGAATTAGATCACCTACATCCTTTTCTGGATCCTTCTTAATTTGGGGTGTGAGATGTTCTACTCTTTGCTATCTGTTGATTTGCAGGTGGAGCTGTATACAATGTTTAGAATACTAAATAAGTTGGTTGCTATGAAATTTGTCATTATACTTAACTCATGTTTTTATTTATTTATTTATTTTTTGAGCATGTGTGCATATGTGGTATGTGTGGTGTGCATGTGTGCATGGTGTCTGCAAGTGTGTGTGCAGATGCATGTGCACTCAGTCATGTTCACTCATGTGGAGGCCAGAGAAGAATATTCTAGGCATCCTCCTGTATTGCTATTCTGCTTGCTTCCTTGAGAGGAAGGGAGTTTCTCTCTGAACCCAGAGCTGCCCATTTTAGTTCCCAGTAGCTGACCAGTGAGCATAATTCTACTCTTTAAACTTCCCATAGGATGGAGATTACAGGCATAATTGGCCATGCAAAGCCTTTTTTTTAAATAATATTTTTAATGTGAGTGCAGGGAATCAAACTATGGTCCTTGTGTGGTGTGAGCGCTTATTCACTGAGCCATTTTCCCAGCCCCAGCTTGTGCCTTTAATGAAGAATAAAACACATTGATTCATTGGGAGAACTTTTGTAAGCCACTTGACCTTGGGTTTCTGATGGAAAAGATGCTACTTTAAAAGCTGATGCAGAGGAAATGCTAGCACATATCACCTCTAAAACATCTTTGTGGTTTATTATAGATTTCTTTAAAGTATCATTTCTTCTTGCTAGGCAAACTAAAAAGACTTTTGAGTATTCTGGAAGGAAGAGGGAGGTAGCTTATTCTTATTGAGCCTGATGAATTCCAAAGTTACTGCATAAAGAGGCAGAAAAAGAAAGTGAGGATCCTGGAGGCAAAATGCAAATGTCGTCTGAGGCAACTGAACTTGCACCTGAGAGATGGGACTGTAGGAAATAGTAACATGAATAGATAGTAGAAGCAAGATATGAAATTAAGAGAGTAGATTCCAAAGGGAGCTGGTTCTCAGTTCTAACTTATGAATAAGGTATAAGAGAATGGTGCCAAACTCTTGAAGCAGACAACACTTCCTGGACGTTTTTCTTTCATAGTCATTAAAGTTCATAAAAGATTCTCTGAAAAATAGTTTTATGAGAATTTCCATTAAAATAGTAAAAGGAATTTTTAATACATATAACATGTTTTTACATAACAGAAGTCATTAATCAAACAGGGAAAATTAATTTTGCATTGTTATATTTAATATCAATGCCCACTCATTAGCTTAATACAATATTTACTTACTGAATAAGTAGTTCTAAGCCTCCATCTAATCAGATACTATAAGTCTAGACATCAACAGTGAGAAAACCAGACAAACCTTGTTTTCATAGAGCTTACCTTCTAGAGGGGAATCAAGAATAAACAAGCACACACATAGATGGGCAGTAGTCCATTTAATCATAAAGGCTAAGAAGAAAAATGAATTATTCTGAAGGGCTGGAGTGCTGAGCAATGAAGACTGGAAAGACAAGCACAATTAATTAAATTGGTCAAGGAAATAATGTTTTCAATTGTAAAATTCTCTGGCACTTACATGAAATGAGAAAGCTAGCATGAGGTTATCTGAAAGAAGAGCGTTAGATGTAAGAGCAAATATAAGTTCAAAATTTTAATCCTAATAACTAAAGAAGTAGTGATAGTGACTATAGTAGCAGCAGCTATAATCTTTTACGTGCACATTATGTTTTATCCACTGCTTAAAACAATTTATATGTGTTATATCTTTATGATTTTACTCTTTTATGCCTAGAAGGTCTATTCATATACTCACTTTAAAAATTATGTTCAAAAATACAAAGTTTTAGACTCATATACAGTTACAAGGAATATTAGAGTGAAATCCTGTCTGTGTTTCACCTGATTTCATCTAATAGCAACATCTTGCCATTATAGAGGGCTAAAAATAAGCCTGCGTATTGACATTGATACAATTCATTCATATTATTCAAATTTTGTCAGCTTTGTATGCATTAATTTGTATGCATATGCATTTAGTTGTATGCATTTTATGGTATGCAAATATTTGTGTGTCTGGTTACTATAAGAATACTGCCTTTTGTAGTCCTGTGACCTTACTTTTCACCCTTGATCTTAGCAAATGGTTTCCATTTTTATAATTTTTTCATTTAAAAATATTATTTGAATAAAACCTTATGCACTCTTTAAAAATGTATGCTTAAATATACATTCTTTTAATTATTTCTTTTCATTTAGCAAAATTTCTTAAGATTCATCCAAGTTGTTGAGTGTATCAATAGTTCCTTCGGTTCTTACTACCGAATAGAATTCCATGGTGCAGAAGTGGAATTTGTTTAGCCAGTGGCCTGTTGAGGTACATTGACACTGCTTTTGTTTTTTGTTTTCATAAGCTTGATGGTTAATCTTGGTTGTGAATTTGATTGAAACATTGGTAAAGCAAACTTTCTGGTACGTCTTGAGGGTGTTTTCAGACAACTAGATCATAAGGGTTCTGACCTAATTAATGGGTCAATGCCTTGATGTACTCTTAAATAATGCCAGTATTGAGTGATAGTGGAGTTTAGGAGGTGCAGCCGTCAGTAAGAAATAAAAGTTAGTGGAAGTAATTCACTGGGATGTATCCCTGGTGCTTACCCTAATCCCTTACTTCCTGTAAATATTTGAATATTTATAAGAATTTTCTGGGTTTTTTTTTTTGGCTGTCATGATGTGAACTGCTCTATCCTTTCGTGTCTCCCTGGCATGATGGACTGATGCCTTTGACACTACTGCTTCCCTCAAGCTGTTTCATTCAGTTGTTTGGCCACAACAATAAGAAAGTCCGATTAACACACAAGCAGAACTATTAAGAACATTTGTGAATAAGCTTTTATGTGAGTTTTTTCTTTCTTGGATTTATGCCAATGTGTGGAAATGTTGTGTCATGTGGTAAGTCATACTTAGTTTTATTTAAAAAAACAAACAAACAAACAAACTGCAGAGTTCTCTTCAGTGGTTGTATCAATTTTGCCTTCCCCAAACCAATGGCTATGGGATTTAGTTTCTGCATCTTCATAACTTTTCATCTTAACTGTTTTAATAGATTCTACATTGTTTTATTTTTAAATTAGTGTTTTGTCTGCCAAACATATATAATCAAAAAGCTTACTCTTGAAGTGTGTAAGTATAGTTTATGTGACTTATTTGACTCAGGTGCATGGAAAATTTTAGCAGTCTTGTTAAAGGGTGGTAATGGCTGCCCTGATTTACATATTTAATCACTTTTAACATTTAAATCCTGTTTGTACATTAACTAAATTGATTTCTTGCTAAAGTACTTCAATTGTCTGACTGACAAATGACGATTTGGAGAATATAAAAAGTTAACAATCTTGGAGTACGGACATAGCCAGTTGTAGAGCATTGGCCTAATACAAGGGTAGGCCTGGGCTCAATCCCTCACAATGCACAGCCAATCAAGCAGCACCCCACAAGATTAAACTTGTAGATAGAGTGGATCTAAAGTTCTAATATATCACCCAATCACTTTGGCCTTATGATTCAGCCAAAAGATTATAAAGTGCCCACAGTTAAATAGAAGTTAGTTTTTTGAAAAATTGTGTGAAAATCATTCAGTGGATAAAAGTTAATGGTCTTAAGAAATGTGGTTAGAACAATTGGACATAAAAATCCCAAAAACTGAACTTCAGTCTCAATCTATCATATTTTATAAAAGTTAACTAAAAATGGATTCTCATGACCTAAAATAAAAAAAAAAAAGATAAAGCTGCAAAGTTCTCAGGAGCCAATAAAATAGAAAAATCTTCATGGCAGTATTAGGTCATAAGTTATCGATGCCACTCCCCACAAAAGAAACCAAGAATCACTGGAGAAGTGACTTACCTTTTTCTGGGGTAGAAAAAGTATACAGCAATACACTGTACAAGACAGTGAGGAAGCACGTGAACACTCCCAGTGACATGTCAAAAGAATATGAGCTTACCTGAAAGCATTCTCACAACACTTTGAGTTTCATAACAGATTCTGGTGAATATGTATCATAAATTCAATGCTAATTTTCATCTAAAATTATTTTAGTTTTAGGGAAAATTCAACAGGTATCAAACAATTAAGCATAATGTTTATTGGGGGACTATACCAGTATATCAATATATCAAACAGATTAGTTTTGAACTGGAGAGATGTCTATGCTGTTAAAGTGCTTGCCTATGAAGCCTAAGAACCCATGTTCAAATCTCCAGGTCCCAGGTAAGCCAGATGCACAGTGATGCAAGCATACAATATTGCTCATGCACACAAAGGGGCACATACGTCTGGAGTTCATTTGCAGTTGTTGAAGGCCTTGGCACAGCCATTCTCTCTCTCTCTCTTTCTCCCTCTCTCTCTCTGTTTCTCTCATAAATTAAAAAATAGCTACATAAACAGCTAGCTATAACAGGCATGGCATTTATATTACTAACCTGGAAGAAACGGGCCTCATGATCTATTAATGCCATGAAACAAGGAAGACATTCACTCACAAATGCATGCTGGCCCAAAGTGTTGGGAGGGAAATTAATCATGGGGTTCTTAGGTCATGATGGGCTTCCAAAAATGGAGTCACCAAAGACAGCAGGATGGCAACAGATACCAGGGAGTGGGCCATCCACGTTCTTCAAGGAACCACCCCGCCATTATCCCTTCCTTACCTATCAATGCCCCCAGGTCTAGGTTTCCTGCTCCCTTATCTCTCAGTTCACCTGGTTACTGGTTTGGTGTCACACACTAGCTATCTTAGACCTCCCCTAAAGAAACCTTTTTTTTTTCTTCTTTTTTACTTCCCACTTCTTCCTCTTCCCCCAACTGAAGAGCTCTATAAAGCCCAATATCTGTAATCCCAAATTGACTGCTCTGCTCTTGAAAGTTAGTCATGGAAGCTCATGTTTTTCACAAACAGAAGCTTCCATCTTTGCCTCAGAGTGGGCTGTGTGATCTTGGTCACTCCTGAACCTTACAGGGGTAACATAAAACAAAAATCACCTTATAAGGTACTCTTCACATGTGTCATGACAGTATTACTTGAAGTGTGAGTTTTAAGTCAATGCCAATTGATCTTTTAGGATCTCCAGCCACTGCAAACATACTGCAGATGCATGCACCACTTGTGCATCTGGCTTTATGTGGGTACTAGGGAATCAAACCCAGATGGTTAAGCTTTGCAAATGAGTGCCTTAACCACTGAGCCATATCTTCAGTCCCATTGTTTGATTTCTTGAATGTAACAATAGAATTGTGGCTATGTAAATGAATGGCCTTTTCTGCTGAGGAAATATGGTGTATAGTAGTTGGAGAATATGATATGTACTGTGATATATGCCAAATATTGGCAAGTGGCTTGGCAAATGAATATGTGTTAGGTGGGTAAGTTATACATGATAGGTGTCAAAAAGTTAACAACTTGTGAATATAGATGAAAGTAAAATGCAATCACTATACTGTGTTCACTGTTACGTGAAGAGAAAAGAGGTATACAAAGATAGTTTCACAACCCATATTCTGTTGGATTTTTATAGTTATCCAACATTCCTCACTTTAAATTACATCTTTAACTTGAAGAATCATTGTCTGGTTTCAAGGTTGTGTATTTTAAGAGGATTAGTGAACTTTTTTATCTCCACTGATGGAGTAAATGTTACAATGGAAGGTTTATTAGAAAAGTGCTCTCAGACATGTGTTCAGAGACTGTCAAAACAAGTGTGACCTGGGTGTGGAGCTGTCAGAGTGACCAGGAATCGAGATAACTGATGCTTTACAGTAGCCACTTTGTTCTGGACATAAGTTGCTAGTGAATTGAGAGTTCTTTGATTTCATTATAATCACCTTTTATGAGCTGTCTTCTTCTCCTTAATCTTTACAAACACTTTAGCATCATAACTTCTTCCTAGATTCTCTTACCCTTCTTGTAAGTCAATTAAGAGTAATTTTTACTGCTAAGGAATGGAGAGAGTGAGTGAATGATTTTTCTCTGTGTCATGGTGAGAGCTAATTACATAGGCATAATGGAAAGGTATAGACTTTAAATACTTTTAAAATGCAACAGAAAATAACACATTACATCAATCCTTGATTGTTTGCAGAACAAATATTCATAATAATCATAATTTTATTTTCTGACTTTAGTAATTGAAAATTAAATTAAAATGCAGATTTCTTTTTATCACTTGGGATATCCTAGCATGTGCCAACCTGCCAGGTACCATGCTGCAGACAAGGCCCTTGTTCTTTGTGTGGCCCTAACATGGCAAATGAGACAGTTGTATTAAGAAGCACACAAAAGTCTATGTGCTTTGAGAAGGCTGAATGGAACACAATGAGGGGAGGGGAAATTTCCCAGGCTGTGGAAAATCAGAGGCTGTCAGATTTTTCAGTTTCCATCATTGAGATTATTTCTAAGAGTTATTAGTGCTTATGAAAGAAGCACAAATACCTTATGCACTGACTATAGTAATGCTCAATTGATTTGTGGTTGATTCGGCTTTCTAATATTGGAATTTTGACAGCACACACAAAGGGAGGAAAAACCCTAAAAGCTAAAAAAACAGCCATAATTGCAATGCTATCTTTCAGAAACTATTGTATTCTGTTTTCTGTTGCTGGGACAAAATACTTGAGGAAATGATCTGAAAGAAATAAAAAGGTTTTATTCCAGTATATAGTTTCAGGGTCTTAGTCCATGGTTACTAGGTTTGAGTATTTTAGGCCTGTGGCCTTGGAGTACATCATGGGGGCAGAACATGGCATAGAGGAGGACTGCGCACTGCACAGTGTGTGTGAGAGACAGGGAGAAGAGCAGAGCAGAGCAGAGTGGAGAAGAGCAGATAAATAAGAGAAGGAGGAAAAAGAGAAGGAGGAAGAGGGGGAGGAGGAAGTCAGGGTCTCAATATTCTTTCATGGGCATATCTCCAATGTCTTAATTTTATTTCCTGGGCCCCACCTCTTAGAGAGTCCCTTATCTCCCAGCATTTCCACAGAATAATAGCAAGCCTTTAACACATGTGCCTTTGGGAGACATCCAGACCTAAGGTACAGCAGGCATGATGCTATCTTCGTTTATGATGTTTGTTCTACCACCTTGGCATGATATTGCTCTTTGACAAAGCTAGTTTCCTTTCTTGATATGACTTTCTTATGTGTCTTCTAATTTATTCAGCTTGGGGTTGATGCTTCAACATGTGGTATTTCTGGTTTATATCATATTGATGCATTTTGGGTACTCTTAAGAAACTGAACATGTGGTAAATGGATTTTTATATTAAAAGTAACTATTCACATATTTGATAAGCATGCAAAACATAGATTCGGATATACTATTGGTTTTCAAACATTCTTATTGAATGAAATAGTAGGCTGTTCTATGGGATATAGCTGTTCTTCGAGTAGGAGTGAAAAATCATATGATAGAAGGAAAGTATGTTTGAATTTGAAAATCACAGAAATTTGCAAGGGATTATTATACCACAGTATTATTTAACTTATGATTTCCTACTTTTGTGTTATATACATTTAAAAGTAGTTGGAAATGCTAGTGATTATTGAAAATTAGTACAGTAGCTTTCAATATCTTCTGTTTTTTCATTTTGATTCCTGTACACATACTGTTTTACAGGATACTATCCCTAATACTTTAAAGGGCTAAGATACATTGGGGCCATATCTATCCAACTATATTGGGTACATGTAGAATATTAGTAGCTAAGAATATTAGTAAACAAAGCTATTATTTTCTTCTACTTTGTAAAACAAAAATCTTTGTAGATGATAAAATTTTTGCCTGGCTCTACCATTTCAACTTATTTACTTTTCTAATTTTGCTTTGAGTGTAATACATATAATGTCTGTCAACAACCTCACTTATTATTTTTTTTTGAGGCAAGCCCAACAGACCTGCCTTTTTAAAAATGTGAGAGTGTGAGAACAAGAGAGAGAGAAAGAGAGAGAATTGGCATACCAGGGCCTCCAGCCACTGCAACTGAACTCCAGACGCATACACCACCTTGTATGCATGTGTGACCTTGTGCACTTGCATCACTTTGTGCATCTGGCTTACGTGGGACCTGGCAAGTCAAACATGGGTCCTTAGGCTTCTCAAGCAAGCATTTTAACCACTAAGTTATCTGTCTAGCCATTTACTTACTTTTGGACTAAAATGTTAGTATAGAAAGTTGTAGGAACAGACTTTATAGGCACATTAATTATATGGTTATATGTAAAGATTTGTTGATTTCTTGAAAGAACAGTTAACTACTTACAAATGCACAGATTTTTTTTTATGTCTGATGACCTTCTTTAAAATTCTAATTCAATTTTCTTGTTCAACAGTGATTGATTACATCTATGTTTTCCTTAAGAGTCACTTTGTGGCAATAGCTCTTCATCCTGATATTAGGTTATGTCAAAACGGTTGCTGACTTAAAAGGCCTTGTGAGTCCATTTTATTATATACCTAATGAAAACTGACATATTACTACTGAGGAAAAAGGCTCTGCATCAAAACTTCTTGTGGGTTTCTGTGTGACTAGAACTGCTGAACTAATGCAGCCTTGCCGTGAACCACAGGCACCGCAGTTTTCTGAATACAGCATGATTATTTAACTTGGATGCATTTTACACTTGAAAGTCATTAGTCTTGACATAGCAATAAAAACAAGCTTATAAAAGGAATTTTTAAATGATCACAGAGATAACCAATCATTGCTCAAGTCTATCATTATTGTTTTGTGTGTGTATTCGTGTCCGTGTGTGTGTGTGTGTGTGTCCGCACGCGTGTGTGTCCATGTGTGTGTCTGTGTATGTGTCCATGTATCCGTGTGTTTAGGTCAGAGGATAACCTTAGGTATTGTACTTCATGTACTGCACATCTATCTTGAGACAAAGTCTTTCATCAGCTGGAAACTTGCGAAGTAGCTACTACACTGGTTAGCCAGTGAGTTCCAGGGATCTGCCTGTCTCTGCTTCCCCCATGCTGTGAGGATAAATCTATACCATCGTGTCCAGATATTTTTTTTAAAAATTTTGTTCATTTTTATTTATTTATTTGGGAGAGGAAGAGGCAGATAGAGATAGAGAGAGAGAGAGAGAGAGAATGGGCTCGCCAGGGCTTCCAGCCACTGCAAACGAACTCCAGATGCATGTGCCCCCTTGTGCATCTGGCTAATGTGGGTCCTGGAGAATCGAGCCTCGAACTGGGGTCCCTCAGCTTCACAGGCAAGTGCTTAACCACTAAGCCATTTCTCCAGCCCCATGTCCAGATTTTTTAAATGGAGTTTAGGAACTGAGCTCATTCTTACACAGCAAACACTCATACTACTGATAGTAAGAGCCCCCTTTCATTGTTACTTTTTTTAATATATGTATTTATTTCAAGGAGAGAGAGAGAAGGATGCTGCAAACAAACTCCAGATGCATGCACCACCTTTTGCATCTGGCTCCACACGAGAACTGGAGAATTGAGACTGGGCCAAGCGCCTCAACCACTGAGCAATTTCTGCACCTCTTTTTTTAAAATTGTTTATTTATTTGAGAGTGACAGATAGAGATATATAGAGAATGGGCACGCCAGGGCCTCTAGCCACTGCAAACGAACTCCAGATGTGTATGCCCCTTTGTGCATCTGGCTAACGTGGGTCCTGGGTAGTCGAGCCTCGAACCGGGGTCCTTAGGCTTCACAGGCAAATCCTTAACTGCTAAGCCATCTCTCCAGCCCTCTGCACCTCTTTTATTGATATTCTTAATGCATTCTTTCCAGTGGTCTGGTTCTATCTGTGGGATGAATTTAGATGTGTGAGCTCCACATTTGTTGTTCAGATATTTGTGCTAGGTAGCTCTGAAAGGTATGCTTTGTTTTCAGTGAATTCAGGTCTTAACCAAAGCCAATAGCACTTAACCAACCGTGATTAGCTTGGTCTGACAGGCTGACTAAATGATTTCCCAGAAGATTGGTATGGTGGACTACATTCTTTTTGAAAGTATTAATAAAATGTTTCCAAAAGCCAGTTTATCTTAGTGTGAGTTAGAGAAGGTCATGAGGAAACTTGAGAGAAGCCCTCCCACACAGTCAGTATTCACTTTCACTAAGGAATTTTGGAGGCACCTAGATTCACTGCACTGCATGTGCCAAAATACTCTATGGCAGCCACAAAGCCCATTAACAGGCTGTAGAAAGGATGAAATACTGGTGTCATTTTCCATGGTGCTTAGAAAAATAGTCAAAGTATTATTATTTTTTTTGAAAGAGAAGTGTGGATGGAGTAATGCCTTTTCCTTAAATGTGTAAAGCATGCATAAAGAAGAGTAGGTATGCTAGTAATTTCAAGCTTTAAAATTAGGTTGGGAGGAACAAATGAACCTTTTGGGTAATTTAACACTGATATTAAGTGATATGTTTCTGTTTCACTGGTGTCAATGGGTAATTTTCATAAAAACCCTGTACTTATGCAATGTGTCATCACACCTTGCCCAGAAGAATAAAATGTTTCATCTTTTCTGTAGATAATGTAATAATGTAGATTAGGGAATATGCAATTGATTTGTTGAAAATATAGATTCTATTCAATTCATTACAAATGCAGAGAATGGAAACACAAAGTTCATTGAGCCATCTGTAGTAGGTAGTCCTTTGTTTCAATAATTATTAAAGAATAATGGAAATGTAATGAGACCAATCTTCATAGCTTTTATGTGAATGTTATGGAATTAGTCACACATAATTGCTCATCTACCAAGTAAAGTGAGGTAGTCTGCACATCACCCCTGAGCAGAAAGTCAGACTAACCATGTACTGGTATGATCCACAATTAGGAGTGAAGAGAGAAGAGAAAGGCATTCACTAGTGTTTATACCTCCAATCCTACAACATTTTCCTCATTCAAGGGACAGAGCCTTCAATAACCAAAGCACTGACTTTGCTCAAGATTATGCATTTTTTAAATTTTTTTGTTTATTTTTATTTATTTGACAGTGACAGAGAGAGAAAGAGACAGACAAAGAGAGAGAGAGAGAGAATGGGTGCACCAGGACCTCCAGCCACTGAAAATGAACTCCAGATGCATGCACCCCCTTGTGTATCTGGCTAATGTGGGTCCTGGGGAATCGAGCCTTGAACCCGGGTCCTTAGGCTTCACAGGCAAGAGCTTAACCGCTAAGCCATCTCCCCAGCCCAAGATTATGCATTTTTGAGGAAATACTGTAGGAGCTAATTTGCTATGCCAAGAAGGCATGGAGTATCTACATTGATGTTTATGAAAATATTCTTTTGTGGTACATTTAATAAATCTTGCCATTTGAAGACTTATTTCAACAATAGAATGACGATATAACTTCATGAATTGTATTTATCTCATATGTGGTCATTTTATGTCTGTGGTGTTTTTGTAGATATTCAATGTAAAATATTTTTAAAATATATTTTGTTTATTAATTTTCAAGCAGAGAGAGAGAAAGAGAGAGAGAGAAAGAGAGAGAGAGGGACTATAGGCATTCCAGGGCCTTTTGCCACTGCAAATGAACTCCCAATTTATGCACCACTTTGTGTATCTGACTTTACATGGTAACTGAGAAATCAAACCCGGGCCCACAGTCTTTTCAAGGAAATGCATTTAACCACTGACCCAACTTCCCAAGCTCCAAATAAAATAGTTACAAGTGCTAGAAACAAACATATAGTTTTGATCCACCCTCAAAGCTATTTGGCAAAGGCAGAACATAGATCCCATTTTTGAACTGACAATTTTGGTTGAATTCTTTATTTTAATGACTTCTCTCTATTACCACCCTGAAATTACTCTTTACACTGCGAGTCACCTTCAGATCACCTGCCATCTATCCATTTAATATCTTTGTGTTTTGATCATGCCCACACCCCCATAAGCTATCATCCTCCAGTCCAGAAAACCTCAAATAGTACACATATCCCACCAAGCTTCTATGAGTCTCTGAACTATCTACATTTTCTCTATTGGATATTAAATTTGTCTTGAAACCCAGATGTGGCTCTCTTATGATTTCTCTATCAAGTATAAAACAGTCCTGGGTACACCTTTGCCTTCTCCCAAAATAAAACAACTGCATAAGATATTAGTGTGAAGTGGGGAATTTATTAACTAATTTATAGGGAAACTGAGGAAGAATTCCACATCATACATACCCACAAATATTTGACTTCCAAGTACTTTCTAGATAGCTCTTTACTTGCTGTGAGTTTCAGTGTCTCCCTCTCCTTCAATCTTTTCCCATCCCCTGGGGTACTTGTATTTCCTCCAGCGTTCCTGAATTTCCAGGTGGGCCCTAGCTGGCAGCCTAGTAAATCCTAGTTTTTGACCTAGACTCTAAGCAAATTTATCAAAATACATTCTATGTAAATGATAGATTCTTCTTAAGATATCTATTCCAGTTGATTAGAAAACAAGGTGTTCTGGAATAGCATATCTATCATAGTATAGGTAGTGATAGTATATTCCTGTGCTACTATATGCTCTAAATAGGCAGAAAAATGTGGCAATAATTTTGACAACACACTTTCCTGTAGTGTGCCCTATCTCAGAAAATGCCACTTGTGACCCAAGATAAGCCTTTTTTGATTCTTCCTTTCTAGCATCACTTTCTGGGCTCATATTCCAGGGATCTCCAGGTCAAAAGTAATTTACCCTTTATTTATTTTTTTTTTAGATAATTCTGATTTATTTATATTTATTTATTTGAGAGCAAGAGCGAGAGCGAGAGCGCGCGCGCGCGCGCGCACGAGAGAGAGAGAGAGAGAGAGAGAGAGAGAGAGAGAGAGAATGGGTGCGCCAGGGTCTCCAGCCACTGCGAACGAACTCCAAATGCGTGCACCCCCTTGTGCATCTGTCTAACGTGGGTCCTGGGGAATCGAGACTCGAACCGGGGTCCTTAGGCTTCACAGGCAAGCACTTATCCACTAAGCCATCTCTCCAGCACATAATTTACCATTTTAAATATTCTCTTGTGTTTCTTTTTATACTGTACTAATTGGAGCTTTATTGGATGATTATAGTGGATTTTTATTGGTCTCTTTGCCTCTCATATTGGCACCTCTCTCTTTCTCTATTTGGTTACCTGCTGGCTTCTTTAAACACGACACATTACCCAAATGAGAGAGAGAGAGGAGCTCTGACTGGGTTCAGGACAACTGTTTCCTAATATTCTTCATGTGACATTCCACAGCCACAACAATTCCACACATGCACACGTCTTTACCTTAGTTAGTCCCTTCCACATGCTTCATGTTCTAAACACAAAGATATATTTATTTCAAGTTCCTTGGGGCTGTCATGCATGACAGAACCTTCTGAATTTTGCTCATGCTGTGTTTTAGGTCTAGATTTTTATTTTCTACAACATTGCCTAACTAAAAGTCTGGCACAAATGTCATCTTTTCTTGAAGCTATCAGCTCTTGTCCCTTCCATGTGTGTTGAATGTAAAATAATCCCCGTAGGCTAATGTGTTGAATAATTGGTTCCCCGTTGGTGGTCTTATTTGAGAAGGTTGTAGAGCCTTCATGAATTGGAGGTTTTCTGGAGTTAGTCGTCTCTGGGGACAGATCATGAGGCTATGTAACTTGGCCCCACTTCCTGTTCTTCCTTTGCTTCCGACCTGATAATGTGACCAGCCAGTTTCTCACTCCTGCTGCCATGCCATTGTTGCTATGAAACTTCCTCTCAATACTGTAAATCAAAATAAATACTTTCTTCTTTAAGTCGTGTCTGGTCAGATATTTGTTCACAGCAACCAATAAAATACTGATAAATTAGATCTTTGTCTCCAAAAACTTGAGTGCTACATTTCTGTATTAGACTACTTGTCACATTAATCAGGCTGCATTATGTTTCTATGCTTTTTCCCCGATGAGAAGAGAGCAAGAGCTGAAATTTATTTATTTTAAACTTGTTATTGTCACCATGCTTTACACACACACTGATTATTCACCTATTTACTGTAATGAATTTGAAGTTACAGTTTAAAATCACCACTGCAGAAATTTTCTTGAAAGAAAGGTGAAGGTACTATGAGGGCATAGAGCAGAGGGATTTTGCCTGCGGTGGAGGGATATTGGGTTGAGAAAGGCAAAGTAATTTTATTTGAAGTAAGGCATATAAATTGATAAAAGCAGTGGAGGATATGGTTGAGGGGCATTTCAATTAGGGGAGGAGCAACATGTCTGTGGAAGGATGGTGCTCCCTTGGGTAAGATGTGAACAAAGGCTAACATGTAGGGAACACAGACAGCAAGCCGTGCAGTGAGAGACAGTGCAGAGAGACATGTAAAATGTAAATGTAAAATGTGAGTTGCTTTTTAGAACTCATAAAAGAAGCACAACAAGCCAACAGAAACCCAATTTGGTGTTTTTAGCAAGGGATGACATGATCAAACTTTCGTTTTGAAAATATTACTCTGACTACAAAATGGAGAGCAGATTGGAGGGAGGTAAACGTGAGGGCTTGGAGACTGAACAAGAGGGTATAGAACTTGTAGGCGAGCACAAATCAGCCAAGTCTGATTTTATCTCATTAAGGGGATAAAGGGGGGGTGGCGGGAAATCCATGAATGATGAGTAACAATATGGCACGTGTGTGTGACTTCATGAAGTGAGATGCCATTCAATGATATAGGACACAGAAGAGAGTAAAATGAAAAGTAGTAGTAGGGGGAATGTGTTGGGTACATTTTTTGGTATATTTTGAAGCATCAGTTAAATACTCCTGTGGAAATATTAAATAGGTGCTTAGAGAAATGCATAGAATTTTAAATAAAATGTGGTAAAAGTAGGGGCTGGGGATATGACTCAGTGTTGAAAAGTGCTTTCTGTGCATTTCTGAAAAACTGGAGTTGGGATCCCCAGGACTCATGGAAATCCAGACACATGCAGTACACGTGTGTATAATTCCTACATGCCTGCTGCAATGTGAGGCAAAGTCAGGAGAACCCTGAAGCTTTTAGCCAGCTAATCTGGCATTCACAGTTTCAAACAAACAACAAAAAAATCAAAACAAGAGAGAACCTTCTTCAAACCATAGAAGTATGACACAGACCAGTACCCAAGGTTATCTTCTGACCTTTACCTGCATGCCAAAGTATATGGATGCCCATTCATACACACATACCATACATAAACAAAAAAATGGCAAAATCTTATGGAGTCAATAAAATCATCAGCATAGATAAAATCATCTGGCAGGTGTATTATATTTAAAGGGCAGGGAACAGAGACCAACACAACCTTTAAAAATTTGATGGACAAGTTTGATAATAAAATGGAACAAATCATGAAAGGTTCAATGTAATGAGCTTTGCGTGAAATATTGGAAGCTTCACAAACAGAAGAACACAGGAGTGAGCATTGGGGGTGGTGGCAAATATCAAAGGGATGATAATGAGATAAACACTAAAAACCTTGGATTTGGCTACATGAAGTTCATGAGGTTCAGAGGTAAAAGACCAACATGAAATGTTGACATGAAGTCTAGACCATTTTCTTTAAGTATGTTTTGATGACAGGAGAAAGACATAATAGTTGCTAGAAGGCACTTAAAGTCAATCAAGGGTTTGCATTCATTACTTTCTCTAGTGGTGGAAGAAAATTACTCTCTGCTTACTAGCAGATTGAAAGAAACCAGTTAACAATGAACTACCTTAATACTAATTCTTCTTGAACTATTAAACGCAAACCAGAGATGAAGGAATGATCCTCACTTTCATTCTGTAAGGAAAGCAGTACCCTGATATCAAAACAAAATAAGCACACATGCATTGTTTTTTGGAAAAGAAGGAGGGGCTGAGGAGATGCCTTTTCATAAAGAGCTCGAGGGCCTTGAGTTTGGCAAAGCACTTGCCATACAAGCATGAGGACCTGAGTTTGGACTCCCAGACCTCATGTAAATGCCTGGTGTGGTGGTTAGCTTGACTAGCTGAATCTGTGAGCATTGGTGAGCAGTGGGCTCAGTGGGAGACCTTATCACATAAAATAAGGTAGCAATCTCTGGTGCTATGTGCATGCATACCAACACACATACATGCACCTAAACACATATAAACATGTATATGCAAACACATGGACATCATGTACACACACAAACACACACACCCTGACATAAAAAGAGAGTGAGAAAATGGTAGTCCATATCTCTGATAAATACAAAATTCAAAACCTTGTAACAAAGTATTAGTAAACTGATTTCAATGGTACATTAAAAGATTAGTCATGGACTGAAGATATGGCTTAGTAGTTAAGGCGCTTGTCTGCAAAGCCAAAGGATCTGGTTCGACTCTCCACAACCCACATAAGCCAGATGCATAAGGGGTCGCATATATCTGGAGTTCGTGGCTGTAGGCCTGGCATGTCCATTCTCTCTTTCTCTTCTCTCTCTCTCTCTCTCTCTCTCTGCCTCTTTCTTCCTTTCAAATAAATAAATAAATAAAATACATTTTTTTTAAAAAGATTAGTCATGAGGTCTGGAAGGATGGCTTAGCTTTGGCTGCAAAGCCAAAGGACTGAGGTTCGATTCCCCAGGACCCACATTAGCCAGCTGCACAAGGGGGTGCATGCATCTGGAGTTTGTTTGCAGTGGCTGGAGGCCCTGGCACACCCATTCTCTCTCTCTCTCTCTTTCTATGTCAAAAAATAAATAATAATAAAAATATTAGTCATAAAAATCTTTTAAGAAGATTATTCATATGGAATTCATTTCTGGGATGGAAAGATGTGCCAGCATATGCAAATCAATAAATGTTATTCATTTATTAACAAAGTCAAGCACTTTAACAAAAATCAGCACTAAAACCTTATGCTTATTTCAGCTTATGCAGAAGAATCACTTGGTAGCTTTCAGTATTTTTCCATTACAAAGTTATGGGAATAAGCTAGGTATTAATGGACTAGATCTTAGTATAATACTGACAAATCACAGCTAGTATCACAATGAATGAGGGAAACTGGAAGTATTTTCTCTAAGATGTGGATTCACATACAGATGTCCAGTTTCACCATTGAATCAACATAGTTCTAAGTGCTGGAAGGCCAAGCCAGAACAGCTAGATTCAAAAAAGAAGAAAGAAAACCCACTCAAACTGAAAAGGAGGAATCAAATTTTCCTTTTTTGCAGATAATGTGCTCTTATATATAGAAAATTCTAGACTCCAATAAGTCTGTTGGACCTAATCAATCCAATAAAACCATAGGATACAAAATCAGCCTGCAAAAGCAGTAGTATTTCTGTAGGCTAGTAGCAGGCTATCTGAAAGGGAACTCTATAGAGTAACTCTACTAATAACAGCTATGAAGAAAAAATAGATGGCTATGAATGTGTTTATCTAAAGATGTAAAAGTTCTCTACAATTAACACTACAAAGCACCAATAAAAGAAAGTTAAAAGGATACAAGAAAATGGAGAGATATTCTGTGTTCACAGGTTAGAATGAGAGTTATTAGAAAAACCATACCACTTACATTAGTTACCCAACAACAGCAACTTAAGAAGGAAGGGTTTGCTGCAGCTTATAGTTCAAGGTTATAGACCTTCATGGTGGGGAAGGCATAATAGCAGGAGCACAGAGCAACTTGTCAGGAAGCAGGAGTAGATGAATGCTAGTGCTTAGCTCATTTTTTGTTTTTAATGCAGTCCAGGACCCTAAGCCCATAGACTAGTACTACCCACAGTTAGGGTGGGTCTTCCCATCTTGACTAACCCACTGTATAAACTCCATCACAGAAATGCCCAGAAACATGTTTCCATGATGATTCTAAATCTTGTCAAGTTGACAAGGGTGATTAACTACCACACTATATGAAGTAGTATAGAAACTTCAGATTCAATGAAATTCCCAGTGAAATTCCAATGTCAATTTTCAGAGAATTATAAAAGGATGTCTTAAACTCATAAGGAACTATAAATGATCCCAAATAGTCAAAGAAATCCTGAACAAAAGTGTTAAGGAGGAGACAGTATAGAGGAAAGACACAGGAAGACAGAGATGCAGAATAGGAACACACATATGTGCCTATAAACACATATATACAAACACATCAGCATCACACACATGTAAAATTTTCTACTCCTATTCAAAACGCTTATTTTCTGTTTTAAATGGTTTTTAAAATACCATTTCAGTGGCTACATACTATTTCATTATTCATGTGCGATATTATTTAGTCATTCCTGGACATTAAGAATAACTTAAAATTTTAAGTAATAAATACAGTTAGATAATACATTACAAAACACAATAGCTTGCCCAGAACAATTCATTCATATTTCTAATGATTTTAACAGGAGAGAGTCACAGAAATACACTTACTAGGAGGTTGGATATGCATATGCCTTCAAGAAAAGCATAGGCCACCTCGTAAACCCTAAAGCATAAGTGTGCTCATTTCAATCTACTCTCATCCGTACAGCAGTCATATAGCACCAAAGCACTTCTTGCTTTTTTCATATTTTCTAGGATAGCTGCTATATTGCTTATTGTTACTGAGGTAATAATATTTGTAATCTCATCTGTCTTTTTATTTACTGTTTTTACAATAGATCCTGTGGCAGTATTTATCCATTTTTTGATATTCATGTATTTTTAGTATCTTGTGATTTTTTCAATCACTTCATTTCGCTGAATTTACTTTCTATATCCAAGGATCAGGCAATTCTTGTCAATTCTTACTGGAGGAAAATTCACATGAGTTCTTTATCATATTTTTTAGGCTTTTTTTTATTAATTAGCTTTGTACTCAGTGAATACAGTCAATTTGGTACCATTATTAGGCTCATCCATTACCTACCCCCTCCCCTTGGCCCCTCCTTGTTGAGGTATACGGGTCATGCATTCTGGAGTCAGCCCACAGTTGTGGGTAGGATAAATGTCTGCATATCGTGACCCAACATGTGGCTCTGACATTATTTCCGCCCCCTCTTCTGCAAAATTTCCCTGAGCCATGTTGGGTTCATTTTTCGTCTGCTTCAGTGATGAGGTATTGGGCGCCTCTGGGTCTTTGTATCTCTGATTTGGTAGGAGTTGATTTTTCTCTGTGTTGATCTGTTTCACCCTTGTGCTGGTACCCGGTTCACCAAGAAAACAGCCCCCTTGCTTGTTTCGCCAATTGTTCTGAGTTTCAGCCAGGGCCCTTTTGAAGTTTGATGGGGTGGCTCTCTCCTTAGGATCTACATCTATCAGAAAAAGAGAAGCAGATTCTCCAATGGAGAGTAAGTTAGCACCAGACAAATGAGGTAACCCTTACTTTTTAAGAGAGAATTTAATATGTGTAGGCCCTCTTGTAGCCCACGATTAGTGGTAGCTTGATAGTGGAGAGTGGGCTTATGTTTGAATATGGTTCTGACTTGTGTCCCAGCTCCAGCTATGGGTCCTGTACCACTGAAGGGATCAGTTAGCCGAATCGAGAACAGTTGGTTTCCCACCATGGCTGTGTGCCACTATTGCACTTGTGTGAGCATCACAACAGGTTATTTGCTGCTAAGTAGTTGAGACCATGAGTTGCTTAGGCAGATATTGGTCATTTTCCCCCAGTCGCCCATGTAGCAGTTTCTGGCACTAGACATGCTGACTGTCTGGGGACTGACTCTCTTCCAGCTTCCAGCCGTGTCATTCCATTTTATGTGTCAACTGCATAAAGTGTCTTCAGCAGTAGGTCTTACCACTAACCTTTGGTGGGTCATCAAGTACTCTGACAGAAATCTGTCTTTCTTTTCGGAAACCTTGTAGGTCTCTGTGATCAAAAGCTCATTGAGGATGATAGCCACATGCTGGTACTGCGAGTTACAGGTCAGTGCCCACTAAAAAAATGAAGAAAAAGATAACTAATATAAAAGAGATAGAGAGAAGAGAGAGAGAGAGAGGCTGTAGAAGATTAAGGTCAGTCTTCATTATACCCTCTCCAGTGTCTTGTGGGTCAGGTGTTCCCTCTAAGGGCCTGGTGAAGGTTCAGCCATTTGGTCTGCCTTTTAGGATGTAAAATTTTATGGCACCATTGCCATTTAGGTCTAGATTTGTGTTTCCTACCACCCCTTCCCCACCCCTCCCTCCCCGCCCATCCTATTGTCTAGTCCACGAGAAGCTTGCTGGGTATGTAAGGCATCTTGGGTAGATTCGGGTTAGGTGCTGTAGATGAGTGAGACTATGTGGTGATTTTTTTTTTTTTTCTGTGATTGGATAAGTTCACTGAGAATGATCTGTTCCAGGTTCAACCATTTTTCCTCAAATTTCATTGTGTCATTTTTTCTTACTGCTGTATAGAATTCCATGTGTAGATATACCACATCTTAGTTATCCATTCTTCTAGTGATTATCATGTTTTTGTATGACATAAATGCTCTTACTTTCTGGCATTCCAAGTATGGTAACTTGTTTCTAATGGTGTCCTAGGCATGGAGTCAACAAACACTATTACATATTGTATATTGAATATCAGCAAGTAGCACTAGTAGTTCACTCCAAATGAGTACAGCAAGCAGAATTCAGTTTCTGAAATACTTTCAACAAGTTGTTAGCTCCCACTAACCTTTTCAGGACATTTGTCTCCATCATGTTAAAATAATGTGGGCATTTATTGCAATGCATAGAATCCACTGCCTTTCTTGCTTTTTTTTTTTCCTACACAACCTGTATTTCTTACTTTTCTTTTATCTGTCTCCAATTGTATATTAAGTGTTCATCTTGGATTTAAGGATCTGTTATTATCTGAGTATTACTTTATGGCATCTAAGTTAGTTTTCTTGTTTTATTTTGTTCTGGGTGCTGGGAATGGACTGTGAACACACTAGGAAAATGCTGAACCACAAGTTTTGCTTCCAACCTCCTAAGTTACTTCTTATAATATTAAATTATTCCTAGGACTAATCCTGGGAGACCATGTTTCTAGATTGATTACAAAGGCTAACTTTGTGAAAAAAATCACTCATGGAATGCCTCATCATTCATACATATCAAATATTGAGTAAGCAATTTGGAATTCTATAGCTAGATATTATAGGGTCATGTTTTCAGGAATATCACATCAATACCTGAATTTTAATTCATCTAAAAGAAATATATGTTATAATTGCTGATTGGAAGCTAACAAGAAACCTCCTTCGTCTTTTTTGATTGAAACAAAGGTCTTTAAGTTCTACCATGGTCTGATTCATGGCTGCAGAAAATTACTTTTTGCCACTGGAGACTACCATGAGGTAATTGTTAATCTTCTGCATCCATATTATTACATGGCACAGAACAGAAAACCATGCTCAACTTGGAGTTTTGATTGAGCTGCAAATGCCACAAAGCAAAGAGACATCAATTGCCTGCTCTTCAATAAGTTACTGCTCAGAAATCAAGCCTTTCACAAACATTCATGTGAACTCTCTGTGCATAAAGCACACATTTTAAAGGGGAGGGATTTACATTGCTATTCTCAAATGAAGTGATTGCATTATGCTTGCCACACTAAACGCACACATTCTGAAGTGTTTGCATAAAAGCTTTGGCTTTAAAATGTAACTGGTCTTGTGGAAGTGATTGTGTTATTTAAGTCAGTAGACATGTACAGCACATGTCAATTTGCTGCTGTAATGTATTCAAAACACTTACTTTGCTAGGTAAGGAGACCCAAGGAGACATGGTGAAGAGTGCTTACTGTTTTGCTGGATAGTTCTGGAGAAAAGAATTTATGATTCTGGGAGACTACTCAAAGATTTCTCTAAGTGCTCTTAGGTCTAAATTAAATCTTTGCAACCTGGGCACAGCTGTCTCTGTGCAACTTATTTGTAGCACCTCAGACTGACAGACATTACTGTTTCATTTTCTTTTACTTTTTTTCTAACCTCAGTAGAGTTTGAGGACCACATAGACAGAAGCCTTATCTAACCTGTCACAATTGTTTCTCATCACCTTCAAACAAATGGAGAGGCTAAAAGCAGTACAGAGATAAGTAGAGCCTTCTAAAATGACTGTTGAAGGAGATTGGCCAGGAATACTAACTGAAGCTCTTACACCAGCTTAATCTTCCACTCCATGTTCAACCAGAACCAAGCTGTGAATGACTTGACCTTGTAATTTGCATCACATATTTCCAGTCTTCTTTAAGTAAAGGCACATGAGAGAGGTAAGGACATCATCAGGTCGCCAACCATTTTGTTCACATCTAGGTTTATATCATTTCTACTGAAAATGGAAGTCTGCTAAGACTTGTGCAACAGGGTTAGAATAGGATCTTTCCACCATAGAATGGAAGCTATAGGAGATGTTCTGCTCTTAAGTCTAGAGTACCTGCAAACTGAGACAACTGAAGTAGTAATACATCTCCAGAGGAATAACAATTGTGGGAAGTTTTGAAACCTTCTGCTTTTACTTTGCATTTACAGTCCATGCAGATATACCAGGTCAAAATGTGAAGAAGCAGACATCTTTCTCTAGCATTCAAAGGGCTCGACTCCTAATGATCTGTAGAGCAAAGGACACTTTCACAGCTGCGTGCTTTCTTACTAGTTTTAAAAGTGCTTTTAGGTAAGGAAGAAAGGATGCTTTCTTTGCCATGGGACGCTGTTGTCCAATGTGTGCTTGTTCCTTTTGCCTTAATTTGTTCTGTAGTTTTAGAAGGTTTTTAAACACTCCAAGTGTATAGAGATCATAGGGGTAAAACTTGTCTTAATGTATTCCTTTCTGAAACCGCTTTCATTATGTGTGTGGCTGCTACAAAACTTGATACAAGAGTGTAAACAAAGCAGGCCACGGTATCTGCAATGGAGTTGCAGCATGTCTTACCTGGTTCACGAGTTAACTGACACCATTGAGGAATTCATTTCCTTCTATTTCTCATCCCTTTGATTCCCATTTTAGATGGACAGAAAATTATATTTCTCTAGTAGTGTCTGAGAGTAAGTTTTAAGCTGCTTCAAGTCCCTGAGCCTGCCACATAATGGTAGAAGGCAAGAAGAGAGGTGGAGGGCTGGAGAGATGGCTTAACGGTTAAGCGCTTGCCTGTGAAGCCTAAGAACCCCTGTTCGAGACACAATTCCCCAGGACACACATTAGCCAGATGCACAAGGGGGCATATGCATCTGGAGTTGGTTTGCAGTGGCTGGAAGCCCTGACACACCATTCTCTCTCTCTCTCTCTGCCTCTTTGTCTGTCGCTCTCAAATAAATAAATAAAAATCAACAACAACAAAAAAAAAAAAAAAAAAGAGAGAGAGAGAAGTGGAGGCACTGTGAACATTCAGCATTCTCATAAAGCCAGAAGGGTTTCTCCTCACCTCATTCCTATTATGGACTTTTGCTTAAACTCTGGTGGAAATCAATCGAAAACATCACACAACTAGTCAATAGAAGAATTACCTCTATAGAGAGCACTGGCTGTTGGGGTTGGGCGTGTGTGGACGCGCGCGCATGGAGGAAGAACAGACAGGGTCTTGAGGTGGTAGGAAGGGCACTGCACATACCTCAGTCACTTGTGGAGCACCATCAAGTTACACATCATACCCCAAGTTCAGATCTGCATCCTGTGACAATGTGTTTGTATGAGAGATGGGAATGTGAGGGAGGAGGCATCAGGGGCAGTGGTGTGTGACCACCAAGATAGAGTCAAGGACTGGCAAGTACTCAGTGAACTTTCCATCTCTGTCAAGATGGGACCTGGAGAAAAAAATGGCTTGTCCATGATTCATGGAGTATAGTGATGAACTCAAGTAAAGACATGCCCATGGGTTTAAGAACTGAAAAAATGGAATTGTAGTAAAAGCCACTTGGATTTCTAATACCACTGTCAGACATTGTTGGAAAAGGAAATGAGGAAGGGAGAACCAGTTATGTGCAAATGCTCCTTCTTCCCTGGATCAGCCTTTTCCTGACAGGAAGTGCCAGAGTGCTTTGGACAGTGTGGATCTGAGAAAGCCACACCTAATGAGCGAGCTTGGTCCTGCGTAGCGGGGGAGGGCGGTTTCTGTCCGGAGGGCACATGCCTCACCTGCTACCTCTTTGATTATTGGCATAAATTACCCATTACTTTGAAGATCTTGTGACTGATGGAAACAACAAAGTGTAAAGTTATATTAAAGTCGTAATACAGGCATGGTTCCTGAGCAAATAGGAAAATTATTTGACTGAGTCTTGAGTGCCATTAAAAAAATTCAATACTACCTTATAATGGAATGGATTGGAGATACCTTGGTACATCCTGTGTAATAAGTATTGTGTCCGAAAGCTTTTAATTTCAGTTTTGTGGGGGAGGGGAGGGTGTCTTAAATGTGAAGTGTCTTTCTCACCATATCTTTAAAAATTCTTGAAAGTCATTGACTTGGGATTTAAAAACATCAGTGTAGCCTGTGGAGGAAGGCAAAACGCCTCCAAACTGTTGGGAAATGGAAAGCTTTGATTTCTGGCTATGGCTACATGAATAAGTAGTTGAGTGGAGATGTGCACTGACTTTCTTCAGCTGGAAAATTGGGTCATTTAATCCAGTGATCTGCAGGACTCCTTCCAGCCCTGCAGTGTGGACCTAACCTTAAGTGCAGCTGAGCAAGAGCCGCTCAGAGACAGGAGGAGAGCAGCATTTGCCTGGCCCAGTCTTGGTTTCTTCCTTTCCTGGGCTTCACCACAAGGGAAGAATAGCAACCTCTGTTTTACTTCAGAACAATAAGGCTAATAATATTACCTTTATAGGTTTTTTAAAACCTCTGCATTGAGGACCCAAAGGCTTGATAGTGATTTTTGTACCTGGCTAATAAAACTGTTGGTAGTCAGAACTGAGCGGATTTTTACTTTATGTTATTCACTCTTACTTGCCTGTCACTCACTGAGTTGGAATCAGCAGGCTATTAGTTTGCCCAATGTGTAATCTCAAGTCCCACAGAACAAGGGCGCACAGCCACCGGGCTTTCTGACTGTGGAATTTACTTTTCATTTTTATTCACGGAGCACTGTCGGCTGTGCCTTTCATACTAAAGTGAAAACATAACTATCTGGTAATGAATTTGAAATCTCTTAAGGAGAACATACTTTAAGGCATCCTGCTAGTGTTGTAAAAATACATCACAGTATGCTGAAAATGTGTCAAGTTCTTATTTTTTAGATTATGTTTATAATGTTCAGAATGGTGGTCATTAGACTTTGTATCCAGTTGCAGCGATTAGGATTTATTTTAATATTTCACATTTGCTTTCTTAGAAAAGAAAAGATATTTCGTCTTTAGAAGTGGGGAACAGATGAGCAGCAGGAAGAATAAAATGACTGTCAGCAGGGCGAGGAGCACTGTACCAGTGTCCTTTTAAGATGCAATGGGGAAGCAATTCTTTTGTCAATTTAAATGTTTCTTCAATGGAGTTTTGCATGCTAATGGAAATAAATTTAGTCACCATTCCTTAATTGAGTCTCTGCCATGAAAAATCTACAGTTTCAAGACACAGTTGGATTCATGTGCATGGAACAGCTTTACTTTGGGGAGGAGAGTGATTTCTAAAAGTAAGTTGGTTCAAATTTTATGGTTTTTGTTTTCTCTTGGCATTTGTCTTATTTGACTTCATCCTGACACTTAACACAGGTAAAATGAATCTAGTATTTCAGCACCTATCACACTCCAGAAAATCCTACAATTCATATTGAAGTGTTCAGAAGAAGAAAACACAGCACCTTATGATGTCACACATTGTCCAATTATTTTTCCTATTTTTCCTTAGTTAGACATTTTGTCTAAATGAAAGTCGTTCATCTTCCCATGCTTGACAATTTCCTATGAGGACATTTGAAACAAATCATGGACTAGCTAATCAGGATAAATAGTTGGTCTGAGCTGAAAACTTATAAATCTAAGTTTCATTTCAAAGCAATGTTTCAACTAATTACTTCAATAAAAATCTCTTTATATAGGAACATGATTGTAGCCTTTGAAGTTTGGCTCCAGGTATAATAATAATAATAAATGACAGTAAGACCTGGGCCTAGACTGGGCTAGGAATAAAGCAACAATATATAAATAAAATAGCCTATCTCTTTTTAACAATTTCAGATTTAATCTTATGAATACAGTTTATTTATTTGTATGGCACTTTTCAATCTCTCACATCTCTATGTTAATACATGTGAGTAATTATTCCTAGTCACATGTAAAGAACTTGAAACACACTTCTTTCTCCAATGGTAAAAAAAAAAAAAATTAAATGCTATACTTGATCATTGTTTACACAAGTTCTATAGCTCCAAAGAAAGAAAACTAAAATGACTTTCACAACTATCTCTACTAGTATTAGATTACAAAAGCACTAATAGCTTTTGAGCATGATTCTCTAATATTTTATTCAAATCTTCTTAGAAACACATTGAAATCATTACCTGACTTTTAAGAAAGAGGAGTTGTTTTTCCAATTAAAAATAAACCCACTGGCACAGCCGAGCTCTTATTTCTTTTCCCTAGAAATGCTCATTTGACTTTCAGATTAGGGCATAAAGGACATCAACCAGGGAAATGTGGATGTTCCTGCTGGTGACATTTTTCAAAGTTGGTTGGGGCAATACTTAGCCACAAAATTAACCTTTTTGTTTTCATAGTCTGGTCAACAAAGCAACCAAGACTATATCACACATAGCACCTAGAATTCAATATTGTATTTTCTAGGGATCATTAATTTTCTTTGGGGTTGTGAAAAACAAAATACTGAAAATGAGAAGCACATAAAACATACCGTGTTCAAATGAAAGTTCACAGATGTAACCTGTGGAAATTCTAACAACACAAATTTTCACACACCAGCAAGTCTGTACTCAAATGCTACTGTGAGATCATGAGTTTCGAATTGTTTGTAGACATGTGATGCTAATCAGCCCTTTGCAGTTGGAAGACATTGGATAATTTGGATAAATTTTAGCTTTGAAGAGTTATCCTAAAAAAACAAAAGAAAGAAAGAAAAAACAAGTGTATTGACTCACTTCATGGCATTTATTAGACACTGGAAGAATTCCAAGCCTTTATCTACATGCACAACTTGTTGCAAGAGATTTTTTTTCACAAATGATACCTACCTTGGACATGTTGTGTCACCACCCATTTACCTGAATGTTTTGGTGTCAAATGGATAAAAAAGAAAAATAAAATGCAAGTTATCTTTTTTTGTTTGTTTGGTTTTGATTTTTCAAGGTAGGGTCTCTAAGCCAGGCTGACTTGGAATTCACTATGTACTCACAAGCTGGCCTCAAACTCACCATGATTCCCCGACCTCTGCCTTCTTAGTGTTGGGGTTCTAAGCATGCACTACCATGCCCTGCTGCAAGTTGTCTTTTCACTTGGTTAGCCCAAATAAGTAGTTCATACTATGTAGTTTTGAGATATTTTTGTAGTTTAGAAAGATGTAGCCTTACTTATTTCAGCTTTAAACATGAGCCCATGTATCTGAGAAGATGGAAAGAACACTAAATAAGCATTTGGCTGTTCTTGAATGCAGGACAGTACAAACATCCTGCACCTCAACAATTCTTAAGCTTGTTTGCTACTTTCATACAGTGTGGCACAGACCTATGGCCTCGAGATACACTGCAATTTTGCAATCTCATACTTGATGAAATAACAGTAGCATAACTATAATGAGTTTTTTTTTAAATTTCTGAGATCTTAGAATAATACAACATTTCAGTGTGACATTACATACACACAGGAAATTCCAAATCAGTCCATCAATCACTGATCACATTTTAATGGTCTTTTGAACAAGCATCAACATAAAATTCATAACCAAAGAAATTCAGTGAATTTTATTTTGAACTTTTATTATTTCAGGAGTCAAAATTAAATGAATGACATTCAAAAAATAAATAAATGCATAGATCCTTTAAGATTATAAATTGTGGGGTATGTCTGAAGAGGTATTTAACTGTGTATGCTTAACATACATGTTATATGCATTTAACATATGTTCATTTTCCTTGCAAGTTTTTTCTTTGGTTTCTTTTTTTGTGTGTACATGTGGGTGTGCGTGTTCATGCCTGTAGAGGTCAGAGGACAAGTTTTGGGTCAGTTCTCTGCTTTTTCACTTCACTTGAGTTAGAGTTTCTTACTATTTTTTTAATTTCTTGGTTTTCTGAGGTAGGGTCTCACTCTAGCTCAGGCTGACCTGGAATTCAGTATGTAGTCTTAGGATGGTCTTGAACTCATGGAGATCTTCCTACTTCTGCCTCCTGTGTGCTGGGATTAAAGGTGTGCGCCACCACACCTGGCTTTGGATTCTCACTTTTTTGTTCTTTGGTCTTGCTGAGAGCATCCAGGAGACTCTCTTGTCTCAGCATCCCATCTCACCTTCAGCATCTATGTGCTAGGATTAAAGAAGCCTACTATGGATTCTGGTCTTTTTTTAATGTGAGGTGTGGGGATTGAACATGAGTACTCCAACTGTAGTGGTAAGCACTCGATCCACTGAGCCATGAAGTGACAATTCAGACTTAAGTGCTGCTCTCACTGCTAGCCTGACAACGAGCTCCAGGGAGATGGTGATAAACACCAAGAATACTCAAAATACCTCAGCAGAAATTCAGAGATTTCATAGACCTTATAACTAAAGTAGTCTTATAACATACCTGCCAACGTTCAGGGAACTCTGTGGCAGAGGGGATGGAAAGATTGTGAGAGTAAAAGGGTGGGAGGGAGTATAATATTGTATTTCCCACAACCCCCTCACAGAGACTGACTGATGCATTCAGGACTCCACAGGTAACACCAATAACCCCGGTGAGGAGGGCTCTCAGTGAACTGGGGGCAGAGGAAGAAAGGATGTAAGAGTCTAATCCAATGGGAATATGACCAGGATGCAATAGGGTCATACAATTAAATTCATAATCACTTAAAAAACAGTAGGGGAACTTTTTTAGACAGAGGAAAGAGGAAGAGAAAGGAGTGGAGGGGTAGAGAAAAGAGAGAGAAATATGAGGTGACTATGATATAAATACATTTCACCCAAACATAAAACATGTCAAGGAGAAAAATAGAAGAAGGACTAGCTGGAAAGGAGAGCCTCAGTGGAGGGGCATGTGAGAGGAGAAGAGGAAGCATGTGCGAGGGGGCCATGATCATGATATACTGTACATATGTAGGGATGTTTCCAATAAAAAGTGTAAAAAATATAAGGAAAATATAATAATATTCAATATGCTATATTCCCAGTCTTGAGTGGTTTCATTACTGATAATCACATTTTATAATATGTAAGAATGAAAAAAATAAATTCCACTGAATTTGCCCTTTGTCTCTTAAAGCTGTGTCTATATTCTGGCAAGAAAATTAAGCAATATAAAGAAATTAAAGGGAGAGGGTTGGGATGCTTATGAGATGAGGAGTGTTCTGCCTTAGAAATGTTTAAACAGAAGATGCTTGGTATATTAATCAGACTTTTGCTTTACTATGGCAAAATCTCTGAGCAAAACAAACAAACAGAAAGATTCATTTTTGCTCAAGATTTCAGATGTTTAAATTTATTATGACAGGGAAGCTATGGCTATCAGAGAGAGGGGGAAGGAAAGTAGGAGAGGAGAAAGGCTATGTTTTTGTTTGGTGATTTTGTTCTAATTTTCCCTTTTTATTGCACTCTGGCCTAAGGGTGGTGCCACCCACATCCATGGTTAACCCTTAGTTAACCTTCTCTGGAAACATGCTCAGACAAGCTGAGAGGTATGCCTTACAGATTTCTTAGGTACATTTCAGTGTATTCTATTGTCAATCTAGAGATGCTGTCACAGTTGGTGTTTTGTCAGGACCAATTTGGTAGAACAGAATGTTGAAGACGATGTATGTTTAAGCCCTTCTATTTCTGATTTCCCACAATTCTTTCATACTTCACAGTTTTTTTTTTTTTTTTTTTTTTGGTGGTAATTTCTGTCTCCTATTGATTTTTTTTTTCAAGAAAGCTAATGACTGAGAATGGATAGGAATAAGAAACTTTGGCATTCCACAATTCAGTGTGGACTTCTTTACTGGTTTATTTGAATGCCTTCAAATATAAGTACAGTGCACTGAAGAAAAAAGAACTGTATTGTGACACATGATAAGAACTCAATAGGCAGCTGTTTCCTGATTGGTTACACATCCAAGAATTCACAAAGATCCAGGCTCCAGCCATCTCCATTATCTTTCATTATGCATCATTGGTCCACATTCTTGACTAGAATGTTATAGACACTCATCAGTCTGCATAACAGAGTATCAAAGGCAAAAAGAAAGGTTGGAGTTTGGGATGGTGTATGGTGAGGGTAACGCTCTACCCTAGGATTTATCCTTTCAAGGAGAAAAATATGTCTGGAGATCCTACAATAGATCATTAGTACTTGGTTCCAGGAAAATAGAGAATATTAAAATTCTAGCATATGGCTCTTAGATCTTTAGGGACTTGGTATTGAGGAAGAAAGGGTTTGCAATACTGATTGAGGAGAGGATAAAATTTTCTTCAATAAATTACAAGACTACTGTTGTTCTTGCTAAAGGAATTCACAGCATGTTTTCAAATCAGAAACTGATTGTTCTCATTAATGGGGTTGAAAATATTCATCCTTGGATTGTTGCCAAAGATATAGATGCCAGTCAACAGCATGGAGTTTAGACAGGCAACTGTCAGATGGTACCATCACACCAGAAGTAACCTCAGAGAAATTGGTGACACAATCCTTGGTTTATAGAGTTTTTAGCTGAACAGTGTACCCTTCAGAGTCATGCTTTGATCTGCTCCCATGAGGCCCCATTCATTTGTTTAGTCACTAGGTAGTTGGGATTGCCTTCCACATGTAGAGAGGTTGTATCACAGTCTCCCATCTGAGCTATAACTCCTTGCATGGCTCTTTAATACTTTGTCTCTTCTTCAATCTCTTTACTTCCTCTGTGGGCTAGCCTAAATCCAATGCTCAAAAGATTTTAGCCTGAGGTTATTAGAGAAAAGAAGGAATGGGAAAGTAAGAAGTAAGCAAAAATGTACTGATAATGTTGAAACCAGGATCCTGTGGTTCTTTTGTTCCCCAACCCCAAAGGCACAAGACAGCTGACCAGCCTGTATGTGAATCAGGGGAGGTAGTGACAACTCATCAACTGTAAATAAAAGTAGAAAGGGGGAGAAGGGAAGACAGCAAAGGCAGCAAGGGCTGGCTGCAGGTAGGGACCTATTTGCCAGGAGGTGTAAGAGTCTTGATATGAGCCTGACTTAAGACAGCTGGAAGGCATGGTGAGGAAGAGGGCTTGGTGGTAAATGGGACAAATGGAGGGTCACTGCCAATCTCTTGGATATATACATTTCTAATTGTTGGACATGTTTTGGTAGATGTTTTTGGCAACCTGTCATCTGACCTTTCACAACTCACAGGGATAGTCACCACCCACTAGGAGTAGGTGTCAAAAATAAACACACCCCTCCATAAATTTTTAAAAAAGTGTTTAAATATTCTTCCACAGAAGCCTGCCACACCTATTCTCGGTTAAAAGTCCCAGGAAACTTCATATGTGCTACCTGGAACACATCCCTGCTTCTTGTCTTGAGCATGTTATAAGCAATTCCTATGTTGGCTGATAGGACAGATTCTTTGCAATATGATTACAAAGCCATTTCTCTGACCCAAAGTTGTTTTCACACATAACACAGCTCACAGATAATTGAGAATGAGAGGACCTGGGAGCAGGCCCTCAGGTCTGTGCCAAGTTCCAAAACTAAGAGGGGGGGGGGAATGCCCTGGAATTTCAGTGTGTGTTGGTTTCTAAGATCAACCATTTATGTTATCTCTCTGTTGCTATGACAAATTATTTGAGATAATTAACTATTAACCTGGGAAGGTGTAGTTTTGGCTCATAACTTGACAGAGGTCTATTGTCATTTGGCATTGTTGCTTTGGGTCTGTCTTAGCATAGTATCCCATACACCATGTGGAAGTGTGGGACAAAGGAGGCTCTCCTTATGGGCAGTGAGAAAGGAAAGGGCCTAAGTCCCAGTTTTCCCTTCAGCCCCCAGTGACCTGTTGGCCTCTGAAAGGCCCAGGTGTGAGGCCTAGTGGAACTTCCTGAGCCTAGCTAAAGTTTGGTGATCTGCCTCTGGCCAGACGTGACTCAGCAAGACGCCTAATGGCTTCTTGCCTGCTACTTCCCCTCACGGGATTTAGAATTATCATCTCAATAGTCACGGTTTACTATTGGCCCTTACCTTTCCCCACCATCCTAAAATCCCCGCCTTCATCCCCAACATTATATAGGCAACTGTTCATAGCAATAAATCGAGTTCCTGCTTCGACAAGACTGCCGACTCAGTGTGGTTTTTCTCCGGTGGCCAGGAGAGGTCTGAGTCGTCGGACGCTCATCTCCTCCTCAACCCCTCGGGAGGAACCAGCAGGCCTGGTCCTTCCCTCGGCACTACCTGCCCCCACCGGCGGAGCCCGGCATCTGGTGCCCAACGTGCGGCTCTCGGAGCCCGGCAGTGACCCAAGTTGTTTCCCATACATAAGGTAACTAAAGGCTGGTAACTAAAACTGGAACACATGAGCCTGTGAGGAACATTCAGTTTCACTATAGTACTATCCATTCTGATATGCTATTATTAATTCCTGGTACTCTTACTGATGTTTCTGTTTTCTAATCAAAATGAGACTTCTAAAATATTTATCAATCAGGACTGCTGTACTTGTGCATACTGACTTAACAACAGTTCTGGGTTTACCCTAAGTCAATATTATCCTAAATATTGTGGTCCTTGAATAAAAAACCAGCTCAGCAGAACTGCCCAGTCAATATTACCTCTATAGTGACAAATGATATATTTCTGGATTTCTATGTTTATTTTGGTGGTGTTTAAAGTAATTAATGGGATCTTAGACTCTGTGGTACTAAGTAGGGTTGGTTTGAGGGCAATCTATTGCATCTACCAGTGAGCAACTTTTTTTATATGCTTGCGAACACTTGTTGAAGAGGGTTCAGTATTACATAAGATATTTTGAAATTGACCCTGATGGGTTAATTTCACTTAATCCTCTAAGTTTTGTTCAGAAGACAGTTACAGAATAGTGAAGGTGACATTGTCTCTCATAACTGATACTACAGTTTGTATAAACATAAGCCAGTGTTTGACTTTGGAAAGACTTTGCACAAATAAGAAGTGTTTGGTCTAGAACAACAGTTTGTATAAACATAAGCCACCCACACACATCGTGTTCCCATTCCAAAATAATCAGATTTGGAGGGGGGAAGGAAGTAAGGCATAAGAGAAAGAATACAACTTTGAGCCACAGAAAATCCAGGGTGTGAATGCATCCTTTGCAGTTTCTTTCTCTGTGAATTTCAATAATTTACTTAAATCCTTTCCTTAAATGAAAAAAAAAAATCTTTTTCCCCCTTATACAGGAAATACACACACACACACAAAAAGGTCTAGAAACATGATGGCAGATCAGAGACTAAAGACTGGGGTGGTTGTCTGTTCATCACCCAAAATAACAACTGCAGAGCAAGAAAGGAGAAGAAAAGGTTTAATCTAGCATTCAAAATGGGGTACCAGGCCTAGGGTTCTAAATATGTGAAAGGTTAGGAAACAACCATGCTACCCTCTTTCCTCATTTCCACAATAAGTTAATGAAATGAGTGCACATCTTTCTACCTATACACTTCATCTGGACTTTGAACAGATGAAGGGATTCCACCTTCCTGATCTCTTTTTCAGGGGCCCTATATCTGCTGATCTTTTGCCTCAGCTCATTTTTCACTCCATTCTTTTCTTCCTTTGAAGCTTTCTTAGTAAAAGAGGTTTTGAATTTTAGCTATTTTCTCCTCTAACATGATTCAAGTTGTATTTTGTCCTCTGTCCAAGAGGGTTTCTACACTGTCTGGAGCCACTGCTGCTCCCTGGACCACCTACAACCTCCAGCCACAGAAACAGAGTGAGGAGGCAGAGGAGGAAGAAAAGAAACGTTTCTGCTCAAGCAGTCTCCACATTCGTGTCCGAGACCATCCTATTGTTTCAGTGGTCTCAGTTTGGACGAGTCACGTTGTATTTATCTCCACAAACCTGAGTGAAATAGAGACAAGCGGCTAACGAGAATGAATATGATATCAATTCCAGTTGTGCTCTGCTTGGCACCTCTCTACATCCTTGGCAAAGGCAGGGGTGGGTGTTCTTTCACAGGAATGATGCCAGGGTGCTCATGGGTACATGTATGAGGGTGGGAGGTTACAGATCAGAATCCACAAATCCAGAATGTAAAACAACTGCTGTCAATGAGGAAGAACTTGGGGAATTTCTAGTTTAAATTATAAAAGGCCAAGGCATATATCAATTTTGGATATGTAAATACTTATTTGTAATAAGCTACATCAAGGGAAGAAAATAATTGAAATCAGCTGGGCGTGGTGGCGCACGTCTTTAATCCTAGCACTAGGGAGGCAGAGGTAGGAGGATCATCTTGAGTTTGAGGTCACTCTGACAATATATAGTGAATTCCCATCAGCCTGGGCTAGAAGAAGACCCTGTCTTGAAAAACCAAAAAGAAAAAAATAAAAAGAAGTGTGAAATCAAATGTCATAGATAGCTTAGGTCAGATCTCATTTCCACAAATTACATCTCGTATTTCTCTTTTCACTAAATATATACATTCTTTTTAAAATATATTTTATTTATTTATTTAAGAGAGAGAAAGAGATGGGGGAGAGGATGGGAGTGCCAGGTCTCCAGCCACTGCAAATGAACTCCAGTTGCATGTGCCCCCTTGTGCATCTGGCTTACATAAGTGCTGGGGAATCAAACTGGGATCCTTTGGCTTTGCAGGCGCATTCCTTAACCGCTAAGCCATCTCTCCAGCCCCTAAATTTATATATTCTATGTGGCACAATTAAGCACTAATGATCATTTTTAAATGTTGCTCATGTCATATTTGAACATCTACTTAAGTGATGGGCACCATGCAGATGGAATCTGCTGTACACTGGGTGGATGAAGGTAAGGAATTTATCACGAAGGCAGGCTGTTGACTTTATTTAAAACAGACAGACAACAAGTAAAACTTAAAACCTTTGAGGGTCTTATATTTGTCTTGACCTTTTAGTGATCTACAATTGAAGAAAAGCAAATGTTTTGTGCTACTGCTGTGCATTCGCTTTCATGAACAACATATCTTTGGGCCCCTGCTATAGCCAGGACAGAGTAACAGAAACACCCACTCATGATCAAACTTGGGACAGTAGAGGCAGAAACTGCTACAGATTTTCAACAGGAAGCAACGCTGTCTGGTTGTAATGTCAGAGGGAAGAGAACACAGCCCACAGGTCCCTGAGAAGCAGTTTCCAGAATGTAAACTCAGGGGATGGAGCCTGTATTGTCAGCCTCCAAACCAGGCGTAAGTTATGGGAGGAACGGAATTTATTTGAAGCTTACAGAGCAAGGGAAGTTCCACAATGGTGCAGGAAGATGGCCCCCTTTCACAAGTCCATGCAGAGAGAAATACCACCCCTGGGGCTGGAGAGATGGCTTAGTGGTTAAGGCATTTGCCTGAGAAACCAAAGACCCCAGGTTCAATTCCCCAGGACCCATGTAAGTCAGATTCACAATATGGTGCATGCCTCTGGAGTTTGTTTGCAGTGGCTGGAGGCCCTGGCTCACCCATTCATTCTCTCTCTGTGTCTCTTCATATCTCTCTGTCAAATAAATTAAAAAACATCAAAAAAATATAAAAATAAAAGAAATACCACCACCTGCATCATAAGTAAGCGCACTCCACGAACTCAAGACAGAACGCCATCACTCTGCATTTCGTTAGACTGGCATTCAGATCATCCACCCCAGTAACATCTCCTCTAGCCAGGTAGCAGGATATCTAAGTTACAAGCTTAAATAAAACTCCTGAATCTATTGGAGGACATCATTTCAACCTACCACGGAGCCCAAGCAGAGCTTGCTGAGTTAAAGAGGCAGACATTGGGTTTCCAGCTGTTGGATAGGTTGGCAACTGTAAGGCAAGAGACCACAGAGAAAAGAGAGGGAAAAAAACATATCTATCTAGGCATCTTTTGAAATCAACTGGTTTAACATTAAGCTATGAGTATAAATGGAAAGACACAGGGAAGTTTGGGATTTGCCAATATCAGATCTAGAGGTCATACATTTAGCCTTGCAAAAGACCATGGACCATCCATATAAGCTTCTTGAAGTTTCTTTTTTTTTCAGTGGTATGGTCTTACTCTAGTTCAGGCTGACCTGAAATTCACTATGTTGTCTCAGGGTGGCCTCAAACTCTCAATGATCCTCCTACCTCTGCTTCCCAAGTGTTGGGATTAAGAGCATGTGCTACCACATCCGACAAGCTTCTTGAAGTTTGCACACTAAAAGTGAACTGCTCTAGACTTAGAATCAAAATAATATAGAATAACATAGATCTATCTTAACAGTCAGCAACTGAGGTGAGCTCCCATTAAATTAATTTCCTGACAAGCACACTCTAAACTTTTCAAGTGCAACTGAAAAAAAGGCCTGACTTTCACCAGCATATTAGGTAAGTTTTATACCATAATGATAAAAGCAAGAGATGATGTGATCTCTAACTAGAGGGAACAAACATTAACATAAAACTGATCTAGAGACTTGAGATGTGCTGGAATTGGCAAAAAGTTTAAAATAATTTAAGAATGTTTAAAATATCAATAAAAGTATCTCATGTTGAATGGATAAATGGAAAATTCCAGTAAAAAATTAAGATTCTTAAACTAAAACATAAAAGTACTGAAGTGCCAAAATTATTATGCTCTAATAGGCTTAGGTCAGATAAAGAACCCGCATGAATCATTTTAAAAATCTAAATACTACATTTTTTTTTACTATGCCCAAATAATCTTACATTTAAAAAAATATGGAATGCTTCACAAATTTGCATGTCATTCTTGAGCAGGGGCCATGGTAGTCTTCTCTATATCATTCCAATTTTAGTATATGTGCTGCCAAAGTGAGCACTAAACAATACAACTTTAATAAAGGACAAAAATTTCAAGAGTCACTTTTGAAGGAAGATAAGAAATAGCATATAAAAATATGCTCAACATCACTAGTCATTAGACTTACAAAAATTGAGATCACAGTGAGTACATACTAGGATAACTAATTGTAAAAAATCTGACAGACTCAAAATCAACCCATATTTATAGCAATCGGAGCCCTCATGTACTGGAATGAAGTGTATAAAATTGATATCTAATTTAGAAAATCTTTGGTAGTGAAAGTTACAATAACTCAATGATTCAGCAGTTCTAGTGCTAGGCATTTGTGTAAAGGAAATTAAAGCATACATTGTCATCAACCTGCTTACGAATGTTCCCAACAGTTTCATGTAGAGCAGCCTCCTCAAAGAAAACACATCAAGTGTTCATCAATGAAATTGGCTACACTAATGTTGTGTTTAGAGATAAAATACAACTCAGTAGAAAGATGAATAAACTACTGATGCATGTAAATACGTGGATTACTTTAAAACCCCCCATGCTAAAAGAAAGGAATCAATCAAAAATGTGTTCATTGATAGTGCAGAAGGGTAATTTATGGCAGACAAAACTGATCTGAGGCACAATAAATTCTAAGAATTATGGTGTCTAGTGGGGAGAAGATTGGGGGAGAAAGACTAGTTAAGAGGTATGCAGCAGCTCTCTAGCATGACAGCAGTAGTCTTTGTAAGACTAGATTTGCGAGTTGCACAAATGATTAAGATCAGTGTAAATGGGTTATTAAAATTATACATCAATTTATAACACAGGTACATTCTGGGCCAGTGGACTTTTTACCTTCACTTTGTGATTTCAGATGAATTTTGCAGTTGCTCTGTATACACATTGAAGTTAGTAAATTGAATAGCATATTTAATCGTTTTACAAGTTTCTTTTAACAACAATTGCACTATACAAACGTGACCTAATAGGCATACAAAAAATTATACTCACCTACCTCATTACATGAGAGCCAACAGCTGTTGTACAACAAAAATTTAGTTGCAGTGTGTTCCATCCCTGGCTTAAGCTCAAAGGACATGGTGTTACACTCTGGAAAGTGGTCAAAACTGAAATATTCACTCACATACTCAACAAGGGCTCAGCAAAATTGCCTGAGGTCACAGTTCTGGCATTTTCTTTCCAGATCACTTTAGCAATTTTTACTCATAGGTTCTGCTTCAACAAATGCTGACCCTTTTCATTGATATCACCTTCAAGGAGAAATATGACCTGCGAATTCTGCCAGAAATTAGAATAAAGAAGAAACAGTGTAAAGAACAATGTATAAGACATTCAATGAGAGATCAGAAAATTTAACCAGAAATCCAGGTTGGCCCTGCAAAGCAGAGGTGGCTGCCACATATCCCCACTATGACATGGCCAACTACACAAATGCATGTCATGCATTTGGGGGAGAGCAGTTTTTCCCAGTCTGTATTCTCCCATTGTTTCCATTATTGCTCCCTATTTTTAGGAGTTAATAACTAGGCTGTAATAATTTGCTTCAGGCTGGCATGCTAGGTCTCAGTCAGAGAGTACATTTAGAATAATAGAACTATTTCAGATGCTTTTAGTGAGTGTGTTCATATAATCTAAAAATGTTTGCTGTTGCAAAAAATTACATGTGATAACAGATTGATTTCTAATGTGATGTAGTCATTTTTATTTGCCTACACCCAATACTAGGGGAAAAAAAAATCAAGTCACTGAAAAATGTCTTTTTGAAGAAGAAATGTGTTAATTCATATTCATTTCCATTAGCTCCAGTACCTAGTGGGTGTTTAATAAGTGTTCACTGACAAGAACAAAAACAACAATTCTATTTATTACACAAGGCATTGTCTTCACCAATCTTTTATAAATGTGCTTCTGTAAATGTGATTTATTCTAAAAAGAATAAGTTAAAATAACTGTAATATTCTAAATAATGTTTATGGCATAGCAAGAATCTCTTGAATGTTAATCTTAGAAAATAGAATTTCATGGAGTTACAATTTGTTTTAAAGGATCTGCCTTTTTCAGGAAAGAGCTACTTTTATACACTTTTTAAGGTATTTTACTGAGCACTATTTCTGGAACTGGCTGATACTCAATAATAGGCTTTGAAAAATAAACACTGAACCTATGTGGGTTTGGTCCCATGACCTCATAAACTGTGGATGTGTAATGCTAAAATTCAAACCCATAGGCAATGGGTGGATTGAAGGAAGGGATGGGGCTTAACAGCAAGAAAAAGAGAAGGTAGTTCTTCTGATACAAAGTCTTCTTCAGAAGTACCTGCCAGGCATTGGTGTGCATTATTCTTAAAGTTAACTCAAATATTTAATATAGGTCTATTTTTTTTTTTTTTTTGGTTTTTCGAGGTAGAGTCTCACTCTAGTTCAGTCTGACCTGGAATTTACTATGTAGTCTCAGGGTAGCCTCGAACTCATGGCGATCCTCTTACCTCTGCCTCCCAAGTGCTGGGATTAAAGGCATGCACCACCACGCCTGGCCTATAGGTCTAATTTTTCATGGTAAGAAAAGAAGAACTTGTACATCAGACAGATGAATGACTTGCCCAAGATGGCACATCTATTAAGGAAATTTTAATGTGTGGTCAAAGGAAAACGTGAGCCATCAGTGAAATATGAAATTATGATCCTTTTGTGCAATCCATTTCCAGAGGCTTAAATTTAGACGATACATTCTCCTGAAACATTGGACCATAATATAGTGAACAGATCAAGGACTCTTTTCTGCTAAGACCCCATTTCATTCATCAAAAATCTAGATGAAGGTAAATCATAGCCTTAGACATAGTTACTTCTTTGGTTCTGGATATGAATGAAAGACTATGAAATGCAGTTGATGCTTTGGGTCCTCAGCTTGTCTTCTCACAGCAGGGGTGGCTGATCACCTCTTCTGGAAACAATCACCTGTGGCTGGGAGGAATCAACACTAATATGGTTCTCCTTCCACACTCCTATTTATTCCTTCCTGCTTTCCTGCAAATTCTTCTAACTTTTCCATAGTAGAACTCCTGAGGATATTCTTTGTTTACCACTTTGATTCTCTAATGATGCCCCAGCCTCATCTTCCAACATGTCATGTGCAGTGAGCTGAAGGAGCATAGTGAATTTACCTATGCCCAAAGGATCGGCTTAGAGGTAAATCAACAGTTGTGGTATAATATCATGAACACTATTATTCAGGTACAAATAATGTACTGTGGTAACCTCTTGTGAGGCTTAGCTGCCTGGGAAGAGAGGAGGAAACTCCCATAGTTACCTCAAATGTCTTAAAGCTATCTGGCATCCTGAAAATACATGCAGTGACATGAGAATTTGGGTAAATAGAGAAAGATATCAGAGTCTGCTACATGGAGCAGAGCATGTGCAAAATGGAATAGCAAGAAATAAGGTCTCCATTTAGCTAAACAACCTTCTAAACAGCCTTCTAAAATATATACGCTTATGCCCTTTGACTAATGCTATTACAATTTTTAGTTGGAAACGTTTCTTCTTACAGATGGTGATGAATACCAGAGATGAACAAGACTCATCAAGGTGACAAGAGAAAGCTCATTGCTTAGCACTGAAAGAGTCATCCCTAACACACCCACCAGGGCTCAGGAAACATTACAGAGGAAGTGGTGGAATGAATCTGAGTGCTGCTCTCACTAATAGCCAGAGAAGCTTCTCTATGGTGATGACAGTAGACACTCAGGAAATTCAAAACTCATCAGAGAATTCGAAGCTGTTGAGAGCTCAACACTAAATGAAACATCTCCATCATTCCTCCACGTCTCAGAGAACATTGAGGACAGGGGTGTGGAAAGAACGTAAGAGCTACAGGGCATACTTAAGGGCATAAGATCTTCACCTGTTCTGAGCCCATTAACACTTTCACATGGAGAATGGAGGAAGATAAAAGAAAACAGACAACAAAACAGAAGAACTGCCTAGAAAGAGGAGCTTCTTAGTGGAATAGGATTGTGGGATAGGGGAAAACAGAGGATAACAGGATGGAAATGGAAATATGTTCAAGCTAAAACATGTTAATATATTTAAGTTCTAAATAAAATGTGAAACAATCAGGTTGCAAGGTATGATGTAGTATGATTATTTGAAGATATCAAATTCAGACTCAAGTCTATGTGAAATGGTAAGACAGATGTTCATATATTTAAGCATTGCAGTGACATGCTCAGATGTAATTTTGAGACAGTAATTCAGCATCAAAGAGCTGAGCCAAACAGAACAGTTAAGAATTGAGATAAAGGAAAGGGCTCTGGAGTTGACATTGAGTAGGGCTCTACAACTTGTCCATCTCATGTTTCCATGACTTTCCTTCATGTGTGAAAATGTGAATGTTTAAGGGCAATTAATATTGCCCAAGTATGCAGCAGAAAGGAGAACAAGGGCTGTAGAGATTGTTTAGTGGTTAAGACACTTGCTTGCCAACCCTAAGGACCCAGGTTCAATTCCCCCAAACCCTATGTAAACCAGATGTACAAGGTGGTGCATGTGTCTGGAGTTTGTTTGCCATGGCTATATACCCTAACAAGTCAGTCTCTCTCTCTCTCATAAGTGAATAAATATAGAAATAAAATGGAAAGGAAAACAAGTGGAAAAGAAAGAGGAAAGGCCTTTGTGCATGGTGAGGAAGAGCTGCAGCACACTCATTTGCCCACCACCACTCTACTTCTTCTAGAACTGTGAGGATCCACAGCTGGCTATCTTACTTTACATTTCCATCAATTTAAGTACATAATCTTTATGTTACAATTGAAAGGAATAGGGGATTAGATGGAAAGTCTTATGGTTCGTCATTTTCTGAGCAGGAGTGTGCCATCTACCTTGAAATTTATTGTATTATGCTGGACACTAAGTATTACACAGGATGGCCAAGTATAATATTGCCAAGGCTAAGAGCTTGTTTTATAAACTAAACTGTCCTCTTAAAATCTCCACTGTGACTTTATTTAAAGATGTAAGTTTCTGGTTGGAGAGATGGCTTTATTGCACTTTCTTGCTAAGCCTGACAAGCTGGGTTTAATTCTTCAGTACCCACATAAAGCCAGCTGTACCAAGTAGCACATGTGTCTGGGAGTTTGTCAGCAGCTTCAGGAGGTTTTGGCATGCCTATCCCCCACCCTCTCTCCCCATCTCTCTCTCACACACAAAGACATAAATAAATAAAATATTTTTAAAGATGTAAATAGGTTCATCTGAATTCTCAAGGTAGGGCCTTCATCCAATATGATTACTAGCTTTGTTCTATACAAGGATGAAACACCAAGTTGGGGTCTGCCTGGAAAAATGACATATGACACAGAATGGCCCTCCTTTAAATAAGCAGAGATGTCTCAGGAGAAGACAAGCCTGCACAAAATGGTGAGAAAATAAATTTCTGTTGTCTGAGTCACTCACTGTGATATTTTATGATGGGGAATTTGGCATAATATTTCAACTAGTTTTAGGAATTTTCAATAGGATGGTCAGTACAAAAACATTGAGAACACAACTGTGTGGCTCAAAGTGGTCCTTTTACCAATTCAAATGATAGCTAGGAAATTAAGAGACTTAAGAGAATAAATTAAAGACAAAGTATCTACAACTTTATTTAAATTAGCTTAGATGATGACAATTCTTAGCTAAAACAAACTCCTTTTGAAGGCAGTTGCTAACTTGATTGGAAATATTCACTTTACAGCATTAATTAAAAATGCAAAGCTATGTTTCTTAAAACTCCCTCTATAAAGTATTTCTTTATTCATTTCATAATGAGTTCTTTTCTCACATTGCTCTAAACTGAGAGCCCCAAATGGCCCTTCACCTAAAAGAAAGCCAATGAAAGAGTGAAAGTTTGTTATTCTGTATGTCTTTTGAGGCAGAGGACATACATTTAACTATCAATATAAAATGTAACAGAAAAATCTCATATTTTGCAGAGAAAGCTTCTAGGGAAGTCAGACCCATTTGGTCCAGGTTTTTATTGATTTAAGGAATTACAGATAGACACAGAAGCAGGCCACAAGCTATGTTTATTTATATATATTTTATTTTTTATTATTAGATATGGATATATTTTCTATGTAAGCATCACATGTTGGTACCATCCTTTCCCTCCTCCCTGCCACTTTTCTGAAGAGGCCTTCCTAGTTGGGGTGCAGGTCAACCCCATGTGTACTATTAGTCAGTTATGTGGGAGAGGCAATGTCTCTGTGCAAAATGTCCCAACTTGTGGCTCTAACAATCTTTCTGCCCACTCTTCAGCAAGATTCCCTGAGCCATGCTGGGAACATTTTAAGTCTACTTTAGTGATAGACACTTAGGAGCATCTAGATGTCTGGTTTTGTAGGTGTTGAGTGTCCTCAGTATCTTTCTCCATTACTCTTGTGCTGATATCAGCTTAACTGAGAGTGCAGCATTCTTGCTCATTTCCCCAATTCCTCTGTGGTTTCAGCTGGAGCCCTGGTGGAGTGCGCTGGGTTGTTTATCTCCTCAAGTCCTGCTCCCATCTAAAAAAGAGAAGCAGACTCTCCAATGGAGAGTGAAGTCAGCACCAGTTAAATGGGATAACCATTATTAATTTAGACAGAATTATAAGCGTTTAGAAACTTTTGTAGTCTAAGGTTAGTGGGAACTTGACAATGGAAATCAGAATCATTATCTTGATATAATTCTGACTTGTTTCCCAGTTGCAGATATGGTTACCTTTCATTGAACTGATCTGTTAGCCAATCCAAGAGCAGCTGGATACCCAGCATGGCTGTGTGCAACTATTGCACTTGTGTTATCATCACTTAAGGTTGTTTGCTACTGAGTTGCTTAGACTTTGAGTTGCTTGGACAGATGTTGGCCACTTTCCCCTGGTAGCTCATATAGTGCCTTCCAGAAATAGATGGGCTAATTATCTGGGGACTGGCTCTCCTTGGGATTTCAATCAGATCTCTGTACAATCCGCACTGATGATAGTGATTGCTGTCTTCATCAGTAGGGTTTTACCATTATCCTCTGGTGGGTAATAAAGTGCTCTGACAGAAGTCTGTCTTGTTTGTTTTGGAAGGTCTGTAGGTTTTTCTGATCAACAGCTCATTGTGGATATAAACCACATCCTGGTACAGGGAATTACAGACCAACACCAAAGGAAAAGAAACAAGCAAAATCCAGAGAAGAAAGAGAAACAGGAGTAATTTGAGGTTAGGTTTTATCGTACTCTCTCCAGCTCCCTTCATTTCAGGTGCTCCCTCTCAGGTTTGCTTGAGGGTTTCACGTTTTAGTCTGATTTCCAGGATATAGGATTTTATGGTACCAGTTCAATTTGGGTTCATATTTTGTGTGTCCCCCCACCCTTTTCCTTCCCCAAGTCCTGCCCTCCCTATTGTCCAAGCATCAAGATGCTATTCAGTTATGTCAGCGACTTGGGCTGATCCAGGTTAGGAACTGCAGATGAGTGAGATCATGCGAAGATTGTTTTTCTGTGTTTGTGTGAGTTCACCTGAAATGTTCTGTTTAGTTTTTGGAGCTCTTTGTAGATTCTAGATATTAGGCTTCTGTCAGTGTTATAGCTGGCAAAGGTTTTCTCCCATTCAGTGGGTAATCTATTGGCTCTGCTTATGGTATGTTTGTCTGTGCAAAAGCTTTTTAGCTTCATGAGATTCCATTGGTTGAGTGATTATTTAATGTCCTTGGCTACTGTGGTTTTGTTCAGGAAGTCTTTTCCCAGTCTTATATCATGGAGCATACTTCCTATTTTTTCTTACAGTAGTTGAAGAGTTTCAGGTCTTATATTGAGGTCTTTAATCCATTTGGACTTAATTTTTGTGTATGGAAAAATGAGTGGGTCTAATTTCATTTTTCTACATATGGTCATCCGATTTGTCTGCTGTCTTTTCTCTAGCCTACATTATTGGCAACTTTGTCAAAGATCAAGCAGCTGTAGTTGCATGACCTAAAGTCTGGGTCTTCAATTCTCTTCCATTGGTCTATGTTTCTGGTTTTATTCCAGTACCATGCTTTTTTGTGACTATGGCTTTGTAATATAGCTTTAGATCAGGTTTGGTGATACCACCAGAGGTGTTTCTTTTGCTGATGATATGTTTGGATATCTGAGGCCTTCTACCATTCAATATTCATTTTGACCTCATTTTTAAAATCTCCTTGAAGAATTATGATGGTATTTTTATTAGTATTGCATTAATTCTGTATATTTCTTTTGGTAGAATTGCCATTTTCACAATATTAATTCTACCTATCCAGGAACATAGTAAGTCCTTCCATCTTCTTAAGTCCTTCTCTATTTCTTTTTGATTTTTTTAAATGTTTTCATTATATAGGTCTTTCACATCCTTTGAGTATGCAAAAGCATATAGCCCAAGAGCAGTGCTGGTGACCTTGTGAGAGAGGACCCCTTTGGGGATCTTTTTTGCTTTGTTTTGTTTAGTTTGTTATTATAGGCTTGGAGATATTGACAGGAGGGGGATATTTATTGGCAGATATTGGACTACTTCCACTTGTTTTTATGAAACTTACATTATACAAGGAGCTATGCACATATGGCCCTGGGTGCATTTAAATTCTTGACTTAAAGCTGTGGGACATGTGCAGTGGGGACAATTTTCTCACAACATTCCTTTACTAGGTTAGTGCTATGAGTGTGAGGTACAGATTAGTCCTCTAGTGGTGGGTTTAGCCAACTGTGTGCTCAGGGGCTTTGTCTTTGACAATGATTTTAAAGGTCTCAGACAACTTAAGAGGAAGACCAATTACCTTCCCTTCTTGACTGGACAGGGGGAGCAGGTGGTTGCTCTCATTAAAATCAAAACCAAGAGGGAATAGTATTATGAAGGAGTTAGCAATTGTTTTTGATGCCTGATTTCCTGCCTAGAAACTTTTTCTCACATAGATGCCATTGTACAATTTCACAAACTACTGTAGACATTGTGAAATCAATATTCAGGTGCTTTCCTCATCAACATGCTTTCCTGGCTCCCTAAAAATATTGTTTAGACTTTTATGGCACATTTCTTCCTTCTTTGCAGTTTTACTGTCTAGCATGCAAATCTGAAGGATTTGGTTTAATTTAATCTGGTTTTGAGTTCTTATAAAATGAGTTGCACTATTAAAAATGAATTTATTTTCATTTATTCATTAGAGAGAGAGTGAGAGAGAGAGAGAGAGAAGCAGGTAGAGAGAGAACAGACATGTCAGTTCCTCCAGCCACTGCAAACAAGCTTCAGATCCATGCATCTGGCTTATATGGGTCCTGCGGAATCAATCCTGGGTTCTTAGACTACAGAGGCAAGCGCCTTAAGCACTTAGCTATCTCTCTGATCCTAAAATGAATTATACTTTGTTAATGTCATAGGAAATTGTCCATTTTTGTTAAAATATTATAGTCAGTTTACATACTCACTCTATTTCCAATTGTCTTTTGAGATATTTTGAGTGTGAATTTGTTGTGGTTACTATTGACTTTATGGGATTAAGGACTGTCTAGGAGGCTTGTAGCATGCACCTATGGGTATGTCTGAAATTGTCTCTATATACAGATTATGAGGGATGCTATCTATGCTGTTTATCTACATATGACTTCAAAATCTGAATAAAGTATTGGGAGGTGGTAGAACTGTGGATGGTGTGGTCTCATTGGAGAAAGGATTTTACTGATGACATGACTATGAAGGGTCTCTTGGCCTTGGCTCCTTCCAGTTACTCCATGAGTAACTCTCCCCTTATCTGCAATAGTTCTGTTTTGCCACAAGCCTAAAGTCAATGAGATCAATTGGCTTATATTGAGACCCTTGAAACCATGAGTCCAAAGAAGTCCTTCCTCCCTTACTCTTTCTCAGGTGTTCATCACAGTGACAAAAAAGTTCAACACAAAACCCAAAGCATCAGTATTGTTGTAGGCAGTTGTTTATGTATCCAGGTACACATGTGCATAAATTTTCTATGGTTCATACCTTGAAGTAAAATTGTTGGGTCACACTTGTTTCACAAAGTGATTATTACAATCTGAGAGCATGTATAAGAAGCTTCCTTCATCATTTCTCTAATAACTGTTACTCCTGATAGCTTTCTTCCAAAATCTGGCATACAGTAGCTTATTGTTGTATTTAAATTATGTTTTCCTGACTGTAAAAGGGCTTTGAGAATTTTTCCATATTTGCTATTGATTTGTATTTCATCTTTTTTGAAGTGCTTATTAAAGTCTTTGGCCCATTTTTCTATTGGGTTTCTATATTTTTTCTTATTGAATATGGAATAATTTATATATTTTAGGGGATGAAGAGATGGCTCCGTGGTTTAAGGTTCTTGCTTGTGACCCTGATTGCCTGGTTTTGTTCCTCAGTACAGCATGTACCACAAGGTGGTACATGCATCTGGAGATTATTTGTAGTGGCAGATGGCCCTGGTATACTCATTTTCTCTCTCTTCCTCCTGTATCTCTCTGTCTTCTATCTCTTTTTTCACCTCTCTTTCTCAAATAATTACATAAGCAAATAAATAAGAAACAAAGTTTTATATATTTTAGATACATATTCATTACTGTTAATAGGTGTTAGTTTTCTGCAGCCTTTATAAAACTATTTTTGTTTTTATTTTTAAATCTTTGTTAAAGAACCTGAAAATGTGTACAAATGAAGATAAGCAGTAATGAATGCCCCTGTGTCAATCCATAAGTTATGAACTTATGACCAATTTTATGTCACTTATATTTCAGCCTTTTCCTTGAATTAAATGTAATTTTGACACATATGATTTTATCTGTAAATATTAGAGTTGCTATTACTGTGACATAAGTATGAAATACATAATACCATTTTTAAATTTAAAATGTTACTTTATTAATCCATAATAATAATCCATTAACAATAACTTATTTTACTTCATGAGAAACTGCATTTCTTAATTTTATTGTGGTTTAGTGGGCAGTCCTACTCTATCCTGACTAATAAAACTTTCCATACACCAAGCGGCAGAAGACATACACAAATATTATTTCCCAATTTTCTGGTCAAGCTTTTGTGTTTAAGTCAAAGGCCCTTCTTATAACGACTTACTGTGAGCAAAGCAGGTTTCTGATATTCTCTCATGTGGATATCCAATTATGTTGTTATCATTTATAGAAAATACATTTCTAAACCCATTGCTATGCCCTGCCACTTTAGTAAATATCCTATGTCTCTTTTTTGGCATAGATATGCTTCTGTTTCTCTATTATATTCCATTGACTAAAGTACTCATTTATATGCTAACAGTATACTATGTTAATAATTATAACTTTTTAACTATAACCTCATTGCTACAACATAATTCTTTATATTGTATACAGAAAGTGCTTCCAGAGTTTTTCAAAACATTATGGCTTGTCTTGGTCTCTTTCATTTCATTACTCTTCTTTTAATTTATTAATTAATTTTTATTAACAACTTCCGTGATTGTAAACAGTATCCCCGGGTAATGCCCTCCATTCTCCCACTTTCCCCTTTGAAACTTCATTCTCCATAATATGCCCTCCTCCTCTCAATCAGTCTCTCTTTTATTTTTATGTCATGATCTTTTCCTCCTATTATGATGGTCTTGTGTAGGTAGTTTTAGACACTGTGAGGTCATGGATATCCAGGCCATTTTGTGTCTGGGGGGAGCACATTGTAAGGAGTCCTACCCTTCCTTTGGCTCTTACATTCTTTCTGCCACCTCTTCTGCAATGGACCATGGGCCTTGGAAGGTGTAATAGAGATATTGCAGTGCTGAGCACTCCTGTCACTTCTTTCCAACACCATGATGCCTTCTGAGTCATCCCAAGGTCACTGCCATCTGAAAAGAGAAGGGTCTCTACCAAAAGTGAGAGTAGCATTGATATTTGGGTATGAACATTAAGAGAAGTGCTTGCTGGTCAGTTTGATGAGCATAGTATATACACTTAGCCAGACAGCAGCAGACGTTACACCCCTAAGGCTCATGACTCCCCCTGTTGTAGGTTTTAAGTATCAGGGATGTATTCCCTGCCATGGAGCAGGCCTCCAGTCCAATTAGAGGGCAGTTGGTTTCCATCATGACAGGTGTGCCAGTATAGCACCTGTTGGCTCATTTGGCCTGGCTGTGTCCACTGCTGAGTATCTTCACTGGTGATTTCTCTCTCTCCCATTGAACTGCATGCAGAATAGCTTCTTCCAGCTTACTGTTAGCTGGTCTACATGGAGGAGGTTATCAGCTCAGTTCCAGCAAGATTTCTCAGTGGGCTTGCAGCCCAGGTATGTGAAGTCTTCAGCAATAGGGTCTTACCATCTCTTCCTGGTGGCATCAGGGACTTCCATGGCCAACAACTCACTGGAAGGTATGACATCCCTGGCACTGAAAAGTTTCTAGAAACAATCTGTGTCTCCTGAGTCTTCCATTGTCCAGAAATGATTTCCATATGATTTATTTATATCCTCTTAGATTTTAATTAGCCCTCGCTCCACCTTTCCTTTACTCAATTTCTTCCCCTGACCTCACTTGGGCCTTTTTACCCCCATTAATCTATTCTTCTACATATATATATACAATACCATCCTATCACATACCCCCTTCCTTTATTTCTCTTCCCTTTATATCTCTTTTCTATCTTACTGTACTTTGCTACTGAGTTTTCTTCCTACACACACAGAAGTCCAATCATCTCTAGCTAGGGTCCACATATGAGAGAGAACATGTGACATTTGGCTTTCTGGGCCTGGGTTACCTCATTTAGTATAATCCTTTCCAGATCCATCCATTTTCCTGCAAATTTCAACTAGAAGGTTAAGATTTCTGGTCTGTTGAGGGTTCCAAGTAAGCTTGTGACCAAGTGAGACTCTTCCCTAATGAACAACAGAAGAGGAAACAAAGCCATTATAAGTCAGGAGGCAACAAATAACAAACCCAAAATATAGCTTATTTAAGAATGGCAAATCTGACCATCCATCAGATTTAACATATAATTCATCCTGATGTGGCAGGTGCAATTAGCACTTTTGATTCAAGCCTATATACCAGGCTTATTCGGCGGGAACTGACCTGGTGTAATCCCAGTTACCTTTTGGGATGATTTTGGTCTCAGTTATCCTGTACTCCTGCTTGGGTCCCTCTTTGGTGTGCTGTGGGCTCAAGTAGGTTGGCTGGGTCCCTGGATCACTGCTCTGGTCACCAGTGCTAGATGCTGTGATCTCCCTTCCCCAGGTCTCTGGTGCTTGGTGGAACTTGCGCTGCTGGTGGGGGAGGGGCAGCTGTGGATGGTGGCTCTAGTTCTCCCGTTGATCCACATGATCCTGTGCCTCATGATCTGCTCCTCCGTTGATCGCTGTGGTCCTCTCTTCACATTTCTTGAGTTTGCAAGGAGCTCCAGTGTCAGTGGAAGATCCCCTCACCTGGCTTTCCCTGCACCTCAAGCTGAGCCTTGCAGCTGTGGCCCGTGGACCTGCTGCTGCCATGGACCTGGTGCTGCCACTGCTGGAGCTGCTTCTGCCCACCTATGTGGGCTCTAGATGCTCTGGATCTCTCCTACTTCTCTGCTATAGTTGGTAATTTCTTATACACCTCACTTTTTAGTAGAAGAGTGTATTTTTTTTTTGGAGGGGGGCTTTTTCTCCCCTAGGCTGCTTTGGCATGGTTCCTACACCATCATCTTAACTGGAAGTCTCCCATGCATTCTTTTTTTTTTTTTTTTTTTTTTTTTTTTTTTTTTTTTTTGGTGTTTTTGACGTAAGGTTTCACTGTAGTGCAGGCTGACCTGTAGTACCAGGCTGGCCTTAAACTCACAGTGTTATTCTTAATATTATTTTTATCAGGGAGAAATAGTGGCATGTATTTGTGATGTACAATGTGTTTGATATAAATATAAAATATGGGATGATTAAATCAAGCTAATTAACATATCTATCACCTCATTTATCATTTTTGTAGACAGACATTTAATCTCAGCAATTTTGAAATATAAAATACATTATTATTAACCACAGATACCCTGCTGTGTGACTAATTTGATAATTAGCTTGCCAAGCTACACAGTGAAACACATACACACTGACACAACTACATAGTCAGAATTTTGATAAGGATATTTAGAAAACTTGACATTTTCAATACTAAGTTCTCCAATTCATGAATATGTTATACTGTTCCATAGAGTTATTTTTTAAGCTAAACACATGATTTTATAACTGGCCATTAAAGATGTTGCATATATCAGGTCATGTTTATATATAGACAATGAATATTTTAAAACATTTTTATTTATTAAATTGTGTGGGGTGTGTATATGGGTTTTCATGACCCAGTGTAGTGCAGAGGTGAGAGGATAACTTTGAGGTGTCTCTGTTCCAGCTTCTTTGAGTCGTAATCACTTCCCACAGCAAACAAAGTGCCAGACTGCAAATGAACATCTCCTGGGTTCCCCTGGCCCTGTAGGCACTAGGTTCACTGATGTGTTTGCCACTTTACATCTGGATTTATATAGTTCTTAAGGAATTCAATATGGGTGTCCAGGCTTTGCAATGCAGCACCTTAAATCATTGAGACTCTCTCCAGCCTGACAATGAGTAATTTTGATGTCCTTATAAATTGTAATATTAAACAAGGACTGTGTTTGATTTCCTTTTAATACTGGCATATAAATGTAACTGATTTTTCCTGTAGCCACATAAAACATAAAGGTATGTTATCACTACCTTTATTTTGTATATTTTCAAGCTTTACATATGAATTTATGTTAACCAACAATAATGACAATTTTAATGTTTCCTTTCTAATCACTATACTTTTCATTTCTGTTTTCTGTTACTCAATGGCCTTCAATAAGATGTTGGAAGTAGTGATACTTGACATGTGTGGCTCTAAAGAAAATTGTGAAGATCTTACCAGTTGATGTGATGATTTCATTCACTTTGCTTTGTTTTGTTTTTAATTAGCTTTTAGCAAATTAAGGACATTCCAATTTTAACTTTAGTTTTTATTTTCATCATGAATGGAACTTAGAACTCAAAAATGCTTTCTAGAGTTGAAAAGACAGCACAATGGATAAAGTGCTTGCTATGAAAGCCTAATGGGTTTAGATCACCACAACCTATGTAAAACTAGATACATAGCATGAGTATCTTTAATCCTGGGGCACCTGTAGCATGAAAGGAGGCAAATACAGAAGAACCTTGAAGCTCTCATGGCAACTACCCTGCCTGGAAAATACAACAAACTTCAAGAAGCCTTGCTTCAAAAATATAGTGGGGGATGGAGAGAATGCTCAGTGGTTAAAGTTGCTTACTTATAAAGCTTGACTTCCCAGGTTCAATTCCCCAATACCCACATAAAGATAGATGCACAAAGTGTCACATACATCTGAAGTTCATTTATAGTGGCAGGAGGACCTACTCATACTTGTTCTCTCTCTCCCTCTTTCTCTCTGTCTCTCTTGGTCTCAAAAAATAGATAAAAGCATTTTTCAAAAGTATGTTGAAAGATAAAGACTGATACTGAAGGTTATTCTCTGACCTACACATGAGCACTGTGGAACATGAAAACACACACACACTCACAATAGAAATTTTTATTTATTTATTTATGAGAGAAAGAAAGAGAGAGAGAATGGGTGCACCAAAGCCCCTAGCTACTGCAAATGAATTCCAGATGCATGCTCCACCGTATGCATCTCGCTTGTGTGAGTTCTGGAGAATTGAATCTGGGACCTTAGTCTTCAGAGGCAAGTACCTTCACCTCTAAGATATCTCTCCAGCAATCACAATAAATTTTTTAAAGTTTTTTATACATCCGTAAGGTGTAATTTTTCCTTTTAATATGTTAATATGGATGGTGAAATTGTTTTCTAAAGTTGCTTTCCTAATGTTAAAATATGCGTTGCATTTATAGTATTATTCCATGTGATCATGACATATTATACTTGCTACCAGTTACTGAGTTCAATTTTCCAATAATTTTTAAGAAATTTTGTATCTATGCTCATAATCAGAATAAACTACACAGTTGTCTTTCTGTAATCTTTTCCTTGGACTTTGGTATAAAACAGGTGAGTATGACACAATAAATTATCCTGTTGCTGATGTCAAGAAGTGTGTAGGATTGCTGTTAATTTTTCTGTAAGCCTGTCCATGGACATTTAGTTGGCCTTGGACTTTGTTTTGTAGAAAGTTTTGTATTATTTGTTCAGTTTCTTTATCTCAGTTTTGCAATTCTATTGTCAAATGTGCAAGGTATAATTTTATTAGAAAGTTCCTTTTGAATCTCAAATTTATTGGAATAATGTTATGAAATTTTTCATTTATCTTTTAATATCTGCAGAAAATTATTTTTGCTCTCATGCTTATGTTATTCCTGATATGTGATAATTATTCTGACTTTATTACTTTCCTGATTAGTCTCTCCTTGTTTGTTTTGAAGTTATTTGTCTTTCAATTTTTCGCTTTGCTTATCTTCTTTGCTATATCTAAACTTTAACAAAAATCAAGTATGTGTGTTTATATGTGTATGCATGCTAATATGTGGATAGGAACACACGTGTGTATGGGTACACATGTGTAGCATGTGCATGGAAGTCAGAAGTCGGCGTGAGTGTTATGTTAAGGAGGACTATCTTTTGTGAGACAGTGTGTCTCGTTGGCCTGGAGTTCATCAATTAGGCTAAACTGGCTAACTAGTGAGCTCAGTCTCCTCCACACTCCACACTCGGATTACAGGCACACCCCATCAAGCTGGACATTTTTCTTTCATTTTTTTAAAGTGGGTACTGGGAATCAAACTCAGGTTCTCATGCTTGTGAGGCAAATACTTTACCGCATGAGCTATCTGCCCAGCTCATTATTTAATCGTCATTATCATCTTTCATCAATGTTTTGTTCTTCTTTCTTACTCTTTCTCCATTGTAATTTATTGAGACATATTTAAACAATTTCTAACAACCCACTCTTCCTTTAAAATGTGTGGTTTTACAGTTCATATAACAGGGCCTTGCATATAACAGACAAGTCCTCTACTAGTGAGCTCTACTCATAGTACCAAAGTAGTGTTTGAAAGTAGTGCTTGAAGTATGTTTTCATTATCACTCAGTTGATTTCTTATGGTTTTCATTTAACATGTACTTTCATAAACTTCAGACATGTAGCTACTTCCTAGTTATGTTTATTGTTAGTAATTTATTTTTACTGGTATTTGTTTTGTTGCATGGAATATTGTTCAGCTTATAACTGTACTTTTTGATCTTAAGAAGAATGTAGTGTGTATATTATTGATTACTCTGATATTCAAGCAGTCAGTTTTCTTTTCATCATTCCTAACTTCATTTTTTTCTCTTCTGCTAACTGTACCTTTGGATCTTTCTGTTTGCAGTCTTATCCTTTTACAAATTTATGCATATCAAGTTCATGGTGTTGAGTAAGTAAATATTTTCTTTATTTCTTCTTTATTATTAATTTCTTAATATTTAATGTGATAAATAATGAACTTGCTATTAATTCTACAAAAAAAATCTGAATTTTTCTGTTATTGTTTTTTGTATAATGGGGATCTCATTATATAGTGCTAGCTAGGAACTTACTATGTATTACCAGACTGGTCTTGAACTCACAGAAATGTGGTTATCTCTCCTTCCTTAGTGCTGAGATGACAAGTGTCAGAACCATGTCTGGCTTGAATTCCTTTTTTTTAATTTTTAAAATTTATTTTTATTTTTTAGAGAAAGAGAGAGAGAGAGAGAGAGAGAGAGAGAGAATTGGTGTGCCAGGGCTGCAGCCAAGGGAATCAAATTCCAGATGCTTTTGCTACCTAGTGGGCATGTGCAACCTTGCATTTGCCTCATCTTTTGTGCGTCTGGCTTACATGGGATCTGGAGAGAGAGTAAACATGGATCCTTATGGGCTTCACAGGGAAGTGCCCAAACACTAAGCCCCTGGCTTGAATTCTTAAATGAGTTGCTTTGCATCATTAAGAACCATTTTGATATGCCTACAATGTCACCATTCTCTTTTTCTTTATTTTATTTTATATCTTAACCTTTGTGTGTAAGCATGTGCATATGTGAGATATATTATGTTAGGTATAAAGTAAATCTCTTACTGAATTTTCTTTACATACTTCCATCCCTGGAATAATTGTAATTTGTGATAATAATGAAAGACTGTAAGACATTTTCATATTTTAAGAGTCAATCTAGATGAGACAAAATGTCGACTACCAAGTATCTGCTATGGATTCCATGCTATGTAGACATTAAGGGGAAAGTGTTGAGAACTTTTAAATGACAGGCAAGGAGCCAATGTAATGTATAGCAATACAATTGTGACAATTGCTATGAAAGCTGAGGTAAACTATAAGGAATCTTCACATGGGAGAAGTGTCTCGATCTGCTTTCACCTGTATGGAAAGATTAGTTAGGGAAGATATTTCAGCTGAGTTGACATTCCTTTCAGCCTGGGTGGAAGTTATGCTGGCTAAAAGAAGAAGATGAAGTATTGTAGTCAGGGGGCAGAGCTTAGCTTCAGGCATATGTGAAAATAATATAGTGAGAGTGGTTGCAATGGTGTGAGCAAAGGAGAAAGTTGGCTGAGGTGGGCAGCAGCGGATCATTCAGGGCTTCTTAGGTCTCTGCCATAAGTTTGACATGTACTTGCAATGTGTAGTAAGCTATTGGAGCATTAAAATATGAGATTGACATTAAATTCATCATATTGCTCTACAGAGTATAAATTAGTACTGCAAAGCAGGATGGAGGTTGAAGATAAATTACAAGTTAATTAAGAGGCAATGATGAAGCCTGGCATGGTGACCCATACCTTTAATCCCAGCACTCAGGAGGCAGAGGTAGGAAGATCTCTGTGAGTTTGAGGTCACACCAGGTCAATCTGGGCTAGAGAAGATCCTACCTCGAAAAAACAAAAAACAAAAAAGGGGGGTGCAGGCAATGGTATCTTTGAGTAGGCAGGGAGATAATAGAAATAAAGATGATTTGGCCAATTTTAAATGCATTTCATAGATAGTGAACTTTTTTTTGCTAGAGCACACAGGAGTGAAACATGATTCTGTTTATTACTTGAGGCATATTAAGGAGAAAATATACAGTAAGAGGGAATATGGGGGAAAATTTTAACATTTTGATTTAGGGTAGGTTAAGATTGACATATCTGTGAGCTGATAAAAATAAAATGAACAATTGGATAAGAGAATCTGTAACTCACTGAATTCAGCCCCAACTCTGCACTTCAAATTTTGTATCTAAAGTTGTGAAAATGGATACTATCACCTCAAACAGAAGTATGTCAAGAGAACAGAATGCACTGCTCCTGAGTCCTGAGGAATTTCAGTATCTCAGTGATGGCGTAGCAGGCAGACTCCTCCGGGAGAGAAGGAAACTTACGCTGCTATTGAAATCAAAGAATCTGAGAGTTGCAAAGAGAAGAGTCAAAATTCTTGCAGTGCTGGAAGAGCATTTGCCAATTTCTATTAATAGACTGGACAATGGAGCCTCTGCTTTCTTAGCAGCTAGTCTCTGTTCATATAACTAGGGTCACTGTGGTTTTTAGATTGCTTAAACTTGTGTTCAAATGATCCAGCTCTGGGACATGCTGAAGACATTCAAATCATTAAAACTTCTTAAAGGCCAAATGGTGATTTTTGAACTCCCATTTAGGATAAAACAGGTCAGAATAGTAGGAACTAACTAATAAAATAGTAATCACATGCCTATTCTAAAATTGGTTGAAAAAAATGAGAAGTTCTTTTCGGATCTCTGCTAAAGTTAGCGCCTGCCTCACCCTGGATCACGTGGTGTGGGAAGGAAGAGGTGCCTTTGCTTCAGGTTTGTCCCTGCCCTGTTGATCATGGACAGATCAGTTCTGGTGATGATTATCTTTAAATGAATATTGTCAGGAATACTCCAGATTTTAGCTGACACATACATTGTATGAAGGTTGATTACAGGGAAGTAGAGAAAATCTTCCAGGAGGCTTTTATAAAACCTCACCACTGATCAGAAATGCCAGTGCTCAGGGGAAAAAATGTCCATTGTTGGTCAAAGCTTTAATTAAAACCATACTTTGTTTTCAATCCAAGTTTGGAAAGAATACAAGGAGAAAAAAGCAAGATGTAAATTTTACAATGCCTTGGCAATGTATCCAATTCTCGGGCGAACAAAGAAGCTTATATGCAGAAAATCTTGTAGGAATAATGCATGTAAAATAAATAAAAAGCTTAATTCCAATCTTCTCCACAGCAACTGGTGGTGCTGATAAGACGCCTACTCGGAGTAATGATGTGGAATGTGAGAATGCAACGACCTGGACCTCATAAGTATGGACAAATGCCATCTTTTTAACAGAAATGGCTGCAAATGGGAAGCGTAATGAATGCACTGAGCACTTTCAGAAGTATTTCTATAAGCCTGGTACCATGCCCTAGCATGGATATTCCCAACGTGATAGGAAGAGCAAGGAATGTAACTATTACAGGGGCATCTGGCATTTGTCCATGTTGTATCATATAAATATTTACATACTGTCCATTCATTATTAGTGACAATTTTAATGGGTCTATAAATATTATAAAGTGTGTTTACTACAGATAAATCAAAGGAGTGCTGAAGTAATTTGCAGTACTAAAGCTCATTTTGGATAATTACAGTGTCCCTGAAGAATGTGTTTATGTATCACAAAGAAGGGGCTTGTTATGAACATTATCTGGGGCTGGTGGCATTCTAAATGGAGCAGAGGCTGCTCCTGCTTGGGACTAGCTTAGAACTGAGTGAGAACAGTAATGAGAAAAGATTTTATGAAACAGGAATAAAAGAGGAAAATCACAGTAGTTTCAGTTGCTGGGCTAACCTTATTCAGTCAGATTTCCTGCGGATGACTTACTGTTAAGTACAGAAATAACATAAGACATGATTAGTTAACAGTGTGCTGCAGTAAAGATACTCATATTTTACTGCACATTGGGGTGTGGTTTATATTTTATGCAGAGGTAAATGAGAATGAAAAGTTATTTACTGTTGTTTTATGGAAGGCTGTTTTCATCATAAAGGCTGTTATCAGTTTACCTCATTTTATTTTAGTTTTCCTTCCTTACTTTCCCAGAAAACCACAGAACACAGTCAACTTTAAAACACAGTGAATTAACAAGGGGAATTAAACAATTGTGTCCTAGGCTTTGGAAGGTCATATTATAATGAGATTAAAATTTCTCCCCTTCAGGTATTGTTCATTTGTAAACAAGTCTGGCTGGGGCTCTTATAAATGTTCTGTTGATTAGATTAATTTCCTATGAAATGCAAATTCTTTTTCCTTTCTGACAAGCTAGTCAGAATCTGCCAGTTTGGTGATTGTACAAGAAAAATGTAGCATGGAAGGAAAACAATTCTGCAGCAAAGGGAAATGAGCATAAAATGAGATTTAGCTGAGATTGAGGTATCTGTATTGTCATTTAAAAGGGAGTCTAAGAGCTAGTAAGTAAGTTTTGTGTTTAGGCTTAGAAATGAGCAGCAAGCAAGTGAATGGGGAGAAATAATGGGTTTTTACCCTGACTGCTGCCCTGGCTGCCCAATCTCTGGAATGACCCTCCTCCTGCCCAGGCTGCACAGCCAGCTCACTGTGCAGCTTGGCTGACAGAGCCTCAGTGTTGATGTGTCTGCCACAAAATGCTGGGGTAATGTGACCAGAGCCCCAAGTAGAAGTGTTGCTTGAATACATTTGTTATTTCTGTTACTTGCCTCAAAATGCTCTCTTGTTTTGTTTGTTACCCCCTCTGAACATCAATCTTTCCCTGGGGCCAAAAACTTAGTCACTACTGTCTGGCAAAGATATTCACATCTCTGGTAGTATTTCCCAATTTCCAGACTTTAGTTGAAATTTGGGGTACCTGGTCTATTCCACTTCTAATAACAGATATTTTTGCTCCCTGCATCTTCTTACCTCATTCAAATTCAGTTTACTTAGGGTGTTTCAAAGCACTTGATGTTATGAGATGTAGAGATTTTATTTCACACCACATCCTCTACCATTCATGTTGTAAAGAGGGAATATCAGTAGCACTCATCTTCATGAGGGAAGAAGCCAGAGGTCTTAGCCCTCTCACATTTATTTGAATTCTCTTCACATTCAAATATGATACCCTTTTCCTTTAAAGTGGTTTCAAATGTCAACATGGGGTAGTTAAATGTTGAGAACTGAACTTTCATGTTTCATTAGAGTGTAGATGAATGCCAGCAAACCCGGTTGGGAAAACAGTCTCTTAAAAGCAAATCAGATTTCTTCACTGGTTATCATTAGAAATTGAATTTATAGTTCCTTAGGAAAATAAAAAAGAAATTTAAGTCACATTAAAAACTTTGGGTAAGGATAGGGGATTGCAGTATTATATGCTAAACTTTGCAGCAAGCTAGTATACTACTTAACTGTCCTTTAATAGTTACTGACAAGATAAGTAATTTCAACTAACTATGATTACTGTACTTAGCTGAGTCATTCACCCTACTTTATTTTCTGTCCAAGATTAAATAATTTTAGTCATCATTATGTCCTGTGGCTGAATGCGGGCATCAGTCAGAGCTTCCCAATTCCAAATGTTTTTGTCTCTTGAGTCCATAACTTTCATTAGAGGGGAAGTTTATAGAGCATGTAAGTGATCTCTTTACAAAGGAGTACTTTTTATATTTTTCCTGCTTCAGAACTGAACCTACCCCCCCCCCCCATTGCTTCTTGAATGACTTCAGTGCCTTACCTAGATTTGGGAGGGGCAGTATGGAGGAGGATTCTTTAGAGCCATGATTTGCATTAACTTTTAGGAACAGGCTTTATATGGTCCAGGTCACTGGTATCAGGTGGGAAAGGTTAGCATGGCCTGGCATCTTCAAGAGGCCAACCTTAAGCTCCATCTAAGGATATGGAAAGGAAGGGATGCTGAAATGTGGAAGTGGCAACTGAAGGCCATGACAGGACAGAGCAGCAGTAGTCTTGGACCATGAGATTTTATAGCTTATATGGGAGCACCTCCCCTGAGATTGTGGAGGAAGTAACCAAGTGAGAACTTGTAAATCTGGAGTTCAGAGTCAGAAATCAGAGGGGGGATGGCAGTTACAAAAAAGTTTTGGAGCTCCTTGCCAGTGCAGCAATACAACATGCCAATACACTGATAATTTGGGGCTATCCCTGGATTCTTATGAATTTGAAGAATGAAATCCAGAAATCACAGGATAAGGTTCAGAAAAATTTCAGGGAAGAAAGGAAGGAAAGCAGAGCCCTTGTCCAGAGGTGAAAGAGAGTGTTTGTGAAGCCCAAGACTCAGGTTCAGGTTGGGAATTTTTATGTGAGTCCCATGGATGAGCAACTGGTCTAGTCAGTGTAGTCTGGACATCAAGAGTCTGGGGTCAGGATTTATAGAAAAGAGCAATTGCCCAGAAATTTTAACTCCAGAAGGGAGTTGAAAGATTCCCTAAGGGAGCAGAGATAAGGAAAGGCCAGACCCTTTTCGTGTTTCAGATCTCTAGTAATGTGTAATGACATAAAATTTCCCCTACAGACCCAAGGAAAATTCTTACATTTAGACGAGAGGAAGTTCTTCATTTTGGGGTTCTGTCACCCTTATGCTGCTGAAGAAATTTCTATCTCCTATGTAGTTTTAGGGTGGCATTGAATTCATAGTGATCCTCCCTCTGCCTCCCAACTGCTGGGATTAAAGGTGTGTGCCCCACACCTGGCTCTATCTCCTATTCTATAGCAGGATGACATAGAATTTCTCTTCTCTACTACTGAGATCTACTCAGGGGAAGTAGATCAAAGGGGAGAAATCATGGATTGGAGGATTACTTCAGGCATACATTTTAGTTCTCAGGACAGGAGAAAAGATTATTTCAGGCAAAATTCTATAGCATCAGGTAAAATCCTATTAGTTTCAGAACCCCATTGTGCTTAAAATTCAACTTGATCCTGGGAATAAATTTTCATATATATGTGAGCAATGGAAAGTGTAGACTTGTATAATATGGAGGTTGAGGTAGGATCTAAGAAGCATTTTTAAACTTAAAATATGGTTATCCACACAGATAAACTCCTTTGTGAATAATTACAGGCCAAGATCTTTCTTTACTACCACTATTTGGATGCTCTGTGGTCTGCCTGGACCTGGAATGTCTTTAACTAGCCAATGTCCATTCTGCCAGCTCTGTTCCTTTTCCTTGGGATTGCCTTAGGCTGCTGCCATCACTTACAAGAAGGCAGGATACAGGTTCTTTTGTCATTCCATCATTATTTGGTACTAACCCCTACCTAAGTTCTGAGACTCATGTCCAACTGATTCCTTACTTCATGTTCTTTTGCTTCTAATAAAACTCAGTTAAGATAACCCATAAATACAATATTCAGTGATAACCAAGGGAACACAGATTCTACTTCATGGAGAGTACTAATTGTAGCTTTTAGAAGGAAGTCACATTTAGATGGATTAGTTACTTTGTTTTATAATTCTGCAAGTATCCTACATTGTTTTTCCAACTCTTTTTCCAGGATAGGACTTCCATTGAAGTACTTTATCTAAATCCCTGTCATTATTACAGATTAGCATTTAATCTGATGTTTGATGATGCATCCCATAGTAGTTTAGAAACAGAATTTGCCCTCCGTTTTAAAAACAAAAACAGAACAGAGAAATAGTAGTCGTCTTGCCATTGTGTACTTATCTTTGTATTTAATAATCCTTCCATATTGCAGCACTGTTATGTTATTCCAGCTTATTACTGGAAATTTAATAGTATTTAATTAAAATCTGGAAATGTGCTTTCAATTCTATTACCCTAAAAAGTGAGTGGGGAATGGGGGTAGAAAGGCTCATCCTTACCGTTCACATTATACTGGAAACTGTTAAACACTTAATCTCCTCACATAGTGATTCCGTGCTTTTAAGAGGATTACATTATTAATTGTTTAATTATTCATTATGCTGCATTTTGCAGTTCAGTACAAAAGCATTTTTTAAATTAATTTAATGTTTTATCCTTCTTAGCAGTCATTCTTTGTACCAGGCTCTCTGTTCCTTTGTGATAGGATGTCACACAAAGAATCAAGAGGATGCCTATTGAAAGCTAAGCCTATAGCTCTAGCAAACATATCTTTTGCCAGAGCAATGACTCAACGCACCACAAGACAACTGAGTCTTGCTGCACTCCCGGGACTGTGGTTAGAAATATGTCATGAGTGGGAGCAACATTAATCATAGTTGTAGGAGTGACAGTCAGTTTCTTGACCTTATTGAGACAGGCAGGGAGGTCAGCGTTTCAAGTGGTTCACCCTCCAGGCAAGAAAAATCTATTGGGCAGATTTCCTTTTTGTTATCACTGGCATTTTTATTTAATCCCATCATTTTCCCTGCAGTCTGGGCAAAAGTACAAAAGCTTCAGGCAGGCACAGTCTGGCCCTTTTTCTTTTTCTTTCTGCCAAAGTAACCTTGGCAATTGATGGTTGAGAGAAAAAGCTACCACACCCCCTTTCCTCAACTGCGTCTGCTCCCATCCATCCTCCGTTTTAAAATTTCCTTTCTCCCTTCCTTCCTGCATTCCTTTCCCGTTCTTTCTTCCTCTCTCTCTTTCTTTCTTTCTTTCTTTCTTTCTTCTTTCTTTCTTTCTTTCTTTCTTTCTTTCTTTCTTTCTTTCTTTCTTTCTTTCTTCTTTTTCCACAGCTCTCTTGTTGTTGAAACAGTAGTTGGGTAGAAGAAATCCCTGAAAGGGAGCTTGATGTTAGCAGCCCTGACCATTTCTAAGTGTTGATTGTAAGGACATTCATGAAGAAACATTCCCCAGCATGGCAGTTCATTTGCTCTTCCACCTGTGGTCAGCCTGGCAGCACTGCTGGAGCATCTGGAGCTGTGATTAAAGCCTGCTTCAGCCAAGGCACTCCAGAGGAACCTCCAAGAAGGAAAAGTGGCCAGGATGGAAAGAACTCAAGGAGACCTAGGCTTCCATAGGCAAATGCACAATCATATGTTAAAAAGAATATTTGAAATCATGAAGAAAATTGTCATGATATAACAAAGCAGATCCAGGGAATGCGTGAAAGGAGATTTAAATCATTTCATGTGTCTTGACTACATCAAGCACGTGGAAGAGTTCTAGGGAAATAGAGTTCAATAAGCAGGGCGTGGTCCCACGTTTGTAGCATGTTCACTCATGGAGGCTGTAGGATGGTTAACTAAACAAATGAAACAAAGAAGTTACTTAAAAGAATAACAAGAAAAATAAAAGAAATGAGTTCATGAAGAAAGACGGTAGTGCTGTGAGGACTACTATAGACATGATAGTCTGAGGAAGTGTCTCTAAGAAGGTATAACATAAGCTATAAATGCTTTTGAGGGGGCCATGAAAATTTGAGGAAGATTCTGATCATTCTAATTGGTCACTGATGGTTTGAATTAGGTGTCTCTGAGAGACTCGTGTCTTCTGAACAGCTAGGTTCCCAGCTAGTAGTAGTTTGCAATTTGGAGCCTCTTGGAGATGGCATGTTGTTAGGGGAAGGTTTATGGGTGTTATAGCTAGCTTCCCCTTGCCAATATTTGGTACACTCTCCTGCTACTGTTGTCCACTAGATGTTGATCAAGTGGTGATGTCCAGCCTCTGCTTAGTCCACATTTTCTTCTGCCATTATGGAACTTCCCCTCAAGTCTCTAAGCCAAAATAAACAACTTTCCTCCCACCAGCTTTTGGTCAGGTACTTTCTGTAAGCAATGTGAAGCTGACTACAGTAGTCAGTAATAAAAATAATATTTATCATTTATCATTATTCAGAGGAAATGACTGTGTTTTAACATTTTAACTAATATTTAGATATTTCTTTCAAAAGGAAAGAGTTAGGTTGGATAGAGGGAAACTTGGTCTCAGGTAAGACCTATTTTATAAATAAGTGACACATAGGTGTCATTTGGAGGTTATAATACAGGTGTCATTGAAATGAGAACATCTGTTTACTTTAGGTGTCACATTTTTCTCTCTTCACCAGTTATTTTATTTCAAAATCCAGAAACAGACAACTATATTCTCCAAAATACATCTGTCCAATTAAGTCTATATTTCCTTCTGATAGGAGACAGAAATTGGTTAGACAGCTTAGGGGTGATGGACCCCAAAGTGAGTGGCTTTCTCTTGGGTAAGTGCAGGAATTGCTTTTGAGCCTGAAGGAGAAAATCTCAGTTATTACACTCCACTGCAGGTCAGAAACACCAGAAGGATCTAGTCTTCCCTTATCTCTTTCCCCTTAGGAAGTCCTTCTACTCCTTTCCTAGAAAATTTCAAAATTCTTGACCTCAGACTCCTGGCATCAGAAGTAAACTGGCTAAGCCAGCCACTCATCCATGGGGCTCATTAAAAAAAAAAAAATAGCCACTCCCAATTAGAAAAAAGAAACCCTAAAACCAAGCCAGGCATGGTAGCACAGACATTTAATTCCAGCACTTGGAAGGCAGAGATAGAAGGATTGCCATGAGGTCAAGACCACCCTGAGACTACATAGTGAATTCCAGGTCAGCCTGGGCTACAGTGAGAGAGTGAGACCTTACCTCAAAAAACCAAAAAAAAAAAAAAAAAAGAAAGAAAGAAATCCTGGTCTCAGGTGTGGTTCACAACCCCTCTCTTGCTTCTCTGGCCAAGAGCTCCCCCTTACTTTCATAAATTCTAGGCTTAAATTTTCCTTGTCTTTTCCCTACTCCCCCTCCCCCAATGTTTTAAGCTATAATACAATGTTTCTGAGCTTTATCCTCTGGTTCATAGATTTCATTTTTGGAATCCATAGTATGAGCATCTGGGAACACCCAAAATTAGTGGTGCATTGGTATAGAAGGAACCAAAATTCCTCTATTATTTTCCCCTTTCCTTCCTTCCCTCCCTCCTTCCTTCCTTCCTTCTTCCTCCCTCCCTCCCTTTCCCTCACCCCTCTCTCTGCAAGGATTTCCTTTTATCCTGCCAACATGGCAATGTGTTACAGGATTTCTCAGGGTCCATTTTGTAAAGTTATTCCTTTTGTAGAAAATTAAACTTTATGATAAACACACAAACGTTGAGTGTCACATCAAATTCTGTACAGAGATTAAAACCTCAGTTATTGTGAGGTTTGTACATGAATACCAAAAATCATTGCCAATGTGAAAAGGGGTTTAATATTATTTATTACTGAAGTATATTCTATGATTTTTTTTACTTTTATTTATTTATTAATTGGAGACAGAGAGAGGGAGGGAGGGGAGAGAGAGAGTGAGAATGGGGCGCCAGGGCCTCTAGCCACTACAAACGAACTCCAGACGCATGTGCCCCCTGGCTGATGTGGGACCTGGAGAATTGAACCAAAGCATGTGCCTTAACTGCTAAGCCATCTCTCTAGCCTTCTATGAATATTTTAATCTCTTTATATTTTATAAGTGATGTGCCGATACAAAAATGTTAGTACTTGCTTTCCAAGAGTGAGGACCTGAGTGAGGAGCTGAATCTCAATGTTAGCATGTCCATAAAACTTCAGGTATGGTGGCATGCTCTTGTAATCCTAGCACTGCGGATGTGGAGACAAGACGATCCTAGGATTCACTGGCTAGCTAGTTTAGCCAAATCCATGTGTTCCAGGTTTATTAGGTAATCCTTTTTCTAAATAAGATAGTTTCTCTAAAGATAAGGAAAAGAGTGAGGAAGACATTCTATGTTGACCTGTGGTCTCCATACATATGTACACACACACACATGTGTGTGTACCAAAAAATATATGCACATGCATATAATGTGCACATATGCAAAGAAAAAGTACACTTAAGTATATGTGCTTAGAAAATTAGAACTGAGCACCTGAGTATTTTTCAAGTAGGCTCACTTTCTGTTTCTGTATCTTTACATTGAAAGTGTTGTAAGAACCCACCTTAGCCGGGCGTGGTGGCGCACGCCTTTAATCCCAGCACTCGGGAGGCAGATGTAGGAGGATCACCGTGAGTTCGAGGCCACCCTGAGACTCCATAGTGAATTCCAGGTCAGCCTGGGCTAGAGTGAGACCCTACCTCAAAAAACCCAAACCAAAAAAAAAAAAAAAAAAAAAAAAAGAACCCACCTTAAAGGACATTTTGACAATTAACTAGAGAATTCTTTAGGCAATAGAAAGGAAGGAAGCAAGAAAGGAAGGAAGGAAAGAGGGAGGGAGAGAGGGAGGGAGGGAAGGAAGGAAGGAAGGAAGGAAGGAAGGAGAAGGAATTTTCTCTTAAGAAGTTATCAGCAAGGAATTTAATGAAGAGTGTTTGGAAGTTTTTACCCAAACCCTATTCTTTGCACTTTCCTTAATCATTTAAAGATTTCAACACATTTGGTGTCACTCTTTCCTTCCTAAAAGGGTTTCGCTTTGTATGCCCACACAATTCTAAGCATGTAATGATTGGGAATGAATTTTCTTAAAATACTTCCTTTTATCTGAGGGAAAGATAAAGCAAAGTGAAGTTTTTCTTTTCCAATGGTTCTTCACAGGGAACAAATTGAATTACCTAATTCCTAACAAAAACAAACCTATTTTTTCTTAGAAGGAACTGAATACTATAGACCAATGTGATTATTTTTGTGGTCTAGGTAGTCACAGGTGATAGTGGAGAAGGACTATAAAATTGGAGAAAACAATTAGTAAATTTTTCCCTTGATCTTACGTATTTTATTGTAATTACAACATATTTTGTGGACAAACCTAGTTAAGCTTTTCTGTTCTGCTCTTGTCTGGCTGTGACATTTGTGTACATTAAAAATTTTCAATATAATCTGGTTTCTTTTCATTTAATTCTTCTATTTTACTTTAAAAAAAATTTATATGGTTGGAGAGATGGATGAAAGGCTAAAGCACTTGCCTGTGAAACCTAAGGGCCCATGTTCAGCTCGCCAGAGTCTACTTAAGCCAAATGCACATGGTGGCGCATGTAACTGGAATTTGTTTGCAGTGGCTAGAGATCCTGGTACACCTATTCGTTCTCTCATTCTCTGTAATTTAAAGAAAAGGTACACACACACACACAGTGTCTGGTGATCCTAAAGCTTGAGTAGTACTTTATCCATTGATCCATCTCCCCAGCTCCTTAATTTAATTCTTTGAACACCATTTTATGGAACAGGTAAGTTAATTTTATGAAACATCTTCCTTGTAATAGCTTGCCTCTATCTGTAAATAATAGGTTAAAAAAAAGACTGTTATTCTTTACAATATCAACTGAAGGAGAGCAAACCAAAATTAAAACCTAGGACTTCTTTGTTACAAAAATTTGGAAAGTATATTAGGTAACATGGACATATTTTACTATAATATATGTGCATATTTATAAAGAGAACTTAATTCTACTCAAAATTTATCATTTAAAGTTGCAAAATTCATAGTCAAATGGTAAATGTTCTTAAGCACGAAAGAAATCCTCAGTATTTGATTCCATTTTAGCGCCTTGAGTCATTCTCCTCCAAGGAAAGACCTTCTCACCATGTGGTTTGAAACGAGAGAGATTAATGTTAATCTTCATTTCAGTGTTCTAGAGATAAGACAGTGTCTCTGTAACTGGAATCATCGTGATACAACTGGTAAGAATTCAACTGACTTCCTTAGGACTTGAATTTCTAACTCTATGCATATTCAAAAGTTTAATTGGCAAAATTTTGTTTTGGCATAAAAGCAGGCTAATATGGTGGTATGTCTGCTAGTAGTATCAATAATTTAGCTATTTAAAATAGTTTAAACATGGCTGGGGAGATGAGTAAGTAGTTAAAGGTACTTGCTTGCAAAACCTTCCAGCTTGGGTTCAGTTCCCAGGTCACCCATGTAAAGCTAGATAGAAATTTGTTTGCAGCAGCAAAAGACCCTGGCATACCGCCCAACTACATATGCAAATAAATAAATTTTAAAACATTAAAACAAATTTTTAAACAAAACTGAGAAAATAAAGTCAAATGAGTATGAAAAAATTACTTATTCAGCAAGCATTTATTGAATATCTATATTGTTCTGACAACATAAGTGATCTTGGTAAAGTAGGTGTTGAAATAATTGAGAAAGAGCAATAAAGAAAACACTGTGAGTCTGTGAGTGCATTATGAATGATGAGGGGTGAGAGTGACAGCAGGTAGTACAGAAGAGGGACCTTGACCTGCCTGTGGCAGGACTTCTTGGAAGAGCGTATAACTAATGCTTAAGAATTAGAGGCAAAATGTGAAGTCAGACATGCTGGCAGAAAGGAAACACTTCATGAAAAGGAGAGGTACAACTGGAGGTCCTCTATTTTTAATGACTGGTGACTGGAGGGGACATAAATAGGAGAGATAGCCCCACAAGAAGCCTGGTCCTACAGAAGTCTGCATAAGGAAATACATATTTTACCCTCATTCACAGATGGTTTTAAGAACAAAATATCTTCATCATGCATGTGTTTGGAAAGGACATTTTGACAGCATTGATGACTAATTGGATGAAAAGACTGAGGGAAAATATGCCAGCAGTACTGTTATTGAATGTGGTCCCATGGTTGAGCCCTGGACCTCAGTTTGTGGCGCTCCTTTGAAAGCTGTGGAGCATCTAGTTGGTGGCATCTAGCTGGTGGGTGCTAGCCACTGGGGGCAGGCATTTGATCTCTGGTTCCTGGTCAGCCATGATGCGGGGAGCAGCTCTGCGTCACGCCCTCACCCTGCCTACATTGCTCCTGCTACCACTCCTTCCCTACAAGGATAGACGGAAATTTCTCTGAAATGGTGAGCTGAAATAAGCATTTCCTCCCTTAAACTACTTCTATCAAATGTGTGTCAGGACAGTACAAAAACTAATGTATACACTTTTCCTTGATTGAGAAATGAAGTAGGCGTACCCAACCAGGGCATGGTCCTGTACTTATAGAACTGACCAACAGTGAGCTAGCTGCTTCTTACAGCAGAGGAAAGAAAACAGACTCAGATTTGTTGAATGGAGAGAGAGAGCTGGTGCTTTTACTGCTCCTCAAGTTCTTGCAGTCGCTTCTTCTGCTAACAGGCACTCATCAGCGTTTGTATTGAACAACAGTATGGGAGAGAGTTGAGCCTTATATTGGCACAGGATAGGCAACACATGAGTTAGAGGCAAGGAATTTTTAATTCCAAATATTTCTTTAAACACTTGTTTAAAGAAAGGGGATTTAGGGGTATGACCTGTTGGACTTTGCTGATCCAGAACACACAAACACACACACACACACACACACACACACTTCACCAATGGAAGCACTGTAAGCCCACCTGTTGCTTTCAACATTTTAATGGACAATTTGTTATTTTTAATGTCCATGGCTTTAAATGCTAGTAAATACATCTCATTTATGCACATATTATGCTGGGTCAGGAGTACAGTCACTGTAAAGACCATACCTTAAGTTCAGTCAGCACCTTAACATTTATCTGTACTGTTTGGACAAAGCTAAGCCAAGTCAGAGGAAACCTGATTACATTATTTTAAGCAAGCTAAGTCATTGGTTGTAAGATTAACTTTAGGGAAAGTTACATGATGAGGATAGCAGAAAAAGCATCTCACAAAATTTTTTTCAGAAAAGTTATTTGTAAGCTCCTTAACCAGTATTTCCACAGTTATTTCTCATAGTTCATTCTCACTGTTATAATTTGCTCTTATAATTCATTCCCACAGGAGGGATTAAACCTCAAGAGAGAAAACAGTGGATGAGACAAAGTATGGAACGGAGCAATATTAGCAACTGAATTAGCAAAACAGAGAACTAGTTAGATAAAGGAATATTCAATAGCAAGGGATGGTAATTCTTGTCCCCAGGAAGAAGAAAGCAGGAAAATTGGCAGATTTTAAGAGAGAAGGGGAATGAATTCTGATTTTGGAGTGTATAGTTGGAGGAGCCTGAAAACTATGCTAGAATAGAGATGTGTGGTTAGCAGTTGGTGTGCAATGGGATAGAATTTAAAATGAGAAACTTTAATATGGGAGTAAGCACACAGGCAATAGCTAAAACCATGAATGAGTGGTAAGTTTGTGATATCAGAGGCAAAATGAGTTGAGAGGAGGTAGAAAACCAACATTTATATTCAGATTTTATAGTTGAAAGTATTTCAAAATACATTGTCCATTTTTGAAATCATAACAATGTCACGAAAGAGGCATTGCTATTCTTACCTTTCTTTTCTTATGATGGGTACTGAAGACCAAAGAAATTGTAAGTCTTCCATAAATAATAAGGAAAGGATCAGTGTCACAAGCCCATGTCTTCTGACTCCAAGTTTGGTCTTCACTTCAGTATATGAGAATTGCAGGGTGGGTAAACAGAACAGATTTCATTTAGATTTTCACGTGCTACATTCATAACATTGTTGATATATCTCTGTGTCCTATGACTGCAATTAGACCAAAGAGAAACTTCCTAAGGTCATTAATGTGGCAGGATAGAGATACTGGCTAAGCAACATACAGTAAAGGCAGAAGCATTACTGGAAGGAATTTTCAGAGTCATATTTAAAAGGGTGGAAAATACAGGATTAGCTAAGTCTTGGTCCACTTGCCCATTTTGTAGCATCTGTTGAAGCCTTATTATTTGTTGTAGGATGTTTTTTAATGACTTACGTAGGGCTGGAGAGATGGTGCAGCAGTTGAGGTGCTTGCCTGCCTTGCCTAATGATCCAAGTTTGATTCCCCAGTACCCACACGAAGTCATATGCACAGAGTGGCACATGCATTTTGAATTTGTTTGCACAGGCTCAAGGTTCTGGTGCACCCATTCTCTCTGTCTCCCTGCTGGGCATGATGGCATCCACCTTTAATCCCAGCATTTGTGAGGCAGAGGTAGGAGGATCATTATGAGTTTGAGGCCAGCCTGAGACTACATAGTGAATTCCAGGTCAACCTGGGCTAGAGTGAGACCCTACCTTGAAGACAAAAAAGAAGAAAAAAAAATACCTAAAGAACAAAATGCTAAAATATAAAAATAAAATGCAACCATCTAACAATGCTATCTCCAAAACAGAATATTTTATTTTTTATGACATGAGATACCCTTATATTGACACATGTTAAGTAAACAGTTGAATGTGCAGTAAAATCCTAGGAACCTTTAACAAAAGGCTGAAAAGAGTTAGGCAAAGGGCCCTTATCATCTTCCCTAAAAAAAAAATAATCGGACAGTCTCTGTCATAAAAAATATTTGAAAATCAGTGTCGTAATAAAGAGAAACATTAGCATAGGGCTAGTGGCATGGGATATAGACTTGCTAATTTTGCAGTCTTTTGCCACAATTCTATGATAGCACTTTAGGAAAAAAAAATCATTATGCTGTTTTCTGGAGATATCTGTCTGAAAGGAATAACAACTCTGAAATTCCTTTAAGTAGAAACAGTCAGCAATTTATTCTGCTGCATTTTCAGTGATGTATTTGATATGCAAAATGATAGGCTTCTAATATTGGTGAGAGGGCATAGTAGACTGAGCTATTAAAAGATGAGAAAATGACTCTCTTCTAAATACAGCTACTGCCTAAGTGCAGTTGGCTGATCACAAAATGTGCAATTCAAGCCTTCATATCGATATTTCAGATTGACAGTACCCTTGGGTTAGTGGAGTGAGCTTCACTTACTGAGAAGTCACAGAAAGCCATGTTGACTGTCTGCACAGGTGGCTGTACAGAGAGGATAATGCCAAAAGGCAGGAGACTAGAAAAAACTCTCTCTCATTCTGAGACGTCCACTGCAGTCTTGTAACTGATGTACATAGCAAGGGAGAGAACAGGAACAGAACTCACTACTGATTCTATTAGATTTTAAACAATACCCCTTTAATGTAGTCTGCATTCCTTTTTTCATTTCATCAAATATTAGAAAATGGCATGAGCAGTCTCTTTCATGGGAGAAAATGTGGCCAGTTGACACTGTGAGAAACCCTATTTGTAATTTTCTTTCTCCCCATTCCCTGAGCACAGGCAAGATTTTTTTTTTAATTCAAGATGACCACAGTGATGAAACACTTGCTTACTTACTTTCAGAAAGAATGTTTATTTTTCTGTACTATAGGGCCAAAGATTATGCTAATATATTCTGAATATATATATCTGTATTTATATGTATGTATCCATTAAGTCAATCTCGAGATACTCACTTGTTTCTGTCACATAAGAAGGCTGAGCAAAGACCTATGCAGTATTTTGTAGCCATATTTATTGCCATATGGCCATCTTCAAATTACATTGTGTTGTAACTTGAGATTATCTGAAGGAGTCTGGCTAACTTCCAACTTGGAAATACCTTTCACAGAAGCTGATACTAATGGAAATGTGATTGGTAATGTAGCAGTGTTAATATTGTTTTTATTGAGTTAGCTGGACTACTGGCTATTGGGTGCCTGAGGAAATACAGTGTATGGTATAGCAATCTAATGTTGATATCTTGTCAGATATCTCCCTTGCTAAACATGAAATATATCTACATCTACACAACCCAGGACCATATCTTACTATGGTCTGAATCACTTTTCAGTAAAGCTTTGAAAAACTAGACATTGAAATGAATAAGGGGGTAGGAAAGTAAGTTTATCTTATTCAGTAATCACCTTTACATTTTTCATGGTTTCTATTTTTGTGCGTGCTCACAGAGCAAAGCTATTCTTTCAGCACGGTGGTTCTTAAAGTGTAATGCCTGCAGAACCATCCATATCACCTGGGAATTTGTTAGAAATGCAAATGCTCAGAAGCGACTTCAGCCCCACAAATTTAGAAAATTGAAGGATAGGCGCAGAATTCTGCGTTTTAATAAGCTTCCCATGTGAATGCAATGCTCATTCAAAGTTGAAACCAGTTGCTTTAGAGCTCTATTTTTAAGCAGTTATTGAAGAACACATGAAATACTATAACTTTGCAGTTGGAAAGCGCTTTTTCATATCTGATACTTCCTTAGAACTTTCTAAGAATAATTCTCAAATTTCCTTTACAAAACCAATTAAAATGCACACCACATCCAATTGAAAGTAAATAATTTTTTTTAAAAACTAATCTCTTCCAGGACTTAAGGTCAATTTATTTCAAGAAAGCAATATCTGATTCCAGCCAGTCTGTTTACTACATTCCAATGATTGAGACACTACCTCCACTAAGCAGTGCAGGTGTATCAGGAGTTCTGCTTTCTAAACTTTTAGGTAGCTTCAAAACACCACACCTAATAAACTTGGAATTGAAAAAGACACCATTTGTCCTAGTCCCAGTAATCTCAACTCTCTGTGACATTGCCAGCTGGAGTTGACTGCACAGGATGGACATAGGAGTCTCAAGTCAAGTTGTGAAGCCTCAGAGATGCTACCTAGTTCTGCAAAGCTTCTGTGTGAGCCCACGGTGGGATCTGCACCTGAGGCCCTGCAAAGGATGGCAGTTCCCCAGGTTCCTCTAGTTCTCCGCAGAACTCCATCTGTTTCTCCTTTGAGTTCTCCAGGACAATTCCCTTGTGAAAGGAAGGATTTAGTTGGGCTCCTAGAGAACCCCGCTTCTTCCTAGAAAATGAGTTTCCTGCACCTTTTGGTCTACAACTAGACTACTTAACTTTGTGCCTGGCATTCCAATTATCCCTCACTGTCTGAGACCTTTGGCAGCATTTCATATCTTAAAATAGTTCTCATACTGGTTTTGTAGTACTACCCGTTTTCAAAAGGAAGCACCTTTTATTCAATTTTCTAATTTTGTTTTGTCCTAAATACTGCCATTCTATTTGCAAGCCAAGTTTTGGCATTTTTATTTGTACTTTTTTAATTTATAACACTAGATTGGTATATTTATTCTTAATTTTCTAAGGAAATAGCACCTTAAGGAATTTAGCCTTATTTACTTTAATATCTGAACACATGCTTGGTATAGAACTCTAATATTACACAAACTTGAAATTTCATAAGCATATGATTCAAATGAATTAAATAGACTTTACTTTGCAGTTAATCAAGGAAACAAAAGAAGTTTATGGCATTATATCTCAATATCAATATGTAAATTAGGCTCGTACATATAAACTCTTAAATATTAGATATAATTGTAAAATGTCAAATATCTTCCCTTGTGAACATTACATCTCTTGTCTGATTGTGGATATATTTAAAATAGTTATTGCATATAGTTGCATGCCTAAAAGCTTTGGACTCACCACCCTACCCCTCCAAATCTTTCAACAAACTCTCTCTAAGGAAATAACATCATTGAATCTGATATATAAATACTAATCCATAGAAAGTAATAGCACCTCACACAAAAGTTAAATGTCTTCTTAAACACACAGTTCGCTAAAAGGGTCAGATGTAAGATTTTTACATTTTATTCTTGGAGTGAACAATGCAATACTCAATTCAGAACTACACTGGTAAACAGCAGACTGTTCTTAATCATAAACCAAGCAGTTAATGTGCTTTTTGAAAAAAATCTTGCTTTAAAAGACAGTGAAGTTAGCTGTTTTGAATTTCAAAATGCACTGATTTCCTGCAGTGATGGGTCTGGCTGACATACCCTGGGTTCCATGCTATGCCTCGCTGCTTGAGTTTTGCTTCACTGTGTCCTTCTGCCCACATACTTGAAGGCTGTGTCCTCCACTTGCCATTGAGCAGCTGCTTAAGGATCCAACTGCCATCCATCTTTCACACATTGCCCCCACCCAAGCAAGCTCCCTCCAATAACACATTAAAAGTGATTCTGTTCAGAGCAACTGTCTACATTCAAATCTCAATAAAAAGCAACATATCCAAAGGGATACATTAAGAATCTGGGACTGGCTTGGACTTGACACATCAGAATACCTGAAAATGGAAGTCAGAACATTGCAACAGAACAAAGCCCCATAGAGTGTTAAAATACTGAACTATATATAACTAATATATTACTTTCAAAGAAAATGGGTGATACCACAGATAATAATACAGCCTCAAAAGGTTTCAAATGGATGAATTAAAGTACACAAGCTTAGTTAATGGTTGGAAGAGCACTTTGGTTTCCATATACAAACACAAGTCCCAGTGCTATGGACAAAAATAAAGGAATAAAAATAATATGAAATAGCTATTTTTGAAAGTCTCCAACTTAATCATTGTACATTATAAGAAACATACATGAAAAAGTGTGTTAGATTTTGTTTCCATCTAATGTGGTGATGAATGGTCCAGGTACTGTCTTATTACCTTGCAAGTCTGAATACTCACTGCTATCTCCAACTCCTCACAAAATTGTCCTCTGATTTAAAGGGAAGAGGAACTCATTTGATATAATGTTTTTTCCCTTGATATTTAAAGGAGGCAGCAGAACTGAATTTCTGCCAGAGAAGGGCAAAGAGAATAAAATTAAAAAACAACAACAACAACAAGGCTAATAGTCAAAAGAATTAAAAAAAAAAACTTACATTCTTCAAGAAAAAGTGATTAAAAGCATGACAGTGAAAGGTCCAAAGGGAATAAATGATTCAAACCAGGCTGGGGTGTTTAAATATACATCTAGAAGGATTTGACACCTACATTTCTAAAGGGCTGGAATGATTTTCAGCAGACCTCAGGCTAAAAATTTGTAATGAGAACTTCTCAGAAGCAAATACCAAAGGGGAAAAGTCAGTTGTTAATAAAAAGGAATTTGTATTTGATTTTCACTAATTCACACTTGTTTAATTTTCTTAAAAGGAAAAAAGTATGACTTAAAACTACAGGAATGAAGGAAAACTATAACATGTTTACTAAATCCAACATTTCTTATCATTTTCTGAACATTGGCATATATAATTTCTTTGCATAATTTGTTGACATGCAACAAACAACACATTTGCTTTGAATGTTGTTTAAATAAAATAACAAAGCAAACAGTAAGGAGGAAGAAGTTCTCTCTCATTAAGGACAATATGACATAGAACCAAGCAGAGACTACTGGGAAGCCAAGACAACTTGCAAATACAAAGGAGGCATCAGGACCTAAGGTGAAATTAGAGGCCAGATATTCGGACATTTCCCAAACAGGATACCACTAGTTACAATGTCTGAAAGTCCACCAGCAACATTTCTTTTTATGATCTTAAAGATCTTTTGGTCTGTATAATTCATTCTTTTTTTTTTTTTTTTTTTTTTTTGTCCTCAAATACCTTTAATGAGAAAATAAAGAAGAAAACAGGCAAGATGGTCTAATAAACATGATATGGTCATGTCATTTCTCCTTCTCCACTCCATTATGAAGTATTCTCTTTTTTTTACATTTTAATTACTTTTATTATTATTTATTTTTTTTAAATTTTTATTTTTTATTAATTTTTTTTTTTTGCTCTTGGTCAGATGATTTTTTTTCTTTATTAGTTAGTTTTGTATTCAGCAAATATAGTCAGTTTGGTACCATTATTAGGCTCATCCGAGACCTACCCCCCCCTTGACCCCTCCTTGTTGAGGTATACAGGTCATGCATTGGGGAGTTAGCCCACAGTTATGGGTAAGTTAAATGTCTCTGCATACCATGACCCAACATGTGGCTCTGACATACTTTCCGCCCCCTCTTCCGCAAAATTGCCCTGAGCCATGTTGGGTTCATTTTTGGTCTGCTTCAGTGATGAGGTGTTGGGGGCCTCTGAGGCTCTGGCTGTCTGATTTGGTAGGAGTTGATTTTCCTCTGTGCTGAACTCCTTCCCCCTTGTGCTGCTATCTGGTTCATCAGGAAAACAGCCACCATGCTTGTTTCTCCAATTTTTCTTAGTTTCAGCCAGGGCCCTTTTGAGGTATAATTCATTCTTTTTTAATCCTAGAGGAAACACTTAATAGCAAAAATGAAAATAGAATGCCCTTTAAGGATGTTGACCTATTTGGGCTTGTCTGTTTGAAAATCTGAGAAAGACAGAAGCTTCAGGAAGCAGAGAGTGGATTAGAAAGTAAACAGGGAACAAACATATCATTGAGTACTTGCTAGTCTTACAAGTCTTGCTGAACCATTGACAATATGATATCTTTGGTGAAAATGGAAAGATAAGTTCATGAGGAGAAAGCCTACTGAAGTGTGAATACTACACTCAATTCAGCATTTTTCACATGCATAATTGAAGAATCTAATGGAATTATAGCATTTATCATACAGTAGGAGTATCTGGATCATGCCAAATCTCCAAGTCTTTATACGTAATAAATAGACAAATTGTGACTTATTAAGTTCATGAGCCAGTACTGGTAGGGCTAAAAGAAGTATCTCATTTTCCCAAATACAGTGGAATCACAGGTTTCATTATTACTTTTTCCTTTTTCTCCATTTTTTCTCTATTGAATAAACCTGCAAATGTAAGTGATGTCACTGTTAGAGCTATCACTGTATTGTGCTGACCTGCAGTACTAACCTGAAGTCCAGGGCACTGCAGGAATCAGTGAGTTAGAGTAAAATGTTGAGTTACCTATTTCATGAAAATAGTCTCTTTTTAAAATTATGATACTCTCCATGCTTTCCATTTTATTTTCAAAAATAATGGATGTTATTGGAGCAATTTTCAGTGGATTTTACTGCAAAATTTGGAGCTATTTTATTTGCTGAAAGATTCTACCTATCATAGAAGGTTCTAGTGGACAAATGAAATCTTTATGTTAATTGTATGCTGGTGTCATATGCATTCACCATTCAGCTTTAGTCATGATTAAAACATGTTTTGTCTGTTGTTATTTTTAACTTATTTAACTTGATACTAGAAATAAAATGAGAGATAATTTAGTGAGTATAAAATAGTTTACAATTGGACTTGTATACATACTATTACCTGGAGACTGTCAGAACTCTGTGTTGCAATAATCTTTTTTTCTTTAATGTTAATATCAGTTTTATTGTCTTTTTCCTTTTTTATTAGTTATGTACACAGTGTGTTTACACCCATGTTGGGACCATCATTAGCCTCCTCCCTGTCCTTCCCCCTCCAAAGGTACCCTCCTGGCTGGGGAATGTGGATCATGCATTGTGGGGTTAGACATCAGTTATGGGGATGAGGCAATGCCTCTGTGCATTGTGTCCCAACATGTGGCTCTAACAATCTTTCTGTCCCCTTTTCCATGAATTTCTCTGAGTCATGTTGGGTTCATTTTAGCTCTACTTCAGTGATGAGGTCTTGGGAGCCTCTGTGTCTCTGTATATCTGGTTTGGTGGGAGATGAGTGTTCTCTGTGTCTCTCTCCTTCACCCTTGTGCTGGTACCAGGTTCACCAAGAAAGCAGCACTCTTTCTCATTTCCCCAGTTACTCCATGGTTTCAGCTGGGACCCTGTTGAGGTATGATGAGCTGATTCTCTCCCCAGGGTTCTGCATCCATCTGAAAAGGAGAAGCAAATTCTACAACATAGAGTGAAGTCAGCACCAGATAAACGGGATAGCCATTATTATTTTAGAGAGAATTTATTAGGTGTAGGCTCTCTTGTAGCCCACAGTTGGTGGGACCTAGATAATGGAGAGCAGGCTCACTTTTTGGATATGGTTCTGACTTGTTTCCCAGATCCAACTATAGGTTCCATTCACTGAGTGGACCCATTAGCCAAATCAAGAGCACTTGGTTACTCACCATGGCTATGTGCCACTATTGCCCTGTGTGAGCATCACATCAGGTTGTTTGCTGCTGAGTAGCTTAGACCAAGAGTTTCTTGGACAGGTGTTAGTCATTGTTCTCCACTTGCTCATGTAGCACCTTCTTGAATTAGATGAGCTAACTGTCTGGGGACTGACTATCTTCCAGATCCTAATCAGGTCACTCCACATTCCATACCAACAGCATATGGTGTATTCAGAAGTAGGGTCTTATCATTAACCTTTGGTGGGTCATCAAGTACTGTGATAGAAATATGTCTTCTTTTGGGAAACCTTTTAGGTCTCTCTGATCAACAGCTCATTGTGGATGTTAACCACATGCTGGTATTGGGAGTTACAGGCCAGCACCAAGGGAAAAGAAGGAAGAGAAAGATAGTTAATATAAAAGAGAAAGAGAGAAAAGGGAGAGAGAGAAACAGGAAAAGATTAAGGTTAATCCTCATCATACTCTCTCCAGGGCCCTGTGATTCAGGTGTGCCCTCTAAGGACCTGATGAAGGCTCAACCACTTAGTCTGTCTTTTAGGATGGAGAATTTTATGGTACAATTGCCATTTTGGTCCAGATTTGTGCCCCCCACCCTTACCCTCCCCCCTCCCAGTTGCTCAGTTCTCAAGATGCTTATTAGGTATGTCAGCATCTTGGGCAGATCTAGGTTAGGAGCCACATATGAGCAAGACTATGAGATGATTATCTTTCTGTGATTGGGTGAGTTCACTGAGAATGATCTATTCCAAGTTTGACCATTTTTCTTCAAATTTCATTGTGTCATTTTTTTCCTTACTGCTCTGTAGAATTCCATTGTGTAGATATACCACATCTTGATTATCCGTTCATCTAATGATGGACATCTGGGTTGATTCCACCTCCTAGCTATTATGAATTGAGCAGCTATAAACATGGTTGAGGAGATCTCTCTGAACTGAGGTGTAGAGCTTTTGGGGTAAATGCCCAGTAAGGAAATAACTGTGTCTGTTGGTAACTTTATAGTCAACCTTTTTAGGAGTCTCCCTATTGCTTTCCATAGTGTTTGTACCATTTTACATTCCCACCAACAGTGAATGAGGGTTCCTATTTCTCCACATCCTCACCAGCATCTGTTTTCATTTGATTGTTTTTTAGTGTTTGCTATCCTTACTGGGGTAAAGTAGAATCTCATAGTTGTTTTAATTTGTTGCAATAATATTAAGGCTTATATATCCATATATGTTTACATGAGTAACTATATACATTCTTTTGAGCTGCATTATGCATTGTTTTGTGAAAGGACTTGATATCCTAAGAGCAATAAGAAATGTCATCTTTTAGACTGCGACCCACAGAATGACACCCTGTTCATACTTAACTTGTAACTAAGCCTAAGCCATAGTCACTGTGATTGGAATTAAGTCCTTTGTGCCATGTCTATGCAGTCGATGTATCAGATACTTCTATAGGCAATTAATATCTTGTTACCCTGCTTTGTCCCACCTTTGGCATAACTGAATGATTAACTTCTCAAAGCAAAACCATATTAAGAGGTTTTATTTAAATAAAAAGTAATAGGTAACATAGCTGTCAGTCTTACAAGAAAAACAATACATATAGATAGGAAAAATTGTTGGTCTCTGGATTCACTTACCATGTTGACAAGAAATGAGTATGCTTTCTCCGAACAAGAGGAAAATGGAACAGAGAAAGGAGAGGTGTGTCTGACTGTCAAAAAAAATGTTCCATCACTATTCAGGGAAACTTGCCTTTGGGCAGTTTTGATCAAAAATGTACTCTAAATGAATCAACCTTGTATCCTGTCTCAATTTTTGGAATCCCCTGTCTAATCTGTAAGGTATATTGTTGTCTTATCATTGAATATGGTAAGCATCCATGAGCCTCTGTGTGTGTGTATGTGTGTAGGCCTTCTCACCTTTAGCAGTTCAGTCTATGCACTCTGCACCTTCTTACATCTATGCTAGTAGTTTAAGAACTAAGAAGGCCTATTTTGGGTGGTTTCCTTGTGCCTACTTATAATATCTACTTGAGCAAAAAATAACCTTCAGCCAATTAGTCCCAAAGCTTTGGTGACCTTTGAAATATGTGTTCAGTTTTCAAGAAATTCCCAGAACTTCACTGGAGAAAGTACCAACTAATTCCTGACAACTCTCACTTAAAACATTGATCTCGGGCTGGAGAAATGGCTTAGCGGTTAAGCGCTTGCCTGTGAAGCCTAAGGACCCCAGTTTGAAGCTGGAATCTCCAGGACCCATGTTAGCCAGATGCACAAGGGGGTGCATGCATCTGGAGTTTGTTTACAGTGGCTGGAAGCCCTGGCGCGCCCATTCTCTATCTCTCTCTATCTGCTGCTTTCTCTCTCTGTCACTCTCAAATAAACAAATATAAATGAAACAAAAATTAAAAAAAAAACAACATTGATCTCTCCCCTTGGATCTCAGTGGCAACTTACGTTGTTGTCTCAGGCATGGCTTTTAGAAGTTATGTGACTAACTGTGGTTGTATGTTAGGGGAACCTCATGTCTAAGAGAAAAACACACCAGAGGCAAAAGCCTGAGAGAATAAAGGAAAAAATAGACATATCCAGGATTACAGAGCTCCCTTTGTCAGGCAAATGTAAATGAACAGGTGCATGGTTTGGTCCACATCACCCCAAGATGGGAGACTAAGGTTTATGAGTTAATCCAGAGGAAGGAAGGCTATAACCAGCCAGAACATACATGGACTTCCTCAGAATCTCTGAACATATCAGACCTCATGTTAACATCAGTGAGAAGCAGCACTGGTGTCAACGTGCTAATTGAAATGCTGACTGTTTTAGCTCTGGTCATCCTATATGATTTAGATTGATGGTCAGGATTATCTAGCAGAAAGGAAGGTGGGTTTTTCAAGGGTGCCTTTAAGCATGTTAACCTGGAGCCAAACAGTTTATATTACCTTCCTCCTTCAAGGGACATACATTGCCAAAACAATCTCTGTCAATCACCCGAAATGCAAATCTGTTTCTAGTTTTCACTTTTGCTAACTTTTATGCTACTATTATCCAAGTTCTCTGATAAATTTTTTACCCTGTTCTCTTTATAATCCTTTCAAACTTTCATTTTATATTTTTTTATTTGTACCACAGGCATTGAATATTCTACTATGTGCCACACACCCTTGTAGATATTTCAAAAACAGTCTTCAAGAGAATGGAGTCCTTGACCAAGTATTTACAATACTTATGTTTCTACAATTTCAGTGATTGCATTATAATTCAAGACACTGGAACCAATACTTCCCAGAAGTTTCAACATGTTGATCTCTAAAACCATTAATTGCTATTGAAGGATGCCATCCTTGCCATTGTGGAGACTCATAGCCTGATATAAAGAAGAGATGCTGCCAGTATAGATCCTTCTCCTTCCATTTTCTGGCTATGTCACTTGGACATTTTCCAGTTCATGAGTGTCCTTATTTTTGAATTTATAATAACTATGCCCTCCCCAGAAGGTCATGTCAAAGCACTTGAAATACTTTATAGAAAAAAAAAGCAGCTTGTTTTCTGGTAAATTTTAGATACTCAACAAATGTTATTAGATTCAAATTACTGTTATGTGCTAACTCCAGTTTTAAAAGTTAGAACCGAAACCTCACAAAACTAGTATAGTGTGTCATCACAGCCTTTACTGTGATTTCTCAAATCATATAATATGCAGTATTTATTATAAAATATTTTATAATTTTTTTCTGAAATGCTTGAGAATAAGTTACAAATGCCCCTTTACTACTATCTACTTTCCACTCTTCTGGCAAAATAATGTCAGTTGCATTATGATCTCCTCAGTGCATTACATCATGAGGCATAGGCAGTCAATTCTTAACTGATCACTAGATTAAGGTGGTATGCCAGGAGTGCCTTTGAAGCTACTCCTTTTCTTATTTCAATAATAAGGAACCTGTGAGATCTTTCGAATCTAGGCAAATGTCCTGTTGCCCAGTATCTTTCTGTTGACTAGATTTGCTTTGCAAGTTTTAACTGTAATAATTATTATTCTCTCCCACTGTCATCCTAGTAATATTACTGTTGGTCTCTGTCTGTGGGTTTCCAGGTCAGATTTAGCTATTATGAATTGAGCAGCTATGAACATGGTTGAGCAAATATCTCTGAACTCAGATGTGGAGTTTTTAGGGTAAATGCACAGTAAGGGAATAACAGGGTCTCTTGGTAACTCTATAGTCATCCTTTTCAGAAATCTCCATATTGATTTCCATAGTGCTTGTACCAACTTACATTCCTACAAACAGTGAATGAGTGTTTCTATTTCTCCATAGCCTCACCAACATTTGCTTTCATTTGACTTTTTAATGTTTGCTATCCTTACTGGGGTAAGGTGGAATCTCATAGTTGTTTTAATTTGCATTTCCCTAATGGTTAGTGATGTTAAACTTTTTTTTAAAGTGTGTGTTAGCCATTTGCAATTCTTTCTCTAAGAACTCCCTTTTCAGTTCTCTGCCCCACTTTTGGAATGGGTTGTTTGATTTTTTTTATTGTTTAGTTTTTGAGCTCTTTGTAAATTCTAGATATTAGGCTTCTGTCAGTGGTATAGCTGGCAAAGATTTTCTCCCAGTCAGTGGTAATCTATTGGCTCTGCTTATGGTATCTTTGTCTGTGAAAAAGCTTTTCAGCTTCATGAGATCCCATTGGTTGAGTGCTTGTTTAATTTCCTGGACTACAAGGATTTTGTTAAGGAAGTCTCTCTCAGTCCTTTATAGTGGAGAGTGCCTTCTATTTTTTCTTCCAGTAGTTGAAGATTTTCAGGTCTTGTATTAAGGTCTTTAATCCATTTGGACTTGATTTTTGTGTATGCCAAGATGAGTGGGTCTAATTTCATTTTTCTACATATGGTCATCCAATTTGTCCAACACCATTTGTTGAAGATGCTGTCTTTTCTCCAGTCTACATTATTGGCACCTTTGTCAAAGATCAAGCAGCTGTAGTTACTTGACCTATGGTCTGTGTCTTCAATTCTGTTCCATTGGCCTATGTTTCTGTTTTTATTTCAGCACCATACTGTTTTTGTCACTATTGCTTTATAATATAGCTTCAGTTCAGGTATGGTGATAGCATCAGAGGGGTTTTTATTTATTTTGTCTGAGGATATGTTTGGATATCTGAGGCCTTCTCCAATTCCACATGTATTCAAGTCTAATATCATAACCAGTGACTTTCTCTGGATTTTCCAATTCTGTCCCTCCACCTGGGCTGAATAACCAGGGAAAACTTCCGTCCTGAACCAACAGTGCTCCCAGGTAGCCCTTTCATAGTCTTGGTGTATTCAAAACATCTTTGAGTCTCCATACAAATGATGGTCCATCTTCCAGGGGCTTTTCCAGCCTCTTTCCCAGGGTCATCATGCTCTGATTCATGCCCTGTCTGAGCAGCAGCAGAGAATTACAAATGGCTAACACACACTTAAGAAAATTTTAACATCCTTAACCATTAGGGAAATGCAAATAAAAATTATGCTATTAGCCTTGTATATGTAGATCATTTTGTAAATCTTTGTGAAGAATCATGTTGGTATTTTTTGTTTTATTAGCATTGCTTTAGGTAGAACTGCCATTTTCACCCTGTTAATTCTACCTATCTAGGAGCATGGGAGGTCTTTCCATCTTCTCAAGTCCTCCTTGATTTCTTTCTTGGGTATTTTCATGTTTTCATTATATAGGTCTTTCACATCCTTGGTTAGTGTTTTTCCAAGGTATTTAAATTTCTTATTGATATTGAAAATGGGACAGCCTCACTGATTTCTTTCTCTGTATATTTGTCCTTTGCATATAGAAAAGCTGCTGATTTTTGTGCATTGATTTTGTATCCTGTCACTTTACTGAAGGAATTTATCACTTTTAGAAGTTTTGAGATGGAAACTTTCAGGTCATTTATGTATAAGATCATGTCATCTGCAAATAGAGATAACTTGACTTCTTCCTTTCCAATTTGAATCCTTTTAATTTCTTTCTCTTGTCTTATTGCTTGGGGTAGTTCTTCTAATACTATGCTGAAGAGCAGAGGTTAGAGTGGGTACCCCTGTCTTTTTCCTGCTCTCAGTGGGAACTCCTTTAGTTTTTCCCCATTAAGTATTATTTATGCCTTAGGAGCTATATATATAGCCTTTATTGTGTTGAGATATAAACCATCCATTCCTATTATTTCTAGTGTTTTGATCATGAAGTGGTGTTGTATTTTGTCAAAGGCCTTTTCTGCATTAACTGAGATGATCATGTGGTTCTTATGGTTAAGTTTACTTATGTGATGTACTACTATGTTGAATGATTTCTGTGTGTTAAACCATCCCTGCATCCCTGGGATGAAACCTACTTGATTAAGGTAGATAATGCACACAGACCAGACCAGGGAAACAGTACCTCATCTTTAATGTCACTGATTGATTTTCTCCTTGAATTAAGAATACGGCTGTGTCTTGGATACTTGGTATTGATTTTGGAAGCATGAGAAAATGTGTGGAATGTATCATGAAATGCACACAGTTCCAGGAGCTGCTGCTGAGACAAAGCATAAAGCAGGGCATTATGACCCTGGGAAAGAGGCTGGAAAAGCCACTGGAAGATGGACCATCATTTGTATGAAGACCCAAAACTGTTTTGAATATACCAAGACTATGCAAGGGCTACCATGGGGCACTGTTGGCTCAGGATGGAAGTTTTCCCTGGCTCTTCAGCCCAGGTAGAGGGGCAGAATTAGAAAATCAAGAGACAGTCACTGGTTATGATATTAGACTTCAACTACTTGATGATTGTCTGATGGATATTAAGTGTGAATTGTTCCAGTCGCTCTTTGTTATGCCTTATAGCAGTTGGAAATTTTTACTCCACACCTTTATATCTTGAAAGTATATTGCTTGTTTTGCAGGACTCACAGTTAAGAGACAGTCTTAAATCTCAGATGAGTGTTAGTACTTTGGAACAATCTTAAAGTTGATAAAAAAAACTATGGGACCTTTGAAATTTGACTAAAAACAATTTACAATGTGATAAGGTTATGAATCTATTGGGGGGCACAGGCAGGATGTGGTGGTTTGAATGGATGTCCCCCCAATAAATTGAAAAGTTTTATTAAAGCTTGTAACTTAGATCTCCAGCTAATCAGCTAGAGGAGGTGTCACTGTGGCTGGATCCTAGGGTACAGCCCTATGGTGTGCTTGGGGATAAGAACTGCAGCCTAAGATATGCAAAGTGTGTGAGTTTGGCTTGGGGTTCCTGGAGTGTGCTTGCTTGTGGTGATATTTCTTTCTGTGGGGGGAAAGTAGGCCAGTTTCTTTTGCCATTATGGAACTTCTCCTTGATTTGTAAGCTTCAATAAATCCCATCTTCCTCCCATAAACTGTGTGTGGTCTGGAGGGTCATCCTAACAACATTAAGCTGACTATGACACTACCCATTTAACCAACAGTGACAATGTGTATTTTTTATAAATGTCTATGTACAAGATTAAGGCATCATGTGATTAAAACATAGTTTAAGGACTATTTTATAGTATTTTGTTGAAGCCCTAGTACAAAATTATCAAATATTTTAAAAATATTTATTCCTCTATTTATCCATTTATGTAAGAGAGAGAGAGAAAGAGAAAGAGAAAGAGACAGACAGAGAGAGAGAGAGAGAGAGCAGGCATGCCAGGGCCTCTAGCCACTGCAAAAGAACTCCAGATGCATGCGCCACCTTGTGCATCTAGCTTTACAAGGGTGCTGAGGAACTGAACCTGAGCCCTTAGGCTTTGCAGGCAAGTTTAATTGCTAAGCCTTCTCTCCTGCCCCCAATTTATCAAATCCTGACTAAACTATTCCAATGAGAAAATAAGTACTGGAACCCACCAAGAATAAAAATAGTGAAATAACATTGAGTTAGTGCCCCTAAGAAGTAAAACAAGGATGTATAGATATATGTGTTCACTAAGATGGATAATGCTTCTATCTTTCTTCCTTTTTGAAGTCACCTTCATTCTAAAGAAATCTATGGTTCCATCTTCATTGTAAAACTGAAAAAGCAATTTGAAGAAATCACTTTATATTTTTACGAGTAAATTTATTATAAGCATACTTGTATAGAGTTCATAAGAGAGACCTCTCATCACTTGAAAACAAGTAGAGATTTCTGCAAAGTGCTATTTTATATACTTGGAAGTTTTAAAAATTATAATTTAAACTTTTTCCACAAATCTTGTACATTATTAATTTTATGACGTGCTTTACTCCCAATTCCCAACACAAACTTACTGAACAGCACAATGGACTATTAAGTGAGGAATAAGAATATTTGCAATTTACTATTTTATAGTATTTTATGTTTATTCACTTCTATATTTTGTACAAACATTTTACCATGATAGACTGAATGAAAAAAATAGTGAAATGTCTAATTACATATCATTGAGAACTTAAATTTTTAGGTTTCAAATATTCATAGTGTAACAAATTATTTTCAATAAAAAGTATTTTGCTATTTATGTGCACTGGAGATGATTTACGTAATATATCTAGTAAAGCACAAAGACCCATTGTCCAGACTCAGCTCAATGCTAATTAGTTATGTGATCCTGGGTGGGCTATATACCAGGTCCTCAAACTTATTTATCTGTAAAGGGAAGAGATTGGATAATATGATTTTTTTGAGGTTTCCTTAAGAGCTCAAATGCAATCATTATAGAGAAAAATCTCTTCTGGCTGTATTTCTAAAATTCCAATTTTAGTTCTATTTATTACATTACATCCAAATAATTGTCAACTTTAGCCCAAGTTCTCCTCCTCCAAGTCATTTGTTATTAATTCTGCATAGGCATGATCAAAAATACAAAGACATTGATTCAAATTGTCATCATTCAAATTATGATATCTTATTACATATGGTCTAATTCTTCTCTGCAAGCATCTGTCTGGTTATAATTTGGCTCCCATGGATGTATGCTTTCATACAGCACCTACACATGGATTCCAATATGCCTGGTAATTTTCATGTTATCAACAAGATGCATTCTGGAAAATGCTTTATACTTTTGTGAGATTAACTAGTTAGTATGACATATTTTTAAAAAATATTTCTTTATGTGTGTGTTGGGTGTGTGGGGGAGAGTAGGGGTGTATTGGCATGCAGAGACAGATGCTTGAAGCTACAAACAACTATGAGCCTCATGTAACATTTTATATCTGACTTTATGTGGAGGCAAAAGAATAGAGCCTGTGCTGGCTAGCTTTGCAAGCAAGTGGCTTTAACCACTGAGTCATCTCCCTAGCTCCTAAAAATAACAAGTCATGTTTCTAAATCACTGGATTAGCAAAGCTAATCCTTGGGCCCTGAGAAATTCACCGACAAATTAAGGTCCAATAAATGTGAGTCAGTTGACCTTACTCCAATGAGAAACATATGTTCCCTACTTCCATTTTAGGCATTTTTGCAAACTTCAAGGTCACAAATCAAGGCTATTTAGGTAAAATTGGCTCTAGTAACTTTGGGCCTAATTATTAAAGGTTTACTTTACAGAGAAGTACTTAGATAAGAGCTGCCAATCAAAACTTCAGCTGTTTCCATTTAATTAGTAAGAAAATGTGAAAAATATATAACCACGAACACAAACATCCATAATGATGATTGCCTAGCCCAGGATATTAAAGTGAATGGCAGAAATACTCAAGCTAAAAGCACTTAGTTAAACACAGTATCCAGTTTTATCTAATAACGTATATCAAACATCAATATAGAGTCCCTCACCCTACAAGTACAGTGTGCATAGAAGCTATTTTACCTCAAGTGCTGGACTTATTTCTATTTAAAAAAAACCCTCTATCTGTTTTCCTATCATCCCCAGCAGCAGAAGTAGGCATTCTTATTGGGACTTGGGCCTTTTTTATAAGCTACTTCTGTGACTGGCTGGTAAACTTACTTTATTTACACCTGGAAAATAACCCATCATTAATCAGATGGCAGGGTCTTTTCAGGGAGTACTAAAAACTATGGATGGTTTAATAGTCCAGACATGTTAAAGACATTCAACACTGTGTTAATATAATGTGGCTGTCATTTTGAGATATCACCATTTTTGTTCCTTTTTTCTTTATTTACTGTATTCGTTACCTTCCTATCATTGTGGACAAATACCTGACCAGACACAACTGAAGGAAAGGGTTAGCTTCAGGTTAGTTTTCTGAGAGGATATAATCCAATATGACAGGGAAGGTATGGTGGGCTAGCTCCTCGAATATAAGCCAGAAAGCAGAGAGTGACCAGAAGTGGGACATGGTTATAAAACCTGAAGGTATGTTCCCAGGCTTCCAGTGAGTGACTCAGTTCTTCCAGCAAGGGTTCGCCCCCTAAAAGGTTCTATAGTCTTCCCAAATAGTTTCATGAGCTGCAGACTAAGTCTTCAAACATACGAACCTATGAAGGAAATTTTACATTTAATCCACAACATTCTGTCCCTGGCCCCTATAGGATTATCACCATCTAATTATGCAAAATATATTCACAGTAATTTCAAAGTACTTATAATATTAATCCTCACACTGTTTACAAGTCTAAACTTACCAGCTATGGTGCTGCACACCTTTAGTCCCAGCACTTGGGAGGCAGAGGTAGGAGGATCACCATGAGTTCAAGGCCACCCTGAGACTACATAGTGAATTCCAGGTCAGCCTGGGCCAGAGTGAAACATTAGCTCAAAAAACTAAAAATAAATAAATAAATAAATAAACAAACAAGAGTGCAAGAGTCTAAACTCCAAGCCTGAAGTCGATCTTTTAACTAGGACGTCCTGTAAAAAAAATAATAATAAAATAAATCAAGCAAAATCAAGTTACATACTTCCAATATATCATGGAACAGAGCAAATATTCCAATTAGAAAAGGGAGGAATGAGGTCATAGCAAGGATATATTGGACCAAACCAATATTGAAACCCAGCAGTGCAGACACCAAGTCCCATAACTATATATCCAGTGTCTGCAACTTGTGTGCTGACGTCCCCTGGCTCAAAAAAGCTTGTGTAGCCCTACCCCCTCAGCTCTGATGACTGTAGTATATGAATTCTGTCTTCAGAGCAAGATCCAGTCTGACCCTAGAGCTGTCTTTGGTGGATATGTTATAGTCATAGCATCTTTCATATACGGGCTTTTCCACTACAACATATGGTTCACATTCCCAGCTTCAAGCAGTGCTTCTCAGGAGCTCTTACAGGGAGTCTTTCCCTGTTATACATTGTCTGATTTCAGTGGCTCTTGAATTGATGTGTAATACTTTATGACCCTTCAATCTTGCATTTTACATGACTATAAAACAAGTACCATGTAGAAGATGCTGCCAAATTCTGCTACCAGGTCAGAATGATGGCTCCCCCTGTGGCAGCTTCTCTAATCCTTTCAGGCTGACCTTGGTAAAACAGTTTCCTAAGCAGTTACCTTCCAGGTAAGGGGACCTACTGCACCTTTAATTCTTTACACCTTCTCCTTAAAAAATATTTACATTCTTACAAGTTAGAGTTTTGCTTGGTGGTGACTTGCCCTAAGGGAATCCTTTTTGTTGTCCCAGTACAGGGCAGTAGGCTTTTTTTCATGGTTCTAATCTCCTAAACAATGAACACTAGTTCTCTGGACACATGCAAGTGTATATGCACAAATACTTGAACATATAGATGATAGGTAGATTGATATATAGATGGATGTGTGGGTGGATAGATGGTAGGTAATAGATCTTTTTCACTTTGTATGTTTTCTCTATTCTAAGCTCTTTGCTTCCTCTCAAATAAGTAGACTATATGCTATCACAACCTAAATGCTAGGGATCATTGCTTTGGATTTTAATGTTGTGATTTTCTAAAAGGTATAAGTCACAGGCCTTTCTTACCATGCTAAAAGTTAACCTGGTTGAACTTTGAGCTTCATTTTTTTTTCTAATTCTTTTTCCAAGTTCTGCAATCAACTTCTTATTTCTGACAATACCATGATCTTGGAAAATATTTGCTATTAAATTACTTGCAATCTCATATAACATAACATTACTAACAAGTATACCAAGCAAAAATATTATTATACAAATTATACAAAAATATTACTATACAAAAAATATGTTGCAGGTAAAGGAAGAATGACAGATATTCAACACATCACATGATATTTCAATGGTGGATTCTGAGCTGCCTGATTCAAACACCTATGACCTTTCTACTGAAACAGATTTCCTAACAATAAGAAGACCATGAATACCACTTGCATCCATACTTTAAGTTTTTCTGTGGTATGTAATAGAAAATAGACCAGAGACAACAGGCTCCCATGACTTCACTTGTTTTATTAGTCTACATTTAATTAGTTGCAATACTATGTGCAAATAATAAGTGTGAGTATACATACACATGTAAAACCACACCCTGAATTTTTAAGATGTCTTTTAAAATTACTATTGATTTAACTTTTGCAATCATTGACATAGGAGTGGCTTGACAGTACCTAGCTGAATTTACCACATGTCAATTGAATTAATGCACTACACAGGAACTTTGTGCTTTGAGATGGCTTTGGGAATCCTCTTTTCATTTGGGGACTGACATTTACCCATGCATTGAAGGAAAGAATGATGGCTGAGGTGGTTGTGGGTAGACAATGACCTCATTAAATCACTGTGATGCAGATAGAGATTGTTCCTTACAGTGACTCATTACAGAGCGCATCACATAGTAAACACTGACAGCTAGCTGGTAGTGAGTGAAGACTGACAGATGGTCAATAAATTCAGAACTGGCATATTTTTGTGAATTGATTGCAGGTTTGAAGACTTACAGTGCTTTTCACCAAAACTTTAAATCACCAAAATTGTCTTCCAGATTAAGCAATTAAAATTTAAATATGGAAAGTCCTAATCATTTAAGAATGGAATATTTTTTCCCTCTTATACACTGAAGTTTACCCAATTATTTTAGGAGAAAATAATCAATTTTAAATTTTATGCATAAACTTAACTATGGTTATATTGCAGATACTCTTCATGTCATGAAATATCTAGGTCTATACAAAATATCTCTTGTGAACACACACATACACACATACAGCCATGCAAATCCATGGAACATATTTTCTAGAAACCTCAATATAGCAAATGAAAAACAAAATCCATAATGCAATGCGTAAATAATATGTGATGTTGTACAAAACACATTTCAAAAGTCTAGATATTCAGCCTTGTAAGATGCAGCTATAGTAGTTAAGGTAGTTCTCTCACATTCAAAACTGCCTGAATCTTATTTTAGTGATCTCCGATTTATCAAATGCCTAAAACAGTACACTCAATAAAGGCAGCAAACCTGTTGTGTGTGTCTATGGTGTTCACAGTCTGAACTAATTACTGTCCTTTGATAGCTCTTCTACAAAGCATAGATTTAGAATGAATCTGTCCTCAAGAATAATGAGGAAATTCTCATTTAGCTGATTTTAGTATTGACAAGCTTATGTTGAACATTTGCTTCATAAGTAATTTCTCACAATATAATCCTTTTCTTCCAATAGGGTTACATGTTTGAATTTTCTACTTTTGTTCCTCCCATATGTACTCTATTTCCTGTCTGCTATGCATTTTTCCCCTCAGAATGTTGTGCTCATATCATAACCCCCAGAGCCTGTGAATTTCACTTATCTGTAAATAAGATTGTTCCAGATATAATCAAGTTTAAGATGAAATCATATTGACTTCAAGTTTTCCCTGCCTCAGTATGATTGTGTGATTGAAAATGAGAGGAAGGCACAGAACTATGGATACGCGAGGAGAGGTGTGATATGATGACAGATTCTGACTCAGCTCTTGATCATGTAACATCAGGGGTTTCACACTCTCTTATGAAGAGAAAAGCAGGATTCTCCCCTTTAGGCTTCAGAGGCAACATTGTGCTGTCGGAAACTTGATTTCAGACTTCTAACCTACAGAACTGTAAGACAATAAATTTTTGTTGTTTCAAGACAGTTTGTTGGACTTTATTACAATAGCCTTAAGATACAGGTACATTGTTCTGCCTGTTATGTGCCCAGGACTTGGGTTCATAGAGCTTCCAAAACTGAGCTTTCTCTCACTGCTGGTATAGTTAGGCCAAAGTGAAACTCTAGCAGGAGTTCTAAGGTAGTAGAGAATGAGGAGGGCTGTAAACCCTTAGTTCCCTTCTTTGAGGTTGCTTTGACTAGTCCTTTCCCAGAGTCCAAAGCTTCAGCTAGTTATCACTGCCTAAGCTTTCAGAACTGCCTTTTCCCCTGTATTCCTTAGTCCCAACTTTCATTATCTATTATATTACTTATCAATTGCTATATAGTAAATTACTATGGACTCATTGCCTTAAATCAATAGATACTTTATTAACTCAAAGTTTCTGCAGGACAGAAATCAGTCATGGCTTAGTTGTCCTCTGATTCAAAGCCTACCAGGAATCAACATAAATGGACTTGGCCAGGGCTAGCCTTCATCTGGAGGTTCAACTAAGAGAGTATACCTCCAAGTTCTCTTCCATATGACTGTCGGCCATGTTTAGTTCCTCCTAGGATGGATTGAGGGCCTTCAGTCCTTTCTGGATATAATACAGAGGTCATCTTCTTTTCCAGGCTTCATGGTTTTCTTCAGCCTGACAACTCACTAGAGGAAAGAAAGAAGTCAGTGTCTTCTCTAATTCAGTCATAGAAGTTGAGTGCCTCTCAAGTGAGACGGTCTATTGGTTTTAAACAACATAATCAAGAGGATGTTAAAGAAAGCAATGGCTATCACAAAGTAAAGATCATCAGTTCTTTTAAAAGTTGTCTACTATACCACCTCTTGTTAGGGTTCTTAAATCATGTGTCCCTTTATAGTCTGTTTTTTGACTATTTCATCAACTGCCTGCCTGGAGATGATGACTGACACAGAGATTAGTAAACTGAAGTTATTCACTCTTCTTTCTAGTCCCAGTGATGAATTAGTTTAGACTGAGTAATGTTCAGTTTTCCATGATTCACCAAACCTAAAGTGAGACACAAGCATGGAACTTACTCATACAACTGTTTTTATAAAGTTAGCAATTCATATAAGCCATGAAATAAAACACTGTTATAAAATACATGATTGTGGTAGTTTGCATCGTATGTCCCCAATAAACTCATTGTGGTTTGAATGCTTGGTCTCCAGCTGATGGCAATTTGGGAAGTGGGGCATTGTTGGAGATTGTTGGTGCTAGATATCTGACCGTAGGCTTTGGTCTTTTAGATCAAAGAAGAAGGATTCTAAACCTTGGAGTAGAAGATGCCTTTAGGTGCTATAAACAGAGCTTGATGGACCATTCTGTTGAAAGTTGAAAGACCTGAATATAGAAATAACTGTAGACTGTGAGGCTTACCTGACAGGGGAAAGAGAGCTTTGTTCATACTGGGATAGAGACAGCTTGTGTGAGAAGCTGGCTGTGTTCTGCCCATGTCCTAAGAACTTAAATAGGGTTGAGTTTAGAAGGAATGGACTAGGGAAAACAAAGACCATAAAAACCTTTAGGCCAAAGACTACAGTTTGGTTCAACTGCAAAGGTCTGAGAGATTGCTACCATTGAGAATTATGCCAGCTAGTCTGCTTTGTGTGAATGTGAAAAAAAAAAAATGCTAAAGGAGTTTTTTTCTGTTCTTCAATGTTTGCTTTATTTCCCCCTTGATTAACAAATTTTGTAGCCCATCTGGTACTTGTTTCAGAAGAGTGACAAATGCAGGTGAGAAAGTGTCATTGGATTTGCAACATCGTTATTTGGAGACGGCCACTGGGTTATGTGGATCAGGGTCATAGTCTCTGATTAGAGTCCATGAGGGGCCATGACATGGAAAAATGGGTTCTATTGGAGATGCCAAGACTATGAGATAGCTGTCAAAGAGAACTGCTGAGTAGGTATGAAGATTTGCCTGGCTGTGGGCAGCTTAGCAGGAAGGGTGGAACTGAAATCCAGAAATGCAGAGATTTCATTATGGACTCTATAAACCAGACATGGAGCTACAGGATTGCTTTTTGCCCTGTTTGTTTCCTGCATTGCATTAGCTCATTTTCTCCTTACTATGGCCAATGCTGTCTTTTGCAGTGTGAATGTTCTCTCTGTGGTATTACATGTGTTTCAGTCAGGTTCTCCTTGCTGGCAGCATCCCACCAAGAGCAGCTTGTGAGAAAAAAAAAGTTTATTTTGACTTACAGACTCAAGGGGATGCTCCATCATGGCAGGTGAAAATGATGGCATGAGAAGAGAGTGGACAACATCTCCTGGGCAATGTTAGATGGACAACAGCAACAGGAGCGTGTGCCAAACACTGGCAAGAGGAAATTGGCTATAACATACATAAGCCCACCCCCAGCAATTCACTGCCTGCAGGAGGTGTTCATTCCCAAACTTCCATCAGCTTGGGACCTAGCATTCAGACCAACTAAAGTTTATGGGGGACACCTGAATCAAGCTGTCACATTCTTCCCCTGCCCCTATAAATCGATAAGCATCCATGATGTAAAATGCAATGCAGTCTCATGCATTTGTTTTACTCCATAATACCAGTTGGCCTGCCAATTTGTTAATCCAAGGGTGGATAAAGAAGACTTTGAAGAACAGGATACTACTTCAGCATTCAGACCCTTTACAAAGAGTCTGCATTCTTCCTGCTGTCCCAATGCAGGTCAGCCGGCCCAGACTCAAAGTTTGTGATCTCTCATACAATTGCAGCTGAACAGGCAGAAGTTTAGGTGCAAAGATTTCATTTCTGTGACACATTCCTCTATTCACCCCAGTTTATTTCTATGCAATGCAACCCTGAACAAGTAAGTTCTCAGTACATAGGTATAACAACAAGCTTCTCACACAAACTTCTTTTAGCCCAGTCCAAGCAAAGCTCTTTCTCACCCTCATAAACTGAACCTCATAGTCTTCTTACTGCATTCAGGTCTTTCAGCTATGACCAGAATAGTCCATCAAGCCATACTTACAGCACTACAAGGCATCTCTTAGGCCAAGATTTTAAATTCTTCCACATTCCTCCTGCAAAACATACCCTAAAGGCCAAAGCCACACAGCCAGGTTTATAGCATCAATAATTCCTTCTTGGTACCAACTTTACTGTTGCAGACAGGTTTACATTGCTGACAGGAAACACCCTACCAAGAGCAGCTTGTAGGGGGAAAAGGATTTATTTTGGCTTACAGACTTTAGGGGAAGCTCCATGATGGCAGGGGAAAGCTATGGTATAAACAGAGGGTGGACATCACCTCCTGGACAACATCAGATGGACAATAGCAACAGGAGAATGTGCCAAACACTGGCAGGAAAGAGAGGGTCACTGAATTTGCAACATACCTTTACATTTTGGAAATGGCCATGGACATTGCAAAGCAGGCTTGTTGGATTAGACCCATTGAAATGAACTGTAGGTTGCAGTGGAGACACAATGAAGATGCCAGGACTATGAGATGGCTGCCTAGGAGAGCTGCCAGCACCAGATGAAGTTTTACCCCAACAATACATTGCTTCCAGGAGGCATTAATTCCCAAATTGCCTTCAGCTGGGAACCTAGCCTTCAGAATGACTGAGTTTATGGGGACACTACAATACACCACAATGTGTATTGTACTTGTGTTCAAATTTTGCAGTCTTACAGTTAGGAGAACGTCTTGAATCTCTGATGAGACTTTGGACTTTAGACTTTTTAATAGTATTGGAATGATTACAAGAAAACTATGGAGTCTGTTAAAGTTGGAGGAATGCATTTTTACCTTTTGTGATGGTTGTGAGATTATAGAGACAGGGACATAATGTGGTAGTTTGAATCATGTCCTCCATAAACATGTGTTTTAAATAATTGGGTCCCCAACTGGTAGCAGTTTGGAAGGTGGGCCCTTGCTGGAGGAGGTGTATAGCTGGGAGTGGACTTTGGGTATTATAGCCCAGATACCCTCTTGCCAGAGTCTAGCTCACTTTCTTGTTGCTTTCTGTCAGATACTGTGGCAAGGAATTATGTCCAGCCCCTGCCTGCCATCTTTTCTTGCCAACATGTAGCTTCCCCTAGAGACTATAAACCAAAATAAACCTTTTCCTTCCATCTGCTGCTTTTGGCTAAGTGTTTTGAACCAGAAACACAAAGGAAATTACAACAGTTACATGTGATCTGGCTTTATTAAAGAAGATTTAGTTTCTGAGAAATTGTAGAAGATGTCAAGGGACTGAGTAGGTTGAACAATCATAGAACTAGAATCACTAAAACTGTAGTATCAAGACAAATATTAACCCTGGTCATAGAGAGAATACAGAATCAGAGCTGGAGTGCTAACTCAAAATGTCATGTCCAGGGGATAAATAAAGAATAAATAAGTAGAAACTCAAGAGAAGCCTAGAAAACAGGAACTGCAGAAGGTATTTAAGAGCCTGATCTGACTACCAGAAAGAAAGAAGCCCATGATTTCAGGGGAAGACTAAGTCCATCATGATATAGTTTCCATGTAAGCTTATTCAGGCAATCAGAAAATCTGTAAGTATGATTTAATTTTTCTAACAATATTTAATTAACTAATTAATTTGTTTCTTTTCTTATTTATGAGAAAGAAAGAAGGAAAAGGAGAGAATGGGCACACCAGGGCCTGTAACCACTGCAAACAAACTCTAGATTCATGTGCCACTTTATGCATCTGGCTTATGTGGGTATGGGGAAATCAAACCTGGCTCCTAAGGCTTCGTATGCAAGTACCTTAAATGCTAAGCCATCTCTCCAGCTCACGTTTTATTTTATTTCTTTTTTTTTTTTTTTTTGAGGTAGGGTCTCACTGTAGCTCAGGCTGATCTGGAAATCACTCTGTAGTCTCAGGGTGGCCTTGAACTCATGGCAATCCTCCTACCTCTGCCTCCCAAGTGCTGGGATGAAAAAAGCATGCACCACCATGCCCGGTTCACATTTTAATTTTTGTCTTGTTGTTTGTTTATATGCATTTTACCAAGTCATAAAATATTATAAACATAAATTTTAGGAAAGACTACCAGGCCAGATTTAGAGCTGGGAAAGTTAGTTCTCCTTGGTCCAGTATAAATGTCTATGTATCAAGTAGTACAGAGAGACTCACTTCACTGTATAACTTTAATTTCCTCATCAACAAAACAGAATAATAACATTTACCTTGTCTATATCACAAGAGTAATAAGACAGTGAATTTAAAAGTATTTTGAATAGTAAGAAGCATCAAATAAATTTTATTAAAAATATTTTTCAAAGTTCTATCATGTAGCATATATTTATGCCAGTTATAGATCTTAGTAAAGCATCTTTTAATAGGCATCTCTAAATGTTGTCATTAAATTTTAAAAGAATTTTTTTTACTTTGCTTGTGATTAGGTAATTTTGGTAACTATTGAACTAAAACATATTATATATAAAATATATCAACTTAATGGTACAAGAACTTTTTATGAAATATGATTCAATGACTGCTGTCAGTTCGATATTGTGAAAAATGAGGATAATATTTCCTAATATTTTCTGACACAATTTACTTTCCCATAATTAGATGCCTCCGTAGGAAATGCCATTTTAGAAGTAGAAAGATATGACAGACGAGCCACCCCTAAAGGTAAAATCCAAAGTGATAGGAACCCTTCTCATGTATAGAAGACAAAATAAGACAAAATGAGACAACAATCTTGTTTTCTGCCATCTTAGCAGAAAGAAAGTAAAGGGTGGTAAAATGACACTAGAAAACCTAGGAAGAATGTCCTCTTATAATGCAATTAGAGGCATATAAGGGGTCATATGTCTTACTGAGGACATGTTATCTAGAATGCCTCACAATACCTTGAACTGACTACTACACAAAGTGCTGATATGATATGTACAAAGAAAGTAAGTTTCTACAAAGAAAGTAAGTTTAGGAATTAGTGTTGTGGAAACCACCAGGTTTTCCAAGTGGTGTTATATCTTCAGTGTAGATTCTGAAAGTTACTTCCAGTTGATATGTAGCCTGCCCACAATGTTGAAGGTCATAACAGGCCTATGCTAAGGACTTAGATGAGAAGCCCAAGTCAAATAAACACAGAACTTGGTTGAGATTCATAGCTTCACAAAAATAAGGCAAGTCTAAGAGAGGCTACTCAGCCCCATGTGAGCTCCAGGTGTCACCAACATTTCCAGTTGTACATGAAATGACCTCAGGTGGCCGATGAGCAGCTGGAGCAAAGCACCTGTCACAAACATTAGTAAAGAATCCAAAGGTCACGCAGATTCTCATGCTCAGATTGTAGCTCTCCACTCACACACAGAAGATGTGAAACAATGCTCTGCTTGGATCCACGTGGGATTTTGGAGATATCCAGACAAAAGAAAGGCAATTGTGAAACAAAGTTGAGCTCTGTAATGCCTCTGTATATATAATCCAAAGGAGAAAAATGGATGCCGGGAGAGGTGAAAACACATTTACATTTTATCTGAAATCCTGTGGATAGGGTTGTAAGAAAGTTCAAATCAGTTATACAGAAGCTTTTGCATTTCTGAGTATAGGGTATACCTTTTCAACCTTATCACATGTCCAGCCCCGTTTCACTTACACGTTTTAAAAGAAGTATCACATTTCAAAGCCACAAAGAATTTAACTGTTGAACAAAAGCAAACATAATTTGCATAAATTTCTTTTATGCTGTGGAACAACACATTCTGAAATTCATTTAGATATGGAGCATGGTACATTATATGTGATAAGTGCTCAGTGGCATAAGACAAACATCCTGGACAGTGTTGCCATCTTTTTCCAAATAGGATATGAACCCTGAAACTTAAGGGCAGTAACAAGTAGTTGTGACTACTTATGGTCCAGCTCATGAGCTTTTTGAACAAAGTAAGGTATTTATAAATACTTTTAAGTAGCAATTTTGAACCAGAATTCCAAGTTAGCCTTAGCAAGTGCACATTAGGACAATAGAATAAGGAATACTTCCGGTTTTTTATCTACTTTCTTATTTTTTAAATAGTTTTATTTATTATTTATTTGCAAGGAGAGAGAGAGACAGAGGGAGAGAAAATGCATCACAGCAAACAAACTCCAATTGCATGTACCACTCTGTACATCTGGCTTTACATAGGCACTGGGGAATTGATCCAGGCCATTAGGATTTTGCAAGCAAGCACCTTTAAGCACTAAGTCACCTTTCCAGCCCTTCTTCCTTATTTTTGGCTATATTCCAGATTTAGCTCTTGTTTGCCAGCACAGTATATATGGCATGTTGTGTGTGTGTGTGTGTGTGTGTGTGTGGTTTAAATATGTGTGTGTACGGATGTCTGGCAGGCACATGAAGGCTAGAAGAGATCAAGTGTCATTCTTCCATCTCTCATCCATGTATTGCCCTGAAATCCAGTCTCTCTCTCTGAACACAGAGCTGTAGTCTTTGTGAGCCACAGCAATTTTCTGATCTCCACTACCCACAGGACTGGGGTTACAGGTGTGCATGCCTCCCCCCCAGAAGTTTATGTGGGCCCTGGAAAATCAAAGTTGGGGCACTCATACTTGCAGCAAGCACTCTTACCCACTGAGGCGTATCTCTAGCCCCAGATTTATCTTTTATGACTCATATAACTACCAGAAGCATTGAGAATACTTAGTAGAGTTTTGAAAGCCTGAATCAGAGGAAAATACCTGTTGAAAATGACGTGAAGGTATCTAATTCTGCTATCTCATGTAGTAAGCTTGATATACAACTTAAAGTATTTTATCTTCAGAAGTCCATGGGGGGGGGTAAATCATATAATATCTGATTCTTTTGTTGTTGTTTTTTCAAGGTAGTGTCTCGCTCTAGCCCAGGCTGACTTGGAATTCACTATGTAGTCTCAGAGTGGCCTCAAACTCATGGTGATCCTCCTACCTCTGCCTCCCAAGTGCTGGGATTAAAGGTGTGTGCCACTATGCCCAACTAATTTTTTTAAGAATGATTTTGTATTTAAATTTTTAGATGATAATACTTTGGGAAAACAGTTTAGCATGTGAAACTATGCAGGCAATATTAATAGTATAAAATATAGCCAATATAAATTTTTGTATATCAGTAGCCTTTGCAAAAAAGACCCATAATTGCTTTGGTTGGTAACTTATTTAAAAACTTAAACAATTTCAAGTGTAGTGTTACTGACATTTTTCACAAAATCTGTTTATTAAAACCAAAGCAATACAGGAAACATTCTTATGATAGTAACTCTCTGTACCTTCTCACAAGTGGCTTCGAGTTTGCTTAAGGCCTAGCTGTAATTACTACTAGATTTTAGAAGTTATTGGCAGGGATTAATCTATATATTAGAACATTTTAGTTCTAACATACAGTGTGCATTTCCATTTCCTAGTGCAAATCATGGACTATGACTTTATAACCAACCTACATAGCTCCCCATACCTCCATGTAATAAATAAAAATTATTTGGTCCCATTACTTCCCCAGAGACTTTCTGATTTATTTACCATCTATTTCAGGGGCAGTTTCTCTGACATCAGTGACATAACTAGTTCCTTAATTTTCAGTTTAAAAGATACTGGGCTGGAGAGATGGCTTAGCAGTTAAGGCACTTGTCAGCAAAGACTCAGGACTCATGTTCAACTCTCCAGGTCCCACCTAATCTAGACACACAATGTGATGCAAGCGTGCAAGGTTGCACATGTGCACAAGATGGCGCATGTGTCTGGAGTTTGATTACAGTAGCTGGAGGCCCTGGTGCATCATTTCTCTCTCTCTCATTGTCTTTGATAAAAAATTTTAAAAAGAAACAGATATTAAATAACACAGAATTTTAAACATTGGTGTTATATTTTTGTAGATTTTCTATAGTTGAAGGAATTGCTAATAATTCAACAGGTTTATCAAAGTCATTCTTATTACATCACATGCATATGAAAATCAAAAAGGGATCTTGATTCTGTCTGTGTCTTCAACAACAAGAAGTAATCACTTTTGTAATTATTGGTAGCTATAAGCAAAATTTAAAATAATTAGTGGATATTTTGGTGGGTAAAATGAGGCTAAATTGGGTAGAAGATGGTGGTACATGCCTGTAATCTAAGCACTTGAAAGTGGAGGCAAGAAGATCAGACTTCAAGGCCAGCTTGCACTACATAGTAAGTGTGAGGCCAGCATGGACTACATAGGGACATGTGCATAAATAACAATATACTCATGTAAATAATCATGCATAATATATATCTAATATATAATCATGCCTAATTAATCTATGTGTTTACTTTTGAGGCTACTTCTGTCTTCCTTCTTATACTTTAGAGGTAAATAAGACACATTGGATATACATTATCTGTAGCTGTTGGATAAGGTGAACCCTGGCTGGATACTATTTTAATTTTTCTGAAAATTCATGTATAGTAAGTCACATTCATACACCAAACTTTATGGTCTCTGAGTAGCAGTAATTCCTGCTTCTGTCACTAGTTACAGCTTGATGATTTTTTTTTAGTGTCATGAAATTTAACACTGCTAGTTCTTGCAAGATGTTAATCCTGAGTTATTTTCCCTCCCACACTTAGCATTCAATAACTAGACTGATTGAAGAATTGGTATGGCTGTGACTTACACATAGTGATTCTGCTGACTACCAACTAAAGTACTCACTAGCCATGGTGTGAGAACTTGGAGTAGAGAAATGAAACCATACTTGCTGATTCTCTTGAATGACATAAGATGCAATGCAATATGACACAAGTCTAGACAAGATCTCTGAAGAGTCACTTCATTATGTTCTCTTTAATCCAGAGAATTATTTCTAGTCAAGGTGTCCATCTCCCTCTTGGATATTTTTAGGTTCTATATTTGGTGATCCCATGAAACCCAGGTGATTTCTGGGTTTGAAAAGAAAAATAAAAGAGAGAGAAAGAGAGAAGATCATATTTTGCTTTATACTATCAGAAAGTATACATAATAACAGATATTTTATCAACATTTATCCATATCTCAAGACTATAATTTTTCATTTATAGCTTTCTATGTTTAGATACAGAAAGTTTACAGTACAGAATTTCTGACACATTACATTGTTTGTTGCAGTGTTGTTTCAACCACTGGAATATAGCCGAGAGACTGGCTGGAATCAGATATTGCTTTCTTACAAATTTACCTTAGGTAATGAAGGAAATTATTAAAATTATTCACTTTCAACTGTTATGTTATATGTATTTAATTAGTTTATGTAAAGCAATTTTGAGATTTCTTTATCTTTGAATATATATATACTATTTAATATCCCTATAGGTAAATTTCATCCAGTTTTTGCTGAATTAATGAAAGACATTTCTGTGAGTATCTTCTGTAGGTATATATGCACTATCTAATATTCCTACAGGTATATTTTATCCAGTTTTCAGTCATTCACTCATAAAGTCTTGGGATGGAACCCAGGGCATTTGCATGCTAGACAAGCACTCTCTAGCACCCTCATTTAAAAATGCTTTTATTTTAAAACAATTGCCACAGCCCATTTTTTATGTTATTAATTTGGGACATCTCAATGACTTGCCAAGTTTGGCTTGAACTCCCTCAGTAGCCCTGGCAGGTCTTTATTTATGATAAAGTTATGATCCTCCTACATCAGCCTTCTGAGCAGCTGGCACTACAGTTCTCTAACACCAGACCTGGCTCAATTGCATTGTTGTCTTTTCTTAAACTATTTTTATTTATTTATTTGGAGAGAGAAATGCAGAGAGAGGGGGAGAGAGAGAGAGAGGGAGGGAGGGAGGGAGGAAGAGAATGGGCATTCAAGGGCCTCTAGCCACCGAAAATGAACTCCAGACACATGCAACACCATGTGCACCTTGCATTTTTTATGGGTTATCACTGGGAGACCTTCTTCAGCAGGGCTGCACCTCCAAAATGGCCATTAGCTGGGACTAAGCATTCAGAACACATGAGTCTATGGGGGATATCTGATTAAAACCATCACATGAAATTTTCCACCATATAGTGATTTTGTTTTATTATAGTGATTTCTAAATCCATTTATTCATTGTGGTTTTGTTCTTATTCCAAAATAATCTATTTGAAAAATGGACATGTGCAAAACTACATCTATTTTCTGATATTTTGAAGTATTTTAATATATATTTAATGTTCTTGGCATTTGTTTTATATTGATTGTGATATAGAAGATAAATATATATTTATTTATATATAAATAAATGATGTTACTTACATAAAATCTTGATTCTATGTATATTTGGGAATCTTTAGAACTGGTGTTATTTTTATCTATATTCATCTATATGTTGATTCCTCAACAATATTTGATATTGCCCCATTTTGATTTTCAAATATTTTTTTACTCACTGCTTTTATATTTCAACATTTTATTGGTCAGAGACAAGTCATGGATTGCCACTGCCTTGTAAGGCTACAACAAAGCTGTCCAGTAGGTCTGTGATCTTCGGAGATGGAGGCTGGGGCTAGTGGTCAGGTGGTTGAGTTTCATGTGGTCATGAGGTTGAGACTTTTAGCTTCTAGAGTCTTCCCCTATTATTTATTTTTCTTCCACATGTAGTTCACATCAGAGTGACTTAATCTCTGCAAAACCAATAGAAAGTTTGTAAAGGTATTTAACTACATAGTCAAGTAAGTAACAATATAATATCTTTCATCCACACTCAAGGACAGGAATCCAGTCATTGATGAATCACTATAGGTCTTGCCACTATTTTAATAATTAATTTAGGAAAAAAGGTGATATGCAGTAGTCACCTCTAATCTGCAGTTTTGCATTCTCTGATTTTAGTCTCATGAGATCAAATTCAACGTGAAAATATTGAATAGAAAATGCCAGTAATAAGAAATTCTTGAGTTTTAAGGTGACACTTTCTGAGTAATATGATGCTGCCAAGATCACTGATCTTTTGTCCAGACTGTGCATAGCATGAGTGCTGCCTGCCTGTTACTTCACAGCTGTCAGAGTATCATGGTGCTTCTGTCCAGCAAACCCTCATTTTACTTAACAATGGCCACCATGCACAAAAGTAGTGATGCTAGCAATTCAGATATGTCAAGAGAAATGGTAAAGTATTTCTTTTTGTTGAAAAGGCAAAAGTATGTTACCTAATAAGAAAAGAAAATGTGTGCTGAGGCTGCAAAGATTTATTGTAAGTTATTCTTAGAAATCTACTACTGTGCCCAATTTATGAACTAAAATTCTTCACATTTATGTTTGCGTAGAAAAACCAACATATGTAGGGTTCAGACTACCCATTGTTCCTGACATCCTCTGGATGTCAACTAATAAAAGAACCAATTACTTTAATCTAAAGATGTGCTTTAAACTTATGTAACACTCCTATAAGTAATAGAGAGCAGCTTGGGAAAAATCAGCAGAAGACTATAGATCAAAAATGCCTGGAAGTTAAGACTATATACCAAAGTATTTCCTAGTAATACCCACATTGAGATGCTTGCACTACAATATTTAGATATAATATGATTAGTGTCAAATTAAAATACCAAAAAACTCATATATATATATTTCTTGGTATATTTACATATTTATATGCATTATATGTTAATATATTATATATTGTTTATATATACATAGAATATTCACTGAGCTTATTGTCACTGTTATAAATGAGAAGTTCTTTTCTTCAAAGAGAAATATCGCAAAAGAAATGTGTGTATGAAGACTGAAAATCAATTACTTTGAATGCTAATCTAAAAATAATAAAGGTTATAAAGGAAGGAATGAAAAGAAATACTACCAGCTAGTAGTTCATCTATGAAGAACCAAGACCCAATGTACTTATTTGACATGTTATAGTGCATTATTTTTTCATATATACTTGGCCACCTGACAGGCCATGCATATGTTGTGATCATCACACATTATTTGATAAATAAGGTCAACTTTTTGCTGTATTTTACTCTAGTTTCCAAAGATCTCTATCCTTTAGGTTTCAGTATTCCTTCTTAATTCTTGAAGCAACTAATATTATTTAAGAATTCTTCAAAACCTTATAAAAACTTAAGGTATTTCCAAACAACCAGAGAAAATTGTCTTGAATGATTACATATAATTTTACTTACTGATACTCACATATGATTGACAAAGCATTTTAAAGAATAGTAGTGATTTTTCTCTCTTTTCATTCCATTAACAATATTCCATCATTATGATAAATACAGATATATTTGTGACTGTGAGAAAATACAGCAATATTAATGCACTTACAACTCTTCGCACTAAAGTTTTGATTTCCAATTGTGACTGTCTATTGTTTTCAGTCTTTCCTGCCCTGGTTTATGCAAATTAATAATTTAGATAGCTGCTGTGCTCTGCTCTGTGAATGCAGAACTTTTCTATTTTGGTTCGTTTAGACTTTCCCATGCTGACTCCTGGAAATGCTGCTTCAGAACTACTGTCTCCATATTTCTTATGGCTTCATCTTCCCCAGTGTTTCTCTGCCTCCTGATCTTCACAGGAAACATGGTTCTCCTATGGCACTTCATCCTCTGCAATTGCAAGTGGTGCTAATTTTATAACTGAGTCAGCATAGGGATAATGTTTTTTTTTTATTATGGTCACATACATACATACATTTAACTCTCTAACAATTTCTAGCAAGTGTTGACTTTCTCATGTTCATACTGGTTAATCTTCTCCCTTACTTTGTCATTGCTGCTCACTAAATTTGGTTACTTCTGTTGAGCCAGCAATTTAAGTTTAAATTAATGTGTTTGGTTTTCACTACAGTCTGCTCTTGTCCCAAGTTTTTTTTTAAATTTTTTTTGTTGTTATTTTATTTATTTGAGAGCGACAGACAGAGAGAGAAAGAGGCAGAGATATATAGAGAGAATGGGTGCGCCAGGGCCTCCAGCCACTGCAAACGAACTCCAGATGCATGTGCCCCCTTGTGCATCTGGCTAACGTGGGTCCTGGGGAATCGAGCCTCAAACTGGGGTCCTTAGGCTTCACAGGCAAGCACTTAACCGCTAAGCCATCTCTCCGGCCCTTGTCCCAAGTTTTATCACTGCTCTGAATAATGTAATAATAATGTAATTCACAGAGGATCATTGTCAGACAGCTCTTCAGTTCCTTCTTCCCAAAGGTTTTCATATTCAACTTAGTTCAAGCACATGTTCCCACTGACCCATACTGGACACTGTCATTATCCTAACCACTTCAAAGAACGATTGAAACACCCTGATAACTATCACCCCTTCTTTTAAAAACTTTATTTCCATTTTCATTTTTTAAATTATGATTCTAATTGTATTCATGAAACATAGTTTGATTATTTGATACATGTATGTAGTATATAATTACAAAATTAAGGTGGTTGCTATTTTCACCTTAAACATTTTTTAATATATATTTTTATTTATTTGAGACAAAGAGAAAGAGAGAGAGAAAATGGATGAACCAGGTTCTCTAGCCACTGCAAATGAACTCCAGATGCATATGCCATCATATGTATCTGGCTTACATGAGTCCTTTGGCTTTGCAGGCAAGTTCTTTAACCAGTAAGCCATCTCTCCAGCCCACCTTAAACATTTTTAAATTAACACATTAATAACTATATATATCTATGAAATACATGTGAACTGATCAAATTAAGATAAGTAAACATTTCCATCTCCTTATTTCTTAATGTTTGGGTCCAGAGGATACATAGAAGTCAACACTAAGCCAGAGCTCTATCTTGCCTGCCGAGGATGATAAGAACCTTAGTGTGGGCTGGAATAGCCTGAGGAATCATGCTCCTCTCTTCTAACTGTTCCTAAAAGACATAACAGACTATTGTGAACTTTCATCATACCAGCATGTTGTAGGATGGTCTACTTTCTAATTCTATCTAGCTGTGTTTTGTTAACTGTTACCCAACTTCTCACATTACTCCTCTCCAGTACTTTTCCCAGACTCTAGTAATCTCTATTTCACATTTAGAATAACTGCATTTAGTATCCACATTATAACATACATGCCACTAGTCCCATAACACCACTCTCCTACCACATTAGGTTTTTACAATCATTGATTTTTTTTTTGTCACCAATATCCCATCTCCTTCTTTGTTCTCCTTTCTTTACCTTCCTGATTAGTATACATTTCAGTAATAATCTTGTAAACCCCCACCTTCTTTATGCCTTTTTCATTTCTTGCTGTCACTGAAAAGCTCGAAGGCTAAACACTATTGTCTTTCTTCATGCCTTGAGCTTCTGGACTCTGGAGAAAGGCATTCCACAGGCAAGGTTAGTTTCACTAGAAATTCTAGATTTAACTTCAGCATGGCTCTTCATGCTACCAGAAATCCAATAGCCATGGAAATGTCTTTATAGTTTTCCAACCCCAACAGAATATTTTCAGTCTTTTACTCTTGTCATACCTTGCAGTTCTTATCCCACACTACAAAAACATAGTTACCTTTAATTCTCCATCTGCCAAAGATGACAGTCTACTTGCATATCTTCCCAATCTTTTATCCTTAATTTCTTTTTCAATAGAGAAACCCCTGACTGCCTGTCTGAAACCACATCCCCGCTTGTGCTGTGGACCCTTCTTAAGGTCCTTTCTTCTCATAACCTTTCACTATAACCCTTCTTTTCCATTCCTGCCCCACTCCCTCTTTGTGTGATATATATATATATGTATATATGGTCAGTCTCTGTAGGATAGGAGGAACATGATGCCTCAAACTATTCCCACCCACCATAAGGCTCTAACAGTCTTTTCACCCCCTCTTCTGAGCCTTTGTAGGCAAAATGGTGATCTGATTTATTGTTGCTTTCTCTGTAGTCTATGGATTTCTGTTTTGGTGAGTTTTGAGTGCCCATAGACACAGTGTCTGTTGCCATTTAACTGGAAGTGGTTTTCAGGCTAGCTATAAGAGCAGTATTCATGACAACACTTCCTTTGTAATGACGTCTGGGCATGGGCAGATGAGGTGGAGGTGACCCATCTTATGGTACACAGTTGGCTCTCTATTCTTCATGCATTGATGTATCCTGATTCTCCCCAGTAGTCTCCACTATCTGTAAGATAGAACAGATTGTCCAACCAAAAGTGAGAGCAGTTTGAATTAAAGGGGATAAGTCCAATTATGAGAGAGATTTATTGATGTGTATATCCACTTTTCTTTGTTAAGGAGCAGTGGAGGTTCTCTCTGGAACCTATTGGTTTCCCATCCTAGAGAATCTGGCATAGTTCCCAGAGTCAGATATGCATTTTCCCCCACTGATCAGGTCTCACGTCCAATGCATGAGGTAGTTACCTGAATCAGCTGTGTGCCGCTATTGCACAAGTGTATACTTGCTTGGCTGGTTGATTTTGTAATTGACAGGAGCTCCTGCATATTTAATCTCTTGGCAATCATTATTCTCTAACTTGGAGGGAGCTGGATTCCCTCTCAGTTCCAGCAAGGTTACTTGATATCCTGTGGCTGTAGACTGTGGTGTTTTTAGCAAATAGGGACTTACCTTTTATCTGTTGGAGGTAACCAAGTATTTTGGCAATGGCCTATATTAGTTTGGGGACTTCATGTGTCTCCCTGACCAACAGGGTAGGGGGAACCCAATTTGGGCCCTGGGATTTACCAGCCATATCCCAGGGCTTTAGGGATATGCTTTCTCCACCTTTTATGAGGTTCTGATGTTCTGGTCCCCTCTCTCTTATGGCTTGTAGAGTAATATCTAGGAAGAAGGTTTCTATGAAATTGACTCATGTTGCCATTGGTTTTGTGTATTCTTCCTTCCCCCTTCCTCTACCACTGAGGCCTTTCCCTTTCTTCTTTCTTTCCTTCCTTCCTTCCTCCCTCCCTTCCTCCCTCCCTCCCTTCCTTTCTCTCTCTCTCTCTCTTTCTTTTTCCAAACCATCAATTTGTATGTTAGTTGTTTTAACTTACACTTCATAACTTTAAAAGGGAGCTTTCAGTAAGTCACTAAGAAGTTACACATTTCTATGCCCAGGGAACTTCTTGCTCTTCTGCTTTGAACTTTTATCCTTATGTATCATATTGACAGAATTCCTGACAATATTCCCTGGGCCTTTTCAATATCATATTCTTACACGTTCCTGCTTCTATTATTTTTTTCCTCTTTCTTTCTTATCAGGCTCATGTAGTGCTACCTGGCTAATATCTTTTGGAATTTATTGTGGTTTATTCTAGGATTTCTTCTGGTAATACTCTATTTTTTTCTTAGGCTACAATACCTATGTCATGACCTATCTTCCCTTCCTTCCTTCATATAAAATGCTCACCCCTAAGTATGTTTCCCAGCTCTCTCTTTTTCTTTAAGCTTAAGGTCAAAATATCTAAATGCTAAGATAACATAGTGTTAATTTATCAAGTTAAAAAAGTACTGACATATTATCACAATTGTCCTCAGTTTAAAAAAATGACACTTTATTTGTAAAATAAGAAATCTGGGAAAGTAATACCTGACCCGTCTGTTTCCTCAATGGACATAACAAGTTCAAACTATTTTCTTTTCTTATATTTCATGAAATGATACATTTCCATTTTGCCCATTACTGCTATGGTAATCCAAATTATATAAATATTTTACTTATAATGCAGAATTGCCCAAGAACAGGTTTCCTATATTGTGTTGTTTCAATGAGATATTATTGACCTTGGGAAAAATAGAGTAAAAACCCTTAAAGTGGTCAAAAAGACTCTACTAGTCTATTCCCTTTCCATGTGAGAAGTTGTGGCTCCCAATTTGGTCCTTGATTTTTATTGCATTGACCTTGCATGCCTGGGATTTGCGTGGCTATTCACACCACAGAGATTTTATGTACACTGTTTTTCTCTTCCATGAACACTGCCTCCTCCTCCTCCCTCATTCTACGTGTGTCATTCATCCTTAATGTCACAGCCCAATTACTTTTCTTTGATTCTAATATAAATCAGATATATGTGATATATTTCCTCACAGAACTGTGATTATTTCCCTCAGTACACTTATCTCAGTTGATAATTATATATCATCAGTGTGACTATCTGATTAATATATGAGTCCCTGACTAGACTTTGAAGCTGCTGAGAATAACGTCTGTGTACTTTTTATTCATAATTTCTGTCACCAGCACATAATATAATGGCTATCTCATTGTAGACACTCATAAATATTTATGTAATTAATAAATTAATCTTGGTAGATGATGCAAAGCAGAAGGGCACACACTTAAAGTAAACAAACTTGCAAGGAAAATTTAGCTATTCCAGATAAAAGTAATTAATTAATAAGGTCAACTTCTGATATGACTGAAACTTTTTTTTTACCTTATTCCAAAATACCAGTATCCATTAAGGTTGATTCAATATTGATGAGAGAAATGCAATTATTAGAAGAAATTTTCAAAATTCTTATCTGTCTTCTGCCTATATTCTTGACTATGAGGTGAGGAGAGATGGGCTTAGGGATATACTCAGTTGTACATATAGATATCATACAGATAGATGTGATGTAGGATGTCTTTGTAAAGTCAGAACCCATGGTATATGCAAGTATGCATAGTTAAGTAAGTAACTGAGAAATCAGTGACCTCCTAGAATATCTAACTTAGACTTAGGTCAAAGAGGCATACAAATTGTTTAAATAGGAGGGTGAGAGTTCAGAGACAGTCACTAGTCATTCAATGGGAGTTCAAGAGGAACAGCAAAAATAATATGTTGGACTATTGAGAAAATAATTCATGCTTCTGAGCAGGTAGAATTCTTTGAGTAAACTTTGCTAAAACTTGGGATGTGGACTCCAAGGGTAGCCTGGAAGTAGAAGTATGCTTGAATTGGCAGAGAAAGTCAATCAAAAAGAAGTTTATCTCCCTGAGGCATACATTTTTGTTTTAATATTCAGTGAGAACTGGACCTATGGCCATATCCCTGGGTTATAGACACACTGGAATGCCCTTCCATTGGAGATTTTATTTGCAGTCCCAAGGGTTAAAACCCAGAACCCTTTCTGTTGAATTTATAAAGAGGCTTTCTTAGGAGAAGAGGGGCCAATGGATTCATACATAAATATGAGTATATTAATATATTTCTGTCAGTGCTTAGATTTATTTATTTTAATAATTATTTATTCCATTTATTTGAGAAGTCAGGAGAGAAGCACATATAGGTGCACATGGGCCTCCTGCCACTGTGAACAAACTCCAGACACATCTGTTACATCATGCATCTGGCTTTATGAGGTTATTGGAAATCTTGAACCCTGGTTCAGTAGGCTTTGCAAGCAAGCACGTTATCATACTGAGAGAACTCTCCTGCCCCAATACCTAGTTTTATTTTTGTATTTGTTTCTGGTTCTTCATCTAAAATACTGTCATCCTATGTTTAGGATGGTTGGATCCAACATCATAATTCTCTAAACGTTGGAATTGGGATAACAAAGAAACATACTTTTTTTAAAATAAAATTAACAATAATCTACTCTAATTAATTGCTGTCATGTATGAATTAGAAAAGTATTAATGAATATGAATACTAAAAGCTCAATTATTTTTCAGGAAATTAAGAAAAAAGGTGTTGAGTTTTGGCAGTCTATGTGGTATGTTAGTGACAAAAAGAAACCAGGAAAATCTTCATATTTTGGAGATGACTTTCGTAAATTTTGGCTTTAGTTAAACAAGAAAAATAGTCTACACTTGATCAACTAGTGCAAGAGGAAAAGGAATTTGGAGATCTATTTTAAAGGTTTAAATTGGCAGAAGGACTAGATGTAAAGGAAGAAGAATGAAAACTAACTATATATTCTTTATGTAATTGGCTTGAAATATCTTTTAGAAGCCGGGCGTGGTGGCACACGCCTTTAATCCCAGCACTCGGGAGGCAGAGGTAGGAGGATTGCTGTGAGTTTCAGGCCACCCAGAGACTACCTACCTAGTGAATTCCAGGTCAGCCTGGGTTAGAGTGAGACCCTACCGCAAAAAGAAAAAAAAAAAAAAAAAAAAAAAAAAAAAGAAAGAAAGAAAGAAGTAAAGAAATAGCTTTTACAAAATAGATACAAGAAAATATTAAGGAAAGGAAGGTGATGTATTCAGTGTTTGATATGTTGATTTTCAACATATTATCAGGCTTGCTAAGGTATACTTTGTATACAACAATATGAATTTTTTTACAGGCTCAGTTTTGTGAGCCTTGTAAAATACTAACTGTTCTATAGTTCCTTCCATAGTTAACTCCAAAAATAAAGATACAGAATGCATCAATAACTGCCTGTGTTCTCACATGTGCTTTTCCTGTTAACCCTCTTTGTCTATCTGGAATACCTGGAAACCACTAAACTATTTTCCATTCCTAAGCTTTTGTCCTTACAAGACAGTCATGTAAATAGACTCACAGTGCTTTATGTATCAGGCAGGTTCCACTTGCCATTAATGCCTTTAAAAGTTATCAATACTGGTGCTTGTGGTAGTAGTCTGTTCCTTGTTACTGATGAATGGTGATGTGGTGTACAGTTAGGTCAAATTCACTTGTTCAGTTACTGGTGGGTCTATATTTGTGTGGTTTCAAGTTTGGGCAATTATAAAGAAAGATATTATGAAGATTCATGAATAGAGATAAATATAGAGGAGAAATCGGGACTGAATAAATCTTGAAGCACTTTACTCTAGTGGGAAGCATACTGAACCTGCCAGATATGTACAATGATATGACTCAAGAACCAAACATGAAATTCTTGGAAAATTAGCCTCTAAAAGGCAGAAGAGAGAAACCTGAAGAAAATAGATAAAGAAAGACAGGAAGATGTCATATGCACTATAAAAATATTGAATCACAGAAACTCAGGGAGCAGTGTTAAAAGAGGTCAAACACTGCTTAAAAAGAAAGAGATACAACAAATGTCTCATGAAGCAAATCCAAGTAAAAGTTAACAGTGGTGAACTGAGTTGGGCTGTTTCATCATATTAAAGGATTGAATTTGAGTAATTTAACCTGGGGCATAAAAGATAATTTTAGGTTTAGAGTATCACTTGCAAATGAAAAGTTTTGGGGGCTCTTGGAGAGGATTCAATATTGATTTTTTTAGACTCAGTTTTGTCTTCCTGATACTTAGATGCATGTCATAAGGGAGAGTTGGATAGCCCAGATCAGGGGTATGACACTTGCCAGATCAGTCCTGATGAGTCTTAACTCAGGTTGGTGAGAGTTTCAGAGAGGAGGACACATCAAATTAAAAACAAGTAGTTAAAATGCAACTTTAGGGCTGGAGAGATGGCTTAGCAGTTAAGGTGCATGCCTGTGAAGCTTAAGGACCCAGGTTCAATTCTCCAGGTCCCATATAAGCCAGATGCACATTGTGGCACATGCATCTGGAGTTCATTTGTAGTGGTTAGAGACCCTGTTGCTCCCATTCTCACTCAATCTCTATCTCTCTCTCTGTATCTAATAAATAAAAATAAATCTTGAAAAGAAATACAACTTTCGGGCTGACGAGATGGCTTAGAGGTTAAGGCTCTTGCTTGCGAAGCCTAAGGACCCATGTTCAACTCTCCAGATCCCATGTAAGCCAGACTCACAAAGGGGAGGCAAGTGCAAGGTTGCACATGCCCACTAGGTGGAGGAAGTGTCTAGAGTTTGATTGCAGTGGCTGAGGCCATGGCACTCCATTTCTCTCTCTCTTCCTCTGTCTCTCTGTAAAATAAAAACAAATAATAATAAATAAATAAATAAACAAATAAATAAAAACTTTATGAAGATGAGCTTCTTTCCCAACAACCATGTGCACAAATTTGGCAATTTGAGACCAAAGCCATGCCTGACACCTTGTCTGACCCCTTTGTGAGAAATCCTTGATTTATGAACAACAGAAACAGATAAGATAAACATGCATTCTTCTAAGATGTTAAGTTTTGGATTCATTTTATATGTAGCAATAAACAAGAGATATATCCTAACTCCACATGAGTCACATAGCTTTAGGACTTTGAAATTGGTCAAGGTGGGTGTGGTAGTTTGAACAAATGACCCCCAATAGATTCAGGAGTTTATTAAAACTTCTCGTATTTCCAGCCACATTGCTGGAAAAGGTGTCACTGGGTGGCCAGCCCTAAGGTGTGGTGGTGTAGATTTGACATTCCAGTCTATAGATTATAGGCAAGTATCTGGGGTTTCTGAAGTGTGCTTGTTTTGTGGTGTGCTTTTAGGGACTTTGCTTGTGGTTTTTCTCTGTGTTTGGTCTTGTCAGAGCAGGCCAACTTCTGCCTTTATGGAACTTCCCCTGAATCTGTAAGGTTCAATAAATCCCTTCCTCCATAACTGTACCTGGTCTGGAGGTTCATCTCAGTGACCTGAAGCTGTCTGCTACAGTGGGCATTTCTGCTATTGAAATTGGTTAATTGTATAAGCTTTTGTTCCTATATCAGAGCAGGCTGTTAAATATCTACAAGTACACCACTGAGTACACAGTTCAGGATGTTGGAAGTCAGAGAGCTGGGTATCCTTAGAGATATAAGAGACCAAAAGTTCAAGAATGTAGATTTATGTCTAGACAGGAAGAAAATCTGGATTCATAAAACATTTGAGCAATGAGCAAAGGATGTCAAGAGTAGACGTAATTGAAAACTGAAGGCTTGTTAAATACTTCATGCTAAGGGCCAAAGATGGTCCCCTCATATTGGACATGCATGATTGAAATACAAGGTCAACACAGCAGGTAGCCAGGCTTTATTAAGTGGATTATAAGTAGTGACAATACAATATTTTCCTCTTCTCTGTGTTGCAACACAGAGAATTATAGTTATTTAATCATTGCTTTAAAAATTGCACTGATACAAAACATTTTAATGAGGACATATTCTAATTATTACTCAAAAAATCCAACCTTAATGCAATGGAAAATTGCCTCAAACTAAAAAATATACATATAATATTAGAAACTCTCTTCAGACTAAGACAGGAAAAAGCAATAAATTTATTCCCTTAAATTAGCAAATGAGATGGGTCTAATAGCACATAAGTATATTGTATCCATTTAGAGTTGGTTCTCTTTAATGTGAGATATTCTATTTTAAATTCATATGTGCTGTTAATGACAATTGTGAAATAAACTTCACATTGCTATCTTGTGTTAGAATTAGGGAAGCATTTTATTTCATTGTAATTTTCTTTATTAATTAAAACAGTGGATATTGTATTTTTGGTAGCAAATTATTGTTATTAGAAAAATTGTATAATAGAGTTTTGCAATAAGCAAGGAGATAGAACACAGAGACACGAAATGTTGGAGCTGATAACTGTATTTGTATTTGGGTAAACAGATATATAACCATGTGAATAGTATCAGTAGCACCTGTCAGTGTGCAACAGAGAGGGTGATTTGGAAATAGAAATCTCCAGCACTGAAAGTGAGGCAGCAAAAATTCGGGCCAAAACTGGGTTGGAGAGATGGCTTAGCAGTTAAGTTGCTTGTCTGAAAAGGCTAAGGACCCAAGTTCCACTCCCCAGAACAAACCCATGTAATCTAGACACACAAGATGACACATTCACACAAGGTCACACATTGCACACAAGGTGGTGAACATGTCTAGAGGTTTACTGCTGTGAATGGAGGTCCTGGCACACCAAATTTCTCTGTCGTTCTCTCTTTCTCTCTCTCTCTCTCACACACACACAGACACACTCTTTCTCTTGTTCATAAAAAATAAAATAATAAAATAATTTATATTTTAAAAAAGCCAAAACTCACACCACAACAGGTGATGAAGTGACCATGTTATAAAAAAGGTATTGAAGCAAGCACAGCAGAGAGTGGTAGCCAAAGACATCTAGCTAGATTCCGGAAGACCACAGAAACTCAGCTATACAAGTGAAAGGCTAGGCTAGCCGCACAGTAGCAGGGGCTGGATCTAGACTGTCAGTCTTGCTCTCAAGCACTGAAGAGAGCTTTTCCAGGCCCATTGGCTGTGCTCAGGATTGTTCTTTGAGGAGCAATGCAAGTTCAGAGTGCTACACAACAAAGCAGGTGGCTCAGGACAGGTGACTTTCATGGCCCCAACTTATATTTAGATATCAGCCTGAGATTGTTCCACTCACCTCATAAAGTCTGTGCTTTCATCTGTATTGCAAATAAAAATGTGTAAAATATTGGCAACTTATAAGCCCACATTACCTTTGTCCAGTTTTTCTGGTACTTTAGAAAATGTCATCTTTTCACTATGATTTTCATAACATTATTCCATAACCCTTTGGTTCAAAGTCAAACTTGGGAGTAGTCTTTTGTACTAAAGCTTATTTGAGCTAAGTACTCAAGACAGATACTTTTTATTGATTGATGCTTTTAATGCATCTTTTGTTTTAATGGCTCCAAGGATTTAATTAACATGTTGTCTCTTCTCCTAATCATTGATTAAACTCTTCAGAGTTTAACCGGACCTAACATTCTTCCCACTGACACATACAAGATCCCGCCAATCAAATCCACTGTCACTGCTATTTATCACTACTTTTAAATAACTTTTCAAACAGCTTTCAACCCATGTGTTAATACCAGCAAACAACTCATGTTTATTTTTCAAGTGTTATTTCTTGAGAAACCCTCTCAAAATATGTTTCTAAAATTAAATTTACTGTCTCTGAAATATCACTTCCAAAATACTTAACATAGTTAAATAAATGTAAGTTTCATCTGCTTATAAAAATTGAACTTACAGGTGATAAGGATGTTGAGATAATTTATATATATATTGTTAATACCATTTGTATAGAACACTGTGAAATGAAGTTACTTAATAAGGTACTCTAGAGAGCTGTCATGATAAAAATACATATATTCCAATTCCTGATTAAATATATAATTTGATAAATGGGCTTTCTAATAGTGAGCAAAATGTTTCTTATGGAAGATTTAGTATATAATCAGGAAATAAGAAAATTGTTTGAAGAATATATTCCAGTGAATTTTTGTCACAAAAATATATCTGCAAAAGTTTTTTTTTTTTCAGATATTTAAAGCCCTAGGATCTTTTCAGGTATCATCTAAATTGGTAAAACTAAGCAACATTTGCAGATATTTTTCAATGAGTCTTAATAGCTACTTGGCTATTGCATTTCACATGAAAAGCAGGTAACAGTTGTAACATCCAAGAGTATGCCATTTTTCAGTGCTTCTCTTTGCAGGCAAAATAAGGCTGGCATTAATTGTCAATGGAAATTCAGTATGTTTTGGCAACTTGTATAGTGCCATCTATCTATCAGGATTGTTCTTTGAGGAGCAATGCAAGTTCAGAGTGCTATAAAACAAAGCAGGTGGCTCAGGACGTCTACTTATGCAGACATTTCATGAATAATGACATTTTATTTCCGGTGCAGTTTACTCATTGGACTATGTAGTCAACCATTAGTCTACATTAAGCTGTATTGTCTGTTTTTAGATATTATATCATGGTTTTAACATATATTATTAGCCATTTTCCAAAACTTCATACTATTTTAAGACCAAGAGTTCTTGGCAAAGCTATGAAACTTATAATGAAATAAATACTCTCTGGTGTTATCAATGACAGTGTTCCCAATTACTTGACCAAAATTATAAATATAGCCTTGTATTTCATTGATAAATAAATAACAATACCCTAAAATAAATCTAAAGCCTTCCAAATTTTTATGGCAATTTATTTTTTTCTGAATAAAAGTTTCTAACAAGAGCTTTAAAAAGTGAGTAATTATACTATGTTGCTTGATGAAATAAAAACTGTTACTCCCAAGTGAGAAGCAGAAGAGAAAATATTAAAGAGGGATTTAGAAATGGAGGCAGAGAAGGAAATGTTTTAGAAGAATATTTTAGATTTTTGTCATCAAATCACATATGTCTTGGTGAGGATGAGAATCAACAAGAAAATGTTTTCTACCTTATCATGAAAATCCTGTCATGTGTTTCAAAATACGTTCCCATGAATTATGAGGATAGTCATACTAATGAGACACATGCTGATTGCCTGGAATGTGCTCACTTGGGTAATCTGGCCAATGACATGGAGCTCTGTCTCATCATCTAAACACTCCCTAACAGAGAAAATTGTCAATAATCAGAATGAATCAAGGTAGAAAATTGATGCTTTTTGGACACTTAAAGCAACATAGGTCACGATGCCCTTCAAGAGCACACTAACAAGATGATCCACAAAATGTACTGTCAATTTGGTTGTGCAGTGTCATTTGGTCATGGTTACAGCTCTTAAATGACCTTCAAGCCAGAAAAATTATTGTTTCTAGATGATTATAGTCCCAGGATTAATTTTTACTGCCCCTATTGTCACTGTTTTTCTATATTTCTATATCAATGAATGCAGGATAAGCACTCTTATATGTTCCATTACGTTAAATAATTGTGAATATTTTTATCCTTTTCCTAATATTAAAATTAAGCAGCACTGTAATAAATTACTCTCTTATCCATTTTTTGCTATATTGTTTTTCAGGCATAGCACTGGGCAGAGCTTGTAACCTTATGTCAGAAAGGAGAGGAGTCTTGTTCCAAAACCTTACACAATCCTGTGTCATTTGTGCACCTCACTCAACTTTTCTAAGTTTCAGCTACGTATAGATATCTGATGAAATTTCTGTGAAAATTCAGAAAATGAGAAATGTCTAGCATTGGCTAATCTAATGTAACTCAATTTAGAATGTACTTCTTCCCATTGATTGATTTATCTACTTTCTTATCTTCAACTTTTATTTTGAGAAATTGGCAAAGAATTTCAAGCACACTGGGTTCATCTTCAAGTACTAAAATTATAAAGCATAATATAAAGTAAATATGAATAAAGTCATATATCAAAACATTATGACATAGTAGACCTCCAGGAAAGCACTTTATTCTTGGACTTCAAATTTCGATTTAAAACGAAACCTTGATAAATTCTTTGCTTTGCTCATACAGTTTTTTCCCATTCACCTAGGAGATATATTTCCCTGACTCAGTAAGAACAGTTCTTTTAACTTGTTTTATAACACCTTATGGTTTGAATGTATCAACAAAATTACACAGTGTATCTATCTGAAATGTGAGATATAGTTGAAATCCATTTGTGACATTTGTCGTAAGTGTGAGGGAAGTGAAAGTCATGTGCTATGCTCAGGAGATGCAGAATTTCATCTCCAGTATAAGATTTAGAGCATTTTTCGGCTGCTGAGAAAGTGACACGTAATGAGTGACATACTTCTCACATTAGTAATCAACAAGCATACAAAAGTCTTGTTTCCTGAATCATATCGGGTGCTGTCTGGGTCTCATAAGGGTGTTACACTGCTGCTCCATATATTTTGATGCTTTAAATAGTCTTGAATCTAATTGTGCACTATTTGGCAAGTGTCTCCATACAGCAGTTACTATTTATATCTCAAATAACAGCATTACGCTGCTTACTGATACAACCTAGCTAGAGAGTCTTATTGAGAAAAGAAATTCATCCATAGCACAGTTCCATGAATAATATCCTTATCAAAAAGTGCTGTGCATAGTCTCATTAAATTTTGTAAAATATTGGTCCATATACAAAACACTGACAATTATTTTTCTCTTGAAATTATAAGTACTTAAAGATTGTAATATTTATTGGTATTTATACAGAATAAAGAAAAATACTTTCCAAATTGATGTACAACTAGTTAAAATTCACTGCATATATTTGTATGTATGTACACACATACACATACACACACACGTATATACATAAATATATACATATGTTTGTCAACTTCACCTTTGTATAAATCAGAAAATACTGATTAAACAATTACAATAACAATATTTTGCCCACATAGATACCTGATGTAATGATGTTTGAAGACATTCATTCCTTAGTAATTGGGAGTTCAGAATTTGAACAGTATCAGATACAAGTGAGGCAATAGTAACTATCAAGAAAAAAATCCAAATAAGAATCACTGTATCATGATCCAACGTGTGGCTCTGACATTCTTTCCACCCCCTCTTCCACAAATTTCCCTGAGCCATGTTGGGTTCATTTTGGGTCTGCTTCAGTGATGAGGTCTTGGGAGCCTCTGTGTCTCTGGATATCTGGTTTAGTAGGAGTTGAATGTTCTCTGTGTCGATCTCCTTCACCCTTGTGCTGGTACCAGGTTCACAAAGAAAGCAGTACTCTTTCTTGTTTCACCAATTATTCTTAGTTTCAGCTGGGGCCCTTTTGAGGTATGGTGGGGTGGTTCTCTCCTTAGAATCTGTGTCTATCTGAAAAAAAGAAGCAGATTCTACTTCAATAGACTGAAGAATGCATAACTCAAAAATTAAAAAAAAACTGGTTCATATACAATTCTATCTATATTTTTATTTAATTTCTTATTCTAAATATAGGGATATGATAGTTAATCTTGATAATCAACTTAACTGGACTGAACCATTTCTAGGACTTCATAAGCATACCTCTGAACATGTCTTCAGAGGCATGTCCAGAAAGAATTTATATATGAAGAATAGCTAAGGGAAAAGAGTTACTTTCTGGTTTTTCAAGGTAGGGTCTTTCTCTAGTCCAGGTTGACATGTAATTCACTCTGTGATCTCAGGCTGGCCTCAAACTCACAGTGATCTTCCTACCTCTGCCTCCCAAGCGCTGTGAAAAGGCATGCACCACCACACCTGGTTCAAGACATACTCTTAATGTGGATAGCACCATCCACTAGGCTGGACTCAAATGAAACAAAAATGTTGGAAGAATAGGAGGTTAGAATGTTATTGCAAAGTAAACTTTCCTGAGTGAGTATATCTATTGATACTGCCATAGAATTTTACTGCTTTCACAAGCAATTTACTGTGACGTCATTGCCTAATGGAATGGTTCTTTATCATTTCTTCAATGCTCACTTCTAAGGAATTCCATCTCATTTATTTTTTTTAAATGACTCCCTCCTTGTATAGATATGTAGTCTGTCTACTTGTAACTTTGACTTATTGATCCTAGTTTTGACTTCTGGAAATTTTTAAAACAAGAATTTAAATATAACAGAATATGACTGCTGATATTTTTCCATATTCACCAATACAATCTGCATTTTTACCAAAGTACAATCAATTTCAGACCCTTTTAAGCAGAACTGTTACATATGTTTGCCCAGAGAAACATGGATATTTGAGAATTAAATTAAAACAAAAAAATCATGTTTTTACTATGCAATAACTTAGATAACTTTTCAGATAATGGCTTCCATAGGTGCTAGACACTGATTCTATGGCTTGCATGGATTCATCTGACTTGTGATTATAAACTTTGTTGAGAATAAGACCAAGCACACCTTTATGGGTGCTTCTTTGAAACACCAGTCAGTTTTTCCTTCCTCTTTTCCCTTCCTTTCCTTCTTCCCACCTCTCTCCCTCCCTCCCTTGCCTCTTCTGTCCCTCTCTCCTCTTCTTTCCTTCCTCACCTATCCCTCTTTCCTTCATGATGCTGGGGATAGCACTCAGGCTTCATGCATACTAAGCACTATGACACTGAGCTACATCTTATGCCATGAGTCAACTCTGATCATTCAGCCATTTCTGAGTTCTCTCCCAGTACTGTTGTTGAGTCCCATCTCTCCACTGATGAGATTATGCTGAGATTATGTTATATGTCATCTTTGCATTAGATTCTGAACTAGATGTTATGGCTGAGTTGTCACTACTCATGGATAGCTGTGCTTTTCCCTTTCCCTTATTTATGATTAGTTTTAATGTTGATTAAGTAATTAATGAATGGAGTATAAGTCATACCATATTTGTTTTCATTATTCAAGTTTAAAAGCTATTCAACAACAAAAATGTTATCCAGGGATGGACAGTTGGCTCATCTGTTAGAGGCGCTTGCCTGAAAAGCCTGATGACCCAGGTTCAATTCCCCAGTACTCATATAAAACCAGATATAAAAAATGGCATATGTAGCAGGGGTTCCTGGTGTAACCATTCTCTCTCTCTCTCAAATAAGTGAAAAAATTTAAAGTTATACATTCTTCAAAATATTAAAGCAACATCAAAATATTTGAGCACACTTGGAATAAGAAACATGGACAAAAGCTGCTAATATAAAAGGGTCAAAACTACACTAAAGTGCCTTGCTAAATTCTTGCATGCCATTATACTAAGCATATATGTATGATTCCTCTTTGATCAAGTAGTCAACAAGTGTTCCTTGTCATGTTTTACATAGTAATGTGATATGAAGTTAATAGAGTCCAAATATTCTACCTCACAATACAAGCTTCTTAAGAGAATGGAGCTTAGCCACTAAGCAGTCAAACATATAGTCTAGTGTTTGAATTCAATCTGTTCAACAAATTGTGCACAACAAATGAGTGTTTATGTGTTCCTTCAATTGCTAAGTGCAAGTTGTGCCATCCTATTAGTAATCTAGATAAATCAATAATCCTGTTGGATGGACTTCAGTCATAGCATCCATCTGCATGTTGGAGAATCTGTCTAAAATATTTTTGGTGTTGGCAGAATAGGTATTAAAGTGGCAGTGCTTAGCCAGCGGGTCTAGTAGCTTATTAAGGCAGCTCCTGGAATCTAATGAGCAATCTCTGTCACCCGCACAGAAGTAGGTGCTTGTCTTATTTCCTGTGGCAAAAGGGTGTGCAGTCAGATCACCTGAAAGCTGTACCAAGTCATTTTGAAACAAATTAAAAAGAAGTAGAGCTGGGACACAAGAGTTTCTCTTGGATTCTTGATTGGAATGTCATGTGGAGAGTCCATCCCTACCTGCTCTGATGTGCACAGTGGCTGTGTGCTTCCCACTTTGTAGAAGGCTTCACAGCCTGGGTTCTGGGCTGAGATCACATGGTTCAGCCCACAGTGAAGCTTCTCTATAGAATCAAAGACAAACTGCAGATCAGAACTGCTGACAAAGGCTGGCATTGTTCTCAAATATTTTCACTGTATCGTTCAAATTTTTCACAAAAGACAAGAAAAAAAAAATAAGATAGGTGCTTAGCTGTGGCCAGCAATGAAATAGCTTATTTGAGACACACATTTCTCTCATAAAGGATATTTTGTTAAGAGATATGGTTCTATACTATTCCAAAGTATAGTTCTCCCCTGGAGCATCCATAGTCTTTATTTCTAAGTTCATCTGTGTGATCACATTTGAAATTGTTGAACAGGCATCCATCAAGGAAAATGCTGTAAGGTCAAATTATTTGCATTCATATTTGATACCCACCACTAACAAAGCTCTTATGTTGTGAATGACAACTTATGTGTAAGATCAGTACTGATTTACAAAGAATGCTGTTGTCTGTCTTAGCACAAACCTCCTGATGGTTGTGGTCTATCCAAGCCTGGTGCCAGAGTCCCGTGAAGCTGCATGCATCTCCCTCTTTCACCTGAGTTGTGCTCTGTTGGCAGATCTTCAGCTGATCCTCCTGCTTCTTTAGACTGAACTGTTGCCATCCTCACCCTTTCTCACCTTGTCCTTTCATTACCCAGAGGTAGATGGAACAAGTACTCAATTTCCAGTGATTATGGCCTTTTAATTCACACATTTTCTCACACAAGTAACAGTTACTGGATAGTTTTCAAGACACTACAGGCCTATAGTTTTTTCTGATCCTAACTGTCATCCCATGACAAACTGTTATCATTGCTTTTGTTTCACAAAATTGGCAGTCAATTTTTGTTTGAGGTCACAGTTAATAAAAAACAAAAAAGTAAATACAATTTCAATATAGAGTTTCACATCCTATATCTTGTAAACTTTTATCTCAGCAAGATACCTCTGAATTTGTTTGGAAATGAGGTGCCTGTCTTCACACAGGAGTCTCATGTGTGACTGGGGCTGGTTCTACTGACCAGGCATATTCTGACTGTTCATCGGAAGCCATCAGCTCTGGTTGCATCTTGGAGAAGGAAGGAATAAAAAGGTGACTGAAAATAAGTAAAAGAAAGATACATTGACAGGGAGTATTTTAAAGGAAAATGAGATGAAACGTTGAAAGTAGACAAGGTGAGAACCCAAAATTTAACTGAAAGACAGAATGGCCTCAAAGGCCTTAGTTAATTCTTTGTTCTGAATTTAAAAGAGTCAAAAGTAAGAAATCAGTGTAGTTCTGTAATAAAATTCAGAATAATCATAGACATCACACAGTAAGGTTTTGCTAAAGACTAGCAGGCATGTCTGGTCTGATGTCACCAAATGTTTATAGCAAACAAGGATGAAAATAAAATAATGAATAAAGATAAAAAAGAGAAACAAAAGCCTGGCGAGGTGGCGCACGCCTTTAATCCCCTCACTCGGGAGGCAGAGGTAGGAGGATCACCGTGAGTTCGAGACCACCCTGGGAATACAGAGTGATTTCCAGGTCAGCCTGGGCTAGAGTGAGACCCTACCTCGAAAAAAAAAAAAAAAAAAAAAAGAGAGAGAGAGAAACAAGTTTGTGTTTTTTTGTTTCTCTTTTTACAAATGTTGAAGCAGAAAAATGAAGAAAATGACTCCCAACTATTTTACACTTAATAGAATTTGAAACAACTTAATCTAAATCTTTGTGTTTGAATGTGTATAATAGCCTCTCTCCCTCTCTCTCTCTCTCTCTTTGTGGTTATGTGGTTATGTATGTATATATGTTATGTATGTATGTGTGTATGCATGAATATATGTGTGTGCACGTATGTTGAGTCCAGAGGACACCCTCAGATATCATTCCTAAGATATGCCATCCACCGTCTTTTTGTGACAAAGTCTTTTATTGACCCAGAGTTCATCAGATAGGCTACAGCTGGCCATAGAGTTCCATGGAGTCTGTCACTGAACAAGGAGCTGCTATTTTTGGTCACTCTTGCTAATCAGCATGCCCAGTGATTCTCCTAACTATGCTCCCCACAAGACTGGACTTAAAGGCCATACCCAGGTCATTTATGTGAGTGCTGGAGATTGAACTCAGGTGGTCTCAGGCCTTAAATACTTGTATGGCAGGCATTCAGTTATTTCTCTACCGTCTCTGACAACTTGGTTTTTAAGAAATGTGAGCTGTCCGAAAGAAGACATTCTTCAAGAAGTGTAGGAATTATCTAATATTAACTTCTAAAACTGAAATCATCAGCAGTAGTTAGAACTCCTACTGAAGACATAAAGTATTCCAGAGATGTTCACACGTGAATAATTTGATATGTACCATGGCCAAGAGGAACTGGTCACTTTAACTTATGAACTGGGCCCATCCTTTGGTCAAGCTTTATTGTTAAACGAGGAAGAATTATAATAAAAGGCAGGTACTCATTCTAGTACAAGGACCGAGAATGGAGACTGGGCTGAGCAGCTCTCAGCTGACGATCCATAATGCCGTCAGTGTACGCAAAGTCTCCATTAGCATTGTACATATGATTCAAATGAATTACAACTGTGAAAAATGCCTGCATGTTTATTTTTCCAGAACATTGATTTGTATGTTTCGTGAAAAGTTGTCTAATGTGAAGGCAAATGTTCTGTTTTGTCTCTTTCAGACATCCTGATAATTCTAGCTACCATGCTCATGCTTCTTGGAGTGGAGCATCACGTGCTTCTCTACTTATTTTGAACCGTACAGCAACAGAAAACAACAAGAAAAATTAGTATGCATATGGCACTTTTCACCTTCAAAATGCTTTAGAAATATTAAGTAATTTATGCCCTTCTGCATAAGTGTAGCACCAGACTTGACTTCAGAGGAAGGAACCCTGTCAGAGAGCTTCCTTGGGAGCTGTTGCACAGTGGGCCACAGTTTCTGCAGGGTCAGCACTTTGTCAGCCTGTCAGTGGACATTGACAGAAAGCAAATAAAATTTTGCAAGAAATGGCAAGAGAACCCCAGAGTTGGCAGGATGGAGGTATGGGACATAGGCATTTCAAAATCCATCTATATTGGCACTATATAATGTGCAGATAGCCTTATTGGATTTTTTTTTTATTTTGACCAAACAAATTCAGTATAATGTTGAATAACTCCTGAGCATGGTGGCTCACACCTTTAATCCCAGCACTCGGGAGGCAGAGGTAACATGATGGTGGTGAGTTCAAGGCCACCCTGAGACTACATAGTGAGTTCCAGGTCAGCCTGAGCTAGAGCGAGACCCTACCTTGAAAAACCAAAAAAAAAAAAAAAGCATAATCATTACATGGGAAACCCAAATCCAACTCAAGAAATGTCTCAAACCCTGGAAAACTATCGATGTTGCTTTGCAAAGTCTTGATTAACTTTTCTAAGGGATAACAGCTCAATATTTACATGAAATTTCTCTTTCAATGGGCTGTTATAAAATATTATATAATACTGTATTAATTACTTTTCTTGTTGCTGTGACAAATACCTAACAAATTAACTTAAGGAAGGGTATATTTCAGCTCACAGTTTGAGGTTACAGTCCATCATGACGGGAAATGCATTACAGCTGGGGCATGAAGTAGTAACTGGTCATGTGTCTTTGTAGTCAGGAAGCGCAGACAGAGAATGGAGGTGCTTAGCCTTTTTCTCCTGCTTTTACAGTCAGGATTGCAGCACATAGAATAGAATCAACTATATTTAGTGTGGGTCTTCTCACTTCAATTAACCTAATGTAGAAAATCCATGACATATATGTCCAGAGGTTTATTTTCCTGGTGATTCTAGGTCCTGTCAAGTTGACCATTAGATTGAACTTTCATAGGTTCCATGGTCTATAATTCAAACTGTTATGTTTAATAACTCCTTTAAGCCAATCTTATAAATGGCATAACTTAAATGTGGTTTGATCTTACAGGTGCTCTTTCTTTAATACAATGACTCATTTATTTGTTTATTTAAAATATTATTGACAAAATAATTTATTCATGGTATTTATCATTATCACAAACTAACTACCCAAAATGTTTTACTTTTGTAATTATATAATATTTATTGAAAACTATCAAGAGCCTACTAAGTGCTGTACCAACTTAATTTGCTCTGTTTGTTTTTCCTCATCTTTTCATTAGGATTTGAGAAAGTCACTGAAACAACTGGGTCATGTCTTCCAACTGTCATATCTTGTATCCTTTTGAATTTGAACAAATTTTCTCCTTGCCTCATTATTCAACAGATCTCCCAGCCTGCAGATATATGCATTTATTATCTTTGACCCAGCTAATTTCTGAAGCTATTTCTAGAGTGAGCCCTGTTACCTTCCCTACATACATTACTTTCTTATTCCTTCCTAAAACCATGTGTTTGGTTTGGGCCCTGGCTCTACTTCTTATCACCATGTAGTTCTGTACAACCACAGATTCTGTTAGCTGAGTTAAGCCAGTCTGTGCCTAGAAATCCCCAGGTGATTGTTAACTTTCTGAAGAGGAGCTTATATCCTGGATGGCCCACCTGGAAGTAGGAAAAAGACATGAGAGCTTAGGTGAACAGGGAAACATATTTCTCAAGCTGTTGTTGACAGCACTTTCAAGGCCATGAAAAATCCATTTTAGGATGAAGCTGACCTGTATGTAGAAGAGGCAATAAAAAATGCCTAGGTAAAATCTCATGCACTAAAAACAACTAATCCTAGTAAAAGACACTTTGGACTATTACAACTGAAATAGTTTTATCTTCTTGTTAATCAAGGTTTATTAAGTAGAGGTTCTTGCTTGAGTGAAAGGCTTTTAATCTCCAGACAAAATATTTGACTTAAAAGACCCTGTTGGTCCCAACTGTCTTATACTTTGGGCATAGACTATAGGATTTCAAGAGTTTTTAAGATCATTTTAATGCCCATTTTATATTTGCCTCTTTCTGTGTCATCCTCATGAAAAGGCCTTCTAACCTGTGCTGCTCTGGGGACTACACACTTTTCATGATAATATACTTTTTGAGGAAAAGACTTTCTTAAGTCTAAGATCTTTAATGAACTTTCTATTCACTTTTCAGAGCTGCCACATGAAGAGTCTTATTGTTATTCTTGTATAAATTTTGAGGTTATAACAGCTTAGAGAAACTAAGCATATAAAGCAAATAAATATTATAGTAAGCTGGGCATGGTGGCACAGCCTTTAATCCCAGTACTCAGGTGGCAGAGGGAGGAGGATCACCATGTGATCAAGGCCCCCCTGAGACTACATGGTGAATTCTAGGTCAGCCCGAGCTAGAGTGAGACCCTACCTCAACCCCCCCCCCAAAAAAAATTATAGTCAATATACTATGGCTTGAATGAATTTTTGCATTCCAAATTCATATGTTGAAATCTAGCCATCAAGGGGGAAGAACTAAGAGGCAGAGACTTTTAGAAGAGATAAAATTTTGAAGCTTCCTCTCTTTTTCAGATAGATGCAGATCCTAAGGGGAGAACCACACCATCATACCTCAAAAGGGCCCCAGCTGAAACTAAGAATAATTGAGGGAACATGAAACAATGCTGTTTTCTTGGCAAACTGGGAACCAGCACAACGGTGAAGGAGGTAGACACAGAGAACAACCAACCCCTACAAAACCAGATATTCAGAGACACAGAGGTTCCCAAGATCTCAACACAGACGCAGACCTAATATGAACCCAACATGGCTCAGGGAAATTTGTGGAAGAGGGGGCAGAAAGAATGTCAGAGTCTCCTCCTACCCGAAACTAAAGACTAACCCCACAATGCACGAACCATGTACCCCAACAAGGAGGGTCCCGGTGGAGGGGGGAGGACAGGGAGGGGGCTAACCATGGTACCAACTTGACTGTATTCACTGACTACAAAGATTAAAAAAATTAAATTAGAAAAAGTTTGAAGCTTCCTAACCAGATTAAATGTTCTTATAAACAAAATGATTTATTAAAGTCAGAGCCCTTGCATCTTCAAACACTTACTAGGTTCTAGTTTTTTTGTAGTTTGTTTTTGTAATTTTCATTTTATTTTGACATTCTCATACATGTATATAGTATACTTTGGTCTTACCTCCAGCAATTACCCTCATTTATCCCCTTCTTTTCATATTAAAACCTTCTACCCCACTCCCATGCCTCTTCATCTTAAAAAAGAAATGAATGTTACATGGGAATATTTGTCAATCACCTTGCTAAACAGCAGCTACCACATGTTTTTCAAGAACAATTATTGGTAGTTTGGCAATTCTAATAAAATTTATAGTAAGAAATTTGGTTTCTGTCTTGAACTGATAACTAAGAAAAAAGAAAATACAAGGCCAGAATCTAATAACCTTATATTTTATCTAAATTGTTATGTCTGTAGAAAGCGTCTTTTTGTGTATTCATGTGTTTATGTAATACAACATGAGAGAAAGAGGCAGAGACATAGTCTGTGACCATGAGTTTAAACACGAGTGTTTATGAAATACTTACACGTGCATGTGTGTGGTAGATTCAAACATTGGTACCAAGAATTGCATTTGACATATCCTTTTCCAGCTTCAGTATTTCAAATGTATATGCAGAAATTTCTAGATTTTGCTCATTTTATATTGTGTGTCTGTGGAAAGTAGCAACTTAATGAGTTTTAAGTTCCATGTATAGTCCAGGAAAGGTTCGAAATTAATTTATCTCTCCTATACTTTTAATTTGTTTAAGAGTGTCAGCCTCTACACACAAATTGGCTTAAACGTCCACAAATTCTTTTTGGAAGAACTACAGCATTTCCATGCAATTTGGAGATCCCAACTGTAATCCCAACTTGAAAAGGCAGCTTTGTCTCCGTGTTGTGTTCTTCACGTTGCGTTCTTTAGAGCAGAGCTGTGCTGCAGCACTCATGGGAAGGGCCGCTTGTGAATTTCCTCTCTTCCAGCCTGTGACTTGTTTTGGTATCATTTCTCACAAATTTTAGTGATCTCACACTTTATTCCATATAGATTAATTCTTCCCTTATCCCCAGCTTATCTTCCAGCCAAAGTGTTTGGATGATTAGCAGCAATTCTCAGTAAATAACTTTTAGGACTCCAAGTCAACTTGAGGCACTCTAATACCAAATAGAAAGTAATATAAGTGCAGGTATAACTGACCAGGCATTAGGGAATGCTTGCAGCCTCTGGGAGAGGGTGTGAGCTTATGGACTGACATGCGACGCCAGGCCTGTGTTAGTTCATATTCACTTCTGCTGTCTTCTTCATAATAGCAGGGTGAACATTTTAAACATACTCTGACTTGGGAGGTTTTTCCTCAAAAATTTCCCCAAATTTTCCTAAAGTTGGAAAAGCAGCTACAAATAACCAAATTTTAATTGCCTTCTTAGTAAAAAATGATTTGAAAAACTTCCTGAGCGGAAAATGGGATATATGGATGTTTATTATCTATTAACATGTAGTTGGTATGCTTTTTTTTTTTTTTTTTTTTTTTTTTGAGGTAGGGTTTCACTCTAGTCCAGGTTGACCTTGAATTCACTATGGAGTCTCAGGCTGGTCTTGAACTCATGGTGAGCCTCCTACCTCTGCCTCCCAAGTGCTGGGATTAAAGGCCTGCTTCACCATGCCTGGCTGTAGTTGGTATTTTTAATAAGCTGGGCATCCAGTTCTGACTGAAGGTCATCATTAGGAGCATATCCCTCATTATGGAGTTACACATCTTGGTTATCATTGATGTTCTCCTCCAGGTTATTTATGTATATACATAGACTGCCTACTAATAATATGGAGGAAATGAATTTCAGAGATGTTGAGAAAGTTGGCTAAGCTTAAATTGGTTAAATGCTAAGTAAGCTGGAATTAACCAAGTTTCTTTAAAGAAAAAGCTTGTCTTGACAGTTGCTGTCTTTCCAACAGTTGCTGGGATATTGTTCTAAGTGGATCACTTGTCCAGCAGATGGAAGGCCCAAGAAAAATCCTGACAAACCTCTACGAAGCGCAATCATCCCTTCACTTCATATAATCCCATCTTCTGTTTTTGTCTTGAGCATAAATACCTGCTTTTTGGATCTTCTAAGTGACTTCTGACTGGGTTCATGTATCACACCCTTAGTTTGTCTCAGTTTTAGGCCATGATGTACACATCTGGCATCCTTTATCCTTGGGCAAATTTCAAGATCATCTGCTGAATTCATATCAGCATAGGTCTAGTACTCAAGTCAAGGTCCCTGACCTTTACATTTTACTTTGCACGTCTAGGATCCATGGGGGTGATGGACAACTGTAGTCATGAAGAATAATACAAGGGGAGATGATATTAAACAATTGAAAGATAGTTTTCTTATTTGTAATTTATTTCTTTCATAATTTCAGGTTTGAATGTTATAACTACTTATTCCATGAAAAGAAAGAGTGGTAAGTGTTGTTTGTTTTCTTGGTCTTGTCTTACTAGCTTTAATTACTAAAGCATGGAAACCCAGAACTTAACAGCAATAACAAAAATTGCTATTGTTTATGTAATTATCCTATACAACATGCAGAGCTTCATTAGAACATACACTCATAAATGAAAGTTTTATATATATGCATATATATAATAGGTAAATAAGTAAATATATATATGCATATATATATATGTATATATATGATAGGTAGATGACAGAAAGATAGATGATAGATAAATAGATACAGGATGTATCTAGCTATATTGCCTCCCTCTCTCTCTCTCTTCTCCTTCTCCTTCTCCTTCTTCTTCTTCTTGAGGTAGGATCTCACCCTAGCCCAGGCTGACCTGAAATTCACTATGTAATCTCAGGGTGGCCTTGAAGTTACTGCGATCTTTCTACCTCTGCCTCGCAAGTGCCGGGGTTAAAGGCATATGCCACCATGTCTGGCTTAGATTACCTGATTTTATACTCCATATTTCTAGGTTTCTGTTGTGTGACTTAAGTTATTCATCTTATTTGTACTTAAGTTATTTCATTTATGAAGTAAGATCAAGATAATACTCATACTCCAAGATATGGTGGCAACTAAATGACAAGGTTTATTAATGCATGCCTGACATGCAGACATTATCATCATTTTAGTAATATTTTCCTTATTATCTGTGATATTGACATATTCTTTAATATCAGTATTTTGAAATCCAAACCCGTGTTTCCTACTGTGCATTCAAAATCTTGAGTGTACTTATGAAGTTGATGCATTTGGCCTGACTTCATTCTTTTCTTTACACTTGCACCTGGCCCAAACATGCTTCCTTACCTATGCTTTATCTTTCAATAAACAACCCAATGAGCAGTTCATGCCAAAGTTGCAGATATAATTTTTACCAGTTTGCTCTGTCTCTATACAAATCCTCCAATATGATAATTCATTGTGTTATACATTCAACTATGCAAATAATTCTCAAACTCATCTTCTTTTCTTTTTCTTTTTTCTTTTCTTTATTTATTTTTTTTTTTTGATGTAGGGTCTCACTCTAGTCCAGGATGACCTGGAATTCACTCAGTAGTCTCAGGGTGGCCTTGAACTCATGGTGATCCTCCTACCTCTGCCTCCTGAGTGCTGGGATTAAAGGCATCATGCACCACTATACCTGGCTTCTTTTCATATTTTTAATACATTCTATCTTTGTCTCCTACTCAGAGGAATCCCTGCGTTGATGCTGTTTTTTCCTTTTTTGTAGCAGTAGTAGTTGTTTCTCGAATTATCAAAACATACAAAATAACAAAATACTGAGTGTTGTAGCTACCTTCTCATTCCAAGGACAAACATATGACTAGAAGCAGGTTATTGTAGGAAAGATTTATTTTTGGCTTACAGATTCCAGGGGAAGCTTAATCATGGTGGATAAAGCTGGCTCACTTCAGCATTCACAGCAGAGAGAGATAAAACAGCACCCACAAGCATGAACAGCCAGAGCTCAAACTTGCTCTTTACACACACAGTAGGACTGGACTCAAGATCCACTCCCAGGGACTTACCTCCTCCACCAGGGCTCTGGGTTTGGTCTCCAGCATTATATAAATTAAGTATGGTGGCACAGGCCTGTGCTCCAGCACTCAGCATGTGGGAGCAGTAGGAGAAGGAATTCAAAGTAACCTTGGTTATACAGAGAGGTTGAGGCCAGCTTGAACTGCATAAAATTCTATCACAAAAATATGTTATGTGCAAGAAAATATTAGTAATAATTGATGTGTACGGGGCAATTGCTATCTGTCAGACCTGGTATGCTGAATGGGTTATATGCTGTCTTTTAAGAGGATGATGTGGGAACTTTGAAGATTTCCATCTTGATAACAGTAAAATAAAACACATACACACACACAAGCAAGTAGAGTAAGAACAGAGGATATACCAACCTGAAATTCTGTTATTTCTAAACATGCACTTTGGCAATACCATTATTCTGCTCTTGGGACATCAGTACTAAAGGAACAGTGAAACTGCTGTCAGATTCTAGCTTGGAACCTAGTCACTTTACTGGAATGCCTGATGAAGGGCTCAAGAAGCAGGAGGATTTTTGTTCACTAAATTAGCCATTCTGACTTTTATGTAAAGTGACAGTTTCTCCTGGCATTATATATCTTTCATGTTAAGGTGCTAAGACAAGAAAAATAATACCACATACAAGGATAGGGAAAAGTTAATTTCTCTGTAGCTATCTTCTTTGCAGTGTAAGATCCTTGATTTAAGAGCTGAGGTATTTCAAAAGCATTGTGAATGTGCAGAAGCAATACATCAGCTAAATCTAGAAGCTTACGGTGTGTACTCTTTCACCCCATCAGGCTTTGTGTGATATGTAACAGAAAACGTCTTTTCATTAGTGGAGTTGATAAAGTTAAAACTTTTCTTGATTAATATTCTCTTGTGAAAACTGGTTACTGCCATGGATTTACACTGAAGATCTGCCACTGCAGTTGTAATTTCTTTTGTACTGTAGATTCAGCTGATACAGATTTTATTTAATAATGATAATTGTTGTTGAAGGCCGAAGTGGCTAATATTCCTTTGATATCTCAGCTGGCAAATATTAAAAAAAATAAGAATCTCTAATACTTGACAATGACCTTCAGTGATAGTAAGGGAATTTATGCAAAACTTATTCAGTACAAGAAACAGACAGTTCTGCTGTTTAAGTCAATGCAGTATGTGGTGAAGGCACATGCCAAAAAAACTGGATTAAATCCTGAGAATAGCATGAGACTTTCTGATATTCCACCTCGCTCTTTAAATTGACATATTGTAGTGAAATTTCAGTAAGTGCATTTAAAATTTAGTGTTTGTGAATAAAAATATTTTCTTGAGGAGTGTTTTTACCCAAGGAAGATAAATTAGCCACAATCACATACTGTGTGCTCCCATAGACTAGTTGAACTACAATGACTCTGTAGTCTTCAGCTTATTTCCCAAGATCCATCATTTGCTTTGTCTTTGTCTCCACTGTCCTGTTCTAGTCCTAGTCTCATCTCCCACTCCACTTCTATTGTTTCTTCTGGGAAATGCATACGAGCCTGATTTATTAAAGGAAAGGATGATTAATTCCTCTAAAGAAACTTTTAATCTTTTAAGCTTAATCAGGCTAGAAAAATCAAGGTACACATTAATCATCAATGTATGACTTTTACATGGAAAATTCAATCCAAAATAGGCTTGTTCTTACTGAATGGAATAAACTTTTCTCAGTGGGTTTACACATTGAGTATACATGCATATTGTAGTCTCAGTGTATATTGCGTACAATTAACATGTATGTGGTGTTATTGTATATATTATGATTTCAGGGAGGTTAAATGTGGTCTTTGGGGAAAAATATACTTTTATTTATCTGCTATTATTTTTTAACTGAGAATTGAGATTGAATAAAGAAATAAGCTTTAGTTTGGCATTTTTAGTACTCAAGGAAATGTTGAAGATATGTTCAAATACTTGAAGAGGTATTGGGATATTAGTTAAAACACCAAGAATACTTTTGTTTTCAGTGGTCTTCTTTCTATCAGCCCACCCAGGTTGTGAGTTTATAAGAGACAAATTATCTTTTCCTCTTATCATCTTGAAGTAGTCATTTTTCTCTCAAGAGCAAGCCATTTAAACTATGAAAGTATCCATACCAACCAAGAAACTTGCAAATAATGATCAATTCATATCTGAGTCAACTTGTCTTAGGTCACTGAAAATGCTGACAAATGCACTGCACTTCATCCAGAGTAGACACATGTTTGGATTCAAGTTCAGGATCTTTTGAAGGCTGTCTTTGTATACAAAATAGGAATTTTTGGGAGAGAAGTGTAGCTCAGTGGTAGAGCAATTGCCTGGCACATATGCCACTCTGAGTTTGATCCTTGATACTGAAAAAAATCTTATTTTAGGACTGTCATTATGTAGTATTATTCTGGGAATGATGGAGAGCTGTTCAAGGGATATCCACTTTTAATCAAAGGATGTCATGCCATTTAGAATATGAACTCTTATTTACTCAGCATCTACTGCACGACAGATGCATTGATTGATGCACATTGTCTCTACAAGTTGCCATCATTACCATCATTTAAACGTTGTGAAAATGAACCCTTAAATACATGAAAGAGCTTAGATAGAGTGACACAATTAGAATGTTTCCAGCTTGAACAAAGAAAGAATATCTAGCTAAATGTCACAGAATACAGGATTCTTGTTTGAGATTCTGTTTTGGATTTTTCTCATGGCTAAAAATGCTTTCCATACGTAAACATTGGTTTCGAGCAAGAGCTGTTCAGCATTCTGACCAAGCATGAAAGTATGACTTGATTTTCATGTCATGCTCAAAAGAGAAAGCCTCAAAAGACAAAGCTGAGGGAAGGATTTGCTTTAGGCAGGACAATGCCTTCTAGAATACTTCCATCATATTTTTCTTATATTTCACAAGTTTCAACTTGATCAGCTGTCCACTTCTAAACTATAATTTGGGTTGGAAAAATTAACCTTAAAAAAAAAAAACTTTAGTGATGAGTTTGCAGAAGAGGGGGCTGAAAGAATGTCAGAGCCACATGTTGGGTCATGATATGCAGAGACATTTATCTTACCCATAACTGTGGGCTAACTCCACAATGCATGACCCATATACCTCAACAAGGAGGGGCCAAGGGAAGGGGGTAGGTCACAGATGAGCCTAATAATGGTACCAAACTGACTGTATTTGCTGAATGCAAAACTAACTAATAAAGAAAAAAAGAAAAGAAATAAAAAACTTCAGTGAATAGAGGCCAGGAACAATTCTATTGCCCAGGGACCATTTAGAAAAATCTGGATGGAATTTTGCTACTGAGTCATATTGGGGATGCTTCTGAACTTCCAATAGTTCTTGTAAATATCTTTCCCAGTCCAATATTATCAAAACAAAATGTCGAAATCACCTAGATCAAAGATAGCTGTTCACTATGGGGAACAGTCAAGGAAACATCAATCATATGTGATAATCGTAAGCTGCTCAGGACATTTTCTTTCTCATGAAGAAATACAGAGTGCATCCAGTTTGCCATTCTTCCTGGGGCATCTCCTGTAATTGGCTCTATGGTCCCTCTTCCCAGGCTTACCTCCTTTGTGAATTATACAGAAACAAATGACTTTTGCCACTCAAAGAAGCTAGTTTATTTCAGAATACAAAATAAGAATAAAATAAAATTTGCTAGGAATCAAAAATCATAAAATCATAAAATTGTACTTTATTACTTTACATAGCTATGGCATAGAGATAAAAATACTGAATAGTCATTAGATATCTTTGAATCCCAATTCTTATATTGAGTTTCCTGAACTTAAATATGTTTAATATCAATAAAATTTATCTAACATTTTTTTAAACCACAAACCTAGTGTAAAGTCTCAAAGCGATGATTAAATAAAGCATTTTATAAGTTTTAAAGTGTGACAGTCTTTTAAAGAAATGTTGCTATTCTCAAACTGAAAATTCTACTAAATTGTTGAAGGCTTATTCTAGGCCAGGTATTTCACATATTTGATCTCATTTTATCCTCCAATAGCTTCATATGATTTTTACAAATATGTACTATAAAATTAAGTAGCTATTTCAAAATCAAAAGGCCAGAAAGTTAAAGTACTCACTTTAAGATCAATCTCCTTATTTTAAAGCCAGTATTCTTTCTGCCGAGCACATAGGCACTTTCCCTTGGCAAACATCACAGCAGTGGAATGCAGAGCTCATACACACATTTCAAGGTCCATCTCTCTAAGGAAGACCTGGAGCAGAGATCATGTAAATGTTCCAGTGGAGAAACAAGCTCAGACAAAGGAGCAAGGAGGAAAGGGTATGTGAAGGGAGTTAATCCAAGAGAGTCTCAGCAAGGGTCAGAGCAGCATGAGTCGTACCCTGTAGGAGTTGGGAAGCACAAGTTATCCAGAGCTGGTAATGCCTTAGGCAAGCAGTGGCCTATTACACACTTCTATAACTTTGTCACTCAATACTGAGTTCAGCTGGCTCCTGGATATTGGTGCACAGATTCATAAGCTAGCAGGCTTGCCTTCTGAACAAGGCAAATTCTTTGAGAATTGGTGAACTTGAGGCAATTTGCGACCAACATACACAATAGCTAGGTGTTGGATGCACCAAGTCACTCAAGAACTGGGCATCATACCAACAGAATTCACTGCAACATACAAAGTGCTCAGAACAGAATCTGGATCATTGCAAGCTTTAAAAGTTAGCTTTCATTATATTACTTTATTGTGTAAGCTCTCTCCATTGTTTCGTGTGTTTAGAGTTGGCTTTCTAACCAGAATGTAAGTTCCTTAAGGTCAGGGACCAATTCTAATTCTGCCTAAGATGCCACTCACCTGCAGCCATAAATCGATGCGTTGTGATGGCTGTCCAGCAGCTCTAATTTATGTGTGGTTCCTAGGGTAGGACCTCTGACTACATATTTTTTTTTCCTGTTTCTTAAATGTCTGCTTTTCATTACAGAATTTGATAATAAATTAGACTCACTTCTATTTTGGAGGAAATTCTCCCCTAAGAGAGCTATGTGGGAAAGAATATAATTGTATTTTTATCTGTATCAGACATATTTTATAACTTTGTATTCAATATGATTTTCTCCAAATTTGTTATTTTACTTGTGAACTGAATTCATCAATATTTAAAATGAAAGCTATTAGTCTCATCAGACACATTCTTATTTTTGTCAATGCAGACTTGTTATGGAATAATTCCATTTTAATATCTAAAGAAATTCAATTGATCAGAGTATTGATTCCATTCCCCGTTTTGATCACTGTGCCATTGATTTAGCATTATCGCTGCCTTACCAAGCGGGGTAGAATACAAGGTGTCCTGTGCATTCATCTTTGTTAAAAGATAAATGCATGAGACAGGCTTTAAAAGCTTTTTAAAGTGCAAGATGCTGGAACTGCATTTTCAATCTGCATTCTCTCCTGCTGTTTTATGGAATTTATTGAAAATGTGCCTCTTAGAGGTCAGATCATTTCTTTCCTCAAGTGGAAGAAAAGATATAAGTAATATATTAAAAGGCTTCTAGGATAATATCAAGAAATTAGGACAACCTCATTCTATATTCAGACACTCCTCCTCCTGGATGTTATGACTCATCAAAAACGAGAGTCACAATTCAGCTGTGTGTAGCCAACTTCAGACTTTTGCATTTTTGGATGTTATTGGAAGTAGTCTGATAGGATACTTTTTTCTCTCTCTCTAAAATTTTCCTCTTCCTACTTTTTTCCCCATCTGGCACTTTACCAAATCAAAGACTTAATTAAAAATATTTGAAAGACACTAATGGTTATGTATAATTGGAAATTTATTTAACTAAACCAATTCTCAATTGTTAAAATCTTAAATATATTAACATTGGTTTACTATTAAAATATTCTCTGTGCAGACAAAATTCACCATATATCCTTTTGATTCTTTCCAGTGAGTTTCACATACAAATAATTATTGCATACAAAACCATTCTGGCACTGGGAAATATACCGCTGTATTTTTAAGACTAAAAAAGGAGCTACTCTAAATTATGTGTTGCTCTAGCTTTCTAATCTACAGGCATGCTACAATAGATTGTTTCTCTTTATGAATAAAATAATATATACATACTTATGAATTTATTCAAAGATGAATGCCTCTTCTTATTTGTGATTCTAATCAACAGAGAATTTCTTAATCATTTTTGGTCACACTTTGATGAAAATATTTCCACCTTTGTTGATTGCCTTTCTTAGTTTAAAGTACTTCAGTAAGTTTTCCCTAATAGGAACAGTTTGCTTTCATTATGCAAGGAGAGTCCTTTTCATTTACTCTAATTAATTGTTAATAGATTGTTCTCTCTTGGTTATTAAAAATGATGGTAATAACTCACTAGCCACTTGGGAAAGGATTTTATTTTTAAATATGGAGAAATGAACTGAGTAAAAACATGTTTCATACCAAATAGAAGTATGATAACTCAGTGGAGAGTGTTTCTGAGTGGGGAGCTTTACAAAGCAATGTTTGGTGGATGTACACACAGTCAGAGACACATGATGTGCTAAAACAGGAGTAACAGTCTCATCAGGATAGTAGAGTTCATTCTACCTCACTAAAACCAAGAACTAAGAGTGTCAAGGACTGCTACTAAGACTTTAATCATCAAGGATGTCACCTGGGCCTCATCACCTTTCTTACAGCAGGAAGAGGGCGCTGGTCAGGACCCTTGCAGCTAACTCATTGAAGCTTCACTGTTGGAGTGCAGGGGTATTTTCTCTCATAAAGTGCTCCTCATTTGCATCCAGCACAGCTTGAAGAGCTTCATGGGGACAGTTTAAGAACTATGGGAGGATAACCTGAGATATACTTAAGAAGTAATAGGGTGAGAGGTGAGCAGTTGTAACTGTCAATTTAATATGACAGAGTTTTTCTTTATCCATTTATCTGATGATAGACAGCTAAACAAAATTATGCCATTTGCAGGATAATGGATCAAACTGGAGATTAGCATATTTAGTAAAATACAACCAGACCCAGAAAGACAAATAGTACAAGCTTTCTTTCTCATATGGAATTGAGAGTTTGAGAAATAAGACATTAAAGTAGAGGAGGGATTATCTAGGAAGAGGAACTGTGGGAGAGATAGGGAGGCAGGAGAGGGTAATTGGAGTGAATATGAACAAAATACATAATATACATGTATGAAAATGTCTTAATGAAGAACATTTTGTGCAAGAATATTTTTTTTTTTTTTTTTGGTTTTTCGAGGTAGGGTCTCACTCTAGCCCATGCTGACCTGGAATTCACTATGGAGTCTCAGGGTGGCCTCGAACTCACGGCGATCCTCCTACCTCTGCCTCCCGAGTGCTGGGATTAAAGGCGTGCGCCACCACGCCCGGCTTGCAAGAATATTTTAATAAAATATTTTAAAAGTAAGATAAAGGATTAAAGAGAAGACAGAATTATGAGAGAGAGGGAGAAACAGAGAGAGAGAGAAGAAAAGATTGAGAGAAAGAGAGTCAGAGCCAGTCAGGTATGCTGGGAAAATGAGTTTGTTCTTCATATCCAAAGTAAGGTATGGGGAGAGAATGCAGGAGAGTTCTCTGCACCAGGAGGGTCACTGCATGCCCAACGTCAGGACAGGAAGGAAGACAACATGGCCCAGCAAAAGAGTAAGACCTCAGGACTGAATCCTCAATAGAGTCACCAGAGACTACAAAAAAAGCTGGAAAATCTAGAAGGGTTCTTTAGGAGAGAGGATCAGTTTTCAATGGCTCCTTTCAAACCAGATGGCCCAAACTTTAATCCAGAGTTGAACTAACCTCTATTTCCTTCTCCCTGAAGGTCCAGACCTTGTATACACAGCCCATGCCAGGTCAGGAAGGAGCAGGAAGAATAAAAACAAGGAAACCTAGTATATCCTACCCACTCACAGCTCACCCTTGTGTGCTCATAGGCTTGACTTGGTGTCTGGGTGCCAGTGAGAGAAGCTACATGCTACATAAAGCCTTGGAATCTTCATGAATTTATTATTACCAAAATTAAGTGTCCTTATGACTTCAAGCAACTAAAAGATGATTTAACTTGACTGAGATTTCCTGTGAGTCAAGGGCAGAATTGATTAGAAGGTTAACTGTAAAGGGGATGAGAAAAAAGAATTAAGTAATGTTGTGAATTTAACTATTCCTGTTTGTGCAATAAAGGGATTTTAAATGTGTGAAAGATTGAAATTTTGAGTCAGGGTCAAGGTAGTACTAATAGGAAAGTTTAAATGAACATACCATGAGTAGAAGTAGATGGCATGCATTCAATACTTGATATATTTCAGGAAATCATTTAAGTTTTGCTGCAGCATTGTCATATAAGAGCTAGTAGTTCCACTTTAAAGAAGAGGAAACTGAAGCAAAAATCATTTACTTTCATTTAACCAATTAAATGATATTTTTTTCTTTGCCTTTTTTGAACACAGTCTATACAACAAAGCTATTACACAGCACTATTAATTGTCTTCAAAATGGAAACAGCAGTATTTAGTGAATGAACAGAGGGGAAGGGGGATAAACCCACAATGACAGAGAGATGTAGGCCTAGCATGTGCAAACCAGCATGACGTTATGATCACAAATTAGAAATCAGCAGGTAAATTTTGTACGAGTGAAATAGATAGATTTGGTTTGCAACATAATTTCTTCAAGGGCATGAAGGAGCAGATGACCATCTGTAAGAGAGAAAACTAAAATCATATTGTACAAGGGGCAAGGACTGTATTCTTTCGTCACCCATCTTAATGTTCCTCACCCATCTCTTAGAAGACTCCAATCTGTGCATAGCTGTATCTGTATATTTCCTCCTCTACATTATAGCAAGTGTCACTGCTTACAAGTTCTTTGAGGACAGGGCCTGCTTATTACTGACTTCCTTAGCATTCCAACCTTGCAGAATGCAATCAGTGAGTACTTCTTTCTGAATATGTGAGGGAATAATGGGAAAAGTAAACTTGAAAGAAACAATAAATACAATGATCTCAATGAACAAACTAATAGAAAGCATCTTAAGATTGAATTTTAGGAGCTGCCACCTCGGGTGAAATAATAACGGATATATAAGTAGATCACAGTGATAACGTGAGGAAGAGAGGAAGAAATGCAGGAAAGAGGAGCAAGAAAGTCTTCCAAGACATTAGTTACAGTGCCTTCGGCTTCAGAGACAGGGAGATCCCGAAATGAAGACTAGGTCACTGACTTTCAAGAGAGCATCCACGCAATGATGGGACAGAACCCAAGGAGCTGACAGAGAGAACATCCGCACAACAGCAATTAAAAATGTCAATGCAAAATGACCCAGAGAACAATTGAATGTCAGTAAAGAATGTAGATTAGTCAAATTCATGTGTTGATTGAAGAAGGAGCAATAAGCTTATGTGAACAGATATGGACAGCTATTGTAACTCAGCCTAAGAAAGAGGCTGTTGAGAAAAGATACTAAGGGAAACCATGTTAGTAAAGCATTCATCTTTCTATAATGGTTTATTTCTGTTCTTGTAGAATCACATGTAATCGTGGGCAAACTAGCACAAGTATAATGGAGTTTTGTTCTGTTAAATGTGGCCTGTGGTGAGTATCTATCCTATTCTGTGATATCTTGGCATCTTTTAACCACATTAGCTACATTTTACTTCTTGATATAAGACCTTCCTTATATATATCCAGCATTGGTAGTAGCTGGGATGAACGTTGAATCTAGATACAGTGACTAAGACATCCTTGAGACTGACAGCAGGCATGGAGTCTGCACAAAAGCTCTCCTCCCATCTGCAAAGGTAGCTTCCACAAGTTAATGGGTGCAGGAGTCACGTGGCAGCATTGTATGTTATGCACCAAGTTGTGATCATGAAACTAGGCCTGCAGTGTGGCGTTTCTATGTACTCCCATGAATTTTGGGAAGAACTTGAATATCCTGTGATTTATGGCTCTTTATTACTTTTCTGCTCAGAACAGCGGGCCAACCCGTGAACATGTAATTTTTCCATCTTAAGTTTCAGAATTTTGGAAACAAGGCAATATTCATGTAATCTAGACATTTATGTAATAATTAACAACAATCCTTTTCATAGCTACTACTAAAAACCAGTGGTGATGAAATTAAAATTTAAGAAACCAAAAACATCATGGGAAATTTAGGACTCAAAATTATTTTACTTAATAAATTTATATAAATAACTTCAAATGGCTATTAAATAAAATTCATTTAGTACTTATTTATATATTTATGAGGTGATTATAATTTATTTTCCATTTCTATGAAGACAAAAAGGCTTCTTCGATTTGTTTGTGATGTTTCATCCAAATATCACGTTTTGTTTTTTATTAAACATAGGTTTTATCATCTGTCGCCTAGGTCTCCTATACCAGCCTCCTAGAGTCTCTGTTTTTAAACCATGTAGTCTGGATAATAGAAAACCAAGTGATATGAACATTTATTTAATATGCTTACATATTTAACATTCTGGTATATTTAATATATTTGTATATTCCAAGTAGATATTTTACAAACCTTTCCTCAGTAAACAGGCTTAATGCACTTTAGAATTGCTCAGATAACCATTCTAACCACATTCTATTCTTTCTTTTTTACATGTCCCATCTTTTGTCAACAAAGGCAGAAGAGCACATCTAAGTCCTGCCCCATCTTTCTTCACATTGTTTTTTAAACGCTTTCAAAGGTATATTGCTATAACTTTTTCATATCTTTACCAGTTTATTTTATCTTGTAGAGATTACAGCTCCGGGTACTTATCTCCTAAAATTATTTTCAAGGGCTGGCAAGATGGGTCAGCAGCTAAAGGAGCTTTCCTGCAAAGCCTGCCAGCCCAGGGTTTGATTCCCCAGAACTCATCTAAAGTCAAATGCACCAAAGTGGTGCATGCATGAGGGCTTTGTGTGAGGTGGCAAGAGACTCTGGCATGTCAGCACTTCTCTCTCTCTCCCTCTATCTCCTTCTTTCTGTCTTTCACACACATCACAAATAATAAATAAATACTCTTAAGAGAAGTGGAGAAGTGACTTTTGAATTGACTTGGGGATAGTGTGTGCGTGTGTGTCTGTGTGTGTGTGTGTGTGTGTGTGTGTAGATGGTAAGGTATGTCTGTGTCTATATACAGTGAGGCTCTAGAACAACCTTCTAATTACTTTTCATTAAAGAACAGTTAAAAAATAATCACACCCAAGCACAGCCAGGATAATGTTTTCAGCTTGTTTCATCCTGAACTCATTCTCTTCCTCTGCACTAACCACATCCTATTCCTCTTCTTACATAACAATACACTCATGCTATCACTGTCTTCTATAAATACAGTCTCCCTGATTCATTATTTTGAGGAAAGATATGACTGTCATTTATAAATTCACTCAAAGGTCTCAAAAATAAATTTAGTAGTGAATAAAGTGGTGTATTGCTATTCCATTGAAAGTGCTGATTTGGACAGTAATTTAAAATTTTACTCATGATTCATAATATAAGACAATTATTTGCTTCTTATATAACAAGGAAGAAATGAAATCTTTGCATATATTAGTCCATTTGTTTGTTACAAGAACTTATTTGCAAGTTACTAATACTTATTTGGAGCCAAATGTTGTTTTTAAAGAAAGAAAAACGATGTGTAAAAAATAATTTCTTATGAATCTTAGTGTCCAAATGTTAGCATTGGCATTGTAATAACTCTCATTTCCCTATAATAACATTGATATTTTAATTACTTTCTTTACATACAGAGTATATACATTAGCCTGCAATCATGGTGTATGTCTATAACCCTAGCACTAGTGAGGTTGAGGCAGGAGGATAACAATTTCAAGGGCAGCCTGCTGAAATAGTGAGACCTAGTTTCAAAGAGGAGAGAGAGAGAGAAGAGAAAGGGGAGAGAGAAAGAGAAGGTAGAAATACAGGCTTGAGAAACATGGAATACCGTAGTCTGTGGATGAACATTAGAGTGTTTATGTACCCAATGAACCTTTATGATATATTTTCTTCATATGGGATTGGGTTTATAACCTTCATTATATTCTTTACTAAGTGATATTGCAAAAAATTATGAACCAGTAACATAATCTAAAATATAAGCTGAAGAATGCAATGAAAAGGCTCTAATGTGTTTTTCATTATTTTTAAAGTATTTATTTGTGTGCATGCTTGTGTGTGTGTGTGTGTGTGTGTGTGTGTGTGTGTCTGTTTGTCTATCTGTCTGTAGGGGTTCCAGGGCCTCTTCCTATTGCAAACGAATGACTGCCAGGATTTATGTGGATGTTTGGGGAATTGAACCTGGGTTGTCAGCCTTTTCATGCAGTCACTTTTAGCTGATGATATATCTGTCCAGGTGCCATTAGTTAATTTTTTTCATTCATATCTGGAATTTTGGTTAAACCCATGGAAAAATCTTAACATACTACCAGCTGTGCCCAAACATTTGACATCTCACCAGGACATTGTCATTTATAAGTCACACTCAAGAACCACACACCAGATTTTTTTTAAATGCAAATAGAGTCTTAAAATTTTCTAAGTAAGTTTGTGATTTTGTCTTAGGCTACATTTATAACTCTTTTGGTACATATGCAGCCCACAGGTTGGACATGCCTTCATTCATAACTTACTTACCCTTTCTCTCATTTCCTGCCATCATTAGACATTCTGCTGGAGATTCACTATTGGTAAAAAATGGAAGTCCTGCTACCCAAATACCTGATTTTCTCTCTGGATACCTGTACTTCCTACCTTCATTCCTTCAGCCCTTGCTCAGTAAGAATGTTGTTATTCTTTCCCACATTTAATTGGAAGAGTATCTACTGCTTGGTTACTGAGCAAAAAGTAGAAAGTCTATGAGGAGCACCACCAACTTTTTTTTTTAAACTACTGTATATATATATCTTCAAGTTTCAGTATTTTTCACAAATATTTATAAAACCTGTGTAGTTTTTTTTTAATTTCTAATGCTATTTCTATGGTTATTTTTTTCTGCTTTGGTTTTTAAAGGTAGTGTCTTCCTCTAGCCCAGGCTGACCTGGAAATCACTACATAGTCTCAGGGTGGTCTCAAACTCACAGTGATTCTCCTACCTCTGCCTCCCAAGTGCTGGCAATAAAGGCATTGGCCACTAGGCCTGGCTGTTATTTTTATCATGCTATTCAGTGCAACTTTGCAAATATATAAAATGAATTACAAGTTTTACCCATGAGTTAATACCAAATTAGGTATTTCTCTTCATAAGCAGACCCACTATTTCTTTTTTTTTTTTTGGTTTTTCGAGGTAGGGTCTCACTCTAGCCCAGGCTGACCTGGAATTCACTATGGAGTCTCAGGGTGGCCTTGAACTCACGGCGATCCTCCTACCTCTGCCTCCCGAGTGCTGGGATTAAAGGAGTGCGCCACCACGCCCGGCTTAGACCCACTATTTCAAGTAGCTATTGGAACAAACATTATTGTCCTCAATTTATGAATGAGCAACAAATCCCAGAGTCAAAATTATTGCCTTCTGAATGGTGGAGATATTGGATGCCAAATTCAATTGTTTTATTTTCATTAATTTTTAAAATACAGCTCCTTTTAAACATAAAAACTAAATCTTGCCATTTTATAGTCTAATTAGCTGAAATATGAAGATGGACAATGTCCTTCCTGGGGCAGGATCTAATCTGACCTCATCATTAAGATATAAGATCCTCCATTCATAAGAAATAAGGTTACTCATTCCAAGGTTTGGCCTCTCAAAGTTTTCATCTTGCACCATGAAGTATTGCAACAGTGCTGTTGTACTTTCAACATTTTGTGTATTGACTACTTCACCGAGAAGGAAAGGGAAAGAAAGGTATGATTGGAAAGGGCATGTGAAGACTACAGTGGACAGTGGCATTCTGCTTTTGCTTTGGGAAGTATTGCTCCCATCAAAAAGTACAAGAGTAACTGTCACTAATTTTACCTTCTAGCTCACAATTTCATCACATATCTCTTTGTTTGCTATCCCATGACACTGGTGAATTAGACTTCTGCACCTTTCCCTGGGTAATTACAGAGTAAATGTAAGTTAGATTATGAGAGCTATTATAATCTTGTCAGCATGTTTGGCTAAAGTCTTTTTCTTTAATGCATTTTCTTGTGAAGAATTTTCAAAGGACGGCATCTTTTAAATATTATTAGTCTTCATTGACCGAATAAGGGGGAAAATACCAAAAATACACCATTTGGAACATATTATAAATGACAATTTTAGAAGGCATTATCTTCACAGAACTTCAATGAATAATAATTGTTATAGTCTCACTAAGATTTGGGTATATCCTTTCCTGTTGATGTGCAATTATAGATAATTCTATATTTAGACAACTGAATGAATTTGAAGAACTTGTGCCAACATTAATAGCATTTCTAAATTACATTATTTCAAAGAACATCAAGCATATTTTAACACTGTGAATCTCAGACAATAGCATGGACTATACAATTATTTAGCTCAGCAAATGATCCAGTTCATTAGTACCATTGACAGCAGCAAGCACTGTGATGGAGTCTGAGCAAAGGGCACCTAGCCCTTACCCAATGGGAGTTTAGGATATATCATGACACTAGAGATGATTAAATAAATTTAGGGAGTGACGTGAAGGCATAACAAATTTCAAACTGAGAATCTTTATTCTTTATCTCTTCTTCACTCCCTCCATTTCTTCCAGTGCTTGGCTTCAGTCTAAACACTAAGGTATGTGATGCCTTGTCACTTGTGAACGGAGCTTTCTTTTTAAGACATCGAGTCTAGAACTGCATGCTTAAAATGAGTAAGCCACTGACTCCCATAGCAATAGGGATGCTGAGTCTTCAGAAGATTTGAAATTCATAAAATATCAATAGCAAGTATAGATTTTTGACTGGAACTTTTCTTTACTTTGATATTAAACACAGATGGTTAACACAAAACACTAAGGGGAATGCTGTCAATATCAACTATACAGGAAAGTACCATTTGAGTTTATCATATAAAATACAGGTATTAAATTTTATTCACTTCTTTAACTGTACCTAATTAAAAAATTTTATTCACTTCTTTAACTAAACCTAATTAAAATAATTTTCTTTGTGCTACAAAACTTAATTTACTTCTTATTGTTTGTCCATTGCATGAAGAACGGAAGTCCCACAGATGCTGAGAGTAGCTGAAGGTAAGTTTTCTCTAATGATGCTGCCACCAAAAAAGTAAATTGATGAGATAATAAAATGGTTCAGTTATGTGAAGCTACTCTTTTTGATGAGCTAATCACAAAAGCATCATTTTCTCCAGCATATTCTTACATATCATAGTTTCCCCATCAAAGTAGGTACTGGATATTATTTGCATTAGTATCTTTTTGGTTTATAATGCTGTGAAGAGGACAAGTTGTAGAATCATATCATATCATGACTGTAAGTAGCCTTGATAATCTAGTCTGAAGACTTGGGAGGGAAATAAAATCATACAATAATTACTGTTTTAGTGCCATTCCCATTCACAGCTTGTATAATTGGAATAAGAACTTTGGTAGTTGATAAGAAAATGGCTAGAATAAAAATTATGCAAAATATATTATAAAGAAGAATATTTCAGTCAGAAGGTAGAGGTCATGGGAGGAAAATATGCATGAAGGAAAACACTAAGAGTTGAGAGAACAGAGTAGATTGGCGTATAAGGCAAAGAAAAAATTATAGTAGTGGGTACTACACTTGAATTACCATTGTAGTCTGGATTTTGGAATGTTTAGGGTCTTGACAACTTCAAATGTTCTGTTTTTCTGGGAGGTAGAAGAAATTAGATTTTGTGGTAGAAAGGTTTTTGTATCAGAGCATATAGCTTTAAAATTACACAGAAACTTTATGTCCTTATTTATGGAAGTAGATGCAAGGTGTAGGCAGGTGTATGAATGTCTTTTAGGATGCATTGAAAGGATGGTGTTAGCTCCAAATGATGCAATAGTTTCAGACTGGTAAAAATATTTCTAAGTAGTCACTATAAATTTTAGTTCTTTTTTTAAGACCAATAATACGCTTGCATTGACTAGTCTTTTGAGAATTCTTTGAACCATCTTTACTCTACTTTCATTGCTAGTATTGTTAGATATTGACTGGAGAAATTGTTATAGCTTCATTCTTGGAAGATTTGACATTTCCAACTAAGTTAGTTGTTCTTTCTCTGTGCTTAGAGAAATGTGTTACAGGTAAGTCGGAATATGTGACTGGATTTTGAAAAGGCTAAGATATATAGATGATGTGCATTTACTGTACTGCTATATTACCTCCTGACTTAACCTAAGTCAGAATAATTGTTCTTTGTTATGACCCCCTTCTATAATGAGCTAAGAGTAGTCTTATGTACTTTTATTCCAAGGTCCCAGGATAATGAACCTGAGAGGCATTTGCTGATTGAACCAATGAATAAAATGGAAGTACATCTCAGTTGCTGCCCCTGCAGAAAGCTATGATAGTGTAAAATTCATATAATTTCAAGTAAACTGATTGAAAGGAAAAAAACTTTACTAAACAGTATGATGATAGAAAATGGAGATTTTTCATTACAATATTCATTATGCAATTAAGCATCACTAGAAATGGAAGGAATTTTTTAAATGCTATTCTTAGTCAAGCAAAAAAGAAGTTGAAACTTACCATGGATAACAAAGATGTTCAAATGAATAATAACAGAATTTATAATTGCTATTACCATTGTGTTCAAGAGAAAATACTCTTGTAATGATAAAACAGATAGGGAATTGCAGCAAAGATTTGAACATTATAAAAAATGTAGTATGCAGGGCTGGGAAGAGCAATGTAATGACAGAAATAAATCCTTTGGTCAACCTAATCTATAAATTGGAAATAAAGAAAGAGGACAGGAGAACCTGAAGTGGCATTAAAATAGAGTATCCAACCTGGCAAATATTGTTGGAAAAACTAAACAAAAAGTAAAAATAATTGAGATGCGGTTTTGTAAACATCTTCACATTGTTGAGATAAACTCCCAAGCCTGGAAAAACTTACAAAAAGAATGGAATTATTTAACCTTGCAAATGTAGCGAAAGTTCCATAATGGCAGAAGAAGCTGACCCTCTTTCACAGATACATGCAGAGAGAAATACCACCACCAGATGGGTAATCAAGTGCTCTGACAGAAGCCTGTGGAGCTCTTAGTTCTCTCCAATAAAAGCTCAATGTGGATTGTAACGAATTTCTGGTACCAGGAGTTGCAAGCCAGAGCCAAATGATTTAGGGTTGGGCTTCATCCAACCCTCTTCAGGGCCCTTCTTACCAGATACTCAATCCCTCCATGGTTCCATTGAGGGTTATATCTTTCAGTCTGCTATCCAAGAAGAAGATTTCTATGGTACAAATTCATTTTGAGTTTGGTCTTATGTATATCTACCCCTTCCCTCTAAATTGTCCACCCCCAAACCGTTCCATCCCTTTTGTCTGTCCCTCAAGTTGTCTGACAGGTATGCCTGCAACTCAAGCTGTTCCAGTTTAGGAACGACAGACAAGGAGTACATGCGGTGTTTGTTTTGCTATGCTGGTGTGAGTCTGCTTAGTATGATCTGTTCCAAGTCAGTCCATTGTACTATTAATTTTATTATGTCACTTGTCCTTACCACTGAGTAGAATGGCATTGTGTTTATGTACCACATCTTCGTTATCCATTTGGCTAATGGTGGACATCTGGGTTGATTCCAGTTTTTAGCTATTGTGAACTGAGTAGCTATAAACATGGTTAAGCAAATATCTCTGTGGTAAAGAGTGGAGCTTTTAGGGTAAATGCTCAGTAGGGGAATAGCTGGGCGAGTTAGTAGCGCAATTTTCATCTTTTTCAGGAATTGTCACATGGATTTCCACAGTGGTTGTACAGGTTTGCACTTCCACCAGCAGTGTATGAAGGTTCCTGTTTCCCCACATCCTCCACAACATTTATTGTTGTTTGATATTTTAATGATTGACATCCTGACTGGAGTAAAGTGGAAGGAATCTCATAGTTGTTTTAATTTGCATTTCCCTGTTGGTTCTTTTGGTTAAGGATGTTAAACATTTTCTTAGGTATTATTCATTTTCTTTGAAGATTCCCTATTCATTTCTCTGCCCCTTTTTTGAATGGATTATTTGATTTTTCTTATTGCTTAGATTTTGGAGTTCTTTGTAGATTCTAGATATTAGGCCTCTGTCAATGGTTTAGCTGGTGAAGATCTCCCATTGTGTGGGTAATATGTTAGTCATATTTATGGTATGTCTGTCTATACAAAAACTTTTTAGCTTCATAAGATCCCATGGTTGAGTGTTTGTTTAATTTCCTGGGATACTGATGTATAGTTCAGGAAGATTTTCCCCACTGCTATATAATGGAAAGTTCCTCCTATTTGTTTTTTTTTTTTTTTCATCCAGTAGTTTGAGAGTTTCTGGTCTTGTATTGAGGTCTTTAATCCATTTTAAATTGATTTTTGTGCATGGTGACAGAAGTAGGTCTAGTTACATTTTTCTACAGGTGGTTATTCAATTTGTCCAGCACCATTTGTTAAAGATGCTGTCTTCCTCTTTCTCTCTCAAATAAATAAAAATTATTAGATAGACTGAAGTGATAAGAGCAATGATCAATGTTAATTAGGTCTAAAATGATAAAACATGTACATAATTCAACAGTTTCTTATGAGGGTAAGTATGTGCATCTAAATGCAAGTTCATCTTTTAAATTTGTATTTATTTATTAGCATGTGTGCATGTGCATGCATATATGTGTATGGGAGTTCCAGGGTCTCATGCCACTACAGAAAAAAAAATGTCCATACAGCTTTATGTGGATGGCTGGAGAATTGACCTGGGCTGTCAGCCTTTGCAAGAAGGAGCGTTTAGCCACTGAACTATTTTCATAGCCCTGAAAAATTCATTTCATGATGCAGTAATTTTTGCTCTAACACTTGCCTTTAAAATACAAATTTAAGTTGGTGCAACTGATATATTTGGAGACAATGTTAGCATAGGGCAGATATAATTTTTCATTTGTTTATGAGCAGTTTTGGCGAGGGGAAACACTAATGTCTATGGACAGACCAACACACGGACCTGGGCTATGTAGCTACACATAGAAACATACGTCAAAAATTGGCTATCTATCTTACAACTGACTGTAGTGCTGTGAGCTACATCATCTGCATGTTGTGTCCAGAGATCTGATTTCAGGTTACCCCTTGCTATTTCAAAATAATTCAGACGTTTCAAACTTTTCAATTGTCACTTTATTAGTCACACTAACTTCTTGCTTTTTTTCCCAGAAGAAAAGTGTTTTATTTATTGTAAAATATGTCTTTTTAAAACACTGACTATATAAAGCATTACTTCAGAAAATTGCATTTGTTATGCTTCACTGGAAAATGTTTTGAGTATTGTGCTGCTTAATGCCATTTTTCTTAGAAGACCTGCGCTTTTTACTGTCTAATTGTCAAAATATTGTAAGTTTTAAGTATACAACAAAGTTCTAAATATTTTTAGCACAATTGGAAATCATAATAATAAATATTTTTAGAATAAACATTTTATTCTACAAAAATAAACATTTCTAGAATAATTGGATATCAAGGTTCTCCCTGAGAGTTTAAAAAATGAAAAAAAGGGAGAAGACAAAGGTGGAATGTCAGGGGTACTTGAATTAGTACACACTATGACATACATGTTCTAGATAATATGTAGATAGAGAAATATGACACATGTTTCTATGTATTAACATGCACATCTGTCAAGATTACCTAGCAGCAAAGACACATCAGAAATAATGAGGTCCCCAAATGACCAGTTTAGAGTTTCTAAATGGGGAATTATCAGGGCTCCTTGGTGAAAAGATTCCAGCATGGAGTAGAGAAAGTTCAAACTGATTTTGGAACATTACCTTGTACAAGAAAAAAAATATGATCAGACATGAAGAGTACAACAATCAACCCAAAGATTCTTACTAACCAGAAATGAACACACACACACACACACACACACACACACACACACACACACACAACATAGCCATGAAAGAGTCTTAATCATTTCTGGCTGCTACAAGACCATAAACATAAAGAAAAATCATTCATATTTCATGGATCTAGACTCTATAGAGTCTAAGATAAAGACATCAATAGATCTGGTGTCTGGTTTAAAAAGTTATAGTCTCCTACTTATATAGTCAAACAGCAAAATACAATCATTCAGTAACCCTTCCATAACTTATTTATCTCTCAAAGACCTTACTTACTAATGCCACCCCATTGGGGTTACGATTTTAACATCAATTTTAGGACACAAGCTCTGAATACATAAAAGATATTATTAATGGGCAGATCCATAATTATTAGGAATTCAATAATTAAAAGGTAAGAAAATAAAATGATGGTATCAATGAAAGTAGTAGTGAATAAACTAAGAATTAATGTACCCATATTGGTACACAAAATGAATGAAAAAATCAGGGAATGAATACAAGTGAAGGAATATGAACTGTTTAACCATAGCAAGCTAACTAATACCCATATAAGACACGTAGATCTAAGGAGTTAATAAATGGAATGGATCATTTGGTAAAATTTTGCAAATAAACAGGACTTTTCCATTGTCTAAAAGATACCCCTGACCCATATTATCGATAGATTACAAAATGACAGCCATACACACACCTTAAGCAGACAAGCAGAGAATACAATGATATCAGGAAGGATGTGACAGACAGCTTCAGGCTCATTGAGATGAACTTCCCGACCAGGCACAGTTATGGAGGAAGGGGTTTATTGAAGCTTACAGATCCAGGGGAGTTCCATAATGGCAGAAGAAGCTGGCTTGCTTTCACAGGACCAAGCAGAGAGAGAGAGAAGCACAAGCCAAAAGCCACACTTCAGGAACTCCAACTAGGCACACTTTGCATATCTCTAGATGGAAATCTGAAACCTACCACACACCTTAAGATCCGCCCAGTGACACTGCCTCCAGCCAGGTGTCTGCAGTTGCAAACTACAAACTAATAAAACACTGAATATATTGGGAGCCATCTATTCCATCTATTCAAATTACCAAGAAGGACAACCTTTTTGAATCATTTCACCCAGAAAACATGACCTGAATTGTCACATCAGAAGACATTACACAAGCATTAATTTCAGGATACTCTTTAAAATTGCTTTGTATTCATTAATAATATCAAGTCATCAATGGCTAAAGAATTTCTAGTTTGAGAAAGACTAAAAAGTTAAGACAACTATATGCAGTGGATACCCCAAACTAGGTCCTGGACCCAGAAAATAAATTAAAGAATGCATAACTGGTACACTGATAAATTTCATTCTAGACCTTTATTTAAATAATAACATTTTATCTGACCTTGATAATTGTGTTGTGGTTGCTTATGAAAATGTCTTATGCTTAGAAAGCATACAGTAAAATATTTAGGAATAAAGAAGCAAGGTATTTTCAATGACCCTTAAGCGATATAGAATAAAAGTGTGTTTTTAGCCTGGCATGGTAGCGCACTTCTGTAATCCCAGCACTCAGGAGGCAGAGATAGAAGGATCTTTGTGAGTCTGAAGCCAGCCTGAGTCTACATAGTGAATTCCAGGTCAGCTTGGGCTAGAGGGAGACTCTACCTCAAAAGATAAAACAAAAAAAAAAGTATGTTTGTTTGTATCTGTATGTGTGTGCATTTGTGGGTCTGTGTGCATGTGTGTACACATGCGCACATGCTCACGTGAGCACATTTGAGACTGCATTTCTGTGTTTCTGTTTAGAAGCAGTTATAAAGCAAGGAAGATTGTAAATCATAATATTGTTAAATATAATCAAAAACTACAGTGGAGACATTTGTATGAATCAGCATTTCTCTATGATTCATAATTTCTTTATCTTTAAAATTGTATTAAAGTTAAAAAATAAGAATAAAACTAGGACTGGAGAGATGGCTTACTGATTAAGGTGCTTGCCTGTGAAGCCTAAAGGCCCATGTTCAATTCTTCTGGTCCCATGTAAACCAGATGCACAAAATGACACAAGCACACAAAGCCGCATATGTACACAAAGTGGCACACACATATGGAATTAGATTACAATGGATGGAGCACCCAGAACACCAATTCTTTCTCTCTCTCTCACTCTTTCTCTCTCTCTCTCATAAAAAGGCCAGTCTGTTGGGCTTGCCTCAAAAAAAAATAAAATAAAATAAAATAAAATAAAATAAAAAATAAAGACTGTAGCTTTAAAATATATTACTGTCTTTTAACAGCCAATGTCCTCATGGAAGCCCATTAGCCTCAAATAATAATTATATGCTAAGAAAGAAAAGCATGGCATATGGTAGCTAGGAAAAACAAAGGAATGAGTAAAGAGATGATTCAGGTGATTTTCTGGACCTTCATATCCAGTGATGATGATGCTGTATTAAAAAAATACCTCCTACTTGTTAGTTGTGATTTATTTTTACAAAGTAAAATCAAAGTTTTATTAAGTTTTAATTCAAATGTACAATCTTACTGCAGACAAATGTTCTACTACCCACCCACCCCCAGCTCTCGATCTTACTGAGCAAGGAGAAGTAGGTACCTAAAGTGCAGCTCATCCATGTCTGATACTAGCAGATGACTTTAGTTCAATATCTGCATTTCAGTCACAGAACCACAGGGTTGAGAATCACAAACTCTCAGCATTAAAAGAGACCCTAAAGGTTATTGTGGTGGCCTCTCCATTCTGTGCTAAAATTTTCTGTTCACTTTTATTGCCAACCAGAATATGTTAATATTTCTTGAAATATATTATTCTGGAAAAAAAGGATGTTATAGTAGACAGCTTTAAGTTCATTGAGATGAACTTCCAGACCAGGCACAGTTAGGGAAGGAAGGGATTTATTGAAGCTTAAAGATCCAGGGGAAGTTCCATAATGGCAGAAGTTTTCGCAGATCCAAAGAGAACGAAAAACCACAAGCCAAAAGCCACACCCCACAGCACACTTCAGGAACTCCAGGTGGAAATTGTCACTTGGTGTATCTTTAGATTGGAATTTCAAACCCACCACCCCACTTTAAGATTCACCCAGTGACACCTTCTGCAGCTAGGTGGCTGCAGATCCAAACTTCAAACTAGTAAAACACTGAATATAGTGGGGGCCATCTGTTCAAACTACCAAAGATGTCTAGATAGTGAGAAGAATGATCTGCTTTTGCTAGGAACCACACAGTCACATACACACACACACACACAAACACACACACACACCCTGTGGAAGTTAATAAATATGTTCTCTTATTAAACAGTATGATTACTACTCTTGGAGAATAAAAATGTATCAGTAGGACAATATTTAAAACAATTTGCAAAACTGTTTATACATGCCTAATATGATCTTGGATTATGAAAAGTCTAGCCTGATCAAGGTTTTCTCTTTATTTTATATTGAAAAAAATTATTGTATACTTTTAATTATATAATTGTATAATTATATTTTTAATACAAAGAAAATTGTGTTGGATTTAAATTTAACATATTATTGAACATCATTTTGTTATGATTCCAGAGGCCTTGAGACAATAGATTTGCAATATTTCAAATCTTTAAAAGTTTCCAACTTAGAGTGTAAATTGGAAAATGTTCATCAGAATTTCGAAGTGTATTAATTGAAGAACTAGATGTGAGTCCTGCTGAACTCCATTGCACCATCACTAGTTATGTAGCTGTTCTTGTTTTTTTCTCCCTCTCTCATGCAAACTTGTCAAATCAAAGTGATCACGGAGTGGAAAACCCCTTTCCTGCTTTGCCACATTGATTTTACGCCTCTGATATTTCAATGAAGACTTTTGCACTGTGTTAAGAAACAACATAAGCTCCAGATATTTCTGTCAATTATGATAATTGATTTGCTTTGTTTGACTTGTAATTCACTATTCTTTCCTTTAAAATTCTTGAAATTGGCAATGCCTAGACAGACCTTGACATCAATTCCTTAAACGACAAAGTACTTCAAGTTGGATTACAGAAAAAAAAGAAAAAGAAACCTACAGAATCCCCTCAAAGATGAAGGGAAACCAGCTTTTCAAGAATGGACATGCGGAGAAGCAGCCAGCTCATCTGGTCCATGTGCCTTTGCCTCATAAAGCCCCAAACCAGGGCAACCAAGTATATCTCCTAGAAAAACCAGGGCCTTGTCAAGAGATTGATGACTGCCTGTGTCTGCTCAAAACAATCCAAATCAAACACCCCTTTCTCACCATCACTCAATAAACCTCACTCTCCTGTCTAATGAGTTGTCCAAATACACACCAATAAAGGAAGTATGTCTGAGCTTACACTTCCAAGTCCCTTAAGTTCAAGAGCTCCTAGCTTCTTCCTTCCCCTAAGAAAATAATAAAACATAACCACCCACCTTTCATTACAGGTTTGTAAAAGTGCTTTGTGCTTGATCACTGTATGTTTTAATGAAATCAGAAGTTTAACACAAAGGTATGAATTCATTCACTTAGCTATCAGGACTTCACTGTGGGGGCACATATCACTCCTTACCTTTTGGACTTGCAGACAAATTATTGCATTTGATATTTCAAAACAAGAAAACTATGAACCAAAAATACCTCTATCTACCAGAAAATACTGCATAATCAAGATAAATATTAGTTCATATAATTTGACATTTGGAGATGTCTTTTGAACTTGGGTCTTTTACAATCAATATTTCCAAAAATAGAGTTTAGTTTTTAAACATGGAATATGCAAAACTATTTTTATTAGCAAATACAAACATTTCAGAAACACATGAAAAGTAGCACACATACATTTTTATTCTAATATTCCTACTAGTCTGTCCCTCACGTATAATTAGATACTCGATGTTTTAGTAAATTTTTGATATATTCACTTGCATGAATTATTTTGCACATGTTATTATTACAAATTATTCATTTTGAAGGAGAGAGAAAGAATATGAATGGGTGCACCAGGGCATCTAGCTATTGCCAACAAAGTCCAGATGCATGAGCCGTGTTGTACATCTGGCTTTACATTGGTATTGAGGAATCGAACCTGGGTTGTTAGGATTTGCCGACAAGCTCCTTTACTGCTGGGCTCTCTCTCCAGCCCATAGGTAATTATTTGTAAAGTATGAGTTGGTATACACTTTCCACATAGTTCTGCAACATTCCTTTTTATATGAAACATATATTCAGCATCTGTCCATGTTATTAAAACTTCAGAATATGCCACGGGAAAGATGTCCATAAATCTTTTGGACAATTTTTTGGCACTCCAGCAACTCAAGGCCATCAGAAACACATCTGCAGTCAAAAGTAAGTAAGTAAGTAAATATCAATGACATGTTAACTGTGCTAGCTGCAGCCAACGAGGATATGCCCAAGAGTCTCTGCAACTGAACTTTTAATGTTAATTTTCTATAGTGATGTTTGAAAATTAAAAACAAGTAACTATCCTCCAAATATTAAAATATTCTTTTTAGTTTAATCCAAATTTTATCTGTTGAAACAATCTTACAAGATTATATCTTTAGAAAAATGATAGTCACACATATGTATATAGCTAAATTAATTTTATTATTAAATCTTCTTTATCAGTATTTTGTCTCCTTGGTGATTATTTCATTTTTACATTTTTTTACTGTGTCTTCCTTATTTAATTTATTAGTGTGTTATTGTTAGGCTCTGTCTTACATAGCCTACATAAAGCTGATAAATGAACAAAAATATTTCTAATTGATTTTGTGTCATTGAGATACACACACATATATAATGTTAAATTCTATCTTTATTTCAAGAAATATTTCTCTTTTATCTAGTATACTTAAAACTTTTTATGTTCAAATTTTCAACTCATGTGTTGCTTGTGAACCTGGACTTGCTTTTACAACTTTGCCAACTTTAAGAGCTGAATAGATGATAAATAGTGAAAACTAAGTCTTCTCCTTAATAGTAGCACTTTAATTATTTATTTTTAAGCTTTTATTGTTTTTTCTAAGACTGCAATTAAAATAGTGAATTATGGTATTGATGCTAAATTAATTAGGAATACTTTTAATTTTTATATTTATTTATTAGGCAGATTTTTAAATTTTAAATTAATATTGTTTTAAATGCTACATAATATTAAAAGTATACATATTAGTGGGGTACTAAGTGTTTCTTTGATACATGTATATATTGTTTAGTGTTTAAACCAGGTTAAACATATTTGTCTCCTCTAACACATCTCATTACTTTGTTTTAAAACCATTTAAAATAATGTCTTCTAACACTTTGAGATATACAGTAGAAAAGTGTTTTTTTTATAAGCTCCCTATTATAAAATAATCTATAGTAACATGTTTTTTCTTGTGTTAAGAAATTTCTTTATGAACTAGCTACTTGTTTTACTTGTATCAGTTATGAACATTCTAGGTTTGCTAGAACCACATAGTCAAGGTGGCTGCAAACTTGGTTCATGGTAAGAGCCTCCTTCTGGACTTGTGTGATGGGCATGTTTCTGCTGTAAACTTATGTGTCCCAAAGGCTTGGTGCATGTCTCTGTGAAGAGAAAGATTAAGCAAATTTTATGGTGTCATTTATTTTCATTTCTCATTTTTTTCTTTTTTGGCATGTGTATGGGTGTGATTTGTGTGTGTACACGTTCCTCTGAATGTGGGTATGTGTAAGTGAAGCCAAGGCCTGATGATGTGGGGTATCTTCCTGTGTTCCTCAGTCACTCTCAACCTCTTTTTTATGAGATATGGTCTCTCTGTGAACCACAACTACATTGATTTGGCCAAACGATTAGCCAGAAAGCCTCAGGGAGCAGCTCTCTCCTCTTCTCAGCAGCTGAGATTAGAGGGCTATGCCACTACACCCAACACTTTATGTGAATTCTGGAGATCTTAACTGGTCCATATGCTTTTCTGACAAGCACTTTACCCACTGAGAAATTTCCTCAGCTCTGATGGTGTCTTTTCTTAAAAGGGCACCAATGTTATTTTCTCATATGAGCCACCATATCATGACCTCAATGAAACTTCCTTGCTGTCCAAAGTCTCCATCTCCAAAGGCTACATGTTTCCAGTTAGGGCTCCAACATCTAAATGTGGAATATAGTGGAAGAAGGTACAATTCAGCTTATAAAATGAGGCTAGAGGAATTTCAAACCATTTTTACAGCTATTAATACTTTTCAAAATTTGCAGTTCAAATATTTTGCCTTTTTTTCTCTCTTTGGTTTTAATAACATATAAGACCTACTCTTCTATTGAGAATATTAATACATTTCTATTTATATTGGGGACTTTCCCATAATACTCATCACATAGGTTATTTTTTTTCCACTTTAAAAAAGGACTATGTGATGCTGGATCCCTATCACCTATGTAAAATGTGGTATGATGACACCTGCCTATACTCTCAGCTCAAGGAGGCATTCATTGTAAGATCTCTGAGACATGGTGGCTAACTTGTTTAGCAAAATCAGTGACTTGTGGGCTCAGTAAGAGACTCAGAAAAAATGAAGTGGAGCTTATTTTTATTTAGTTTTTAATGTCAATTTTATAATAATTGTTATGATTGATGAGAATTATGGAACTTTGTATATAAGAATATATATGATTGTATGCAGACACTTTAAAGCCAAATTATGTTTTTTATATCTACTTTATCTTTTTAATTCATATGATTTTCAAGTGTTAATCATTTTTATACAGCTGCAATATTTATATAAACTGACACTTGTGAGTTTTACTCATAATAACATAGAAAAAGAACATTCCACCTCCATATGTGTCTATAATATATCTTCTGAATTTATAGTATGTTTTCTTTTTTTTTTAACCATTCACAGGCAAAACACACATGAGTAAATAAAAGCTGAAAATGAATAAAATTTTTGTCAAGAAAAAAACAAATTTTAATAGACCTTTAAATACTAGTTTTAGTATCATATTTTAAAATTGATAATTTTAATGGCTTTATGCTAAAAAGTCACAGACATGTAATTTCAAAAGCAAACAGCTCTAATATTTTTTTTCAACCTTTCTGGCATCATGCTGGCTTCCATACTGAAATTTCCATGTTTCCTTGTCCATTCTGCTTCAGTGGCTTGATCAGATAGATGCACATAGTGTATCTGGCTCTCTGCCATTCCACTGACATTAGAAATACTTCATAGAGATGGGATGGGATGTGTTGCGATTGTGTGGGTTTTTTCTTCCACGAACTGCTACAAATGCACAGTTTATGCATTCCAAATAACAGAGACCTAGTTTAAAACATTCACCCCGAAAAGGTGACTTCCAAAGGCCACTGCAATCTCTTCATGCAGTCCAGAGGAGGAAATTCACAGAGATCAAACTTGCAGAAGGCAAACACAATAGGACACTGACAAGGAAACATTAAGGTGGTCCCCCACTGAGACCAGGTAGAGAGGATGCTTTGAGTTTTCACAGTCAACTTATGTTGACTTTGCTCAGAATGGGCATTTTTATTTCATGAACCTTCTGATGGGAATTTTCTTTCTCATTTTACCCATTGAAATTAACAAGAAACCTTGCTGTGCTATGCCCGAGGCCTGTTGTATATATCTATGCTCACTGGAGCTAAACCTGCAATGCTTTTATTTTATTTTTAATTTATAATGCTTGAGGATGTTACTGTTTATCACTCTCTTTTCATGGTTTTTAAGGCATTTGTGAGCGTCTCACTCAATAATAGTCTTTTCGGGAAGATGGTGCCTCATCTCCCTCAGTTACAGGTTTTGTGGGGGGAAGAGGTTCTGTATTGATTGGCTTACTTTATGTTCAGTTAGATGCAATTTTCCCACAGCTTGACTTGGGAAACCAAAATAATTTTTTCAAAGGAAGTTAAAATATGTTGGAAATACCCCATGTTTATCCCTTTAGTAACTATGTGGCATGTTAGAAGCCACTGTAGAGTCACACATAAGTATCCACCTGATCCTTTGCAGGAAGGTGCCTTGACTAGGTCACTTAACCTGCTTTATTGTCTCAGTATATACAATCATTCCATGGCTCAACTATTTGGATTGTTCCACACTTTCCTGTGGCTGACATTTCACTTTAACTTCTCTTACCAATGTGGTTTCTTTTGTTCATCTATCCCCTTCTCCTACCTACTGTGAGCCAGTACTGATACTTCCCCTCCTCCTCAAACTCTTCCTGTACCTCACTCGCATGTATGTTGATGGGATCAAACCCAAGGCTCATCTCATCTATGTATTGAGCAATTCTAGTTGTAAATCTTGGCTCCTTTGACTCAAATAAGGTTTTGTGGTCTAGCTCAGCTCATCATTTTAGGCTATTTTACTGCCTTGTCATTTAAGCAATCATTTCCATTCTGCAGACACCAGAATGCTGGAATCTTGAAGGACAGTTTACTTTCAAAAATATGGATATCTAATGTAACTCACAAATTTCAATTCATTACCTACTGGTACAAAATTCTTATTATTTTCTAATTAGTGAAAATGGGAGATAAAATTATTGCTTATTGTAATTTGGCACAGAAAAATATTCAGAAAATTAAATACATGTAGTAAGTGGTACAGAATTATATTGAAAGTAAACATTATGATCTTTTGAAAATATATGTTAACTAGCCTCAAGGTTCATCAATTGCAATCAGCTATATTTCAAAATTCAGACTTAGAGTGAATTCTCATACTACCTTGCCTATGTTGTCTTCTATTTTATTATTTTTCCCTAGATTTTTAGACATGTACTTTTAAAACCAAAATAATTTTTTCAAAGGAAGTTAAAATATGTTGGAAATGTCCCACGCTTATCCCTTTAGTAACTGTGTGGCATGTTAGAAGCCATTGTAGAGTCACACATACGTATACATAAAACCTAGAGATGAGGCTATCCTGAAACATGTCGTAGACTTGAGTAACTGAAAAACAGGTGAGGAGAACTAAGACTGACTAGGAATTGAAAGAAGATATAAAGAAATGGACAAGGTGAAACTGGCAAGCTATGTAAGAAGAGTTCAATGTACTCTAAGTAGAGGACTTCCTCCACAAGCAAGTAAAAAGCATACACCCTCTGTTGCTCTTTTCTGGACTCCAGTTTTCTCTGGCAGGTTGTAGGCAACTGGTCAACCCAAAAGCCATTAAGTGGCATGTCATAGATATTATTTTTTAAATTTTTTTGTTATTTTTATTTATTTATTTGAAAGCAACAGACAGAGAGAGAAAGAGGCAGATAGAGAGAAGGAGAGAGAATGGGCGCGCCGGGGCCTCCAGCCACTGCAAACGAACTCCATACGTGTGCGCCCCCTTGTGCATCTGGCTAACGTGGGTCCTGGGGAGTCGAGCCTCGAACAGGGGTCCTTAGGCTTCACAGGCAAGCACTTAACTGCTAAGCCATCTCTCCAGCCCATACATACATACATACATATATATATGTATATATATATGTGTGTGTGTGTGTGTGTGTGTGTGTGTGTGTATTTCATGAAACTATATATAACTTCAAGAATTTATTCCTTTCTTAGTGTCATATGGTACCCTTTAGATATTTCACACTTTTGTTATCTGAAAGATACCAGTAAACATGAAATAAATATTTCCTTTGCAACACCCATAGTTTGTCTTAACCCTGTAATATTTATAGGACTACTACCAGTATTAACTGTGTATTTCTCCATACTGTCTAAGTTGAGGATACATGTTGAATACAAATTATAGTGTGAACGTTAGAGACAGCTTCAACCATCAACTCTGAGAATGAAGTGACTGGTAGAGAGACACAGGCCTTTTCCTGGAAGTGGAGGCAAAACATCATTTAAACTACTGCCATCTAAAACTGCCTCACCAGCTCCCAGGAAAGACATCTAGCATGTTACTGGTTTCTGCTTGTTTGTTTGGAGATCAAGGTTCTCTCACTATAAAATGCCTTTCAGGCTGGAGAGATGGCTTCGTGGTTAAGGCACTTGCCTGCGAAGTCTAAACTCCTGTTCAAATACTCCAGATCCCACAAATAGGTAGATGCAAGCAACACAGGCGTGCAATGCCATGCCTGCCGAAAAGGCAGTGCACACTTCTGGCATTCATTCACAGTGGCTGAAAGGCCCTGATGTGCCCATTCTCTCTCTGTCTGTCTCTCTCCTTCTTTCTCTCTCTCTCTCTCAAAAAAATGCCTTTCCTCCGATTCAGGGATGCATGGCAGCCACTGGAAGATTTTCATCAAAACTGGAATAGTGGAGTTCATCAGAAACAAAGAAATCCTATTGGGCAGACACGGCAGGGAAAACATTAGCTCAATTAACTTATTTTTATCTTTGATTGAGATTCTGATGTCTCGTGTGTGTGTGTGGGGGGGGGTATATGTGTGTATGGTGTATGCATCAGTGGCTTAACTCCTATTAATCAGCCAGTAATTGTGTCACCTGAGAGGTGACAGAGCTGCTGGCACATCACAGTAGACACCGGGACTATGTCACTGCAAAGGCTAATTTCACAGTGCAGAGGCCTATTGAGTTATACAAAAGCCCAAAGTCAGAATCTGGACAATTTCAGAATTTCCAGAACTAAACACTGAGTTACTTGGAAATGATTTATTCCAGGAAGAAACTTGGACTGTTATCACTAAATCCTGACAAAGCAGACCACTGTGCTGTAGATTATAAGGCAGGTCTTGGCAAAGTGAGCTAATAGGCTCCAAGTCTGTAAATGACTATATTTTCAGAGCATACACATGTTTATAGCAACCTCACAACCAAGGAACTAACACATGAGCCAGAGAAAATTTGCAATTCCTGTGGACAATAGGACTGTGTGGAGAATGACTTGGACAACTCTTTTAGATCAAAAAAGGTTAAACACATGCTTTGCTACTTCATGTGATTTCCTTATGATTTGCCCAAGTGCTAGACCATCACATTTCCATCCTCATGTCATGTTCACCTTGGTTACAGCTTCTTATTACTAAGAGTCATGTTCCCAAGTCCCCCAATCAGACCCAAAAGTGTGGTTATTCCTCCTAACTTTTGCTGCTGGTTTCTAATATTTGTGTGTAGTAATAGAAGCTCAAGACCTCTAAGTACTCTTTGATTTATCTCTCTCCTTTCCCCCTTTACCAGTGATTCACCTGACTGTCACTTTCATCTCCCTACCGCCTGACACCTCCTGTTCCTCTCATACATTACCCTGGCCCCAGTTAGCAGTCTTATTACTGCTTACCTGAACTACCTCTATAACTCTTCTCACTGCCTCCAGTCTTGCTTCTAATCTACTCCTTCCGCATGCGGCTGCCAAATTAATCTTCCTAAAGCTCAGCTTTGATGATGTCACCTCTGTTCAATAACCTTCAAATCCCTCTTCTTTGCCTACGAAATAAAGTTCAAACTTCCTAGCCTTTGACTTTATTATCTAGGCTTATTTTTATGGGTTTAGCATTAATAATTTTCTCTATTTGAAACTCTAGCCATACCTAGCAATTCTCAACATTCTGCAACTAAAAGTGGAAGTTTCCACCTGCTTATGAATGTAGGATGTGAGTGTGTGTGTGTGTGTGTGTGTGTGTGTGTGTGCATGCACATGTGAGTGTGGAGACTAGAGGTTAATGTTGGGAATTTCTCTGGTCACTGTCCACCTCGTTTACTGAGCCACAGCCTCTCATTTGAATGCAGAGCTTATCAATTTGCTTACTATAGCCTGTCAGCTTGTAGCTGGGATCTTCCATTTCCAGTTCCTGAGTTCTGGAGTTACAGTGAGTTGCCATTCCTGTCTGGCCTTTATGTACACCTTTCAGCATTTATGTGGGCTCAAGGGATTCTGAACTCAGGACCACAAGTTTGTGCAGCAATGCATTTATCCACTGCACCATTTCCTCTGCCTCTCCCCTTTTAAAACGATTGTTCCTTACTACCTGGGGTGTTTCTAATGCCATTTATTAACATCTTCCTTGGTTTTTCAATGATAGCTTTTGCTTCCACTAAAAGAACTCAACATGAGTGTTCTACCCTTAATCCTGAGGGTTCCAAGATTCTTATTTGCCTTATGAAAAGATTGGAAAAGATGTCCACAAAAGGTGAAGTAGTAAGAAACATTAAGAGCAAAGCACTGGAGCACTGTCAAGAGGGTCAGTGGGCTACTGTCTCAATGGAAGAGTACTCAAGGTCCCTGGTTACTGCCCAGGGCTTCTTTATAAGGACTCCCTAAGAATGAGGGCCCTGTTCTAAGGGTAATCATTTGGCTGGTGGTATGGTTGTAATGACATTGCCCATGTACCCAAAACCAGTCCAGGCTGGAATCCCAGATGTATCTCCATATTTGAATAGAAATTGATTGTAAATAATGGTCATTAGAGAAGGGAAAATCCATTTCATTGCTTGGGTGATTCTTGCTGCAGTCTGGTGTAAGGGACTATCCCAGATACCAAATAGTTTACCAGGTGCATTGTGTAGAAAATGGTGTCATGGTTGCACACACCTTACATATTTTCCTATGTTCACCTGCCTCAATGAGTACCTGTAGATTATGATGAGGAGCAAAATGTGAAAAGACAGGGTAGATGATAGAGCAGTAAAGGCCAGAAGTCACAAACAAGGATGCTTGAGAAGTCAGGATATTAAATTTGAAACTGATCTACAACATTGTGAAATTATATTCAACTAGGTAGGATGAGAAAATACATTGTACCTACTCTGTTAGTGTATGTTCAAAGCAGGTGAATGTAGGACTCTACCTATTGTCTTGCTCTAGTCACAGGAATGTCTGGAGCATGCCTTTCTTATGCATAAAATGTAATGCTTGACAGCACTGTCCTCTGGTAGATTTTTATGAGTGTACCGTAGAAAGCAGAATGCTTTTGTTTCTCAGAAATTCAAGAGAATTTGTTTTTCATCTCTCTTGTGATGCTGATCACAGCCCTTCTAGTAGAATACACTTTGTAAGTACAGGTGTCTATACCACAATCATTTTGAAAGAAGCCTGTATAATGTTATATACATCCTGCATTAACTGAATAATATTAAGTGTTTTTTGTTTTGTTGTTTTGTTTTCTGGCTAAATATCAAAAACTCACATCATGCTTTATGAGAGAGACATAGACTTATGGAACCCAAAAGCTGTGAGAACATATAGAAACTAGGATACAGAATAAAGAAAAATAAATGTTTTATCCAGAGTACATGACTCTTTTTATTTTTATTTTATTTTTTAATTTATTAACTTTATTTTTTACTAATTAGTTTTGTACTTAGTGAATACAGTCAAGTTGGTACCATTGTTAGGCTCATCCATGTACTACTCACTTCCCCTGGCCCCTGCTTATTGAGGCATATGGGTCATGCATTGTGGAATTAGCCCACATTTATGGGTAGGAGAAATGTTATTGCATATCATAACCCAGCATGTGGCTCTGACATTCTTTCTGCCCCCTCTTTCACAAAATTTCCCTGAGCCATGTTGGGTTCATTTTTGGTCTGCTTCCGTGATGAGGTGATGGGGGCCTCTGGGTTTCTGGATATCTGATATGGTAGGAGTTGATTGTTCTCTGTGTCGATCTCCTTCACATTTGTGCTGGTATCAGGTTCACCAAGAGAACAGCGCCCTTGCTTGTTTCGCCAATTGTTCTTAGTTTCAGCGGGGCACTTTTGAGGTATGATGGGGTGGTTCTCTCCTTAGGATCTGTATCTATCTGAAAAAGAGAAGCAGATTCTCCAACTGAGAGTAAGTTAGCACCAGATAAATGGGATAATCCTTATTTTTTTATATGTGTAGGCCCGCTTGTAGCCCATGATTGGTGGTAGCTTGATAATGGAGAGCGGGCTCATGTTTGGATATGGTTCTGACTTGTTTCCCAGATCCAGTTATGGGTCCTGTACCATTGAGGGGATCCGTTAGCCAAATCAAGAGCAGTTGGTTTCCCACCATGGCTGTGCACCACTATTGCACTTGTGTGAGCATCACAACAGGTTATTTGCTGCTAAGTAGGTTAGACCATGAGTTGCTTGGACAGATATTGGTCATTTTCCCCCAGTCACCCATGTAGCACCTTCTGACACTAGATGCACTGACTGTCTGGAGACTGACTCTCTTCCAGCTTCCAGCCATCGCATTCTATTTTATGTGTCAATCACATATGGTGTCTTCAGCAGTCGGGTCTTACCACTAACCTTTGGTGGGTCATCAAGTACTCAGACAGAAATATGTCTTTCTTTTAGGAAACCTTGGAGGTCTCTCTGATCAAAAGCTCATTGTGGATGAAAGCCACATGCTGGTACTGTGAGTTACAGGTCAGTGCCAACTAAGAAAAGGAAGAAAAACATAACTAATGTAAGAGAGTTAGAGAGAAGAGAGACTGAAAGAGAGAGGGAGATAAGCTGTAGAAGATTAAGGTTAGTCTTGATCCTACCCTCTCCAGTGTCTTGTGGCTCAGGTGTTCTCTCTAAGAGCCTGGTGAAGATTCAATCATTTGGTCTGCCTTTTAGGATGTAGAATTTTATGGTACCATTGCCATTTGGGTCTAGATTTGTGTCTCCCACCCCGCTCTCTTGCGCTCCCCTCCCTCCCCTCCCACCCTATTGTTTAGTCCTTGAGATGCATGACTCTTAACAGTAAACATGGAGATAAAAGAAAACACTGTCATACCCAGCAGTAAGATGTAAGGTGTATTAGCACATCATGTTAACTATTTATTAATTAATGTTTTGTATTGCTTTGTCTTTCTGAGACATGGTCTCATGTATCCAGGCTGACATTTAACTTAGGATGCAACTCAGGATGATCTTGAGTTTCTGATATTCCTGCCTCCACCTTTAGAGAGATGGAAAACAAGCATATTAAAATAAAAGATGCTTGGGCTGGAGATCTGGCTTAGCAGTTAAAATTCTTGCCTGTAATGCCAAAGGACCTAGGTTCGATTTCAGTACCTGCATAAATCAGATGCACAGGTGTTGCATGCATCTAGAGATCATTTGCAGTGGCTAGAGGGCCTAGTGTGCCCATTCTCTCTCTATCTTTCTCTCTCTCTCTCTATCTCTCAGTCTCTCTTTTAAACAAATAAATAAATAGAGAAATAAAATATTTTAAAAGACCAGCATTACTATCCTTAGTATCCATAGCAACATTCCATTCCATGAATACTGCAGTCAAGTTGAAAAGTAGAATCGACTCAGGTAGAGATGCTTTTAATAAACACTGAAACTTTCCAAAAGAGCTTAGTTTATTTAAATTCATAATTGTCACACATTGAAAATTTAGCTAGGTGAACTCAGTGTTGACATACAGTTTATCCAGAAGACAGGGGGATTATGTTGCTGTAGTTTCTTTGTGAAGATTCAGCAGTAATAACATTCAGCCCCAATGCATGTTTGCATAAGCCATTGCTGTGAACAAACAATGTCAAGACATCACTAATTTCTTATAATAACAATAATAAGCTACTGGAAAATGGTTTGCAACCCTATAACACATCCCAACGTGTAATTCACAAAGTGCTTCTCTTTGGAGATGGCTCGATCCACATTTATCTTCATCTGTATTGTTTCATGTGCTATAAGATACTTAGCTAATAGGTGGGGGCACGGATACATGATGTATGAAATACTACAAATTTGGAAAAAGAACCTCAGTACTGGTCATATCATACTTTTAAGTCACTTAGTAAAGGAAAGGTGCAGTTGTATTTCTTTTTCTAAGCTTTTACCTAGAGACTATCAGATAAAAGTGTTTAGCAATACCACACATTGCTTGTGGAAAGAAAATCTCAGGCGAAGGACAGTAGGCATTTAGAGGACACGATGTGGCAATCACTTGTAAGAGGGCTGTTTCCTTCTAGCATGTTAATGTTTGTGAAAGCACTTAGTTTCAGAGCTGAATACAAAAACTGTGTTTTACCATTTTACTTCCAATGCTTGTGCTCTGCTAGACTGTCTTCTCGATAATGCTCATCTGTGAAGGAATTGAGGAAATCTACATTTATATCTTATGAGTAAGACTAGAAAGCTAGGTCAAAGATTACTTACCTGATTCAAAACTTTGAAGTCAGTTTTATCTAGAGCTCAATCAGGAGATAGGGTGTCATCACTATATAATATTAATTGCGAAAGAACGGTGCCCGAATGCATCACAAAATAAAAACAGTGAGTTATGTAAGGGTTGCTTACATTTGTGACTTGAAACATTTGAACACCTAGGTTCTAGAGTACAGTGTCTCTAATTTGTGCTTGTTGATTAAACTTTGAACTTGGTGTAGCTTGAAATGAGGTCACTACAATGTTTCGTAGGGTAAAATGACAGTAGAATGCATGCATTTCCTGGGGGGGGAGCAGTGGTCTCGGGGGACTTGAGGGAGCATTGCCATGGACTCCTTTTCTGTTTCTAGCTGGGTGACTACTACCCTGAGGTCCCTGAACTCAGCTTTCTGTCTCAGGTATCAGCCTGTGCACCTGCTGGGAAATGGTTACATGAGCCTCAAGAGGCTCCTGTGCAAATCCGGAGCACCACTAATTGGGTTTCTTCCCGATTAACTTAGACATCTGCTTCCTTTTCACTTGGCTGATGTCCACCTAGGCCCAGAGAAGAAAGGACTGTTACCTTCCCGGTGCTGCAATTAAAAGGATAGACACCTTGGTTTGTCATAGGCTATTACAGAAGAATTCAACACTGACTTTGGCCTCACTGTCACTGTTCAGATGTCAGGGTACCATAACACTTCTCCATAAGACATACTGAAGTTTTAGTTCAGGTGAAAGGTGAAACAGCACTCCACCTCAGCATCTCATACTTCATGATTTCCTCTTTTTATCTCTTCCCTTCCCTTCTCTTCCCTTTCCCCTTCCTCTTCTTCTTCCCCTTGTCTTCTCTTTCCTCTCCTCTCCTCTCCTCTCCTCTCCTCTCCTCTCCTCTCCTCTCCTCTCCTCTCCTCTCCTCTCCTCTCCTCTATCTTTTCTTTCCATTTCTCTTTGGTTTAAGACAGGGTTTAGAAAGCCCTGATTGAGCTGGAACTCACTATGTAGCCAAGGATAGCTTCAGACTTGCAGTGACCCTCCTGTCTCAGCCTTCTGAATACTGGGATTACAGATACTCTGTAGATACAGTACAGCTCTCAGTTTCAAAATTCTGATCGTTCCACTTTTAATTAGGTAATAATTATATGTGGTGTACTTTCACTTGCAATCTGACTCAATATAGACAAAAGTTTAAAAGTCATAAATGGAACCCAGGACATATAATTTTAGCTGTGCCTAGCCATGCATCTGACTGAATATCTCTCTTATATTGATTAGATGCTTTACTTTTTACATAGTAATAGTAATAACCATTTATTTCATGGGATTTTTATGATGCTTAAATGAGTTACCAGACTTAAAATTCTTAGACAAATAATTGATATAGAAAATGCTAAATAAGTGCTTTTTAAAGTATTTTTATTTATTTATTTTTAAGCAGAGAGAGATAGAATAGAGACAGACAGGGCTACCTGCTGCTGAAAACAGAGTCCACATATATGTGCCACTTTGTGCATCTGGCTTTAAGTGAGTATTGGGGAATTGAACTCAGATAGGTAGGCTGCAGGGAAGCACCTTAACCACTTAGCAATGTCTCTAAACCTAAATAACCCTTTTTAGAAGCATTATTTTGTTCCACTCCTTCCTATTGCTTTACCTAGTAACCTCTCATATGAGATAGTTCAGGAGGTAACATGATAGCCAGGAAAGCATGAGGACCTGGGATCAATCTCTGAACCCTGTGGACAATGCCTGGTGTGTTGGTGCTTGCCTGTAATTCCAGTGCTGGGGAAGTGGACACACTAGTTTCCTAGGGCTTGCCAACTGGCCGGACTAGCCTAATTGGTGAATTCCACAATACTGAGAGACCCTGTATCAAAAAGAGTATGATGACATTGTGGAAGATGAAGCCCAAGGTTGTCTTCTAGCCTCCACATACATTTCCATATATACATATGAACTTTCACACATGTATGAACACAAACATATACATTCATACATATCACACACATGCAAACATATTTTGATTATATTTAACTTTGTAAGGTTATAATTTTATTGTAATATGCTTCCACTTTTTGAGAAAGGATCTTGTTATGTACCTCTGGCTGGCATCCAATTTTCAATCCTCTTGTCTTTGCCTCCTGTGGTTATGGAAGTGGGATACTACTCCCAATAATTTAATGTGTTTTCCAAAGTAATATTTTTAAGACATAGATAATTTTCAGTTGAATATCGGTGCTATAAATTATTTAACTATTTTCTGCTTCATGGATTGCTAAGTTATTTTCTGTACATTGTTGCAACCAATAATGAGTCAACATTATTCTTTGTAGATAAACTATTCTCATAGTGGAATTATTTATAGAAATGGAATTTCTAAAGTATGCAAATAGTAAATTTTAAGAACATTTCATTTTCTATTATAATGGCACTTTATATTGTCATTGATAGTATTTAATCATGTAAATCTAAGTGAAACGTAAACAGTCCTGTTAGATTGTTGTTCAATTGCTTTATTTTCTTAGCAAATAGAGGCAACTTGTTTCGTAAGGCTGTACCAATACCAAAGGCAGTGTTCTTCAAAGAAATTAGCGTGATAAACATGGTGGTCAGTGCAATGTCTACGACTTAAGGATAATGTCTTCAAATATTGACAATTTGTTTAGCAAGTGCCTTCAAAACTTAAAATGTTCTTATGTCCTAATTCTATTGCACTTACTACACTGTAATCTAGAGCATTATGCTACTCTTGCCCTTGATTGCAAACAAACTTGACAATTGTAGTAAACAAAACTATAAGCTCAAGACAGGCATAGTGGTTTATCCCTGTAATTCCAGTATTTGGGAGGGTAAGGCAAAGACAATGTGATGAGTTTAAGGCTGGCGTGTACTGTATGAGTGAGTACCAGGCAGTCTGGGCTACAAATAGAGAGCCTGTCTTTCTTTTTTAGTTTTTCTGAGGTAGGGTCTCGCTGTGGCTCAAACTGACCTGGAATTCATTATGTAGTCTCAGGTTGGCCTTGATCTCATGGCAATCCTCGCACCTCTGCCTCCCAAGTACTGGGATTAAAGGTGTGCGGCCACCACTCCGGGCTTAAGAGAGCCTGCCTTGAAGAACAAAACAAAACATATAAGTTTAGTAAAATTTGAATTTTACATGAATCGAATTAAGATTTTCAGTATAGGTATATATCTTATGTCATGGTTTGAAAGTAAATTGTCCTTCTTAACCTCATGAATTTGTGATTAAGCCTTATAATTAATCCCCAGCTGGTGGCACATTTGAGAGGAGCTTGGAGGGAGGAGGTATGCTGTTGAGGTGGACCTTGGGGTATGAGAGTACAGCCTGGTTTGCCAATGTTCCCTAGCTTAGTTTCTCTAACCTCTCCCTGATGATGTCATTGCCAGTTATTAGTTATCTGCTCTTGACAGTGATAAAACTTCCCTTCAAAACTGTAAACCAGAAATAAACCCTCTCCTCCCATAAACTTGTGGCTGGCTGTTTTGTCCTAGGCAGGAGTGTGTAGCTACCACACTTTACAAAATATAAGACAAATTAACACTGAAAATTTTCTTCATTTATTGAAACTTGAATGGAACTAGAAGTCCTATTACAATGGCAGCAGCAATCCAGTTCTAAGACTAGAACTCTCTTAAGCCTCCTACACCGCGGCATCATTTTGTTGATTCTAACTTCCTCAACAGAGGAGACCTCCTCCCCAGTAGCAACCTGCACTGGATACTTCAGACAGTGACAGGAGCGGGATTAATGATAGCATCCGGGAGAAGACAGCACTCCTTGAGAAAGAAAGGCTTCCTGGCTTCAGTCCTTCCACAGAAGCTTCATGTTTCAGTAAACTGTGCTTTTTGAACAAGGGAAATTACCCAGAGACTAGTACAGCATCATTAAGTAGCTTAATGTTTGAAGACTTTTTCACCCTTTACAGTTGCAAAATAAACAGAAACATGCAAAGAGGTAAAGCAAAAGGAATTGTACCTCCCTGGACTGCCCCACTGCTCAGTTCATTATACCAGAGATGTGGGCCACAGCATGGGCATGCCCTTTCCTTTGTCCATCTTGACCTCTTGTTGGGTGTAATTATTGAAAGAAGTTAGAATCATAGCTGTAAAAAGTCTTTGCCAGTGACAAGTTCCAGAGTGTTCTAAAAAGTAGAGGCCGAACTGTGTACAGAAGACCCAGGGAACAAAGTCAGGCAAGAATCAAAGTGTGGCATTATGTGTCTGGGCAGTGGGTGGAGCGTGTGGGTGGTAAGAGAGGCTTTACTTGCACATGACCTGACTTTAGGGTATGGATGGCCTTTAAGTTTCTGAAGATGCTTAAGCACAAAAGGAAGAAAGACTCTATTCACCTATCACCCTGAGAAACGACTTGGCAGATGAAAACAGGTGTTTTACTCAAAGAAACATGAGGGGAAGCCTAGAGTCACTCAGAGTTTCATTACTTCCTCATAAAAGTCTCCAGTCAAGGACATTCCTAGACCTTTATATATTTTATGCAACAGCCACCAAAAAAAAAAAAAAACAAAGAAACTTTTGCATTGCTTCTTTCTCTTCTTTGATATTTATAGTTGACATGAAGTTTAACAATTATAAACATCCTATACACTATTGAGCCTAGATTTAAAAAATACACATTTTTATCAACAAAATACTTGAGTCCTTTATACTGTGGTTAAGGAATTTTTGTATTATTTTAATTTCTTTTTATTTTTACTGACAACTTCTATGATTGTAAACAGTATCCCATGGTAATTCCCTCCTTCCCCCCACTTTCCTCTTTGAAACTCCACTCTCCATCATATCCCCTCCCCTTCTCAATGAGTCTCTCTTTATTTTGATGTCATGATCTTTTCCTCCTGTTATGATGGTCTTGTGTAGGTAGTGTCAGGCACTGTGAGACCATGGGTATCCAGGCTATTTTGTATCTGGAGGAGCACATTGTAAGGAGTCCTACCCTTCCTTTGGCCCTTTTTTCTTTCTTCCAACTCTTCCACAATGTACCCTGAGTCTTGAAAGGTTTGATTGAGATATTTCAGTGCTGAGCACTCCTCTGTGACTTCTCAGCACTGTGGTGCCTTCTGAGTCATCCCAAAGTCACTACTATCTGAAAAGAGAAGCTTCTCTAACCAAAAGTGAGAGTAGAATTACTATATGGATACGAACACTAAGAAAAATGCTTATTGGGCAGTTTGGTGAGCATAGTATAAACATTTAAATAATATCCTCAGCTAGGCAAAGATAAGAAACATTATTCCACGTACTGTCCTCTGAATTTTAAGAGTGGAAACCTTGGCTGGAGAGATAGCTTAATGGTTAAGGCACTTGCCTACTGTGCCTAAGGTCCCAGGTTCAATTCCCCAGTACCTACATAAGCCACATGCACTAGGTGGTACATGCATCTGGACTTTGTTTACAGTGGCCAGAGAGCCTGGCATGCCCATTCTCTTTCTCTCTATCTGTCTCTCTCTTAACTAACTAAATAAATAGATAAATACCATATTTTTTAAGACTGAAAACCTAATACAAAGTTCAAAAAAAAGAAAAATAATATATTGGAAATCTATATTGCTACTAATATTTTAATTCTAAATATTTTACTTCTAAATAATTGCTACTAGTATGCTCATGTTATATAGTTTAAAATAACATTTTGTTCCAAAACTATAGTCATATTTCCTGGAAGTCAAGAATGGGCTAGAGACAATATAAATAGGTGCAATTGAAAGAAACTGTTCAATTTTCTTATTAACAAGCCAAATATTTAAGTAGAAACAAATTCATTAAGATTTTGAATTACCTAAAACTAATTTTAAAAATATACTGTGAAAGAAAAGAATAGAAGGGATCAAAAGAAAGATGTCTAAAGTCTCATAGGACATTCCCAAAGTTTATTCTTAAGTTGGATCCAAAAAAAAAAAAAAAAATCACAATGCTCTTCTCAGTATGTAGGATGAGTAATTTATATTCTCTAAGATCAAAAATAATACTAAAACTTTAAGCAAAGAAAAAATAAAACCATATGTATATATTAAAATACTTTCTGCAAACACTAGTAAAATCAGAATTTAAAAATTAGTCTTGTGTCCTTTAACATATCCCTTTTGGATGTCATACACATTCAAGCAACTGCCAAAACTTTATGGAATGAGGAATGGTCAGCCATGAAAAAATACTAAATGTACAACAATTGATTTCCTTTCAAGTGTGCGAATTTATTGGAAAACATGACAGGGAAGCATTATTTATGCTCTGTAGCAACCAAAATATTTCATGTATTATTTTTCTGCTTTTGTGTTTGTGCATGTGTATGTGTGCATATGTGTTTTGTGTGTTTATGAATATGGGTGCCCACATGTCACTGAAGGCCAGAGGACAACTTTAAGATCACTCTGTTCTTTCCACCTCATTTGAGGTGGCGTTTTTCTCTCTCTACATATTGCTCTGCCATTGAGATTTTCCTTCCTCTGTCGTTCTTTGCTGAGCTTGCCCTATGCTTCCAGGAAGCTCTCCTGTCTCTGCCTCCCAATTCACTGTCTCAGTGCTGGTATCACAGAAGCCTACCATGGATTCCAGTGTTTTATGTGGGATGTGAGGAGGGCTAAACTCATGTGCTTGGGCTTGAGGGCATGGCACTGTGTCCAATGAGCCATCTCAACAGTCCTCATATATTATTTAAAAATAACCCTAACAAGAAAATAGCTAAGACCTGTAGGGAGAACTTGATGTAACTTTATTGAGGAAAATAAAATATTTAGGCAAATAGGGAGCAATACCATGTTTCTGAATGCAAAGCCTGAATAATGTAAAGATAGCTTTTTTTCCTAAATTTATATACAGGTTTATAATGGACAACATACTCTTGAATATATGTTACCCCCTTATAGACTTCACTGTTTCTAACCTTTTGATTCTAAATATACTTCTATCAATTGGAATTGTGATAATTTTTCAGTGAACATATCTTAAACAATATTACTAAAATGGTAAATGGTTTACTTTTGGGTGACCTCATACGATTTAGCATTGCCTTTCTCAGATGAACTGAAAATAAGGAGAAATGAAGGAATCACTCGTATTGGGATTTACTAGAAAGAAAAAATATATATTTATTTGACTCTCAGAGGAAAGATCACTCAGAACAAGGCCCTCACCTGTCACTGGGATGCTTTCAGCCTGGGGTGCACTACCTACCAGGGAAGCCCCAGGAACATGGGAACCCATTATAAAAGCACCCAAATTCCATCTCTTGGTATTTTGCGTATAATGACCTGTTTGACCTGAGTATCTGTTTCTGCAGGGGAGGAAGCTTCCTTCTTCCGTCTGTGTTTTCCATCTTGGGCCATGCAAGTAAGACAAATTATAGACTAAGACTAAAAGAGGCTTTTTAAAGAAGGAACTCTTTTAGATCAGTACAGTTCTTATGTCAAATTGGCTTATATTTTGGTGGCATATCTTGATCTCCTTACTTTCCAATAAATATAATATGGAAGAAGTGTTGGATGTTATCCCTATGATTATGTAATTAATATTTTATAACTGAATTATGTTAGCCAAATAAGTACATGTAGTCTTTGGGCCCCAAGTTTCTGACAGTTCATTACATCACACACACATATACACAAAATAAAAACCTAGAGAAATTGTTTTATTTAAATATTTAAAGATTTTCATTGAGGTGAGCCAGAGAGGGAGCTGAGGAAGTCACATGCTGACCATGAAAGCATGAGGAACTGAGTTCTGACCACCAGCATCTACATAAAATCCTGGCACAGCAACTGTGTTTATAACCCTGGCACTGGGGAGGCATAAAAAGGGAAGCCTCAGTGCTTGCTCACCAGCCACTTGCTCTAGGTGAATCAGTCAGCTCTAGTTTCAGTAAGAGACCTTATCTTTAAGAACTATGTGGAGGCTGAAGAGATGGCTCAGCAGGTCCTACAAAGCCTGCCTGTATGAGTGCAGTTCCCCAGTACCCACCTGAAACCAGATGCACAAAATGGCACGTCCTTCTGAAGTTCATCTGCAGTGGCAGTAGGCCATGCCTAACCCACATTCCTTCTCTCTCAAATAAATAAAATAAAACTTTTACCATTGCAAATAAAAGTGAGCAAAACAACTGATGTCTACCCTTGGCTTCCAAGAACACATGTTCATACATAACCATACACATACGTACATCCATTCATATACAAACATGAATGCATATGTGTAGGCATGTAATATGCACATCATCCAAATGCCAAGGTGAAAAACCTATGAAAACTTTTATTAAAGTCCCTATGTAAGACTAATCTAGCAGCTCACATTAGTTTTTTTTAAAGTTGCAATTATCAAATGTATTATGACTCAATTAAGTGAACAGTCAAAAGCATGTACTTAATGAATGAAGTTTTAATGTAATTTGGAAATGTTTACTATGTTGGCAAATAATGCAAACACCAAGAAAAAATGAGAGGAACTACAGGAATATGTACTAATATATACTGTTATACTAAGCATTATATGTGAATATTGGACTCTGCTTTTTGGCTTTTGCCTTTTCCTGGAGGTTTTAGATTCAGAAGTTATTTAATATAGGCAGAAAAATACTCAGTCTTCGTTACATAGTAATCTTGAACTAAGACCTGTGTTTGGTTAGTAAGAAACGTATGCCACAATTCCCTATGAAAGATGACCTTAGCTTGGCATTTGGATCAGGTGGGAACCTAGCTGCTTGGCTGAAAGCCAGTTCTTCTGTTCAGAATCACTGTAACTTTGGCACGTGATCAAATATTTCCTTTCTATTTCTTTCCTTCAGAAATATAGTCATAGCATATTGCTCATACAGGATTTTTAAAGAAATAAGTTCATACAATATTTCTAAAAGGGCTTAACAAATAATAATTAACGGATGTCTTTCCATTCCCTTTAAATAATAATTCAGTAGCTAAGGGAAGATGAACATTTTAGTCTGCTTCCAACTAAATTCTCTCACATTTCAATTTAGATCCTGTAACATGTGTGTGTGCGTGTGTGTGTGTGTGTGTGTGTACACATGCATGCATGCACATGGGAGTCAAATGATGTAGGATATATGAGACATTAGAATCCTAGGGTTTGCCATTCTTCATCTTGTGACATTTATTTGACATTTATTTTCCATTCTTTTTTTCCTTAATATAATAGAATAATAAAACTTTGGAGCTGGGGGGACATTGGACATTATCTTGTCTATGTGGTTTTCCATTTATATTTTATGAGTAGGACTAGTGACATTAACTGTGGAGAATGTTAAACTAAAATCATCAAAAATGGATGCTGTTCATTTTAAAGATTATAAATTCTAATAATTAATTATTCTGTCTCTGGTTCTCATCAATCTCCTGCTTCTCTTCCTCTTCTTCCTCCCTCCCTCCTCCTCAGCCCTCCACACATTTACACAGTGAATATTTATGCATGTGTTTGTTTTTCATCTCTTTAGTGACATGCTCACTTATCAACAGTGTCAAAGCATTTCTTTTCTTGGCTTCTTCCTGAAGGAAATGTTTATTATGAATTTTTAAAATCCACAACCAAAATAGGATTTCATAAAAGAAGTGCTGACAGAAACCTATTTATTCTCTTGAGAATGTAGCACTATGCCTAATAAACATTTAGTAAATTGTTAAGTGCTATATGATGAAATGTTAGCATAAATAAGAGAGTACCTAAATGAGTTTTCACTCTTTTTTTTTCGTCTTAGTGAGCTTCAGAGTCATTTTAATAAATAATATTGAAAGAGTGGGAGAAATGAGTGCAAAATTTGCAGAAAGGCTTAAGTTCATTCCCCACCCCAGCTCCTTCTTCTGCTTAGTACCGTTTTGTTTGTGAGGGCTTGTTTAGCTAGCGAACAACAATAGTAACACAGTGATAACAACAGCAGCAACAATAGGAATGTTGAAAGGTAGTTCCCAAATCAGTCTGAAGTGGATTTTAATAGGTGCTTTGCAAATCTATGGACAGCTTTAACTACTTAAGGAATCTCTTCTTCCATGGTAATAACACTCTATCAGACAGTTAGGAGCCTTTTTATGAGCAGGGTTATTAGAAATAGCTCCCAAGAAAGTTTACAGGAAAAGGAAACTGGAGGATGTCACTTGGCACATTGATGAATTCACTGTAAAATACACCTTAGGTATTTTTTAAAATAAAGTATGGGTACCAATTACAATTAATTAATTGCTCAAAATATTTGCATTTTGTCATTTGAAATTTCATTCTGAAATCCAGTTTGTAAAATTCATACCAGATTTCATTTTTTTTTTGATCTGTAGATTTTTTTTTCTTTCTTTTTCTTTTTTTTTTTTTTATTAGTCAGTTCTGTATTCAGCAAATACAGTCAGTTTGGTACCATTATTAGGCTCATCCGTGACCTACCCCCTCCCCTTGGCCCCTCCTTGTTGAGGTATACGGGTCATGCATTGTGGAGTTAGCCCACAGTTATGGGTAAGCTAAATGTCTCTGCATATCAAGACCCAACATGTGGCTCTGACATTCTTTCCGCCCCCTCTTCCGCAAAATTTCCCTGAGCCATGTTGGGTTCATTTTTGGTCTGCTTCAGTGATGAGGTGTTGAGGGCCTCTGAGGCTCTGGCTCTCTGATATGGTAGGAGTTGATTTTTCTCTATGCTGATCTCCTTCCCCCTTGTGCTGGTGTCCGGTTCATCAGGAAAACAGCCCCCTTGCTTGTTTCTCCAAGTTTTCTTAGTTTCAGCCGGGGCCCTTTTGAGGTATGATGGGGTGGCTCTCTCCTTAGGGTCTACATCTATCTGAAAAAGAGAAGCAGATTCTCCAACGGAGAGTAAGTTAGCACCAGGACAAATGAGATAACCCTTACTTTTTTTTTTTTTATAGAGAATTTAATAGGTGTAGGCCCTCTTGTAGCCCACAATTGATAGTAGCTTGATACTGGAGAGTAGGCTTATGTTTGGATATGGTTCTGACTTGTTTCCCAGCTCCAGCTATGGGTCCCATACCAGTGAGGGGATCAGTTAGCCAAATTGAGAGCAGTTGGTTCCCCACCATGGCTGTGTGCCACCACTGCACTTGTGTGGGCATCACAATAAGTTATTTGCTGCTAAGAAGGTTAGACCATGCATTGCTTCGATAGATATTGGTCAATTTCCCCCAGTCGCCCATGTAGCACCTTCTGGCACTAGACGTGCTGACTGTCTGGGGACTGACTCTCATCCAACTTCCAGCCATGCCATTCTAATTTGCATGTCAATCACATAAGGTATCTTCAGCAGTGGGTCTTACCACTAACCTTTGGTGGGTCATCAAGTACTCTGACAGAAATCTGTCTGTCTTTTAGGAAACCTTGTAGGTCTCTCTGATCAAAAGCTCATTGTGGATGATAGCCCCATGCTGGATCTGGGAGTTACAGGTCAGTGCCCACTAAGAAAATGAGGAAAAAGATAACTAATATACAACAGTTAGAGATAAGAGAGAGAGAGGCAGGGAGAGGGGAAGTGAGGGAGGGAAGATGTAGGAGATTAAGGTTAGTCTTAATCTTACCCTCTCCAGTGTCTTGTGGTTCAGGTGTTCCCTGTAAGGGCCTGGTGAAGGATCAGCCATTTGGTCTATCTTTTAGTAAGTAGAAGATTATGGTACCATTGCCATTTGGGTCTAGATTTGTGTTTCCCACCCCTTTTATGCCCTCCCCTCCCTCCCCTTCCATCCTAGTGTCTAATCTAGGAGATGCTTGCTGGGTACATAAGGTATCTTCGGTAGATTCAGGTTAGGTGCTGTAGATGAGTGAGACTATGTGGCGATTTTTTTTTCTGTAATTGGGTAAGTTCACTGAGAATGATCTGTTCCAGGTTCAACCATTTTTCCTCAAATTTCATTGTGTCATTTTTTCTTACTGCTGTAGAATTCCATTGTGTAGATATACCACATCTTAGTTATCCATTCTTCTAGTGATGGACATCTGGGTTGATTCCAGCTCTTAGCTATTACAAATTGAGCCGCTATAAACATGGTTGAGCAAATCTCTTTAGTCTGTGGTTTGAAGGTTTTAGGGTAGATGCCCAGTAAGGGAATAACTGGGTCTGTTGGTATCTCTATACTCAGCTTTTTCAGAAGTCTCCATATTGCTTTCCAAAGTGGTTGTACCATCCTACATTCCCACCAACAGTGGATGAGTGTTCCTACTTCTCCACATCCTTGCCAGCATTTATTTTTTTTTTTTTTGATTTTTTGATGCTTGCTATCCTTATTGGGGTAAGGTGGAATCTCATAGTTGTTTTAATTTGCATTTCTCTGATGATTAGGGATGATGAACATTTTCTTAAGTGTATGTTTGCCATTTCTATTTCTTCCTCTGTGAACTGCCTGTTCAGCTCTTTGCCCCATCTTGTGAGTGGGGTGTTTGACTTCTTACTGTTTAGATTTTTGAGTTCTTTGTAGATTCTAGAGATTAGTCCTCTATCAGTTGGATAACCCACAAATATTTTCTCCCATTCTGTGGGTAATCTATTGGCTTTGCTAATTGTATGCTTGTCTGTAAAGAAACTCCTCAGCTTCATGTGGTCCCATTGGTTGAGTGATGGTTTAAGTTCATGAGCTACTGGGGTTTTGTTCAGGAAGTCTTTTTCCATTCCTATATCATGGAATGTACTTCCTAAATTTTCTTCCAGTAGTATTCGAGTTTCTGGTCTTATATTGAGATCTTTGATCCATTTGGACTTGAGTGTATTGCATGGTGAAATGTGTGGGTCAAATTTTAGTTTCCTGCATATGGTTATCCAGTTTGTCCAACACCATTTGTTGAAGATGCTGTCTTTTTTCCAGCGTATATTGTTTGGGCCTTTATCAAATATCAAGTAGCTATAGTTGCTTGACCCAAAGTCCAGGTCCTCAAGTCTATTCCATTGATCTATAGTCCTGTTTTTATGCCAGTACCATGCTGTTTTTATTACTATGGCTTTGTAATATAGCTTTAGATCAGGTATGGTGATGCCTCCAGAGGTATTTCTTTTGCTGAGGATATGTTTGGAAATGCGAGGCCTTCTGCCTTTCCATATGAAATTTGAGATCATTTTTTCTATCTCTGTGAAGAACACTGTGGGGATTTTAATTGGTATTGCATTAAATCTGTAAATTGCCTTTGGTAGGATTGTCATCTTCACAATGTTAATTCTGCCTATCCAGGAACATGGGAGGTCTTTCCATTTTCTCAAGTCCGCCTCAATTTCTTTTTTGAGTGTTTTTATGTTTTCATTGTATAGATCTTTCACTTCCTTGGTTAACGTTATTCCAAGGTATTTTATTTTTTTTGTTGCAATTGAAAATGGGACTATGTCCCTTATTTCTTTTTCTGTATCTTTGTCCTTTGCATAAAGGAAGGCTACTGATTTTTGTGCATTGATTTTGTATCCTGCTACTTTGCTATATGAGTTAATCACCTTCAGGAGTTTTGGGATGGAGTCTCTCGGGTCTCTTACATATATAATCATGTCATCAGCGAATAAAGCTAACTTAACTTCCTCCTTTCCAAATTGTATCCCTTTTATTTCCTTTTCCTGTCTTATTGCTTGAGCTAGGACTTCCAGAACTATATTGAAAAGCAGAGGTGAGAGTGGACAACCCTGTCTTGTTCCTGATCTTAATGGGAATTCCTCCAGTCTCTCTCCATTAAGTATTATTTGGGCTTTCGGAGCTTCGTATATTGCCTTTATTAGGTTAAGATATGAACCAACCATGCCAACTCTCTCCAATGTTTTGACATTGAAGTGGTGTTGAATCTTGTCAAAGGCCTTTTCTGCATCTATCGAAATGATCATGTGGTTTTTATGTTTAACCTTGTTTATGTGGTGTATTACATTGACAGATTTCCATATGTTGAACCACCCCTGTGTTCCTGGAATGAATCCCACTTGGTCAAGGTGGATAATGCTTTTGATGTGCTGTTGGATTCGGTTTGCAAGGATTTTGTTTAGGATCTTTGCATCTAAATTCATCAGGGAAATAGGCCGGTAGTTTTCTTTTCTTGTGGCATCTCTGCCTGGTTTTGGAATTAGGGTGATGCTAGCTTCATAAAGGAGTTGGGTAGCTTTCCCTGTTCATCAATTGTGTGGCACAGTTTGAGGAAGATTGGTTTGAGTTCTTCTATGAAGGTTTGATAGAATTCAGCTGAGAAGCCATCTGGTCCTGGGCTCTTCTTTTTTGGGAGGTTTTTTATTACTTTTTCAATCTCCATGAGTGTGATGGGTTGATTGAGGTGATTAATCTGCTCTGTGTTTAGCTTTGGTAGATGGTATGCGTCCAAGAATTTATCCATCTCCTCCACATTATCCAGTTTTGTGGAGTAGAGGTTTTTGAAATAAGTCCTGATGATTCTCCCAATTTCACTTATGTCTGTTGTGATCTCTCCTTTTTCATTTTGAATTTTGTTAATTTGAAGCTTCACCTTTTTTTGCTTGATCAGATTGGCCAGGGGTTTGTCAATCTTGCTTATTTTTTCAAAGAACCAGCTCTTTGTTTTGTCAATTGTCTTAATTGTTTCCTTGGTTTCCAATTCATTGATTTCTGCTCTGATTTTAATTATTTCTTTCCTTCTGGAGCTCTTTGGGTTGGATTTTTCTTGTTTTTCCAGTGCCTTTAGGTGGATGGTTAGGTTATTGATTTGGGATCTTTCTGTCTTTTTTACGAAGGCATTGAGTGCTATGAATTTTCCCCTGAGGACCGCCTTCATTGTGTCCCATAAATTTTGATACGATGTGTTCTCATTGTCGTTCAATTCCAGAAATTTTGCAATTTCATTTTTTATTTCATCCACTATCCATTTATTGTTTAAAAGTGTGCTGTTCAGTTTCCAGGTGCCTTTGGGATTCTTGGTGGGTCTTTTATTGTTGATTTCTAGCAATATAGCATTGTGATCTGATATCATGCAGGGAATTATGTCAATCTTCCTAAATATGTGGAGGCAGTCTTTGTGACCCAATATATGGTCTATTTTAGAGAATGTTCCATGGACTGCTGAGAAGAATGTGTAATCTGTGGATCTGGGATGGAATGTTCTGTAGATGTCCGTTAGGTCTGAGTGATCTATGGTTTTGTTGAGCTCTGTTACTTCCCTGTTGAGTTTCTGTTTGGATGATCTGTCTATTACTGATAATGGTGTATTGAAGTCCCCAGCTATGATGGTGTTTGTGGTTATTTCTGTTTTATTGTCAAGTAGGTTGTGTTTTATGAACTGTGGTGCCCCTGTGTTTGGTGCATACAGATTTATGATTGTAATATCCTCTTGATGGATCGTTCCCTTGATAAGTAGGAAGTGGCCTTCTTTGTCTTTTTTGATTATATTTGGTTTGAAGTCTATTTTATCCGATATTAATATAGCTACACCTGCTTGTTTCTTATTCCCATTTGCTTGGAATACTGTTTTCCACCCTTTCACCCTGAGGAGATGTCTGTCTTTAATGGTGAGGTGGGTTTCTTGAAGGCAACAGATTGAGGGGTCTAATTTTCTGATCCATCCTGTTAGCTTGTGTCTCTTGATGGGTGAATTAAGGCCATTAATATTTAGGGTAATGACTGTGAGATTTGATTTGATCCCTGCCATATTGTGATGGTAAATGTGGGTTGGAGTTTTCATGGACATTGAAGTTTTTTTTGTGCCTACTCTGAGTTTGGTTGTTGTGATCTGCTTCTTGTAGGCAATTGTGTTTGATTATTTTTTTCTTCTCTGTGGAGAATTTCCTGAAATACTCTCTGTAGTTTTGGTTTTGTGTTCATATAATTGTAAAGCTGAGTTTTGTCATGGAAAGTTTTTCGTTCACCATCTATTATGAGGGATACTTTTGCTGGGTAGAGTAGTTTGGGTTGGAAGCCATAGGTTCTTAGACTTTGCAGTGTTTCATTCCAGGCTCTTCTAGCTTTCAGGGTTTCCATTGAGAAGTCTGAAGTAATTCTGATGGGGTTACCTCTGAAGGTGGTGTGCTGTTTTTCCCTAGCTGCTTTTAGGATTTTCTCTTTGGTGTCAATGTTTAGAGTCTTAATAATAATATGTCTTGGAGAGTTTCTCCTTTGGTCCAGTCTATTTGGAGTTCTATTGGCTTCTTGTATCTTGATGGGCCTTTCTTTTAAGAGATTGGGGAAGTTTTCTTCAATTATTTTGTTAAATAAGTTCTCCATGCCTTTGGTCTGGATTTCTTCTCCTTCTGGTATTCCAATGATCCTGATATTGGGACGTTTAACTGTATCCCACAATTCCCTCATGTTCTGTTCACAGGAGCTTTTAAACTTACTGAAATTTTTGAACTCTCTAACTGTTTCTTCCATCTTGTCTTCCAGATCAGAGTTTCTATCCTCCACTTGGCTGACTCTATTCTTGAGAGCTTCTAGTGAGTTTTGGGCTTGTTCAATTAAGTTTGCATTTTCTATTATTTTTCTATGTATAATTTCCATCCCTCTGTCAAGCTCCCTTTTCACATCATTTTCTGATTTTCTTGATGATTCTTGGAGTTCATCCTTGCATTTCTTTATGTCTTCATTTAGCATGGCCAGCTGATTTTTAAGGTCTTCTTTTTTTTCACTCTCCCTCAAATCTCTTAACTCTCTTTGAAATCCTTCCATTTTCTTATCTAATCCTTCCAATTTCTTATCTATTAGTTCTAGTTTAGTGATGGCAGCATCCACACGATTGTCGGCCCTTTGTTGCTTTCCTGCAAGTTCTACCAATAGGTTGGTTAGAGTTGCATTGCTCATAGCTTCAATGTGGTGTTCTGGTCCTATTTGTTCTTCTATGTTTTGATTAGAAGTATTCATTGTGGGACTGGCTGATCTAATTGGATTTTCTTGCATTTGATTATTCATGTTATTTCTTTTGCGCTGTGTTCTGCCCATGACAGTGTATGGGCAGATAAGTGGGCGTAACTGCCTGGGCTCAAGAACAATGGGAATCTTATGCAGCCTGGGGGCGTTGCCAAGAAGCCTGGGCTTTGGCTGTCACTTGCCAAAGCCGCCTATCTACTGCCTGGCAGGGGCGCCGAAGTTGCCTGAGTTCTCAAGCGGTAATGTGCCAAGGCTGCCTGCGTTCGAACTAGGAGTGGCACTGAGGCACCAAGCACTGATGCCGCCCGAACTCTGGCTGGGCACGCTGGGAACCGGAAGCAGTCTGCGCTCCCCCGCCACAGGACAATTGTGGACAGCCGCGCGGCAGACAGAGGGCAAGTGGAGGAGAGTGCGGAGCAGTCTAAGCTTCCGCACGCAGGGAATAATCTCACTTGCCAAAGCCGCCTATCTACTACCTGGCAGGGGCGCCAAGGCTGCTTGAGTTCTCAAGCGGTATTGTGCCACAGCTGCCTGCGTTCGAGCTAGGAGTGGCACTGAGGCACCAAGCACTGAAGCCGCCCAGACTTTGGCTGGGAACGCTGGGAACCGGAAGCAGTCTGCGCTCCCCCGCCACGGGACAATGGCGGTCCGCCGGTGTGGCAGGCAGGTAGGGGGTGGCACCTGAGCTGACGCAAGCGAGAGATACAGTCTGAGCTTGTGGGACTGGGCACACTCAGTAGGTGGGCGAATGGACAAGGGTGCGGAGCAGTCTAAGCTTCCGCGCGGAGGGAATGATCGGCGCGCAGTGGCAGCCCTGCGGGCTCCGGAGCAGCAGCAGCGGCCGGGGTGGAGCTTTGAACACGGCGGTTATTTGGGGCGAGGGGTGCCTACCCGCCCGCAAGGGGACCAGCGATTCCCTGTTCCCCCACCTCTGTGCCCTCCCAGATTTCTCTCCCCTAAAAGCCACTATATACCCTTAATATCTTGCCTTTCTTTCCCCGGGATTTGCAGCGCAGCTAGGCGGTTGCCATCTTGGCCGGAAGTCTACCGAATTTTTTTTCTTTATTAGTTTTGTATTCAGCAAATACAGTCAGTTTGGAACCATTATTAGGCTCATCTGTGACCTACCCCCTCCCCTTGGCCACTCCTTAAAAGAGCATGTTTTCAAGAAGTATATTTGTTTAATTTTCAAAACAATAGGTCACTCTCTTGCCCAATAAAACAATGTCAGTCTTAAATCTACAATAAACTCCTCATGGGAACTAGCATCTAACTTCTCTAAATGTTTCATTTCTTTCCTTTTTTTTTTGCGGACCTGCATAGAGATCAACAGGACTTCTTTTTGTAACTTCACACGTGGGCTTTTCATAGTGTGTGCATTACATGTTCATGATCACATATTTGTGCATACTTCAGTTCTTGGAGTTCATGGTGGACAGCAGTGTAAGCACTCAGCCATGGGTGTGCCTGCATCTTGTTTTTAGAAAGCACTTGGATGTTGTTCCTATTCCGAAATCTTCAACTCAGATTTCAGTGCAGTGTGTTTTCCTTCTTGGCTGGTGGGAAGAATTTTATAGTTATTCAATTTCTGCTTTGACACTATTTTCTGTAAGTGAAGGGTATAATTTTTGAAAATGTCTCCACTACCTAATATTTTTTTTTAATTTGGAGAAATTTGATAAATTCTGAGGTGTTGAAGAGATTAAAGAGAAAATATTTGTTATGTTTTGGAAAAATTCTAAGCACCGGTAACCTTGAATAATGTAAGACAGATGCATACACACTTGTTCTAATCTTTTTGGCTGGGACACCTACCACCTTGCCTTTGATGCAGTGTGAGGCCAAAGCTAATTTTTATATTGGGAATATTGTGTAGCAGATACTCTCCCAAAAAGAAGAAGGAGGCTCTGGGAGTTCAGGAAGTCAAGTCTGGGAGATCTGAAATGTAAAGGTCACACAACCATTCTGCAAGGTTATGTTAATAAAATACTGAAACACTCCTTCCTGGGCAGGGCAGGAAGGAAGTTCCAGAGACTGAAAGGGATGCAAGAACAAGCGCAGAAGCTCTCTGACGGGAAACGGAAACCAGGCCTGGGGAAGAGACCCTTCAGGTGAGCTGCCTGCAGGGTGCAAGTGTGCTGCAGGGCTCAGCTTTCCCTTGCTCACTGAAGCCTGTACCCAGCCTTTGCTCCTGTAAGCAACCCCTCATCCTCCTCTGTAAGTAACCCCAATAACCTCATCGGTCCACCAAAACTGATTTTGATGTAATTGTCCTTTGGTCTGTCTGTGTCCTTTCGGGGGAGAAGCCAAGTGTTCACATCCCCCCAAGGAAAAGGTTTCCCGTAACAGGGAATTGGCATTTTCTCCCTCTCGCATGCCCCACGAGTCTTTATTTCTCTCTCAGTGTTCCTGTGCAGAGTCTCTTTCTGTTGTCATCTTCATTTGCCACTGCTCTCATCTGACATAGATTTCCACCACATAAGTCAGTGTGAACCATGGATTACAGAGATGGCAGCATGAAGCATGACTGCATGGGTAATCTTTGCCACATCTAACTATAGGAGATTGAATGTCATACATTATCTGCTTGGCTATCCATATACTAATATTGAGTTTGTATTATGTATATAAATAAATAGGAAGGAGCTATAGGGGAATAATATAACATAAATTGTAATTAAAAAATAATAGTAATGCCCAGCACTCAGGAAGCAGAGGTAGGAGTATCACTGTGAGGCCAGCCTGAAACTACAGAGTCAATTCCAGGTCAGCCTGGGAGTGTGAGTCCTCACTTTGAAAAAACAACAAAAGTCTCAAATAAGCAAATTATGTTACATGGCTAAGAAAGAAAGCATAGCAGAGTATTTGTTGTGCTAGACAGACCTGTTACTGAAGAGTAATGCATAACCAAAGTTTGAAAGAAGAAACTGTCAGTGAGCAGACATGGCAAATGGAAACAGGACTGCTGATCTATCACTTATAAGTTATCAGGCTAATAACAGTCTCATATTCCTTTTTGAAATATTACAAGTATGTATAAAGTAGATCTGATTGTCATTCCAACATAACACTGTTATGTAAATTATGCTTGAGAAGGATCTGGATATTTTATTTACTGATGTTTTCATGTGATATTGTGTTTGCTGCTGATTCAACACAAGTCTATTAGTCTATAATGCAAAAATATTAGGCATGGCTTTATTCATGCTATATTGATTATTTTGCAAACTTTTTATATAGTGTTCTTTTGCATAGCTAAAGTAATCTAGTAACTTGAACAGTTAGTTTTCCTGCTATTTCTCTTGTTAAGAAATATTGATGATATCAGAAACTATGTTTAGAGGATATCAAATTAAAATATAAAGCCTTATTTTATACATAATGAAGGTTATATGTTATGTCTTTAAGTTAAATCAGTTTTTGAGTTTATCACTGTGTGTTCTCTTAGACTATATTAGGAAATGTAGACTATATGTATGGAGGCTTAGGAATATCACTTTTCTTTCTCTAGAACCATGGAAAAACAAAACTGAATTAATTATTTGCAGATAGAGTTCAAAGTTGTTCCCTTCAGTGGTTATGTGAAAAGGAAGAGGAAAAAAAAGTAATGATAGGCTCCATGGACTTTTCCAGAACACTAAATTATTTTAACACAGGACAGACAGAGGAGACTAGTAAAGCTACTTGGAAGGTCTCACAAGGAAATGGCTATTTTTATCAAGAGTATTACCTTCATTTCATTAACAGATCTTCCCTACATGCGTATAGTAGATGAACTGTGCTTCAAAGTGGTATTGTAGAAATATGGGTCATGTTCTCCTTCTCTCTCTCTCTCTCTCTCTCACACACACACACACACACACACACACACACACACACACACACACACACACATACACACACACACACACACACACACACGTTACAAAAAGGTCATTCTGGCCTTTCACATGTGTTCCATGGTGGCAGTGTACCACAACCTATCTTCCTCACCACTGCCTTTCTATAGTGGACACAGTGGTATGAGTATGAGTCTCTTGAGTGCAGGTGCAGGGCCTTTAATTACAAAGTCTCATTACTATATCCTCTTTAATCATTGTGATAGCTTTAATTACTAAATTGGCCCTGTATGAATTCAAGTCACACCTTTATCTTTATTAACCTTTTCCCTAAAGCTTGAATCCTCATCATGAACACATTCTTTTTAAAATGCTAAGATATGCTCAGCATTAGGTAAGGAGCATGCATATATAATTCTAGTTAAGTATATGTTAAAATATTCCAATATTAGAACTTTATTATGGACTTGCTAGTCAAACTCCTTACTGTTTATACATGGATCTAATATTATATCAATGAATCAAATTTTACATTGTCAATCAACAGTCTACCACTAGATAGGTTTGACAAAAGATGCATGTGCAGGAAGAGTCTTGACTGGCAGCAGTGAAATTGCCCACAACCAAGTCAGAAGCCCCACTGTTATTTGGATCTTAACTGCCAGAAATTGATTTGGTTGTCACTGGTGTTTCCCCTCAGGGGCAAAGCTTCATAACTAAATTTGTATTTTAAACAGCCAATATTAGAAAACTAGGAAACACTGAATTTAGTGTTTTAATTATATTTTAATGTTAGTAAAGCCATGGTATGCTCTGGGGGAGAGTTGGCAATATCAATTTTACTCTTGAGAAAAAGGTAAAAAAAAAAGTGGTTACTGGTAAAAGCAGTTGAGGTACAAATATAAAAGGAGGGAATCTATTTTTAAATGAGTAAATGACAGCAAACATTAAATCAAAGGGACATTTTGCAGTGATAGAATATATCATATATTGAAATTTTTAGAGCTCAGTGAAAAATTGCAGGTCTATAAGAAATACTCAAAAAGAGAAGCTACTCACATGAAGAACATTTAAAAGGCCACTGAACAAATTTTCAGCAAACAAGATGCCATTGGGAAGAGTGTGGCAATCACATTTTATGTAGGAATTGTTGATCCAGTTTGAATTAATAATTAGAGGGATTTCTTTAAGCCGCTTTGATAGACATGTCTCTAGATATATGAACTTTCCTTTCCTTGCCAAAGTGAAGTTTTACTGTCACACACAGGGGTCCATAAGGCAGGGGGTAGAAAAGTTACAGGAGGCTAGAAAAGCTCATGATCCATTTCCACAGCTTAGCCTGGGGTAAAAGCATAACCAGCCTTTGAGACACCAAAGAGAACATTCAGAAACAGAATGGTTTTCTTCAGAAAAGAGAAATTGGCAGTGTGTTTGTTCCCACCCTATGTTTAAGCCATTTCTTGTGATTGTGTTTATAAAGCAATGTGAAAAACAGGCAGGTACAATTTGGGAAACACATAAAATGGAATGGTAAGTGAAACAATTCACAGGATGCAAATGTCAATGGTGCAGATTATGGATTTCCATTACAATCAATAGTCTCTTTCATTATTGCTGTTTTTCAAGGTCAGTTGTGTCTGTGACCTGACTTTCTCCCATGCACTGTACTCTGTCTCATCCTCAGATCACTACTTCATTTGAATTTCTCCTTTCCCAGAAGAAAATAATTCATCTGATTCTCCTGCAGTGAAAACTCAATTGCTGGTTTAGAAAAATGTCAACTTCTGAAAAGTTCTTACAACAAAAGAGAACAACATGGATCCAAGAATAGACATATTAGACTTCTGGTCAAGATGACGCCTGCCTACCTGCACCGCACCTCCCCAGGAAAAAAAGGCAAGGCGTTAAGGGTTCACTGGATCTTCTCGGGGAGAATAATCTCTAATAGATCACCAGTGGGAAGGCACAGAGGGGGAATTGCTGATTCCCTCACTTGCAGATAGCCCACCCGTCCCCCAACCCCCTCAAACAGCCACCATACCCATAGTCCCAGCTTCAGGATACTCCCACATTTATTGTAGGAAAGGTGACCCAGGCCAGCATAGTTCTACTTGCCTCCCTGCACAGGGCCGATCAGCCTGCTACCCCTGCCCACGTGTGACCTTGGGCAGGCTCCACCTGCTAGCCTGCTGGAGCTCAGGCTCCATCAGTCCATCTGCCCACCACACACACACACGCTGAGTGAAAGCTTAGCCTGTTATACCCATTTGCCCACTTACTACTCTGCCCGCCTGCCCATCCATGTGCAAGCTCAGGCCCATTATAACCTGCCCACACAAGCTCAGGCTCACCCTGCCTGTATGCCCATGCCAGCTCAGGCCCAATCCCCCATCTTCCATGCCTGCACCAACCCCACCAGTGTCCCACTGCTCATGAGCTCAGGCTGCTTCAGGCTGATTTGGTGTCCCAGTGTCCCGCCAGGCACGAGTTTAGGCTGCTTCAGTGTCTCTCCTTGTGTGAGCGCAGGCTGCTTTAGCGTCCACCAATGTGAGAGCTCAGGCTGCTTCCGCATCAGGCCTCCAGGTGATTCAGCTTCCCTCTGAGAATGAGCTCAGGCTGAACCATCCACCAGCGTGATAGCTCAGGACCACTCTGCCCATCTGCTTGCCTGCCTGCTAACTCAGGCCAGCCCCCCAAGTGGCACTACTTCCCCCACCCATTGAGACCACAGTCCTACTCTCCCTGCCCATACACTATGATGGGCAGATCACAGAGCAAAAGAAATAACATGAAAAATCAAATGCGAGTAAATCCAATAAGATCACCCAGTCCTACACTGAATGTCTCTAATCAAACCATAGAAGAAACATTAGGATCAGAATACTAAAATGAAGCTATGAGCAATGCAACCAAGCTACTGGTAGAACGTGCAGAAAAGCAACAAAGGACCAATAATCGTGTGGATGCTGCCATCACTAGACTAGACCTAATAGATAAGAAAATTGAAGGAATTCAAAGACAGTTAAGAGATATGAAGGAGAGTGAAAAATAACAGGACCTCAAAATTCAGCTGGCAATGCTAAATGAAGACATAAAGAAATGCAAGGATGAATTCCAAGAAGGATCAAGAAAATCAGAAAATGATGTGAAAAGGGAGCTTGACAGAGGGATGGAAACTATACATGGAAAAGTACTAGAAAATTTAAACCTACTTGAACAAGTCCAAAACTCTCAAGAATCCCGAAAGAATAGAGTCAGCCATGTGGAGGACAGAAACTCCAACCTGGAAGACAAGACAGAAGAAACAGTTTGAGAGTTCAAAAGTTTCAATAAGTTCAAAAATTTCTGTAGGCAGAACATGAGGGAATGTGGGGTACCTTAAAAGTCCTAACATCTGGATCATGGGAATACCAGAAGGAGAAGAAATTCAGACCAAGGGCATGGAGAACTTATTTAACAAAATAATGGAAGAAAACTTTCCCACTCTCTCAAAAGAAAGGCTGTTCAAGATACAAGAAGCTAACAAAACTCCAAACATATTGGATAAAAGGAGAAACTCTCCAACACATATTGTCAGTAAGACTCTAAACATTGACACCAAAGAGAAAATCCTAAAAGCAGTGAGAGAAAAACAGCACAACACTTTTAAAGGTAACACCATCAGAATTACTTCAGACTTCTCAATGGAAACCCTGAAAGCTAGAAGAGCCTGGAATGGAACACTGCAAAGTTTAAGAACATATGGCTTCCAAACCAAACTACTTCACCAAGGAAAAATATCCCTCATAATAGATGGTGAAAGAAAAACTTTCTATGACAAAACTCAACTTTGCAATTATATGAACTCAAAACCAAACCTACAGAGATTATTTCAGGAAATTCTCCACAAAGAAGAATCAAATAATCAACCTCAAATGCCTACAAGAAGCAGATCACAATAACCAAACTCAGAGAAGGCACAAAAAATTTTAAAGTCCATGAAAACACCACACCACATATACCAACACAATATGACAGGGATCAAATCAAATCTCACACTCATTACCCTAAATATGAATGGCCTTAATTCACTCATCAAGAGAAACAAGCTAACAGGATGGATCAGAAAATTAGACCCCTCAATCTGTTGTCTTCAAGAAACCCACCTCACCACAAAAGACAGACACCTCCTCAGGGTGAAAGGGTGGAAAACAATATTCCAAGCAAACGCGAATAAGAAGCAGGTGTAGCTATACTAATATCAGACAAAATAGACTTCCAACCAAAAATAATCAAAAAAGACAAAGAAGGCCACTTCATACTTATCAAGGGAATGATCCATCAAGAGGATATCACAATCATAAATCCTTATACGCCAAACGCAGGGGCACCACAGTTCATAAAACAAAACCTACTTGACAATAAAACAGAAATAACCACCAACACCATCATAGTTGGGGATTTCAAAACACCATTATCCGAAACAGACAGATCATCCAAACAGAAACTCAACAGGGAAGTAAGAGACCTCAACAAAACCATAGATCACTTAGTCCTAATGGACATCTATAGAACTTTCCATCCCAAATCCACAGACTACACATTCTTCTCGGCAGCCCACGGAACATTCTCTAAAATAGATCATATTCTGGGTCACAAAGCCTGTCTCCATATATTTAGGAAGATTGACATAATTCCCTGCATAATATCAGGTCACAATGCTATATTGCTAGAAATTAACAACAAAAGACCCACCAAGAATCCCATCAGCTCCTGGAACCTGAACAGCACACTTTTAAACAATAAACGTATAGTGGACGAAATAAAGAATAAAATAGTTAAATTTCTAGAAATGATTGACAATGAAAATACATTGTACCAAAACTTATGGGACATAATGAAGGTGGTCCTCAGGGAAAAATTCATAGCACTAAATGCCTTCATAACAAAGACAGAGAGATCTCAAATCAATAACCTAACCATCCATCTAAAGGCACTGGAAAAGCAAGAAGAATCCAACCCAAAGAGCTCCAGACAGAAAGAAATAATTAGGATCAGAGCAGAAATTAATAAATTGTAAACTAAGAAAACAATTAAGAAAATCGACAAAACAAAGAGCTGGTTCTTTCTATATGCAAATGACAAAGATAAAGAGAAAGAAATAAGGGACATGGTCCCATTTCCAATAGTAACAACAAACAGTAAATAAGTAAATAAAATACCTTGGAATAACGTTAACCAAGGAAGTGAAAGATCTATACAATGAAAACATAGAAACACTCAAAAAAGAAATTGAGGAGGACTTGAGAAAATGAAAGACTGCCTATGCTACTGGATAAGCAGAATTAACATTGTGAAGATGGCAATCCTACCAAAGGCAATATACAGATTTAGTGCAAGTCCAATTAAAATCCCAACATTGTTCTTCACAGAGATAGAAAAAATGATCTCAAAATTCATATGGAAAGGCACAAGGCTTCGGATATCCAAACATAACCTCAGCAAAAGAAATACCTCTGGAGGCATCACCATACCTGATCTAAAGCTATATTACAAAGCCATAGTAATAAAAAAAGAACAGCATGGTACTGGCATAAAAACAGGAGTATAGACCAATGGAATAGAATTGAGGTCCTGGACTTTAGGTCAAGCAACTGCAGCTACTTGATATTTGACAAAGGCCTTAACAAAACAGGCTGGAAAAAAGACAGCATCTTCAACAAATGGTGCTGAACAAACTGAATAACTATATGCAGGAAATTGAAACTTGATCCACACATCTTTCCATGCAAAACATTCAAGTCCAGATGGATCAAAGACCTCAATATAAGACCAGTAACTCAGCTACTACTGGAGAAAATATAAGAGGAACTTTCTATGGTATAGGAATGGAAAAAAGACTTCCTGAATGAAATGCCAATAGCACAGGATCTTAAGCAGCCTCTCAACCAATGGAATCACATGAAGCTGAAGAGTTTCTTCACAGACAAGCATACCATAAGCAAAACCAATAGATTATCCATGGAATGGGAGAAAATATTTGCTGAATATCCATCTGACAGAGGCCTAATCTCTAGAATCTACAAAGAACTCAAAAGCCTAAACAATAAAAAGCCAAACAACCTACTGGCAAAATGGGCAAAGAGCTGGACAGACAGTTCACAGAGGAAGAAATACAAATGGCAAACACACATTTCAGAAAATGTCCATGATCCCTAATCATCAGGGAAATGCAAATTAAAACAACTATGAGATTCCACCTTACCCCAGTAAGGATAGCAAACATCAAAAAATCAAATGAAAATAAGTGCTGGCGAGGATGTGGAGAAATAGGAACATTCATCCACTGTTGGTGGGAATGTAAGATGGTACAACCACTTTGGAAAGCAATATAGAGAGAGACTCCTAAGAAAGCTGACTATAGAGTTACCAACAGATCCAGTTATTCCCTTACTGGACATTTAAGCCTCAGTCCAGAGAAATTTGCTCAACCATGTTTATAGCAGCTCAATTTGTAATAACTAAGAGCTGGAATCAACCCAGTTATCCATTACTAGAAGAATGGATAACTAAGATATGGTATATCTACACAATGGAATTCTACACAGCAGTAAGAAAAAAAGATACAATGAAATTTGAAGAAAAATGGTTGAACCTGGAACAGATCATTTTCAGTGAACTTACCCAGTCACAGAAAGATAACTGCCGCATAGTCTCACTCATCTACAGCACCTAACCTGAATATACCCAAGATACCAACATGCCCAGCAAGCATCCCAAGGACTAGACAGTGGTGTGGGTGGGAAGGGAGGGGAACAAAGGAGGGAGTGGGGACACAAAACTAGACCCAAACGGCAATGGTACCATAAAATTCTGCATCCTAAAAGACAGACCAGATGGTTGAACCTTCACCAGGCCCCTAGAGAGGACACCTGCATCACAAGGCACTGGAAAGGGTAAAATGAAGACTGACCTTAATCTTCTACAGCTTCTCTCTCTCTTCTGTCTAACTCTTTTATATTAGTTATCTTTTTCTTCCTTCTCTTAGTGGGTCCTGACCTATAACACCCAGTACCAGCAGGTGGCTATCATCCATAGTGAGCTTTTGATTAGAGACCTACAAGGTTTTCTAAAAGAAAACTGTCAGAGTGCTTGATGACCCATCAAAGGTTAGTTGTAAGACCCTACTGCTGAAGATACCATATGTGGTTGACAAGTAACATGGAGTGACATGGCTGGCAGCTGGAAGAGAGTTAGTCCCCAGACAGTCAGCGTGTCTAGTGCCAGAAGGTGCTACATGGGTGACTGGGGAAAAATGACCAATATCAGTCCAAGCAACTCATGGTGTAACCTACTTAACAGCAAATAACCTGTTGTAATGTTCATACAAGTGCAATAGTGGCACACAGCCATGGTGGGTAACCAACTGCTCTTTATTTGGCTAACTGACACCCTCAATGGATCGGGACCCATAGCTGGAGTTGGGAAACAAGTCAGAGCCATATCCAAACATGAGTCCACTCTCTATTATCAAGCTACCACCAATTGTGGGCTACAAGGGGGCCTACATGTATTAAATTCTGTATAAAATAATAAGTATTTTCCCATTTATCTGGTGCTAATTTTACTGTCCATTGGAGAATCTGCTTCTCTTTTTCAGATAGACACAGACCTTAAAGAGAGAACCACCCCATCATACGTCAAAAGGCCCCAGCTGAAACTAAGAACAATTGGCGAAACAAGCAAGGGCGCTGTTTTCTTGGTGAACCTGATACCAGCACAAATGTGAAGGAGATCGACACAGAGAACAATCAACTCCTAACAAATACGATATCCAGAGACACGGAGGCTTCCAACACCTCTTCACTGAAGCAGATCTAAAATGAATCCAACATGGCTCAGGGAAATTTTGTGGAAGAGGGGGTGTAAAGAATGTCAGAGCCACACATTGGGTCATGATATGCAGAGACATTTCCTCCTACCCACAACTGTGGGCTAACTCCACAATGCATGACCCATGTACATCAATAAGGAGGGGCCAGGGGGAGGTGGTAGGACATGGAGGTGGCTAACAATGGTATCAACTTGACTGTATTCACTTAATAAAATAAATAAATAAAAAGACAATGAAGCATAATTATCTGTAGAATGACAGTTGTTTTATGGATATTAAATATGTGACCTTAACTCCAATAATATGTTACAGAAGATTTTGTAATTGTTTAGTCTAAATTTTAATCTTCTTGAATAAAGTTATAAGAAATTTCAAAAGAAAAAAAAAGAACAGACATACTGTCTGATGTCCTATGTTTGGATAAAATTTAATGGTTTTTTTTTTGTTCTTGTTGTTGTTGTTATTGTTGTTGGTGGAAACCATTTGCCAAAAGCTCTAGCGCCATTGCCTCTAGTTGGTCATTGTGCTGTATAATGTTTATGCTTGTCACGTGGGCTACAGCACAAGTATACATGGTCCAAGGATGACTGTCTGGTTACTTAAACTTGCCTGAAGCTTGGCTGCTAGGATCTTGGATCATACATTCTTTCATATCCACCTATGGACCTTTTAGTGATATTTGAAGCTGAGGACATTGGCTTAAATTGTGCTGGTCTTCTGATTACTTCTTCCATGTAGGTCATCCTTTCTCTGATCCAGAAATTGTGTATCTTTTGTCAACATTTCTTTTAGTTACTTTTCTGCTATAATAGGATACCAGAGTCTGAGAAAGTTATAAAGAAATTCACTTCTTATAGATCTGAAGGCTGGAAACAATGAAGTGGGCACAGAGAGAGGTCAGGGGAGGAAGCAAATACAAGAGAGCCCTCGCTTTTATAACAAAGCCACTCCTGAGATAATATCATTAACCATTAATCTATTCACATGGAAAACTCATGACTACAGCACACATTAAAAGTCACATCTGTCAGTACTACACAATGACAATTAAATTTCAACCTGAGTTTGGAGGAGACATTTAAACCATAACAAAATATCTAAAACTGTAGAAATGTATTACCCTTCAAAGAGAGTAAAATCTAGATCTTTCCATGTTTTAAAATTGTAGCAATTAATTGGTAAAGGTAGAAAACTTACTTAAAATCTGAAGGTTTCAAAATATGAATTTAGGAAGAGAGAGAGAGCGTGTGTGTGTGCATGCGCATGTTTGTAGTTGTCAGAATAATGTAATTGCCTAAGGTGTGGGGTAATCAAAAGAGAACTTTGCTTACATTTGAAATTTTTTTTAGTTTAATTAATTTTTATTTATTTACTTGAGAGAGGCATAAAGAGAGAGATAGAGAGAATGTGTGTACTAGGGCCTCTATCCACTGCAAATGGACTCCAGACAACCATGCCACAGTGTGGGTGCTTGGGAATTGAACCTGGGTCCTCTGGCTTTGGAGGCAAGTACCTTAACTGCTAAGCTATCACTCCAGCTCACCTATGTTTCGAATTTTGTGAGAGGAAAATGAATTTGGACAAATATGAAGACCACTAGGTAGCAGGTAAACATGAGGTTATTGTTTCATTGAAATATTTAGAAAGGAATCTTTCATGGAATGTAGTGTATTCAATGCTGCTAAAAGATCAAGTAGATGTCATTAAAAAATTCCATTCAGTACCAAGAGGAAGGGAGTTCTAGAGGTCAGCAGAGGAAAATGAGTTGAATCTGCTAATTAGAATGCTGGGAAAGGATGTAATTTACAAGTACTGAGTAAATGTACAAAGGTCATAATCTGGAATGTAAGTTTCCTTAGAGTCCAAGAGAGGATGCCAAGGCTTGGGGATGGGTAGGAGCAGGTGTGACTAAACAGCTGCATTGAAAATACAGGGTAGGGAATGCCTTTAGAAGAAGAGGCTGCACTTTTCCATTATTTCCCAAAGGAAGAAATGGGCAGTGTTGATAGAGAAGTTGATGCTTGCCAGCCAGTAGGAGGCATTGATATTTTGGTTTTTCTCAGAGAAAAGATGAAAGCAATGCACTGGCATGTCTAGGCTCTTGAGGTTGGAGTGAGGTCAGAGGGTTCTTAAAGCCTTTCAAGAACACAAGCAAGTCAAACAGAAGACTCGGGTAGCATGGGCTGACAGTGTTGCTGGCTCTGGTCAAGATCATGGCTTTGGAATAAAAGTTCATGGTGACTGTTCAGCAGCACTGGGCTTTGCAGGTGAGTGGATTTAGCACATAGCTGGGGTAATTGAACATGGCGGTTTTCCACCAGTCATATCCATTAGGCATAACCCAGGTGATTTTTGAAAATCCCAATGCCCAGGACACATACCTCAGGAGTCTTTGCCCATGTGACCCAGGCACCCACTTTTTCATGGTTTTTTAGGTGAATGCAGTGGGAAACTAAGGTTGAAAACTACTGATGAAAAGAGCACCAAATGTTGAAGAGTATACAAAACAAGCATCAGAATTTGGTATCTCAACTCAACTGTCATTTTGGGATTTCTGGTCCAGCTAATATTTGGAGGCTATTGTGGAAGTTTCCAACATCTGTATCCTCTTCACATTTTCTATAGACAAGGAGCACTACCAGGAAGATTGCTGCAAGTTCGTGCACATAAACAAAATAAGAACCCAGTTGAGTTTTTGGTCATAAATGAAGCAAACAAGCCCAATAATTGAGAAACAAATGTGCAATGTCTTCCAAAAGTGATCCACAGTAATTTGCAGTTCTAATTAGTGAGTCATTCTGGTATCACAGTCAGAAACTGCTTGGTAACACTGGGTTTAAATTTTACTTGATAATTTATTTATTTATTTATTTAGATTTCATACTAACTTAATAAATACTAATTTCCTACTTGATCTGGTAAGACTCTTAAAAACATTGCATTTTGACAACTTTTAATCTAAGAACACCCACAATAATGGGAACCACATTTTCCTTAACACATTTTGTCTTGTAACATTATAGGCATCAATTTGCATCTATCTATTCAGAGTGAAATACTGATGTCACAGGAAAACACAAACAAACAAACACTTAGGGCCATAGCATAATGACTATTGTTGGTGTAAATGAAAACTGAATATACTTTGTTTTTCTTTTTTTTTTTCTTTTGAGGTAGAGTCTGGCCCAAGCTGACCTGGAATTCACTATGTAGTCTCAGGCTGGCCTCACACTGATGGATATCCTCCTATGTCTGCCTCTCCAGTACTGAAATTTAAGACATGCCCCACTACACCATGCTCAAAAATTAGATAATTTCATCATTGAATAATTTTTATTAAAATATTACCAGGGCAGTAACCATTTAGAGAATCATATTAGATTCTGGTTATTTAGATGCATAGATATATTTATATTTTTATTGCTATTTGTTAGGCACAGACTCATTGTATAGCCCAGATCGATGGTAAACTTGTTGATTAATTTTTAATTGTGTTTATTTAAATTACTTTTGGCTATTGTTGCAGTCACTTACACGTTACTGAGACAAACATCCAACCATAAGAAGCTTTTAGGGGGGAAGAGTTTATTTCAGGCATACAAATTGCAGGAGTGCTCCATCAATGGTGGAAGAAGCTGGCTTGTTCCCATAGATAATAGCAGAGAGACATCACCAAACAGCCAACCAACACCAGCTCCAGCAAAAACAAGCAGCCAGAGCTCCAACTGCTCTCCATACACCTCAGGGCTGGACTTGTGATCTGCCTGCAAGCACGCTTTAGAGCTGAACTCCAAGATCTGCTTCCAGGGACATACCTCTTCTCTAGCAGGGCTCTACCCACTCTGCACTCAAGATTTAAGCCCGAGTCATAGGGCTCTACATAAAGCCCTACAGCTTTAAACTTTACTCTTGTAGACAAGAAAAAACAACAACAACAACTTTCAGTTTCATGCTTTAGTGACGTAGCAAAACATCCAGTCTTTCTGACAACCTGAGGGGTCCTACTCTACCTTAACACTGGTATTAGAGCATAAGTTTCAGTTAAACAATATTATAAAGACAGGATATTGAGAGTATGTTGTCCTTATTATAAAGTATTTTGGAAATTCCTTTTCATTTAGTTTGTAGTTTTTAGCTAAAATATAAGATCATGATACTAGTTTATTTTCCTTTTACATAAGAGGGAGAACAATTTTATACTTAGATATAAAGCCAAGAAAAATGAAAAAAATCTCCAAAGAAAGCCATGGTACCAAGAGGTTAATAGTATCCTTCTAGTGGTCAAAACATAAGAAAAGTAATAAAAACTCAAGTATTGGCATAGGCTGTGGCATGTATGAGACTTGAGGATATCCTTAATGAAGAGAGTGGCAGACACACATGCACACACGGTACATTTTGTGATTCTGTTGATATTAAATACACAGAATATGAAAGTCCACAGAGATTGAAAGTGGATTAGTTGTTGCATTTTCCTGGGGCGTTGGAGACTGATAGGAAATGGTGGTTGACTGCTAATGAAATTGGGATTTCTTTTGGGGATGATAAAAATGCTCTAAATTAGAAGACATGATTTTATAACTCCATAAATATATGAGAAAAACCTTGAATTAAAAAATTTAATGGCACAAGTTTTAGTATATGTAAATTATATCTCAATAAGGCTATAATAAAAAGGTGTGTCATTTAAAAATGCGTATATTTTTGTTAATTTAATTTTAGTTTTATGTAAATATCCTTCTTTTACTCATCCTGCTTGTTCTAGCTAGAATGGACTACAGTTTCCCAAATGGTGAATTTTTAAAGCATTCTTTGACAAGCTTCTCCTAACTCTGCTTGTGACTCATCTGTTCCTCCATACTTCAACTTTTCTCTATCAATAGCTTCAGTCTTGTGAATCATTTTTCTGAAATTTCTGTTTCTGTCTTTCTTTTTAAAAATAGCTCTCTGGAGCAGCTGTAAATGGTTTAGTGATAGCTGTTCTGAAATCTTTATTACACAACTCTTACTTTGCTATTGTCAGAACTGTATTTCCCAGGTTTCTCTATAAATAAGTATTCTGCTCATCTTTTACACTCGATATATATTTTGAGGAATCTGTGTCTTTACTACAGGATAAGCATAATACTCTGAAACAACTTATTCCAATGGAAATAACCCAGCTAAAGATGTTGCATTCCAAATTTAAGATTAAATGCAAATGCCTCATTAAAAAGCAGATTCTTCGTTCAAAGTTATTCAATGGTATGGGACTCAAAATATTCAATCTGGTTAAATTTAACATCCTGAAAAGTCTTATTCAGAAATATTCACTGGGCCTGGAGCAATGTGAGACCAATCTGCTTCTGAGTCTAAGGTTCTGTGTGAGTGACTTCTTTGTACATGCTGTTCTTTGTGGCTCAAATTTCTTGCCCATCTTAGTGAGTCCTATGACATTTTCTGGGAAAGAAAAAAGGAATTGGTATAAATTTTACCCCATCTAAGATGCCTACAAATAATCCCAACTTCCTGATTTCCCAGTATTATCTGTACCATTTAAATTTCAAAGCCCCCAGTCTGTGTGGTACACACTTGAACTTATATTATTCTCTTTGTAATGTTATTTCATATATGATTGTTTTGTATTATATTGACATGTCAACTATTTTAGGAATATTTCTATGCATTTTATTTGTATATATTTCATGTAACATATGCATGTAAAATGACCATTATGTAGATAGTGAGTTCTTTGCAAGGACAGACATAAACTATATAAAAATTCATGTTTAACATAGTATGTTTTGTCTTCTGTAGTCATTTACTACTCTGTAGTCAAATACTCTGCATTTTCTCTGAAACTATTGCCTTTGTAGTAATAGGAACAAATAATACATTGAGGAAGAATCAAACAAGACAGGAGATAAAATAGTATGTGTCTGTCCAAAGGAGTTTGTGCATTCATCATTTACTTTGTGAAAATCTGAGGAAGGGTGAGCAAGAAGCAATGAAAGATCAGTTTTAGTTACTTTTAAGTGAGTGTCTTCCATTTATTTTTTCACATCTTACACAAGGATTTTATAGTTAATGAAGATATTTATCCTAAAATCTCATTATGTCCCTCATTGACGCATTATTTTCCATGTGAGCTCTGATCATGATATTTTGGTGCAATGACCTTTTTATCTCTATCATGTCTTGCCCAATCTTTCATCTATCAGCCTAGCTGTAAAATATCCTCTAATGCAGACCTTGAAGACCTTAAATAAAGTTGTGTCACTTAATCACTTTAAAGCCATTTGATATTTTGTAAATTAAAATTTGTTTAAAATACTTTTTTAGGAAAAGGATAATATTATATACTGTTATGCCTTCCTTTTTACTCTTTTTTTAAATTTTTTTTAAATTTTTTCATTAATTAGTTTTGTATTTAGCAAATATAGTCAGTTTGGTACCATTATAGGGCTCATCCATGACCTACCCCCTCCCCTTGACCCCTCCTTGTTGAGGTATATGGGTCATGCATTGTGGACTTAGCCCACAGTTATGGATAGGATAAATGTCTCTGCATATCATGACCCAACATGTGGCTCTGACATTCTTTCCGACCCCTCTTCCGAAAAATTTCCCTGAGCCATGTTGGGTTCATTCTTGGTCTGCTTCAGTGATGAGGTGTTGGGGACCTCTGGGTCTCTGGATCTCTGATTTGGTAGGAGTTGATTTTTCTCTGTGTTGATCTCCTTCACCCGTGTGCTGGTACCTGGTTCACTAAGAAAACAGCACCCTTGCTTGTTTCTCCAATTGTTCTTAGTTTCAGCCAGGGCCCTTTAGGGGTATGATGGGGTGGCTCTCTCCTTAGGATCTACATCTATCTGAAAAAGAGAAGCAGATTCTCCAATGGAGAGTAAGTTAGCACCCAACAAATGAGATAACCCTTACTTTTTTTTTATAGAGAATTTAATAGGTGTAGGTCAGCTTGTAGCCCATGATTGATGGTAGCTTGTTAATGGAGAGCGGGCTCATGTTTGGATATGGTTCTGACTTGTTTCCCAGCTCCAGCTATGGGTTCCATACCACTGAGAGGATCAGTTAGCCAAATCAAGAGCAGTTGGTTCCCCACCATAGCTGTGTGCCACTATTGCACTTGTGTGGGCATCACAACCGGTTTTTTGCTGCTAAGTAGGTTAGACCATGCGTTGCTTCGACAGATATTGTTCATTTTCCCCCAGTCGCTCATGTAGCACCTTCTGGCAGTAGACTCGCTGACTGTCTGGGGACTGACTCTCTTCCAGCTTCCAGCCATGCCATTCCATTTTACGTGTCAACCACATAATGTGTCTTCAGCAGTAGCGTCTTACCACTAACCTTTGGTGGGTCATTAAGTACTCAGGCAGAAGAAATCTGTCATTGTTTTAGGAAACCTTGTAGGTCTCTCTCATCAAAAGCTCATTGTGGATGATAGCCCCATGCTGGTACTGGGAGTTACAGGTCAGTGCCCACTAAGAAAAGGAAGAAAAAGATAACTAATATAAAAGAGTTAGAGAGAAGAGACAGAGAGAGAGAAAGAGAGAAAGGGAGAGAGAGAGAGAGAGAGAGAGAGAGAGAGAGAGAGAGAGAGAGAGAAAGAAAGGGAAAAGCTGTAGAAGATTAAGGTCAGTCTTCATCATACCCTCTCCAGTGTCTTGTGGCTCAGGTGTTCCCTCTAAGGGCCTGGTGAAGGTTCAGCCATTTGGTCTGCCTTTCAGGATGTAGAATTTTATGGTACCATTGCCATTTGGGTCTAGATTTTACTGTTGTTGGACTGAGTTTTGCTATGTGTTCATCTCCTAGCTGACATTCATGGTGTGTTTACTTTGCCAGGTGGACATCCTCCTGCACATTTCACTCTATTTAGGTGTTTACACTTAGTCCTTCCTCTATAAACTACTTCAGGTAAGACCCTTCTTGTTTCTCTTTCACAGTCCTTTCTTACTGTTGTTATATACAGTCACCCATGTTAGCAGGATGGAGGAGGGATCTAGTTATCGATTAGAGATTAGGCGCAGAGATTTATTGACATTAAGCAGAAACCAACAGTTAAACATTTCCATGGTGACAAAGGGACTATTTTCACATTCTGTATTTTAAAGGACACTGGACCAATATTTCTTGATGAGCTGCAACTTTTTCCTCCATTTAGTGCATGTTGCTCCCCTACATGACAATTTACTGCCCTCTACCTTAAACAAAAGCTCTGATGTCATTTGCATAGAATTGTCTCCTAAGGAAAAAGTGACAATTAACCCGACACTTAAAAATATTTAAAAGATACATTTGGTATGTTAAAAAAACTTGCATAATATTATATATATGTATAATTTCAATGTGAAAATGCAAGATGCTTTAAAGTATGTTTTCTGAGAGATTTCTAACAGAGCTCCACACAGACATGGTTTCACTCTGGTTTTACAGGCCAAGAAGACAGTCTTCAATGAGTAAAAATCAAGAGTAAATTCCACAATCAGAAGGCCTACTTCTGTAAGCTCTTGTTCCATAGAACTTGAGATTATACCCTGGGCAAACTAATAGCCTGCTGATTTCAACCTCCAGGAGTGACAGCAGACCCGCAGTGACAAAAGATCTAAAAATATACTGGGATTTGGCCATTAAAAGCCTTATCAGCAAGTAACAAAAATCAACAGAGCATTAGGATTGCCAATGCAGGGATTTAAAAAGGTTCCTAGCAAGGGAATGTTACTAAGTGTCCTGATAATCTGTTGACATCAACGCTGGCTGCCTCTGTCGCCACTTTCTGGCTGAGAGCTTTAGGTGATGAAAGGCAGAATGGGTGGAGGCGGGGCGTCTGCATTAATACTGACAGCCCTGCAGCTATGCTAGGGCCTGTGGAGAAGAGACATGGGCTCTACATCTGTTCCAGAGTTTCACGGTCTCTCTGAGGTCAGCAGGTCATTAGATTAGCATCCTTCCACAACAGCCTGTGTGGATTTCCATCCTCTCTCTAACATCTCAAAAGCTAGTCATTGATTTCAATACTCTGAATGCGAACTAAGGCCAAAGCACATAGTGCTAGCACAGTGAGTTCATTCTATCTGTTGTCCCCACAGACTTTTAGGCACAAAACCCTTTAAGGAAACAGGAGTACATACAATTTTTAATGGTAACTATTTGTGGGTTTGCACTACTCCTGCTGAGGGGATATAGAAATGGTATGCAGGATATTGTTGAGTAGCCTGAGTAATTGTTTGCAAATGCAGGGTTTCCTGTTCATCTTCCTGTCTGTCTCCTGATAGATTTTTAAAGTGACTTACCAAAGATGTGTTAATCAATTCATAAATGACCACAGTTGGGAGCTGTCTTCTACTGTAGCTTGGTCCACAGGAGGAGGGATGAACCAGAGATGTGTTATGTTCACTTTTCTAAGGTGGCAGGCATATTCCCGATTTCTCTCTCTCTCTCTCTCTCTCTCTCTCTCTCTCTCTCTCTCTCTCTGTATTTGCATATATATATGCAAATCAATCTAGCTAACGAAATAGAAGATGTATGTTGACACTGCTTACACATGATTCTTAGCTTAAGGGCTGAAAAACAGTGAGAATGAAAGAATAAGAATTATTGGCAATGGGCAAGACAGATGAGAAGAGAGGTAAATCGAGTTCATGATGCTGGGAATATGAAATGCAAATCAAAATAAGCAAGTAAGCCATCCATCAATATAGCTACTTCCACATAAGAAACTGGCATATGTCACCCATGGAAAACCAGAGACAAGAGACAATGAGGGCTTTAAGCTAGTTCTTTAGGCAGATCACTTGGCAAAGTTTTCTAACATTAGCTTCATGAATTTAAGAAGGAAGTCCTCACTTCAGATATAAATATTTCTGTATGTTTTCCTTTTAATTAAAGTTATTTATAACAAATTCAGTAATATATTTGATCAACCATCTAGTCACCGGTCACTCTCATGTACAATGGCAACTGAATGGGGAAAGGCCAACAATACCAAATAAAGAAATAAATGGAGTGGGTATTAGGGAGGAGGTGTTAGAAAAAGGACAGAGAGTTTCAGTTAGCAGGAATAAATTCAAGAGATCTTTTGCATATCATGTGATTATAGTCAATAACAATAAAATGTATAATTGAAAACTACAGAGTAGTGTAAAAGTCTCACTATAAAAATATAAAAATGTAACTCAGTGCATATTGTGAGTTAATCTTTTTAAAATGTGCATATCAAAATTTTATTATTATATGCTATAAATATAGTCAACTTTTTATCCACGAGTATGAATAAAATACAAGTAAGCTGATCATTTTATAGGTTTGAATGAATTGAGGTAAAATCAATGTATGCCTTCCAGTTTCCACATTTGTTCCACTTTCTCCTCATATGCACCATCCTCATTCCTCATTTGCATTTTCCCAAAGTTCAGAGGCAATCTTAAAGCAAAAACACCGTTACCACAAATTACAGCCTGGATGGTACACAAAGGGTGAAATGAGTGATGGAGAAGCCTCCAGGTGATCCCAGGTAGATGTGCTCCAGGCTCTCAGCCCCGAAGATGGCAGATCTTCTTGTCCAGTCACAGCTAGCACTCATCTCTCCAGAAGTGCAACAAAATCTGAAATGTACTAATCCCAGTCTGTTAGTTTCAACATACCTATCGTTCTCATTTAAATGTTGAGCAAGTAGTGATTTCATCTTTCTGTGTAATCAGGTTATTTAATATTCATTACATACAAAATATTTCAACTCAAGTAATTCTTTGGGTCTGCAGAGATGGCTCAGCCGTTAAAGGCATTAACTTTCAAGCCTGAGTTTAACTACCCATCACACATAAAGCCTAATGCAAAATTATGCATATGTCCGTAATCCCTCAAAGACAGACAGAACCAGCAAATTCTGGAAACCCAGGACCAGCTAGACTGTCGCATATGCGGGGGTGGGGGCTGGGGGTAGACACAACAAAACAGTGTTTTCCCTTTAAGATTGCCTCTGAACTTTGGGAAAATGTAAATGAGGAATGAGGATGGTGCATATGAGGAGAAAGTGGAACAAATGTGGAAACTGGAAGGCATATATTGATTTTACCTCAATTCATTTAATCCTATAAAATGGTCAACTTACTTGTATTTTATTCATACTCATGGATAAAACATTGACTATATTTATAGCATATAATAATAAAATTTTGATATGCATATTCTCAAACAGGGTAGAAGGGAAAGATAAACATCTCGTGGTTGTCCTCAGACCTCCAAACACATGCAGTGACACATATGCACACATGGCCATACGCATCCACATACCATACATGTTCATATACACAACACACACACATACAACTTAAGAAAAAAATAAAACAATAATTCTTCGACAAGCTCTGACACTCTGCCCTTGTTTGACCTGGGACTTTCCATGTGTGTTCCAGAGAAGGAAATGTTGGAAGTTGGTGAAACTGTTTCTGGTATCTGCAGCAGCCCAGTTTGCAGAGCCAGGAGATGCTGTCTGACAGTGATGGTACAGCATAGCCACAAGGTGCAAAAAGCTGAGATACATATTCAGTTGCTCCTGGTAAACTTGTTTCCTTGCTCCCAGTAGCATTCAACTGTGAGATGTCTATTTTGCTACTAACAGATTACCTGATGTCAAGTACTTCACAAAGGAAAGTAAAACCGTTCAGAAGGCAGAACATCTGCTATTAAGTGTCTGCATTTGCTTAGCCTTCTGAGGCAAAGCCCCTGGATGTGTCATTAAAAGGCCAGAAAAGTTGAAGGTAAATGGTTACCTGGAAAACATGCCAAGCACATAGGGTGTCTTGTTTGATCATTTTCCTCTAGTTCCACATAACCTAGGATTCCCATTAGATACAATCAATAGATCCGTGGATGGAGTTTCCCCATGGCCATCCAACTTTCCATTAGACCCTGCTCCAAAAGATTCCCTCATACCCTACACTGTCTCATAGAGGATCAAGCATCTAGTTTGTGAAACTTTGAGGGGCACCATATTTAGATCTTATGACTAGAGTAGAGAAAAATCTCATATGCTCGGAATACTCTTAACCATGCTGTGTGAAAAGTGGTTGATATAGAAATCTCTCTAAGATGTTTCCTAGCTCACACACTTCATGATTCTGCTATTGCTCTTAAAAAAATAAAAATAAATAAAAATGTGCACTATCAAAGGGAAAATATGGACATTACGGCTGGAAAAATTCCTCTATTTTTTAAAAAGAAACACATTTCAGTGGGTATGTATTATCGCTTTTGAAAAAAATCCCACTTTTACTGGTTCTAAAATCAAGAATGAGTACATTCTTCAGAATGTTTTGCTTTATGCTAAGAATGTAACATAACTAAATTCTTAAGATGAAAGCTGTTTTCTTTTTTAAAAAAAGCAGAGCTCAGCATTTGCTATATCTGGAAAATAACATATACAGTACATTCAACTTTGTTAAATGTCTGTGAACATAAAAATAACTTTCCTTCAGAGCACTGGATAAAAATGCAAAAAAAAATTTGATTCTGAATAGTAAATGTATCTAACGATCTTTAAAGACTTTTTATTCATCAAATGCCATTCTGAGCCCAGACATGAATGGCAAATACTCCTGTGATCTTTCTATGGTGGCTCAGGAGTTTGTGGCTCACTCTCTCAAGCTGTGACATACCTCCAAGGTCAACCATTCAATAGAAAACATTCATAAGCAGTCAATTATGGAGTGTTTGACTCTAAGCCTATGTCTACAAAAAAAAATGTAAACACGTGTTTGGAAAGTAATAAACCAATGCATACTAGAGCAGGCATCAGGTTCTTAATGAGAGCCTCACATCAGCTGAGACACTTCATTCACCATTATTTTCTAAACCCATCTATTTCTGCCCATTTAGGGGAGAAATGAAGTCACACTGATATTTCAAATACTAATAATGCTACCTCTGTAGATGTGAATTTCATGAGGTTTGTAAGTAATGAATAATATTATGAAACTAGACAAAAGGCCAATTTGAAGCTGGATGAGAGTGAATTTTCAGATTATTAATTCCACAAAAAATTTTGGCTTTCAAAAATATTGTTGGAGAGGGAACATTATATGGCTGAGGATGAGTATGACATTAATTGTTATAATGTATATGAACAAATTTGTTTTCATTAGACTGGGTATTAGAATTTAACCCTCAATATATTTTATGTAAAAAAAATACATAGATATATGAAGAAATCAAATCTACTTGTATAAAATGTGCATCTGATAATCCTCAAAGACAAAGGAAATGATAACTTACTCATTCTGGCAAATGCATTTTGTATATATTAAAAGAAAAATCCATCCAACAACTTCTATGTTCTGCATTTTATTCTCTTTCTGGTTGCCCTAGAGACTGGGAGGCTGAGAGTGGTACTCATATTTTGTGATGATGTTTTGTGTTCACACTTGAAATATACATTTTAAACTACACATCTGAAAACAGTTGGGAACAGTCTTCTGAAAATAATGAATAACAGTATTGCAAAACCAGATATTTGTTTACCAAGAAATGAAGAAATACAAGGTTTTATAACTTTCTAAGAGGTTTATTTTCTTTCTTTTCCTTTTGTTTTTGGTATAACTTTGATTTGGTTAACAATACAACACTTTAAAAGCAATGAGAATGTACCTAAGTTTGGTGTGTGTGTGTGTGTGTGTGTGTGTGTGTGTGTACAGAGAGAAAGAGAAAGAGGAAAAGATTGTTTTCGTCTGACTCAATTTTCTTGGTTGAAAATGGTTTTGGACTGCCTTCAACGTTTTTAGCTTTGAAGAAAAACTTGATGTTGAACTCTGTCTTGAAGAGGTTTGGATTATATAATACAGTCATATACTTATCTATTTGAGACTGGCTTCCCACTTTGGTGGTGACAGGAAAATGTGTACACATGTGAAAGGAACAAATCAGTCCCGTGATTTCTTTGTAAATGTTCTCTTCCTTGGTCCCATATTTTATAACCTATTTTCTCCAGGAATATGAAGCCACCTGAACAGATTAGAATACAATATGAGAACTACAAACTAAGAAACAAGTATCTCAGAAAGCAGATTGCAGAATCTAGGTCTTTTGTCTAGCCTTCTCATCCTTTTATTCAGGAAGCAACAAAGGATCTTGATATGAGAAATGATCTGTTGTGGTTATGTGAATAGTGTCCCTAGCAATCTACCTTGCCAAATAGTGAATGCAAATATCACATCACCATTGTATGAAACTGAAAATTATACATATATTACCACATGAAGTATGGCCCTTCGGATAGCAAGATATACCTTTTCAAAGTGTGGTTTGGGGGTTCTTGAAAGGATATGCCTACCCTCTATATGTGCCTATTTCCTATTATCTATACAAATTATTCATGTTTACTATTTATTTTATAATTTACCACTTCTAAGTCAAGTGGTTAATCAGTACATTTATATTTTATTGTCAACTTATTAAATCATAAAATTTTATTACTTGAACTTTATGGCTAAAACAATTACTTTGGTTGACCCAGTGAAATGTGATTAGGGAAGATGTATAGAGAGCACACCTTAAGATTGTCTATGCTGTGTCTCCTGACATCATTAGATTCACCCAAATTCATGGCCTGGAGTACCAGAAGCTGGTAGTTTCATAATTTTGTAAGTTGTTACCATGATGAGCTGAAAAACAAAGAAAACTTACCTTTCTTATAAGGTAGTCCTTGGACAGATGCTATATTAGGGCCTGTCATATTTTATTCTGCAGTGTTAGTTTTAATTGTGCAAAAGTAGCATGATCCTCCAGGTCTTACATACATATGCCCACGGATGAAATGACACACTGGTATTGCATATTCACACTTCTTATGTGTGAAATGAATTTTTGTTGTGTATGAATGCACATTACAATGTAAATATGTATGAAAATAACCGTATGCAATTCTTTTGTAAACCTGAATCATCTTTTGCCTTTCAGTTTACCTGATTCATAGGAGAAATTATTGCAGACCTACTTAAAATCATTTGGCCTATTTCTTATTTTATAGATTTTTTTGGCAAAGATATTGCAGTTCAAACCACCATACATTAATTTGTGGATACATTTTTATTTTTACCTTGGTTGTCTACACAAATGGCAGAGGAGTCATTCAAACAAAAATGGCATAAATCCAGCATTTTCAGCTCACTATGATTGCTAACTATTTATGTATTTATTTCTTCTTCTCATAGATAACCATTTTTCTTGGCCTTATATGGAAAGACATCTTTTTTTTAATCTAGATATTCATTCTAAAGGTATATAGGTATATAATACACTTATTAGATTAAGCTACCTGTGGTCAAATTGCAGTACAAAAATATTAAATGAAGTATTCCAGAGATCATTTATAAATTTTGAATTAGATATCATTCTGAGTAGCATGATAAAATTTCAGACCCTTTTACTCTGTCTGGAGCATGAATAATCTCATTGTCTAGCATAACATGCTGTATGCACTACTCCCTCTTAGTCCCTTGGTACCCAATAAATCTAACATATTTTCGTTGTGTTATTTCATTATTTGTGTTTAAGTAACACTTATTTTGCTTAATAATCACCCCAAAATATAAGAGTTATAATTTTGGCAATTTAAATATGCCAAGTAGAGGTTAGAAAGTGCTTCTTTAATTATAATCTCACACCATTTTAAGGGTGAATATAGTACAATAAGCTATGTTTTCACTTAATTTATTATAATATATTGTTAAACTTGTTCTATTGATCTCTTATCATGTCTATTTTGTGAAGTAAACTTTGCCTAGGCATGTGTTTACAGCATAAAATACATGAAGTAGTACTGAGTTCTGCAATGCTCCATGGGGTGCTGTAAGGTATCCTATGGATGAAAGTGTACTGTGTGCACATATATGTACACATATTTTTATTCATAACTTTATTTTACACATACTTTGAAAAGTGTTCAATACAATGATTCTTGTATTTTTAGTGAAACATAATTATCATCATTATCAAGCAGCACTCCAATATAGTAAACTGACAGCCTTGAATTATAAAAAGCTGGGGACTCTGTTTGAAGACTGCTTTAGCTTCTTGGTTATTATATTCAGTCTTGCTGTGATGAATAATTTTCTTCAAGCCCTTTCCTACCAATCACAATGTGTGCCTATGCTATAGCATAAAGGTTTTATGCTGTGTATCAAGAACTGTAAAGAATCTCTCAACATCATATTTGTAATAATAACAGCAAATGCTTAGATAGCACTTAACTGTTATTTCAGACCATAAATTCTTTACCAAAATAAATTCATTTAATTCTGAAGACAGCCCTATGAGGTAAGGAATAATATTATTATCCTTATTTACTGAGGAGGAAGAGAGAACTGGTTAAAAGCTCTATGGCTTATAAACAATAGATCCTAGACAAGAAAGGAAGCAAGCTGATCAAGGGACTTTTTCTTCACCAGTTTGTTAATAATGAATAAAGTGCTTTCATTTATCATTTTCATCTCAGTTCTGTTAGGCAAGAGCATATCTCTTACTTGTAGTATGTGGATGAGGACATTGAGGCTCAGAGATACACAATGATGTGTCTATGGATACTATTCAATCAACGGAGGAACTGAGATCTCAGTTGTCCAACAGCAGAGGTTATTTAGGCTCAGTGAGACAATAAAGCCCACATTTGCCAAGGATGATTTAGCTAATCCATCCAGCTCCCTTAGCTTAGGAGCCAATATAAATGATGGGTTCATATCTTGTAATATGCTTTATGGAGCATACAAGTCCAGTTTTGAGACAATGAAGAGTGCCTTATCTGCAAATCTAAATATTAACTTCATTCCAGGTTTAGGTGAGAATAAGGTGAAGTGGCTGAGTATGAAAAGCTTTCCTTGTATTATGATTATCACTATGCTGCTTCCAACCAATAAGCATATTCTCCACATTTTTCTTCTTCTTTTTATTAAGTAGAAACTTTGCATGGATACATGATGTGTTAGTACCATCATTTCTCTCTTCACTGCTTCCAACACAGTGAGGGCCCTCCTTAGTGGGATTGTGGGTATTCACCTTGGAGTTGTAAGAGCAGCAGTCAGTCATTGTTGGGGGAAGGCAATGCTTCTGGATATTCCCTCCCACCCTGCAACTCTTAGAATCATCCTGCCCCTACTGTTGCAAAATTCCGTGAGCCTTGGTGGGTATGCTTTAAGTCTATTTTCAGCTCTCAGCAACTTCTGTATTTCTGCTTTGGTGCTCTTTGAGTATCCTTAGTGTCTGTCTCCGTCACCCTGGCACAGGGTGTCAGGCTCACCGTGGAAGCAGCACTCTTGCTCATCTCATCAATTCCTCTGTAGTTTCACCTGAGCTCTATTTGTTGCACTAGGGTCTTCTTCACTACAATAGGAATATAGAGATGACCTTGTGTTTTTTACAGTCTTTGTGCTCATTTATATATTTAGGGATTAAATTTGCATTTTATCATCAACACCACTTTGAGAATTCATGATTCTTGATTTTGTTAGCTAGGATTTATTTTGATCATGCTTGACTAGTTCTTGACAATATTTAGCTACAAAATTTGAACATAACACCCCAAATTTGTATCAACTATATTCATTCTCTGGGCTTATATGCACTTCTTTTCATTTTTGGGGGGGGGATATTGAGTCAGAGTCTCTGTATGTAACCGGAGGTTGTCTGTAACTCATAGCAACCCTCCTACCTTCGCTTCCTAGATGCTGGGATTACACTAGTTTGCCAACATGCCTGGCTATAATTTCTAAGCTTACCACATCTTTTATGTACTGAAAGAGATTTCAGAAATTTCCTTAAGAGTAACCTAAAGTTAAAAATAAAAAAACAATAACAGGGCTGGAGACATGGCTTAGCCGTTAAGGTGCTTGCCTGCAAAGCAAAAGGACCCAGGTTTAATTCCTCAGGACCCAAGTAAGCCAGATGCCCAAGGTGGCGCATGCATCTGGAGTTCGTTTGCAGAAGCTGAAGACCCTGGTGTGCCCATTCTCTCTCTATCTGCCCTTTCTCTTTCACACAGGTAAATAAAATAAAATTTAAAACCAACAATAGGGGCTGGAAAGACAGCTTCATGGTTAAGTGCTTGCCTGTGAAGCCTAAGGATCCTGGTTGGAGGCTCCATTCCCCAGTAAACCAGATGCACAAGGTAGCATATGCGTCTGGAGTTTGTTTCCAGTGGCTGGAAGCCCTGATGTGCCCATTCTCTTTCTCTCTCTCTCTGTCTGTCGCTCTCAAATTAAATAAATAAAAATAAACAAAAATAAAAAAACAACAATCAGAAGCTTCACAAATATAAATCATAAGTAAAGCATTTATTTCCCTTATAAAAAACTAACAGAGGAGGACAAAAAGAATGAAAAATCAAGATAGAAGAAGGGCTACTTGTAAAGAAAAGGGGGTTCAGTGAAATGAGAGTTGGGGGAGGGGATGAAATTATATGATGGGAGGGATTATGATCAAATTAAGGTATGTTCATGCAGTAAAGTTCTCACTAAAAATTATTAGCATCCCTCCAGTTAGAATGTACCCACACATTCCAGGCTCTAGTCTAGGAAGATTAAATCTCCTGAAGGCTGACATATAAATGGACACTGATGGTCTTTCTTTCTTAGATGAATTTTCTTTTGCAGCTAGCAAAAGACAATGCATTTTCATTAAAATTGTGGGAAGGAAAATATGAAATGAATATAATTTTTTTCTCTCAAATTCTGACTCACTCTTATGATGGAAAAAGTGGCTTTTCTTACCTTACAGACAGTATATTTTTGGCAGGTGTGATGATTTCATCTTATGAATATAGATAAACCGAAGACGCTCAGTAAAGACTCTTAAAAATCATTTTGGAGGAACCCATTAGGATGCTTATGTTTACTAACTAGCAATCAAAAATGCAAATGTATAGAAGGGCCAAGAAAAGAAACTGTAATTCATAAAATCGACTGCACTAAAGGAAATGGGGGCTTTCAGATAAACTTTGAAAATGCAACATTCTCAGATTATTTTTTGCAATTTTAATTTTTTTTTACCTGAACTCGCAATGTAGTGTAGGCTTGCCTCAAATTTATGATCTTCCATTCTGATTGCTGGGATTATAAGTGTATCACCAGACTTAGCCTGGTTTTAAGCATTTAAAGACATGGTTTCTGGGGCTGGAGAGATAGTTAGCAGTTAAACTGCTTGCCTGGGAAGCCTAAGGACCCAGGTTTGATTCCCCATTGCCTAGGTAAGCCAGATGCACATGGTTGCACATGTGTCTTTTTGCAGTGGCTAAAGGCCCTGGCACATCCATTCTCTCCTTCTCTTTAATAAATAAATAAATAAATAAAATAAAATAGTATGATTCCTACCCTCTCTCTATATGTATATTTGTACATAAATATATATATATATATATATATATATATATATATATATATATATATACTAATTTTACTCATGGTCCTGGTACTTGATATATTAAAAAATACTGTGAAAGGTGGATTTCATTCTTCCAACATGGCCAGGAAGCTTTTACATAACAATGTCCCACCTGTAGTGTAGACTCATAGAAATCTGTCAAAGTACATGGAGAAGCAAAGAGGGATCCCTCAGGAAAAAGGCAAAAACATTAATGCTTTCAAAATGGGAAATTAGTACAACCTTTTCTTGAGCTTGTCAAAGCATTACATTAAAGAACCTAAAGTTTTTATCACATTAACATAGGAATGGATCAAAGAGCTATTCACATATAAACAAATTGAATGGACCAACCCCACAGAGGAGAGAGGATGTGAGGTTTTTCTTTAGGAAAACCGCCTTCTTACATTCTTTTGCCTCTTTTTTCTACTGTTCATTTTTCACTCCTGTTTCTGATATGAAAGTCACAGTTCAGATGCAGCAGATTCTAAATCATCTAAAGCAAATCAGGCCAGAAATGGGCTGATAATGAAGGCCAAAAAAAGTGTGCTTGCTTTTTACCAGTGAATCATCTGCGACAATGGAGGCTAAAGATCCTATTAGCATCATAGAAGCTCTCAGGAAGCAATCTGGGTTTTTTTTTTTAAACTCAGAATTTTTCTCTAGTATTATAGAACCTTGATTATTAATTGAGATCAGTGTAGCTGAAGCTCAGCATGGTGAAGTGTTTGTGCCCCACCCCCGTGTTTGTTTGGTTTTTATTATAAAGAACTTTTGTTACTCTATTCTACTTGCAGTTTTTGTCTTCTTTGTCTAATGCTCTTGCAATTCTCTTCATTGAATCATTGCATACATGATTATGAAATGCCTACTATGTACTAGACATTTTTCTGGGTACTAGGCAAAAAGCAAACAAAGCAGGGGTGTGTGTGTGTGTGTGTGTGTTTAGAGATCATGCATTTATTTTCCATTCTGACTTTATGCATAAGCATTAAAAACATATTTTGGGGGATTGGGAAATGGCTCATAGGACAAAACTTTCACCCTTCTTTAGATAGAGTACCCAAGTTTGGTCCCCAGTCCCCAGTTAAAAGCCAGAAGTCATGGTGGGCTTCTATAACCCTAGCATGCTCACACTGCCTGCTAGATACTATGTGGAAACAGGAGAATTTCCCAGAAGCTCATGGCAAGCAAAATAGCAAAGAACAATAGGGCGAGAATTCAGAGCAAGAAATCCTGCCTCAAAATGTGGATAGGCAAAAACTGAAATGAAAGTTGGCCTCTCATTTCCACATGCATACTGTGACATGCATGCCCCCACTCACATGTGCACTCACACAAATAAATAATAAAATGAAATAATTTATAAAGCAAGTTTACTTGATAGCCAACATACACTACATATTCTATGTGGTTTCTCACTTACTATTGGGTTATATGAAAGTGCTCACTCACTTGCTGAGTGGCAGAGATCAGCATGACAAATATAAGGTTTGCTGGCATTGAGATGTACGTGACTGCTAACTGCTTTGCATTTAATTCATGGGAGAAGAAAGCAAAGGAATAGAGAATGAAGTAGAAGCATGTCTATGCTGACTTTGTGAAGGATAGAAGGCAGGAATAAAAATGTTTTAAGTTTCACATTGTCTTGGTCACGTTTCCCACTCCAGACCTGTGTCCTTACATCTATACTGTGCTGTCATTTGTACATTTCCTTGTGATGTGTCAAACCTTTGGGGAGTGAACAGAGAGAAGAAGCTTCTACTTATGTCCCTCTGATGTTAACTGCACAGGCCTTGTGTGCTCTGCCTCCAGAGTGGGATGTTGAAACATGGAAAGGGAAGTACAAGGTTGAAGTCATCCAAGGACTTTTTTCAAGAGCTACTCTGATGATTAGGAGTGAGAGACACTGTGAAAATCTCTTCAAGCACTTTTATTCTAACAGGGCAGAAGCCTCTGCAACAAAACAAGGTGATGGAGGAACCTCTCAAAATAAGAAGTGAGGGAAATATGGACTTCTGCCTCATTCCAGGTGAACGCACACTCCAAAGCATACACAACCACCATACATAAGCATAACATTTTTTATACCAACCTGGTGGCATTTGCTATGAGGTCCTTTATTGGAGCTTAATCTCTGAACCTGCACTCACAAATCCTGGGCCTCCTTTTTGAATCAATAGCTCACTTCCTGTTGACGAGCTCTTCCTGTTTCCACAGTGCTGAACTATATCCTTCTATCTTTTTGCTAGCATTTCCTGTGGGCCTATAATCCCAGACTGCGCATTGCATACATTGCATCCCCAGTGGACACATGGTTAAGGGATAACACAGGTCTTAAACTTAACCAGTGAGTCCAAATTTTGGGATTTCATTTGGAATTTTTTTTAAAAAAATAGACATTTTTTTTCCAATGGACTCATAAGTTAATGGAAAAAAAAAAAAAAACAACACCTCCCAAGTGTGTAGAAAAGCATGTAGAGTAAGGCAATCTAGGGAGAAGTAGAGAAAGGGTATTATTTGAAATGTTGGATCAAGCAATATAAAATGATAGGTAACATTGGTTCTTATGTGAGCCTATTAATTCAACTATTTTTCTCTTAAGTTAGAGTGAAGTTGGCTTTGTTTTCTGGCAAGAGTCTAAACAGGAAACTTACTTGTAGTTCTCTCCTCAGATGGTTTACCATCCTGGTTTCTTAGTTGCTTCTGAAAAAACCCCCGCATGCAATTCTCTCACTAGTTTCTCACCTACAATCAATAAAGCCTTCTCCACAACGACTCATCCCTCAGGGAATGAAAGTAGCCCAAGGAAAGGCAAAGTTCACAAGAAGAGGCTGAGTATGCAAAACGATTTATTGGCTTTTCAGATTTTTAGATAAGCTCCAGGCTAGCTTACCTTTCATCTTTGTGCAGTATGTAGAAGAAAAAATTATTTGAGACTATTTGAGGTGGATCTAGGTGCATTTACATGTTTGTATCTTATAATTTTTCACTGCTTTTTCCTTATTGTCATGAATTCATTATTCTGTATATACACAATCCCTCATGGACATCCCTGCCTCATCTTTAAGACACTAAAGCTGAAGCATATTGTCTCCTCCAAAGGGCTCTTCTTTCCTTCCTCAGTTTTAATTTGTGGCTCCACAGGAAGTCCTTTCCACAAACTAAAAAAGGGAGAGTCAAGTGTATCTTCTCTTAGCTAGGTTGGGTTGCTGGGACCACACACCACAGATGGGGTAGCTTGAATAGCAGACATGGAATTCTCACAGCTAGGGAGCTGAAAAGCCCTGGATTAAGATGCTGAAGATTGGGTTTCTGGTGAAGTCTCTCTTGCTGGCTTGCAGACAATGTTTTCACACGGGAGGGAAAAATAAAGTGAATGCTGGCTTCACTTCCTTTGTTACAAGGTCCACCAATGAATTCATGTGGGTTCCACTCCCATGACCTCATTGCAACCTAATTGACCCTAGAAGACTTTATTTTCCCAAACTGTCACATCTGAATGTGGGGAGACATAAACCTTCAAGTCATGACACTCTCACTGCACGCATCAAACACAATCCTTATCTTCCCTTTTGCTTCCCAAACCCTGACTGTCTGCTCAACTAACCCACTTGTCTCCATCATTGTTCTACTTCAATTCACCGTCATCTCTCCACATCAATACTAATGATAGAGTTCAATTTGATCTCATCACCAGGTATGTTTCATTGCTATTTTAACATAAAATATCTATAAATAAGGGGCTGAGGAAATAGTTTAATGGTTAAAGGTGCTTCATTAAAAAGCATGTTGCCCTTGATTCATTTAAATACCCAGCACCCAGGTAAATCTGGATATAAACTTGTAGTAGCAAGAGACCATGGTGTGTGACACACACACACACACACACACACACACACACAGAGAGAGAGAGAGAGAGAGAGAGAGAGAGAATGAGAGAGAGAATTATTATCTCTATGTCAGCAACCTTCACAGCAAATATCAATCATGCTGGAATTTTTGAAACTAACCAGCAAGCCTTCTTTCTCTCTTAGTTTTCCTTTTTAACCTGCCTCATGTGTTTATGACTATGTCCCCAAAATAGATCTTTGTTCCACAAGAAATACAATGAATATTTCACTTTAATTTTTGTCCTGATATTCAGTATGCTATCTAACACAAAGTAAGCATTAATTCAATTTAACTAAATCCCTGTCTTTGCAAATTCCAATAATTTATCATGCAAATTAAATATATGTTACTGATTGCTTAGTTTTCTATTTAGTTGTTCAACATGATTATGTTTACATGAGTCTTATGGAAGTGACAATTATTGAGCAGAAATATAAGAGAAGGGCAAGCATGACCTTCAAGTGAAACATGACTCAGCCATTTGTAAATCTGAATTGTAACTTTGATGCCAAATTCATAAGATATAAATTAATGAAAGAAAATGAATGAGCAGATATTCCAGATTAGAATGAAGGTAAAAATCTCACTAAAGAATTGGCTAACGCAGAGAACCATGCATTGTGCCTCTTCTTGTATATCATGACATTCCTGCAAATATTATTTTTCAAAGCAAGAATATGATTAGGAAGATAAAATCTGTATCAGGCTTGTCACACTCCTTTAGGTCCTCAAATCAAAAATACTTTATAAAATGTGTAATTATCTTGTAAACAAAGAATGTAGTGGGCAGAAGGACTCTGGATCATACCAGTCTTGAGCATTCCAGGTTCTATTAGAGTCAGAAAATTCTTAATTTTAAAAACCTCAGATTTTTCTCATGTGTAAACTTGAACTAATATGTACCTCCAAGAAGTACTGCGATTATTGAATCATATAATGCATTTAATGCATTTACTATGGTTCATGGTTAATAGCATATTCATATTATTTTAGGAGCTATATAGTAAAAAGTCATATAAATTTGAAAAGTGATGAATAAACTGAAGGTTTCTTTACTGTATGATTTCTCAGAGACTTTAATATATAGATGTTTATTGGTATATGCATTATAGTTAAATATGCCATATATTGTATTGCTGAGAAGGGCCGTGGATTACATAATATTTTTCAGGCTTATGTGATAATTGTTTCATTTCCTTGTAACTCATAACATAAAGGTGCTGTTTCAAGCAACTCACTTCAGGAAATGTTACATTAAGTGACTACTGCTGAGCTAGAAAGAATGAGAACTACAAGGGAAAAGTTATACTGGACAGAGTTGAAAGCAAGAAAGAAAGTGGTAGTGAGTTGCTCAGAGCAAATGGATTGGTTAATAAATTTCTTCTCTCTCTTCTAACTTACTATCTTTGTCCTAAGGCCAGCTAAAATCTTCGAACTTCTATAACTCATCACAAACTTGCCATCACAGTTTGTAGATGCTCACTTCAGATATTTGAAGTAGAAAACTGATGTTCAGATATGAAAACTGGAAAAAAATTGGGGACAAAATAAGGTTCTAAACCATTCCTTGTAATGCAAATAAGGGATTTTATTTAACTTTGGACTTTAATTTAACTCTATGAATTTTCTAACCAAAATATGTGTACAGAAAAATTGTTAGGAACTATCAGTGAGTTAGGAAAAGGAATAATCATGCCTAATTTGTATTACAATAGTATGAGGGACCTTTTCACCATGAATGTGGGCTGAAAAGAATGTGCCAATGGGCTGCTTTTGTCAACTCTATGATGCTTATAATTCTCTTTCATTTTCTGTGCTCGTCATAATTTATAAAGCTTTATTAAAGGGCAAAACTGAAACACAGGACATTGACTACTGAGTTGTAATTTAGCAATTGCACAACAAAGGAGTTTGATGGAAATGTAAAACTAGTTATTTTTCAACCATATTATTTGAGTTTAAATTATATTGTGAGGGTGTGTAAAACTAGAATTACTTTCAAATTATTGATATTTACTATAGCTCCTTCTTGTACCATTAAACTAGGATAAACAAGGAGCTATTAGATTTAACTAGTAGCAAATGCTTATAGAGGACCTACAAGGGCAAAGTAGACCTTAAGGATACTGAAGGATGCAAAAATTAGTGAGACTGGGCTGGGAAAATGGCTTAGCAGTTAAGGCGTTTGCCTAAGGACCTTGTTTGATTCCCCAGGACCCATGTAAGCCATCACAGTCTCTAAGGATACCAGTGATGTCACATACTTCCCCAGAAACAGTTCAATAGTTTTATCTAATTCAAACCCATCACTCAAGAATCTTAGTTTTGTTGCCCCTTACTGTGTCTAAGTTTACAATTTAAATATTTCATTTCCTTAAAACGAGAATAATAAATCTTAGCTTAAAGAGATTTTATGAAAAATAGATAAGCAGTGAGTAATTAAACACATAACATATCACATTAAATTTCTATATTAATAATAATTGCACAAATTTTATTCATGCCATGAAAACTGATTGATTTTTACTGGATATTGATTATCTAGTTTCTGTGTTACATTTTTCTATTTTTGATATAATTTTAAGACTGTTTCTGTTATTTATTTCAATAAATGAATTGAGCTATTGGGAACAGGACAGTCTATTCCTTTTGAGTATGTTCAGAGTTCTTTACAAAATCTTTATTTTGAAGGTAATCTAAATGATCACAAGTAAATTAGGAAGGCATATGATAAAACATTGAACCACAGTGTCCATGGATGACAAAACAAATCACAAGAAACATGTTTCCTCACAAAGAGTTATTCAAGTAGAATATGAAAATCCTGATTTATCACCTCTAAGAGTAAGGGCTGAAAATTGGTTTAATGTTTAATCCCTCATAAATATGACCTTTTTAAAATAATAGTAGTATCGTAATGATAATAACTTTTTTTTTCAAGGTAAATTCTCACTCTAGCCCAGGCTGACCTGGAATTCACTATGTAGTCTCAGGGTGCCTAGAATTTATGGCGATCCTCCTACCTCTGCCTCCCAAGTAAAGTACTGGGATTAAAAGCATGTACTACCACGCCCAGCTAAAAATTTTAATACTAGTTATGTGTGTGTGTGTGTGTGTGTGTGTGTGTGTGTGTATGAGAGAGAGAGAAGCAAGTTCAACTCTGAAGGACTGCGCATGAGTGTGGGTGTTCATGCTAGTACCAGTGAAACTGTACCACAGTGCATATGTGGAGGTCAGAGGACAATTTTCTGGTTGGTTATCTCCTGTGAACTTCATTTGAGGTAGGGTTTCCCACTTTGGATCTTAGCTCTGCCATTCTTTGTTGGGTTCTCCATGAGCTTCTGGAAAAATTTCCTGTCAGCCCCTCAGTTAACCATCAGTGTTAGCACACTGGGATTACAGAAGTCCATCATTGCTTCTGGCTTTTTACCTGTGGTCTGAGGTTTGAACTTGGGTAAGCCAGCATGAGCAGAGTGTGCTGCACTACACTGAGCCATCTCCCCAGCCTCAATATGACCAATTTTATAAAAGTATCTTTATTACTATACAATACGTTCTGTCTTTTAAAAATATTTTATTTATTTATTTATTTATTTATTATTTATTTATTTATTTATTTGAGAGAGAGAAGGACAGGAAGAAAGAGAGAGCGAGAGAGAGAAAATTGGCATGTCAGGGCCTCTAGCTAGTGCAAATGAACTTCAGATGCATTTTTCACCTTGTGCATCTGGCTTTATGTGGGTACTGGACAATCAAATCTTGGTCCTTTGGCTTTGCTACCAAGTGCCTTAACTGCTAAGCCATCTCTCCAGCCACAGTCTTCTTCTTCTTTGTATTTTATAAACCAGAGAGAGTTCAGTAAGATTCATTTGGTACTTTATGACAATTGAAATGAATAGAAAAGTCATGCTTATATACTTATGACAAATATGTGGCCAGATTCATCTTCTGTATTCAAGTCTATTGTGTGCTCTGGTAATATAGTACTGCTTTCAACAAGAGTATGCATTACAGAACAAATCTAATGTGGTCTATTGGTTTAGCAGCATTTGACAGCCCTTGTTATTTTTCTGGGAGATTCTCCATGATACTGAATGAAGAAAGATGGTATTTCTCAAATCTATCAGTTTTTACTGTCTCATGCTTTATTTCTAATAGAATTAAAAGTAACTCAAGTAATTTGAAACTCAGAAAGCAAGTTCAACTCTGAAGAACAAAATCTCCAAGGTATGTCTGCTCTAACAGTGTAAAAGAAGTTTTCATGGTTAATGTTAACTCCTAATCTCTGTGAGTCTTACTAAGAAACTGTTTTTCAGATCACTTGTTATACATTATAACACAGGGGTAAATAACATTTTAAATAATGGATATTTTCAATCCCTCTTACATATTTATTCATGCCTAGAGAAGCTTTAATTATGGATCAGTGGAAATAGATTGTTGAATAAAAAATATATTTCAGAACAATCAATGATCCAGTACAACTTCTGAGGGAGCTCTAAGGTAATTTTCCCCCAAAATGTACTAAGTCCTATAGGACACTTGTATTCTCAGAAGAGTATCATTTTATATTAAACTATTATCAAATAATGCCACTTTCCTTATGATTTTTCAGAGAGAATGTTTCTCAAAATTAAGGTACGTTTTGGAATGTATGATATGCAATGATTTAATCTTACCTCAATGATATTCTGTCATTAAAGTAATTCTTCCTAAGCTTTATCAAAAGGGGGGCAAAGTATATTTCTACCTGTAGTGAAGTAGCAAGTGCTGACAAGCTGGTTAATAATGCATACATCTTTCTCATGAGTTGTAGCTATCCCTAAGCTTTAGTTTAATGCAAATGTTCAGATGTGATAACTGCACTTGTTTGTAGTTTTACGAAATATTTTTTATTCGTCTTATCATAACAGTTTTTAATCTCATGCCAAACAAATCTGTTGTACACTAGTTATTTTTTGTTTCAATTTTAATATTGGTTTTGTTTTTCCATAGTATTCAAATAATAATTATCTCTGTTGGACTGAGAAAATGCCTGCTCCCAAGAAGGGAGGACACATGTTTAATATCTTCACTCTCTAGTAAAGAATCTATGGGCTTTAATTTTCTGGAATATTATTTTTGCCTATAATTTTGACCAATACATTTAACATTACAAAAATCTTAACTTTATTCATTTTTACTTGACAATTATTAGCTCAAAAATATGAAAAGTGTAATATTCTCAGCAAATGTCCATGCATAAATATTGCTAATATAACAATTTCTTATCTATTAGAAAGAAATAAGTGATGTATTCTCCAAGTTTTATGAGGATATTTCCTCACAGCAGTTATTCAACTAGAATATGAAAATCCTAATTTACCACCTCTAAGAGTAAGGAATGAAAACTGATCTAATGTTTAATCCCTCATAAATATAACAGTAACAATCATGGCTTAAAGGTTAAAGTTCTCATATTCAGTTCTTATTGCTACTCATAATTCTAAATTCCAGAATTAGTTTTGGAATTCTCGAAGTCATGCTACAGTATATTGTTCTCAATTTCCTTTTCATTAAAAGTAGGACTGATGAAAAGAGCCTAAGGAATGTGGAAAACATTTAATTTCAGATGTTAATTAAGTGCTTTGCATAAAGCACCATTTGTAGAAGTGTAAGCCAGGAGCAGAGGCAGGATATTAATACTCAGGAAGGAAATGGTCTTAACCAAAAGTCAGAAAGAATATTGTGTATTTAATAGAAACAAATCTAAACTATGTCAGAGAACCTAAGCTTCCTCAACTTGGATACTGTTTATTTATGACTTCATGTAACTTAAACTATGTGGTTTTAATCCATGTGTTAGTTTCTTAGCTGAAACAATTGAAGAAATTGTTCATTTGAAAGATAAAGCACATATTGACTCCAACCAGCCACAAGAGGGAAGTCTTGCCTATACTAGAAGAACTGTATATATAGGGAGGGGGATATTTTTGCAGAAAAAAAATCTACTGAAAAGGAGAAAGATTTTGTCTTTTTTGTTGTTATAGCATGGTGCTAAACCTACTGGAGAATAATATTTGTAGGTCTAGCACATTATAGACGTTTTGCAAATGTAGAATGATATTATTTTTCTCACACATTTGTCTTAAAATGTATATCTTTTTTTCTTTGGAATTCAATTATGTGTTGATTTAAAGATACATATACAGATATAAAATTATTTCTGCATCTATATTTTATTGGATTAATACAATTCATAAATTGTAATTGTGACCTAGTGATTTAAGCTGTACACAATGTAGAATCCATTAATTCTTTCTGCTTTTTATCAGTGGAATGTAATGAATAAATTCTGACTGCATTTTATCCAGCATGAGAATTTAGGATTTTAGATCTGCATTTGTCAAGAAATAAATGAAAAGGATAAAGCCAGTTTTAATAAGATCAGCTATTAAGCTATTTGGAAATCATGGTGAAGAAAGCCCTGAAATGGATATTGAGCTTTGGGATAGCATATTTTAATTGGAAAGGTATTTGGCTGAAAGTTCTTGTTTGGATTCACTATTAGGTTGTTTTTGTTTGGATTCATTATAGCTCACCAAATAATCAGCCTCACACAGTGTAATTGCACAATGCAATTAACATATTATCTAATGAATAGAATGTTCGAGTAATCTGTGTCAGAAAATGGATAATGGAATTCTAAAATTCTAAATTTGCTTCTCTGAAAGCTTTATTGGTGACTTTTGCAAAAGTACTACATGTTGATTAATAGTTCTATGGTATCATCCTAAAGAGAGCACCACATTGTGCTGAATCTTTCTTAAAGGAAAACTGTGGCAAAAGTCTTTCAATACTTGAGGTACTCTATCTAGATAAAATGATATTATAAAGGAATTTAGTAAGAACATAATATGTACTAATTGCCCTGTTTATTACCATATCTATAACTGTATCCATTTAAATCTGTGCTTTGAAGTTAGAGATACCTTGAGTATAGAATAAATTTAACATAAATTATATTCTTTCACTGCTTTGGGAAAACTTATCCTTATCCTAATTTCTACAACTTGTTCAAGTTAGTTAATTATTTCTAAAACCAAAGTAATAAATAGTATGTTCTTGATTAGATTTAACCTTGTATTTAAGTGCAACTCTACTAAATGAGAAATGTAAGATTATTGTGTTTAATCACTGGGTAAAATTGTACCATGTATAATATAATAATGACACATAACCTACTGGGTATTTTGCACCCATATGCTTAAGTTCATATATTTTTATTTGGTATTTTTGCTGTGGTGATATGAAGGGTTTAACAAAACACATAGTCTATCATTTTATTGGCATGGAACTTATGTTTAAATTGAACCTGCTCTACTGACTGAACTGTCTTCTTTGAGCATGCAATTAGCCATCGCTCATGTTCTGGAGGATCTTAATGGCAGTGGAGTTAGTCTCTGTTATGTTTTCCTTCGGTTTGGATGGATCACTTATAAATAGTCCCACTGTGATTAGGCATTTATTTTACAGTGAAAAATCTATATGAGAATCATTCTTAACATGTCTCTGATGTTCACTTTCATCATTCATCAAGAATATTGTGGTAAAGGAGAAGCACTGAGTGAAGACATGGTGTTGTTTAAACACAGCAATCATCAGTCGTACAGAGAAAGATGGAAGATACATTGTTTCCAATAGTGTATGGAGCCAGGTACGAGTCCACATTGGCACCTTTATGTTTGTTGAGGCTTTCAGGGTTTTACTCATGCACTGTTATATTGCTTTTACTGTTGTGACCAAAACACTAGACAGAAGCAACTTGAAGGAGGAATTATTTATTTGGCTAACTGGTTCAGAAAGTTCAGCCAATGGTCTAATGTTCCTATGTGCTTGTGTAGAAAGCATGGTGGTTAGAGTTCATGATGAAGCTTGTTGTTCATATCTGGATAGATGAGAAGCAGAAATGAGGGACATATAGGGAACAGGGCAGGTTAGAGACCCTAGCATCATGTCTCCAGTGATTCAGTTTTCACAACTAAGACCCACCTCCTACCTTCCACTACCTCTGAGGAATACCAGCACATGGATGTGTCAAAGGATTTATATTAATTGTTTCAGACCTCTCATATCCATTGGCAGGGCTGCACTAATCTTCAAGATATTAATTAATCCAATGAGACAACCAAGACTGCCTATTGCCCATATTTAGTGGTACAGCAGGATGCATTCATTATTAATATAAGATCTATTACAGTCATTGTACCCATCCAGATGTTAAGGTAAGCAAAAGCTTAGCTCCTAGGTCATGGCCATGAATTACTGAACAGAATGAAAGCAGCTCAATTTAAAATTATTATTTGAGTTACTTGGGGTTTATACATTCATATTTTCATTTTATAGGTATATTACATGAACGTCCATTCATTGAAAGAAGGAATTTCCCTTTTGAAAAAAAAAATATGTGTTTGTTTATCAAATAAAAATACCAAGCCTTATTGAGTATCCTATAATGTAATTTTTCATATTGCATACTTTTGCAATTACCTGTGTCACTGCTGAACTCTTATCTGATAAGAAGCAGTTTATGGGAGGAAAGGGTTTATTTCAGGTTTACAGAATCCAGGAGAAACATCATCAATGGCAGAGAATCTGGCTCACTTCCATAGATGCATAGCAGACAGATACTACCAAATAACCAGTAAGCAGGAACAGCCAGAGCTCAAACTGTTCTGAACACACACCTTAGGGCTGGACTTCAAGACCCCCTCCTGGTGACACCTCCAGCACAGTTTTGCCTGCTAGATATTCAAGTTGTAAGCTTAATCAAAAATAAAGGCTATGGGGGACACACATTCACTTTCAAACTACCACAATTAATTATATCTTAAATGTTTTATAAGTCAAATGATATTTAAATTCAATTTTTATTTATACCATTTTTATTATACTCATTTATAGAAAGACACATGATTGTTTTAAATAGAGACAAATAGTTAAATTGCTACCAATAGCAATACATTTTTGTGTGGTATAGAACAAGCTTTTTAAAATGACTGTATGAACTAAGCTTCTTTTTCTTCTAAAGTATCATTGGTGTTCTCTAATGCTGTTTCCAAATTTCCATCATCTTCTATAGAAGATCCTTAATTAATTGGTGAAAAAAATGTTTTTAATTTAAAAATCTCCCTATACCCTGTGTGGTAGTTTGAATAGATGGCCCCCAAAATATCCAATGCTTTATTAGTTTGTAGTTTAGATTTGCAGCCCCCTGGCTGGAAGAGGTGTCACTGGGTGGCCCAGCCCTAAATTGTGGTGATGGGTTTGAAATTCCAATCTAAAGATATGCAAAGTGTGCCTAGCTGGAGTTACTGAAGTGTGCTCTGTGGCTTTTGGCTTGTGGCTCACTCTCTCTCTCTCTCTCTCTCTCTCTCTCTGCTTGGACCTATGAAAGTAGGCCAGTTTCTTCTGCCATTATGGAACTTTCCCTGGATCTGTAAGCTTCAATAAATATCCCTTCCTCCATAACCGTACCTGGTTTGGAAGTTCATCTCAGTGAACCTGAAGCTGTCTAAAACACCCTGACATAGATGACTTAAAAACATACCATCATTCCTGTTTAATAAAGTTATTTTACATGCCTAATAAACTAGTGAACTATAAATATCACAATAATTATACATTAAATATATAATTTTAGAAATAAATTTTAGGAATTTAATGTTTATATATATATATATATATATATATATATATATATATATATATTCTGTAAATATTTACTATCACTTTATCTCAGGGCTTCATAGTTATGAATGGTAGACCAACAAATTCTTGGGATCTTGGGAGAGAGTCAGTCCCCAGACAGTTAGTTTTTCTAGTGCCAGAAGGTGCTACATGAGCGACTGGGGGAAGATGACCAATATCAGTCCAAGCAACATATGTTCTAAGCTACTCAGCAGCAAACAACCTGACCTGAGGCTCACCAAGTGCAATAGTGGCACACAGCCATGGTGGGTAACGAACTGCTCTTGAATTGGCTAAGGGATTCATTCAGTGGAATGGAACCCATAGCTGGAACTGGGAAATAAGTCAGAACCATATGCAAAAAACAAGTCTGCTCTCCAAAATCAAGTTCCCACCAATCTTGGGCTACAAGAGGGCGTACACCTATTAAATTCCCTCTAAAATAATAATGGTTATTCCATTTATCTGGTGCTGACTTCACTCTCCCTTGGAGAATCTGCTTCTCTTTTTTAGAAGGTCACAGAACCTGAGAGAGAATCAGCCCATCTCAGCTCACCAGGGCCCCAGCTGAAACCACAGAATACTTGGGGAAATGAGCAAGAGTACTGCTTTCTTGGTGAGCCTGGTACCAGCACAAGGGTGAAGGAGATAGACATAGAAAACATTCAACTTCTACCAAACCAGATATCCAGAGACACAGAGGTTCCCAAGACCTCTTCACAGAAGTAGACCTAAAACAAACCCAACATGGCTCAGGGAAGTTCACGGAAGAGGGGGAAGAAAGATTGTTAGAATCACAAGGTGGGACATTATGCACAGAGACATTGCCTCTTCCCCAGAACTGATGGCTAACCCCACAATGCATGACCCACAATCCCCAATGAGGAGGGTCCCTTTTGAGGGGGGAGGACATGGAGGAGGCTAATGGTGGTACCAACGTGGTTGTTTACACACTGAGTATGTACATAACTAATAAAGAAGAAAAAAAAAAAACCAGTAATTCCTAGGATCTTACTGTCCTGATGAGAAGTTTACAAGGCTGTTTCTACACAACACTATGAAAGAAGAGAAATTTATTAGGTAATGATTCTCTCTGAAGTTTCACCAATGTCTCTTTATAGTCTTTCAAGACACCAATTGTCATCTTACAGTTATAATGCAATACATCAGACATCAGCAGAAGGAAGAGACATTTTACTCTTTTTCTCTCTCACTCTTTCATTCTTTCTCTCCTTCTTTCATGTCTGTCTCTGAGCCCCTTTCCTGTGTCTGTTAGTCTGCTCAAAGACTCTTGTTTGGAAGCAGTTCTCTACCAGCACCTTCTTTGGCTCATTGATCTCTGCATGTACAGTTTGATTATAGGAAATTTGCTCAACTAATATGATGCTCTTGGTGAAATTTTAACTGAACTAGATTCATTTGTTTTATTTGACACAGGTAATTATCTATGACCTAAGAATTATAGGTCATATAAATTATTATCTTCTCAGTCAGACTGTGAGGAATATACATATATAATGATGTCAAGGAAAAGTCCATAAACTAAGACTGTTCTGGATTGACTGAGACTTGTGGTTATCCTTCTTAAAGGGTTAACTATGGAATTAGCCAACAGCAGTTTAAAACGCTATCTTTTTGACAGAATTTCGATTTTATTTTGTGCCCCTTGATTTGAAAAGCATTCAATACTTGAATAAATTAATCTGCATTGGTATTGTGATAATCACTAGCATAGACATTTTAGAGCAATGAGTTCTTATGAACTCTTCCAAAGGACACATAGGAGATTACATACCCAAAGGCCTCACACAGCTCTCTCAGTGGGGAAGAACGTTCCAGAGATTGTACTTTTTTTTTAATCTCCCCTGAAATAATGAGGCTTTGCTTAGCCCATTTGCTCCGCTAGGCACCAGTTTCCAGGGTGACATGACAGTGTTTCCAGAGGAGTCCTTTACTCTGCTGCAAAACCCATCATCTGGTGAATAGGTAATTATGGGCTGAGCTAGGAACCATGCCGAGGTGTGAATGTCTCCTAACCACATAGAGCTGCATTGTAACTAATGAACACTCCCTTGCCTGATATAACCCAACCTAATTACCCATAAAGCTTTGGGTAATTTTCCCTTGACCCTAAACTTTGTACATTTGGCTGCTTCTCAACCCAATAGTGAAGGATAACTCAACAAGAGAGTTGAGAGCAGGAAGAGGAAAGGTTGTTCCCTCTGCAATATGTCATTATGCTGCCTGGTGTTTTGATAAGTCAGTTGTTACTTACTCCTCTAATTATTGGCTGTCATTTAGAGACCACCCAGTCCCCAAAAAAGTACTTCAAATATTTTTATTATTTGTGTCTTTTGCTTATTTTTTTGTCTAGTCCTTCGCAAAACTTTTTTCAGTATCAACTCTCAGGACAAAAGGGCCTATGAGGACATTCCACTGAAGAAACAAAGTAATTAGATGTTTCTCATCAGACTGGGAGGTGTTGGGATACTGTTTTGTTTATTTCTGCTATCTCCTGCACCTACAGCGATCCTCCTACCTCTGCCTCCCGAATGCTGGGATTAAAGGCATGCGCCACCACGCCCGGCAGGACAACACTTTTTAAAAATTGTGTTTTCATGTGTACATACTTTGTTTCAGATTGGCACAAAGAAGAACACTTAGGCACCTGTGAGAAATATTTTGATTCTGTTTTTCATTTGTAAATAGGGAATTGTAGTTGTTTTAAGAAATAATTTCTTTTTTTTTCTTTTTTTTTGAGGTAGGATTTCACTTTATCCCAGGCTGACCTGGTATTCTCTGTGTAGTCTCAGGGTGGCCTGAATTTACAGTGATCCTCCTAACTCTGCTTCCCAAATGCTGGTATTAAAGATGTGCGCCACCATGCCAGGCAATAATTTCTTGATAGAAACTTTTAACATGATAGAGAATCTGATTTTGAGCATAGTGCCACTAAAAGACAATGGTCAATTTTCTATAAAAAAGAAGATCTCAAATTAAATTTTCTAGTACTTAGTATAAATAATCTTACCACACTATGTTCTTAAGTGCTAGTTCAAGAGCCATGACAATCATCTCTATATGCAGACTGAGATTGAAAGAGGACAGGTTTATATGCATTGGACACAGGGATGTTAAATATTATATTTATTTATTTATTTGAGAGAGGCAAACAGAAAGAGAGAGAGAGAGAGGGAGAATGGGCTTGCCAGGGTTTCCAGCCACTGCAAACAAACTCCAGATGCATGTGCCACCTTGTGCATCTGGCTTATGTGTGTACTAGGAAATTGAACCAAAGTCCTTTGGCTTTGTAGGCAAGCACCTTAACCACTAAGCAATCTCTCCAGCCCTGGACACAGGGATTTTAACAAGTCCAATATTATTGACCATTTGATCTACAAATGTGATGGAAATTATAGAAGACAATAATATGAGCTTGAGGTCAGCAAGTTGACAGTTACACTTATACTTGGGTTGTGATGAAAATAATCATATTATCATATCTAATTGAAGAGACAGAGGAGTTCTCCTATTCTCACTATTGCTAACTGTGGTGGTGAAAGTAAAATGAGTATCTAAAATGTTGGCTAGTCATAATTTGGAGGAAATGCCCTTTTATTCATATTCTTAGTGCTTTTTATGATATGTATTGCATCTACCACTCCATATTCTCAAAATAAAAATAAAAACAAAATGAGTCAAGATTATAGTAACCACATTACCAAAACGCATAGATTAAATTCAGATATATTGGTGCCAGTTTTTGGTTGGTACAATGACAATGCACTGGGATCCAACTCCTACAATGCATATACCAAAGGACAGAATCACCCACTGTGCTTTGGAGACTAAATTGCGTCAAGTGTTGGATTCTGTCCTGCAATAAACTCCTCCTGATGTGTTCTGGAATGACTACAGAATCGATGGTAATGATATTGGGAAGGAAATCACATAAAGAATTACCTTCTATCATGAGGCAAGGTGGAGAATACTCCATGCAGTGTTACCAAAAGCAAAACTCTGTTAATGTAAACTGTAATACACAGAACAAATCCCTCCATGATAATAGGGTTGATGTTCAATGTGATATAGTGTCAGCAAAAGTTATCTGTTGCAGTGATGTGTCTTGTAGTAGGGAAAAGAACTCACGGTGGAGGATGCTGGATTTACTGGTCAGCTGTAGATTACATTCATGCTTACCAGCGCTCAGACTGGATTATCAGCACCTTTAGCAGACAGCTTCAGGTTCACTGAGATGAACTTGCAGACCAGGCACAGTTATGGAGGAAGGGATATTTATGGAAGCTCGCAAATCTAGGGGAAGTTCCATAATGGCCAAAGGAGCTGGCCTGCCTTCACAGGTCCAAGCAGAGAGAGAGAAAGAAGCACAAGCCAAAAGCCAAAAGCCACAGTACAGCACATGTCAGGAACTCCAGCTAGGCACACTTTGCATATCTTTAGATTGAAATCTGAAACACACCATCACACCTTAAGATCCACCCAGTGACATTGCCTCCAGCCAGGTGGTTGTAGATGCAAACTACAAACAAATAAAAAACTGAATATAATGGGGACCATCTATTCAAACCACCACAGCCCCCTTACAGAGAAAGAATGCTTTGTAGGTCAAAGCAAAAGACTGATTCCCACTTAAAGTCATTCTTAAAAATCAGATCTTTCTTTTTTTCTTTCTTTTCTGTTATTGTTTTGTGTGTGTGTGTGTGTGTGTGTGTGTGTATTTTGTTTTTCTATGTAGGGTTTCACTCTAGCCCACTGCTGACCTGGAATTCACTAGGCAGTCAGGGTAGCCTCAAACCCACAATGATCCTTTTACCTTGGCTTCCCAAGTGCTGGGATTAAAGGTGTGTGCCACCACACCCAGCCCCAGATCTTTTTAAATAGAAACAATAGTTAATTTTGAGGTCATGAAAGCTAATATAATGATCTACCCTGCTTTGCATTAGCACTCCAGAATGTCTTAGCATTCTTTTTTACTTGTCTTAAACTCCCTCTCCTTAACCAATAGTATGATTTAAAAGCACAAACAATGACATTGAAGTAAACAAGAAAAGTTTGGTTTCTTATTACATGCCTGTTCAGTGACTTGTGTGTAATTTGTTCACCATTTCCATTCACTTTATAGGAAGTAGAGAACATATAACATTCCCAATACTTTCCAACGGAAATATGAGTGGTTGTCTGGCGTTGTGGCACATGCCTTTATTCCCTGCACTCGGGAGGCAGAGGTAGGAGGATCACCGTGAGTTCAAGGCCACCCTGAGACTACATAGTGAATTCCAGGTCAACCTGAGCTACAGTAAGACCCTACTTTGAAAAACAAAAACAAAAAACAAACAAAAGAAATATAAGTGGTATTTGTTGACACCCCTGTAGAGAGATCATGCTAATAAGTCTGAATTCATGGCCAGAAGACCAGATTACCCTCTTGTCTCCAGTGCCGCACTCTGCAGGTCAGGCCTGTAGTATGTGGATAGGGTAAGTTTCCAGAGAAGAGGAAGAAGAGTCACGAACAGCTGTCTGTACTATAAATACTCTGATGACAAACAGGCAACTTTTGTCTCTAAGGACTTGTAATCTGAAGCTGTCAAGAACACTGAATCCTATTTAAAGAATCAAATGGAACTAAATTGACCTCTTTCCTGAGAGGTATCCTGAAGAAAGAAGAGAATTAAACTGTGGAGCCAGGTTCCAATAGCTTAAGCCATTTTCCAGCATCTTGCTAATTATAGAGGCTTATACGCTATCACATCTTCTTGTGCTGATAGTAAGTGATTCCTTGAGGTTAGTAAAAGCCAAAGACTCAAAATATCATTTTTGGTAGTTTTCATATACCTTCAACAACATTTACGCCTACATTCTAAATAATGTCATAGTGTCTAGTATACAAAGCTGAATAAAAAAGCAAAAAGTATATTTATCCATGAAAATTAAAAGAAATACAAGGGCTAGAGAGATGACTCAGTAGTTAAATGTGCTTATCTGCTTTGCAAAGCTCACTGGCCCTCTGGATCCATTCTCCATTACTAACTAAAGCCAGATGCATAAAGTGACTCATGGATCTAAAGTTCATTTTCACTAGTAAGAGGCTCTGTTGCATCCATATTTGCTTTCTCTATCTCTCTTTCTCTCCCTCAAATAAAAAGAAGTATAAAAATGAGAAATTCAAGAATAAACGTCAGTAATATACCTTACAGGTATAAAACGAGTCTAGTATGTGTGTGTGTGTGTGTGTGTGTGTGTGTGTGTGTGTATGTGTGTGTGTGTTGTGTATGGTTTCTGTGCAGTGTTTGCATGCCTGTACCAGAAGCATGTACTGTAGGCACATAGATGCAAAAGCCAGAGAACACTGGGAATCCTACTCTATTGCTCACTTGATTTAGTTCCTTGAGAGAGTGTGTCTCAGTGAATCTGTAGCTTGCTATTTTTTGATCAGCTTGGCTCATGAGCAAGCACCAGCATTACTTTTGTTTATATCTCCGTTTATCACTGGGGCTGGAGGCATGTGTTGCTACTCCTGGTTTGCAAAACATTTTTTAAAATTTATCAATGTAATATTTCATGAATGCCTTTAAATGCTAACTTATTCTGATAAGCAAAGAAAAATACTACAGTGAGAAGAAATAAGGAAATTTATAATCAGCCAGTTAATGAAACAAATAAAATAAAGATTTGTATGCCTTATCTAAAGTTGGTCTAAACTTAAGGATGTGGTTGGGCATAGTGGTAGAAAGTAAGCATGTAGATATAATTACTTTGCTTTTTTTTTTTTTTTGATGTGAGTGGACACTGTTGAAATAGAATCTCTCTCTGGCCCAGGCTGACCTGGAATTCACAATGTAGTACCATGCTGGTCTTGAACTCACAGTAATCCTTATAATAAAGGTATGCACCACTACACCGAGTGATATATTTATTGATATCTAGAATTTTAAAATGAAAGAGAGCAAAATGGAAATTAATATATAAATTTATATATATCAAGTGGAATGCCATGTTATGATTTTACAATAGACTTGTAAAAAATCTTAATTTCTGAATATGATGTTATTTTTAAAAATTAGTTTGAAAATCACAATCGGCTGTACAAATGATGATGATTTAAAACAAGCAAAATGACCACTTAAATACAGAATCTTTACTTCTTCCTATGTTACTTTTATGCATCAGGGCATCTTAGCTCATAGTCATTTGCCCAAGTCAAAATTAGTATACATATATATATATATATATATATATATATATATATATATATATAAACTTTTCTAAGTAATACTTCAATGAACATAGAGGTACAGATGCCTCTTTTGATACACCAATAATGTCCTTTGAACATGCACCCAGAAGTGGATTTTCAGGATCATATCGGTAGTTTTAGTTTTATGTTTTTACAAACCTGCTATACTATTTTTGAAATGGAGTATACTATTTTATATTTGTACCAATAATATAGAGTGGCTTACTTTCCTCCTTGTCCTTGCCAACCTTTTGTGTTTTTACTAATATCCAGTGTAAAAAGTAAGCAATGGTATGTCTTTACAGTTCTAATTTCTGTGATGATTAGCAATATATCTTTTCATATACTAATTGGCCCTTTATATGTCTTTTTTTAAAGAAATGTCTTTTCAGGTTATTTTCCCATTTTTAATTTGGTTATTAATTTCTTTACTTACCAATGAATTGCTTGATTTCTTTTTATAGTTTAGATATTAACCTCTTATGAGATTTATGGAAAGGGAAATGTAAAATAGCTACACAGTGAAATATTTCACAAAATATTTCTCATGAAAGAATTCTCTTCATATTTTCATAATATGAGTGGACCTGGAGAACATTATACTAAGTGAAATAAACCAGGCACATAAAGACAAATACTGCATTATCTCACTTTTAATCAGAATGTTAAAATATCTCTCTCATGAGTACACATAGAGGTTATCACAGGATGAATGCTGGGTGAACTGATATAAAAATTGTCAAATGAGACATAATTTCAGCTTGGTAAGAGGGATAAATTAAAGAGATCTGTGGTACTGTATGAGTACTATAGGATAATAAAATGTATTGTATTGTACACTCAAAAATTACTAACAATAGCTATTAAGATTTCTTGCTAGTGCCAAAACACTGGCAAGTGGAAACTGGATATAGTACCCATAAGCCCACTCCCAACAATACACTGCCTCCAGGAGGCTTTAATTTCCAATTGCCACTAGATGTGGAGACTGGCATTCAGAATACCTATGTTTATGGGTGGGGGGGAGCTGAATCAAACCATCACAGATATCATAAATGCATACAAATTTATTTGCCATTATATAAAAAGAATTTTATTTGCCAATTGAGGAAGATTTTGAGATTCATTATATTGACCATATATACTAAATTTCTAAAGGAAAGTTGTCCTAAACAGTGCAATGAGAACCACCAAGCATGGCCTGCAGAAACACTGAGATCACTGAAAGAGTATCACTTTCACTTGCTACCCAATGTCATCTTACATGTACTGGTCTATCCCAGGCACCTGTATTCTATGAAACTCAGTTCAACCAGGCTGAATAGTGTTCAGCCGCAAACACACAAAAGAAATGAAAAGGAAAACTGAAAATTCAAGTATGTTAGGAAGATTCTATCCAGAAAATTAGGAAAACAATAAAATAGGTAAGCATGATTCACAGACATTTCAGACCCAGTATGTGGATTTACCAATGACCATAGGGCCTTCCTATTGCTGGAAGAGCTAACAAGAAGCATCTGAAACCAACACATGTTCACTAAAATAAAGCACTTCAAATTGATTTCATTTTGATTGGGTTGTGTTTCATGGGTAGATCCAATGAATCTTGTGGAGAAAAATATAGGCTTATTATTGTTTTGAGATCTTTTTAAATTAACTTTGTGGGGAAGATAATGAATATACATTGGAGATGGTGTATTATTATATTTTCTTGAAATAAACATAGCCAATGAAACATGTAAGATAGAAGAGAGAACTTTCTGTCAGGCTATATCTCCAGTGCTTCACTAATCAATGTTTTAATTAATTATTAGAATGAAAATTTGATAAGCAGAGTTTATCCAATCTATTGATGGAACAGAACTTCAAGGATTTAAATATTTATTAGGTACCTATTACGGACTTGGCACTATATATAAAGCTAATAGGAAAAGCTAATAAATTGTCTGAATTTGAAGGTTAGTGAAGATTTTCACATCAATATGAACTGAATATGATCATGTGAGTGGTTGTTAAAACAAAAATATAGAATTTGAGCCTACCGATAGAAGGCAGGGAGGGCATGGTGATAAAAACTATTGGTTCAAAATACTGAAGGTTTTAAATAGTCTCCAGTATTTCTTAACTGTGTCACTTTGTATAAGTCATTGTTAGTGTACATGTTTCTTGTCTGCAAGTGTTCTAACACATGTTGTATATCTATTTGTGTAAAAGAAATGAACTTTGTAAATATTACATATTTTGTACAGAATAAGGTTGTAATTCAATAAATACTTACAGTCATGATTAGTTCACTATGTAGTTCAGGAGATCTGTGTTGAAGCATGAGTGAGACTTGGCTGTCCTTGATGCTGACCTTGGCACTTTTGCCTTATTAGTCAGTTATTATTCCTAGTTGTAGGCCTTTCCTTTTACAAGAAGTATCAAAAATAAATGCAATGTGTTCAAAAAAAGGCAATGAAATGGACATTTAATGTGGAGACCATGCTATAAAGGAAGTATATTGAAATATGAAAAGTAATTAATGCCTTGCTTTGTTCCACAAAATTATCTTAAATTGCAGTAAAAATACATATGGTACAATGGCACAAAAATAACTAAAGCAGTTGAGTCAAAGAGGAAATAATACATTGAAGTGGAGATTAATAAATGAATCATAGCTGCATTAGCAGAGGAAGTAAGGAAGCTATAAGACCAGGTTAACTTGCAGCCACACTAGAAATTGCTTCCTTTCTTTTGATTTTTACCTCCTCATTTTCTAAATCACTTGCCCCATCTGTTTCCCCAGCTATAATCCTTTGATATCACTGAGACATTTCTATTTTTCTATCCTGTAATATGCAGCTCATAAGATTTCTCTCTCTTTTCTTATGTTTCATAGCTTAGAGTTTGTGGTTTACCTTATAATTGCTTACATTTTCCGTTCAGTGATATAGTCAAGCCAGACAAAACCCCATATACACCACAGTATTTGTCTTTCACTTATCCTGAAAAGACAACATTACAACCACATTGTCAGCCACACTTGAAAGCAATGGGGCTGAGAATACTGTAATTGATTAGCTTGATATTCTGAGCTATTTTATACCTAATATTTAACACTATTTTTTCTTCCCTCTCCTTACTCACTCTATACACTAGTATGAACCTTAGGGAATCTCAACTTCCTTATCTTCTTGCCACTTTGTCTATTAAACCAGCTGCTCTTAAAATTCCATCATCTTCTAATCTTCATTTTCTTGCAAACCCAAAGGACTGGGTCACACTTCTATCAAAGTTCACTTTCTTCATGTGTGTTTTGAGTCTCATCCCTTTCCATCATTTCAAAGAATTCATACCCACGGCCATGGTTTCATTCTAAAATATTTCTCTCTTCCTCCAGAGTTCCACCAATTTAAAACTAGCTTTAGTGCCTTCATTCTTCAAAATGTCCTTCTCTGAAATACTACCCTTTTTTTTTTCTTTATTAGTTAGTTTTGTATTCAGCAAATACAGTCAGTTTGGTACCATTATTAGGCTCATCCGTGACCTACCCCCTCCCCTTGGCCCCTCCTTGTTGAGATATACGGGTCATGCATTGTGGAGTTAGCCCACAGTTACCCTTTTTAAGGGATCTTTGTGAAGTCTTTCTCAATAGTCTCAGTTGTATAAGGAGACACTTATTTCAAAATCATTAAGAGCTGAAATATATTTTTTGGTGATTTCAGTATCATTTGAAAGATTTGTCCACTCCTGGTTTTGAAAGTCATAATAATACCTCAGTGACCCAGAGTTCATGAGTTGCTCCTCCTGTCACAGTGGGTCCTCCTTAGTCTCCGTTGATGGTTTTTCTCTCCATTCACTTCCTATCTTGTGACGTTGACAATGCTTAGGTCCTTATTTGCCTTTCTTTATCTGCTTTCACGAATAGGCTTTATTCATCTCCATGCCACTAAAGGACATCTACGTTGTGGGCAGTCACTCATATATTTAGATCTGCAACCCATATACTCATAAAATTCAGTCATTTGCACCCAGATGCCAACTGACATTTCTGTTTGAGCATCTCATAGAAAAGAAAACTTAATTGATCCAAATTTGAATTTTCCATTTCCATTTCCATTTCCACTTTCAATAATAACTTTTAAAGGCTCTTCCTTTTTCAATCTGTCAGGAAAACGTACCACTCCATTCAGGGAGTATTACATGCACTCCACTCCAAAATTAAATCTTTAATTTGCTCATAATCTCCTTGGCTACCATTCCAGTCAAAACTACCATGTTGGTTTCCAAGACTACTGCAAAATTATGTTCCACACTTGTCCCTTCTAACACATTTTTATAAAATAGAAAAAGTGACTTTTGACAAATGCTCATCACTTTCTTGCCTAAAATCTTTAAGTTGCCTTTCATTTCTCTTAGAATGTATTAATTGTTCCTTACTACACTTATTCTTAGATTATTTTAATGTTTATCATTAATATTACTTATTATTATTAACAAGATATGGATACATCATGTGTTGGTACCCTCTTTGACCTCTTTCCTGCCCCCACTCCATTGGGGATGCTCCTCTGTGGGGTTGCAGGTATTCCCCATGGGGTTGTAGTTTATGCACTGCAGGAGCAGTAGTCAGTTTGTTTTTGGAGGTGGGGGTGAGAGCGAATGCCTCTGGGCATGATGTCTCATCCTGAAGCTGTTATAATCCTTCTTCCCCCTCTACTGCAAAATTCCCAGAGCTGGGGTGGGTGAGATTTAAATCTACTTCAGTTGTGAGCTCTTAGGAGCCTCTAGATCTCTGCTTTGGTAGGTGTTGAGTATCCTCAGGGTCTGTCTCCCACCCCCTTGGTGTTAATTATCAAGAACAGCATGGAAGCAGCACTGTGGATTCAGCTGTGGCTTAGCTGGAGTGCTAGGGGTAATTTACCTCCTCCAGTGTCACTGAAAAAGAAGAACAGATTCTCCAATGGAGAGTGAAGTCAGCAGAGTTTAAATGGGATAAGCATTATTAATTTAGGGAGAAATTGATGTATACAACCCCTCTTTTAGCCAAACACTAGTGAAAGCTTGACACTGGAAAATAAAATCTTTGTCTCCATAAGAATCTGATCTGGTTCCCAATTCCAGATATGGGTTCCTTTACACTGAGCAGATCTCTTAGCCAATCAGAAATCTACTGGTTACCCACTGACTCTGTGTGTACTGAGGCTGTATTGCACTGGCATTTATGTCATGTCAGGGTGTTTGCTTCTGAGTAGCTGAGACTTCCGGTTGCTCAGACCATTGTTGGCCATTGTTCCCCAGTAGCTCATGTAGTGATTTCCAGCATTAGACAGGCTGAATGTCTGGGGACTGGCTTTCTTCTGAATTCCATCCATGTCTCTCTTTGCTCCGAGTTAGCAGTGTATGGTGTCTTTAGCAATAAGGTCTTAGCTTTTGCCTCAAGCAGGTAACCAAGTGTTTGACAGAAAGCTGTCTTGATTTGGGGCCCACATAGGTCTCTCCAATCTCCAGGCTCAATGTGGGTAGTAACCAATCTCTGGTACTGGGAGTAACAGGTCAGAGACAGAGGAAAAAAAATTCTTTTAAGCTTAAGCTTCATCCCACTATCACCATAGCCCTGCTTTCAGGTGCTCCTCCCTTATACTTGTTGAGGGTTATATCATTTAGGCTATCTCCAAGGATAAAGGTTTCTGTGATACCAGCTCATTTTGAATTCAATTTCTGTTTGTTTCACCCCCTTCCTCTTCCCTCTCACAAAACTCTTCCATCCCTATTTTCTGGGCCTTGAGTTGCCCATCAGATATTACAGCAACTCGAACAGGGCCAGGTTAGGTACCACAGATTAGTGACACCATGTGGGTTTTTTTTTTTTCCCTATGATTGTGTGATTTCATTGAGTATGATCTGTTTGTTCCAAGTCTGTCCATTTTTCTACAAATTTCATGGTATCTTTTTTTTTTCTTACTGTTGAGTAGAATTCCATTGTGCAAATGTGCCACAACTTCGCTATCCACTCATCCAATGATGGGCATCTGGGTTGTTTCCAGTTTTTAGCTAAAATGAATAGAATAGCTATAAGCATAGTAGAGCAAATGTCTCCATATTGGTGCATGGAGCATTTAGGGTAAATGTCCAGTAAGGAAATAACTGGTTCTTTTCATAGCTCTATGTTCATTCTTTTCAGGAATCTCCAAATTGATTTCCATAGTGGTTGTACAAGTTTACATTCCCACCAACAGTGGATGAGGGTTCCTCTTTCCCCACATCCTTGCCAACATTTGTCTTTGTTAGAGCTTTTAATGATTGCTATCCTTACTGGAATAAGGTGGAATCTCATGATTGTTTTATTTTGCATTTCCCAAATAGTTAGGGACATTGAACATTTCTTTAAGTGTTTATTAGCCATTTATAATTCTTCCTCTGAGAACTCCCTATTCAGTTCTCTGTCCCACTTTTGGAGTGGATTGTTAGATTTTTTTATTGTTTAGTTTTTTGAGTTCTTCGTATATTTTAGATATTAGGCTTCTGTCATTGGCACAGCTGGCAAAGATTTTATCCAGTTCCATAGGTAATCTATTGTCTGTTCTTATGGTATGTTTGTCTGTGCAAAAGCTTTTTAACTTTATGAGATCCCATTGGTTGAGTGATTGTTTAATTTTCTGGGCTACTAGGGATTTGTTCAGGAAGTCTTTTCTCACTCCTATGTCATAGACAGTGCCTCCTAATTTTCTTCCAGTAATTTAAGAGTTTCAGGTCTTATATTGAGGTTTTTAATCCATTTGTACTTGATTTTTGTGTATGGAGAGATGTGTGGTTCTAGTTTCATTTTTTTACATGTGCTCATAAAATTTGTCTAACACCATTTTTTGAAGATGCTATTTTTTCACCAGTGTACATTATTAGCACCTTTGTCAAAGATCAAGTAGCTATAGTTACTTGACTTAAGGTCTGAATCTTCAATTCTGTTCCATTGGTCTGTGTTTCTACTCTTATGCCAGTACCATGCTATTTTTGTTTTTATGGCTTTGTAATATAGCTTTAGATCAGGTAAGGCGATACCTCCAGAGGTGTCTTCTTTTTCTTTTTCTTTTTGCTTTTTTGTTGAAGGTATGTTTGGATATCTGAGGCCTGCTGCTATTCATATGAATTTTGAGATAATTTTTTCATTTCTGTGAAGAATTGTTCTGGTATTTTTATTTTGATTGAATCAAATCTGTATATTGCTTTGGTAGACTTGCCATTTGCACAATATTAATTCTACCTATCCAGGAGCATGGGAGGTCTTTCCATCTTCTTAAGCCCTCCTTGATTTCATTCTTTATATAGGCCTTTTACATCCTTGGTTAGTATTATTCCAAGGTATTTATTTTATTTTTTTGCTAGTGAAAATAGGAAAGCCTCACTTATTTCTTTCTTTGTATATTTGTCCCTTGCATGTAGAAAGTCTACTGATTTTTGTGCATTGATTTTGTATCTGGCGACTTAACTGAAGGAATTAATAGCCTTTAGAAGTTTGAGATGGTGACTTTCAGTTCACTTATGTATAGAATAGTATCATCTGCAAATAGGACTAACTTGACTCCCTTTCCAATTTGAATATCTTTTATTTCTTTCTACTCTCTTATTGCCTGGGCTATTAATTCTAGTGCTAGGTTGAAGAGCAGTGGTCTGAGTGGGCTCCCATGTTTTGTTCCTGATCTCAGTGGGAACTCCTTGCATCTTTCCCCATTAAGTATTATTTGGGCTTTAGGTGCTTTATACATAGCCTTTATTGTGTTGAGATATAAACCCTCCATGTCTATTCTTTCCAGTGTTGTGATTATGACATGGTGTTGCGTTTTGTTAAAGGCCTTCCCTGCCTGTATCAATTAAGATGGTCATGTGGTTCTTATGGTTGAAGTTATTTATGTGTTGTATTAGGCTGACCAATTTCTGTATGTTAAACCATCTCTGCATCCCTGGGATAAATCCTACTTGATCAAGGTAGATAATGCTTTTGATGTTTTGTTGAATTCAATTTGCAAGGATTTTTTTGAGGATCTTTGCATCTAAATTTATCAGGGATATAGGCTTATAGTTTTCTTTTCTTGTTGCATCTATGTCTGGTTTTGACTGATCAAATTAGCCAGGGTTTTATCAATGTTTATTTTTTTCAAAGAACCAGCTGTTCATTTTATTGATTTTTTAAAAATTGCTTTCTTAGTTTCCAATTCATCAACTTCTTTCTGCTCTGATCTTTATTATTTCTTTACATCTAGAGCTCTTAAGCTTGGATTCTTCTTGCTTTTCCAGTGTCTTTAGGTGGACAGTTAGGTTATTTATTTTGGATCTCTCTATCTTTCTTATGAAGGCATTTAGCACTATAAATTTTCCCCTTAGGACTGCCTATATTGTGTCCCATACCTTTTGGTAGGATGTGTTTTTACTATCATTCAATTCTAGGAATTTTACAATTTCATTTTTGATTTCGCCCACAACCCATTCATTGTTTAAAAGTGTGTTGTTTAGTATATAGTGGCTGGTGGAGTTCTGGGGATGAGTCTGTTGTTATTGATTTCTAGCTTTAAAGCACTGAGATCTGATATGATGCAGGAAGCTAGTTCAAATTTTCTGAACTTATGGAGGCACGCTTTATGGTCTAATATATGGCTTATTTTGGAGAAGGTTCCATGGGCTGCTGAGAGAAATGTATATTTTATAGATTTTGTGTGGAAAGTTCTGTACATGTCTGTTAGATCTAGTTGATCTATGGTGTTGTTGAGCTCCATTATTTCCCTGTTGATTTTCTGCTTGGATGATCTGTATATTGATAATAGTGGAGTATTGACGTCTCCGACTATGATATTGTTGGTGTTTATTTCTGTTTAGTTGTCAACTAGTTTTTGTTTTATAAACTGTGGTGCACCTGTGTTTGGCACACATGGATTTATGATTGTGAAGTTCTCATGTTGTATCATTCCTTTGATGAGGAAGAAGTGGCCTTCCTTGTTCTTTTTTTATTGCTTTTTATTTCAAGTCTATTTTTATCAGATATTAATATAGCAATGCCTGCTTGGTTTTTTATTTCCATTTGCTTGGAATATCATTTTCCAACCTTTCACCCTGAGGAGGTGTCTATCTTTACTGGTGGAGTGGGATTCTTGAAGACAGCAGATAGAAGGGTCCAGTTTTTTTTTTAATTTTTGTTCATTTTTATTTATTTATTTGAGAGTAACAGAGAGAGAAAGAGGCAGATAGAGAGAGAGAGAGAATGGGTGTGCCAGGGCCTCCAGCCACTGTAAACGAACTCCAGATGCGTGCACCCTCTTGTGCATCTGGCTAACGTGGGTCCTGAAGATTCCAGCCTCGAACCGGGGTCCTTAGGCTTCACAGGCAAGCGCTTAACCACTAAGCCATCTCTCCAGCCCCAAGGGTCCAGTTTTTGATCCATGCTGACAACCTGTGTCTTTTGATGGGTGAGTTAAGACCATTAATATTTAAGGTTATTACTTTGAAGTTGGAAAAAATCCCTGCCATGATGAAATGCTTTATGGGGTTTGGTGATTCCTTATGTTTTGTATTCTTTTGAGCCTGGCCTATGTTTTGTTATTGTGATCTTCTTCTTGTTGGCTCTTGAGATTGGTTGTTTGACTCTTCTGTTTGGAGTATTCTCTGTAGGGTTGGCTTTGTGTTCATATGACCAGAGTTGACTTTTATCATGGAAAGTTTTCCTTTCACCATCTATTATGAAGGATACTTTTGCTGGGTAGAGTAGCATGGGTTGGAACTCCCCCCCCCCCCGTTTTTTTTTTTTTTTTTTTTTAGATATTGAAGTGTTCCATTCCAGGCCCTTCTGGCTTGCAGTGTTTCCAGTGAGATATCTGATGTAATTCTGATGGGACTGACTTTGTATTTAGTGTTATTTTTCTCTCTTGCTGCTTTTTGCACTCTCTCTTTATTTTCATTGTGATAAGTTTTCACTATGATGTGCCTTGGAGAGTTTCTTCTTTTGTCCTGTGTGTTTGGTGTTCTGTGGGCTTCTTGTATGTGAATAGGCTCTGTTTTGAGAGACTGGAGAAATTTTCTTCAATAATTTTGTTAAATATGTTCTCTATGCCTCCAGCCTGGATTTCTTCTCCTTCTGATACACCCAATGATCCAGATTTTTTGTCATCTTAGGGTATCCCACATTTCCCTCTTATTCTGTTCATTTGATTGTTTGTACTTAGCAAAGATTTTTGGGCTCCTGATCAACTTCTTCTGTCTTGTCTTCCAGGTCAGAGGTTCTGTCTTCCACATGAGTACCTGTGTTAGTGAGGGATTTAGAAAGGTTTCTGTAAGCTCTATTTTATTTTTTGTTTTCTGTTGTGTTATTTTGCACATGAGCATCTTTTCTTTGAGGTATGATTTCAGCTCGAGTTTTGATTTTCTTATGCTTCCTGAGATTCATTCTAACATTTGATCAAGTCTTCATTAAGCTTAATCAATTGGTTATTGAGATCTTCCAATTCTTTTTTTTTTTTTTTTTTTTTTTGGTTTTTCGAGGTAGGGTCTCACTCTAGTTCAGGCTGACCTGGAATTCACTATGTCGTCTCTCAGGGTAGCCTCGAACTCATGGCAATCCTCTTACCTCTGCCTCCCAAGTGCTGGGATTAAAGGCATGCGCCACCACGCCTGGCAAGAGATCTTTCAATTCTCGACTCACCTTCAAATCATTCATATCTCTTTTGAGGGACCTAATGTTTTCTTCAATCAAGGTAAGCCTATTGTCAAAAGCTGAATGCTCTAATAGATAATTTTGTTCAATTTAATTAACACAATTGTTGGTTTATGATGGTTTGCTTCCAGTTCAGCAATTCTGTTGATCAGGGTCTCATTTGTTATTCTGTTTTCATTTCTCTGTGATTTCACTGGAGGCTTTCATTGTGGGACTAGGCATCCTTTGTGGAGATCTTTTAGTTTTCTGACTTTTGTTGGATTTTTTTTTTTTTTTTTTGCGTTGTGGTCTACCCATCCTGGGGAGACATTTTATTCTATTGAGGAGGAAGAAAGATTTTTTCCTTGTAGGATCTTCAAAAGGGGTTCTGTTTTCAATGTCCACTGGATTTGTATATTGGTATAGAATGGGGTTACAGCCACAGATGCACAGATTGTGGAAATTTCAAGTACATCAAAGGTATCTGAGGAACTGGGAGCTCTGGCCTACTCATTCCACTTGCACTTACTGTTCTGCACAAGGGAAACACTGTTTGGGGAACCAGGAACCAAGAAGCTGGAGAGCCAGAGGCAAGAGGCCTACTCCTACTGTGGTCTCAGGGGAATAGAGATGTTAGTACCAAAGGACCAATAAGGACACCAGAGCAAAAGGCCTGTTTCCACAGCCCCCCCCCCCACAGGGATCCAGCCTCCCCAAGAAAGCTACAGGGGTCCTACAAGGAAACTGGGAAAAGCCTCAAGGAACAGGGATCTGGCCTATTCACTCCTTGCCAACAATAAGCACCCTCTGGAACAGGGTATCTGGAATTAGGGACTCACAGACATTTAGGTGAGGAAGGCAGAGCAAGGAGCCTGCTTGTGCAGCAAGCTTGCAGGGTGCAAGCAGCCCCAAGCCAGCTGCAAAGGGACCTACCAGGACTAGGAAACTGGGAGAAGCCCCTAGATTGTTTATAAAAACTTATGGCCATTTCTATTTATTTGATAAAATAAATAAGCAACTTAATTTTTTAAAGAAAGTTTTATTTTATTCAGTTTCAGAAAGCTTAGTTTATGGTCTTTTGCCACTATTATGTTGAACCTGAAGTGAGTCAAGGCATCATAGCTGCAGGGGTGTGTGGAAGAGGAGGCTGTTCATATCATGAAGGACAAGAACAAAGCAAGAGCCAATGAAGAGTTTGGGGTCAAGTCATAATGTTCCATAGAACTGCTCTGTGATGTAATTCTCCCCACTTGGACACACCTTGCAGTTTTCTTCACTTCCCAATAATCCCATCAAAGTATAACAACATCCATGGATTAGTCCACAGATCAGATTAGAACCCAAGGTGCCCAATCATGTCTCACAAGTCCATCATTTGGCAATCATTGGCAGATAATATCAAAATGCTTCAGATTGAGACCATAAGTTTTTACATACAACAGGATTATTTTTCCTTCTGATTTTTGGTCATAATGTCACTATCATTAAGATCCCTTATAACTTTTTAATTTTTACATTTTTCTACCAACAGAGTATATTTAATCTTTTTGAAGAGAACTTGTTCTTTCTGTTTTCTTAATTAGCATATAAAATTTTATCATGGCATGTACCGTACTCAAACCTCTCCAGTGTTCTATTTTCTTCCCTCTTTCCTCTTGCTATTGGTCCTCTATGTCCTTGCAAGTACTATTTCTTATGCTTTCATGTCATATACACATATATAATTAAAACAACTACTTACATAGATTATAATACATAATGTACATAAAGCAAGTGCACACGCACACACACACACACACATATGATTTGCCTGTTGCTGTGACAAAGTACGTGAAAAAAGCAACTTAAGGAAGGAAGTGTTCACTTTGGATCACAGTTTGATGGGATAGAAGTCATCATCATCAGAGGTGCAGATATGGAGGCAGGAGCATGAATTAGCTATTTATGTTGCATCCATAGTCAGGAAGAGAAAAACAATGACTGCTAGTGCTCAGCTAGTTTTCCACCAACTGGAATTGGGCCACACACATCTAGGGTGAGTTTTAGCATTTCAATTAACCTAATATAGAAAATCCCTCAAAGATATTCCTAGAGAGTTGTCTCCATCGTGGTTAATCTATCTATCTATCTATCTATCTATCTAGCATTTATCTATCTGTCTATCTATATTCTAGATTATGCATATGAGAGAAAATATGCAATATTTCTATGTCTAGCTTACTTTTCTTAACTTGATTTCTTTTTTCTAGTATGGTGAGCTGATGTGTTCCATCCATTTTTCCTGAAAATAGTATAACTCATTCTTCACTATAGTTGAATAAAACTATATTGCTGTGTGTATATATGTGTGTGTGCTCTTATAGTACTTAATTAGTATTATTCATAGTACATATCTTTATTATTGTTACTGAAATTATTTTTATTAAAAAGCAACATCCTTATGTTTATTGAAGTTTTATGAGCAGAGAATATATTTGTCTCACTTAATCCTGCATTCTTAGAATCTAATAGTGTGGATGGAGATGAACACATGTTACCTGAATGAATAACTAAATAAATTCATTGAGAGGCCTTACAAGTTAAGAGAAGGATACACTGGTTTGTAAGTGCAAATGACAATCACATGCAAGTAATCACAAACAAGTATATCACAAAGGCTCCTTACTTTTTTTCATGTTGCGGCAATTCTTTTCAACATATTTTTCATTCTAAAGACTTACTTATCCTGCAAAGAGAGAAAGGAGATATTTAAAAGCATTAATAAGATCTCATTTTTTGGTATGAGTGCTTGTGTGGTGTGAGTCTGTGTGTGAGTGTCTGTATGTGTGTGAGTATGTACACACATGTCTAGGGAGCTAGAGGTTGACCTCAGGTATCCTCCTCAATTGCTCTCTTCTTTATTCTACAGACATAGACATTCACTAAACCCAGAGCTCACTGGTTTGACTATGCTAGCTAATTAGCAAATCCCAGATTTCACTTCTCCAATGCTGGGATTGCAAGAGCTTGCTCTCATTTATGTGGGTGCTAGCAATATGGAGTCAGGATCTGATGTTGTGCATCAAGAGATTTACTTACTGAGCCATCTTTTTCTCCTTCTGTTTATAATTTTTGCAAAGTAAAGTCAAATGGTGGTTTAGAATTTGAGTTTATGTTTATCCTCAAAGATGAGAAAAATGGAATCATTGTTCTAGGAGAAGGCTATGAGTATTTAGAGTAAAGATACAATCTCTCTTAAAAAAAACATTTTATTTATTTATTTGAAAGAGAGAGAGAGAGATATAAAGAGAAACAGAGAATGAGCAAACCATGGCCTTTAGCCACTGAAAATGAACTCCAGACACATGTGCCCGCTTGTGCATCTGGCTTACATAGGTCCTGGGGAATCAAACTGGGGTCCACAGGCAAACACCTTAACCACTAAGCCATTTCACCAGCCCACAACCTTTCTTATACATAACAGACCCCTGCATTGGTAGTGGCTTCCTATTCAGTTAGGCGGGATTCTGTAGTTATATATAGACTTGTTCTATATTATCTTTGATAGAGGAGTAAGGCAGTGGATTTGTCATTTATTTTGAGCCTGATATATATGTCATATTTTTGTAAACAATTCAAGGATTCATGTGGATGGGAACTTAAACAGAGCTAATGTATTAGTAGTAAGTTCATAATGAGAAGAAAATTTAGTCGAGCATGTTTTATTTAGATAAGATAAAAGCATCTGAGCCGGGCGTGGTGGCGCACGCCTTTAATCCCAGCACTCAGGAGGCAGAGGTAGGAGGATCACCGTGAGTTCGAGGCCACCCTGAGACTCCATAGTGAATTCCAGGTCAGCCTGGACTAGAGTGAGACCCTACCTCGAAAAACCAAAAAAAAAAAAAAAAAAAAAAAAGATAAAAGCATCTATAAATAGATTTATAAATGTGATACAAACTTTTTATAAGAAAGTAAGATTTTTTTTTGTCTTTTAAATGTATGTACAGGATAGTTACGTTTTAAGCTACCAGCAAAGCTGTTAATTTCCTCTTTGAAAGTCAATTAATTTCATGTTTCCTTCTAAATTTAAGATCATGGGAGTTCATTTTTTCAGTATGAAATCCTCAAAACTGTAAACCCATTTTGTTAGTCACTTGTACATTACTATAACAAATGTCTGTGATAAAGAACTTATCAAAAGAAACGATTAATTGACGTTCCAACACGTGGTTGGTTGGTTTTGGAACTTTAGAGAACACATCCTGTTGTAGGAGCTACACATTCCCACAGGAATGCATGGTTAGACATAGTGGTTACTTTTTCATTATCACAAAAGTGGGCTGGGGCTGGAGTCCCACAATGCCCTTTAAGGGAGTACTCGGAATCATATGAAGTCCTCCAAGTCCCAAGTCTTAAAGATTTCATCATCTCCTAACAGCACCTTAGAATGGTGACTAGATCTTTAACACATGGGCCTCTGGGTATCATTCCAGACCCAATGTATAACAGTACGTATTGAGTAACTATGTGCTGAAAATATCAGAGCCATAATAATCAACATGTGATCTGGCACCCAGACCAGTCACAGGAAATTCTTTTTAAAAATTGAATAGTTTTACTATACCAAGATGTGAGAAAAAGAATATGAAAGCGATATTCTCAAAGTTGTGACTTTAAATATTTTGTTCTAGGTGTTAAGCTATGGCCAAATTTTTGTTCAACTTCAAATATTATTGCTATACAACAAATATATTGAAATTTCATATTGAATATAAATATATTGAAAATTTAAATCTATTATTGAGGAAAATAAAGAAAAACCCACTAGAAGTATTTTTCAAGGTTTATTTAGGACACAAAAATAGATGTAATGTGATTGACATATCTGACCAAAGTAAATACCATATAAAACACATGTGGGAAAATGATATTACAGAATTAGGGCCACGCTTTTCTAAAGAAGTTCAGCAACAAGACAGTAAATAAAGATTCTATTGCTTATGGCTTGATTATGGAAGGTCCTCCACAAGCTCATACATTGAAGCTCAGGCTTTGGGGAAAGTAGGTCACTGTAGGGGGTGGTACTCTCAAGGATGCATCTTAGTCTGTACCTTACATTCTCGTTTCCTTTCCATCATGCTTTGTTCCACAACATGTCACCATCATAATGCTCTCCTTATGCACAGGCTCTTAGCAATATGGCTAGATGACCAGGAACTGAAAACTGTGAAACCATGAGCCAAAAAGAAGTTATTCCTCAAGTTGTTTGTGTCAAGTAATTTGCATGGCAACAAGCAGTGTGTATCATACCATTCTCAGTACAAAAGGTATATGGCAGCCCCATCTACTTTGAGGTGCTATTAGTCTCAAGAAGACACAATCACACAGACAAATGTTGATCAGATGTCTGCCAAAAAGAAAAACAAAAACAAAATAAACTGAACACAGCTGCTACTAACTGTTCTTTTCTTTTTCCTATTTTACTTATTTGAGACGAGAGAGAGAGAGAGAGAGAGAGAGAGAGAGAGAGAGAGAGAATGGGTGCACTGGGGCCTCCAGCCTCTGCAAACTCCAGATGCATGTGCTACCATGTGCATCTGGCTTATGTGGGACCTGAAGAATTGAATCTGGGTCCTTAGGCTTTGCAAGCATGTGCCTTAACTGCTAAGCCAGCTCTCCAGCCCTGCTACTAACAATTCTTGCAACAGCAATGTCACAGTAAAAATATGATTCTGGGTGGTTTTGAAAGGAAAAAAAATAGATTTACAGAAGCTATTGATAGAAAAGATATACTTGATTGCATGTTTTAAAATTCAGAAGACTTCTATTAAAAGGGCAACAGGAGACATAAGTTGCAAATTAGGAGAAAGAAAAGAAAAATTTCAAAGAGTAGCAACAACAAAACTAAAATCCCACAATGCATGACCCGTATACCTCAACAAGGAGGGGCCAAAGGGAGGGGGTAGGTCATGGATGGGCCTAATAATGGTACCAAACTGACTGTATTTGCTGAATACAAAACTAACTAAAAAAAAGATTAAACAAATAATAATAATAATAATAATAATAATAATTGTTGACGTATAAAAAAAAACAAAAAAAAATCCCACCAAAATATAACCTCAAAATTAGTAAAATAAAACTATGGAATAAAAATATAATTTTATTACTAGAGTTTTATCTAAAACAGACACAAAACAGTTGAAAGCATCATTTCCAAAGACGGATATGTCATCTAATTTGAATATCAGGTACATTAAAACATGGCAAAATTGTAAGTATAAAAATAATCTTAGAAGATGAGCGTCATTCTTGCAGTTACTATGTGTTGCTGGGACAAACAGCCAACCAGAAACAGCTTATGGGAGGAAAGGGTTTATTTCATTCTTGCAGATTCCAGGAGAATCACCATCAGTGTTGGGGGAAGCTGGCTCACTTCATCATCACAGCAGAGAGAAATAACTGCCAGCAGCAGCAAGCACTAACAACCAGCAAACACAGTCAGAGCTCCAACTGGCTGGCCAAAAAGATCTAGCCCAGTGATACCTCTTCCAGCAGGCACAAGTAGGAAACTTAACTGAGGCTGTGAGGGATGTACATTCACATTTAACCACCACAAATCATCCAAATAATAAATTTAATATCACCGTTTATTATGAGCTTATTTTTCATTGATGGATATATTCCTGAAATAAGCTTAAGCCAGAAGCCCTCTTTTACTTTTAGTCATAATTGATGTTATACAGACAAACCAAATAAGCTTCACATTCATAAAGATAAAAATGAACCAACAAATGAAAACTCGATGAGATGAACTTTTTCAATAGGGAGACAAAAAGTACTGTGGGTTGAGAGGAATTGATGAATAAAAATATACTTATTTCATTCTAAGCATAGGTGAGAAAGACTCAGGTAAATCTATGACACGGAAAGCAAAGAGGAAGGAAAGTATTAAGACAAGAGGTTGATGCAAGCTATTTGGAGACAAATATTTATAAAATTATTTACTGTAAGATACCAAGTTTGGATTTATTCTGGGAGTATTGGAAGAGATAAGAGTCTTTGGCAGTATGCAATTGAATTTGCTGTTGTAGGAAGACTAGGTGACTACAACTGCAGGAACTGAGAAGAGTACTGAAAGCAGTGTGAAATAATTTGCCTGGCACAGATGCATACGGTATATCGGAAGCGGATTCAAGAGTGGTTTTTGTGTGTTAGATGAAGGATAAGGGATAAAAGAAGGCAGAGATGGAGAGTGACTTTGGGAGGTGAAACCTTTGTGATCTTTATAGCATATGTTTCCTAGTAGATGAATACATTTCATTGCCAAGTAGTTTTGAAAATATAAGTCTGCATTATAGGGAAGACACGTGCATGTGAAATACATAAAGCCAGGTTAGATCTCTAAGACATATTGATAAGTTAATGCATTTAGTGGTATCTTTCTTTGTGATGACTACTGATCTGGAAAAGAATATTACACATACTCAAAAACCAGCTGGAAGTGTTCAGTCCTCTGGTACATTTCTATGGGGCTCCATCTAACAGAATGATTCTTGGGACAAGCCTCAATTAAACAGGAAGTGAAGCCCTGGCTGCTTTAGCAATCACTGGGCAAAGCTAAACAATTCTGGGGTTGAAGCTCTGATGGGTGCTGAATTGGACAACCCTTCTTCAGCCACAAGAAATGGATAAACCTGCTTATTTCAGTTTATATTCACTCAATGTAAAAAATGAATAGGTGTGGGCTAACATAATCTACAGAGTCACTCTTAACACTGAGAGAGAGGTAGTCAGAATAGAACAGCTGTCTGGGCAGAAAACCTGCCCTTATAAGACCAGAAAACTCATGACTCCTAAAGGCTCATATTACTAATAAAACATACCCTCAAACAATTGAAGGGCATGGGCGTCTCAGTAAGTCCTCTTTACTTGGTAAAAACACAGTATAATGTATGGGCAGAGGGCTGGAAACAAGGGGGAAGGGGAGCTGGTGAGATCTCTTCTCTCACCTGTAGAATTTTTCAAAAGCTGTTTTTTTCTTCTTTTTTGTGTGGTTCTATAATGAAAGAGTAGCAGGAGAATCAAAGAAATTAAAATATAGCCAATTTCAAATAAAATGCAAGGAAATGCTCTTCAAAGCAATGTATAATTAACCTGTCAAATTCTTTACCTCACACATTATTCAAACAAACAACTGAGAACTATTTTACCGACAGTGGAATGTAAACTACCTTGTTGGGAAGGATACTGGCGACGGTACTTTTCATGTTCTACCCGCATTAGATTTTCTTTCTTCTTCCTTGTTGTGACAAATACTCAATGTAAAAGAAATATGAACAGCATTTGCAGTTACATTAGCATAGATAAAATTATGAAGATGATCCATCCCTTTTCTTTATAATATATGTTTGTTATCATCTTTTTTATAAAGATAAAACTACATGTTTTGAGAAAAGTGATAAAGATAATGCTATAGAATGCCAGTCTGTAGTAGAAGGCAATGGGAAATGATGAACAGTAATAAGTATTTTTTCAGACCAACAACAGATTCTCCACTTTTATGACTCAGTTTTAGAGAATCTCTGATGATGTTTTAAAATGAAGTCTGAAATACAAAACAAGTGGCATAAATCTTTCTTTAGGTCAAAATGGCTGACACCCTCGCAGAATAATTTCCTTGGTACAATGTGTATACCTCTTTGTGATCTGTGAATTCTTTTCTTTAGTTCCTTATGTTCCAAACATTCCTAGATTTGCCTTATCTGGTCACTGAACACTTTTAATCAATCTTTTTTTAAAAAGATTTTTATTTATTTATTTATTAGAGACAGAGAGAGAGAGAGAGAAAGGGAGAGAGAGAGAGGAAGAATGGTCATGCTAGGGCCTCTAGCCACTGCAAACAAACTCCAGACACATGCACCACTATGTGCATCTGACTTACATGGGACCTGGAGAATCAAACATGGGTCTTTAGGCTTTGAAGGCATGTACCTTAACTGCTAAGCCATCTCTCCAGCCCCACTTTAATCAATCTTTAACATATCTACTAAAAGTACTTTGCCAAGTCCTAGAGTACCTTCTGCTTTCCCTTTCCCAACAGCACACTCAGATTTGGCAAAATCCTGTGCATTCATGATAATTCAGGTGCTTTCTGTGTCATCTCCCAGAAGAAGCCTCTTGTACTGGTATGAATTTAATGTATGTTCCCCAGTTCCCCATATCCTTAGGGATTTTTGATTTAGCTTCCTACTTTGTCTTAAGCAGGCAGAGCCCTGATGGAGAGGTATACCCCTGAGAGTGGAATTTAAGTCCAGCTCTGCTAGGTGTGTAGAGAGGCAGCCTGAGCTCTGGCTGCTCATGTTTGTTGATGTTGGATTTTCTCTCTGCTATGGATATATGCTAAAGTGAGCAAGCTTCTACTGCCATGTTGAAGCTTCCCTGGGAAACTGCAAGCCTGAGATAAACCTTACCTCCTATAAACTGCTTCAGGTCAGATGTTTCTCCAGCAATGATAAGGTAACTGCAACACCTCCCCTAACTTCTGTGCTAGAGATCAGAACCCAACGGAATGTGTGATTGGGACACTGCTTCCCTCAGGTGTAAGCCTCGCACTGTAGTGCTACCTCCAGCTCATTGTTTATCTTCCTGATTCATCTACAAGATTCATCTGTTCTAAATTTTGTCATATCTAGAACCTGGCCTATTGTTGACCATGTGGTAAATATTTAGAAATTACTGTTGATCTAGTGAACAATAAAACAATCAATAAACCATTTTAAAAACCCTCAAAAGAAATTTTTAAGCCTATTTACCTTGGGGAAAATGGCATACATAAATTTACTTTAATAAGGGGGAAAAGTAAAGGTCTCTTACAATATCTTCATTCACAATTATCAAATATGGAATGATATCATTTGATTTCAGAGAACTATAAAAGTAGGCATGTTTTACTGATATTATTTAGATTCTAGCCATATAAAAGTATTAGTTTATTTTATACTCAAGCATGACTTTTTTCATGTTATTTGGTTTTAGAAGCACATCAGGGAAAATCAAAACATGCTTTAAAAATCTCTATTATTATAACCTCAATAAATCAATCTATAAATGGAACACATGCTTTTATCAGACAACTGTACTCATTGTTTTATGTGAGTTACTCTTCAATTTTAAAAAATATTATTTATTTGTTTGAGAGAGAGGAAGGGGGAGATAGAGAGAAGAAGAAGACAGGTCATACCATAGCCTCAAGCCACTGCAAATGAACTTCAGATGCATGGCTCCACCTTGTACATCTGGCTTATGTGGGTACTGGGGATTTGAACCTGGATCCTTAGGCTTTAAAGGCCAGTGCCTTAACTGTTGAGCCATCTTTCCAGCTCCTACTATTCAATTTTTGAAGCAATTCATTTTTCTGTTGATTTTGTTGCCTTACTTGTTTGTTTTTCTTTTCTAGGTATCCAGAACTATTGTCTCTCTTTCTCTCACCTTCTCTTCTTCTTCTCTTCTTCCTCTCCTATCCCACATACACACAGAATTTCAGAAAAAAACCCTATTTCCTATGTTCATCTGCTTATTTTCTGCTCACATTCTCTTCCCTACATACAACATTATATCTATTTTTCACACATGTAGGAAGGAATTGCCCTGTATTGGGTGTGAGACTATTTGTTGCTCATACTATTTCTGTCTCTGACTGGCCAGATGACCTGAGGAGAATCATTGAAACTTCTGAATCTCAACATTTCTACTGCAAAAAAGGTTACTGATGATAACCACTGAGATTGCTCAATGGATAAATTACTGTCTGCTGAAGGCAAATTACTGAAGTTCAATCCCCAGGCCCTCACATAAAAAGCTGGAAGTAGTGGTGTGCTTCTATATACTCAATACACACCATCTTGACAGCAAGATGGTGAACTAATAGTGAGCACAACAAAGACTAGCATAGCAAGAATCTAGAGAGACAAACCCTTCCTCAAGCAAAGGGAAATGGTGAAGATTGCCCTGAAAGTGGTCTCATGACCTCCACAAGCTCTGTGACATGCACCTGCATGCACAGGCACACACATGCACCCTCCACACACACCTGGCAATGATTATGGTGACACCCACACTATCTATTACTTGAAATTGTATGAGGAACTAATTATGTTAGTAAATTAGTGTTACATTTCACAACTGTGCTGCTTTATTGACATTAAAATACTAGTGTTTACTGCTTATTAATATGTCTTCAAAAGCTATGCAGCTTATGAGCTGGAAGAGACAGAAACTATTAGTAAAACTCAGCTTCTTTATTTCCCATAAGCACTTTAGACCATAGATGAGGTGTCAGGAGTGTATGTCCAAGTATCTACTCTTTTATGGATTGAATTTTATCCCATGTGTCTTAAACGTAAAGGAAAATTTTGATTTTCCCTAGTTCACCCACATCAAGTTCAAGACTTGAGATCTTGAGGATATGTACCAGCTGTTATGTTTTCTCACTTGGAATAAAGTGTTCAAGGAAACGTATGCCTGGGTTTCCAAATGATTATGATTATTCGATGTTTTCTACTCTTTGCACACAGAAAATAGCTTGCAAAACAAAAAACAACAAAACAAAACATAATAAAGCTGTCTTTTACTCTGACCAATGAAATGATACCAAATCTAGAAAGAAAAATTTAGCTGAGTTAAATTTCTTTTCTATTCACTTAATTTTTAGATAATGCAGGGTGTTATTTTGTTGTTGTTGTTGTTTAGGATATGTACTGGGCATATTAAGGGTAAAACAGGAGAAGATTATGTGAACAGATGCTTAGCAAAGATAATCTATTAAGTAGTGATGTTATATAGATAATTGTAAGGTTTCTCCAATCTGTTTTGCAATATACACATACAGTCCTGTGCATATGTGGTAAAAGAAGTATTTTTAGATTGTTCTTGGGTCCTTTTCTACCAGGTAAGAATCCAATTGAAATTAAAACTATATCAGCATCATTAAAGCCTATTGTTGACTGTCTATGCAACTACCCAAACTAGTACTCACTCTTTGCTTGTGACATAGGGTAGGCATTACATTCTTTATAAATCAACTATGTTCCACAAAGGCTTCCATTACTGAGCTATCTACCTTCAATTTCTTGGGTGATCTTTAAAATGTGACTGTGAAATAATTAATTTTTTAAAATAATCTATTAGTTTGGTTAGAACACTTACTTTCAAATTACTAATTATTGGTCAGACCTGAGAGCTTAGGTACTTTTTTTATACATGGATCACCTGCTAACTAACAAATTGTTTGGTCTTAATAAGCTCTGTTTTGTTGTATAAAGGCAGACTATTTCCAGGGAATTAGTTCTGTGCACTATTTTTTTTTTTTTACATCTCTACTGTCAGGAAATTTTCTAATGAGTAGTTTTCCAGTCACACAAATACTAGCACACAGATCAATAAGCATCATGCAATTTGAATATTGACTTCGCCCTTTGAAATGGCCTTAGAAAGTTAGCTCATTGATGTGGGAAAGCTTTAATTGCAGTTGCCATTAGATGAACACCAAATCCAAATGTCAAAAGCTCCTTCGCAATCGGGAAGAGCAATGAAGTTAAAATAGCCATGGTCATCAAAGTGCTGAGTTCAGGAAATTCCAGGAAATCACAAGAATCCTGTGAAAAGCCAAGAGCCATTAGGTCAACATTAGCATACATTGTATGAAGAAGGGGCTGCTTTTATTCACTGTTATGTTCCATTTTTTTAAATGTAAAGATATATTTCAATTAAAGTGCCAAGATGATAATGTCTGAGAACATTTGAATGGCTTCTCTAATATGCAAGATTAAAATCAGTTCACAGAGCTAAGTAGGCAGTTTAAGAATCTAGATTTGAGGCTAGGATGTCAGGGGTGAGGCTATCAAATACATACATAAATCATGAACTTCTGTGTTGGCAGGTTTCATAGCATTGGAGAGCTTAAGTCTGTGATAAAAAGGGGCAAAGGAATAATGGCAAAATTTAAATTGCTGAGGAGTGTAATTTTGCATTCAGGGTTTTAGAATGAAGTTGTGAAAATGGTGGAGGGGGAAGAGTTGGGTGATAAAATTTTAACCTTAACTTTGGAAATCAATTCTCAATCTGAAGATACACAACTTTTTGTTATAGTTGCTTCTCATGAAGTGGAAGCACAGTAACTATTAAGGAAATTATTTCTAGCAATCAGAATGATAACTAATACTGATATTATTTATTGGTGTTGTGGTGTCTAAGACCTTTTTCTAAATGTTTATTATATGTTGTGCCATTTAACCATCATAAAACTATCACTATTCAGCTTTATTACTTCCCACATTTAGTGATGATGAAATTAGGCAAGTGGAGGCTACAAAGCCATTAATTGATGAGTGTCTCTCTGATTTTAAGACTAATATTCATCATTATCAAGACATTTCTGGGGTTGGAGAGATGGCTTAGCAGTTGAGCACTTGCCTATGAAGCCTAAGGACCCTGGTTCGAGGCTCGATTCTCCAGGAACCACTTTAGCCAAATGCACAAGGGGGCGCTCGCATCTGGGATTTGTTTGCAGTGGCTGGAGGCCCTGGCACGCCCATTCTCCCTCTCTCTCTCTCTCTTCCTCTCTCTCTCTCTCTCTGCCTTTCTCTCTGTGTCTGTCACTCTCAAATAAATAAATTAACAAAAAAATTTAAAAAAAGACATTTGTCTAAAAATGGAAGAACTCTTATTTATTTCTTATTCACTACTATCAGTGTCTTACTTCAGAGTTACATGAGTAAGAATTTTTTTGCCTTCTATTACCACCTTAAATTCTGAAAATATGTTCATTTACTACTTGCCATAGTCAGCTATGAATTTTTTTGGTGTGCATGTATAATACGTGTGTTTTGTTGTATGTGAAGTGTGTGTATGTGTTTGGGCACATGTGTGCAGATGGAAGCACATGCATAGCAGTAAGAGGAGGCTTTTCAACTTGTGACTTTAGCACTTTAGCTCTTATACCTTATTTCTCTAATAGAACCTGCAGCTCAGTGTTTTTCAGTTAGACTGGCTGGTAGTCTGAGTGATCTTCTTGTCTCTGCCCCTCTCAGTGCTGGGGATACAGTCATGTGTGGTTCCTGGGGTCCCCGAGCTACGGTTCTCCAGAGAAGTGCAGACAACTTGCAGAGCGGGGATTTGAACAGCCATGAATGCGACAAAAGAACCACTTTTGGGAGGGAGCCTCAGTGAATAGCTGGGTTATTTTTCAGGGAAATGGGTTTATAAGCAATTGTGAGACAGCAGGAAGATACCTGTGTCTTAAGGGGATTAGATGTACTAGGTTGCTTACTGATGCCTAATCAGCACATGGGGATATGCATTTCAGCAGGAAGCAATGGCAGGGGGTGAAAGTTATGGGTAACAGGGGGATGGGCTGTGCAAAGATTTCTGGCTGATAACATATAAGGAGTTTCCTAGGCAACTGGTCAAAGGTCACAGGGCTAGGAGGGAAGTCTAAGTCTTATCAGATGTAGGGGGAAAGAGAGGCCTTATCTGGGGCTACAGGCTTACTGAGAGCCCCCCCCCCAACTCCTGCTGGTCTCCAACTGAGGTTCTGGGGCTCAGGCTGCTACAACCTCTCCATAGCCTGATAGCTTATGCCTGCTTTAGCCCAGGATGCTGTCTGCAGGACAGCAATGTCTGGCTTTGTACATGGGATCTGGGGAATAAACTCAAGTCCTAATGCTTTCATAGCAAGTGCTCTTGCTGCATCTTCCTGATTCACTTTTTAATTTTGCTACATTAATTAGAATTTTTCCTCTGGTGATCATTCATTTATAAAAATAATAGGGATATTTTACCCCTCTCTTCTATGAAGCTGATTGTCAAATTCAAGAAATTCATGCAGGCTTTTCTTACATATTGCTTCTTTTGTGTACAGGAAGAAAGAGAAGAAAGATGGACTCTTATCCTCGATAATACAGAAGAATAAATACATGCTATGTATGTGTCATCAATGAAACCGGAATATACATTCAGTACAAGCTAATGGAACTTCATAAACATGGAAGACAATGTTGCCAATTTCCCTAGCAATTAAAAAGTTTCTATGTCAAAGTATAATAATGTTATATACTTCCCAGGGTAGCAAGCAGTACTTAATATGGGGTCCTTACATTTATACTGAGGCTCACTGAGTTTGGAGCACAGCATCACAGCCTGGACCTATTACCAGCTCCCAAGCAGCAATGCTCAGGAAAGCAATTCCCTTCTTTTGTGGCCACAGTTTACACTAACCACTAATTGCTAATATTTGTCATTTCACGTCTTATCGATTGGTTGATCTTTGTTGCTTATTAAGATAGGAGTTGCCAAATATTTGCCAATACGCTCAGGTATTGAAAGTGAAAAAGAAATTCCCTCAGAAAATTGCAGTAAGAGTGGCTCACAATTATAAAACTGGGTCTCATTATCAAAAAAGTGGGTCTGTGATTTCCAGCGACTTTGTTCTTCTATGCTGTGTTGTTTCTGTTAGGCTTTTGTATGCCATACTTTTCAGCTCTCTGTGACATTAGTGGCTAAGTAAACATTTCTGTCATTTTTCACTCAGGGTGTCTATCCAACATTCAGCTGGGGTACATTGTGGTGGCACTGCTTCAGTGTTGCTCCCCTCAGCAAGCGCTCATAGTCCATTGTGTATCTACCCTGTGTGTCAGATGCACTAACGTTTTGATTTTTTTCAAGTCAGATTTGGTTGGTCCTAGATTTTTATAACATTGTTGGTCATACCACTTATTTCTTTAGGTATGCTGTGGAAATAAAGGAGATTATGTTAACTTTTTATTAGAAATCCTTTTATCAGTGGGTTCTGAATTAATCATTGTATGGTGCTATCTCAGGAGCTTCTTGTTGCTTGGACAAAATACCTCAATTTAAGGCAGGCAGAGTTTATTTTAGCTTACAGTTTCAGAGGGAAGAGTCCTTCAGAACAGGGTAGACATGGCTACAGTAGTTTGAGTTACTTGGTTTACAATGAGGAAGCAGAGAGTGATGAATGTTGGTACTTAGCCAGCTCTCTCCTTTTTATATCGTACATGACCCTTGTCCATGAAATGGCAACACCCACTTTAACATGGATCTTCCTATCTCAGTTAATCTAATCAACGTAATCCATCATGGGTGATTCTAGGTCCTGTGAAACTGACAATCAGATTGACCACTATAGGTACTCATGCTCTTTCTGTCTCTTCAATCCTGGAAGTACAAAAGGATAGCTCCAAGGTGGAGACCCTGCTCAGGTTTGAGTACACTTATTTCTGCAAGTGCCATCATGTTTAATCCTGGCTTATCCCAGGTTTCTGTTTTCTTCAATCAACACAAAAGTTACAGTCCTTCTAAGTGATTCCTTATCACCTGAGTCTTCTCTTCGTTGTATTCTGTGTGTCCATTCATTTTTCTTAGGACCCAACCCTCTCTCCCATCTTAGCTCATCAAATCCTTTCACTTTTTCTAGAATGTATATGTGTTTGTTTGCCAGACATACCACAACAAAGGATCAAATACTACATGGAATAAAGATAAAAAGAGATTTTTTTTTTCTTTCAGGCTTATAAACCTGAAGGCTGAGATCAAGTTATTCTTGGGGTTAGTATCTTCTGAAATGTCCCTCCTTAGCTTGTAGATAACTGTCTTCCTGCTCTGTTTATATTGTCTACTGTCTGAACCTGGGTCCATACTTCCTTTACTTAACAGACCACTGTAGGATCTAATTTATGGGTTTCATTTTAACCTAATTATAATATAAAAACTTATTTTCAAGTACAGTTGCATTCTAAGACACTCAGGATCAGGACTTTAGCATCTGTATTTTGGGGGACAAGGGTCAGTCCGTTCTCTTATACACACAAGTTTTGCTCTAACTCATTTAGCTCTTTATGATATTCAAGTAAAGTCTTGTTCTATTCACTGCTTCCTTCCATGTGTTTCTTCCTAGATAGTAACACTGCTGTGATACATATCTGTATGACTCTACCAGCTGCCTTCAGTGATCATATGTTAGATCTTCCTAGCATCCAAAAGTAAAATTTTCATACTGCAATCTTTTGTGGTACATGTTTTGATAGCCAAAGCTAGAAGCTACATTCTCTCTCCCACCAACTCAGATCATCCATTACTCTGTCATTACCATAATGCCCAACTGTTTATATGTGTCATCTCTCTTTTTTTAAAAAAAATATTTATTTTTATTTATTTGAGATAGACTGAGAGAGAGGAAGATAGAGATAAGGGGCATGCCAGGTCCTCCAGCCACAGCAAATGAACTTCAGATGTATGTGCCATGTTGTGCATCTGGCTTACATGGGTTCTGGGGAATCAAACCTGGGTTCTTTGTCTTTTCAGGCAAGTGTTATGTCTGTTTCTCTTACACTCAGTTTAGCTTTGTTTTTCTTTTGTTATGTCAATTTGGCTCAACCCCACCCTCTTAAGCTCAGCTGTCTTCTGATCATTCACCCAAATTTGAATTTGATTAGTGGCATATGCCACTGTTGTAATGCCATTGTTTAAATTATTTGCCTAATTTAACATGGTCCTTATAACTAAATTCTAATTTATGTCCCTGATTAATGTCCTTTTTGACTCTGTAGGTCAACATTTTCAAGCCTTCTTTTCTCTCCTTAATCCTTGTAGCAGATGCCTCACGTTGCTGAGATGAGCTTCCAAACAAGGCACCATTTTGGAGGAAGGGATAGTTATTGAAGCTTGCAGATTCAGAGGAAGTTCCATAATGGCAGAAGAAGCTGGCTCACTTTCACAGGTCCAAGCACACAGAGAGAAGAGCCACAAAACAAAGACCCAAAAGCCACGCCACAAACAAACTCACTTCAGGAACTCCAGACTTAACTCCAGCACTTTTTATACCTTTAAACTGGAATTCCAAATCCACACCCACTCCTTAAGGCTGGACCCTAGGATCCACCCAGTGACACCTCCTCCAGCCAAGTAGATGCAGTCCTAAATTACAAGCTTTGATAAATCCTGAGTATATTGGTTACCACCATTCAATATCCCACAATCTACTAATGAGGAGAAGATCCTCACTTTTAGCTGATGGTTTCTTCTTTCTTGTTGAAAAAGATACTGCCAGGAGAAATGTGCAGGAAGTAGAATAATGAGCTCCTGACCCCCCAGAAGGTGTTCATGCCCTAATCTCTGGAATCTGTAAATATTAATTTGTTGTTAGAATGGGCATTGCAAATGTAAACAAGATAAAGATCTTGAGCTGGGAGACTATCAAGGTTTATCATGTGGGACCAGTGTGTTATTGGTGGGTGAAGGCCAGAGAGATCTGGAAAAGTGACAGGGAGGCTGAGACTTCTGAATGCTGGTAATTTTAGGAGCTTGTTACTGTCAGAGAAAGCCTGCAGAGCTGAGATGTAAAGTAGCAATCAAAGCATGGGTTATTCAGGAACCTACACACTGAAGAGTGAATGCAACTCCTCCAGAACAGTGACACTTTACTTGGTGGATTTTATACTAATTATATGAGATGATGTTCAGGGGTACATAGATTATTTTCTTGGCTAGAGCAACTTGACAAGGGCTATTTCACTTCTTTGTTGTGGCAGGGTGCAAGTTTAGAAGGTCAGACATGATGTCTGCAGCTGAAGCTATTTTTCCTTCAACATAAAGCCCAGTTTAATGGATATTGATCCTATGTCCAGATACTATATGGTTTATAGGTTATAAATCCCTGGGTTTGTTTTTATATTCCTTTTTGATTTTAAGTTCTCCCCATTGAACTTCCCTGGCCAGTCTATATTAAATTTATTTACAGTATTCTTATAAAGAGGAGTCTTCTGTTATGGGCATGGCAGTTGAAGAAAACAGTCAGGTGGAGAAGAAGGTGTTGTGAGGAAAAACCAATGTACCATGACCTCTAGGAATTAGAAAAAAGAAGAATGACTATCTTGAAACGTCTGGAATGAAGACCACTCTACTGATACCTTTGTTTTAGACATTTGCTTTTCAGAACTGAGACATAATGCATTTTTGTCACTTTTAGATACTGATGTTGTAGTAAATCTTCGCAGTAAAGAATAGTACACGATACACCTTGTTATTTAATTGTCAAGCATATTCAGTGCCACACATTGACCTCCAAATCACTGTGTACTATTTCTCATGTCTAAGGCCTGCCACTTTCCTTGAAACAAAATTTGATCTTCTGCTATCTTCTATGATTATTTCCACAGTGCATCCTTCTGCTTTGTAACACCTCATAATCTCTCTAAGATCATTCATGTATGCATGTAACTATGTCCAGATATCATATGTTTTAAAAAATTCATTTAAGTTACTTCTGCATGCTATATAGATGGTTAAGTCTTCTTCCAGAAGCTATAAGTTATAAAATGAAAATACTAGTCCAGGCCAAGGTATGAGTTGTTGCTCGGGGAGTACACATGGGCCTTCTAAATTACATAGGCTATTGACATTTTAGTAGATTGTACACAAAAACTAGATGGTAAGTTCTTATTGCTTAAGGCACCACACACATTAGATGCAGGACATAGGGAAATCAAGCTGAAACTGAAGCAGAAGCTTCTGCCTTGCTGGCTACCTGTCCTAGAGATGGAATGTGCCACGCAGAATGCTAGGGGAGAAACGTCAACAGTTCAGTCAACTGTGGACCTTGTGTACTCTGCAGCCGAACTGCTAGCAAGATGTGCCCACTTGTGTAATAATAGCATGGGTAAAGCCAACCATTTTCTGGTTGGATTTGAGGCCTGCTCCATAGGAGTTAATTCATGCCTAGTATTGTAAACCTGGTCAAAAGGCTGTGACTTGGAAGGTCATAAGTACTAGGGGGAAACCTATAAAAAGTTCCACAGCTGCATTTTCTTTTTCTGGTTTTGTCTTTAGTAAGTCTTGTTAAAAGTTGTCTGCAAATACTGCCTACATATTCTTGCCTCCTGTCTCTTATGACTAGACTCTAATAAGCTTTCAGTCTTTTTTCCCTTACCATTTTTTATATGTTCTTAAAGTCACCAATAGTCATTAGGTCATGTAGTTTCTGAATTATATATTATAAATTTTCATTAATCACAATACCCAGTCAATAACAATTGACTTTTTTAAAGTGTAATTTATGTGTCTGGGCTTACAAACAGCTTTTCTTTATATTTGATCCAAAATTCAGCCATTTGCCTTTCTTTCCTCTCTTCCATTACTTTCCTTTTTCCTTACCCATGTTATTTCTTTACAGAATACATTCAGATTGCTTTTCCCCATAGAAAATTACTGCAGCACACAGGCAACACATGGTGCATTGGAGAGGAACAGTGAAGGTAGATGACATTCCCAGTGTTGGAAACAGGACTATTGACTTTAAATCCGCAGGACTAGTCTTTCCAGCATAATAAAGTATAAAGAATTTCTCTAAATCCAGATAACTACAGAGAGTCCCACTTAATATTCATGCTAGTAGATAACCAGTCTAGAATTATCTAAGCCTAGAACATGTTTTCATTTCAAATAAAAATATAATAATTTTTATAGAATTTTAGTACATGCTAGCAAACTCTAGAAAATAGCTATTATGCACTTTGAGGGAAGATCATGAATTATTCTGCTTTGTGTTTTTGAAACTTTATGAAGAAAGATTCAAATTATAAGTGATAATGTGGTTCTCAAAATTTGAGTTTAATCTCGAAATCTCAGCATTTCTAGGTATTTAACCATTTCTTTGATTCACATTAATGGTAATTATGATATATAGTTAAATATACTTCATTTGTAGAATCTTATTTAAAGATATAAAATAAATATGTGGTTATTTTAAATAATTTATTTATTCTATTATGGAATTATTTATGGTAGAGTATATGCATATACTATAGAGGCACCTAGACATTTGGTATTAGCATGCAAATTAAGCAATATAATAAAATGAGTTTTTATGGCCTTTCCTTCCTAATTCTTTGCCCCCCTTATCCTATTTTCTTCCCATTCTTATTATTTGAAATCTGCCTCCATTTCTATCCAGGAAATCCAAAATAACCCAAATCAAAGAGGTTGGAATAAGTCATCACCTGAGGGTAAGTGAAGATAAGATAGAGACTCAGAGTGGAAAGTAAACATTACTTCATTCATTTGAGAAATAATTGTTTGACTTCTGCCATATGCCAGTTATTACTTTTATTGGTAGGAAATATGTGGTGAAGGACACCTTATTTGTTCTTCAAAGAGTTAATATATGCTAATTCAGGAAGTGATCATTTCTCTCAAGAAAATTGAATATCTGGCAAAGGGAATATTGACAAAATAGTGTATGTCACAGAATACAGTTATGAAGATGTCTATCTGAGAAGGTAACTTTGAGAACAGGAGTGACTGGAAGAGAGTTGTCTAAATCTCAAAATAGTGAAAGGAAGAGGGGCATACATAGCACCACTGTATTTTAGGAAGAACATGGAACTACCTAAGCCTATTGCATTTAGGAAGAGTGTAGTAGAAGAGGGCTGAGCTACATATCATGTAGTCTATGTTCAGGATTGGCAAATAAGTTATATTTTATTTTAAGTATGACAGGAAACTGAGATTGTTTCATGTAGTTTATAATGTAACATTAAAATCTGTTAAATCTTTAGCAGATAAATGGTAAAGAAATTATAATCATTATAGAAAAAATAGTAAGGAATTTGACATGACTATCAATGGAAGGATATAGTGATTTTTTTTAAAGAGGTAATTTTTATGTAGCATAGTTCAAATCCTGTATTGACCAGAATGTAGCCAATTGGAAAAAGAGAGAGTATGCAGGGGCATTGGTGATGGAAGTTGGCTCCCTGAGGCCTCAGAAATGACCCATTAGAGACCAAGACCACATGCCCTTTAGAGAATCACAAACAGAGAATATGTCAAAATGTCAAGGTTCTGAGAAGGGAAAATACACATTCCTTTGGCCATTCCAGTGGATTCCATATGATACATGACAGTTTGAGCCAGATGAATTTTTAAACTTTCTTCTGAGCCTTGTTTGGGCTACATAGTCTGATATTATAAGGCAGTGGATTATGGCCTGCAAGCATGGTCCAATCTGTAAAGTGTTCACCATGAAAGCATAAGGACCTGAGTTTGTATCTCTGGCACTCAGGTAAAAGCCAGTTGCATTGATACATCTCTATAATCTCAGTGATGGGGATCCTGTCAGAGACAGGGTATCCTTGGGCGTTCATGGCTAGAGTCTCAAGTCAAATCAGTGAGCTTCAGGTTAAGTGAGACAGCTTCTGTCAAAAAACAAAGTGGTGTGCACTTGAAATACCTGATGTCAACTTCTGATCTCCTCATGCATGTATAAGACTCAAACATGGCACCCACACATATACAAACAAACACACAAGTATACCCAACAAACAACCACAAAATAAACAATGGTTTAATTTCATAGGATAATTAAAATGCCAAATAATGCAAGATTTTTTTACTTATGACAAACGTAATTCAGGATCTTTTTAGGGTGATGAGGGTTGTTGAAGTTTGGTTGAAGTAAGTGACCTCATCAACTATTACATTAACATGCAAGAGTACAAATCAGTTCTCAGCTAAGTTCCCCAAACCTCACCCGAGAGTATTTGCATGTCAGATGACACATTAAGTCATTTTCCAATTAGACCCAGTTGTCAGGCTGCTGGTTTGGAACAGGTGTTTTGGAATTAAATTTGCACAGCTCTGACTCACTTGATTTCCCAATGTTGCGAATATGGAAGGAAAAAGAACAGGGAAAAGTTAAAAACAGGAATGAAAAACTGTTTCTCAATTAAATAGGTCTAAAGACAAAAATGACAACAGAGTGAGCCTGGATATAGGCATAAGACCCCAGGCATTTTAGTACTTTTTAAAGAGGAGGAGTCTGTCTAACATTTAACATTAATGATTCAAAGACCAGATTTTTAAAAAGTATAAATACTGAATTAGACGTGCTACCCTATTTTCTACCCTGCACAATTACAAATCTTCATATGATATTTCAAAAATATAATTAAGACATGAATATATCCTTACAGAATACTTTGACTTAAAATATGTTTAATTATGAGTTAAGAATGAAATTCCTAAAAAATATTAGTTTGATCAGATATAAAATATTTTTAAATGGTTTAAGGATATGTTGTAGTAATAAAAAAAAAAAAACAGCATTTAAAACATACAGAACATTGAGAAATCCAGTTGGAATCTGGAGGGAAGTCAGTTCCCAGATAGTCCATTTTGGTCTGGGAAGCACAACATGTTATGCTGGGAGAAAATGGCCAACAAAGTTGTGATCAAGCAGCAGACACTGCTATATGAAATCAATTGGTCTGACAAGATGTACACATCTGTGCAATAGTGGTACCCATTGATCAGTGTCTCTCTGATTGGTTAATAAATCCACTCAGTGGGGGGAAATGTCAGCTGGAGCTGGGAACCAAGTCAAAATTCCATGGAGAGCAGGAAAATATACTTCAACAAGAAGCTTCCAATAGTCTTTGGCCAAAAGAGAGGACAAACCCATTCACATCTCTCTAAATTAACAATGCTTATCCCTTTTAATCTGTCCTGATCTCACTCACCATTGGAGAATCTGTTTTTCTTTTACAGAGTGCAGCCAGAACTGAGGACAATCAATATCTATCAACAAGACAAGGATATCTGACTCCTATCAGGAGACAAGCCACCACTTGCACAACAGCTAAGGCCCAGGTGAAACCACAGAGGAATTGGCTTCTTCCACAGAAGAAGTTGTCAGAAAGATTGTAAGAGCCACGAGGTAGGAGGGACTATCTAGAGACATTGTACCCCCCCCCCAGTTTGACTGACTGCTGCTCTCATAACTCATAACCCACAACTCCTTGATGAACACCAGGGGCAGGGTGGAGGGGAATGAAGGTACCAACGCACGATGTCTCCTTACAAAATTTCTACTTGATAAAAATAAAAATATATTAAAAATAAATAAAATATACTTGTCATTGCAACAAGAGACACCTTGGAATTGAAATTATGAAATCTCACTGTACCTATAATGCAGCTAGATTTTGTTATCTACAGCATAAGGAAAAGAAACTTCTAAAGCTCTTCAGCTCCAATTATTTGTTTATTGTTGCTGGCTTTCATTCATTCATCCTTCTTGTGGGTGACCTGAGCATGCTAGATATTGTGACCTGATATTCCCTCAACCACACTCTGCTGAGCAGATTAGTTACTTTTGACTCTGCCATATTGTGGTTCATGGTTTCCTGAGCATCTTCCTCTTCATCTCAAGTTGCAGTAGTGTGGTCTGTAATAAGGCTGCTAACCATGGATCGCATCTTTGATTTCATTATACTCTTTTCACTAATGTCTTCTGCAGAATGCCCTTGATGAGGAACACCTCTGAAAAATTAAGATCTCAAGCCCCAGTTTATTTCTGTCTCACTGGCCCACCTACTTCCCTAAACCCTAATCACTACCACTTCTTCCTACACAAGAGGGTTTCAAACTGTGGTCAACACCCAGTGTCTCCCCGGGGAAATATTTTCTGTGATAGAACCAATGTCACTGGATGTGGAATTTCTAGCATTCTCCCAGTCTCACTATATTGGTAATTCCATTGAGAATAACACAGATATTTCTATATCCTGTATGGCATCTATTTTGGTTAGAATCTGCTGCAAATTAATGCAATGAACTGGAGCTCTAGCAAGGTATATATCATATGCTGTTTCCTCCCCCCTTTCATCCCTCAACAATAAATTCCACACCCTCTCTACTTGCAAAGAGGCTTCATGGGATTATTCTTTGCAGCAGTCTGGTATTAAAATTCATTGTTCTTCATGCCATTCCTAATCATGAAACAGTATTCATTTTTAAAAATTTTATTTATTTATTTGAGAGTGACAGACATAGTGAGAAAGAGGCAGATAGAGAGAGAGAATGGTCACGCCAGGGCCTCCTGTCACTGCAAAGGAACTCCAGATGCGTGCGCCCCCTTGTACATCTGGCTAACGTGGGTCCTGGGGAATTGAGCCTAGAACAGGGATCCTTAGGCTTCACAGGCAAGCGCTTAACCGCTAAGCGATCTCTGCAGCCCCAGTATTCATTTTTTTTTATCATAAGCATTTATACTGTTCATACAATTTCCCTCAGTCTGTCCTTGCGTCCTATGGAGCTGTCCATGCGTCCTATGGAGCTGTCCATGGTTCTGGGATTGTCTATCACAGCTTTGGAATTAGAGACTGTAGTTCTACTTACTCATCTCACTACTTAGGTTGTGATGATGGTGCCTGGGGCTGGATATGCAGCTTAGGTTCCTCAAGGGGTATAATGTTGACCAGACAAACACAAGAGCCAATCCCAGATCACATTTTACTGTACTGGGAAATTTTCTTGAGATGAACTGCTAATGCAGAGCAGATTAGCACACACATGCTTGAGTAGATATTACCAATACTTTAGTTTACCACAAAAGCAGCTGCAGGTATCCATGAAATTATTACATTAGAGAAGTCTATAGTTCAGTTAATTTTATACAGTTAAGATTTAGTAGAATACTTGTATGTTTACATTTCATTCTACTAAGAATGGAGAGTGTATTTTGAAGGGGATAACAGGAGTGGTGGGAGGAAATGGTCATGGTTTATTGTCTATACTTATGGAAGTTGGCAAGGAAAAGTTTATTTAAAGAGTAGAACCATATATGGTTTGTAATAAGAGTACATATTTTGTTAAATTTTAACTTTTCATAATAGGTTTATGCACATTTTGCAACAACACACAGATAAAGTTTGATATTCTTTAATTACGTTTCATGTATATGTGACAGTAGTTCTCTTTTCCACAACCCTTTCCCAAATTTCCAGGCTAGAATTCATGGATTTTCTTCAAGTTTCTAAAGATAAAATCAGATGTCAACAGCTTTTTACAATTCTAACCTGTGGTGTCCTCATGTCAACTTCTATATTGGATTCTCTAGTTTATTTCTAGTTAGGGTAGGACCCAAGGATTAAGGAAGATGAAACAGGTAGAGTTCCATTCACTAGGTACAGCTCCAGTAATAGATGTTCTTCTTGCCTGGTAAGGAGAGAGAAATTTTCAGTATTGAATTTCAAGAACAATTTATTGTCAGCTACCTAACATAGGATGATAAGAAGATAGACCACATTTCTTATATGTTAATGCCTTTTATGTAACTTTATTTTTATTTTTTCTGGCTTGAAAGTTTTCTTTCAACATCTCCAGAAACTTTGCCACTTTTCATTAAGTTGATATAAAGACGTAAAGGTTGCTGGGAATGGTACTCTGGGTGATATAAATACTTCTGGGAGGAATTTACAAGAACATGAGAAATTACTTATTCAAGTTTTAGACCACAATTAAAAAAATTTATGAAACCCTGTACTTGCTCCTGATTATTATGTAACCTCAGATATATAGCCTCTGCAGTAGTTGGTCAGGCATTAATATGTACAGATTTCATGGAATAGATACTCCAAATTGTTCAGAAACAAATAGAAGATGTATCTGAATTTAACTGGATAATTCCAATAAACATTGACACCATTTTGGAAAGATTGTGAAGCAGAGTGAAATCAGATGGGAAAAGGAACCACAGAACTTGCAGTAGTCACACTGTGACAGTAGGTTGTGATGTGCTGCTATTTAATGCCAAAGTGTGCTCTCTTGGGAGCTTAGGGATTCTTTGTGGAGAAAACAAACATTTTTTAAGTATGTAAGGCAGTTACCTTTCTTATGTTCCCTTTTCCTTGTCAAGCCAGTTTGTAATACTGGGTGGGAAATCTTGGAGATTATAACTTAATTTGGAATGAACATGGGGAACAGTCATGATGCTCTCTGCTATGGAGAACATTGTAGGGAGGGACTGAGAGTCATTGGGAAGTCAAAGAAGGCAACAGCCCATATGTGATTACCTGAAATATAATTGCAACAAAGCTCTTCACTTTACAAAGTAAAGTACCTTTACCAAGCTCTTTATTTGCTAGAGGCAGATTGCTAAAAGGCCTACTGGGTCAATGTGTACTACTTATAGTAGTAGATAGAGAGAAACAGACCCTTCAGGTAAAACCACGGGCTTAATGAAGTGTGGGGGAAAAACTTTGCTTTGGGAGCAGCAAATATCTATACACCTTAATGTTGTTACATAAGAGAGTGTTTTACACATGGTGCAATTTTTCTGGACCTATATCATTCAAGAGAACATTTGACAATGCCTGTAAACATCTTCACTGTTAAAACTTGGGTATTGGCTTTCCTGACTTAAGTGCCCCAGGATCTCCAATTCCTGGATAACCTGCACAAGAGGGTGTGCTTAGAACAGACTAAGGCAGGCCAAAGCTCCTGGTTGGTCCCCCACCTACCCGATCCCTAGCTCCAGTACCCCTGATGCTGTCTTGGAGAGGTCTGGTCCCTGTGTGTGGGCTGTGGAATCAGATCTTTTACTTCTGGCTGGCTCCTGAGTAACCACATTCATATTCCCCTGAGTCATAGGGTGCACAGGCCACTGTAGGAGCTGGCTTGTTGCCCATGGCTCTCCAGCTGCCTTGCTTTTGGAAGCCCAACCCATGGTCACCTTGTAATGAAGAGTATGTGCAAGTGGAGTGAGTATGTAAGAACTTCCAGTTCCCCAGGTACCTTTGATGTGCCTGAAACCCCACAATCTGCGTATCTGTGGTTATAACTACATCTTACACCAGTATAACAAGCCAGTTCACATTTAAATCAGAACACCCTCAGAAGATCCTACAAGGATCAAAAGTTGCTTCCTCCTCAATAAAATAAAGCATTTCCCCAAGATGGGTAGGCAATAGTGAAAAAAAAAAAAAAAGCCAATGAAAGTCAGAAAACGGAGAGATTTCCACCATGGAAGCTTCCAATGAAAGAATAGAGAAATCAACAGAAATTGAATCCCAAAATGAAAACACAAGAACCATTGAGACTCTGATCAAAAGAATTGCTGAACAGGAAGCAATCCATCAAAACACCAACACTCATACCAATGAAAAAGTACAAAATTGTCTCTTAGGGTGTTCATCTTTTGACAGTAAGCTTAACTTGATTGAAGAAAAGGTTAGAACTATTAAAAGAGATATAAATGAATTGAAGGTGAGTCAACAAATGGAAGATCTCAGTAATTAATTGACTAAGCCAAAGAAGACATGGTCAAATACAAGAATGAATTCTGGGAAGCATCAAGAAAATCAGAACTTGAACTAAAATTATACTTCAAAAAAGAGATGGTCAAGATGAAAAAAAAAAAAAAACACAACAGAAAACAAAAATCAAGTAGAGTGTATAAAAACCTTTCTAGAACCTCTCACTAACAGAGTTACTCATGTGGAAGACAGAACTGCTGACCTGGAAGACAAAACAGAAGAAATTGATTGGGAGGGCAAAAACTTTGCTAAGTTCAAAAAATAAAATAAACAGAATACATAGAAAATGTGGGATACCCTAAAATGATCAAACATCCAGATCATGGGTATACCAGAAGGAGAAAAAACCCAGGCCAGAAGCATAGAAAATATATTCAACAAAATTATTGAAGAAAATTTCCCCAATCTCTCAAAATAGAGGCCCATCCACATACAAGAGACCCACAGAACACCAAACAGACAGGAACAAAGCAGAAACTCTCCTAGGCACATCATAGTTAAAACTCTTAGCAATGAAAATAGAGAGTACAAAAAGTAGCAAGAGAGAAACAACTCACTACATATAAAGGCAATTCCATAAGAATAACCTCAGATTTCTTAATGGAAACCCTGAAAGCCAGAAGGGCTTGGAATGGATCTAAAAGACTATGGTGTCCAGCCCAAGCTATTCTACCCAGCAAAAGTATCCTTCATAATAAATGTGGAAAGTAAAACTTTCCATGAAAAAAGTCAACTCTATGATTATATGAACACAAACTAAACCTACAGAGAATTCTTCAGGTAATACTCTACACAGAAGAGTCAAACAACAAATCTCAAGAGCCAAGAAGGAGAAAATCATAATAACCAAAACCAGATCAGACTCAAAAAAGTACAAAGCAAAGTACAAAACACAAGAAAGCACCAAACTCCATGAAACACCTCATCATGGCAAGGGTTAATTCAAACCTCACAATAATAACTTTAAATATTAATGGTCTTAACTCACCCATCAAAAGACAAAACTTATCAGGGTTGATCAACAAATGGACTCTTCTATCTGCTGTCTTCAAGAAACCTACCTCGTCACTAAAGATAGACACCCTCTCAGGGTGAAAGGATAGAAAATGATATTCCAAGAAAATGGAAATAAAAAGCAGAATGTGTGTACAACATTCTTGGACAATGGGCCATTTGAATCATGATTTGTATCAGACCTCTTTGTGAAACATTTGACAAAATAATGTAGTACTCCTTCATTTATGATTGGTCTATTAGTTGTTTTAAATAGTCCATGAAAAAAATATGAGCAGAAGAGAAAAAATAGCCAAAACTGGATCATCTGTTGTCTGAATATTATCAGTGCTCTCTCTTGGAAGCAAAGATTGGCTTTGAAGCCAGCCAAATATTATTCCATTATACTACCCAAGGCTGTTGCAAGGTCCAGTTTCTTATTTTTATGACAATGGAGAACACCCATTCAAACATTTATACAAAAGGTTTTTGTATGTTAATCACTCTGAGGAAGATAAGCACTACTTTTGTGGGAGTGTACTTGACAAACAAAATAGATCTTCTAATTAGTTATCTTCATCATTTTCCCAAACTTGAGTTTGGGGGAAGAAGGGTGTAAGGTTTAGGAGTGACCAAGACCTCACAAACCACTCTGAGGCAAGGATGAATGCTTTTATTTGGGAAAAGCAGGAGCTGCCAGGGCTGACGCACAGGAGAAGAACACAGTCAACCTGATTTTTCAGGTAGTGGGCTTTATAGGGCTTTCTCAGTTTGTAGAAGGTGAGGAAGGAAAAATAACTCATTTGTTAAGTTGAATAGAAAAGTTCCTTTAGGGGAGATCATGATATTAACCATTTAAAATAACTAGGCTGTGACAGCAGAACAGTGAACATGTGACTTGTGAGATGAGGGGGCTGGAAGCCATGACTTGGAGCACTGTTAGGCAAGGTGAAGTTTCTCGAGTTATGTGGAAAAATCCCCTTTCCTATGCCTCTTTCACCATTCTACTGACTATGGTAACTCCATCTTGGGAGCCCATCTTGACCTAACATTCCAGCCTTTTTTAATGATAAGTGATGGAGATCTCTCTTCTATAATGTCTTCATGCTGACCATAGGGGTGAAGCGTTCTTATGGGAGAGGCTGGATAATGTGGTTAATAGGTCTCTCCTTAGGGAAGGCAATCAGCAGGCAGTTCCACGGTGGTTAGAGGTGACAGAATGGTGAGATATTGATAGTGAGCACCTTCTGACAGCGTCAGTATAACATGCTGTTATGACTTAGTCCTGGGAGAAACAGAGACTTCTCTCATACCACCCCTGCACTGAGGTGACTTTGGGGTAGTCACTGTTGACATCTGTTATAGAGAAGGCGAGGGAGATGTGCTCCACACAGCCCGTGAGATGACAAAAGGAAGAATTAAAGAGCTTGTTTTCCTTGTCATCAGCTATGACATCAAAATGCCAGGTACAAGGGAAAAGGTGATCACTTAGGGGCAAGGGATAGAGGACTTGGGGCAAGAGAGAGGAGGCAGAGGGGAATCACTGTATTCAAGAAGAACATTCTGGGATAGGGGGAAGAATTTATGTTTGAGAGGGCCCATTGGGGTGGAGGTGTACTTATCTCTGGATGAGGTAGGATAGGATTGAGGTAATTTAACTCTCTTTAGCTGTGATAGGTGGATTAAATTAGGGATGTCCTGAAGCTTTGCAGCCAAGGGAATGGTTAGGATCACCAGATGAGATCTGGTCCAGAGTGGCTTGAATTCCTGTGGACAAGACTGCTTAAGGTAGACTTGATCTCCAAGGTTAAATGAGAGACTTGTGGCTCCCTCTGATGGTTGGGGAAGCAGGCAATCAGCATGTTCCCAGAGAAGCTTCTGGATAAAAGTAAAAGTTGGTAGGTATCCATGGAGAGGAGTTTCTCATACTGGGAGAAGGTTGTTTAATAGGAAGGGGTGCCCATTCATGAGTTCAAAAGGGCTAAGGAAGGAGGGGGCCCAATGAGTAGCTCTGGTTTGGGCTAAGGCAAGTTGGAGAAGCTATGGCCAGAACAGGTGAAGGTCAGAAGTCAGTTTAGACAGGTGAGTTTTGAGAATAGCATTTGCTCTTTCTACCTTGCCTGTGGACTGAGGTCTATATGGAATACGAAGTTTCCAATCTATTCCTAGGGCTCTGGATACCTCCTGGCTTACCTTGAAAATGAAGGCTGGCCCACTGTGTGCTTGAATGGTAAGGGGAAGGCCAAAGCAGGGCATCAGAGACCCAACAATGTGAGAAGCAACTATGTTTGCAGTTTCTCTTGCCATAGGAAAAGCTTCATCCCATCCTGAGAAAATATCCACCATAGTGAGAAGGTATTTAGTCTTCTTGTGTGGAGGCATGTGAGTAAAATCTATCTGTAACTCCACTCCAGGGAGTAAGACCTGCGTTGGTGGGGTTTGAAAGAGGAAGGGGGATGGACTCCACCTTTTGGAGAGGTCTTGGTGCAAAGTGAGCATGCCTGCATAAGAACAATTTGGAGAGTACATTTTTAACAACATTTTTAACAACAGTGAGTTGTTGCCCAAAAGTGAATTTCTGTGCCTCTTTGGCCACAATAGCAGCTGCAGCAAGAGTGCACAGGCACAGTTGCCAACCCTGAACAGAGGTTTTTAGTTGTTTAGAAAGATAAGCTACAGGGGCAAAGGATGGACCCCTCATTTGGCTCAGAACTCCCAATGCTATAACGCCTTTTACTGTGGAATTAAGAGGAAAAGGCTGCTGAAGGTCTTAGAAGTGCAAGGGCTGGAGCTTCCAAAAGGGCATTGTTCAGGTGGGAGAAGGCAGCATCTGTCTCTGACTTAGGTTCTAGGGGTTCATGAGGGATTCCCTTAGCCTTGTTGTAAAGGGGCTTTGTCAGGAGGGCAAAGTTTGGAATCCAAATTCTAAGGAACTCAGCAAAGCCAAAGAAAGAGAGGATTTCTTCCTTAGAGGTAGGTGGGAGAGGGAGTGAAGATGTTTGTGTTCTGGGGGGGGGGTGAGTTGTCATGAGGTAAGAGTAAGGAGAAAGACCCAGGTACCTAACTTGGGTTAAAGAAAGTTGAACTTTGGCGGGGGGGGGGGGGGGGGGGGCTCAGTAGCTCTTAGATCCAAGAAAGTTAAGAAGTTTGTTGGTATGGAGTTTAGATAGAGAAAGAGAGGGTGAACAGAGCAAAAGGTCATCTACATATTATAAACACGTGCTGTGCAACAGATCCAGGGATAAAAGGTCAGTGGTGAGAGGTTGACCAGATAAGTAGTGGCTGTCTCTAAAACCCTGGTGTGGGACAGTCCAGATGAGTTGAGAGGCAGTATGAGTATCTGGGTCTTCCCAGGTGAAGGCGGAGAGACTGAAGGGATTGGGGTGGAGGGGGATGGAGAAGAAGGCATCTTTGAGATCACAAATTTAAAAATGAGTAGTGGAGGAAGGGATGTGAGGGAGGAGAGTATAGGGATTGGAGACTACTGGATGAGTGAGCATAAGAGCGGCATTGACTAGGTGCAACTCTTAGACCAAATGGCAGGTCCTGTCAGGTTTGATAACAGGCAAGATTGGAGTATTGAAAGGAGAATGAATGGGGTGAAGGAGGCTGGTTTGGAGCAAGCAAGAAATAATAGGTTTGAGTCCTTGGTGATGTTCAAGTGAGAATGGGTATTGAGAATGGCAGGGAAAGGACATGGGGTCTTTGAGTCTGATAAGGACAGGCATACAGTGAAAGGCTAGTGCCAGCAAGGAAATCCCCCACACTCTGGGATCAACCTCAGAGACAGGGAGGGGGAAATTTGGATCCTTTGTAAAGGAGGGGCTGGTGTGAGGAGGAAGACAGAGTGTGAGCATTAAGACAGAGAGAGAGAGTTTTTGCATAAATCTCTACCCATGAGGGGAACAGGACAAGAGGGTGTTACAAATGGGAGAGGGGAGTGTCTCAGACTACACAGGGTAAGAGGAGGTGATGCATGGGGATTGGGATAAGCCATCAATACCCAACACAGAGATCTGCGAGGGAAAAGTCTTACCAGAGTATGGTGGCAGGAATAAAAAACTGGCCTCTGTAGCAGATGAGACAGGGCTTCCTGCCAGCTGGATTGTGACCCTGGGCTCCTCCATTATGATATTGGAAATGTTGGTGGGAGCCAAGGTCCCAGGGAAATCTCAATCTTTGACCACCAGGCCTAGAAGATCAGCAGTTGGCTCTTGTGGGGGACAAGGTGAAGGGGCTGGCCTACCTTGTTGAGGCAAAGAAGGACAGTCAACCTTGCAGAGTCCAGTGGGGACAGGGTCCTGGCAGTGGGAATGGGTTGTAGCAGGTTTTTGCCCCATGACTGGTGTGGCCACATGTGAAACAGGGTTCTGGTGGTGAGTGTTGCGGCCCAATCATCTTCTTTGGGGGAGGCCTCAGGGCCACAGCCAGGAACTTGACCTGATGTCTGTCTTTGGCCACCCTCTCAGTCTGTTGCTGGTCCTCCCTGTTACTCTCTGTTATTAAAAACTTTAAATGCCATGTCAAGCAGATCTCCCTGAGGGGTTTGAGGGCCCTTTTCTAAGTGTTTGAGTATTTTCCTGATGTCAAGGGCAGACTGGGACAGGAAATGGGTTCTGAGAACTATCACGACCTCTTGAGAAGCAGGGTTGAGGTGAGTGTATTGGGTGAGTGTCTCAGGCATCCCATAAACTCATCTGAATTTTCATTAGGCCTCCGGGTAAGCATCTGGAGTTTGTCAAAATTGACAAACTTATGGGATGTCTTTTGGAGGCTAGCCACAAGACAAACAACCATCCTATCATGGGCCACCCATCTTGGAGAATTAGTGGAAGCATAGTATTCCCAGTCAGGTTTCTCTCTGGGGATAGCAAGTGTCCCCACTGTGAAAGTATTGTCAGTTAAGTGAGCCTCATCAACATGGGCCTGAGTGGCCACCCAGACATGTTTTTCTTCATTAGGAGTGAGAGTCGAGGAAAGAACTACAAGGAGATCAGAGATCATGTCAAGTTAGGTCATAGGCCTGGGTGAAGTAGTGAAACTTTTTTGGTATAGCATGTTGGATCAGTGGAGAAAGACTCTTGATGTTTCTTGATCTGGGATAAATCATACATGGAAAAAGGAACATGGACACAAATGATTCCTTCATTGCCCATGACCTCACCTAAAGGGTACATTCCATACCTGCAAAAATGAGTACATTGAGCAGGAGGGGAAAGGGAAGGAGAGGAGATGGGAGATGGTGGTGGTAGGAGCCACAGAGGCAGAACAGGACAGATGAAGTTGTTGGGGCCAAGTCATCTATGGTGTCTGGATCAAAAGCATAGGTTGAGGATGAGGATGGTTACAAAACCATTTCCTTCAAACATTTGATCTAGTATTTCTTGAACCATGTGCCTTTTAACTAAAAGACCTATATTTTACATTGGGTAATTGTGATTATTTTTCTGTGTTCAGTTTGGCTATTTGAACATATTTATAGCTTTCATGCAATGTATATAATAGGTACTATCAGCTGCCTGAAAAAAGAAAGTCATGGAATATTTCATATGATTTGCATGGGAGTGGTGCATCAGAACTTTTATAAGTAGGTAATCAAGAAAAAGCACTTTACAACATTTCCTAGAGCATTTATACAAGCCCCCTAGAACTAGCATTATCTACTTTGTCTGTATTTTTGTATTTGGATAAGAACACTGGATGAAGCTAATATGTACATTTTGACCAATGACAAATGCTTAGATTATAATGTTGCATGGCTCCATGTGGAATGAAACCAAAGAGATGAACCAAATAATTTCTTGGATTTTGAAGACTTTCATTATATTGTACATAAGCAGACTGCTGAGGGGATTGTATATTGGAAAACTGGTCAGCAAGAGCCTACCAAATGATAATGTGTAGTGGGAGACTAAGGTGGGGCTATCATTAACAGAAGAGACCATAGTAGGAAAGTTCTACCTCCTGAGGAAAGGTAGAGACAAAGTAACTCTCTTACAAAGGGCAGCTTTGTTCTAAATCCTGGTAATAAGTTGGCAAAAGTGAAGGCAAAAGAGAAGCTGTCTTCTGACCTACATGGATGGTGAAATCGTGGCCTGTAAACCTAAAAATCTGCCTGTTTTAGCTACCTTTTTTAAATTTTTTTTTTGCTCATTTTTATTTATTTATTTGAGAGCGACAGACAGAGAGAAAGGGGCAGATAGAGAACAAGAGAGAGAATGGGCACGCCAGGGCTTCCAGCCACTGCAAACGGAACTCCAGAGGCATGCGCCCCCTTGTGCATCTGGCTAACGTGGGTCCTGGGGAATTGAGCCTCCAACCGGAGTCCTTAGGCTTCACAGGCTAGCGCTTAACCGCTAAGCCATCTCTCCAGCCTTTTAGCTACCTTTTCATGGCTGGAACAAACCACTCAACCCAAAGCAGTTGGTGGGAAGAAAGGATTTACTTTGATTTATAGTCTCTAGAGGAAACGACTGTGGCAGGAAGAGAGTTAACGAGCAGAGGCTGTGAATCATCTCTTTCCACAGTAAGTGGAAAATAACAGCAAGACAGTTATCTAAGCTGGTGACAGGAAGGTGGGTATAACATCCCTAAACTTGCCCCCAGAAACATTCTTCCTCCAGCAAGGCTCACCTCCCAAATTTCCACAGCTGGGGACCAAGCATGGAAAACACATAGGTTTATGAAGGACACTGGATTCAAACCACCACACTGCCTTTCTCATTACCTGTTTAGGAGCAGGTGAAAGGAACTACCTTGGAAATTGAGCCAATCTTAATCCTCTTCTGTAGGAGGGACTATAACAGATTAAAGGAAGAAATCTGAACTTGAACAAAGGTACAAATTGTATAGTGGAGAATAAAGTAAAAAATGAGGGACTTAATTTGAAATACATATAGGAAATAAATTTCTTAATGCTTGGTGAACAATTAGATTGGAGATTTGAGAGTTTTAGGGATATTCAGCAATAAAATGAGATATAGATCAAAGAAATACCTACATTGTGGAGGTAAAGCTGTACGTTTTTTTAGTCTAATGGAATTTCATGATATCAGTTGCACAAGTAGCAGTACTTGGAAGGCATCTGATTGAGAGAAACATCTGCTATACGATAAATAATAATTGAAACCTTGAGGATGGGTGTTTTCTTACAGAGATTTTAAGAAGCAGAGTGCACATAGAAACTGAAAGCCAGCAAGAACAATACTGGGCTTTTAAGCCTGGTAGAAGAATCTTGAAATGGCTTGAAAATGTCAGAGAAACAAAAAGAAGAAGAGGTGCCAGAATCATGAATGTACAGGAAATAAAATATTTTAGTAAATAAGGAATACCTCACTAGTGTCAAATGATACCTTAAGGTCATATATCTATCAAAAGTCAATGCTAACTTTAATGAGAGAAACTTTGTGGGCTGGTGAAGGTAAGTACTAGAGTACTGACTTTAAAATGAAGAAGAGGGGACTATTGGTTAGGCTATTAAAGATAAGGAACATTTGGGCTTCACAAGCAAGTGCCATAACCACTAAGTCATCTCTCTAGCCTTCTCTCTCTATATAAATAAGTAAATAATTAAAAAAAAAGAAAATGTGGAATTTCCTTCAAGAAACTGGCTAAGGGGTATGACTTGGAAGGAAGGGTCACTTGTCCCTGGTCCTTTCTCATCTCAGTACATTTCCAAGCCCCATGAGGACAGAAGCTCTTTTCTACCTGTTCACTAGGGTATTTCTGCCTTGTTATGGTCCTAAGAGCAATGGAGCTAGCTGAGCATGGAATGAAATCTTTAAAACCATGAGACAAAATGGATCTTTTCTCATTTAAATTATTTTCAGCAGGTATTTTGCCATCATGATAAGAAATTAATATACACAGGAACATAGAAGTTGAAACTGACATATTTACCAAAAAGCAACCAAACCAAAAAATAGGAGTCATAGATACATGAACTTCAGATAAACAATGACTAATTAATTTAGTACTAGCATATCTCAAATATTGCCACTGAATTCCAAATATATAGAGGTACATATTCATTATTGTAATTTTAAATTTAACTGGGAATCCTCTGTATTATCTGTCAATTCTAAGAGATATCAGCTGCAGGTAAAAGATTATACAAAAAATAAAAAGTTTTTTCAATTTACATGCAACAACACACAATTATTAAAGAGTTACCTTGAGTAACTCTTATTTTGTATGTGATAAAGTGGTAAGCAATTCAGTGGGTAGGAGAGAGGCATAGATATGGGACTTGTAGCTTAACATAGCTTCTATGAGCTGCAAAATAAGGAGTTGATTAGGAAAATACAGAATCACTTACAGGCACATCGAGAGATTCATTGACATCAGTGACCTTGAATTGATAAAGGTACCAATCCATGCAGGTTTGTGTCACTGATCTCCTGAGGTGGTTCAATTGGCAAATGCATGTGCCAATAGTGAAATGCAAATGATGGAAGTGCTGGACTTTGTCATTGAAGCTGGACAGCACAGTCAGGGGTGCACAAGGAGGAAGTCAGAGGAAAGGAAATGAACATGCTATGAAGATGGCACTTACTTGTAAGAATAACTGAATGAATTAGCTAAAAGAAGATTGTATTGGACAAGTTTAGAGTAATATGCTTCACAGCCCACTTATCAAGCCAAAAAAGGTGTATTGAGCTCATAATTTTGTTGTTTAAATTGAAAATGGCTTAGTACAGACTTGTTGATAACTCCTTTGACTGGATGTCATAATGACAGATAGTGTTCAGCAATATTTGGAGCTTGATCAGGAACAATCAAGTGATTCCATCTCAAATGCAGAGTACAGGGATAATGAAAGAGGGAAAAAAGAGAGAGAATGAGAGTGAAAAACCAGGGGCTTGCACTTCCTTTTTGAGGACATAGTCTTGTTACCAGAGAGTTTTGTCTCCTTAGGTCCTATCTCTTCAAAGTTGACTTAGTTTCCCAGTATAACCCTAGGGACCAAGCCGATCACTGCAAAGTTAACTCCATCTCCCAATACCAACACCCTAGGGACCAGGGCTTTCTTTACTTATAGAGCTTTAGAGGCTACTTAGAATCCAAAGCATAGCAGAAACCCCAAAATGAAATTTGGATGATTGATAGATGCAAGATAAATGCATTGTCTGCTATGATAAATTTCAGTTTGAAGCCATGAGAATAAAAGCTGAAGAGAAAAGGTGAAGAGAGTTGCTGGAGATGAAAAGGTGGGAGAGAAAAGGCATAAAGCAACAAAAACAAAGTGTGACCAAAAAATCACCTCAAACTTTGCAGAAGGGAGTTATTTGGTTGGTGGAAGGATAACCTTGTCAACTAATTAGGTATAACAAAGCATCTATTCATGGGCTGGAGAGATGAGTTAGCAGTTAAAGCACTTGTCTGCAAAGTCAAAGGACCTAGATTCAATTCCCCAGGACCCATATAAGCCAGATGCAAAAGGTGGCTCATGCATCTGGAGTTCATTTGCAGTGGCTGGAGGTCCTGGCATGCCCATTCTCTCTCTCTGCCTCTTTCTCTCTCAAATAAATCAAAATAAAATAAAAAAAAATCTTCATAAGAGTAACTTGAAATAAAACATTGCTAATTATGAAAAATATGTATCTTATACCCTTAGTAATTCCAACATTCAGTTATTCTGATTTAGGGATCCTAACTTTTTCTCACTGTGATACTGATAACATCTTATCAGGATTATCTCCAAGGGTTCACCAAGGTATTATGAAGCCAGCAAGAAAGTATGTCTTAAAAATTGTATATAGGGAGTTTTATGGGCCAGAAACTAGAAGTAGCACATAACAGTTTTTACAATATTACATTAGCCAAAACACAGTCACAAGGCCATATCTACTACCTGGACTTCTCGGTATGCCCCCAATGTAACCAAGAGGAAGAGAAAATGGGCTTCAGTGAACAGGCATCTGGACTTTGCCACAGGCAGTGTCCACTTGTAGGTGCCTGTGTTCCACTTACATCTTTAAGAAGAGAAACCTTATGTATCCAATCAAATTATCAGTGAAGCCCGAGATCTGAGTGCAAGGATAGGAAGGGACAAGAGCACTGTGAAGCAAGGTAAGAGATGAGAAACAGTATTATTGTTCAAAAGTAGAGAATACCATTAACTTCTGGAAATATTTCATGCCACATGGTGATCAGAGTAATCTGGAGCTGATGCCATACTTGTTAACAATATTTTGAAGGCTGGCTGTATGTTTTCCTGGCGTCAGCTTTCATTTCTAGGAACGAGGGAGCCCTGAGCATAAGGAGTTTTGATAGAAAGCCTGGCTTTCAGAACCTCAAGCTACTGTGGTCTTGGATCTGAGTTTAAGCACTTGGGATCTACATTTCTAAAATACTGCTCATGTCTTAGCATATAACCCATTTGTTTTTCATTTCATTTCCTGGTCATTTATTTTGTTACACTGTCATACATTATATGACATGTTACTATGTATACTTTTTTCCAATACACTTATCTTTTAGAAATATTGGATTATATAAGTACATTATTTATCGCTGATCAAAAGTGAAATTTGTGGATATTTCTATGAAAATGAACATTGACCCTTTCAGGATTAGACTTAACTTCCTTTTATAATTTTGTTCCATTGAGGAAATACAATGTTAGTATTCTTATTTCAAATTGTCATTCCTTTTCCAGAAATATAATCTTCAACAAATTTGAAAACTATCTTTAGAGGACAATATGCTAATAAAATACTATTATAAAGAAGGTAAAATTTAACTCATCATAATATTATTATTGATCACTGTGTTAGAATTTTTCAGCTGAATGAGATAGGTTCTCATGTTTTTAAAGTGAGAAAATTTTAAAGACTCATTATGCCTTGTGTATTATACCAAATATATTTTGACATTAAATAAAACATATATTTTTGAGAAATTAAAAACTATACTTATTAATCCATTTGGTTTTTCACCATTAAACCATTCAAATATGAAGGTGTCTAACCTAAGGGTGCTTTGAGCTTTTTATAGCCTAGTCATAGGAAACAAAGAACTAAAGAACAATAGTAAATCATTAATCAAGAAAAATAGAAAACAAACTGTCAGTTCATGCCCCATAGATACTCATCTCTCAAAGTTTGAACTAATAATAGCTAAAATACTAATCTTCATAATATAAATTTCAGCTTCTTCATTTTTCATCCTAATAACTGCCTAAACTCATGTATTTTTCTTTTAACAGCACAGATGAAATTGACCTTAGACTTCAGGCTGGACTTGGATTTGTCTTCCTTACAGTTATTGATCCTCATGCTCTGTATATTGCACTCTCCACATGATTTCATAATTATTTAAATAATGGAACCACGATAGAGAGAAAAGCTATGTATACATCTGTAGTTAAGCATATACTTCAATCAAGTCCTGACAGACTTCTTAAATATCATATAAAAATGACTAATAGAAGCTGTGGAAAGAAAAAGAGGGTTTATGTACAGTGAGAGGGTAATTATGCATTGAATTTCTCATACATGAAAAGAATGAAGTGAATACTGTTCTTGTAAGGCAACATAAGAAGGATCAATCTTTCAAAAGTGATACAAGCTAGAGCTGATCTATTGTTTGCATCTGTTTAATTGACTTAAAACTAGTGCAAATAAGAATGACTAAAGAAACCTGACAATCTGAACCCCTCCTTAGTTGACTTGCAGTAGGCAAAGTGTTGTCGAAAAATGACACAAACAGTGGAGGAAGAACATCCACTATTTCGGGAGGCATCAAAACAGGATCTATTTGGTACAAGAATTCACTAAACAGAACTAAGGCAATGAGAAAACAGTGGGATGCAGATGAGGGTGACATTTTCAGAGGCAGGAACCCCGAAGATGGGCATACTGAGAGGGAGAGAAGAAAAGGGCAGAGGGAGATGAAGAGTGAGAGAGGCAAGAGAGATGAGAGATACTGATTTTAAACAACAGTTTGATTTATGTGAATATATTTTTACAAAGAAACAATTGAAATTGAATCTAGGCCAGAACAAGCCAAAGTTGGTATATAATGAATGCAGTTGATGAAAGAGTAGGGTTAGTCAACATACAGATTTTAAGGAGGAATTTCTCTTTCCAAAGGGTTATGAATGGCAACTGACAGAATTTTATTTTGAAATATTGTTTTTTTTAAAGTAGGACTTCTAAAACCTTGGCCTAAGAGATGCCTTTCAGTGCTGCAAGTACAGATTGATGGACTATTCTGGTAAGATTTGAAAGGCCTTATCGCAATAAGAACTATGGACTGTGAGGTTTGGTTTACGAGTGTGAGAAAGAGCTTTGCCTGGACTGGGCTAGCAGTTTGTGTGGGAAGCTTGCTGTTATGCCTGGGTCCTGAGAAGTTGCGCAGGGTTGCTTTGCATAGAAATGAACTGTTATGAACCGAGGGATATAGCACAGAAAAAAAAAAAAAAAAGAAATCTTTGGGCCTAAATTGTTGCCCCTTCCCCTGCAAATTGCTTGAGAGATTACAACCTTTGTTGGCCAGGGCGTGATGTCCACCTTCTGCTCACGTCATCATTTCCTCCTGCCATCATGGAGCTTCCCCTTCAAGCCTGTAAACCAAAAGAAACCTCTTTTTTTCCCACAAGCTGCTCTTGGATGGGTGATTTCTATCAGCAATACGAACTTGACTGCAACAACCACTGAGCAAGTGTGTGGCAACTGGGAAGGCTTCCTGGAGCCCCGTTTTCCGGTGTAATGCGGGGAACATAACTGCAGCTCCAAGTGTGTTTTAACCCAAAAGGGGCATTCTCACCCTCAGGACACAGCCAACAGATACAGCTGCAGTTTCCTCCGTCCCCTCACTTTGAACTCCTTGCCAACCCAGGCTCAGCGTGACATGGAATCCCATTGCTTCGGGTCCTCTGGCAGACACACCACTTGGCACTGATGGGAAACACTGCTGCAGCAAACAACTCGCCTCACAGACAAAAGAAAGAGAGCAGGCTCCCATAATCCTCTTCAAAAATACACCCTGGGGGCGGGGGTGGCTGGAGAGATGGCTTAGTGGTTAAGGTGCTTGCCTGCAGAGCCAAAGGACCCAGGTTCAATTTCCCCAGTACTCATGTAAAGCCAGATGCACAAGGTGGCAAAAAAAAAAAAAAAAAAAAAAAAAGAAGCGAAAAGAAAAAAAAGTAGGACTTCTAAAATGCTTTTCATAAAAGAGTTTTTTTTAATAAATGATGCAAATATCCTATGAGAAAGAGTTGAATCCTAAGTGTCTCACTGTTAGGAGTTTCTTTGAAGGCTTTTACCTCATTTTTATTTTTAGCACCAATTATTTTTCTGGTGCTGGGTCTGGAATCTAGGGTATAGTGCATGTCAGGCAAGTATTCTACCACTAGCCTACATTCCATGATTGTAATTTTTAAAAAGTCATGTGAATCACTGAAGAAATTTTAGTCCATTTAAACTAATGTGTAAAACTACCAAATTCCAGCTGATAGCATTCTTTCTTGGAATAGCACTAAAGACAAAGAGGATATGAGTTTTATTCTCAATTCTGCCATCGATAAAGTATTTACTTTGACCAGCTCACTTATATCTCTTCTCTTGACATTACTCTTTCTCAACCCACTGGAACAATGATAGTCTCTTCAAATTCATGCCATGTGAGAAGCAGTTGGGAAAAAAATCAGATGAGATAAATAACATCAGAGACAATATTGTAGGACACATCGCTGTTATAGAGTGTAACATTTCTTTGTGTGTGTATGTATTCATATATATATATATATATATATATATAACATGTTTAACATATTATATATGTTATATATATTTAACATGTTAAATAAAAATATATAAATTTCTATAAATACAATGAACTAATGTATAGCTATACAGCTGATGAATGCACCAAAATTATTAAAACTTGCTAGACCAAAAGTTCACACTGTAAAATGCTTGTCATGTTTGGAGTGAAAGCATCTTAATTTGAATAATAAAGCAACCACTGATGAAACACATGATTTTAGCAAGACTTAATCCTCTCTAAGGTTTGGTTTCTTTGTTGGCAGAATTGAATCATAAACAATTTGTATCAGGCTCCATTACACACAAGATATGGTAAATGTTCCATATGAAAATTTTAATTATAGTTGGGCAAATTCAAATCACAGTAAAGGCATGCAATGAAAAACAGCTTGTGGTTGAAATTACATTTATTCTTTTTTACTGTCCTATAAGGCAAATAATGTAAAATTCACTATCTTAACCATTTGTAAACGTAAAATACAATGGTATTATGCAAATTGTGGCACAACGTGTATTTGAGTAGTCTCATCTTATAGAATTAAAACTCTATGTCCTTTGAAGAAGGAGTACTCTTCCCATTATCTTCCCACCTGGGTCTTGGCAATAGCTATTCTAAATTATCTTTCTAAGATTTTGACTAGGTATCTCATATAAATAGAACCAAAAAGTACTTGTCCTTTACTAATTGCAATTAGCATGTTTTCAAAGTACATCCATATTGTATAATATGGCATGATATCCTTATTTTTAAAGTTAAATAATATTCCATTCGATATATGTATATACCATATTGTTACCTCAGGAGCATTTGGTTACTTCTTCTCATTATTTGTCATGAATCACTCAACAATGAACATACTTATGCAAATATTGATTTGGCATACTATTTTTGTCCTTCTGGGTATATATTCAGGTGTAAGATTGCTAGATCATACAGTTGATATATTTTTATGTTTTTAAGAACTTATATGCTATGTCATAGTGGCTGTGCTATTTTCTACATTTTGTTTTGTTCTTGAAGTGGGGTTTCACTCTAGTGCAGGCTGACCTGGCTGGCCTCAAACTCACAATGATCCTCCTACCTTGGTATTTTGAGTGCTGGAATCAAAGGCATGTGCCACTACAATGAGTATGCTAGCTTCCAATCCTACTAACAATAAATGGAATTCCAAATTCCTGATAATTTCATAAACATATGTTAAATTACTTCTTTGTAAAATATTGGTGGCTAGTTTAATGAGTATTTGGGAACTAACATTATAGCTTCAATATCTTAATGTTTATCATCTTTTCATACTTTCATTAACCAATTGTGGTTTTTACAGTAAGAAGTATTCTAGTACTCTCTCCATTCTTTTTGTTGTTACTTTTTTTGTATTGAGACAGTCTCACCATGTAGTCTAGCACAGCCTTGAATCAGGGTAATCCTTCTTCAACTTCTCATGAATGATGGGATTGCAGACATGTTCCACTACACCTGGATCATTTATCCAATATTTAAGAAGTCCTATTTTTATTATCCCTTGTTTTAATTACCTTCTTGTTGCTGTGACAAGCACTTGATTAGACTCAACCTATGGGAGGAAAGGGTTTATTTTAGACTTAAAAATTCCAGGGTAAGCTTCATATGGTGGATGAAGCAGGCTCCCTTCATCATACATCCATTGCAGAGAGACAATAGCTAGCACTAGCAAGCATGAGCTGGCTCTGAACACATGACTTAGACCTGGACTCCACCTTAGCCTGGTGGCACATTTCCTCCAACAGAGCTTCACCTCCCAAATGCTCCAAGCTGAAGACTAAGTAGGAAACTCATAAACACCAGAGGCTATGGGGACATTTTACATTCATACCACACACCCCTTCTTCACTCCTCTCTCAGTAAAATGAGATGTTAATGATAGATCTTAAATTATATGAATTCATTACAGAGTTTAGATATTATTCCCTTAGGAGTTATATGATTTGCAAATATGTTCACCCATTTCCTAGATGTCATTTTTACTGTTGGTTGTTTGCCTTCTTTTCTGTGAAGAATTAACTAGTTAACAGCCATGTAAAATCTTCAGGATCCATGAAAATAAGGTCTCTAGCTTTGTTTTTCATTCCTAGTTGGACTGGGCTATGCATAGCCCTTGAGGTTCCATATTATTTTTATGATTATTTTTCCAATTTATATTTTTAAAAGGCCAGTAAAATTTTCTTTGGGAATTAAATCTATAGATAATTTAGGGCAGTAGGGACACAATAATACTAAATCTTGCAAGCTATGTACCCTAAATTCCATTATATTTTTAAAATTTTTGTTTATTTTTTTATTTAGATATTTTCATACATATGTGCAATATATTTTGATCTTAAATCCCTCAAATACTCTGTATTATCCCTTTCTTTCTCTCTGCCTCTCTCTATTTCCCCTCTCTCTCATTAACCTCCTTTTTCTCCATACCACATCAAAATTCACTTGAAGTAACTGAAAGAAGTTTCTTTATGCCTAAACCTTTGCTGTTTCGTGTTTTAAATTTATTACTATTTTAAATTCCTTATTATTGTTTTGTCTTTGTTTTTGGGTGAGTGTGGGGTGTGTGTGTATGTGAATGGGTACAGGTGTGTGTGGATGCACGCATGTAGGTGCGTGCACCCACACATGTGTGTTGAGGTCAGAGGTTGATCTAGGGTCTTCCTCAGTAGCTCGCCATGTTAGTTATTGACGGGTTCTCTCACTGAATTCATAGCTCACTAAAAGAGACTTATTTGTGGTAGAACCTTTCTGGAAGAGTGTTACTGAGCCTCGCTCTTGCTACATACTTCCTGAGGCTGATGTATGAAGATGTGAGACAGCTTGTCAGCTCTGCCACACTTTCCCAACAGTGATAAAACTGTCCCTTGAAACAATAAGCTTTATTCTCATCAGCTACTTCCGGTTGTTTTTTGGTCCCAGCAATGAGAAATTAACTGCTATAGTTTTCCACATTCTGTTTATCCAATCATCTGTTGAAAGATATCAAGGCTTAGTTTTTGTGTGTAGTGTTAAAAACAAATGGATGTGAAGGTTATCTTTGTGGTATGATGATTCATCTGGGTGTGTGCTTGGGTTAGTATAGCTCAATCGTAAGATAGAACTAAGTTTAGTTTTTGAGGAAACAATACTGCTTTCTGTACAGACTGGACCAATTTCCATTCCCATTAACACTAAGAATTCCCCTTTCCTTGCACCAGCATTTGTTGTTTGTTTATTTAATGATAGTCATTATAACTTGGGTGAGAAGATGCATTAATGTAATTTGAATTTGGTTGAGCTGATAGCAAGGATATTAAATATTTTGTCATAATATTTGTTGGCCTATTGTACTGCATATTTGAGAACTGTTTGTTCATTTCATTTCTCAATTTACTGGTTCAATTACTTGTTTTTTTGGATATTTTTTCTAGCTCTTAACACATTATAGATATTAGTCCTTTGTCACATAAATAGCCAGCAAAATTTTCTTCTATGATGTAGACTTTCTCTTCATTCTAAAATTCATTTCCTTTGCTATGTAGAAGCTCTTAATTTTAAGCAATATGATTTATCAATTCTTGATAGAATTTTCTGAATGACTGGAATTCTTTTCAGAAAGATGTTGCCTTTTTTCTTTTTTATTTATCTAACAGTTTCAAAATTTTAGTCTTCAGCTGAACTCATTGATTCATTTTGCAAAGATTTTGGCACAGGGTTAGAGATAGGGATCTAGGTTCATTCTTATGCACAAGGATGTGGAATTATCCCAACACATTTTGCTGAGGAGGTCATCTTTCTGAAGCATATAATTTTGTCATCTCTGTCAAAAATTCAACAGATGCAACTGAATGGGTTTATTCCTGAGTCCTCTACTCTGTTCCATTAATTGACATACCTGTTTCTGTGTGTGTGTGTCAGTACTGTGCTGCTATAATTACTGTGAATCTGTACTGTAGTTTGAGAACAACATTCTTTTTTTTTTTTCCTTTGGTTTTTTGAGGTAGGGTCTCACTCTAGCAAAGGCTGACCTGGAATTCATTCTGTAGTCTCAGGGTGGCCTTGAACTCATGGTGATCCTCCTACCTCTGCCTCCCAAGTGCTGGGTTTAAAGGCGTGCATCACCATGCCCAGCTACAACATTCTTCTTTTTTCTAAGGAGTCTTTTGCATTTCCATATGATTCTTAGGGATAATTTTTTGCTATGTTTAAGGAATGTCATTAATTGTGACTATATTTAATTTAGAGATAAATTTTGGTAATATAGACATTTCATATTGATTCTACCAATCCATGAACAGGGGAGATCTTTCCATTTTCTAGTATCTTCTTCAATTTCTCTTTATTTATTTATTTTTATTTTAAAAACTGTTCTCCATTTTTTATATTTTAGGTATTTCATCATCTGAGAGGGAGAGAGAGAAAAGAGAGAGAGAGAAAAAAAAATGGTCATGCCAGGGCCCCTACCCACTACAAATGAACTCCAGATGCATGTGCCATCTTGTGCATCTGGCTTTATGTGGGTACTGAGGAATTGAACCTGAGTCCTTTGGTATTGCAGATAAGCATGTTAACCACTAATCCAACTCTCCAGCTCCCTATGTTTATTTTGATAGGTAAAATTTGTCTAGGAATTTATATTTTTCCTCCTAGATTTTCTAATTTATCGAAATATAAATTTGAATGTCATTGGTACCTACTATAATATCTACATTTTCATCTTTATTTTATTAATTTAGATGTTCCCTCTCTTTATTAAGTTAGATTGGCTCAAATTTCATATCATTGGTTATCTTTTTCAAAGAACCCATTCTTTTTAAATATTTGAATTGTTTTAATTCATCTACATTTCAGTAGTTTCTCTCTTGATCTTTATTATTTCTTTTCATCTATTGATTTTTAGTTTGCATTGTTCTGATTTTTCAAAGACCTTGGTGCATCATAAAGTTATTTATTTAAGATGTCCTTGTGTTTTTTTGAAATTTAGGAAATTTTAGCAATAAACATCAATCTTAGACCAACATTTATTGAATACCACAGATCAGGTTTTTTTTTTTTTTCTTTTTTCTTTATTAGTCAGTACTGTATTCAGCAAATACAGTCAGTTTGGTACCATTATTAGGCTCATCCGTGACCTACCCCCTCCCCTTAACCCCTCCTGGTTTTTATATGTTGCATTTTATTTTCATTTGACTTTAGAAATTTTTAAATTTTCTATTTTGTTAATTTCCTATTCATTAGCCAATACTACTTTATTCATTCTTATGATTTACTTAGTTTCTTTAGTTTCTATTACTATTGATTTCTAGTTTTACTTTACTGCAATGATAAAGAATATAAGAGATTAATCACTTATCTTGTATTGTTAAGACTTACTTTGTATTCAAAAATCTGGTCTATTTTAGAGAAAGTTTCATATGTATGTAGATTATTTCTGCAGCTACCTACCTGTTAGGTACATTTGATCTGTAAAGTGTGTTTAACTCTGATGTCTTTTTGCTTATGTTTTGTCTTTATAACATGTCTATTGGTGAGAGCAAGATATTAAAATCACCCACTATTGCTGAATTGAGGTCAATCTTTGCCTTTACATCCAGTAGGCTTTGTCTTATGAATTTGAGTAACTAATATTAGACACATTTATGTTTACAATTATAATATATTCTTTATATATTATTTCCTTAATTAATATGAAGTATCCTTTTTCTGTACTTACTAATTTTGTTTGAAGGTTTCTTTGACAAATATTAATATATTTATATCCACCTAGTTTTTATGTCTTTTTCATTCTGTCTTTAACTATCATTTAAAAATATATAATTTTTTTTTTTTTTTAAGAACGAGAGAAGCATACAAAGAGACAGAGGAGAGAATGGGCATGTCAGGGCATCTAGCCACTGCAAATGAACTACAGACGCATGTGCCACCATGTGTATCTGGCTTATGTGGAACCTGGAGTATCCTTAGGTTTTGTAGGCAAGGATCTTAACTCTCTAGCCCTTTCTCTATCCTTTTTATGAAGCTTTATATTGGTCTGACTCAGACTCAGGTACCTTTCAGCACTTGCCACTGCTTGACCCTCTTTCCAAGGAGCTAGTGAGTCTCACTCCAACCCATTTTCAGCTTTGACTGGATACCCACTGCATAAAACACTGTGAAAGTTTGAAAGTTTTTTATTTTCTCTCTAGCTGGAAAAATTCTGCAGGCCATGCCTCAGAAGTATACAATAAGGTCACTTGCCCTGAATTCCTGGAATGAGCTAAGCAGGGAGACACTTCACTTCTGAGCTGCTTACCTACTGACTCCACAGGTGTCTTTTAAAATGGCCTTTAGTCACTCCTTTGGTCCAGTGGGTTTTCAAGCACCTATATAATATGGAGATTCCAAGATTCCTCTCTGGATGGACTTCAAATGTGTTCGGTATGGAGTCTGCCCAGAGTTCTTTTTTTTTTTTTTATTAATCTCCACCTTCTTTTTTAATTTTTCTCATCATTTTTCCCATAATAAGCATGTCTGTCGTATGGTTTTTCCCCCTTTGTCTCTATCTTCCTCTTCTTCCCCTTTTCTCTCTGTCTTCTTTAAATTGCCTGTTATCACAATTATAGTGCACATGTTCTTTGTCTCTTTGTCCTTAGCTGCAGATCACACTTTCTTTAGCTATATTTTTTCACACTTATTTGAAGGCATACTGCTGGGTCCAAAACCAAAAGATATGGACTCTGGATTCCCTCCATCTCTGTTCTGCTGTCTTAAGTTTCCATTCTTCTTTTGCTGCTGAAGCCAATGTTTTTCCTACTGTCATCTCCTAGGATGACTGATTTCCAGTTATACACACTTTCTTCGCCAGAGTCCAGCAGTCACTGTATGGATGTCATCTGCCATTTTCCTATCTCCTAAAAATCAAGGGGCCAGTGTAAAGTTCAAGTTTGGCACAGACAGAAACACAAGGTAGAGCAACTCAATAATAGCACATGGTTTAGTTGGGGTGAACACCAGTGGAGGGACTCTCTGGCAGAGGATTCAGAGCCTACTCTGTTCACACACTAGGGTACTTCTAGGGCCCTTAGGTGGAAGGAAGTAGGGTGATGAGATTGGAAAATTATGCAGCTAGCAAATTGTACTACAGGATGAAATATGAATGGCTGTTACTGATCACATTAGAATGAAGGAAGTGGGGGAAGAAAGATTCAGTTTAGCCAGAGAGAATTAGCTATTTTAATTCTGGGAATGTCTCCATTGTAAGATGGAGGGTCCTAGAACTGTCATCTCTTGTGTATCCCTTCTTGTTTGATCACAGCAAAGTAAAGGTAATTAGATGGGGAGACTCAGTGTGTCCCTAGTGTTTTCATAGCCCCATGCATATTAACATAGTACAATTTTCTACTTCCTTCTCAATGCTGGTGTAGCTAAATACTCATTACAAAGGTTGCAAGTGATGGTACTCATTTCTCTGGTTTCCCTTGCAGCAGGCACTCTGATAAATTACTCTCTTAACCAACTATGGGCAAAAAGGTGAGAATTCTTGGAAATTTTTCTTCCTTTATAAAATACTCAGAGAGCCTCTTTACCCTGCTTTCCAAGTTTTAAATGTTGCCATATGGAGATGTAATTTTTGAAGCTTCAGGAGACTTTTGCAAAGTCAAGAACAGGTCTCCAGACATTACGGAGTGGCTGAATTAACCAAGCCAATAATGAAACCGTGCCATGCTTCCTGTTATATAGGCCTGTTGTTGGACTTATTTGAATTAACTACAACAAATAAGCAAAAAATGACCAAAATCTTCTTGTCCTACTAACTGAAACGTTGATATTTAATTTAATTAATTTATTTGTGAGATAGATAGATAGATAGATAGATAGATAGATAGAGAAAAAACAGGCATGCCAGGGCTTCCAGCCACTTCAAAAAGAATCCAGATGCATGAGCCGCATTTTGCATCTGGCTTACATGGGTCCTGGTTAATGGAACCTGGATCCTTTGGCTTTGCAAGCAAGCACCTTAGCCACTAAGCCATCTCTCTAGCCCAATACAGATATCTTAAAAACCAGGTCTTGCCAATGCTGGTGGCATAAGCCTTTACTCCTAGTACTCTGAAATGGAGGTAGGAGAAACTTCATGAATTTGAGGCCAGCCTGGATTACAAAGTAAGTTCTGGGTCAGCTTAAGATAGAATGAAACTTTGACTAAAAACAAAAGAGGTATGTATATATTCTTGCAATTCCATAACCTTTCAATACTTCAGTTATACTAACCATAATAAATGAATACCAATAATATTCATGGCACAGAATTCTTATGAGGATTACATTCATAAAACATTTATACTTGCACTCATGATGAGCTAGGTTAAACTTGACCAGATGTCATCATTATTCTTTATGCTTTCTATACCCCTTTCTTTGATGAATTTTCTGCTCTATTTATAATTCTTCTTTATCCATTCTATCTTGAACCTGCACCAATGACATGTTTATCACCACTCTTTCATGCAAGGTCATCTTCAGTGGTATGATAAACCAAAGCTTCAATTCTTTCTTCAAAGACTTTATTGAAAAATTTAATACATGAATATTGTAATCAGCTTTGCATTGCTGTCATAAAACACCTGACCCAGAGCAGCTTGTGGGAAAAGGGGGTTATTTTGGCCTATAGACTTTAGTGGAAGCTCCATGATGGCAGGGGAAAATGATTGCATGAGCAGAGGATGGACATCACCTCCTGGCCAACATCAAACAGACAACAGCAACAAGAGAGTGTGCCAAAAACTAGCAAGGGGAAGCTGGCTGTAACACCCATAATCCCACCTCCTGACTATATAATGCTTCTAGGAGGCCTTAATTCCCACATTGCCATTAGCTGGGGACCTAGTATTCAGAGCACCTAAGTTTATGGGGGAAACCTGGATCAAAACACAACTATGGGGCTGGAAATATGGCTTAGCAGTTAAGTGTTTACCCGTGAAGCCTAACAACCCCGGTTCAAGGCTCATGTTCCCCAAGACCCACGTAAGCCAGATGCACAAGCTGGTGCATGCATCTGGAGTTTGTTTGCTGTGGCTGGAGTCCCTGGCACACCCATTCTCTCTCTCTGCCTCTTTCTCTCTCTGTCTTTCTAAAATAAATAAAAAGATACTTAAAAAAACAACTATGAATATACTTTAATTTGATTATATTCTCTTCCCTGTTCCCCTCTTTTGGCCCCCTTCCCCATCTCTTGTCCATAACTACTCCCCTCTTTCCAGGTAGTCCTTCTATTTTGATATCTACTTCTTTTTGTTCTTCTCTGTCCTCTGTGCCAAGGTGCTGATGGGCTCAGAATAGTGCAGTTATTGTGGGAGTGAAAAAAACCACTGTGAGATCAAGAACACACCAGTCAATCCATGTGTGGAGGACAGTGCTCCAGTGGATTCCTTACCACCTGGTGGCTCTTATCTTTATTAGTCATTTATTTATTTGCATACATGTGGGGTGGGGAGTTTGGGCCTCTTATCCATGCAAAGAAACTCCAGATGCATGCACCACTTTTTGCATTGAGCTTTACATGAGTACTGGGGAATTGAACCTTGAGTAACTGGGTTCTAAGCAAGTACCTTTAACCTCTGAGAAATACCATTCAACTTGTACATTGTTTCTGCCCTTTCTTCTGCAATATTCCCTGAGCTTTGCAGGGGATAATACAGATATCTCTTTAGTGTTGAGCTTTCAACAGTCTCTTATTACTAGCTTTGATGAGTAGAAACTTTACATGGACACATCATGTGTTGGTTCCATTGTTCCTTTCTCTCTGTCTCCACTCCACTGAAGGCTCTTCTTAAGGGGATTGCTGCTATTAACCATGGAGTTTTGGGTTATGAGCAGCAGTCAGTCATTGTTTGGGGGGGCAATGCCTCTGGATATTCCCTCCCACCCTGTGGCTCTTAAATCTTTCTTCCCCCTCTTCTGCAAATTTCCCTGAGCCATAGTGGGTGTGTTTTATGTCTACTTTAGTGTTGGTCTCTCAACGACTTCTGGATTTCTGTTTTGGTACATTTTGAGTATCCTCAGTATCTTTCTCTGTCACCTGGTGCAGGTTGTCAGGCTCACCATGGGTATAGCACTATTGCTCAACTTCACAATTCCTCTATGGTGTTATCTGGTCCCTAGTTGATGTGTGAGGGGTGGTTTATGCCCTTCCAGGGAGCCAGCTATTTTTATTGTCTTATTGATAGATTTTGGTTGTGCTCTGTTTTTTTAAATATATTTTATTTATTTATTTGAGAGAGAGAGAAAGAAGGAGAGAGAGAGAGAGAGAGAGAGAGAGAGAGAGAGAGAGAGAGAGAGAAAATGGGCATGCCAGGGCCACCAGCCACTGCAATCGAACTCTAGATGCATGCACCCCCTTGTGCATCTGGCTTAAGTGGATCCTGGAGAATTGAACCTGGGTCCTTTGGCTTTTCAGGCAAATGCCTTAAGTGCCAAGCCATCTCTCCAGCCATGTGCTCAGTTTTTGTTTTCTTCTAAAAGAGAAAAACAGATTCTCCAAGGAACAGTAAAATCAGCATAGGTTAAAGAGTTACGTATTGTTAATTTAGAGAGATTTTGATGGATGTAGCCTCTCTTTAGGCCAAAAAACTAATGAGAACTTCTTGCTGGAGTCTAAAATCATGGTATATGTAAGATTCCGACTTGGATCCCTCTTGCAACTATGGGTGCTTTTCCACTGAATAGATCCAAAGGGGACATCACCTCTCCCAGTAAAAGCATATAGGCACCAAGCAAGGCAGCACCTCTTCCAAGTCCTAGTGCCCAGGCCCCAAACATGGTAACACTTCACCTTGCCCTAGTGCACAGGCCCCAAGCATGCTGGCATCTTTCCTGAGCCCCAGACATGCCTGCCTTTCACTTGCCCCAGCACATAGACCCCAAACACACCTGCACCTCACCAACCCTGAGCACACAGTCCCTAAGCATACTGGTCTGAGCTATAGTCCCCAAGCACACCAGCCCTTCACTAGATCCCAACACATGGGCCCCAAACACACCAGCACCTTTCCTGGTCTGAGCATACAGAACCCAAACAGCCTGCCTTTGATGAATTTTAGTTCTCCTCTCCTCACTGTGTACTGCTATCTACAAAGAGAAGATTCTCTGGGTAGCAATGAAAACAGCACTAACATTTTTTTCTTCCACCTCTTGTGCAATGATAGACACCACTTGTCTAATGTTAAGCATTAGGCTTTCTCCCTTTTCTCATCGCCTTGATAAGTCTTGTGTCTCCCCATTATCCACTGTCATCTGTAAAATGATGTGTGTCTAACCAAAAGTGAGAACAGCATTAATCAATGGACATAAAATATGCATTTTGAAGACAATTTGATGGTCTCAACATACCCATTTAACAAAGGACATTGGTACCCTACCCTAAGGTCCTAATGACCTTCAAAATCATAGGCTTTTGACTTGGCTTTTAGTACTAGGCATGATTTCCTCTTAATGAGTGGACATCAAATCCAAGCAGAGAGCCACTGGTTATGCCTGTAACTTGCATGCTGCTCTTGCCCCTGTTGGCATATCTTGCCGGGCTCGCTGCTTTTGTAGCTTACAAGATCCATTGGTCGAGTCTGCTGATGACCTTTCTTCCCTCAGAGATGGCACAGCACTTTCCACCACCACGGCAGCTAGCCAGCAAGAAAATGGCTTCCCATCCAGTTCTACCTTGATCTCTCAATGCCCCATAGCCACCATCCGATTCTGGTGAGCAAACAGGAACCTTAGCAATAGCCCCAAACAGTTAATTCTTCATCCTATTTTATGTGATATAGCAGCAAAATTATGTAATCAGATGATCTTTGTTTTCTAGAATATTTTTCTTTCATTTCCAAGTCATTATAATCAGTTTTTTCTTCCTTTACATTTATGATTATGTCATTTGTTTTCATTTTAATTTTTCTTCATTGGTCCAGAAACTACCTAGCCTTTCAGAAAACAAAATCCCCCCCCCAGAACCACTCAAATCAGTTCAATGGATAGAAACACCAGAATCTTATTGTCCAGGAAGACCTCTCTCAAGTCAACATTGTTGTACTTTTCATCTAAGTATCAGTGTGACCAATTGACTCTATCTTCAATCACTGCCCATCAAGTATATGACCAATATTTTAATACAAATGTTTCTCATCTCAGTTGTGATTATTGGGATAGCTCTATCTTGATCCTGCTATAGTCTTTGCTTAACAGAGTATCCAGCATGATCTTGTTAATATCAGAGATGCTCACTTTCCCTTTGCTAACCACAATTAAAGACAAAGTTCCTATAGTGGTCTTTACAACACATCCTTTGCAATTCCTATTTTTGTACTTTTCTGCTCACTCCTTCATTACTATACTCCTTGAATATATCAGCTTACTTCTCTTAGGGACTTTCCTCTGTTATCTTCAATCTTGACTTTCCTATTCCATACTTATTTACTTGAATAATTCCTTCTGAATGAAATCTGCCCTGATGCCCCCTCTTTTAATACTGCATATTTCTATTCTATGCTGTTCTTTTCTTCTCAGCACATATCAACATCTATGAATTTCATTTATTTTCTTTATCATTTCCTGCCTATCTGTCTTAGGTACTTTTCATTCTGTTCATTAATACATTCTCAACAAAGTAAACATTGAGCTTTTACATTGGCAACACTCAATGAAAAATAGATGTTAGATTTAGGGTATAATGAGTGGGGCATTTCAATCCTATTTCTTTCATTCAAAATGGAATTGAATCTCTTATTCACATAGCTATGACATTTTAAATCAATGCCATTAAGTATACTTTTGGACTCATGGTACATATCATGTGATTTAGATATAAGTAGAATAGAAATTTGAAAATATTAGTCTAAATTCTTCCTGTTTAAAAACTTGGATCTGAATAAATTGAATTTTATGTTAGGTCTGTGATAAGATATGGTCTATATTTAGTTCTTTTATTTCAATTTAATTATTAGTATAATCTGTAGAAGTCTCTAAATAATGCATAATAGCTAATAAATTGCTGGAAATTTATAGTACTCAATAATGTTGGGTATTTATTACATGTGTGCTTGATAACCACTCCTGGAAGAGGAACTAGAGCATGGTGTGTGTTTCCATGGGATCCAGGGTAGTTGGGAGACCGGCTCCCTATTGTCCCTGCTGAAACAGTAGAAGACAGACATAGGACGTATCCTTTTGTGTGTAGACTTTCTTTGACTTATGTTGGGGTACATTTTGATAAACCAAGTCTAAGTTTATATCTTGTTGTAATTCCATTAATACACCTCATCTATGAAGCATAATACCTTAAAAATATCCAGAGTTGCCAGGCGTGGTGGCGTATACCTTTAATCCCAGCATTCGGGAGGCAGAGGTAGGAGGATCATCGAGAGTTTGAGGCCACCCTGAGACTACATAGTGAATTCTAGGTCAGCCTGAGCTAAAGTGAGACCCTACATTGAACCCCCCCCCCAAAAAAAAAGAAGTCCAGAGTACTTACATTAGCCTACAATTCAGCAAAATTCCCTATAAGTAACTCTATTTTTTATAATGGAGTGTCAAGTATCTCGTGTAACTTACCGATTACTTGTATGTAGAAGATGTATGATCATGTGTGTAATTGGCAGCTTTAGCTGCCCAGCCACAGTAGACAAAGTATAGCACTAATCTGGAGAAAAGATCAAAATTCAAAATTTGAAGTATCATTTCTACTGATTGTCTAAAGTTATAAAGTTAAAAAAAAAATCAAGCCAAAGAATCCCAAATGACTCAAAAGACACTTGCTGAGAAGAAGTGACAGAGGAATGTCCAGCACTGAAACATCTCCATCACACCCTCCAAGGGCCCCTTTCATTGCTGAAGAGGTGGCAGAAAGAATGATTCTGACATTCTTTCCACCCCCTCTTCTGCAAAATTTCCCTGAGCCATGTTGGGTTCATTTTTGGTCTGCTTCAGTGATGAGGTGTTGGTGGCCTCTGAGGCTCTGGCTCTCTGATTTGGTAGGAGTTGATTTTTCTCTGTGCTGATCTCCTTCCCCCTTGTGCTGGTATCCGGTTCATCAGGAAAACAGCCCCCTTGGGTCATGATATGCAGAGACATTTAGCTTACCCATAACTGTGGGCTAACTCCACAATGAATGACCCGTATACCTCAACAAGGAGGGGCCAAGGGGAGGGGGTAGGTCACGGATGAGCCTAATAATGGTACCAAACTGACTGTATTTGCTGAATACAGAACTGACTAATAAAAAATAAATAAATAAATTAATTAATTAAAAAAAAAAAGAAAGAATGAAAGAGCCAAAGGAATGGTACGACTCCTTACAATGCAACTGTAAGGACAGAAATTCGTCTCAATATCTACGGCGTAGCAGTTCCTTGCAATACCTTCCTAAGAACCTCATAATAGGAGGAAAAGATGGTAACATCAAAATAAAAAAAAAGAGAGGGAGGGCATATAATGGAGAGTAGAGTTGTGAAGAGGAAGTGGGGGAGGGGAGGGAATTAACATGGTGTATTGTTTATTAGCTGTCAATAAAAAATTATACATTATAAAAAAGACTTGTGTCTAATGGGCTACCCTTTCCCTGTCTCCTCACCCAGAGAAAATAGCTTTTCCTAGAGCTTCCTTTATCTGTTCCTATTTGTGTTCTGGGTTTGAGGTCTGCTCTTCCCTGCTGCAGAGTTCCAGGAGATCATGAACAAATTAAAGGAAATTTCTGGAAGGTCATTATTAAATACTGAGGTCTGTAGGTAGTTTACTTCCTCCTTTCTACCTCTCAAAGTCTTTTTAGGCTAAGTGCATTTTTATGTGAAGCATGATATTTTCTAGCTTTAAGAGGAATTAGTGAGAATCCTCTACCTACACTGGTACCTCAGTCCCTATTTTGTTTTGCCATTTAGTATTTGAGTCGAAGAGTGATAAACCTACTAAAGAGTAGAACTCAACATAAATATAACATATCTGTTTCATTATTGCTTAGCATGAGATATTTCTAGCTATCTGGTGAATCAGAAACTGTTTAATACTAATTTTTATCAGTTTAAAAAATTATTATCATCAATTTCTTGATACTATGAAAAATCTTCCATTTGTACAGGCTGTCTATCTCAGATTCCAGTTTCCTTTCTTAGAGGTCCAAGAAAGTGAAACAAATCATATTTATATCCACTGTAACCCCAGGGAACAGCTTGTTTCAAGGTGTTACTGAATTATTCAAGTGTGTAATATTTATTGTATTTGTGGTATTTACTTTGTCAGCTTTTTTACCTTAGAGGGAACACCTGAACCACAAGGCACTGGAGAGGGTATGATGAAGACTCACCTTAATCTTCTACAGCTTCTCTGTCTCTGTCTCTCTCTCTCTTCTCTCTAACTGTTGTGTATGAGTTATCTCTTTCCTCCTTTTCTTAGTGGGCACTGACCTGTAACTCCCAGTACCAGCATATGGCTGTCAGCCACAATGAGCTTTTGATCAGAGAGACCTACAAGGTTTCCTAAAAGAAAGACAGATTTCTGTCAGAGTACTTGATGTCCCACCAAAGGTTAGTGGTAAGACCCTACTGCTGAAGACACCTTATGTGATTGACATGCAAATTAGAATGACATGGCTGGAAGTTGGAAGAGAGTCAGTCCCCAAACAGTCAGTGCGTCTAGTGCCAGAAGGTGCTACATGGGCGACTGGGGGAAAATGACCAATCTCTGTCCAAGCAACTCATGGTCTAACCTACTTAGCAGCAAATAACTTGTTGTGATGCCCACACAAGTGCAATAGTGGCACACAGCCATGGTGGGGAACCAACAGCTCTTGATTTGGCTAACTGATCCCCTCACTGGTATGGGACCCATAGCTGGAGCTGGGATACAAGTCAGAACCATATCCAAACATAAGCCCACTCTCCATTATCAAGCTACCATCAATCATGGGCTACAAGAGGGCCTACACCTATTAAATTCTCTATAAAAAAAAAAAAAAAAGCAAAGGCTATCTCTTTTGTCCTGGTGCTAACTTACTCTCTGTTGGAGAATCTGCTTTTCTTTTTCAGATAGAGGTAGATCCTAAGGAGAGAGCCACCCCATCATACCTCAAAAGGGCCCCAGCTAAAACTAAGAAAAATTGGTGAAATAAGCAAGGGTGGTGTTTTCCTGATGAACCAGATACCAGCACAAGGGGGAAGGAGATCAACACAGAGAAAAATCAACTCCTACCAAATCAGAGAGCCAGAGACCCAGAGGCCCCGAACACCCATCACTGAAGCAGACCAAAATGAACCCAACATGGCTCAGGGAAATTTTGCAGAAGAGGGGGCAGAAAAAATGTCAGAGCCACATGTTGGGTCATGATATGCAGAGACATTTAGCTTACCCATAACTGTGGGCTAACTCCACAATGCATGACCCATATACCTCAACAAGGAGGGGACAAGGGGAGGGGGTTGGTCACAGATGAGCCTAAAAATGGTACCAAACTGACTGTATTTGCTGAACACAAAACTAATTAACAAAAATTAAAAAAATAAAAAAATATATTATCATTAATTTCTTGATAGTATGAAAAATCTTCCATTTGTACAGGCTATCCATCTTAGCTTCCAGTTCCCTTTCTTAGAGGTCCAAGAAAGTGAAACAAATCATATTTATATCCACTGTAACCCCTGGGAAGGGCTTGTTTCAAGGTGTTACTGAATTATTCAAGTGTGTAATATTTATTGTATTTGTGGTATTTACTTTGTCAGCTTTTTTAAAATCAATGTTCTGCCACAAGTCCTCCTAAGCTATTTTTCTTTTCTTTTTACTCATTCATTTATTTTTAAGAAAAGAAAGAGAAAAAAAGATAGAGAAAATGAAATGAATGAATGGGTGCACCAGGGCCCCCATGTACTGCAAACAAACTCCAGATGCATGTGCCACTGTATGTACTTGGCTTTAGGTGATTATTGGGGAATCAAACCCAGGTTATTAGGCTTTGCAGGAAAGCACCTTAACTGCTAAGTCATTTCTTCAACCCTCTTTCCTATTTTTTTCAGGAAAGAGATTTGTAGAGTATAGGATGATAAACATTTTTTACAACACATTTTTTTCTTCTATGTTCTTTCCATTGGGGGAATTGAAATGTAATGATATAAGTTTGCATCTGAATTTTATTTTAAAAATAAATGATCACCAAGGATATGAAGCTTTGAACATTTTTTGGAATGGGATATGATGATTCTTTGAGGCTATTTTTCCATAAATAAATTAGAAATATAATGCATAATTTTATCTAATTCCATGAATACATATTTTGCAGCAATTTATTTGAAATCTCTGGTTAAAATGCTAAATGTGTGAAAGATTTATATATACATAAATATGAAAAGCATATTAAAAAGCTGTGAGTAGGTCATGATAACATCACATAAAATCAAGAAATGCAGTCAGGGACTAAATTATTAAAAGTAGGACATGATGGTTAGAAAATTCGTCAGATTACTAAGATTTGAAAACCTAATTGAGAGCTGAAAATGTAATACTTAAATGAATTAGAGACTATATTGAAAGGAGCAAGTATCTTTGTGCTAATGCCCAGAGAAACCAAATGAACTTCTTGACCTGTACTTTTCCATGACTTTGTATTAGCACATTTGCAGTGTCCAGAATGTTAATGTACTGGGAATCATTTCAGAGTCCTAAAGCACAAGTAAGAAATTCATTTCAAATATGAAAATATTTTACATCATTTTGGAAAACAGTCATCTTTGATTTTCCAAGAGAATTCTTATTTTTAGGTCTCTATCCAATGTTGTTCAGAGAATATACAGGGAGTCGGTGTCTTTCTTAAGGATTCTATTTTTCACAAAATATGTATAACATTATGAAAGAAAATATTATCTTGAAACATTTGCTTCTAAACACTGACATTATTTCCTTAAAATATTACACTTTCTCCAGCTTGAGAGAAAATTATTTGGAAGAAAAACTCTCATAATCTAGAATTGACTTCATTACATACTTAAATATTGAATCATATTTTATGCAAAGTGAGTTAATATTAACAAGTCTGGAACCAAATAGTAGATAAAGAAGACATATCAAAATTCATCACATCATGCATAAATATATACTTAGTTTATAAATGTAATGGGTTGTGAATTAATCTTATTATTTATAGTTAAAAATCTTTCTCCATGAAGAACAGTGCTGGGTGTACTTAGCTAATGTTCATTAAGTACTTAATATATGCCACATCTCCTCCTATTATTCCTGCCAAGAAATGGATTAACTAAGAATTCTTACTCCTATTATTATTTTGAGGATTTAAAATGGAAGACTAGTAACATTAAGATGATAAAGGTCACAAAACTAATAAATGGTATGAGCAGGTTTCAAATCCACAGTAAGACTCTAGGTTTGATGTGACACATACTTTTACTCTGTGGAGTTTAGCAATCCTAAATGCGGACCCATACCTATGCACATGCACAGTAGTTTACCCTTTACAAACATCATTTTCCAAGTGAATTTAGATACTAAAAGTTTTGGGAAATGAGACTCTACCTGTTTGGTAGAAGAAAGAGGCTAAGTTTGATATCACTGGATCCCAGCAAACTCTTGTGAGGAAAACAGTGTGTGGAGAAAAGTGAAAATATCCACCACTGAGTATCTGAAGTATTTGACTCAATGGTAAACTTTCATGAAAAAAATATTATAAAGTACTGAATATGAGCACAACAATTGAAACATATGCAGTGCAAAACAGATGATACATTGATTATAATATATGAATATAACTTTTTATTTCCATGCAATTTGCAAGACAGTGACTAAAAAAATATACTTGGTGGGGGGGGTATAACTGCCATTTCCTTATGTGCATTCCATTCCATAAATAAAATGACTTATAGAAATAAATAGATGTACTAGACACGCTGAATGAATAATTCTGATGAAGGAACATGACATAAATAGTAAGAAAGACAGACAATGTAATATTGTAAAAATAACAATCACCTTAGTGCTGCGATAATTACATACCAATCTTCTATGAATAATAAAGTAATTCTTGCATAAGAGGATGAGTATCATTTGAAAATTGATAAGTACTTTATTTTTTATTTATGAGAGAGACAAAAGAGAGAGGGAGGGAGAAAAAGTGAGAGAGAGAGAGAGAGAGAGAGAGAGAGTATAGGCATTCCAGAGCCTCTTGCCACTTCAAGTCAACTCCAGACGCATGTGGCACTTTGTGCATCTAGCTTTATGTGGGTACTGAGAAACTGAACCAAGGTTAGCAGGCTTTCCCCAGCCTGACAAGTAACAAACCTTCATGTTTCAGACTTCTCATGTAGAAAATAGAGAAGTTATTTAAAACAGATAACTTAAGCTTTATTTGTCCCCCAAATACTTTAAGACACTGCCTTCTTTACAGAAGGGATACAAAGTTAGAAGGAGCAAGAACAGATGGTACTTTATGGAGACATGCCTTATTCTTACTCTATATTCCTATAGCACATGGTTCTGAGCTACCCCCTGACCCTCACAGAGGCTCCTACTTCCTGCTGCACACATTAATTCATCTTGACGTTACTGCTTTGCTGACCCTTATCTCAGGAAAGACTTTCATTGACTGATGCTTCTATGCCTGAGGTGCATCTCACATAGGAAAATAGATGACTGCTTGACATCTATTTGCCTGTACGAGTGAAACTGTAACAAAACTGGGCCCATGGTAGGATAAGAATATTTTAATCTTGGAGAAAACACTGTTCCATGTTATAGAGGCAGTGACTTATTGAGCCGACATCTTCGGCCTTGTAAGTAACTAGATATCTTGAGACCAGGGGTTAGATTTTTACCAATGGTGGCACAATCGTATAAATCTTTACAGCTTGGGGTCCCACTAATCACCTCAGAACCAGTTATCTATAGATAATGCAAAGAAGTGTGTGTTAATATTGAGATGAAAGACTTTGCTAGTGTTAATATTGGTCCGTGCAATTTTTTTTTTTTTATTAGTCAGTTCCGTATTCAGCAAATACAGTCAGTTTGGTACCATTATTAGGCTCATCCGTGACCTACCCCCTCCCCTTGGCTCCTCCTTGTTGAGGTATACGGGTCATGCATTGTGGAGTTAGCCCACAGTTATGGGTAAGCTAAATGTCTCTGCATATCATGACCCAACATGTGACTCTGACATTCTTTCCGCCACCTCTTCCGCAAAATTTCCCTGAGCCATGTTGGGTTCATTTTTGGTCTGCTTCAGTGATGAGGTGTTGAGGGCCTCTGAGGCTCTGGCTCTCTGATTTGGTAGGAGTTGATTTTTCTCTATGCTGATCTCCTTCCCCCTTGTGCTGGTGTCCGGTTCATCAGGAAAACAGCCCCCTTGCTTGTTTTAACTCAGAGGTGGTAGAGGAAATTTATTCAGAATAGGTGTGGGCAGAAATATAATAAAGGTGATGGGTTGTTGCTGTTACAAGCTTTGGTTGGTCAACTTTTCAGTATCTTCTCAATTACTGAAGTCACTGGAAGAAGGAGGATCATTGGTTGTCCTGTGTTGGGGAAACTTGGAAAATTTCCATTTGCTTCATTAGTAAACCCTCAGATTCTGCCAGTAGGTCTGAGTAAAGCTCAACACAGTGGTAGATGATACTGGGTATTGCTATCCTCCCTTTGGGAAAACAAAGATTGCACCCGTTTCCGTCTTTTTTCAATATGTGTTCTTCCAAGCTCTACACAGCTTTCACACTCATAAAAACACAAAACATGATTATGTGTAACATCGGTTCTTCCTAGTCTCCTTACTAGGTGGGGGAGCTATCTTGCAGCCTCTGAATATACAACCTCTTATATAGCTGCTGGGCATTGCTCCAACAGTATCTAAAACCATCCTGGCTCCTGTCTACTGTTGCTTCAGTAAGTCTTTCTCAGCTTCTCTGTGGTGAAACTGCCTGTATCTTTAAATGCATTTTGAGGCTTTGCTTCACTGATCATAGGATAAGAGGGGCGTATATGTCTAGGAACTTCTGCACACAGGATGAGACTGAGGCTGCCCTTTGCTTCATGCTCTTTAGGAAGCCTCATTCCCTCTACTCAGCACTTCAGCTTTACCTGGGATATTGGGACCCCCTTTTCTACAAGGAAAGTAGGGCTGGTGCAGTAAAAGCTGTGGTGGATATGCAGTGCCACATCAATACTGGAAATGTGATTATGAAAAGCTAAAATGCCCAGTAACCACCACTTAAGTCACTCGATTCCGTTATTATATAACAATTTGCCATAAAAGAAGAGAATCTCATGCAGATCATACTTTACATTCAGAAAGTCTTAATTACAGAGAAATATGCTTCCATCCTGAAGCCTGCAATTAATGCTACAATGGCACTCTGCCTTGTTAACTTGATTGTGTAGGGAACAGTTCCAGAATAGAGCAGACTTTCTGGCTGGGTCTCTTGTTGATTAAATACTTTATACTTTGACATTTAGAAATTTCTATTTGCTTGGTTTCAGATGGCCATATATCACATAAAAGAAAATTAGAAACGATGATAGCTTTTCCCAAATCAGAAGAAGCTTCCAATATCAAGCGTATTGTGCATTTTTCCTACGTGATATTAACAAATACACTTCTATGTCCCTGTCGCCTTTGTATGCCTTCCACTAAAATGATGATATTTCTTGCAGAAATCCAGATTAAAACCCAATCCAGCCATTTGGACTTCTATCTTTATATTGGGCAAAAAAAAAAAAGATATGGCTAGTCCAAATTGCTAGAAAAGGAAATCATATTGTGGCCTCCTCAAAGATGCTTATTGAGGCAAAAAGCACTATGAGGCATTATGAAAGTAATGAGAGATAGGAAAGTGAGAAAGATGTAATGTCCTTGAAATACGTGATGATACATAGACTACATGTTATTTTTTGAGGATGAGTTCAAAGAAAATACAATGATTATAAGTGACAAAGCAGGACAGAGCTAATATGTCATTTTTTAGTAAAATATACTATATGAAGTAGAAATTGAATGTTCAAAGCTTATGCTAACATTCTGCTATTCAGCCTTATCAAGAAAAAGAGCAAAGAAAGAAATATGCAATAGCCAAAGAAATATAATGTGGTACACTAACCATCAGCTAAATATTTCAGCTGTCTGCCCTCCACCAAAATGACATTGGTTTTAATACAGTAATTATTTGGGCAAGATACCGCTCTTATTTCAAACACTCATTTCATCTCAGTCATTTACTGTCTGTGGATAGAGACACAGTTGGCTTGGCACTGTCTTAGTAATATATTATTGAATCCTTTTGTTTGTGGCTTGTAGCAAGGTTGATTGTCATTTCTGCATAGTCCTTAAACAAGACAGAGCCTTTTGCTTGTCATTACAGAGAGAAGCATAGTGGTAAGATGGAACTGGTTTTAAGAGAGCTGATTTCAAAGTGTAAATTGAATTTTATTCATTTTTTTCTACCTAAACTTATCTTGCAACATGCTTTTTCACACTTTAACTATGTTCTGGCTACTTTTTCAATATTATATTTAAGGCATCTCTCAATACCCATTCATTTATACAAGATAGATTCACCAGTAGCTCTGGATATATCACATTTTTGTACATTAAACTTAATGTAAGTATTGGCAGAAGATCTGTTAGGTGGCTTCAGCAGTGTTGAATAGAACAGACACTTTAGTCTTACATTTAAGAGTGAATCAAAGGTAAGCTAATTCTTGAGAAACACATTTGTATCAGTAGTTAGGAGAACCACTGAGAAATTTCATTTGTTTTTATCATATAATTCTTGAAATAAAAAAAAAAAACAAGCACATGAGAATCAACAAATGGCCCTAGGAACATGTGTGCCAGGAGCTAATCATTTTAACAAGCTCTTCAAATAATCTCCCCAGGTCACTAGTGAGAGGACCGAATTGTCTTTCTGAGTTTGGCTGAGGACAGCTGCACGCTAAGACTTGACCTGCTCGGCAGGACACAACTGACTGCATCACAGCCGTGCAGATGAAGCAGACTTATCTTCACCTATGAAGTTAACAGAAGAATATACTATATCTTATATGCCATAAACATTGATTTTTTTAGGAATCTAAATTTATAAATCCCTTATCTATTATTTTAAGCATATGAAGAAATTACTGTTCTACCCACCTTGGTCTTGCAAAATACAACTATATATATGTACCAGATTATTAAAATGGTGGTAAACTGGAACTTTCTTTGGCACCAAGAAAGATGCTCATTTTATTTTATGTTGGTTTCTTTCATATTAGTAGCTTTATCATCTTGTCTACTGTTTGTCCAAATTAATTTCTATGGCATTATTTTATTTTATTAAGAACATACTTTATACGGATACATCATGTGTTAGTACCATCTTTTCCTTCCTCCCTACCCCATTCTGCAGAGGGTCCTCCTCAGTGGGGATGCTGGTGTTCCCCATGGGGTTGTGGGGTATGCATTGTGAGAGCAGCACTCAGTTATTGGTGGAAGACAGTGCCTTTGGGCATGAAGTTCCAACATGTGGCTCTAACAATCTTTCTTTGCCCTCTTCCACAAAATTCCCTGAGCCTTGGTGGGTGAGTTTTAACTCTACTTCAGTGATGAGCTCTTAAGAGCCTCTGGATTTCTGCTTTGGTATGCATTGATAATCCTCAGCATCTTTCTCCTTCACCCTTGCACTGATTGTCAGGTTCACCATGGAAGCTGCATTCTTGCTCTGCTCCTCAATTCCTCTGTAGTTCCACTTGGGCTTTACTGAGATGCAAGGGGTAGTTTATCTCCTCAGGTCTCACTTCTTCCTGAAAAAAGAACAGATTCTCCAATGGAGGGTGAAGTCAGTATAGGTTAAATTGGATACATGTCACTAATTTAAGGAGATTTTGATGGATGCAGCCCCATTTTTTAGCTAAAGACTGGTAGGATCTTGACTTTTCAGAGCATAATCTCCATAGGATTTCGACTTGGTTCCCACTTCCAGAAATGGGTTCCTTTCCACTGAGTGGATCTCCTAACCCATCAGAAAGCCACTGGTTACCCACCAAGGCTGTGTGCCACCACTGTACTGGTTTGTACTTCTTATCAGGCTGGTTGCTTCTGAGTAGCTTAGACCTCTGGTTGCTCACACCATTGTTGGCCACTCTCCCCCAGCACCTCATGTAGTGCTTTCCAGCCCTAGATAGGCTAACTGTCTGGGATATGGCTCTCTTCAGGATTCCAGCCAGGTCTTTCCATATTCTGTGTTGGCAGCATATGGTGTCTTCAGCAATAGTCTTACCTTTTACCTCAAGCTGGTAGTCAAGTGCTGTGATAGAAGCCTGTCTTGTTTAGTGGACCATATAAGCCTCTCTGATTAACAGCTCAATGTGGATAGCACTAACTTCTGGTACTAGGTGTTGTATGTCAGAGCCTCCCCAACCTTTTTTTTTTTTTTTTTTTTTAAGTTTAGGCTTTATCCCATCCTCTCCAAGGCCCTTCTTTCTGGCCACACCCCCTATACTCCTATTGAGTGTTACATCTTTTAGTCTACATACAAGGAGAAAAGTTTCTCTGGTACCAGTTTATTTGGGGTTTTGTTTTGTGTTTATTTCTCCCCAACCTCCCCTTGCCCTTCCCCCAAACCCTTCCATCCCTATTGCCTATGGCATTAGTTTAATGAAGTGAAGGATGGGCCTAACTCAAATAATCAAAGCAAATTTCAGTAACATAAATGTTAAGTATACTGGAAACTACCATTCAAAAAGCAAGTGACGTGCCATGAGACACTCTTATAGACACTGTGAAATATAGTCAGGATCTTATTCCTTTGAATTTTGCCTTTCTCAAATATGGTTTGACTGAGGTTTGAATGCCAGGATTAGCATCTGGATGGCTGTTTAAAATATCACCAAGCACACTCATCTTCTCATATTTTAATTACTAAATTCCATTTTCTTTTGTATTATTTTACATATGTGGTCAAACATTTCAGTAAACTAATCCGATATTGATTTATATGTGATTTTTTTTTTTTTTTTTTTCAAAGTACGGTCTCACTCTAGTCCAGGCTGACCGGGGATTCACTATGTAGTCATGTAGTCTCAGGCTGGCCTTGAACTCACAGCAATCCTCCTACCTCTGCCTCACAAGTGCTGGGATTAAAAGTGTGTGCCACCACGCCCTGCTTATATGTGATTTTTTTTTTTTTAAATTAGTATACTGGGGATTGAACTCAGGTTCTCATGCATGCAAGGGAAGCACTTTGCTAGCTGAGCTATCTCTTTAGCCCTGATAATATTTTAGGTAGTCAGGTCAATATTGTAATTACATACTTTTTGTTTTTATTTATTAATTTGTTTTGGTGTTTTGATAGAGGATCTTACTCTAGTTCATGCTGGCCTTAACTTGTATATAGCCTAGGCTGGCCTCAAATTCACAATTATTCTCCATACTTTTTAATTCCTTAATCCTCCTATCCTAGAGGCTAGTTTTTTTTTGTTTGTTTTAGTTTCTCTCTCTCTCTTTCTCTCTCTCTCTCGTGTGTGTGTTCTTGGTATTGAACTCAAGGCTTTGTCACATACTGGGCAAGTACCTTGCAGCTGAGAAATACCTCTAGCCTGACAAACATTTAAGTATTTTTCTAGGAAAGACTGAAAGAATATCATAAGAAATAAACACAAAATGAGTATTTAGAACAAAAATATGAGAACTTTGCTTTATGAAGCTGTTTTCCAATTTGTTAATCATATGTTCTCTTATGATATTCACAAAAGTTGGAGGCGAAGTTGGAATTATTCTTTCAACCTTGTAGAAAATGAGTCTTGGAAAAAATTAGACTTAAATTAGAAACACCCTTTACTCTCCCCATCAAAGCTAGTAATAGAGGATCAAGGGTTCAAATGCTTTTTTGCTTTGTAAATTCCATCATTTTGGGGCTGAGAAGATAGCTTTCTGCACAAGTATGTGCACTTGAGTTTGGATCCCAAAACCCCAAGTAAAGCTGGGTGCTGTGGCAGGTGTCTGGAATCCCAGAACACCTGCTGCAAGGAGAGAATGGAGACACAGGCAGGAGACTCATGAGGCAGCTAGTCTGGTGAACAGAACAGTAAACAGTGAGAAACCTTAACTCAAAACGGGGTGGAAGATGAGGACCAACAGCCTGGCCTCCTGGTGCAATGATAGCCCAGGTGAGGACCAACACTAGAAGTTTTTCTCTTACTTCCAAATATGCCTGTCCACTCTCTCCCACACACAAACATACACCAAACAAAAGAGAGGAAAAAGAAAAATTGCACCATTCTCTATCAGAGGTCTTATGTTTCCATAGTAGATATGTACAGAGGACCAGACAAATGGCGTAGATCCTCTTGTTCAGGCTCTAGTACGGAGAGGATGCCAGAGCCAAGCCTGACTTCCAGAGCTATCATGAGCAGGCATTTGTGCTTCCTTGATAGTTCACTTTTATCATTTCTCCACTCTTAGTTACACACTCAGACTTGATTGACACCTTTCTTTACTCTTATATGAACGTTTGGTAAATTGAGCATAAGAATTTTCAAACATTGCTTTCTTTCTTTCACATCTTTTGTGAATTCTATCTTCAACATCACATTCAGATCCAAGTCGGGAATTCCTTCCCATTGCTGACAGACACTCTCATGTCTATTTCCAAAGCATAATCTCCACTTGCAATTTAGTTGTATTTGTCTCCCACTTAAGTACAAGGTCTTTCAATTTAGTTTACTTGAACACCAAAGAAACAACAGGCATGTTGGGAACTATGATAAATGCTAAAGATATAAAACTGATAGCCACCACATCCTTTCCTTTGACAAATATAAAACCCAGTAGAGGAAAATGGACCCTGAGGTCATTCAATGCAATGTTGAGAGTGTTGAAGCAAAAACTTACATTTGTTTTGAATAAAATCTGTGGATGGAGTCAGGGGCAAATTTGTTTTACAACACGAATGTCAAACTTCTAATGATTCCCTGTATTCCAGCATTGTGAATATGTCTGGGGAAGCCAAAATAGACTCTGACTGCCTGCAAACCAAGTTAGATGCATCAGATGGTAGTATGTGGCTAGAGAAATATTTATGTGTCTGATCATGGAAGGTTTTAAAATCCCATCAGGCTTGCAAGTTTCATAAGTATATCTGTCTTCATATGAACTAAAGGGAAATAGTTTTAAGTATATCACTTCTGTGCAAGAATGTTTTATTAAATTAAACACACCAATCTCTATGAGTTATGATATAAAATTGTTAGATATAATACAGATTTATTCAAAATTAGAATTGTTAGATGGAATATGCACTTGTCATGTTTTAGAACCCAATGTCTGGGAATCTTTGAGTTAGTTAAAGTAGGTTCATCACGTGTTCAAAATTATTTTATAGGTTGAGACTTCTTCTAGATGGTGAAGTGAGGAGGTGAGTGGTTCAAACCAGACACAATGGTTTTAATCTTGATAATTCAACCCTTGTAAAGCCTCAAAGCATTGCTGTTACAAGCTTCTATGAGCAGCTGCTTGGGAGCCATGAACAAGCACACCATGACCTTACGCTTAGCCACAGGGAACTGTTAAGTAGAGCTGCTATTATCCCACATGGAGCCTTCTTAGAAAGCTGGCAACATCCCATGTGCACAAATAAACATCAGAGAGATGTCATTTCATAAACAGGCATAAGCATTTGTGAACACAGCAGTAGGTCTGCTTGTCCACACTTATCTTGGTGATTATAAGAATTACTCTTATAACCCCCTCTTGGCTATCCCTTCTTATGATAATCATTTTCATACTACTGTGTACATACTTGAAACAGACCTAAGTTCCATCATTTGCTCACTTCTGGAACATTAGTTCAAAGACCACATGCCTACTTACCCATTGCCACTTTTTCTTATATTAGTCCCTTCACATATTTTTTTTTCATTTTGCCTTAAAATTGAATGTCCCTTGCAGTGCTATTAAGTAGAGAGTCATTTATTCTTTCACAAATTCGTGAATATCTGGCTGTGAGCTTTGGGAAAGTTCCTTCCTTACTCAGTACTACCCTGTCTGTCTAATGTTATGCTTGTTCCTCTAGATTCTGAAACGTAGTAATCCAATAATTCCCTTAGTGATATTTTTAATTCTTTCTACATGCACCACTTGCAAATTCAAACCTGGATGATTCTGGGATTCTAGCCTCCATAACTTCTTTTTTTTTTAATTGTTTTTTGAGGTAGAGTCTCGCTCTAACCCAGGCTGACCTGGAATTCACTGTAGTCTCAGGATGGCCTCAAATTCACTGCGATCTTCCTACCTCTGCCTCCTGAGTTCTGGGATTAAAGGCATGCGCCATCATGCTGGGTTTAGCCCCCATAACTTCTTATCAACAGTAAAATATTGGTGGAGAGCACTGGTACATTTAGTCATTTCTCTTCAGTTAATATTACTGAGGCTTCCCTACCTGATGTCTCTACTGAGCAAGCTTTCCCATTCACACAGATGAGTTCACAGATGCTCTCTCCAACTGCCTCTGCAACAGCCTGGAGTCTTGTCTCTAACAATCACCACCAACAATCCGTCATCTATTTGTAGTGCAATGTAATCTGCATTTTGTAGTGGATTGTATAAAATCTCTTAATGCTTTGCCACTGTTCATAGAACAAAACCCAAATTGTTTCTTTAGCCTTCTAAATGTGTCATGCCCAGCCTTATCTTTCTAAACTGATGATTCTTTAATCACAGTGATGTCTCACATCTCAGATCTTCAAATATGGTAAGGTTTGTACAACCTTGAGTGCTTTTGTCTGCTTCAAGTGCTCCTTGTGAACATTCTGCCACTGCGTAACCCATGAAAAGATTTTTCTCTTCCTTTGCATCTCAGGAAAAAAAATGTGTCTTTCAGTCAGGCTTTCTTTAGCCCTAGCACCCATGAAGTGGTCCTTGACTTTTTACCTCATATATCATTCTCATGCTCATTTCCTCTGTCTTGTGAAAACTAGAATAAAAGGTCACAGTACTTGCTCAGATACTGAAACTATAACTTGCATGTACCCATCCTGCATTCTCATTCACAAGTGGATCAGGAAAGGGCTGCCAAACTTTTCTCTTTGAGTGGGGTACAAGTACTAACTTGTCTCAAATTTGCTTTTACACATCACATCATAGCAGGCTTTTAATATGTCTACTAAAAACTGGAGTTTAAAGTCTTGTTCTGGGCTGGAGAGATGGCTTAGCAGTTAAGGTACTTACCTACAAAGCTTTAGGGCCCAGGTTCAATTCCCTGGTACCCACACAAATCAGATGTACAGGTGGCACATGCATCTGCAATTTGTTTGCAGTGCCTGGGGCCCTGGCATCATTCTCTCTCTCTCTCTCTCAAATAAATAAATAAAATAAAGAGGAAATTAAAAATGTTGTGCTATCTTAAATTTATCTCCCTACTATAAAATAAAAGAAGTTATCGGGGGAGAGACTACTTCATTCTAGTTCAGCTTTTATGACTAGGTGCTTGGTACAACATTTAGACATTACATATATTCTACACACACACATACATGTGTGTGGATACACATGTTCATATATACAGGTGCCTTCCAACCTGATTTCAGCAAGTATTTAAAACACATGTGAGTGGATATACATTCCTACTGGGATTCATGAAGTGTAGCTTTGCAAGAAAATTGAAAGTTTGGCTGCCAATAATGATCCCTCTCATTACCTTTTTTACCCATATGCTGCTGAGACTGAGATTCATAGGGCATCAAGTTTGACTAGCCCAGGCTACTTTCTGCTTCCAGTCTTTTATACACATCTGGCTGTAACTCATGTGTTTTTGAGTAGATTGAGTCAAACATTGTTTCTGTTGGTAATTACAGAGAAGAAACCCTTGCCAATTTAATTGTTGAATTCTGGTATTACAAAATAGTTTATAGGTTTCTCTATCCCAGAAACTCTTAAATTAATATGCAAAGATATCTTGGTATAACATTCAAGATGCATAAGTCTGGTAAGCTGTACTATATTCTTTTCTAGTACTGATATAATAAATATAATTGGGGCTGGAGAGATGGCTTAGAGGTTAAGTGCTTGCCTGTGAAGCCTAAGGATACCTGTTTGAGGCTTGATTCTCCAGTACCCACGTAAGCCAGATGCATAAGGTAGCACATGCATCTGGAGTTTGTTAGCAGTGGCTGGAAGCCCCACTGCACTCATTCTCTCTCTCTCTCTCTCTCTCCCTCTGTCTGTCTGTCACTCTCAAATAAATAAATAAAAACAAACAAAAAATTTAAAAAAATAAAGTTACCCAAATTTAATATTTTTAAGTTTTGAAGTTTTAATGTAGAAAAAAACATATGCACTATCTATTCCAATAGAAAAACTAGTTGAGTTACTATTTCTTAGTAGACATACATGCAACAGGAAGTAAAATATTCATATCCTAATTACTATGAGCCTATATTACCTACCCCAGCATTGGAAGTGGGGGTCACATGGTCCTATCCATGCTAATTCCTTGTCATATCTTGGAAGCATCTTGGCAGACCACTTGGACCTGGTCATGCCAGCTTTGTCTATCATTCTGCAGCTGCAGCTTGCATAGCTAATGGACTATAGTTCCAAGTTAAAGTCTGAAGAAAGTTTGTTACTAGACCTAGAGGTTTATTAGTCCAGTCCATCAAGTGTCCAGAACTAGGCCACTCATTCTGCTTTCTTGCTCTACTATTGTGACAAGATATGTATGGCCTAGGCTTCTTGCTCAGGCTTGTCATGGTTAACTTCCCCTTAGATCTGTAAGCCTGAAATAAAAGCTTTCTTTCGATAAGCTGATTCTGATAGGGTGTTTTGTCTCAGGAGGGAGAAGGTAATGGCTACAGTTGCTTTTGTAGGGAATTTTGTTACAACAAGCAAAGTAATTCACAATGTGACTTTTTTGTTATTACTTCCTTTAAGAGACAGGCCTTTATTCACTCCTCTTGAAACTGGCATCTGTATGATTCATGGGTTAGTAATATATATACATTTCCAAAACTATATTCTTAAAACAATCACATTTCTGTGGACCTGCATGCTCTAAGAGGCTTTGACTGAATGGGAGAGGTCTATTCAGAGAGGGGGCATATAGGTTTCCTGGCTGACAGCCAAGTCAAGCTGAAACTACCATCTTCCAAGCATGAGTCAAGATTCTTCCAGATCATATCTATGTCTGGATATTGGATCATTTCCACTTTGAAACTTTGTTTCTGGGCCTTATACATATTATCTCTGTGTGCTATTTATATTACTATCACAGAATCTAAAGTAATACAGTTTTGTCATTCTTTTTGAATGATTATTAAGTCTCCATAGTGTCTGAGATAATCTGATTGCATTTAGTCACACCAGCACTCTTTTGGTCACTATTTTGTATGTCATTTAGGACAGTATAGCTACACATAACCAGAATCCTAAAGCGAACTGTCAGGTTGCTTTTTTTTTTTTTTTTTCCTTTTTCTCTAACATAAAAGAAGTCTGGAGACAGGCCATCCTGGGCTCAAATGGCAGCCCTCGATTACAGTGGGACAAGGCTTCTTATCTTTCCTTCTTATGTCATTTTGAGTAGGATGCTTTAATTCTCACCTTCACCTCATATCCACATCCTGTCAGAGAGAAAATGGCAGGAAGTATAAAATGGGTCTTCCTTCCAACTGAGTGAACTTCTATTAAAGAGATTTCCTTGAAGCTACAGTTTATGCTTCATTGGCCACACCTACTGCAGGGAAGCCTGGAAAATGCAGTTTTAAGTTTGACAAATTGCCATTTGAAGAAAATCAGTGTTCAGTTGCTAAGGAAAACTGAGAGAATATATTTGAAGTAGTTCCTACCAGCATCCCTTGTTGCAAATAGTCTATTTTTTTTTCACTCTTTTTGTTAGACTTTGATCCTGGACAGTATATTTCTGGAGTCTGTTGTAGTTGAGACATTTTTTTTGCGTTTTATTAATACATTCATATTTATCGTGATTGGATTGACACTTACGGATTGATTTTATATAACTTTTTTCTTACTAGTGCTCTTTAAAATTTTATCAAGCATACTTTTTATGGGATAAATACCATCACTATCTTTCCATTAATGATGTGGAAGGGGGATGACTACATAACCTTACAGTGTTCTGATTTTACCTTTAATGTCATGATATATATCGATAAGGAAATTCTTTCTGATATACTTATTTAAAAACCATCTAATGAGTAATGCAAATTATTTTATTGTTATTAGCATTTGGGATCAAGCACAGAGCCTTTCAGGTGTTGGACAGTCAGCTCTACCTCTATGCTATATTCCCGGGCCATATTTATTTTTATTTTTTTAGACTGGGCCTCACTTAGCCTAGGTGAGCGTCAATTTGCAGCTATTCTGACTCTGTCTTCTGAGTTCTAAGATTACTGGTATATTTCACCAATCCTGGGGTAATGTACCTATCAGATCAATGTAAGATTATGAATCTCTACTTCAAATTTATCTTAATGTATATGATAAAATATTGACAATAACAGCACTTTGGTACAAAAAAAAACAACAAGAATTGGCTAAGTGATACAATTAATTCAGATGATAATTAGAAAGAAGTGGCACGAGGAATCCATAGCTATGCTAATCTCAAGGGATGAATTGGATGGAAACTTTTGACTGAAGTAATAAGAAATGAATTCCATTTCCCTAGAAAAGAGAGATTTATTGTAAGAAAATGAGATAAAGGTGTGAATCAGAGTATAGCAAAGCCTTATCGCACTGAAGGCAGAAAAATCAGAGAGCTGTTATCATAGGTACAGTTCTCTCCAAGGCAGACTCTGCTTGTTACTTCCTGCTCTCGTTTCTTCCCATTTCTCATTCCTGTGGATGCCCAGCTTGGTTCTGGGCTCTATTTCATTTTCTTTCTTTCTGGCAGTTATGTTCTTATGATTACTCTTCTCATCAAAGTTTGGTACATTAGTTTTCCCATTACTGAAAAATAACAACTGTCACCTTTTGTTTCATAGCCATATTTTTCTGAGGGAGAAGTTTGAACCAGGTCACAACCTACCTCATTGGCCAGAAAATGGAGCAATTTCCTAGAGCAGGTTTGTACCCTTAGTCAGTGAAGGCCAAGGTTTGGGGAAATCATTTGGAATATGCATCTGTAGAGATAATCAAGAATCCTTCTGGAGAATTGTGTGATACATAATGTGTGTGCATGTGTGTTTTGTTATGGACAGCTTCCTGATACTGAAGTTTTGATACCAGATTTAATTATTCTTATATATGTGCACATGTTCTCGTTGACAAATGCTCTTTACCCATAAAATCCATCTTTTTTCTTAAAAAACATTTTCTTTCTTCTTTCTTTTTCCCTTCTTCTTTCCCGAGGCAGATAGAGAGAATCAGTATGCCAATGTCGCTACCCACTGCAAATCAACTCCAGACACATGCCCCACCTTGTGCAACTTGCTTTATGTGGGTACTGGAAAGTGGAGCCTGGGCCCTTAGGCATTGCAGGCTAGTGCCTTAACTGCTGAGCCATCTCCCAGCCCCCAAATCCTGGTTTTGATTTGCCATTAGATAGCATGATCATGCTTGCTAAACTCATAGATTTTTTTCTTTCATAGGTTATCAATAAACTTTTCATCTTAAAATTATTTTAAATTAAAAAGTTATTCCAAAATAGTACAGAACTCATGTATGCTCCACAACAAGATTACTTTATTATGAAGTATATTAGTATGATATACTTGTTACAATTGCTGAACCAATATGACATAGCAACGTTAACCAAGGTTCAAAATTTATTTAGATTTTGTTTGCCATAGTGACTTTTTGCAGTTTGACGATTCCATGCAGAATATCATATTACATTTAATAATCATATGTTGTTATGCCCCTATTGGTTGTGATGTTCATCCTATTGCTTCCTTTCAATTTCTAGGTTATTATCTTTATTTGTTTTGAAATTCTTATTGACAATGCTTCAGAAAGTGTTTCATAAGTCTGTAGTAAGAGTAAAGGCTTAATTAGTTCCATAGCTTAATGGAAGTATAAAGTCATAAATCTAAGGGAAATTAAAGGTAAAGGGTTGGCACACACAAAGCCATTACTTAAAAATGAGGATGGGTAATGTCCAGTATTCTCATTGCATTGTTTTACTTTGTACTACTTTTCACAAAATTTTACTGATGAAATAAATTACACTACATTTAGCATGCACTTAATTAAACATTAAAAAAATCTACAAGACACATTTGTTTAAAGTTCTTTCATAATTTTGAATTTAATTATCTGAAAATTATCAATCATCATATTAGCCCATACTTGAAACAGCATGCATGTCAATGTAATTATTAATGCCAGTCCATTTACTGGTTCATTTACTCTGGCTATGCACAATTATGTGTGATATTTAAAAAAGAACACTGTTTTCCTCTTGATACAATCATTTATCTGAAGATCAACAAAAAGTCTAATTCTGATAATTCCCTTATTTATTACTTCCCTGAATTTATACACTAAGAGAAAGCAGTTGGTAATGGCAAGTATATATCCACGGTAGTCTATTTAATTAGTATCTTAAATTGCTTTTCTTTCTACTCCAAAAGTATCCATATTTTGTTTCCTTTATTATGAGAAAGCAAGAAAATTCAATTTCTTACATTTTATGATATTTCTAAGTTCATTTCTCATTTTAATTTCACACAAGTTCTTTAATACAGGTAAATATAATATTGCCAGGGCTCACTCTCCCTTGAACACAAACAGAAGCTAATAAATATTAATATGTGTATTTGTTTGGCTTATTTAACCACATTTGTAAAACGCAGAGCCTCCATTTCTTTTCCATAAAGGCTATCCATTTATTCTCTTCACCTGTTTAGAATTGTGGGATGGGATCTTAAACAGAAAATGGTGATGTTTTTAATACCCTTGCTATGAGATCAATACTTTTTAATTTATATTCATCTGATTTCCCTTTTCATCATTCATTTTTCATTAAATATGTTGTTTAATTCTCAGTATATTTCTACTTTTTTGTATATGAGAGCTTGGTTTTTAAGAATTTTCTGAGCTTAAACAGAACAATAAGACAAGCAATAAACACAGCAATCAGTAGACAAAATCATGTCAAGGAGTGATGAAGAAAATAAATACAACTATGTGTGAAAGAAAGAGCAACATATTTATTTATTTGAAAGCAGAAAGATATAGAAGAGAGACAGGGAGAACAGTCATGTCAGGGCCTCCAACTGCTGCAAATGGAGTCCAGATGAATGGGCCACTTTGTGCATCTGGCTTTATGTGGGTACTAGGAATCAAACCCAGGTCTAATTGCTGAGCCATCTCTCCAGCCCAGACTTAGTTATTTCTGAGGTAGCAAATAAGGTGATACCTAGTTATGACAAGTCAAACACATGTCAAGCTGAAGAATAGGGTTCTATTCAAAAGGAATAGCCAATTCAATATACCGAATGTGGTAAAAAGTACTGTAAACTTGATAAAATTTCCACCAAATATTTCACTACAACACATAGGATAAAGATGAGAATTTCTCCTGATGCAGCTCCATGAGCCCTATAATAGCCAGAAAGCTTATTTTCTGACCACAGGCACACTTATAACTCCTATGCTAAAGTTGCTTCTAGGAAGCAGCCATGTCATCTAATGTTAATTTTCTTTATTGTGATCATTTTATTTTTTTAAGGGAGGAAGGTTTATTTATTATTATTTTTTTAAGTTTGTAGATCCAGGTTACAGTCCATCATGACGAGATAGTCATAGCTCAGGAGTTTGAAGCAGAGCTGGTCACATTGCGCCAACAGTGAGGAATCAGGAAGCAATGAATGTTCATAATCATGTTTTAATCTTCCCAATTATAGCAGTTTTTCAAGGTTCTTATTTCATTATCCATAACCTACATTATTCTTCTCTTTCAGCAAGAAATGCCCTTTTCTTCATAGACAAACTGATAGGATCTCATCCAGGAGAAATCACTTAGATGGTCTCAAGATATGAGCTTCCAGGGCACTCTGAAAATCCTTTGTCTGGAACTGACTCCGGGTTACATGGTAATCTGCTATTTTCTCATTATGCGTTTGTCAATGAAAGGGCTTTTTTTTTTTTTTTACATGTTTTCCCACTCTGCCTATGTTGCAGAATGTAAGTAATTGCAAATAGATATTGGGACAATAATGACTGAATTAATAAACATGATAATTATAAAGACAGTATGTTTTAAGAAAAAGGAATATTTATTTTCATAGGTGTTTTAGACAAAGTGGCTAGGAGAAGTACCACATAGAAGGGAGCAAATTGATGACTGCAAAGTGATGCCAGTGCAGAAGCAGTAAACTCACATTGGTTATGGGAACCCTGTAGGAAGTAGAAAGTACTGAGCTGCTCATCTAATTCATCACAAAGTCAAGATCTGTGAACTATATCCAAATGCTTAAATCAATGATTGCTCATATTATTTTGCATAGAGGAAAATAAAAGATGACCCTATGTTTAATGTTGTTCTCATTTAATTCTTGAGGTAAACTTCAAATCATACATTGTAAAAAGGAGTTTTGAAGCCAACTTCAAGCTGACATTTTAACATTTTTCCTGGCTGACACCTTTACATCTCTCTCACTGTTGTGAAGCAGGTATGCTTGGTAGGTTATGGATAGTTTGGTGACTAAATTATCATGAACTGTGCCAATTTAATCTGAGGGGATTAAAATATCCTATAGATGAATAACAATGTCTGCATCTTGAGAAATTCAGCAAGTATTGTTAATGTAAGTGACAGAGGTCATATACTTGTATATATTTAACTTCTCTTGGCTGGGTATAGAAAAGTGAAGAATTTGATGCTTATGCTTAGTGGGCTGCTTGAAGAGATAAAAATTATTTAAATGGACAAAATAATTTATTTGTAATCCCCTTATATTTTAAACATTGATGGACCTTGTGACAAAAAAAACTGTAAGTGAAAGTTTCATAGAACTTTGAATGCCAAGTTTAGCTATCAGCCAAACTATATTTAACTTTACAATATAAAATATTAACATGGAGAAGACCTACTATACTGAAATGGTAATATTTCTTACTAACTGATACTAGAAACTATTCATACATATCCAAGAGCCTGAGGCCCTGTAAGCACAAAAGCTGGGAGTGCTGAGACATCTGCATTATGATGCAGAATATCCCAGAGCCCACACACTGCTGTTTTTCAAATGTAGAATCTTAGAAAATCCACAAGAGATTGTCTATCTTGTGCCCTAAGCTCCAGTGACATTAACATTGGCTCAATGATTTCTTCACAAGCAGCAAGATCAACGAGAAATGCAGGAGAGAGGATATCAACTCCTCAGTACTGGAGCACCGCAGTGTGGTGTGTGAGCTACTGTCACAGGCTTGATTTGGTTTGGACATTTTAGATACATCCTGCGAATTTCTTCTCCAGTTTTCCTTTACTCACTGCTCTGTTACTAATTCATTGCATTTTCACTGCACATATATTTTGTTCATCAAAGTTAACCACACTGCTTTATTATTTTCTCTTTTATTATCTTAGAACACATTCAATGCAGGCATTTTGGAAGATATAGAAAAATATGAGGAGATGAAAAATATCTATTTATATCTCAGTATGTATAGGCAATAACCATACTCTCTTAGCAGTGTATAAACATAGTATTTAATAGTTGCTTAGAAGTCTACTGTACATTGGGAGTCATAAAATTTTAATTGTTTGATATCCATATTGTTTCTAAACGCATACCAATAAAGGTGAAATAATAATGTAATCATTATGCCTAAAGTTTTAAATGTTCTCTTTCTTTCTTTTGTTTGTTTGTTTCTTTGTTTGTGTTTTTGGACCCAGGGATGTGTACATGCTAGACAGTCACTCTACATCCCCAGCTATCTTTTTTCTTCAGATTCATGTCTAGATTGGCGCTGAATTTATTCTGAAGCCCAGGCTGGTCTTGAGCTTGGAATACCACTACCTATTCCTCTTGAGTAGCTTAGTTCTGGCTAGCACCACCAGGCTTGGTTAAATGTTTTCTTTAAAACATCTAATATTTGCTTAGATGTAAGATACAATTTCTTAAAAAAAAAAACCATTTTGACATCAAATCTTACATTGCTTCCTATGGAAAATTTTCAAATGTGCATTTCATCACCAAATGATGTTAATGTCATAAACATTATCATCATTAGTAAAGTGGAATGTAATTTTTATTTTAGTATAAACAATATTTTATGTTCTCCATAGTATTAATATTCTGTGAATCAACAAAGCTTGGAGCTTTTTTGGTGTGTATTTGTGAACAAGCCATGGCACATGTGTAGCGGTCAGTGGATAACCTCTGGGGCTGGTCCTAACCTTCCACCTTGTTGTGACAGGGTCTCTTTGGTTGCTTACTGCTATGTGTAAAAGCTCAGCTTGCTGAAAGCTTACACTGGCTCTCCTGTTTCCATTTCTTATGCTACAGTGTCAGACTTCACGTGTATTTTCTGGGGACCCAAACTCAGGTCTTCATGCTTGCATGGCAAATGTATTGTGTCATATCCTCAGCCAGGTTGGTATGTTTTACTATGTGTATGTCATTAATTTGAATTTTCCTTTTTGTAAATAAAATCTACTGGATCTTAATGTTTTATTATCGATTGTACATGAAATTATTTGATGAAATTTCTTACATTAGTTCCTTTCCTTGTGCAGATTGATAAATAGCTTTTGTTTTCTTGTGAGCTATTGTCTCTTCATGTGATATCTTTAATATAACTAGTTGACTTTACCTCTAAGCCATCATTTTTTGTCATTATATATATGTACTTAACTCTCAATTCTTCTACAATGTTTGTAATACAAGGTAAAATTACAAGTCATTTTTTCAGAGATGTTTCTAACCATACCTCGAGATTCTTTCATTACTACTTTTGAAATCATTTCATACCTTTGTGACTTAACTTGCTCTGCTCTTGCTTTTAATGTGATTTGTGTGTGAGTAGGTTATTTCCTACATAAGTTTCTTTATCAGTACAGAGAAGGGCTGCTTAAATGATTAAGTGGTACTATAGTTTTTGCATATTTACTTTTTGTGCTTTTATAATTTGAATTTTGTTTACAGAAACTAGCTCCCTCATTTCTTTATTATTATATGACATTCAGTAATATGCCAGTGTGAACAATAGATACTTCTTAATACAACATAAAACAGTGCTAGTTAACTACAGAGCATGTACTGCTTGGTATTATGATTATGTACATGTTGAGTTCATGTTTATACTTTTTGCCATCTTAATTTCCCCAGATGGAAAGACTGTTTGGTCAAAACTTGTGCTATTTCTTACATTCATTCTCCCAAAATACTTTGTCCTCATTATGCTTTCAATAATGTTTTCCAATTATTGGTAGATTAACCAGGTGTTTTATTTTGTAAAATGCTATTCATAAATGGCAAAGAAATCAAAATCAGCAGTGCAAGTCAAAAGTAGAAATAATACAATCAAATTTAAAATTAGTGAATTGTAGGAGATCTATTCTAGCTGTTATTTGCATATATATTCTCTAGCAGCAATGAGGATTAAACCCTTTGCCTTCTGCATGCTAGGCAAGCACTTTATCACCAAACTCCACTCCCAGTTAGGTGGTTTTTATTATTATTTTGGGATAGCATAAATTTAAAAAGAAATGTCCATTGACCATCCCATCTTCTGAATTTGCTACAATGATTAAATCAAGATGAGGTCTACTTATTCATCTCAGTAATCTTGGAAAGAGAACTTATCTAGAATCTCAATATTGTTTCACCTTTGTCCTTTATCTATGAATAGAATGGTTATCACTATTACTATGCCATTGTTATTTTTATTTATTTATTGCTTATTTTCAAATGCAGAGAGAAAGAGAGCGAGAGAGACAGAGAGTAAATGGGTACATCGGGGCCTCTTGCAGCTACAAATGAAATTTATATACATACACCACTTTGCACATATGTATGCTATTATTTTTAATAACCAGACCAAATTTGTCATTTGAAATTATAATCATCCATATTTTTCCAGCTTTCATATTTATGTCCAGACAAACTATAGGCAGTAATGAAATGAAATATTTTCTAGTGTGTTATTATCCATATATGAATACTGCTTTAATCAGATTCCATGAGGTAGATTTTTCACATTCACTATGAAAATTTTTGCTGGTGCAAACATTTATTTTTAACCTCACACAATCCTTAGAATATAAAAACCTCACAAGATAAAATTGCAATAATCATTACTTCATAAATTGATGAATTAGCAACTGATTTATTATTATAATTATTTTAGTTTTTCAATACAGAGTCTCATTCTGGCCCAGGCTGACATGTAATTCATTATGTAATGTCAGGTGGCCTTGAACTCACAGCAATCCTCCTACTAATGCCTCCCAAGTGCTGGGATTAAAAGTGTGAACTACACACTTGGCCAGTATTTCTTTTAAGTAGAAAATGTTGCCTCTTACATATTAGGAATATTTCTTAAAATAAAGCAGTAATTAATTTTATCATAGGACATATCCACATCTTAGTATTATAACATGTATTTGATGTTACACTGTATATAATTTATGTCAGCTATCAGAATTCATATGTAAAATTCTATGCTGTTACTCTGTCAGTATAATTTAGATGGCTGTATATGATGCATATACTTGTGCAGAAATAGATGGATAAACAGAGCTATATTGTCCTACTGAAAAACATAGCTACCTCTCTGCCTTATTAATGTGCTTATGGAATAAGAACATCTTGTTTATTCATAGATCTGCAATGCCAGATTATCAAAGAAAACATGCCTACATGCAAGAAGACTTAAAAAAAAACTCAGAAATTAAAAAAAATACAAATTCTTGAACACTGAAAACTTTCTGCCACAATTTATAATCAAATTTTAAAAATAATCATCTTTGCTAGTTTCATTCAGACGCTGAATAGACAAAAGCATGTGTGCTTCTATCTCATGTATCAGTAGTGATATTCAATGGATACAAGGAGAAATAGTCATTAGCCTCACACTGAAAAGAAATAGTAATGGATAAATATAGAGTATATACATATCTGCACACATGGAGATCAGTGCTCTGAGGTGAAATAGGCTTAACTAAAGCAAGAAGAAACATTGGGTCACTATTTAATGAAGGTAATATTTGAAAAAAACAATCTCTATTTACTGACTCACATATTTCACTAAGGAAAGCTAAATATTTTTACTCAGGTACTTCAGAAGGGCAAACAGGATTAACGTAAACGAATGTCCTTTCCCCTATACTGGGGAATTCGTTACAGCTCAGTCTTTATTAGTGACAAGAGCACTGTGTCTCAGTTATTATCTTTTGTTTCTACATTGGTTGTCTCTTCTGGAGGCATCTGTCACCTGAAATTCAGTTCACTCTGCATTCTGTTAATGCTCTGAGCTAGCTGTAGGGTATCTGCTTAGGAGCGACTAGAGGGACTCCCAATAGGGACTGGTGACAGCAGAAAAAATAAGCAAAACTCCCCACAGAGGTACAGGCATCCAACAATTTTGCAGAAGTGTGATTTATAGCAGAAAATAAAGCACCTCATGCTGGGTCTGGCTTCAAGCATCCCTGGAGAACCTGCCACTTAGGCAATCTCTTTCATCCTGTGAACATAGTGTTCTATCTGAGGGGGTTTAAATTTCATATTAACAAATTGGACTAATTATTTTTAACCAAACTGTTAACTACCTGCAGTGACTTTAGAAAGAGCTCCAAACAAAATTTAGTTTTTCTTTCATGAGAAAATAGCACAAAGCTGTTAAAACCTAAATTGGCTTTTCTCTGGGAAGGTGCATGCATCTCAATTTCAGGAAGAGTTTGGGCAGCCGGGTTAGAAGCTTACAGGCAACCTCTGCTTCCAGGAAAAGAAGTGTCAGCTTGCTTACAGCAACAGATTTTATTTACCATGAAAGACTTCTTGCAGTTGTGTTGTTTAAATTCTAATCTAATAGTCATCAAATAGAAGCATTGAGATACATTAATTGAAACAAGTTCTGTCAGACTTTTCAGAAGGTGTAGATATGAATATTTTATTGCAAGGAATCCAAGACCAGATAAAAATCAATCTAGTGGGTTTCACTTACCCAACGAGCCTGGTGGTATTCATCTAAAACTAACTGTTGTCAAGAGTTTCTGTCCTAATGATGCAGATGAGTTTGCAATACTACATTCAGTTTAAAGATAAAATTACTGATGATTCAGTTCTACAAGTGTAAAATAGTTGATCCATTATTACTGACTAGAGAAGGTTCACAAACTTAGGGAAAATGGGCAATATGACTACCAGCACTCTTTCCTTTCATTGATGTTGTAAGAAGGAATTGAGGATCCAGCCTTTTTTGACCATCATCACAGTAAATATGACTTTGTTCAATCTTACTGAACTCACCCTTGTTTATAGTCATACTCTTATATTGTTCTTTAGGATATAATCAGTCTGCTATGGTCATGATAACTTCATTTAATTAATCAGGTTGTAGTTGGGATAATTTCCTGTTGTCATTAGTGTTGCAGAGAAAACTCTCGAATAGTTCAGCTCAGTGTTGCTTGTTTAAGAGATACATGTGGCTGACAAAGATGGCCTTTAACTACCAGTTTGACTAATCTTTTGGCAGTCTTCTTTATGACTCCATGCCTTTTCTCTTGTCTTCTTAGATCATTAACTTTAGAAATTTTGTAAGTTTTTTGAAGTCTTTAAAGATGTGGGATGTTTTTCTAGTTACTTCTTGATTTTACAATCTAGGAATGTCTTCATCAGGGTCCTGGGAGCCACTGCTTTGGGAAGTGCACATCAAGGGAGATGGTTATCTTCCGATTTCATGAAGGGTAAGAGCCTAACTTTTACAAGGGACAGGTTATGAGGAGCAAACAAAAATCTCACTCAGTAGTGTAGTGGCACACACCTCTAATCCCAGCATTCAGAGACAGAGGTAAGAGAATAGCTATGAGTTTGAAGCCACCTTGAGACTACAGAATGAATTCCAGGTCAGCCTAAGGCTAGAGTGACACCCTACCTCAAAAAAAAAAAAAAAAAAAAAAAAAAAAGAAAGAAAGAAAGAAAAGAAAAACAAAAAACAACAACAAGAACAAAAAAAAAAAACCTCACTAACTTTTCAATTGAACCTCCCAACCAACATTTAAAGTCCTTCTTGCCTGTTGTTTCTTCAAAGTCTAGTTTCATTCTTTCTTCTTATTAAACAGTCATTAATAAATTTCCCATTGTCTATTTAACTCCACTTGTGACTACTAACTTTGTGACATCCCAAATTTTGAACATTTGAATTAAGAGAGACACAGGTTATGTTAAATTATAGACGAGTATGATATTTGGAGAGAAAATTTACACATGATTTTTAGAGTATTGCATAATGATAATCACAATATGATAGGAATATCATCTTTCTTCCTTTAAGACTTCTCAATTCTTTTTTTAAAGACTTTATTTTTATTTATTTTTTATTGGAGAGAGAGAGAGAGAATGTACACACCAGGGCCTCTAGCCACTACAAATGAACTCCAGATGCATGTGCCACCATGTGCACCTGGCTTACTTGGGAACTGGAGAATCGAACCTTCACAGTCAAGTGCCTTAACTGCTAAGCCATTCCTCTAGCCCAAGACTTCTCAATTCTTTACAGAGAACATCAGAATTTAATCACCTATATTCCTAGACACATAACACACACACACACACACATACATACATACATACAGACAGACAGATAGATAGATAGATAGATAGATAGATAGATACGCATGCACATGCATAATTTTCTCCATCTAAAATTCATAAGAAATAGAAGTTCCAATGTTTCAAAGGGAAAACTTATTATTGTTATTAACTTCTTCATCACTGATCAAAATTTTATCTCCTCTTGGAGAAGAGGCAATAATTCTTAAGGTTTTGTTGGAATATCATTTCAGCATTTCATCTTAAATATGCACACTTCCAGCTCTGAGACAGAGATGTGAACAATGTTGGTGAGCATGTTGTTGGCTGAATGTCTGTTATCTTGTATACTTTAGGCTATACGTCCGTTTTGAATACTACTTACTGTGCCTTTCTTTCACAGAACTCAAGGTTTCTGAATTTTCTGCAATTAACATGGGTTGCTTTGGATAGTTTCTTCATCCCTATATTCTCCTTATAATTTGTTCCTTTAGGGAATATTTTATGTGTTGCCAAGTTCCTTTCAGATTCCCCTGGGGCTTGTTTGAAATCCTATTTAGCTTTATATTTAGATATTTTTAGTGAGCAGCATTATTCAGTGCTGTGGCCTGCAGTGTCATATGTATGCAGATGACACTCAGATATTCTTTCCAGTCCCTGCAGTCCTATGAAGCGGCTTGATGTTTTGCATAATTGTCTGTGTGATATTCAAGCATGGATGTCTTCAAATTTCCCTGAATTTAGTACAGATAAAATTGGGTTGCTACTGATTGGTTCTCCAGGATAAATGTTAAAATGTAATCTATGCTGGTTACCTTAAAGAGGTGATTTCTTTTGCTCTGAAATCACATTTATGACCTTAGGATTATTGCAATGTCTCTCTCTGTGTATGTATGTATGTATGTATGTTAATAACTACACATTTTCATTTTTCTCTGCTCATCTTGTGCAGACTTGTAGTACAATGATTTCCCAACTTCAGAACTTTTGCCCCAACTTACAATCAGTGACCCCCCTGTTACTTTTCAATCTGATTCTAATAGACCACAAAGACCACAAATCTATCCATATTCTTCCCCTCAACTCAAGCATCTATCCTTTTATCCATGAGGACCTCACACTTACTTTTGGCTTGTAAGGTTCAACTAAAAAAGCTTATTTGTTTGATTTAACCTTTTAAATATTTATTGCATCTTCATTTGTATTAAGTCCACATAGCCCCATGAGAGATGTCCATGAAGGACACTTCTGAATGTAATTGGGTTGATTGATAGGCTTTGGGACTAGTTTGCAGAAAGTACTGTTTTACAATAGGAAGGGCTATTAATGAAGCCACAATGCCTCTGAGCTGTGAATAAATCTATATGTAACATATCCCTCTCAGCAGGCAGGCAAAGAATGAACAACACCTTCTACATAACATTAAATAAATGGGGTAGAAAAAATTCCTATGAAATGGTCTCATTTCATTAGTTTGGTAAGGTTTAGATACCACTGTTACAAGAAGAGCTTTCTAGATGATAACTGGTGCTCTCTTTGAGCGCTTTAAAGAAATGGGGCTTTACATTTCTATTTGATGGCCTGAGAAAGTTGAATTAGTATAGTCTGTGTTAAATTTAAAAAAATGCATTTAATTGGTACACCATAACACATAAGCATCTGAAATTAATGCATGCTTTGGCAGGTAGTTACAAGATATCTGGCTCTGCTCAAGGTATCTTGAATAAGGTTGAGAACATAAATGCATATGTGTGTTAGAGAAGCTACCAAAAATGGGGGGAATCAGGTCAGAAATGGTTCACAGAGCTGTAATGTGCATTCTTTCTCAAGTTTTTCTGCTGGAATCAATAAAGCATGCCTGGACACTTCTGCTATTATCTGTGAACTGTAATGTTATCATTTCAGCTAAGCAAAAAAGACCTGTCCACAAAGAGTACAAAACCTGTTGTCCATATGGCAAATAAACTTATCACAAATATTTCAACCTCAGCACAGTAACGTCTTTGGCAGTGCTGCTCGTGCTCATTCAGATTAGCTGCAACACATGAACCTGCTGCATGCTGTTTCCACAGAGGTGCCTGGAGAAGGATGATCACGTCCTTGTTTCTCATGTTGTGTCTCATGTTCCCAAGGAATGCCAGTAAGACAGTTGTTAATATTTATATATACTTATAATGCTGCTTTATTTGTCATTGTTATTCAGCTGCATGATGTCATCTGCTTTGTAGGAAATTAGTTAAAGTATTATTTTTTAAGTTTAATTCATTTCCTTCTTTATGCACCTTTCAAAGCATCACTTTTGTTCCTGGCACTACTGTCTGAAATACCTGCAGACCATATAAAATTGTTACTTTCTTTTTTTTTTAAATTAGTTTTGTACTCAGTGAATATAGTCAAGTTGGTACCCTTGCTAACCTCCTCCTTGACCCCACCCCACCACAGGGACCCTCCTTGTTGTGGAATATGGGTCATGCTTTGTTTGGGTTAGACATCAGTTATGAGTAGGAGGAAATGTGTCTGTGCATCATGACCCAAAGTGTGGCTCTGACATTCTTTTTTTTTTTTTTTTTTTTTTTTTTATTAGTCAGTTCTGTATTCAGCAAATACAGTCAGTTTGGTACCATTATTAGGCTCATCCGTGACCTACCCCCTCCCCTTGGCCCCTCCTTGTTGAGGTATACGGGTCATGCATTGTGGAGTTAGCCCACAGTTATGGCTAAGCTAAATGTCTCTGCATATCATGACCCAACATGTGACTCTGACATTCTTTCCGCCCCCTCTTCCGCAAAATTTCCCTGAGCCATGTTGGGTTCATTTTTGGTCTGCTTCAGTGATGAGGTGTTGAGGGCCTCTGAGGCTCTGGCTCTCTGATTTGGTAGGAGTTGATTTTTCTCTATGCTGATCTACTTCCGCCTTGTGCTGGTGTCCGGTTCATCAGGAAAACAGCCCCCTTGCTTGTTTCTCCAAGTTTTCTTAGTTTCAGCCGGGGCCCTTTTGAGGTATGATGGGGTAGCTCTCTCCTTAGGGTCTACATCTATCTGAAAAAGAAAAGCAGATTCTCCAACGGAGAGTAAGTTAGCACCAGGACAAATGAGATAACCCTTACTTTTTTTTTTTTTATAGAGAATTTAATATGTGTAGGCCCTCTTGTAGCCCACAATTGATAGTAGCTTGATACTGGAGAGTGGGCTTATGTTTGGATATGGTTCTGACTTGTTTCCCAGCTCCAGCTATGGGTCCCATACCAGTGAGGGGATCAGTTAGCCAAATTGAGAGCAGTTGGTTCCCCACCATGGCTGTGGGCCACCACTGCACTTGTGTGGGCATCACAATAAGTTATTTGCTGCTAAGTAGGTTAGACCATGCGTTGCTTCGATAGATATTGGTCAATTTCCCCCAGTCGCCCATGTAGCACCTTCTGGCACTAGACGCGCTGACTGTCTGGGGACTGACTCTCATCCAACTTCCAGCCATGCCATTCTAACATTCTTTCCACACCTTCTTCCAGAAATTTTCCTGAGCCATGTTGGGTTCATTTTAGGTCTGCTTCAGTGATGAGGTCTTGGGAGCCTCTGTGTCTCTGGATATCTGATTTGGCAGGAGTTGATTGTTCTCTGTGTCTATCTCCTTCACCCTTGTGCTGCTACCAGGTACACTAAGAAAACAGCACTCTTACTTGTTTCCCCAATTACTCTTACTTTCAGCTGGGGCCCTTTTGAGGTATAATGGGGTGGTTCTCTCCTTAGGATATGTGTCTATCTGAAACAGAGAATCAGATTCTCTGACGAAGAGTAAAGTTAGCACCAGATAAATGGTATAATACTTGGTATTTTTGTTTCTTAGAGAGAGAGAGAGAGAGAGAGAGAGAGAGAGAGAGAATGTAGTATTGTAGGCCCTCTTGTAGCCCACGATTGGTGGGAGCAGGCTCAATTTTGGAAATGATTCTGACTTGCTTCCCAGCTCCAGTTATGGGCTCCATTCTACTGAGCAGATCAGTTAACTAAATCAAGAGCATTTGGTTTCCCACCATGGCTGTGTGCCACTATTACACTTTTGTGAGCATCACGTCTGGTTGTTTGCTGCTAAGTAGGTTAGATCAGAGTTGCTTGGACAGATATTCATCATTTTCTCCCAGTCCCTCATGTAACATCTTCTGGCACTAGATGCACTAACTGTCTGGGAACTAACTCTCTTCCAGCATCCAGCCATGTAACTCCATGCTATGTGGGATCCTGAAGCTTGGAATGGGAATGTGTGGGAAGACCCTGAAGAATCTGGGATAATGCACTTGTAGACACTAATGAAGTTATTTTGGATGAGGATGACGTCTCCCACCCTTCTCTGTAGTTGCTTCCCCACTCCAGTATTCTGAAATAGTACCCTCTCCATCCTTGCCTGAGGGAATTAATCCTTCTCTGTCTGAGGAAACAGCCATGAATTTCCTTCAGGAGATACCTAACAAGACTATGGTGATATTCTTAGGTGCCCACCCACCTTCTCCTCTATACATATAACCAGACATAAGGCTAGGCAGGCTCCTAAAGGTGACATAGAAATGTGACTCATGAGGAGGTGAGATATAGCCCTAAAGAACTTCAGGAGTTTTTTAACTTGTACAAGTAGAAGCATGGAGAGTATGTGTGGGAATGGATTTTGAGGATGTGTGATGATGGAGGAAGGAAAATAAGATTAGACCAGGCTGAATTTATTGAAATAGGTCCATTGAGCAGAGTTGTTAGATTTAACAGTGCATTTCATGCAGTTGGAAGAGGTGCCAAGAGTTTACTTGATTGGTTGGCTGAAGCATGGATCCAAAGATGGCCTACTGTGAATGAGCTCGAGCTGCCTGATATCCTTTGGCTTAATGTTGATGAAGGGATTAAAAAGCTCAGAGAACTTGGAATACTGGAGTGGATTTGCAATATAAACTCATCTTTGCCCCCATAATAGGAGCATCCATTTGCCCTTCACTAGGACTCTAAGTAACCATTTTTAAAGGGAGCCCCAGCATACTTAAAGTTACCAGTAGTTGTCATAATATGTAAAGAAGACATCACAGTGGGAGGTGCAGTGGCTGCATTAGGTGACATAGATTCATTGGTTCAAATTGGATCTCATGGTTACAAGGGTAAAGTGATAGCACTGAATCACCAAAGGTGAGGTGTGTTTACCATAATGGACAGGGTGGGCAAACAATTCTCATAATGGCATGACTTGTGTAGACCTTTGGAACTGGCTGATTAATTATGGTGTTCCCAAAGTGAAATAGACAAGAACCCTACTAAGTTCCTGCTTGATCTGTATAAGCAGAAAATTTCCAGAGCAAAGGATCAATAGGCCACTTTGAATTATAGAAGCAGAGAATTAAGGCATCTTAATCAATTTCTAGACTTGAGCCAGTTTATAGACCCCGAGCCCCTTGATTAAAGGGGTGGATGGGTCCCCTCAAAGAAGGACCCTCCTACAACACCCAAAGTTTTAATATTAACTTTAGTCCTATCCTTCCTCAGAGGGACTATAGCCTTTTGTTAGGGTAACTGTGCATTGAGCAAAAGGAAATGATCAGACCTTCCAAGGCCTACTGGACACTGGCTCTGAATTGACATTGATTCCAGGAGACCCCAAACAGCATCATGGCCCTCAAGTTAAAGAAGGTGTTTAGGAAACTCAGTGATCAATAGTGTCGTGGCAATGTTAGACTGACAGTAGATCCAGTGGGTCCAGAACTCATCCTGTGGTTATTTTTCCAGTCCCAGAATGCATAATTTGGATAAATATAATTAGGAGTTGGCAGAATCCCCATGTTGGTTCCCTGACCTGTAGAGCAAGGGCTATTATGCTTGGAAAGGCCAAGTGTAAGCCATTGGAGCTGGCACTACCAGGGAAAATAGTGAACCAAAAATGATATCACATCCCTTGAGGGACTGCAGAAATTAAAGCCACTATAAAGGACTTGAAGAAGGCAGAGGTGCTGGATCCCACAACATCTTCCTTTAACTCTCCTGTTAGGCCTGTTCAGAAAACAGATCATGGAGAATGACAGTTGATTATAAGAAACTTAAGTGGTGACTTAAATTGCAGATGCTGTACCAGATGTGGTTTCTTTACTTGAGCAGATTAACACATCTCCTGGTACCTGGTTTGAAGCTATCGATCTTGTCAATATTTTCTTCTCCATACCAGTCCATAAGGACCACCAGAAGCAAATTGCCTTCAGCTGGCAAGGTCAGAAGTTTACCTTTACTTTTATACCTCAAAGTTATATTAACTCTTCAGCCCTGTGCCATAGCTTAGCTCACAGGGATCTTGATTGCCTGTCTGTTCCACAATATATCATGTTGGTCCATTATATCAGTGACATTATGCTGATTGGATCAATGAGCAGAAGGTGGCAACTACTCTGGAGTTACTGGTATAGCATATGCACATTGGGGATGGAAATAAGTCCATCCAAAATACAAGGACCTTCCACCGCAGTGAAATTTCCAGAAGTTCAGTAGTGTGGGGCATGCAGGGATATCCCTTCTAAGGTGAAGGATAAGTTGTTGCACTTGGCCCCTCATACCATTAAGAAAGAAGCACAATGTTTCATGGGCCTATTTGGAATTTGGAGGTAGCACATTCCTCACTTATACTGTCCCATATACCACGTCACTTGAAAGGCTACTAGTTTTCAGTGGGGCCCAGAATAAGAAAAGGCTCTTCAATAGGTTCAGGCTGCTATGAAGGCTGCTCTGCCCCTTAGGCCATATGATCCAGCAGATGTGATGGTACTTGAGGTGTTGGTGGCAGATAGGGATGCTATTTGGAGCCCTTGGCAGGCCTCCATAGGTGAATCAGAGCAGAGACCCATAGGATTCTAGAACAAGGTCCTGCTGTCATCTTCAGACAGCATTCTCCCTTTCATAGACAGCTCTTGGCCTGCTATTGAGCCTTCATGAAAAGTGAATGCTTGACAATGGGCTGTCAAGTTACTATGCCACCTGAGCTGCCCGTTATGACTTGGGTGTTATCTGAGCCACCAGACCATAAAGTTGGACATGCACAAAACAAGTCCATTATCAAGTGGAAGTATATAGGTGATCAGGCTAGAGCAGATCATGAAGGTACAAGTAAATTACATGTGCAAGTTGCCTAAATGCCTATGGTTCCTACTCCTGTTACAATGCCTTGAGCCCCAAGCATGCACCTATGGCATCATGGGGTGTGCCCTATGATCAACTGAATGAGGAGGAGAAGACTAGGGCATGGGGGGGGGTACACATGGTTCAGATTACAAGGGCACCTCCAAGAAGTGGATAGCCACAGCATTACAGCCCCTTTCTGGGACAACTCAGAAGTAGTGTGGTGAATGGCAGTCTTCACAATAGGCAGAACTTCAGGCAGTGCACATGTTTGTGCATTTTGCTTGGAAGGAAAAATGGCTAGATATGTGGCTATACACAAATTCATGGGTTGTGGCCAATGGTCCTGGCCTTGGAAGGAGCACAACTGGAAAATTGGTGAGAAGGACATTTGGGATAGGTATATGTGGATAGACCTCTCTGAAAGGGCAAACAATATAATGATACTTCTGTCCCATGTTAATTCTCATCAGAAGGTGACCTCATCAAAGGATGACTTTTATAAGCAAGTAGATAAGCTGACCTGTTTTGTGGATAGTGGTCAACTTCTTTCCTCCTCCATCTGTATTATTGCCCAATGGGCCCATGAACAAAGTTGCCATGGTGGCAGTGATGCAGATTATACATGTACTCAACAGCCTGTTCTTCCATTAACTAAAGCTGACCTGGCTACGGCTGTTGCTGAGCACCAAATCTGCCAGGAACAGAGATGAACTCTGAGCCCCCAATATAGTAGCATTCCATGCAGTGACCATCCAGAAACGTGGTGACAAAATGACCACACTAAACAATTTTCACCATGAAAAGGGCTGTGTTTTGTCCTTAGATGACTAGATACTTAAAATCTGGGTATCAGTTTGCCTTCCTTGCCCATAGCACTGCCAGAACTACTGCCCTTGGATTTACAGAATGCTTTATCCACCATCATGACATATTTTCCAATGTAACTATATATTTTATTTATATTTTATAATCATTTTATGATGATTATGTGAAAAAACTAAGTAGTATGCATTTTATTTGGAGACTGAGCCCCTAAGAATTTCATAATTTCCTGAGTGATCAGAGGTTCTGACATAGAGATATTAAACCCTTGACATTCTCTAGGTGATAGAAATATTTTCTGTTATAATGCTGTGATTATCAATGGGATCATGCATAAGAGCTAGTCAACAAAGAAATCCAAGACATTATAAGAAGTTTTAAACTTCTGTACTACCCAGGTCCTCTAGGAAGGAACAAAAGGCTGAATAAGAGGATGGAGCCTTTGAACTTTAGAACGAGAGAGCTCCTGACCTCCTTGACATATGTGGGGTGGGATGGACATACATGGGATGGGGTGGCAGGAAAAGGCATGGAAACTCTGTATGCATTGGCATAGCCTGTCCTCTGTTACTCTTTCATACTGTTGTCCAATTATATTCTGTCTTAGGATTCATAATAAATTGATGAACTTGATAAAGTTTATCTGAGTTTTATATCAAATCAATTGAACTTCAGGCAGAGATCATGGGAAACCAAATTCATAGCTGGTCTATCGGAAGTATATGTGGCAGTCTGAAATGGGACAGAAACTGTTACCATTTACTTTAAGTAATCATTAACTTTAAGTAGATTGTACCAGAATTTGTTTGTACTATATGGTATGCAGTTGGTGTCTGCTAGAGAATTGATTATTGGTGGGAGGAGATTAAACACATTTAGGAAAACAGAATTATTGAGTAATCAGTAGCAGAGGCTAGTAAGCTAGAAAGGAGATATAAAGGTAATAGAAAGGAAGGGAGAGGGGGACTTAATAGGATGGCATTGTGTATATGTAAGTAGAAGAATAGATTAATTGGGGTGAAAAGGCCTAAGTGAGGTCAGGGGAAGAGATTGAGTAAAGGAAAAATGGAGGAAGGCTAGTCAAAACTTAAGAGGATATAAATAAATCATATGGAAACCTACTTTTTTAAACAATGGAATACACAAGAGCCATAGATTGTAACTAGAAAATTTTCAGTGCTATGGATGGGATACTTTCCAGTGAATTGTGGGCCAGGGAGGTTCCTGATGCCCCCAAAACATTACAGGTCACTGCCAAGGCCCTTTGTATCCCACCAGGTAGAGATGTTAAGACACTATTGCTAAAGACTGAACATATTTGGGCTACAAGATCACTGTGAAATCCTGCTGGAACTGAGCTGAAAACCTCCTCCATGTAGACCAGCTGACAGAAAGCTGGAAAAAGCTACACTGCCTGCAGCTCAATGGAAGAGAGAGAAATCAACAGTGAAGATACTCCACAGTGGACATTGCAAGCCTTATATTTCACAATCCAGGCCAAATTGGCACTTCTGTCATGGTGGAGGCCAACTGTCCTCCCATTGGACTGGAGGCCCACTTTGTGGGACAGAATACATCCTTGACACTGAAAACCTACAACAGGAGTAGTCGTGAGCTGTAGGTGTGTAATATCTGCTCCTATCTGGCTAAGTGTATGTACTATGCTCATCAAACTGCCCAGCAAGCACTTCTCTTAATGTTCATACCCATATATTAATGCTATTCTCACTTTTTTGTTAGATGGCAGTGACCTTGGGATGACTCAGAAGGCATCACTGTGCTGAGAAGAAGTGACAGAGGAGTGCTCAGCACTGCAACATCTCTATTGCACCTTCCAAGGCTCAGGGTCCATTGCGGAAGAGGTGGCAGAAAGAATGTAAGAGCCAAAGGAAGGATAGGACTACTTACAACGTGTTCCTCCAGACACAAAATGGCCTGGATATCCATTACCACAGAGAGACTGATTGAGAGGGGGAGGCGATATGATGGAGAGTGGAGTTTCAAAGGGGAAAGTGGGGAGAGGGAGGAAATTAACATGGGATACTGTTTACAATCATAGAACTTGTTAATTATAAAAAATAAAAAAATAAAAAACGAAGTATTGAGTACTGAATATGTAAGAGAAGATAAAGTGTTTGTTTTTATGTCCCAGGCACATAGTAAGTAGATATTCATGTTCTCAGGTAACTGCAATGCTAAAAATAGAAGATTTGAATGCAGAAATTTCATCAATGAAGTCTACAAAAAGATTTTAATGATTTGATACTGTCTCCAGAAAGTGTCTGAAAGCGTTCTTTTGGAAGTAAAACATATTATGGATTTCCTAGTATGCTCCATGTTAATTTTGGGTAAAACTTTAAGAGAAATCAGTGTTCAAGGGTATAAAACAGGAGACATTGTTATTCTCTGCATTCATATTACCAGCCTGAAGCTAGTCAAGGCTCTACTTTACTGCTCTGCCATAGGGTACTTGGGCTCATGTTAGTGTTTTAATGCCTTAGCCACAATTTCTTATAATTGATAAGGAAAATGTTTAAGTATGAAATAGAAGCTGAGTATGTTGACTCATACCTGTAACCCCAGAATTCAGAAGGACAAGGTAGGTGGGTAACTCTAGCTTGGGTTATATGAGGTCTCATTTTAGAAAATTAAAACATGAAAAATAAAATGAAGGGCTGGAGAGTGGCTCATTAGTTAAGGCACTTGCCTGCAAAGTCTAATGACTAGGGTTCAATTCTCCAGTACCAACATAAAGCAGTTACAAAATTGGCAAATGCATCTGGAGTTTACTTGCAGTAGCTTGAGGCCCTGGTGCACCCATTCATACTATCTTTCTCTCCCCTTGCAAAAAATAAAAAGGTTTAAAAAATAAAATGAGGGCTGGAGAGATTTCCTAGTGCTTAAATCACTGGTCAGAAAAGCCTAAGAACTCATGTTCAAATCTCTAGGTCCCACAAAGCCAGATGCACAGTGGCACAAGTGCACAATGTTGCACATGTGCCACAAGGGGGTGCATGCATCTGGAGTACATTCACAGCACAGTGAAGGTTCTGGCTTGCCTATTCTCTCTCTCTCTCTCTCTCTCTCTCTCTCTCTCTCTCTCTCAAAATAATAAAATGAAATGAAAAAATATAGTCAATGATATGAAAGGGAACAATTAACTTCAAAACCCTCACTATATTACATTCAAAAAGTATTTCTAAATTTTGTTAGTAGAACAAAAAGTTGTGTGTATCTTTCAACAAAAAAAAGTAAAGATGTTTGTAAAAAAGAAGAAGAAGAAGAAGAAGAAGAAGAAGAAGAAGAAGAAGAAGAAGAAGAAGAAGAAGAAGAAGCAGGAGAATATACCATTTTAAAATGCTCAGAAAGAGCTGGCATGGTGGTTCATGTTTTAATCCTAGCACTTGAGAGGCTGATTCAGGAGGATTGCCTTGAATTCAAGGAACGTCTGGGCTAAAGAATGAGTACCAGGTCAGCCTGGGCTGCTTCAAAAAAAAAAAGGCTTAAAAATGCAAAATTATGGGCATTTAAGCACTTTAACTATAAAGCCTAAGGATCCCAGTTCATGGCTTGATTTCCCCGGTACTCACTTAAGTCAGATGCACAAGGTGGCACATGCTCCTGGAGTTCATTTGCAGTGACTGGAGGCCCTGATGTGCCCTCTCTCTCTATCTCTCTCTTTCCCTCTTTTTCTCTCTGTCGGTCTGCAGCTCTCAAATTTAAAAAATGCAAAATTACGAAGTGTCCACAAAAATAAAGACAGATCAACTGGTAGCTCGGAGATATAGGAAATTAAGTTTTTTTTTAAGTTTCAAAGGTTAGATATGCCACCATAAACTAACTAAAGTCACCTGAATTTAACTCTCAAAGCACTATACATTTGGGAGATGAAATTTAGGCTTCCACAGATGTTGTGTCATCTATGTCTTTACATTTCACACCCTGAAATCTGTACTTTGTAGGGTCTTTTTGTGAAAGGAGTTTCAGCTATGAGAGTATATTCAATATTAGGAAATAAAAAGAAATGAAAATGAATGGAGGGAAAGACTGAGGGAAAGAAAAAAGAGGAGGGAGAAAAAGAGAGAGAAAAGAGAGAGAAACTTGAAATCCAGTTTAACTCTTCAGGGTGTTCAAAATAGCATTTGCAGTGAGTTACTATCTTACAAATGATTCTTTCAGTTATAAGACAGAATAATTGATATCCCCCAAATTAAGGAATGTGTTAATATCATTTAAAGCACATAGAAGAAAGCTAATTCCAATGTACCCTTTACATGGTATTTCAAACCAACAGATACCAAACTTGCTGTCACATTACCGATCCATTTAGCGACTATGGCATTTAAAATTGTTCATTCAGAAAATTACAACTGGAAACAGAAAATGAATAAATTATTATGTTATCATCAAAAGAAAATTTTACATATGGAAAATAAGAACTCTGGGAAAAGTCAAAGTTTCTGGGGCATATATTATTATCACTTATTATGAATAAAGGTGTAGAAATTATCACATTAATTTTGCCTCACAATAGAATTAACCAAGAATTAGAAAGGCAAAATTAAAATTTCCTACTAGAAATATGCTTTAGTCTTTTCATTCTGGAATTGTGAAAGGGCAAAAGTGCACGTCCAGCCATACATTAGTGTGGATTCATGACACACAATATTATTTGCATTTTTCCTTATCCAGTCAGGCAGTTTGTGCATAGTTAATGTCTCACTTCCATTTCCACGCCTGTGAGCAAACAGGGACTGCCAGTTACACATGGGAACAGGATGTCTTATGCATATAAAATATGTACCCAAAGACGAAAGTTTTGATGAAAACTTGGAAAACAAATATTCATCTCATTGGAATACAATTTGTGAATTTTTCAGCAGTTTCATGAAAAACCACAAACTATTTGAGTAAAATAAATGAGCAATTTCACACAGCGCTAGTTTGCTGCCTCTTGTTTCCTGTTTTGCTCTGTTATGCATCGGAGAAAATCTTATAAAAAACGTTACTGACCTAGCTCTTTCTAAAAGTGGTTTTGTCATCCTTCAAGTCCTTAAAGAATAAGATGAAAGAAAAAATATGGAAGATTTTGCATTGAGGAAAATGAAAGTTGAAAAGCACAATGCAGACCAGGGAAGCTGGACACGGCAGACTCTGATAGACACTCAACAGCTAATGAACGCTTCAAAATGGAACCTCCATAAAAAGAAAGCCTGCTTGAGTGGAAAAAGGAAGAAGATTAGAAAATAATTTGTAGAAGAAATAGAGCCGATTTAGAGCTCCTACAACATATAAAGGAGGTTTACAGCCTGTGCAATCCGTAACTGAATTGATAAAGGCATTACTTGACATAATATTTAAGCTAACACTGAAAAATGAAAATGCATTATATCCTAATGAAATTTGAGTATATGTTCAGAATTCAATGGTAAAATAGGCTTTAGCTCATCTGTCAGAATTTCTTCTTCAAAAACTACTTTTAAAGTGTATTTTTTTCTTTTATTTTTTAGAGGAGTGAGAACAGTAGAGTTTCCAGAGGGCTTGGAAGTTAACTTTTGTTTCCCCCTGAAAATATCAAAGATACTCTCTTTGACAAAAAGAATTGCTGTAGATGAACTACACTTTATATTCCATCAGGAAAATGGCAAAGGGAGAATTTTTCACCCTTAACCTCTCTTTTATTTCTACACTTGATCTTAGCCAAAAGGCTGAGAAGCAATCCTCTCTTTTCATCTAAATCATGTTAGGTTGTGGTAATTTCTCAGTACTGAGGGTCTATATTGAAACCCACATGTATCAAATGTATTCTAAGGAGTTGGACAAATCAGATTCTGTTTTTCAATAAATGGAAGAAAACAAAAGGCTGGGTTTATTGTCTGCTACAATGTGAATATGAAATCCCCACCCCACTGCCACCCAGAGTTTTGTGGTTAAGCATTTGGTCCCCCAAATGTTGATGCTGTTTGGGGAGGTTGTGGAACCTTTGGCAGGTGGATCATCACTGGAAGAAGTGGGTTTGTAGGGGCAGCCTTAATATGCATAGCAAAGCCTCACTTCCTGTCATCACTCTACTTCCTGTGCTGTGGACATGTGAAGAGGTGAAAATTCCCAGTACCATCTTACTGTGGCCATGGGGCAGGCTGCCGTTGTTTCCTGCCATAAGGAACTACATTTCCTCAAACAGTGAGCCAAAATAAAGTACTCCTGCCTTATGTTTCTTCTTGTCAGGTATTTGGTCACATAACCAGAAAAGTAATGCATGCATACTCATTTTCCAACATTTAACTAAAAGAAAAGGATAGAATTCATAAGATAGTATGGCACTAGGGTACTGGTCTAATATGATAATACATCTATTGTAAAGCATCATTTCCCTAATGGTTTTACATTTTGGGTTCTACATAGACTGCTAATCATAGGTATATTATCTAGAATGTGACTTCATTTTAGTAGGCCATATGGAAAACATGGATTTACTAAAATAAGTAGTGCATGTAGGCATATTGACTTTTTTGATGTTAATGACATTTCCCGTTTTTGTTACATGTTTATGCCATATGATTTGCTACCCCATTGGTGCAGATATATGATCAGACCTGTTTAACTGTAGGCACTATTATAAAATCATTAAATTCCATGGATTTTTTCTAAAAAAATAAACCTTAATTATGTAGTGAACCCGTCTTAGTCTTATAAGCACACAAAGTATATCTATATCTCCTTAGTTTCCAAAATTTATAAGACACACAATGAAGAAACCATATTTCACACCTTGACAACTGTCAAGAACCTCTTCGGATCACAACTTCATTCTTTGACAAAGATCAATAGAAGTAACTTACTGCATTTTTATTTTTTTTGTGGATGGAAACAGAAGAGAGACCAGAGATCATTGATAAATATAACCGAATCCCAATACTGAGTGTATTTGGCAGTCACTGTGACAGTGAAAGTGTCAGACTGGAAAACTCATAGTTTTACCTGGAGAGGAAAACAGCACAACTAGCTAACCTCTAAGGCTGGACTGACATATAGATGTTTTCACGACTTCCATGCATGAATGCAACTCTGTGCACTGATTTAAAATGTTTGAGTGATCTAAAGAACTCTGCACATGATGTATCTGCCTGCATGTACTGTGGGAGCATCTCAAAATCTTGAGAATGGAATGAACTCGGCTGGGTTTTCCAGAGAATCTAAAAAGGAATCATTTTTAAAACAATATTTATTTATTTGTATGTATGAGTTTGTTAGTAACACTAATCTGAGCATGTAGATGTCTTTCTTGATTGACCCCAAATCCTTTCTGGTCACTTTTGTGATGTGCTGTGATTGGTAATGAGCTGAATAATGGTATCCAAAATGGATGTTATGGATCTTATATTATATGTAACACAGGTTTTGTTAATATGGTTAACAATATTGAGATGGGAAGATCCTGAAGTACTTTCCAGATAGGACCCAAATGCAGGCACAATTGTCCCTAGGAGGAGAGGAAGAGAGAGAGGGAGAGGAAGACAGATCTTCCACTGTGGCAGCGCACCCATCACAATAAAGGTTCAACTTCAGCCAGGACAAATATTAGAAATGCTTCTCTATGGGCTTGGAAGAGGAAGGGCAGGGACAGAAATCAAGCAATTCCTATCCAGAAGCTCAGAAGGCCAAGAAATGAATTCCAGTGCTGAAGTTACCTTGGGCTATTAGGATTTGCATTTGCCATGCTTTAACAGACCAAGTTTGTCACAAGTTTTTTATGACAAACAAAGGCAAATGATATAATACACATAAATATTTTCACCATAAATATAACTTGTATAAGAAGAAGTGATCAATAACTATCTAACATTAGTGTATGCATCATAGTGGCAGGGGGAACAAAATCAGATTTCTGGTCTTCCAATGAATCTGAGAAAAATCCTTCTGCAGGGAACTCCAGGACCTGCATTTCAACTGTCCACTGCTGGGGAATGTTTGGAACTCCCACTGGCATATCTTGTCACAAGGACAGGTTGTAAGGTGGTCTGTGGGTCGCATTATTTATAAGTTGGGCCATGAATTTTTCTATTTAAGAACATGAGCAGGACCACTTTTTCTCCCATATCTCATCTTTCTTTACTGTCTTTTGTTTCTTCACCTTGAAGGCCAGTAAAACCTAATTATATGCTTATGAAAATATTTAACAATCAGAAACTTCCCAGTAAGAGTAGAAAGGTGTTTAAGGTTAAAATATAAATATATGTGTTTAATCACATATGTGGTTTTTATTTATGTTAAGTGTGTGAATACTTTGGTCCTCTGTGTTTGAATGAGAAATTTTGAGCAAAGTCCACATTTCTATATATAGAGCTATATAAAGAGTCATTTTTGAAATATGATATATGTCTCAACCTCTGATTTAAAAACAGGTAAGAAAACATCTATGTTCCAGGTCAAGCAGACAGGCAGGAAGCAGATGAAAAGTCTTCCTTTATTCTGCTTTCATTCTCTTCAGGTCTTCAAGAAGCATCCACACACATTAGGAGGAACAGCTGCTTGAATGAGTTCACCAGTTCAAACCACAAAACCACCTGGGATCACCCTCATAGACACACCCAGCAATGATTTTTATTCTGGTCACTTGTGACTAAGTCCAGTTGACAAATGAAATGAACCACCCCAACAAGGGTGTATCATCAATTTTATGTGGATATCTTTTTTTCTGGAAAAATTAACTTTTCTTGATTATAAAACAGACTGTCCTTTCCTCAATGAGTGACCTTACATCTTTTTTGAAAATCATTTGGCAGGGGTTGCTTTCTATGCTCTCTTTTCTGTTTTCTCTTTTCCGTACCAGTGACACCTATGTCTTTTCTGTAGCCAGACTACCCTGTAGCATTGGGAATTGTTTGAAACCATTGCATACAAGTTTGTCATCTTTGTTCTTTTATAAGGTTATTTGGTTATTTGGGGCCTATTCATATTTTATGTGTTCGGATATGTGTTTTTAATTTATTTTTGTTAGATATGGAAATATTTAGTATGTAAACAACACCTGTTGATACCATCCTTTCCCTTCCCCCTGAACCTTTTCCAAAGAGGCCTTCCTCATTGGGGATGCAGGTCAACCCCATGGGGATTGTGGATCATGCATTGTGGGGGCAGCAGTCAGTTATGGGGGAGAGGCAATGTCTGTTCAAAATGTCCCAACTTGTGGCTCTCACAATCTTCCTGCCTCCTCTTCCACAAAATTCCCTGAGCCATGTTTGGTGCATTTAAGTCTACTTCAGTGATGGGCTGTTAGGAGACTCTGGATCGCTGGTTTGGTAGGTGTTGAGTATCCTCAATGTCTATCTCCTTCAACCTTGAGCTGATATCAGGTTCACTGAGAAAGCAGCCCTCTTGCTCATTTCCCCAATTCCTCTCTGGTTTCAGATAGGGCCAGGGTGAAGTGTCCTGGGTCATTTATCTCCTCCAGTCCACTGCCATCTGCAAAAGAGAAGCAGAATCTCCAAAGGAGAGTGAAGTAAGCACCCATTAAATGGGCAAACCATTATTAATTTAGAGAGAAATTAAGGGATGTAGACCCCCTTATATGCTAAGATTAATGGGAGCTTGACATTGGGAAGCAAAATCCTTATCTGGATATGATTCTGACTTGTTTCCCAGTTCCAGATATGCTTTCCATTCCACTGTGCAGATCTGTTAGCTAATCCAAGAGCAGTTAGTTACCCACTATGGTTGTGTGCTACTATTGCACTTGTGTGAGCATCATGTCAGGTTGTTTGCTTCCGAGTCACTTAGCTTTTGAGTTGCTCAGGCAGATGTTGGCCACCAGTAGCTCATGTAGTGCCTTCCAGCACTAGATGGGCAAATTGTCTGGGGACTGGCTCTCTTCTGGATTCCAACCAGGTCCCTCCACTATCAATGCCAACAGCCTATGGAGTCTTCAGCAGTAGGGTCTTACCATTAGCCTCTGGTGGGTAATCAAATGCTTTGACAAAAGTCTGTCTTGTTATGGGAAACCTTGTGGTCTCTATGATCAACAGCTCATTGTGGATATAAACCACATCCTGGTACAGGCCAGCACCAAGGGAAAAGACAAAAGAAAAAGACAGAAAAAAAAAAGACAGGGGTGGAGAGATGGCTTAGTGGTTAAGCGCTTGCCTGTGAAGCCTAAGGACCCCAGTTCAAGGCTCGATTCCTCAGGACCCACGTTAGCCAGATGCACAAGGGAGTGCACGTATCTGGAGTTCGTTTGCAGTGGCTGAAAGCCCTGGCGCACCCATTCTCTCTCTCTCCCTCCCTCCCTCCCTCCTTCTCTCTGTCGCTTTCAAAGAAATAAATAAAAATGAACAAAAAATTAAAAAAAAAGACAAACAGTAGAAATTTAAGGTTAGTCTTCATCCCACCCTCTCCAAAGCCCTTCCACTCAGGTGCTCCCCCTAAGTTCCTATTGAGGGTTCAACCATTTAGTCTGACTTCCAGGATATAGGATTCTATGATACCAGTTCAATTTAGGCTCAGTTTAGTGTCCCTCTCCCCCACACTTCCCCTTCCCCCATGCCCTACCCTTTGGTCCAAGCCTTGATATGCCATTTACGTATGTCTGCAATTTGGGTTTATCCAAATCAGGAACAACAGATGAATGAGACCATGTGACAGTTGTCTTCCTGTGATTGTGTGAGTTCAGTTAGAATGATCTGTTTCAAGTTTGACCATTTTTCTAAAAAATTCAATGTGTCATTTTTTCTTACTGCTGAGTAGAATTCCATCGTGTTGATATATGATATCTTGGTTATCCATTCAATGATGGGCACCTGGGCTGATTCCAGGTTTTAGCTATTATAAATTGAGCAGCTATAAACATGGTTAAGCAAATATCTCTGAACTGATATATGGAGCTTGTAAGGTAAATGCCCAGTAAGAGAATAACATGGTCTGTTGGTAACTCTATATTCATCCTTTTCAGGACTGTCCATATTGATTTCCACAGTGGATGTACCAGCTTTCATTCCCACCAACAGTGAATGAGTGCTCCTATTTCTCTATATCCTTGCCACCATTTGCTTTCATTTGATTTTTTAATGTTTGCTGTCCTTACTGAAAGAAGGTGGGATCTCATAGTTGTTCTAATTTGCAGTTCCTTAATGGTTAGGGATGTTGAACATTTTCTTAAGTGTGTGTTAGCCATTTGTACTTCTTCCTCTGAGAACTCCCTATTCAGTTCTCTGCCCCAGTTTTGGAGTGGGTTGTTTCACTTTTTTATTGTTTATTGTTTTGAATTCTTTATAGATTCTAGATAATAGGATTCTGTTTGTGGTATAGCTGGTGAACACTTTCTCCCATTCAGTGGGTAATCTATTGGCTCTGCTTATGGTATGTTTGTCTGTGCAAAAGCTTTTTAGCTTCATGAGATCTCATTGGTTGAGCACTTGTTTAATTTCCTGGGCTACTGGGGTTTTGTTCAGGAAGTCTTTTCCCAGTCCTATATTATGGAGAGTGCCTCCTATGTTTTCTTCCAGTAGTTAAAGAGTTTTAGGTCTTATATTGAGGTCTTTCATATATTTGGACTTGACTTTTGTGTATAGAGAAATAAGTGTGTCTAATTTCATTTTTTTCTATGTGTCCAATTTGTCCAACACCATTTGTTGAAGATGCTGTCTTTCTCCAGTCTACATTATTGGCACCTTTGTCAAATATCAAGCAGCTTAGTTACTTGACCTAAGGTCTGGGTCTTCAATTCTGTTCCATTGGTCTATATTTCTGTTTTTATTCCAGCACTGTGCTATTTTTGTCACATGACTTTGTAATATAGATTTAGATTTGGTATGGTGATACCACCAGAGCTGATTTTTTTTTTTTTTTTTTGGTGAGGATATGTTTGGATATCTGGATATCCAAGGAATTTTGTCATTTGTCATTCCCTATGATTTTTGTTTTCAATCTCTGTGAAGAATGATGCTGTTATTTTTATTGGTATTTCATTAAATCTGTATCTTGCTTTTGGTAGAATTGCCATTTTTACAATATTACTTCTACGTATCGAGGAGCATGGGAGGTCTTTTCATCTTCTCAAGATCTCCTTAGTTTCTTTCTTTTTTTTTTATTTTCACTATATAAGTCTTTCATGTCTTTGGTTATTGTTATAATAAGATACTTAATTTTTGATTGCTATTGAAAATGGGACAGCCTCACTGATTTCTTTGTCTGTGTATTTGTCCTTTGCATATAGAAAAGCTACTGATTTTTGTGCATTGGTTTTGTATTCTGCCACGTTACTGAAGGAATTAATCACCTTTAGAAGTTTTGAGATGGAGACTTTCTGGTCACATATGTAAAGGATCATGTCATCTACAAATAGGGCTAACTTGACTTCTTCCTTTCCAATTTGAATCCCTTTTATTTATTTCTCCTGTCTTATTGCTTGGGCTAGTGCTTCTAGTACTATGTTGAAGAGCAGTGGTGAGTGTGGGCACCCTGTTTTGTTTCTGATCTCAGTGGGAATTCCTTATTCAGTATTATTTGGGCTTGAGGCACTTTATATATATCCTTTATTGTGTTGAGATATAAACCCTCCATGCCTGTAGTTTCCAGTGTTGTGATCATGAAGTACTGTTATATTTTGTTAAAGGCCTTCTCTGCATCAATTGAGATGATCATATGGTTATTATGGTTAAGTTTATTTATGTTGTGTATTAAGTTGGCTGATTTCCATATGTTAAACCATCCCCACATGCCTAGGATAAAGCCTATTTGATCAAGGTGGATAATATTTTTGATGTGTTGTTCAATTCTGTTTGCAAGGATTTTATTCAGGATCTTTGCATCTAAGTTCATTAGTGATATAGGCCTATGGTTTTCTTTCCTTTTTGCATCTGTATCTGGTTTTGGTATTAGGGTGATATAGCTTCATAAACAGACCTGGGGAGAGATCCCTGGTCTCTGTTTATGCAAAACAATTTGAGAAAATTGGTTTCAATTCTACAATGAAGGTTTAATGGAATTCAGTTCAGTCCTGGATTTTTTTTGGTCGGGGGGAGTTTTTCATTTCCTTTTCAATCTCCATGGATGTGATAGGTTTGTTTAGGAGATTAATGTGCTATGTTAGTTTTGGTAGGTTCTATGTATCTAGGAATTCATCTATTTCTTCCAGATTATTGAATTTTGTGGAATAGAGGCTTTGGAAGAATGCCCTCATGATTCCTCTAATTTCATTGATGTCTGTCGTGATCTCCCCTTTTTCATTTCTCATCCTGTTAATTTGAGACTTCTTTCTCTCTCTCTCTATCTCTCTTTTGCTTAAACAAATTGGCGAGGAGTTTGTTAATTTTGTTTATTTTTTTCAAAGACCAGCTCTTTTCATTGATTTTTAAATTGTTTTCTTAGTTTCCTACTCATTAATTTCTGCTCTGATATTGATTCTTCCCATCTGGAGGTCTTCAGGTTGGATTTTCCTTGTTTTTCCACTGCTTTTAGGTGGACAACTATGTTATTAATTTGGGATCTCTCTGTCTTTCTAATGAAGACTTTTAGGACTATGAATTTTCCCCTTAGAACTTCCTTCATTGTGTCCCATAAGCTTCTGCTAGGTTGTGTTTTCATTATCATTCAATTATAGGAATTTTACAATTTCTTTTTTGATTTCTTCCATGAAACATTCATTGTTTAAAAGTGTGTTATTTAGTGTGCAATAGGTGGCAAATTTCTTGATATGTTTCTTATTGTTAATATCTAGCTTTAAAACATTCTAATCTGACCTGATGCAGGAAGTTACTTCAAGTTTCCTCACTTTATGAAGGCACACTTTATGGTCTAATATGTAGCCAATTTTGGAGACGGTTCTGTGGGCTGCTGAGAAGTATGTGTGTTCTGTACAGTTAGGGAGGAAAGTTCTGTAGATATCTGTTAGGCCTAGCTGATCTATAATGCTGTTGAGCTATATTACTTCCCTATTGATATTCAGCTTGGATGATCTGTCTATTGATGACAATGGAGTATTGAAGTCTCCTACTATGATGGTGTTGGGGTATGCTTCTGTTTCATTGTCAAGTAGATTTTGTTTTATAAGCCATGGTGCACCTGTGTTAGGCACATATGTATTTATGATTGTGATGTGCTCATGTTGGATCATTCCCTTGATGAGGAATAAGTGGCCTTCTTTGTCTTTTTTTTATAACTTTTGGTTTGAAGTCTATTTTATCAGATATTAATATAGAAATACCCACTTGAATTTATTTCTATTTGTTTGGAATAACATTTCCCAAATTTTAAACCTGAGGAGGTGTCTATCTTTAGTGGTAATGTAGGTTTCTTGAAAACAGCAGATAAAAGGGTCCAGTTTACTTATTTATTTATTTATTTGGATTTTTGAGGTAGGGTCTTACTGTAGCCTAGGCTGACCTGGAATTCACTCTGTATTCTCAGGTTGGCCTTGAACTCACAGTGATCCTCCTACCTCTGCCTCCCAAATGCTAGGATTAAAAGTGTGCACCACCAAGCCCATATAGTGGTCCAATTTTTTTGATACACCCTGATAATCGGTGTCTTTTGATGGGTGAGTTAAGTCCGTTAATATTTGAGGTTATTACTGTGAGGTTTGAATTAATCCCTACTGTGATGAAGTGTTTTATGGGGTTGGTGCTTTCTTGTGTTCTGTACTATGTTGAGCCTGGTCTATTTTGGTTGTTATGATCTTCTTGTTGGCTCTTGAGATTGGTTGTTTGACTGTTCTGTATAGTATTCCTTCAAGTATTCTCTGTAGGTTTGGCTTTGTGTTCATATAATCAGAGAGTTGACTTTTTTCATGGAAAGTTTTCCTTTCACCATCTATTATGAGTGATACTTTTGCTGGGTAGAATAGTTTGGGTTGGAAGCCATAGTATTTTAGACTTTGAAGTGATCCATTCCAGGCCCTTCTAGCTTTCAGGGTTTCCATTGACAAATCTGATGCAATTCTGATGGGATTGCCATTGTATGTTGTGAGTTGTTTCTCTCTTGCTCCTTTTAACACTTTGACTTTGTTTTCATTGTTAAGAGTTTTAACTATGATGTGTCTTGGAGGGTATCTTTTTTGGTCCTGTCTGTTTGGTGTCCTGTGGCTTCCTTGTATCTGGATGGGCCTCTCTTTTGAGTAATTCAGAAAATTTTACTCAATAATTTTGTTGAATGTGTTTTCTGTGCCTCTGGCTTGGATTTCCTCTCCTTTTGGTATACCCATGATCTGGATGTTTGGTCATTTTCGTGTATCTCACAGTTCTGTCATATTCTGTTCACATAATTTTTTGAACATAGCAATGATTTTGGCTCCTGATCCATTTCTTCCATCTTGTCTTCCAGGTCAGGGGTTCTGTCTTCCACATGAGTAACTCTGTTGGTAAGGGATTCTGGAGAGATTTTTATAATTTATATTTGATTTTTGACTTCTGTTGTGTTATTTTGCATCATGTCCATCTCTTTTTTGAGGTATGATTTCAATTTGAGTTCTGATTTTCTTGATGCTTCCTGGAATTCATTCTTGCATTTGATCAAAACTTCATTATGCTTAATCAACTGGTTGTTGAAATCTTCCACTTCTTTTCTTTTTTCTTTTTTCTTTTTTTGATTTTTCAAGGTAGGGTCTCATTCTAGCCCATGCTGACTTGGAATTCACTATGTAGTCTCAGGGTGGCCTCAAACTCATGGTGATTCTCCTAGCTCTGACTCCCAAGTGCTGGGATTAAAGGTCTGCACCACCATGCCTGGCTCTGAGATCTTCCATTTCGTGACTCACCTTAATTTATTCCTATCTCTTGGGAGGGTTCTAATGTTTTCTTCAATTAAGGTAACCCTACTGTCAGGAGCTGAATGCTCTAGGAGATGATTCTGTTCAATTTCATTTATACAATTGTTGGTTCTTTGATGGTTTGCTTCCAGTTCAGTAATTTTTTTGATAAGGGTCTCATTGGTTGTTATATTGACATTTTGGCATTGTATTTCTGCTGTTTTCTCTATGATTTCATTGGCAGCTTCCATTGTAGGAGTAGGCATCCTTGGTGGAGATCTCTCAGTTTTCTGACTTCATTGGATTTTTTACATTGTTGTCTACTCATTTTAGGGACACTTTTTTATTTTATGGAGGAGGAAGCAAGATTTTGTCCTTTTGCCCATTCATCCTCTGACTCAGGTAAATAGGGATGTTGGTACCCAGTAGTCAGTCAGGATACCAGAGAAAAAGGCCTGATTCCACAGCTCACACAGGGTCTAGACCTCCCCAAGAAAGGCATAATTAGACCTACCAGGACCCAGGGCCTGGCAGGAGGCAGAGAACTGGTATCTGGTCTACTCACTTTGTGCTACACCCATTTACACAAAATCTGGTCCAAGGAACCCAGAGCAGGGAGCTGGGAGGAGCCAGGATGTAGGGGTCCAGCCTATTCACTCCACAAGGCTGTGCTCACCAGCACACTATCCATGCAGGGATCCAAGAAGTTGGGAGGAGCCAGGAGACAGGGGTCTGGCCTATTCACTCCAGACCTCTGTAGCTGCTAACACACAGCCTGGCATAGGGAACCCAGACCAGGGAACTGTGAGGACCCAGAAGTCATGGGTCTGGCCTACTCACTCCATACTGCTGCAACCACCAGGCACAGACCCGTACAGGGACCCTAGACCAAGGACCTGGGAGGACTAGGATTTTTTTTCTGCAAAATATGTTAGTTTTGATTCTTTGAGTGGATGTGGCTTTTGCACATGTAAGACAAGCTGTCTTCCATTGAGCTATATTCACTACCCTCTCTAATTCTCTATATGATTAATAATAGCAATAATAATCATTATCATCTTTATAATAATAAAACAATTTGTCTCAGACCTGGGCATTTGAAGAATAACCATCTTTCCCAGTTCTTGTTTTGTCTTCAGGCAGGAGCGTAGGTTCTCCAGTCTCTCAGTCCTAAGGTCTCAAATATTTTCCAGTTGTGTGTTGCTCTTGCTGTCTTCCTATGGAACTGCAGCCCTACTGACATGGATTAGGAACAAAGTAGCTTCTTCTGTTAGGTAGTCAGCTAAGAGACTTGTCCACAGAAACACAGGTGCAGCCCCCTAGGCTCTGGAAAAACTTGAACTGCAACCTGATTCAGCCTCACCCAATACGGCTGTAAGTAGCAGCAACTGAAGCAGATTCCTGGGTCTTCCTAACTTTCTCCAGGACTTAGCACCTGTGGGCCCTGCCTTCCTGAGTCAGCCATTCCTCCCAATTTGGTGTTAAAAGTCAAGATGTATCTTCAAGCAAATCTGATTTAAATTTGATGAAACATCTAAGTTATATGATTTTCCCTTAAAAACCTCAGTTCCCACATCTATTGCGAAACAACCCAAAATTTAATAAAGTTAGAGGGGATACAGTCTAATTACCTATCTAACAAAGTACTGTTCAGGGAATATTTATATTGTCATCCCATCTGCTTATAATTTTCAAGAAAAAAAATAAGAGCACATAAGCTCACAGCTCAACTCACAGTCACTCCTCTCACTAGACTGTAGATATTTTCAAAGTGTAGAAAATGCTGAGATGTTAGATTGGGAAAGTCTTTGGGTGTAAAATTATAGAGATTTCCACCAAGGGTCATTTAAATAAAAACATGTCTACACAGACTTCCAGATAAGTAGTCTTGGTGCAGGGCAGTGTGAACCCTCAAAATGTGTTCCCTGCATTCTCCTTCTTCTTTCTGTCCATCCTATCACAAAGAAACATGTTCCTATTGGGTTCATATAGATAGTTTAAAAACTCAATAATAAAGAGCTGCTTGGATATTAAATTTTTTTAGATAATGAAAGTTTACTTTATTGAGTAAAATGTAATGAAATATTTTATTAAATGTGCCAAATTCTATATTAGAATCATCATATCTCAAATAAATTTAATTTTGAAAATTTCATTTTAAATGTTATCTGTATAAGTAAAATCAGATCAAGCATTTATGGTCAATCTTAACTTTCATGAGAGAAAACACTTTACAAGATGGTCTTGCCTAAGTCTAATTATGATCAAATCTATGTGCTATATTTTACAAAATATTTGCTGAAAATATTTCCCCTCTAATTTAATTACTAATTATTTACAAGTGGAAATAATAATTGTTTCTTGAAGGAAATGGTTTTATGAGCATTGCTTAGTGTGTTGTAAGCTTATTATAGCATATACTAATAGGAAACATATCATCTCAATATTTTAAAATCATGTTTAATAGTCCCTAGATGAAGGTTGTTTAGAATATGATAAATTTAATTCAAAAGTACTATTGTGGGCTGGAGAGATGGCTTAGCGGTAAGAGCTTGCCTGTGAAGCCTAAGGACCCCGGTTCGAGGCTCGATTCCCCAGGACCCACGTTAGCCAGATGCACAAGGGGGCGCACGCGTTTAGAGTTCGTTTGCATGGCTGGAGGCCCTGGTGCGCCCATTTTCTCTCTCTATCTGCCTTTCTGTCTGTGTCTGTTGCTCTCAAATAAATGAAAATAAAACAAACAAATAAAAAGTACTATTGTGTGTGCACCCTTTCACACATCTTCCAGAGAGAACTTCTGGTGTGGGGTAACACCACTGCCTTAGAGGATCTGTACCAGTCCTTTCCCTGCAGATCATGTCCCTTTGTCTACCTGCTAAGTTCAGTACCTTGTAGTAAGCTGTGATATTTCTTTTTTCCTATGCAGTTAATAACTTGCCATTCACTAGTTCTCCATTTTTTTATTTTAAAACTTTCAGTACTTGATCCTTATTTCTTTTTCAGTTGCCACTATTCAAGCCAGACTCATAGATTGAATTACTGCAATAGCTTCCTGATTAGTTTTCCTCTCCAGCCTTCCCCTCTCATTTATTCCTGTATTCAATGACATACTAACATTTCTAAATTACTATTTTCATCATGTTATTTCTCTGGGCAAAATTTTCTCAGGTTGTCCTTGTGGGATAATATTCAAATTCCTCAGCCTGGTATGAAACTTTTTTCCATCATCTGAACCTATGTGCTCATTTCATGAATATTTGTTGAGAGTGGACTGTGTGTTTAACATTCTTGGTCTTATATAATTCAAAACACCTTAAAATGTCTCATGCTCCTGTTGGAGATTTGTGAACATATTTAAGTTAAAAAAAGACAGATATAAATATAAGATTTCTTGAAAGGTAGTATGTGTGTATTTTATGTATAAATATATGTAAAAATATCACATATTGCAGTTAAAAATGTACATGTAGAAATGCTTCATTCTAACTCACCTCCATAGTTATTAAACATGCAGACACATAAACTTTAAAAAAGAAAAGGAATATCATGAAATATGTAAAATATTTTTGTGCAGTAGTCTTGAGAGTTAATGCAGAATCCAAATATATTAAATGTATGGATTGGTATTCTGTTAAAAGAAATATAGTGAATTTATTTTTTCCACACCTACAGTATACTGTGGGTATCATGGTATGTGTACTCCATCCTACATGTTTCCTACACCTGGAAAATGAGCTATCTATAAGCCTGCTTACTCATCTCCCTAGATAGTAAGCACAATTCAAAGTTCTGAATATGTACATGTAAATGAAATGCTCACCTACTGTATCCATAAATCTTTTCTCCTATGTTCCCTAGACTTCTCATGATCTGTTGCGATGTCTGTGGAAGTCCCCTGGTGGCTTGGCTGCCAATGTGGAATAAGATGGAGCAGCTTCAGATTGTTTATGTGTAAGAAATCAACTGCATTTTGTTGTCATTGAAACTTATTTTTTATTTTTGTCTGTTTTCTTTTTTTTTTTTTCCTCTGGAGCATCTTAACCACTCAGATTAACAGTTAAACTCATCATTGAATGCTCACGCTGGTTGTTACACCATCATTTTGTAATAAAGAAAGCAGACTTGAATTATTTCTACCAACTAATTTTCCCACTACTTGTTTTCAGAGTGGCTTCATTTGCTCGTTTATTTTCTCTTTTGAGATCTTTTGGATCTAAATTTTTTGAGTGAAGAGGCCATCAGCTTATTTACTTTCTCCAAATATAGTGTCTGATACATAATATATGCTCACTAAACAGAACAATGGAATGGATGTATGAAAGAAAAAACAATGTATTTTATAGGAGTCATGATACATTGGTTTAAGTTTTATAACTCTGAAAGTGGGGAAGAATTGGAGCACATTCTTGCCATTCATGAAAGTTTTCTCTACAAATTTCTGGTCAAGAGAAGACAGTATATATAGCTTCACTACACAAGGATATGAGTGTTAATATATGTCTTTGGAGCCCTTACAGCAAGAAATATCAGAAATAACTTTATACACTTGGTATTATATTTATTTTACCAGTGAGGACTCAAAGGTTCAAAGAACTTCAATGACATTAGTAGATCCCATAGCTCACCATGAATTTGAATCTACACACTTACACTACACTTATCTCCTTTTCACAAATGACCATAGTAAAGATGACTTCATGGTGATACTGGGTATTAGCTGATCCATAAAGAAGGAACCAAATGTTTACACTTTGTATACATTCTTTTGCTTCTCTTAAATGTTCCCTCTAAACTATTGCTTTAGGACTCCTCCCTTTTTTGTGGGATGTATATTTTCATTCACATTTTTCCTGTATTACTTATATTATTCATTTTAAACATATTTCCTATATGCCATTTCCTGGTCCAAGCCCTTATATAAACATTCAGTCTCCCATCTCTAATCTATACATTTTCTAGTGAACTTTATTTCTTACCTGTTCTGGTCTTTTGTTTTTTTTTTTTTGGTAAATTGTATATTCAAGTAATTTTTTTATTCTTAAATACCTTTATAATAATCCTGTCAAAGTCATGAGAATCTTCCTCAAATCTTCAGATACAACACATAATACTTACCTGTCCAGATAATTTGCATGGCTAAACCCTCTAGTTTCAGTTCACCTTTGTTCCTAGTGTTCCGGTCTACACATGCAGTCCTTATACCATTTCTTTTTCATGACGTCTTGTGTTACATAAACATTGTAGGAATGTTTTGGAACTGTCTTACTTTTTTCCAGCTCAGGCTGACCTGGAATTCACTCTGTAGTTTCAGGGTGGCCTTAAACTCACAGCAATCCTCCTATCTCTGCATCCTGAGCACTGGGATTAAAGACATGTGCCGCCACGTCCAGCTCAAGAACTGTCTTACTTTTATGTTTCACATTCCCCCCCCCCCCAGCTTAAACCTACTTAGATACCGTTTCCCTGATTCCTTCCTAAATTTAGTTATTCTCTTCTATACTCTGCATTCCATCTCTTCTCAGGAGAACTCTTCTAAGAATTTGTACAAACCATGCTACAATTTACGTTTTATTTTTCCAGTAGAAGACACCTTGTTTTCTTTCCTTATCCAAGGGTTTTGTTTCTAAATTAGCTATCATATCTTAAAATACCTAATTGCTTATTTTTGAACAGTTTAGAATAAGTAAATGGTCTAGTACTTCCATACTTAAGATCAAGCACAAATTTTAAATGAGGGCTATATTTGCATATAATAATAGTAATTTACAAATAAAAATTAGTTTGGGATGCATTACATAAATACTATATACGTTAAGAGGAAAATACCCAGAATTCTAAATGTGTCTCATGATTTAAATGTCAATTAAAAAAAAACCTCAAATACCTACATGTCTGGATGATCCCAAGTACACATTAATATTTAGTAAAATCAAATCCTAACTTTAACCTATTTTTAAAAGTGTTTCCTAAGGAAATACTAGGACATATTTTCTAACTGATTATAATGTAATGTGCCATTTGTGTCATTATTTGTATAGCAAAGGCATTGAGTTATTATCCAAGTGAATAAATTTCATATTATATAGTGAGTAGCTTAATAAATTTTTATATTCTTAACATAAGAGGACCATAATTAACTAAATAGTTACTTTTAGTATCTATTTGTTTTTGAAATGTTTCATACTTGAATGATCTTGTTCAGGTTTATTTAATGTTAAACTGGTGATTGTCAACTTCAGTTGTCAATAGAAATTTAGTGCATATAAAATAATTCAAATGACTAAATACACAAATAATCTTCTTTGATAAAATGTTCCATAGAGTACAAATATGTTCACAATATACGTTAAATCAAAATGGTATGTGGATCTGTGGTGTTTTTAAGACCAATGGAGCCTCCCTCAGCTCTTGCTTTGGCAGTAACTCAGGACTTAAGGTACTGGAAGCTCATGGCCACACCATATATCCACTGAGTAGCCAGTTGGTTTTTATTTTATGAATTTCATGAATAACATTCATAGACAATAGCTGGTTAAGTTCAGAAAAATTTTATTATAGAGTTAATAGAAATAGCACTTATACAGCTTAAGATAAGGGAAAACAGAGCATCTACCCAAGAGGTTTTTCTCAAAATTGGGAAAGCCTAAACAGAGACCCAGGTGGGAGTCTTTTATTAGAATTTACGTGAAGACTCTGTTGGTCAGTCCCGGCCCTGTCTATTTTGTGCAGGTGACACCATGTTTCCAGGAAAAGGAGTGATCTCATCTTTGCTTCTCTAGGAAAAGAAGAGTCAAATAAAAAGCAGATTCTTCTGTTACATTCCTGGGGAGGCTGCACTCACTACTTTAGGGAGAAGGAGAAATGGAAGAACCAGGTTCTCTCACCACAGGCTCCAGGAGATTGCTTGTTTTTACTTTCATGGGCCCTATTACACTCAGTATATTTAAGTGGCTTAGGGTATACACAAAAGAATCACTGGTATATGAAGATAGACATGACTCCTTGTTTTGAAAAGGTAAAATTTCCTTTACAGTGTGCTTCTTCTACTGCTTTCTCATGCTTACACATGTATTATTTTCCCAATCTTTTGTGTATAGAATAATGAAGATGTGCTCAACTTCACCACAACTGTCCTTTACCCACTTAGATTTCTGGCCTCATTGTGGAGAGTGAACATTTTGAGGCTTGTGTTGACTAGAACTTTCCAAGGTGACATGTACCTGAGAATATCTCAAGACAAGATTCAACACAGCTTGCCTATTTTTTCCTGAAAATGAAAAAGCAATTCACCATGCAGTCTGCACTTTGGACACTGTCAATACAATTCATAAAGGTGCAGTAATTATAAATACTGTTGGCTAGCTAATTTTCTTCAAGAACAAAATAGATCTAAATATAATTCTATGTTTATATTTTATACCTCATAAAATTAACCTTTAATCATTCATTGTAAATTCATATAAAATAATACAGGATAATCCACATATTTCTACAGGAATGAAGTATAAATATGCCTGATAGACATTATTCCTCCAGTGGGTGAGGGTGCTGAGTTGATCTACTGCAGTTACTTTAATTTTGACTGTTCTTTGGCAAATAAACAAAACCTAAATGTATACAGATATCTCTCTTTGCTGAGCAATTTCACTGTAGCCTATAATTGCATTGCTATTAGTGATAAATTCTGATTTACAGCTTAATTGGCCAGAAGTGAATACAGCCTCAAGGTCATTGCAATAAAGATAGCAGGAACTTTAGGGAGGTACATAAGTTAAGCCAGAAATTGTCTGGTGCACTGAATGGAGAAGTTGTGTTTAAAATATTGGGATACAACATGGGCCCATATTGTGCAGTGCTGACTCCATACATATAACACAAAAGGTCAATTTGAAGTGCTCACAGAGGTCCTGCAATAAAATATTTTATATTTAACAACATGACTCTGCTGCTTTTTCCCTACAAGGGAAGCCAATAATTACATGATGCCAAAAGGGATTAAAAATGGGCCAATTAAAGCCTCTAGGAAAGTTAAGCTTTAAAAGAAATGCAGCAGAAAATTGGAGAAAATAGGAGCAAGAGTGTCAGGAACCAGGAATTGCATATGGAACCAATGCATTAGGGATGACCAGTTTTTTCTCCATACAATACATGAGAAAGCTCAGGTGGGGGGTAGTTCTGAGTCAGCTAGGAGAAATACTAGCAACGATATTTACAGAGAACTATGAAGTTCTGTATACTCAAATGTAGATTGAAATACATAAAAGACATCTTTACATTTGCTTCAAAGCATAAAGGGAGGGGTAATTCTTGATCCATGGACAATCGTTTTCTGAGGAATACCCAACACAAGTGAATTGGAGGCATGACTTTTAAAGGAAAAAGTTATGTTAGAATAAAAGACTCAAATGAGCCTGGTCCCTGGAGACATGAACACAGTGAGACCATATAAGCATTTTCAACTGCCTACACTTGAAGAAACACGGGAAAGCTAACAAAACTTCTCCTATTAATAACCATGTTGTTACCAGGGATTCTAACATATTTGCCTTGTTAAAGAGGTCTTTAAAACTTCTTGAATAATATTTAAATCTGATTACGATTATTAAATTACAAATACATTATATACTAACAAAGCAATCAACATTTAATAAAGCACAGGCTCAGATATAGTCCCTTTTTGTTAGCTTCATATATTTGAATTCCTATCAGCAGTTACATGAAATGGAAGGAAATGTCCTAAGGAAGGGAAATTTGTTGGCACTGGGTGAAGGTTAAGACCACATGTAAGTGCCAATGCTCTTTTCTTTAGGCATTGACATGTAGCCCTGGTCAGAAGTCTCCAGAGAATAACACTGTCATGGGGGAGAAAAAGCAACAATATCTCACATAAAGTATCCCTTACAGGCTTTCATAACATGAATTGGTTTGCTTTCATGTATAGACTTTTTCATCCCTTGAGATGAACTACAGCCAACAAGGTTCCAATAAGTCTGTGAAATTAGGAATTTTTAAGAAATTATTCTTAGATTTGTGTTTTCTCCTTCTGGTGTTCTTTGTCACCATAAGCACTAGCTGTTAGAGGCTCAAGAGAGCCACAAAATCTCATTGTAAGTAAATTTATAGGCAGGCAAGGGCTTGTTGTAGACCAATACATTTAAGAAACATAGGCAACTAAGGGCAGTTACCTCTGCTTAGAGATTGCTAGGATCTGAAGCCTAGCCACTGGTATATTTTGGGTAGCCCAGGGATACTCTGTAAGTAATTACTACTACCTAACATCAGAATTGTAGGAAGAATACAACCTTCAAAGACAAGTATTAAGAAATAATGGTCAAGTATACCAAGTGAAAGGAGAAAGGTTAACAGAAAGATCAGTCTAACAGGAAGTAAGTCAGAAAAACAATGATGACAATAGAGATACAATTGATCATGCATAAGTAATTAGATGAAAGTATTTGAAGATAAAACTTGACCTTAAGTAATAAGCCTATTTATTACATGCATACTGAGGTCTTGTAATGCCAGCTTGACTCAACAGAAGGGACATGGGTGATGATCAAGGCATAGTTTCAAAGTGTATCATGTTTTCTGAAACCCCTGTCTATTTCTATACAATTTTCCCTTCCCAGAAATTGAATAGAGGTGGGTATGGTGAGAGAAAGCCTAGTGGTATGAATTTGAGTAGTCTCTATAATGCACAAGCTATGTGGCATTGAAGCCGGCTTTCAATCTCTTTGATATTAAATTTCCTCCCCTGTTCTATGACGTTCATATTACCTGTGCAGTTAGAGTATTTCAAGGTCTCTTATTATGTAAGCACATTATAGTTTTATACATTTTCCCTCTCATGTGATTATTTTATATTTAATGTGCATATCTGGCTTCTTTGCCTTTCTCTTCAAAGTCATCCAATTTGAAGCAGTTTGTAGTTATGGTGGCAACAACAGTGCTGCTGTGCCTTGGGTATAGTTTGAGTAAGCATGGGTCCGTGCATGGGAAACTTGGTCCTCATGGTGGTAGAATTGGGGGTTAGTGGACCCTTTTAGGGATGGAGCTTCTTGAGTCATTGAAGGTGTTTTCTATGAAGGGTCTAAGGTACTTGTTATGGTTAATATTTATTGTCAACTTGACGAGATCCAGAATCACCTAGGATATAAAACTCTGGTGATGTTTATAGGAAAGTTTATTGATTGGTTTACTTGAGGTGGGAAAATTCATCTTAATTCTGGGCTGCACCATTTCATGGGCTGGAATTCTGGAGTGAATGAAGAAGAGAAAGCAAGCTGAACACCAGCATCCATCTTTCTCTGCTTCCTAACTGTGCAGGCAATGTGGTCAGACACCTCAAGGTTGTGCACCCATGATGTGCTCATCATGACAACCTATACTCTCAGGTAGTTTGTCAAAATAACCTTTCCTTCCTTTTGTTGCTTGTACAGTTACTTTGCCACAACTAAGAGAAAAGTAATACAGTAGCTTCCTCAGAAGTGTTATTTTAGAAGGTACAAGTCTAGTCTCTCTTTCTGTTGTATGTGTATTGAAATGTGATTACTTTCTATGGAAGGGGCCCATGAACCAACCCTCAGGTGAGTTCACACTGCATATTGAATGTTTGTGAGTTAAGCTGACTGGGTTATTATGTAGACAGACCAAGATAGGACTTTTAGAAAAGGAATATAGGATTTACATTTACATTGTAGATTGAGGGTTAAGGTATAATTCAAAAAGTGATAGCAAAATGCCAACAAAGGGGATTTGCATAAGGTTTCTTTTACAGGTTATAATGATTTTATGAAAACTCTCTGAAACACAGGAGTTCAACCAATTCTTATTAGTCTTCAAGTTCCATTAAGTTGAGGATTCTAATTCACTTGCTGTCACATAACTCTTACAAACCACAGAGTCTGGCACATGGCAGTCACTGATCAGCTGGCTGTTAGAAAATATATTTAATATCTGCAGCATAATTAACATGAATCAAGAAAAGAGGCAAGAAAAAAAAAGACAAGACAAGAAAAAAGGCAGAAAAAGCAATACAGAGAGTACATTGTGGATTTAATTCCAGAGTGTGGGGCTGTTAATTCACAGAAATGGGAAACAGGGCTCTGGTGAGCTTACCTTTCATTGTTATATTCTGTTGACAATGGACCATCCATGGTAGTGGATCAAGAAAGAGAGAGGCAACCCCATTTCTGCTTCTGTTTCAGCACTTGCAACACTGCTAACACTGAGGAGCTCATGTGTTTCAGTGAGAGGGAGAGGGAGAGGGAGAGGCAGAGGAGAGAGGGGGAAGGAAGGGGAGAGTGCTAGATGTGACAGAATGTACCAGGGTAGGGATTCAGAGGATACCTAGTTACAAGGTAAGCAATATATTTAAGGTTCTTAAACTATGACTAAACTTGCAAAGGAAAGGGAGTTACTAATTGTCTTGCAAAGTTAATTCTTATTGTGTACCTAGGTCAATCTCAGGCATTTTAATGAGCTATAAGGGAATTACCATGATCTTTTCACATACTGACTAATTCTTGAGAAGTGTATTTAAAGTATTATAAGCAATTATTTTAACATATTAGAAATTAGTCTTATAAAAATGGTTTTAACTTATCAAGGGAGTTTTTTAGTTTTTCATGGGAATTTCACTGGATTTAGAGGCTGGACATCTGATTTGAAAGTCAGACTTACAAATTCTTTATTCCTATCCCAGGAAATGTCTATGCTATAAAGCTCAATGATGCTCATTTCCCTTCTTTGTTCTTTAAAAGAACAGGGCGGTCTCATCACACAAGGCATCAAAGTTGTCTTAGGAATTAGCACTTTCTGTGAGGGTTTTTTGTTCTAAAAATTGTATCCATTTTTTGATGACGAATTTAATTAAAGGTTGATAAAGGATATAAAGCTAATGCTAGAAAGCATCTTAAGTGCAATATAATAAGACCAACAAATGGCATCTAATGATGGTTAATATTTATAAAGGAGTCCTTACTTCATTTGACATTAAGTGGCATAGTTATTTAGTCACTGTAATCCACACAATGGGAAATTTAGTTTCTTTTTGTTTTATTAGGTATATTATTTGTACAAAATAATGTATTTTAATATGGCATTTTCATACATGTTCATAAGTTGATAAATACTTTCCTTGCTTTTAACTATGTAATCAGAACATTATGCGAATATTTGCTAAATAAATCAACTTCCTTTTTTTGGCTCAACAAGTTCAGCTAAAGCTGTTTACATGGAGCAGTTGTGAGGGTTGTTTACAGGATCATGAGCAACTTACCAAGGGCTGGAGCACTGAAGAAAATGTCTTTCCCCCATTCCATGAGGGAACAGTGACAGGCCTAATCTAGTATAAATCCTTTGTACATAACCACCAATGTTAAGAATATGATGACAAGCCGGGCCTGGTGGCACATGTCTTTAATCCCAGCACTAGGGAGATAGAGGTAGGATGATTGCCATGAATTTGAGGCCACCTTGAGATTACATAGTGAAATACAGGTCAGCCTGAGCTAGAGTGAGACCTTGCCTCAAAAAAAGAAAAAAAAAAAAAAAAAAAAAAAGATAAGAATACGAAGACAGCAGCCATGTCATGTCAGGACTCCATCCTTTCCTTCATCTTTTAAATTATTTCTGCCCCTTCTTCCCAGTGTTCCCTGAGCCATGCTGGAAGTGATAGAGCTCTCCTATGCAGTGCCTAGCACTCAACAGTCACTTATTCTCTGTATGTTGATAAGCTTTGAGTCTCTCTCGTTCTCTCTCATAACTGATGCCCATTGCAAACAGAAGCTTCTCTGGGCAAAGCTGAGAGTTGCACGAATCTTTTTTATTTTTATTTTTATTTTTATTTTATTTTATTTTATTTTATTTTTATTAGTCAGTTCTGTATTCAGCAAATACAGTCAGTTTGGTACCATTATTAGGCTCATCCGTGACCTACCCCCTCCCCTTGGCCCCTCCTTGTTGAGGTATGCGGGTCATGCATTGTGGAGTTAGCCCACAGTTATGGGTAAGCTAAATGTCTCTGCATATCATGACCCAACATGTGACTCTGACATTCTTTCCGCCCCCTCTTCCGCAAAATTTCCCTGAGCCATGTTGGGTTCATTTTTGGTCTGCTTCAGTGATGAGGTGTTGAGGGCCTCTGAGGCTCTGGCTCTCTGATTTGGTAGGAGTTGATTTTTCTCTATGCTGATCTCCTTCCCCCTTGTGCTGGTGTCCGGTTCATCAGGAAAAACAGCCCCCTTGCTTGTTTCTCGAAGTTTTCTTAGTTTCAGCCGGAGCCCTTTTGAGGTATGATGGGGTGGCTCTCTCCTTAGGGTCTACATCTATCTGAAAAAGAGAAGCAGATTCTCCAACGGAGAGTAAGTTAGCACCAGGACAAATGAGATAACCCTTACTTTTTTTTTTTATAGAGAATTTAATATGTGTAGGCCCTCTTGTAGCCCACAATTGATAGTAGGTTGATACTGGAGAGTGGGCTTATGTTTGGATATGGTTCTGACTTGTTTCCCAGCTCCAGCTATGGGTCCCATACCAGTGAGGGGATCAGTTAGCCAAATTGAGAGCAGTTGGTTCCCCACCATGGCTGTGTGCCACCACTGCACTTGTGTGGGCATCACAATAAGTTATTTGCTGCTAAGTAGGTTAGACCATGCGTTGCTTCGATAGATATTGGTCAATTTCCCCCAGTCGCCCATGTAGCACCTTCTGGCACTAGATGCGCTGACTATCTGGGGACTGACTCTCATCCAACTTCCAGCCATGCCATTCTAATTTGCATGTCAATCACATAAGGTATCTTCAGCAGTAGGGTCTTACCACTAACCTTTGGTGGGTCAGAAAAAAAATCGCCACATAGTCTCACTCATCTACAGCATCTAACCTGAATCTACCGAAGATACCTTACATACCCAGCAAGCATCTCCTAGATTAGACACTAGGATGGAAGGGGAGGGAGGGGAGGGCATCAAAGGGGTGGGAAACACAAATCTAGACCTAAACGGCAATGGTACCATAATCTTCTACTTACTAAAAGATAGACCAAATGGCTGATCCTTCACCAGGCCCTTACAGGGAACACCTGAACCACAGGACACTGGAGAGGGTAAGATTAAGACTAACCTTAGTCTCCTACATTTTCCCTCCCTCACTTCCCCTCTCCCTGTCTCTCTCTCTCTTATCTCTAACTCTTGTATATTAGTTATCTTTTTCCTCATTTTCTTAGTGGGCACTGACCTGTAACTCCCAGAACCAGCATGGGGCTATCATCCACAATGAGCTTTTGATCAGAGAGACCTACAAGGTTTCCTGAAAGACAGACAGATTTCTGTCAGAGTACTTGATGACCCACCAAAGGTTAGTGGTAAGAGTTGCACGAATCTATGGGCATAAACACAACTATTTAGAAGGCAATTTGGTACATATATTATGTTCATTTAGGAAAATAACAGAGGTAGTTTCCCTGCCTATGACTTCACCAGCCTTGGATTTTTGACCAACTTTATAGTGCCAGGCATGAATTCTCTCCTATGGAACAGCTGTCAATTCCAACCAAAAAGCAGTTGGTTACCCATATAATAGTCATGCCACTATTATTGCATCTGTGGCACATCTTGCCAGCTCCATAGTGGTGTACACAGGATCCTAGGCTGGGTAAGACTATTGATAGCATTTCTCCACACACAGTCTGCATAACACCTTCTCCCACTATATGGTTCATTTGCCTTCTTGTTGGAAGGACAAAATACCTGACAAAAATCAGGGAGGGGATGTTTATTTTCTTTTGCTTAACAATGCCAGGTTACTGTCCATCATGGAGGGGAAAGCAAAGCAGCAGAAGCTTGAGGCAGCAGGTCACATTCAGCCCCACAACCCATCTTTAAGATGGGTCTTCCCATGAAAATAGCCCCTCACAGGCATGCCCAGAAGCTGCCCACCTAATCCCTCAAAGGTGATTCAAGGTCCTGTCACATTGACAATTAGTATATTCCATCACACTGTGAAAGCCAGCCAACAGAGGGGACACTTTCCACTCAGTTCCAACTTGACGTGTGCATGTTCTCCAACCAAAGCATGTGGTATCTTAAGCAGATATGCTTTTGCTTATCCACAGAGTTTCTGCTCTTGTTATTCTCCTCTTTGTTTCGTGATGTTTTCTGCTTTTTGGATACTCTATATGTAACCCAGACTGACCTAAACTTGCTACGTAGTTCAGAATAGCCTTATAATTATCCTGCTTTTCCTTGCAAGGGCTGCCTCTTAGAGACATCACCAACCCATTGCCACTAGGTGCTATTTCCTGAATTTCAGTCATTCATATGACTCAAATCAAAACATACAGCCACAAATCATCTATAATTATTTGAATGGCATTTTCTTCTATATTGATTCAGCCTTTTAAAAACTTGTCGCGTCTAGTGCCAGAAGGTGCTACATGGGCGACTGGGGGAAATTGACCAATATCTGTCGAAGCAACGCATGGTCTAACCTACTTAGCAGCAAATAACGTGTTATGATGCCCACACAAGTGCAGTGGTGGCACACAGCCATGGTGGGGAACCAACTGCTCTCAATTTGGCTAACTGATCCCCTCACTGGTATGGGACCCATAGCTGGAGCTGGGAAACAAGTCAGAACCAGATCCAAACGTAAACCCACTCTCCAATATCAAGCTACCATCAATTGTGTGCTGCAAGAGGGCTTACACATATTAAATTCTCTATTAAAAAAAAAAAGTAAGGGTTATCTCATTTGTTCTGGTGCTAACTTACTCTCTGTTGGAGAATTTGCTTCTCTTTTTCAGATAGATGTAGATCCTAAGGAGAGAGCCACCCCATCATACCTCAAAAGGGCCCCGGCTGAAACTAAGAAAAATTGGAGAAACAAGCAAGGGGGCTGTTTTCCTGATGAACCGGATACCAGCACAACGGGGAAGGAGATCAGCACAGAGAAAAATCAACTCCTACCAAATCAGAGAGCCAGAGCCTCAGAGGCCCTTAACACCTCATCACTGAAGCAGACCAAAAATGAACCCAACATGGCTCAGGGAAATTTTGTGGAAGAGGGGGCGGAAAGAATGTCAGAGTCACATGTTGGGTCATGATATGCAGAGACATTTAGCTTACCCATAACTGTGGGCTAACTCCACAATGCATGACCCGTATACCTCAACAAGGAGGGACCAAGGGGAGGGGGTAGGTCACGGATGAGCTTAATAATGGTACCAAACTGACTGTATTTGCTGAATACAGAACTGACTAATAAAGAAAAAAGAAAAATAAAACTTGTCATTGACATAAACCAATTGTTAGCAAGGTTAGTGGTAAGACCCTACTGCTGAAGACACTTTATGCGGTTGACACATAAAATGGAATGGCATGGCTGGAAGCTGGAAGAGAGTCAGTCCCCAGAATGACCAATATCTGTCCAAGCAACTCATGGTCTCACCATACTTAGCAGCAAATAACCTGCAGTGATGCTCACACAAAGGCAATAGTGGTGCACAGCCATGGTGGGAAACCAAGTGCTCTTGATTTGGCTAACTGATCCCCTCAGTGGTATGGGACCCATAGATGGAGCTGGGAAACAAGTCATAACCATATCCAAACATAAGCCCACTCTCCATTATCAAGCTACCACCAATTGTGGGTTACAAAGGGCCTGCCCCTATTAAATTCTCTATAAAAAAGTAAGGGTTATCTCATTTGTCTGGTGCTAACTTACTCTCCATTGGAGAATCTGCTTCTCTTTTTCAGATAGATGTAGATCCTAAGGAGAGAGCCACCCCATCATACCTCAAAAGGGCCCCAGCTGAAACTAAGAACAATTGGCAAAACTAGCAAGGGTGCTGTTTTCTTGGTGAGCCAGGTACCAGCACAAGGGTGAAGGAGATCAACACAGAAAAAAAAATCAACACCTACCAAATCAGAGATTCAGAGACCCAGAGGCCCCCGACACCTCATCACTGAAGCAGACCAAAAATGAACCCAACATGGTTCAGGGAAATTTTGTGGAAGAAGGGCAGAAAGAATGTCAGAGCCACATGTTGTGTCATGATATGCAGACATTTATTCTACCCATAACTGTGGGCTAACTCCAGAATGCATGACCCATATACCTCAACAAGGAGGGGTCAAGGGGAGGGGGTAGGTAATGGATGAGCCTAATAATGGTACCAAATTGACTGTATTCACTGAGTACAAAACTAATTAATAATAATAAAAAAGAAATTGATGTGTTAATTACCATAATTTTAACAGGCATTAAAGTAACTAAATAGAAATTCTTAAATAAAATTAAAAGTAAATTTCAAGGATTAAGTTACAATTAAATACATTTCAATATTTCCTACAATATTATCCCACATCACCAGCGCAAACATCCACAATTTGCGAAACATTGTGTATTTTCCCTTCCATCACGGGGATATAAGTTTGACCCGTGGGTCAGAGTACATGGAGGAGGCCTAAATTCTTGTAGCAGGTTCCATAGGAAATTCAATCCTAAAGACTACTGAAAATTCTCCTCTGAAATGTTGAAAGTACTAGGGATTTGTGTATGCTTCTGCATTTCTAGCATTTTAATTTTTTTGTGTTTTACAATGAATATATTACACAGAGTTTTCTATAATTTGTAAATATAAAATGGTATGGGGCATAATAAACTTTACTAATGGAATGGAAAATGTTAGAAAATCTTCCTTACAATACAAGTTGCTTCTGTTTTTCTTCCTCCACTCTGTGTCTGGCTATGTGGCTTTAGGTTCAATCATGAGAATCTGGTTTAATGTTTATAGTCATTGTCCTATGTCTCTTGGTCTTTAAAACAATCTTACAGTTTTGGAGCTCAGATATATTCAATAAAAATGTATTAACATATGCATACCAAAACAGTAGTTTATTCAAAATTATATTGAATAATTAGGTAATGGAATTCAAAGGGAGAAACAAAAATAATGGTATAGAATTTGATTTTAATTTTGAAATTTTTTCATTTAAGAAAACATTAACTTTCCATAAATCATTGCATCATCACACCTGGCCAGACCTGCAGTTGTTAGTGAAGCTGATTTGAACTGACATGAGAGTATTTGTCCTCATTATGCTAGTGAGCATGAACATATCCATGTGATACATCATTACATGCTCTCATATACTGCCCCACATAGGTTACATATTTCCTTTGTGCAATCCTAGTAGATCTTTTTCTGATACTGATAAAGCTTCAAAAACCTGAGTGTGGAAAGGGGAGGTGGACGTGTAGGCCGCTCCCTATACAGTGTAAGAGTGTATCTGATGATTGCTATGAAGCAGCTGTATTTAACGAAAATTCATAAGACTAAAATCCAATATAGGTTTGTCTACTATTTACTAAGATTATAGAAATGCAAAAACAGATGGTTTGATAATCTTATATATTGGTTCTCTAAATGTTAACAAAAATATACATCACATACCATGATATATTCAAATATAAATTATATTTTGATACCTTCCACCTCAAGTAATATTTAAACTGTTCTTTTCTACATGTGGCTATGTATAAGACAATTAATGATTCCTAAGGATTATGTGACTATATTTGAAATTTATCTTTTTTGAAGAAAAGCTGCTAAGCAAATCAGGATTTAGAACTGACTAATGCATAGCTGTCACTCAGGAGTTTTGACAAATGGGAGCTCCATTTATTCACAAAGGTTATACTATGAGACTGGCACATTTTGCTGAGATCAGGGACCTGAGATAACAAGTTCATAGTCTTGCCTCATAAGACAGAGATAGACCATCAGTGAAGCCTGTGCCTTAAGTTACCATTGAGGGAAAACTTTAAAAGAGATAACATGACATAGAGCAGGTGTTAACACTAAAATGGAAAAATCTGGGGAACCACAAAGATTTTGTGCTAAGAATGGTAACAGAATTAGAGGAAAAATGAAGGCAGTTCTTTATGTACTCTGTGATGTCACCCTCGAAATTGCTATTAAGAAGAGAAGTAAAGTTCAAGTGGATGTTAATGTATAGGATGTCATAAACAAGAATTATTAACTGACCACCATTCTTATATGTTTTAATATGAATAAGAACTTTAACAGTAACAAGATGAAAATTCTTTGGGATTTGGGATTTTGCAGCTTCTAACACTATAGGGATGCATATGCATAGTCTGTGCCAACATGATCCAGCCCTCCACATGCACCAGAAAAGCCATTCTCAAATGTAAAGTATTTATGTTTCAGAGCTGACTAGAGGCATGCAGACCAGTGTACCTTAGCACACTTAGAAAATCATGACCAATAAAGTGTTCCTAGCTTGAGGCTGGGTTTGGACATTTCTGTAAGTCAGATGAGGGGAGTTGATATATTTTTAGAATAGAAGTGTCAATAAGGTCATTTTGAAGACATTAGTCTGACTTCCTATAATTTATTTATAAATTCACAATGTGGTTATTTACATACATATTCATATATTTCACTTTCTCACTGGAGTCTGCATGTGACCCACACAAAGTCCTTGGTTCACTGTCTTAGGTAGGGAAATAACCTTAATATCTTACCCACAATGTGACTTTCCCGAGGACTGGATGTTTCTACATTCACAATGAAGCAGCTTAAATAGAGGAAAAAATTTCTTTTTAGCTTGTGTGTGTAGGTGTCCACGTGTGTAAGTGTGGATACGTACATACCATAGTGTGTGTGGAGGTCAGAGGACAGACAACCTTGTGTGTTGATCCTCAACTCCTCATGCTCTAACCTTCTTTGAGGCAGGGCTTTTCTTTTCCTTTCTTTTTTTTTCTTTTCTCTTTCTTTTCTTTTTAAATGCTATATAAACCAGGCTATGTGGACCAAGGCTTCCAGGGTTCACCTATCTTTTGCCTTCAGTCTCACAGAAGTAGGCCTGGGATGACAGGTGCTTACTACTGCATCTGGCTTTACATGAACCCTGGGGATATGAATTCGGGTCATCACCCTAGTACAGCAAGTGATTTATCTTACTGAGTCATGTCCACAGACCAATACTATTTTTTTTGTTTGTTTGTTTTAGATGTGTCTGTATTCTGTACTTAAGAACACATACCTGTGTTACATTATGGAAGCTAAGGAATGAGTGCCTGTAGCGGTTTGGTTCTGAATGCTAGGTTCCCAGCTGATGGAGATTTGGGAATTAACACCTCCAGGAGGCAGTGTATTGTTGGGAGTGGGCTTATGGGCGTTATAGCCAGTTTCCCCATGCCAGTATTTACCACACCTCCTGTTCCTGTTGTCCACCTTATGTTGGCCCGGGGGTGATGTCCACCCTCTGCTCATGCCATCGTTTTCCCTGCTCTCGTGGAGATTCCCCTCAAGCCCGTAAGCCAAAATCAACCTGTTTTTTTCTCCACAACCTGCTCCTGCTCAGACGATTTCTGCCAGCAATGCGAACCTGAGTGCAACAGTGCCAAAAGGCAGAAAGGAGCAGTAGAAACTCAGAAGTCAGGGGGAAAAAAAAAAGGCAGGAGACTTGGACGTTATAAAGGCAGATTTTCTTAGCCATTCTGTTACTGGTGCTTATTGCTTGTGGACATGTGGCTCCATTGGTATTCACCACCATGCCACATTTGAGCATCTATGGTCCTTAATTGCTTTGCAGTTTGCCACAAGCACTGCAGACTTTTAGTAAACAAGGCACTGGGAAATTTGCTGTGGTAGGGCTTGCATTTTTATTGCAGTTTCTTTTTGGTTAGTTAAATCCATTTTATCATTGATACAGTTAATGGGACTTATTTATTTGATAATTAGTATAAATTGCTCACTTTTAGAGTTACATGTCTTTAAAAATTATAATGGATCAAGGAATTGTTGTGAGTAGGCACCTTCAATTTAGTAAATTATACCTTAAAGCACTCTAAATCATTTTTTACTCTATGATCTCTTGTTAAGAAAGTTATTTTCTTAATTTCTCCTTGTAAAAATACATAAATATCAGCACTTATGTACTTAATAAGGCTATAGAAATAAGGATTATTGTAGTCCATGAGCAAAAATCTCACCTAAATTCCATGTGCCAATGTTCATATTTAAGTAATATTGACGAGAGATTATTAAACAGAAGGTTTTAATTATCTACTGCATGGCTAAGACAAACAAAGAGGTGAGGAAGAATGAAATGAAGTTTCCCCATATTTATATTTTAAAATGAAATGCTAATTCTAGATTAGTTTCAGATACATAGAAAATTGCCAGTATAATAAAGTTTCCTTATAGTGAAACCTCATTTCCACAATCATTATTTTATATTAGTGTATTTATCATAATGCATGAAATAGAATCAATACATCATTAACTAAAGTCCAAATATTTTTCATGTTTTCTTAGTGTTTACCCAATGTTAGTATTGAATCATAATTCCATCCAGGGTAGCACACCAAGTTTAATCATCATGGAGCTTAGATTGTTCTTAGCTATGCCGGTTCACAAGTTCAGTGTGGATATTAACAAAAACATTTGTGTGGTTTGGAGAGATGGCTCAGTGAATGAAGCCTATGTCCTTGTCACTCAAGTATGAGCACCTGAGTTCATATCAAGAATCTACATGAAGTGGCTAATATCTATAACCCTTAAGGCAAGAATAGAGTTGGAAATAGAAAAACCCATTGCTCAGGCACAGTTCAGCTACCTTGATCAACACATCGGTATACTATGAGAGACAGTGCCCCATCAAGGTAGGTGGCTAGATGGTAGAAGGGCTCATATCCCAGCTCGTTCTCTGACCTCTACATATGTGCTAAGGCATAAGATCATGCACATGTGCACACATACACATACACTATGGTGGTTTAACTTGTGTCCTCCATAGCCTGATGTGTCTGTGATGAAGCCTCAACATTTATTCCCAGCTGGTATAATCTTTGGGAAATGGAGCTTTGTAGGAGGACTGTGGAGGTAGACCTTGAGGCTTTTAGTCAGAGCTTGCTCAATCTTGCTGCTACTTCCCACCTGATGTGATGAGATGTGATGACCAGCCTTTTCTCCACCATGATCCAACTTCCGCTCATAACTGTAAACTAACATAAACCCTTTCTTCCCATCAGTTGGTTTTGGGTGGGTGTTTCTTATCCAGGAATGAGAAAGTAAGTGCTATACACACATACACACACACACACAAACACACCATGCACCACTGAAAAAGTTATTTATTTTCACATTATTTGGTTGAAAATACAGCCACTTTCTTGTTTTCTAAATTGTAATCATGATATAAGAAAAATTTATAGAGAAAAGCACACATAAAAAACTTATATCAACACACACATTAATGTACATACATAAACACATATCCAGTTATGATTATCTTTTTAAATACCTCAAAGACCATGTATGTTAATAACTCACAGTCTCTTCAGGCACAGCTTTGTCATCTACAGCCTCTTCTATAGTACACTGGAAAAATGTATATGGGGATATCTTTTGGTAACTATTATAACACTATTACCATACATTACATTAATAAGCGTGTCTTCATGATAATTACCGAAAATTTCATAGGAAACTTCATTCTAAAAGTTGATACTTAATGCAAATAAAGGTGATTTTTTTTCCATCACTATCACCAGAAACATTGATACAGGGTCTTTCTTATACTTCACTGCTTGAAAGCTGGAGCCTAACTTAGCATTTTAATTGGGTAGTAGAGCATTTGTGACAAGGGCCTCGATAAACTATTCACTAAAACTATTAATAAGTTTGAATAACCATGGAAAACCCCCGAATGAAGATATCATAAATGGGTCAAAGGAAAGATAGAATAAAAAGCACATAATAATTGTATATGTGGCTAATGACTACCCTAATTAGCAACATATATAAATCACATCACATTATCATACATTTTGAAGCAAGTTGCTTCTGTTAAACTCATTTTTATGTGATCATTTTGATATTTAATACAGACGCTTGGTCAATTCAATGGAGAAAGAATGTTTGTAATTGATTCTTTGTTGATGCAGATTAATATGGTTGAAAACACATACTCTTGCATGATAGAAAGTCCTATGCAGGCTGCTGGGGGATAATAATCATCAACAGTTTTACCCAGCAGTGCACATGTAGAGCCACACACATCTGGCCAGCCAGGCAAAATGTGCCTGTGGGTGCAATAATGACATCATTCTTACGGGGGTAACTGTTATCTGATTGAATATGAGGCCCATTCAACACGCAGAAATCCATGCCAAGTACTGAAAATCTAGTCAAAAGCCGATGGCTGGGAAGGTCATAGACCCTACGGGGAAGTTAATGCTGTTGTTTTCCTAAGTGAGTATGTTATGCTCTTCACATTGTTCTCAAATTATTTTTTATTAGTTCTATACACATTGTATACAGTCTTGTTGGTACCATCGTTGGCCTCCTCCCTGTCCTCCCCCCTTTGCAGGGACCCTCCTCATTGGGAAATATAGGTCATGCACTGTGGGGTTAGCCATCAGTTATGGGTAAGAGGCAATGTCTCTGTGCATAATGACACAATGGTGGCTCTAACATTCTTTCCACCCCCTCTTCTGGAAACTTCCCAGAGCCATGTTGGGTTCATTTTAGGTCTGCTTTGGTGATGAGGTCTTGGGAACCTCTGTGTCTTTGGATATTTGGTGTGGCAGGAGTTGAGTGTTCTCTGTGTCTATCTCCTTTACCTTTGTGCTGTTACCATGTTCACCAAGTAAGCAGCACTCTTGCTCATTTCCCCAATTACTCTTAGTTACAGCTGGGGCTGTTTTGAGGTGTGGTGGGCTGGTTCTTCGGTTAGAATCTGCATCCATCTGAAAAACAGAAGCAAATTCTGCAACAGAGTGTGAAGTTAGAGCCAGAAAAAATGGTATATGTCCTTAGATTAGTTCTCTTATCACTTTTGTCAGAGAAGGTTCTTTTTTAGATGAGAGTGACTACTGGGGAGCTTCAAGAGTTATTGAACTGCTGAGAAGTGTGACAAGTACTTAGCACCAAATGAAGCATGTTTATCATGGGCCCCACCCAAGACTCAGAGAATATTGTGAAAGAGGTAGTAGAAAGCATGTAAAGGCCAGAGGAGTGGATGGAGGGCTTTGGGATTCTGACTTATAAAATAAACAAGTAAAAATATATCAAACTAGAAGGAGAACTAGCTGGAAAAGAAAAAAAAAGAGGTTACATGAAAAATGTATAAGGAAGTAGGGACAAAAGAAAGTAATAGGAAGAGATAGGCTCAAAATACATTATGTACATGTGTGAAAATTCTCAATAAACTGAAAATATATATACGATTCAGAGAAAACTCCGAAAATCCATCAGCCAAAACTAAACTTGAAAAACTGATAATTATTTCAATTTTTATTAAATTCCAGATCATAGTTTTGCAAGTAAGATCCAGAGGTATGAGATACAAGATATTAACTTTGTATATGACAGTAGGGAAGTAAAATGCTTAACAGGGCAAAAAAAAAAATAACATCAAAAGAAATTTAACTGGTAAAATAATCTTCATCAAAATCAAAACTTGCTTTTATAAATTAATTTACTTGACAGAAAGAGGGAGAGAGAGAATGGGCATGCCAGGGCTCCAGCCACTGCAACCGAACTCCAGGCACATGCATCCCCTTGTGCATCTGGCTTACATGGGTCGTGGGGAATTGAACCAAGGTCCTTTGGCTTTGCAGGCAAACGCTTTAACTGCTAAGCCATCCCTGCAACCAAAACTTGCTTTTTTTTTTTTTAATGAAAAGATTCCATTAAGAAAATACAAGGCAGAACATTGGAAATATTGTTTGCAGCAAATAACTCTTTTTATATTTTTATTTATTTAATTTAAAATAGAGTGTGTGTGTGTGTGTGTGTGTGTGTGTTTGTGGTGGGTGTGGGGCCCACTGCAAATGAAGTCCAGATGCTTGTGCCACCTTTTTCACCTTTTTCACTTTTTAAACAAGTACTGGGGAATTGAACCAAGGTTGGCATGCTTTCCAGGAAAGCTCTTTTAACCACTGAGACATCTCCCCAGTCTCCTGCAGAAAATATTTTTAAATCAAGGTACATATAGAACTAAAAAAAAAAATTAACAGTACTAAGAAATGAATGACAATTGATAAATTCTTGAACAAGTACTTTATATTGCTCCTAAACATTCAAGAAGTTTTCTGCATTATTCTTTTACATTTTCAAGTTAAAATGATGCAGATGAAAATCACTGTCTAGCTAAAAAAAATTAAATTCTGATAAAACCAAATGAGAATAACCATGTAAAGTAATGTAAATCGTGTACCTTACCAGTGGGGTTTGGAAGGTCAAAATCACTTTGACAACTGTTTCACAGCTCCTCATGAATTTAAGCTTATGTCAACCATTCTGAACAACAATTGTAGGAGAAATGAAAATATATGCCCACAACAATATGTATAAAAGAATGTCAAACAGGCTTTATGTTTTACTGCTCAAACTGAAAGCAATCTATATGACCAATAGTAGAAGAATGGATAATCAAATAATGATATATCAAAAATATGAGCATTATCTCATATACTCAGAGGGATTAACATCTTATTCCTCACAAATATTACTTTGCAATATTACTGAAACCTTCTCATTTGTGAGAACACTCTAAATCAGTCTGACTTGTGTTTGACTTCATGGTCCAAACAATATATGATATTTGTTCTTTTCAACACTATATTTATCTTTAATTCAGAGTGAACTAGTATGAATGTTGTTATGAAGAAAACCATTCCATTTTTTTTAAGTCTGGAGCTCCAAAATGTAGATCTAGGGTCATTATTTTCCTCTTATGAGACAGTGCTTCATGATAATTTATTCAATCTGACAACATTTGTGTAGTGTTTAATGCAAAATGTTAAAGGTGATAAAACCTTTTAATAGTATGTGTTCCTTAACCCTGTATTGTCTCTTTTAAACTTATCACTGTAAGTGATAGCTGGGTACTAGGTTGCTGTTTTAATCCTTGCCCTCAGCTAAGGACATATTAATACCTCTGGAGTGGTATACCTTAAAGACATCCCAACAACGCAGAATTGTATAAGCACTGCTGAAAATAAATATCCCTCAAAAATCTCTGCTGTGCTGCACACACAGGACACAGCCAAAAAATTTATAATGAAAAAATGCTGACATATCTAACCGGAGTTTCTGATACTGTGATTAAAAGTTAAATGTCTAACATAAAAGATAAAACCTCACTTTTATAAATTCCACAACACTGATTTCTTATCATGGAAAAGACATAATATGACTCTTGTTTTCTACTTGTTTAGCAATTTCTGTAGTTGCAGGATTTAATCTTGCATGAAAACTAACAGCATGGGAGGAAAACAGAGCTTTGGAAGAATTGATTATGATCATCAGAGGTATCACCAAAAGTGAAATGAAATAAGCTTTCCATCTCTGCATCTGTCAGTCATCTGTCTGAAAAGACAGTGTACCAGATTATATTTCTTGACTCTACATTAAAATTTTATGTAGCAGCAATACTGAAAAAAAATTACAGTGCATAGTAATATGATCTTTGCATGACAAAAACTAATTTCTTTCCAATGAAACAAACAAGTCAGAAACAAAGTCAACATACTGTTTTGTTTTTTGTTTTTCCTTTTGGATTTGGGGACCGTTCTCTTAACCACAAAGCATTATCATACAGCAGAGCATTTTGCCTTCTACTACATTCGCCAAATTAAGCTGAAGATGACACAGAAAGGGAGAAAATTTATAGCTTAAGGTTCCACTAAAATTATTCAGTACACCTATTGCATTAAAGTCACATGACAAATGGAAATATGTGCAGGAGCAATCACTGTGATATATGATAGGACTACAGACTTTTCTGGGTGTGTCTTAAGGCAATTGACTAGGTAGGTTGTACAATTTGCATATACTGCTATTTTACATTTTTATTTTAGTCAGCAATTTTATGTGTATGCTTATGTGTTTAAGCTCTATATTTCATTTTTGCTCATTAAAAAAACAGCAAATCTAGGCATGAAATCTGCATTCTTCTCATATAGACATAACTATGAAAGGTAGCACATTATGCAGTAGAAATGTAATTATCTCATTATGAATTTTGTTGGAAATTCAGAACAAACTTGTCTGTCTAGAATTGCTAAGTTCTAGAATATATGCCTTTCCCTCACTACTTACCTTTTCTCTCCCATAGCATTTATGTGGCCTTTCTCACAAATCACCACAGTCACACACTATAGATTGCCTTGTGTTATCTATTAGTCAAACGTGTGGGCTGTGTCTGGAAGGAAAAGAAAATTCCTTTCCTGAGTCCCTGCTGTGACTATCATGGAACTGGGCATATTCTCCATCCTCTGAGAAGACTTAACTGCTGATGGAATATTTTTTTGGAACATAATTAATTGTAAAAGGCTCAAAATTTTGAGCAGCTTGTAACATATCTTTAGTAAGTAATGTCATAGCCAATTCAAGTTGCCAATGCTAGAACAATGTTGTGGTGGTTTGATTCAGGTGGCCTCCATAAACTTAGCTGTTCTGAATGCTAGGTTCCCAGCTGATGGAGATTTGGGAATTAACCCCTCCTGGAGGGAGTGTGTTGTTGGGTGTGGGCTTATGGGCATTATAGCCAGTTTCCCTTTGACAGTGTTTGGCACACTTTCCTGTTGCTATTGTCCACCTTATGTTGGCCAGAGGGTGATGTCCACCTTCTGCTCATGCTGTTTCCCCCTGCCATCATGGAGCTTCCCCTTGAGCCTGTAAGCCAAAATAAACCTCTTTTTCCCACAGGCTTCTCTTGGTTGGGTGATTTCTGCCAGCAACGCAAACCTGACTGCAACAGTAAAGTGGTACCGAGCAGTGGGATTGCTGCTAGACATCTGACTGTGTGGCTTTGGCCTCTTTGGAGCTGATTTTCAAGAGGAATGTGAAAGGATTTGAAACCTTGACCTAAGAGATACCTTGCAGCGCTGTAAGTACAGCTTGATGGACTATTCTGGTCAAAGTTGCAAGACCTGAATGCAAGAAGAACTATGGACTGTTAGGTTTGGCTTATGAGGGTGAGAAAGAGCTTTGCTTGGACTGGGCTAGCAGTTTGTGTGAGGCTTACTATTATGGCATGTCCTCAGTAGTTGTGCAGGGTTGCATTGTGTAGGAATGCACTGGTGTGAGCAGAGGAATATGGCTCAGAAAAAATAAAATCTTTGGGTCTAAACTGCTGTGTGCTCACCTGCAAATTGTTTGAGCGATTAAAACCATTAAGATTGGTCCAGCTGACCTGCACTGGGGCAACAGGAAGAATGTAGACTCTTTTGAAGGGGTCTGAGTGCTCAAGGAGTGTCCTGTTCTTCAAAGTCTGCTTTATCTCCCCCCCCCTTCCTGATTAACAAATTGGCATCCTACTGGTAGTTTGGAGTATAAGAAATGCAGGAAAGAGAGGGTCATTGAGTTTGCAACATGGTCTTGTGTTTGGAAATGACCATGGGCAGTGTGAAGCAGGCTTGCTGGATGCCTGCATGGAGACCCCATGGGGCCATGAGGATGAACCAGGGCTTGCAGTGGAGACCCACTGGAGGTGCTGGGACTCTGAGATGGCTGCCAAGGACAACTGCTGGCCCTGGATGAAGTTTTCCAGGACTGTGAGTAGTCTAGCTGGAGGGGCGGAATTGGAATACCAGAGATTTGTTGCTGGTTAGAATAATCAAACTTGGAGATTTGTCACTGACTAGAATGTTGTTGGGCTTGAACCTACAGAATTTGATGTTTGCCCTGATTATTTTAATCTTGTATTGGCTAAATATTTCTTTGCTATGCCCAATGCCATCTTTTGCAATTTGAATGTTTATACCTTATGTTGGCCAGGAGGTGATGTCTACCCTCTGCTTATGCCATCATTTTCCCTGCCATCGAGGAGCTTCCCCTTGAGCCTATAAGCCAAAATATACTTCTTTTTCCCACAAGCTTCTCTTGGTTGGATGATTTCTACAAGCAATGTGAACCTGACTGCAATAAATGTCTGTGTGACTTCATTGAGTTTCTTCAATTAAAACATCATGGAAGCTACTCAGGAACAAAACTCAAGCTGACCGAAGTCTTTTGATTGGTTGGTTTTAAATTTTTTTCAACACTGTGGTTTTCTATGGCCATAAATTTGTTTCTATTTTGCATTTATTCCACTTTGTCTTGGCAAATGCATGAATGTCTGCATTCTTATGTTCAAATCAGACTTGAAACTGGAAAGCAAATTTCCAGAAAATCATTATTTCTCCTTTTCCAGTATTGCAAAATATCCTGTTGTAAATTACCACTGGAAGTTGCAAAATGACAGAGAGAGAGAGAGAGAGAGAGACAGAGAGAGACAGAGAGAGAGAGAAAGAGACTGACCTTCTTCTGACTGCATATCAGTCAATAATAATAATAATAATAATAATAATATCTCTGTATGTAAGAGAAGTTTTTACTGCAAGATATAATCCCTTACCCCCAATTCTATTCTTTACAAAAAGCTATAAACTTTCTATTAACCTGGGAAACTTTTTCATTTTAGCTAAATAGGAAAAATAATAAGCATATTACATTTACATTAGGACTATGAGTTCAAATTATCTTTGCTGGTTTTGATCAAATTTGAAAGTTTAGTGTACATCATACAAACTAAATAGGAAAATAGGTAGTCATATTTTCATACATTTTAAACTTTTTTGAACATATCAATAAAATAAATTTGTTACTGGGCAACATTTTTAAATTATTAAATCATTATATTTTTTGGAAGGAAGTACAAAGCTGAGGAATGGCACCCATGTGGCTAGAAATCCCACATGGAAGCCCTGGGAAAACCATGGAAAGAAAAGAGAAAGAAAGTTCAAGGAACTCCTGCCATATGGAGAGTTGGAGCGCAGAAAGAGCCTATGTGGAGAGTAAAGGCTAGGGGCCTCTCTCCTTGGTTTAGCACAGGCTCAGCCAAGGGAAACCTCACCAGCAGATGGAGTTTCCAAGTAGTCAGGCATCACAGAGAGCATGCTTGTCCCTCACAATTGTATGTATAACCTTGAGGTGGTGGGCCTTACCTTATGGCCCAGGTGAAGCAGAGGGACAGCTGGTTGATTAGGGCTAGGGGCTATCTCAGGAAGAGGCTAGCCCTGACACCAAGTTCAGGGGCTGAAGTCGACCAACCACAATGTTTAAATCCTAGGAAAGACCTCCATTCCAGAAAGGGTCCTGGTTGTTTGTGGAGAAATAGGTCTAGGGAACCATGTAAGATATAGGAAACCAGATCATCCTTGATTTCTAGCAAGTGCATCTTTTCCTATCTTTTTTTTTTTTTTTTTTTTTTACTTTCAGAGTCACAGTCATGCTAACTGCCTATCCCTCTCACCTACACTCTCTTAAGAAGATACTCTAACTGCTGTTAGAGGAAAGAGGATTACAAATGGTTAGTCAGTCTTTACCTACTTCCAGCTGAATGGGAGTATAGACATATGACAGTTAGAAGGTCTGTCCCAGAGAGGGGATCTATTTTAAAAGACCTTGAAATTGTATTGGTGAAGTGCAAGAAGATAGTCTTGGAAGAAAATGTTGGGGGAAAAAGAATAAATTAAGGAGTTAATGAGAAGTGGGTACACAACAAACTGGTTAGGTAATAATTTTTTTTCAACTTTTTTTTTCTTTATTAGTTAGTTTTGTATTCAGCAAATACAGTCAGTTTGATACCATTATTAGGCTCATCCGTGACCTACCCCCTCTCCTTGGCCTCTCCTTGTTGAGGTATACGGGTCATGCATTGTGGAGTTAGCCCACAGTTATGGGTAAGCTAAATGTCTCTGCATATCATGACCCAACATGTGGCTCTGACATTCTTTCCAACTCCTACCAAATCAGAGAGCCAGAGCCTCAGAGGCCCCCAACACCTCATCACTGAAGCAGACCAAAAATGAACCCAACATGGCTCAGGGAAATTTTGCGGAAGTTAGGTAATAATTTTAAAAATCTGAAAAATGGAACTGGAAAGATTGCTTAGTGGTTAATGTACTTGTCTGCAAACCAAAGGACCTAGGTTTGATTCCCAAGGACCTACATAAGCCAGATGCACAAGGTGGCACATGTGTCTAGAGTTTGTTTGCAGTGATTAGAGGCCTTGGTATACCCATTCTGTCTCTGTCTTTCTGTCTCTCTCTCACTCTTTCTCTATCTCTCTTTCAAATAAATAAATAGTTAAAAATACACAAATAAGATTAAATAAAACAAGTTTTAAAAAATCTGGAGAATGTATGGGGCTGGGATGATTACTTAGTGGATAAAGCACTTGCCATTCCAGCTTGAGTGCCTAAAATTATCCCCATACCCTACATAAAAAGCTAGAAGCTTTGCTAGGTTTCTGTAATACCAGCACAATGACAGCAAGAAGGGAGGAGGAGACAGGAACATTTTCCAGAAGCTTGTTGACCAGATTGTCTGGTGAATTCATGCATAAGACACAAGAAGAACAAGAGAATCTGCCTCAAACAAGATGGAAGGGGACAACATACACCTTAAAATTGTCCTCTGAAATCTAGATGTGTATCATGGCACATGCATAACTTCACTCACACACATGAACATGCACACAAAGCCATACACAGCAAAAAATTAGAAAATTTAGAAAAACAATATTAAATTTTATACAGTTATATATATGTTTAATTATACATAACATCTTTTCAGTTCTTTGTCAACTTGAACTATGTTGAACATAGATCTCCATATCTTGTACTTTTACTTGATGTTAATTTGTGTGAATTTTAAGCTGTTAAAACTTTTCAAAATGTTTAATGAATATGTAATGTACCATGATATAGAGGATTCATAAGCCATTAAAAGTTTTTATGGCTGGGTGTGGTGGTGCATGCCTTTAATGCCAGCACTCAGGAGGCAGAGGTCTGAGGATCGCTATGAGTTTGAGGCCACCCTGAGACTACATAGTTAATTCCAGGTCAGCCTAGAACAGTGTGAGACCTTACCTCAAAAAACAAAACAACAACAACAACAAAGTATTTTTCTGATTTTTATGCATTTTGATTATTTCCTAGTTATGGTATTATAAACATTTACACGATAACAGGAATAGATGTGATCCTGGCTTTGACTAATGGATCAATGATGTAAATATATTTTATTGCTTATTTTCGTGTGTGTGTGTTGTGTGTGTGTAGGGAATATATACAGTGTGATATGTGGTGTATGTACATAGGTGTGTGTGCAGATGCACATGCCTCATGTGCACACATGTCGATTACAGAGAAAAATGTCAGGTAAAGTATGGAGGGACGGTAGTTTAGGTCAATTTCTTCTGATGCAGAATCATGTCATTTTCATAGGTAAAGAGATATCACAATTTCAAAGAAGTACTGTAGAAATCTGTAACCTAAATTTTCACTGTGGAGATGGAAGGAATGCCAACGGCATGTATGAGTGAAGGAATAGGGTGACATTCAACAATATTTGGTAATTCTGAGGAAACCACAAATAATTAATGGAGTTTAATATGATTGTGACTGATTTACATATCATATTTATTCCACATTCTACAAAACAAACCTAAGTAGAAAAATTATACATTTTTTAGGTAGTACTACCTGGAGCTATGAACTTGTAACCCATGAAGATCAGGAAATTATCCACAAAAATGTCCATTACAGTCCTGTTATCCTAGGCATGACTCTTAAGTTGCCTGTTTTTAGTTCATCTACTAGAACTTGTCAAATAATCAAACACATATATTTTGTTCCGGTTCAGTTTTTTTAAATATCTGGTTAAATGCATTTCAATATTATTTATTTCTGTGTCAATCTTAGTTTTTTTGGTCTAAATTATTTTAAAATAGTAAAGAATAAGAATCCCACATAGATGAAAGAGGCTCTCTTGAGCAAAATGGGAAGTGGGCAACATTTTAAATATTTTATTTACTTATGAGAGAGAGATAGAGAGGGTAAGAGAGCAAAGGAGAGAAAAGGGCAATATTTTAAATACTTCCACAACTGAGTATATGGTGCAATAGAATATTTGTTCTTTAGTCATGTATTTTGAAAATATCAATTTGAGATCACTTTAATTCTCCACCATTTCGCTTTATATTATTCATTTCACAGTTCTAAATCTTCATGGTTTCAACTATGCCCCTCCTTCTAAAGTTAGGTATGGAGTTATGTAAGACCTTTTAATGTCTAATTTGTCCTATACATTTTTCTCTGGATGTGATGGGAATATTCAAAAGAAAGAATGGAACAATTTTTCATTCTAATTAGACCACTGTAGAACTTAATTTGCTGTACAGTAATCACCATGGTTTTCACCCTCTTTCAATGCCCATTCAAAGTTGAAAGAGGAAAACTGTACTGGAACAAGTAACCACTAGTCAATTAGAAACATCTGGTGATTAAAAAGCTTGAAGTGTAGTCAAAGTTGGCCTGGCAATAAATATACTCCTTCAAGTACATAACTTGACACTGGCATTCTGAACATGTTTGGTAACAAAATTCAGCAGTTCTTTCAGACAACAGATATGATCACATGTATCAATCAGATAATATCCAGAAAAGCATATTTAAAACTATTTCTACTCTTCTGGATATTGTTATATACACAATAAAATTAGGGTACAGAGCTTGTTTATTAAAATGCCCTGAGTTCTAGTGTATGGAAAAGACAACAGGATTAAAAGATCCTCCATAGTGTAATAAGTAAAATATATGTATAAAATGAATATATTGTGACAAACACTAATATTCACTTGTATGTGCCAGGCAGAGGACTAATAGAATAATTGCATCTAAAGTTGTTTGAGATTGTTTATAAGTTATATTAGGAAACAGGAAATCTAATGATAAAGGACTAATCAAACCATCTTAGTTAAGCCAAGTTATAGATCTTGAAGGGTTTGTAAATTAACACAATTGGTTATATGTTGCTGCAGTATTGCTTACCTAGATTAATTTTTCCTCAAGAGCATTCTATAAGAAATTTTATTCTATAAGATGTTCTTGGGATAAAGGAAATTGCTATTAAAATTTTTGAGGAAATGTATAATAGAGTAGCCCTATCTTTGAAACCATGAATATTGGATTTAGAGGATTCCAACTGCAATTAAAATTATACTTTGTTTATAGAAAATGATATCCATTAATATCTTATAGAACCAGTATTTTATTGACCATATTGTGGATTGGTGATATGATCTCTCTCTCTCTCTCTCTCTCTCTCTCTCACACACACACACACACAAACAAATTTTAAATCCATAAATTTACATGGTCCCATCTTCATGGTAACCTATTTTGAAAAAAAAAATAAACTCTGGGCTGGAAAGATAGTTTAGTGGTTAAGGTGCTTACCTGCAAAGCCAAAGGACACAGGTTTGATTCCCAAGTATCTACATAAAGCTAGATGCACAAAGCGGCACATAAGTTTGGAGTTTGTTTGCAGTGGCTGGAGACCCTGTTGAGCCCTATTCTTCCTCTGACTCTCCTCTCTTTATCTCTCTTTGATTGCAAATAAAAAAAAATAAAATGTATTTTTAAATATACAGAACTCTGAAGCAAAAACTGGATAAAAGACAAAATATACATTAACTCAGTAATGAAGCAATTTAACAATTCTCTTTTTATTTGTATGCATTTCTGTGTGTTGTGTGGTGTATATAGTGTGTGTTATGTGTGGCATATACACACATTTGTGCAGATAACTCAATCATGTGTGTGCAGAGGCCAGGGAGAACATTGGTTGTTCTATCTTATCACTTGTGCACATATTACTTGAAGTGAGGGTGTCTCACCCTCAACATGGAGCTGCTATGTGCTAACAAACTATGACAATGCTCTGGTATCTGCTCCCTGTGAAGTAGGATTACAGATGTGTGTGATCATGCCTAGCTTTTGACAGGAGTACTGGGAGACAAATATTGAAGTCTACAGCCAGAGTACTCTTAATCCCTGAGCCATTTCCACAGTCCACCAGATTTTTTTTTTATGTACAGTATGTTGTGAAATACAAGGCAAATTAATTTTAAGACCTAAGATATCTGAAAAACATAAATTATCAATAATTATTAGAACTGACATTTTGAACAGTACCAGTGGTCTCTAAATTAATGAAAAGAATCCAAGACCATTATTTCTTGCAACTTTAATTAAGGATGTGAGTCTTGATGTTAACGTTATGTTTGTTACAACACACTTGTATGTGTGCACATATATGCAATTAATATACTTACAGAAAAAACCTCAGAAATTGACTTTTGGAATCTTTGTATGTTTTTATGAAACACAGTATAGAAAGACTCCACACCAACATGTATGGTGATTTAATATTTATAAGTGGTATGATGCAATGTTAATTGAATAGAAGAAAATTATTGCCAACACTAATAATATCCTTTTATCCTTAAAGGGAAATGTAACTCAATGGTATTTACCTTGAGTACAAACACATTATAAGTAATTGCATGTTTTTTCTTTCTATTTAACAAAAATAGGAACCTATAAGATTTAACAGAAATAAGGAGAAAAGTCAATCCATATTATTATCAAGTTTAAGCAAATATTTATTCAATAAGTGATTATAGGTCTCCTATAGTTCATAGCTAAATATTTGTTGCCTAATGGCAAAAGGAATGAAAAAAATATTGGAATAAAAATTTTAAACAAAAGAAATGTCATTATAAGAGATGAAAGATCTTTCAGATCAAAAATTATGTGTTTATATTGTAGGAACTGTATATACATAGAAAGTAATAAGGAGATTATAAACTGTATATAAAAAACTGATAGAACAAAAATGTTCATTGTATCGTTTGCTTAAGAATTTGGGGACTTAAAATTACGATATGCATGAGCCTTTTTTTGATACAAACAACACCATGAGAATAATAATTAAATAAGGATGATAGAGAGATCATACGTAATTATGGCTATTCCTATATAAGCATAATAGTTTTAACAAGACTAATTTTGGAATCAAATTAATTTTATATTTTCTTAGGAGATAACTTAAATAAGCATATACTTTACTGAAGGTGCTTTTTATGATATTGGCAAATGATATAATGTGCATTAGTACTTACACAATGTTTAATCGATGTTTTGGTCTATGTTCAAATCATCTTAGTCATGGCCAGTTTCTTCTTCTATTAAACTTGTGTTGCAAGCATTTAGTTCTTTCTCAACATGGTGTTTTCTTGGATACTTTCCCAACTGGCTGCTGTATTAAGTGAGGTGAATCATACAAATGTCTGCCAACACCTAAAATTGGCATGTATTCTAAATAAGTATGAAGGGGATTGCTTGGCTTGAAAACCACTTGAGTGTGGCTAACAATTTCTAAACCATTAGACCAGGGATTCTTTTCATAGAGAAAAGGAGAAGATGGCCTATAAGTCTGCAGCAAACAATCCAAATCATCAACATGTGTGTGTGTATTCTCAGTTAAAGAAAAAGAAACCTATGCTATTAGTTTTAGAAAAAAATAAAATAAATGGCTCTGACTCCACAAAAATGTAGTTTAAAGTTGTTTTTCCTCCTCCAAGGGAAGTACAAAATGTGATTGCTTAGACAATATGTATGATAAAGTACTTATTAGTGAATACCTAAAATTTCTCAACTAAAAATTTCACAAGGGACAAAGGTATTCAATCTATTATGGTTTCTGTGAAACCTCCCTATGGAATAATTAAGGACTAAGAAGACAACAGAAAATGACAAAGAATAAAAAGGAGCCTATGCAAGAACAGGTGTCCAATTTTTAATAGTGCAGTTTGAGTACTTATGTCACAGATAATATTTGTTAAAAGCCACACAGGAGGTGTCCTGACATTTATTTTCTGCCCAACAGAGCAATGTAATTTCAGTAAGGATTCAATCTGGAAGATATGCTTACTGCCTCAAAGCAAACGGATACATTATGCCTTTTTCCTACTGAAGTGATAACTGAGCAAAATGCTGATCAAGCAGGAGCACAGAGGCAAGTAGCCAGAGAACAGAGAACACATTAGAAATGGACAAAACAGTACCAGCAACAATTAAGAAAGCTTGTTCCATAAAAATGTTGGTGAATATTTTGAATATAAACTGAGAAATTATACTTCCTGAAACTGAATGCAACTTACACACATGTGCATGTAGATAAGTCTATTTTCAGACACAAATGCTAATGCTTTCATTTTTAGGGAGTCAAAAGGTTTGAGAAAATTTTAGGTGTGAGAAAATGTACAAATGAAATAATTAAAGGCCAACCTACAGCCCTTTAGTAATTTGTTTTAAGAAAATCATAATGAAATACATTGACTATTATATATACTTTTGGCAATGATTGATAAATAATATTAAACTAGTGCTGGTGTTAGAGATTCAAGAAGGCAGAAAAGAACATATAGAAAACCTTTTTTTTTCACATAATCTGAAACAAACTGGTCAGTATAAGTATATATTACTTCTCACAAAAGAACATGGAGGTGAGCCCTGATTACTGTGATTATCTTTCAGAATCTTCACCCAGGAACATTGAGTCCATTGAAGCTTTGAATTTGGGCTGCATTGGTGAAACAGAATAGATGAAAGATAGAAGAGGATGTTTTTCTCTGGTCTCCAAAGATGCATGGGGTACACACATCTTCACACACTGTTGCAGTCAGGTTCACCTTGCTGGCAGAAATCATCTGACAAAGAGCAGATTGTGGGGAAGGAAAGGTTTATTTTTGGCTTACAGGCTCAAGGGGGAAGCTCCATGATGCCAGGGGAAAATGATGACATGAGCAGAGGGTGGACATCACCTCCTGGCTAACATCAGGTGGACAACAGGAACAGGAGAGTGTGCCAAACAGTAGCAAGGGGACAGTAGCTATAATACCCATATGCCAGCCCCCACCAATACACTGCCTCCTGGAGGCATTAATTCCCATATACCCATCAACTGGGAGCCTAGAATTCAGAACACCTAAGTTTATGGGGAACACCTGAATCAAACCACTACATTCTACCTCTGACTCCCATAAACTGGTAACCATACATGATGTAACATACAATGCATTCAGTCAAACTTTAAAAGTCTCCATACTTTTAGCAATCCTAATGATGTTCAAACATTCCCACAGTCCCAGATCTTTTAACTGAGCCATAATACCAAAAAGTCCCTCATAAAAAACCCATAATGGCACAGAATAAACACACATACTGCAAAAGATGGCACTGGGCATAGCAAAGAAATATTCAACCAATACAAGATTTAAACAGGGAAAACACCAAACTCTGTAGTTCCAAGTCCAACAATTCTAATCAGTGACAAATTTCCAAGTCCGATAATTTTAGCCAGCAACAAGTCCCTGGAGCTCCAATTCAACCCCTCCAGCAAGGCTACTCACAATCCTGGAAAACTTCATCTTGGGTCAGTATCTCTCCTTAGCAGACATCTCATGGTTCCAGCATCTCCACTGGGTCTCCATTGCAACCCATGATTCACCCTTACAGCTCCATCAGGTTTCCATGCAGGCATCCAGCAAACCTGATTCACACTGCCCATGGCCTTTTTCAAAACACAAGACTGCTGCAAATTCATTTCTCATGATCCATAATACCAGGTAGGGTACCACTTTGTTAATCCAGGGTGGAATAAACAGACTGAAGAAGAGGACATTAAGGCATTCAGGTGCCTTCAAAAGAGTCTACATTCTTCCTCTTGCCCCAGTGCAGGTCAGCTGACCCAATTTCAAAGGTTGTAATCTCTCATATAATTGCAGCCAAACAGGCAGACATTTCAGACCAAATATTTCATTTCTGTGCCATATCCTCTGCTCACCCTAGCCCATTTTGATGCAAAGCAACCCTGTAGAAGTTCTCAAGACAGGAGCATAACAGCAAGCCTCTCACACAAACTGCTTCTAGCCCAGTCCAAGCAAAGCTCTTTCTTACCTTCATAAGCCAAATTTCACAGTCCATAGTTTTTAATGCATTCAAGTATTTCAACTCTGATCAGAAAAGTCCATCAAGCTGTACTTAAATCCTTGAAATATGTCTTAGGCCAAGGCTTCAAATCCTTCCACATTCCTCTTGAACATCAGCTCCAAAACCCACACAGTCAGCTATCTATCAGCAATGCCACGCTTGGTACTTTTGCAGTCAGGTTCTCATTGCTGTCATAAAATATCTGACCAAGAACAGCTTATGTGAAAAAGTTTTATTTTGGCTTACAGACTTGAGGGGAAGCTCCACAATGGCATGAGCAGAGGGTGCACATCAACCCCTGGCCAGCATCAGATGGACAATAGCAACAGGAGAGTGTGCCAAACACTGGCAAGGGGTAGCTGGGTAAAATACCCATAAGCCTGCCCCTAACAATGCATTGCCTCCTAGAGGCATTAATTCCCAAATCTCCATCAGCTCGGAGCCTAGCATTCTGAACACCTAAGTTTATAGGGGGCACCTGAATCAAACCACCACACACACACACACACACACACACACACACGTGCATGCGAATACACCACAAACACATGACACTATACCACATATACCACACTATACATGCTACACACACACACACACACACACACACACACACACACACACAGATGCTATATTTAAACATCCATAGATATTATATAGGTAGGACAACTATGAGTATTACAAGTAGTTTATATATTTTTCTTTTGGGATATTTTATTTATTTAAGAGATGAGGGAGAAAGAAGCAGATATATAGAGAGAATAGACATAGAAGGGTCCCTAGCCACTGCAGCAAAGAAAAAGAAAAAAGAAAAAGAAAAAGAAAAAAAAAAAACTCAAGAAGCATGTGCCACCTTGTGCAACTGGCTTTATGTAGGTACTGGGAAATCACACCTTGATGCTTTGCCTTTGCAGGCAAGCACCTTAACAGCCAAGCCATCTCTCCAGCCCTTGTAGTTTCATATTTTTAAAATGTAAGAAAGATGACAATAAAATGATATTCAAAGTGGTAAAAATGTATTGAAATAGAAGCATATATCATACTACATATCCATCAATATTAAAGCAAAATAATTTTTAAGACATAGTTTCACTATGTTGCCCTAGCTAGCATAGAACTCACACTATAGACCAAGCTGGCCTTGAAATTGTGGAGATCTACCTGTCTTGCCTCTTAGTACTGGGATTATAGGTATGCGCTATCATGTCCAGATCATACAATAGTTTTAAAAATTCTGAAAATGTTAACAAGTATTGTAAACAGAAACATCACTTTGAAAACAAAGGACAACAATGTGAGAGATTTTTCAGTGAGTAAATGCTTGCTGCACAAACACCAGAGACCTCCAGAATCCACTTAAAACCAGATGTACCTAGAATCTCAGCTCTCCTATAGTGAACTAGCAGACAGAGACAGGAAAATATGCTGAAACTCTGTTTCTCATAAGGTGGAAGGCAAGATGTCTGAAGTAGTCTGTTGACTTTCATATGCATGCTGTGATCTGTGCATACCCATACTTATGTACTTCTACACAAATACACATCACACACACACACACACACACACACACACACACACACACACAGGAGCTTGAAAGATGGCTCTCGTTCTCCCCCAATGTGCTGACAAAAGTTCATATTCCCAGCACCGACATGCCTGTAATCCCATTGTGCCTATAGCAATAGAATTAATGAGTCAAGAAAATCTAAAGATTGCAGCTATTCTGATGTTTCTGTAGCAAAAATCAATAAGAGGAATGTTATCTCAATCAACATAGTACTAGAAGTACTAGCCCAAGCATAAAACAGGAGAACAAAATAAAAGGGATACAAATTGGAAAGATACAGATATGACCCTATACATAAGTGACCCAAAAATTTCCATCTCAAAACTTCTGAAGGTGCTTAATTCCTTTAGTAAAGGGGCAGGATAGAAAACCAATGCATAAAATCAGTAGCTTTTCTATATGCAAGGAAAAAAAATATACAGATTAAGAAATCAGTGAGGCTGTCCCATTTTCAAAAGCAGCACACAAAAAAATTAAAAATCTTGGGATAATACTAATAAAGGATGTGAAATACCTATATAATAAAAACATTTTAAAAATCAAGAAAGAAATCAGGGAGGACTTCAGAAGATAGGAAGATCTCCCATGCTCCTGGATAGGTAGAATAACTATTATGAAAGTGGCAATTCTATCAAAATCAATATACAGATTTACACTCTCTGTCAAGATGGCATCTACCTAACCTCACCTCATGTCATGGGGAAGAAAAGGCAAGACCCTTAAGGTTGGGAGGGGGTGTAATTTTGTCTAGGGTTTGCTGATCCTAGTAGGCTTTCAGTGGGAGGGTGTAGAGGAGCAAAATATGGAATATGCTGATTTCCAAACTCTCTGGGCTAGTCAGTCCCCTGATCCCCTCAAGCAGCCGTCCTTGCTGCAGTCCCATTAGGAGGTCCCTCCTGTACTAATTACAGGCCAAGTGCACCCAAGCTAGCAGGCTAGTTTCTCTGCCCTAGGCTTTCCTGCCACAAGGCAGAGCTCCACGGATGTTATTGGTATCCTGCTGGTCCCCCCCCCCCACGCCACAGCCTTACTGTCACCCTTGTACTCTTGTGATCGCTGGTCATCGCCCAGCCTTGCTGTAACCCACAGGAGCACGGGATCAATGGTTCCCCCTCCCAGCGGGCATGCATGATCGCTGGTTCGACCCACCCGTGCTGTTACCCATACGCGTGTGGAAACGCCATTGTCACCCAGCCTTGCTGTCCCCCAACCATGTGCATGATCGCTGTTCCCACCCATTCTTGCAGTCTCCTGCCTATGTGCATGATCTCCATTCCCCTACAGCCTTGCAACCCACTGCCCATGCACGTGATTGCTATTCCCATCTAGTTTGCGGTACCATGTGGGTGCATGCAATGGCTGTTCCCCCTCACCCCTGCTGTCCCCGGCAGGTGCAGGTGATAGCCATTCCCCACCCCCAGCCTTGTTGTCCCATGTGCGCAATTGGGTGGCCCAGTTGCCATTACCTCCCAGTCTTGCTGACCCCTTTGGGCAATTGCAGGACCAGTCACCTTTCCCACCCAGCCCATCTGAGCCCAGCACCCAATTGTGATCCCACTCGCTACTGCCCCCTCACACCAGTGAAAAGGGATCAGGCTAATGTCTCCACCCTAACCATTCTGAATTCAGTGCATGATCATCATCCCACTCACTGCCGCCCCCCACCCTGGGCCAGCAGGCTAGCTCCCACACCCTAGACTTTCTGAAATACTGTGATGGGCAGACCACAGCATAAAAGAAATAGCACGAAAAATCAGATGCAAGTAAATCCAGCTAGAATGCCCAGTCCTACAATGGATGTCTCTAATCAAACCTTGGAAGAGACAATAGGAGGATCAGAATCCCCAAATGAATAAACAAACTATGCAACCCTGGCCAAGCAAATCACAGAACTTGCAGAATCTCAATAAAGGACCAATAATTATATGAATGGTATGCTCACTAGATTAGACATACTAAAAAAAAAAAAAAAAAAAAGAAGGTTCTAATAACCAGCTGGCTAAGCTCAATGAAGACATAAAGAAATGCAAGGATGAATTCCAAGAAGAATTAAGAAAATCAGAAAATGATGTGAAAAGGGAACTCGACAGATGGTTGGAAACTATACATAAAAAGCAGTAGAAAATACGAATATGAACCAAATTGAACAAGCCCCAAACTCTATAGAAGCTCTCAAGAATAGAGTCAGCCATGTGGAGGATAGAAACTCAGAACTGGCAGACAAAACAAAAGAAAGAGTTCATGAGTCCAAAAGTTTCAACAAGTTCAAAAAATTCTGTGAACAGAACATGAGGGAACTGTGGAGCACCCTTAAGCATTCCAATATTTGGATCATGAGAATACCAGGAGGGGAAGAAATTCAGACCAAAGGCATGGAAAACTTATTCAAAAAATTATTGAAGAAAAATTTCCCAATCTCTCAAAAGAAAGTCCCATCAAGTTACCAGAAGCTACTAGAACTCCAAGCAGACTGGACCAAAGCAGAAATTCTCCAATGCATATATTATCTTTAACACTTTAAACATCAATAAAAAAGAGAAAGTCCTAAAAGCAGCTAGGGAGAGACAACATGTTACATATAAAGGAAAACCCATCAGAATTACTTCAGACTTCTCAATGAAAACCCAAAAAGCCAGAAAGCCATGGAAAGGAACACTGCAATCTCTAAGAACTTATTGCTTCCAACCCAAACTACTCTACCCAGCAAAAGTATCCCTCATAATAGATGGTGAAAGAAAAACTTTCCATGATAAAACTCAGCTATACAACTATATGATCACAAAGCCAAACCTACAGAGAGTACTTCAGAGAATGCTCAACACAGCAGATTCAAATAACCAATCTCAAGTGCCTATGAGAAGCAGACCACAATAATCAAACTTCAATAAAGCACAAAAACTACAAAGGTCAAGAAAACATCAAGTCACATAAACCACCTCAATATGGCAGGTATTAAATCAAACCTCACAGTTATTACCCTAAATATTAATGGCCTTAACTCACCCATCAGGAGACATACACTAACAGGGTGGATCAGAAAATAAAATCCCTCAATCTGCTGTCTTTAAGAAACCTTCCTCACCACTAAAGACAGAGATCTCCTCAAGGAGAAAGGGTAGAAAATAATATTCCAAGCAAATTGAAATAAGAAGCAAGCAGTTGTAGCAATACTTATATTGGATAATATAGACTTCAAACCAAAGTAATCAAAAAAGACAAAGAAGGCCACGTTTTATTTTTCAAGGGAATGATCCATCATGAGGCTATCAAAATCATTAATCTTTATGCACCAAATACAGGTTCACCAAAATTCATAAAACAAAACCTACTTGACAATGAAACAGAAATAACTACCAACACCATCATAGTTGGGAACTTCAATACGCCAGTATCAGCAATAGATAGATCATCCAAACAGAAAATTAACAGGGAAGTAAGAGAGCTCAGCAACACCACGGATCAATTAGACCTAACAGAGATCTACAGAACATTCTACACAAAATCCACAGATTACATATTCTTCTCAGCAGCCCAGGGAACCTTTTCTAAAATAGATCATATACTGTGACACAAAGCCTGCCTCCCTATATTTAGGAGGATTGACATCATTTCCTGCTTCATATCAGATCACAATGCTGTATTCTTAGAAATCAACAACAAAAGATGTGCCAGGAAACCAACCAACTCCTGGAAAGTGTGGAAAGTGAACAACACACACTTAAACAATAAGTGGGTAGTTAAAAATTAGAAATGAAATTGCAAAATTCATAGAAGTGAATGACAATGACAGCACAATGTACCAAATATTATGGGACACAATGAAGGCAGCCCTCAGGGGATAATTAATTGTGATAATTCCTTCATAACAAAGACAGAAAAGTTCCAAATCAATAACCAAACCATCCACCTAAAGGCATTGGAAAAGCAAGAAGTATTAAATCCCCAAAATCTCCAGTTGGAAAGAAATCATTAAAGTCAGAGCAGAAATTAATGAATTGGAAACTAAGAAAACAATTAAGAAAACTGATGAAACAAAGAGCTAGTTCTTTGAAAAAAATGAGATTAAAAAAACCCTGGCCAATTTGATCAAGCAAAAAAAAGAAGAAGAAATGCTTCAAATTAATAAAATTTGAAATGAAAAAGGAGAGATCACAGCAGACATAATTGAAATGAAGAGAATCATCAGGATTTACTTCAAAAACCTCTACTCCAAAAAAATGGATAATATGGATGAATTCCTGGACACATACCACCTACCAAAGCTAAACTCACAGAAGATTAATCTCCTAAACAAACATCACAAACACCAAGATTGAAAGGGTAACCAAAAACCTTGCTAAAAAGAAGATTCCAGGACCAGATGGCTTCTCAGCTGAATTATATCAAACCTTCATGGAGAAGTGAAACCAGTTTTTCTCAAATTGTGCCACAGAATTTGAGAACAGGGAATGCTCTCCAACTTCTTCTATGAAGCTAGTAGCTCAGGCAACTAAACAATCACTCAACCATTGGGATCTCAGGAAGCTGAAAAGCTTTTTTAACAGACAAACAAACAATAAGAAGAGCCAATAGATTTCCCATGGAATGGGAGAAAATCTTTGTCAGATACACATCAGAGAGAGATGTAATTTCTAGAATCTACAAAAAACTCAAAAACCTAAACAATGAAAAGTCAGACAACCCACTTACAAAATGGGGCAGAGAACTGCACAAGGAGTTCCCAGAGGAAGAAATACAAAAGACAAACACACTCTTAAGAAAAAGTTCAACATCCCTAATCATTAGGGAAATGTAAATTAAAACAACTGAACAACTATGAGATTCCACCTTACCCCAGTAAGGATAGAAAACATTAAAAAATCTAATGTCAACAAATGCTGGTGAGGTTGTGGAGAAATAGGAACCCTCATTCATTGTTATTGGGAATGCAAGCTGGTACAACCACTATGGAAAGAAATATGGAGATTCCTGAAAAGGATGATTATAGAGGTACCAACAGACCCAGTTATGCCCTGACTGAGCATTAATCCGAAAAGCTCTAATCCTCAGCTCAGAGATATTTGCTCAACCATGTTTATAGCTGCTCAATTCATAATAGCTAAGAGCTGGAATCAGCCCAGATGTCCATCATTAAATGAATGGATAACTAAGATGTGGTATATCTACATGATGGAATTCTATGCAGCAGTAAGGAAAAATGACACAATGAAATTTGAATAAAAATAGTCAAACTTTGAAGACATTTTTCTCAGTGAACTAACCAATGATAGAAAGATAATAGCCACATGGCCTCACTCATCTATGGCTCCTAACCTAAATCTGCCCATGATGCGGACATATGTAATGAACATCTAGATACCTGGACAATAGGTATGATGGAGTGGGAGGGAAGGATAAGGGGAGGGTACAAAAAACTGGACCCAAATGGAAATGGTACAATAAAATCCTACATACTGAAAGACATGCTAAAGTGTCAAACCGTCATCAAATGCTAAGAGAGAATACCTGATTCACAGGGGCCTGGAGAGGGTATGATAAAGACTGTCCTCAATCTTCTCTGCTCTCTCTCTTTACTTTCTTTCTTTATATATTACCTATATATTTTTTCCTTATTCTCCCTTGGCACTGACCTATAACTCCCAATACCAGCATGTAGATAACATCCACAATAAGCTGTTGATCAGAGAGGCCTACAAGGTTTCCTAAAAGAAGACATAATTCTGTCAGAGTACTTGATGACCCATCAAAGCTTAATGGTAAGACCCTACTGCCAAAGACATCAGATGCTGGTGGGATGGAACATAGAGCAACCAGACTGGAAACTGGAAGAGAGTCAATTTGCAGTTAGCTTGTTTAGTGCCAGAAAGTGTTACATGAGTGACTGGGGGAAAATGACCAACATCTGTCCAAGCAACTTGTGGTCTAGGCTACTCAGCAGCAATCAACCCAACATGATGCTCACACAAGTGCAAGTGGCACACAGCTATGGTGGGTTACCAACTGCTCTTGATTTGGCTAATGGATCCATTTAGTGGAATGGAACCCATACCTGGAATGGGGAAACAATTCAGAACCATATCCAAAAATGAGCCTGCTCTCCAATATCAAGCTCCCACTAATAGTGGGCTATAAGTGGGCCTACACCTATTAAATTCTCTCTAAAATAAGAATAGATGTCTATGTATCTTGCACTGACCTCACTCTCTGCTGGAGAATTTGCTTCTCTTTTTCAGATGGTCACAGAACCTGAGGAGAGTATCAGCCCATCATACCCTATATGGGAACCACCTGAAGCCATAGAGTTAGTGGGGTAATTAGCAAGAAATGCTGTCTTAGTGAACCTGGCACAAGCACAAGGGTGAAGGAGACAGACACAGAGAACACTCAACTCCTACCAAATCAGATATCCAGAGATACAGAGACTCCCACGACCTCCTATCACTCAGATAGACCTAAAATGAACCCAATATGGCTCAGGGAAATTCTTAGAAGAGGGGGCAGAAGTATTGTTAGAGCCATAAGTTGAGTCATTATGCACAGAGACATTGCCTCTTCCCCATAACTGAAGGCAATCCCCACAATGCAACACACACAATCTGCGTGGGGGCGGGGGGTGACAGAGAGAAGGTTAATGATGGTACCATCATGGCTGTATACTCACATATACATAACTAATAAGTAAATAAATAAGTAAATTATATATATATTACTAATTTATATATATATATGTAAATATATATATACATATATATATGTATTATATATGTATATGCAGATTTAATTCAATACCAATAAAACTTCCATCATCATTCTTCACAGAGATAAAAAAAGTGATCTGAAAATTCATATGCAATGGCAGCAGGCCTCAGATATCCAAACATATCTTCAGCCAAAGAACAACCTCTGGAGGATTAACCATACCTGATCTCAAGCTATATTATAAAGGTATAGTGACAGAAACAGCATGATACTGGCATAAAAACAAAAATATAGAGCATGGGAACAGAATTGAAGATCCAAACCTTAGGTCAAGCAACTACAACTAGTTGATTTTTAAACAAAGGTGCTGATAAAGTAGATTAAAGAAAATACAGCATCTTCAACAAATGGTGCTAGAACAATTGGATAATACTAAGCAGAAAAATGAAACTAGATCCACTCATCTCACCATACACAAAACCCAAGTACTAATGGACTGACCTTAGGCACGTAAGCATTGTCAAAAAAGTTCTATCTTCTATATATAAGCTATGTCTGCCTGAATAAACCCTGAGCATTGATCAGATTAAAAAAAAAAAAAAAAAAAAAAAAAAAAAAAAAAAAAAAAGACCTCAGTAGAAGACCTGAAACCCTTCTCCTACTGGAAGGAAAAAAATAGGAGAAACTCTCCATGATATAGGAGTGCTGAAACACTTCTTGAACAAAACCCCAGTAGCCAAGGAAATAAATAATCAGTCAACCAATGGAATCTCATAAAGTTAAAACGCTTTTTTACTGAATGGGAGAAAATTTTCACCAACTATACCACAGATAGAAGACTAAACAGAATCGACAAAGAACAAAAAAAGAAAAAAAAAAATCAAACAACCCCCTCCAAAAATGAAGCAGAAAATGGAATAGGGAGGCCTCAGAGGAAAAAAATTACAAATGGCTAACACACACTTAAGAAAATGTTCAACATCCCTAACCATTAGGGAAATGCAAATTGAAACAACCATGAGATTCCATCTTACTCTAGTAAGGATGGCAATCATTAATAAATCTAACAACAACAAATGTTGGTGAAGATGTGGGGAAATAGGAACCCTCATCCACTGTTGGTGGGAATGTAAACTTGTACAACCACTATGGAAATTTATATGGAGATTCCTGAAAAGGATGAACATAGAACTACAAACAGACCAAGTTATTCCCTTAGTGGGTATTTATCCTAAGTGCTCTACCCATCACTACAGAGATATTTGCTCAATCATGTTTATAGCTGCTCTATTCATTATAGCTAATTACTGGAATCAACCCAGGTGCCCATCATTGGATGAATAGTTAACAAAGTTGTGGTACATTTACAGAATGAAAATCTACTCAGCAGTAAAAAAAAAAAAAAAAATGCTACAGTGAAATTTGTAGAAAAATGGGCAGACTTGGAACAGATCATACTCAGTGAACACACACAGTCACAGAAAGGCAAACGTTTCATGGTATCACTTATCTGCGGTTCCTAACCTGGGCCTGCTCAAGCTGCTGATGTACCTGATAGGCAACTTGAGGCCCAGAAAATAGGGCTGGAAAGGTTTGGGGGAAGGGGAGAAAACCAAGACAAAAGTAACTCCAACATTAATGTGTACCGTAGAAAACTTTATCCTTGGAGATAGCCTAAAAGCTATAACCCTCAAAGGAGTAAGGGGGTAGAACTGAAAAGAAAGGTCCTAGAGAGGTTGGGATGAAGCTTAAGCTTAAAAGAATTTTTTTGTTGTTGTTTCTGGCCTGTAACTGCCAGGATGAGAAATTTGTTGCTACCCAAATTAAACTTTTCATCAGAGAGACCTATGAGGTCTCCAAATCAAGACATCTTTCTATCAAAGTACTTGATTACCCACCTGAGGCAAAAGGTAAGACCTTATTGTTGAAAATACCATATACTGCCAACACAGAACATAGCTGGAATATGGAAGAAAGTCAGCCTTGACACAGTTACCCAGTCTAGTCCTGGAAAGTGCTACATGAGCAAGTGGGGGAAAGCGGCCAACAATGATCTGAGCAACCAAAGGTCTAAGCTACTAAGAAGCAAAATCCCTGAGAGGATATAGACATCAGTGCAATAGTGGCACACAGCCTTTTTGGGTAACCAATAGATTTCTGATTGGCTAAGAGATCCACTCAGTGCAAAGGAACCCATCTGTAACTGGGAACCAGATGAAAATCCTATGAAGACAGATTATGCTGTCTAGTGTCAAGCTCTCACTAGTCTTTGGCTAAAAAGGGGGTTTCAGACATCAAATTCTCCCTAAATTAATTATACTTACCCATTTAAACTATTCTACTTCACTCTCCATTGGAGAATGTGTTCTTTTTCAGAACATTGTGAGACAGTATGAAGTAAACTACCCCTACCTAGCACTTCAGCCAAGCCACAGCTAAAATCACAAAGGAATTGGGGAGATGAGTATGAGCGCTGCTTCCATGCTGAACCTGATAATCTGTTCAAGGGTGTAGGAGACAGACCCTGAGGATACTCAACATTTACCAAAGCAGAGATCCAGAAGTTCCTAAGAGCTCATCACTGAAGTAGACTTAAAAGTCACCACCATGGCTCAAGGCATTTTGCAGAAGAGGGGGCCAAAAGACTGTAAAGGCCACAGTTTGAGACACCATACCCAGAGGCATTCCCTCCCTGGCAAAATAACTGACTGTTGCTCCTCCATCGCATAAACCACAACCCCATAGAGAATACCTGTAACCTCATTGATGAGGGTCCCCAATGGAATGGAGCCAGGGATGAGGGAAAAGAGGGTACCAACACATGATGTATCCATAAAAAATATGTTGTTAATAATAATAGCAATAACAATAAAAAAGAAAATATGATGTAATATAAGGACCCACACCCCAAGGTTTTCTTCTGAACTCTATTGGTATATGTCCAAATATAAATAAAAATTTTAGAAATATAAAAATGGGAGTAAAAGTAATTTTATTCAAAATTTATTTTTAAAGCTTTGGTAATTTAAAGAAATAGCATGCATTATGGTGTTCATAAAATAGTTTTTAAATTTTTTTGGCTTATTTTTATTTATTTCTTTGAGAGCAGCAGAGAGAAAGAAGCAGATACATAGAGAGAGAGAGAAAGAGAAAGAGAGAGAGAGAGAGAGAGAGGGAGAGAATGGGCACATCAGGGACTCCAGCCACTGCAAATGAACTCCAGAAGTGGGCATCCTCTTGTACAACTGGCTAACGTTGGTCCTGGGGAATTGAGTCTTGAACTGGAGTCCTTAGGCTTCACAGGCAAGTGCTTAACCACTAAGCCATCTCTCCAGCCCAAAACATTTAAAATTTTTGCTATAATAATATTTCAAGGGGCAAGAGGAGGAAAAACTGAATAATATTATATTCATTAAGTACAAAAATTACAGATAAGGTAGGATAGTATGCGCGATATAGAATAATATAGTTTGTATTTATAAAAAATAAGTTACAGGCATATGACATGGATTCTAGCAAATTATCTAAATTAAATAAAGAATTAAGTCATTATATGAGCTAAAACTATAAGCAAAACAATTCTTATATAATAAAATCTGGAATGAAATAAACAAAGAATGTTTGGCAATAAAATACAAAAAATAAAGTCATGGCTCATGTATCTCAAATCATGTTACTAAATGTCACTGGTCTAAACAGTTCAAAGAAAATTTAGTTTTAGTGGCTGGGTGTGGTACTTCAGGCTTGTAGTTTTGGCTGCTTGGTAGGTTAAGGTTCAATGAGCACACCCTCGAGGCCAGCTTTGACAACATTACAAGAAGAGATTCCAACAAATAATTTACAAAAAAATGAAGTAGATAAAATAGAAATGCCAACAATCTAGATTTAAAGATATATTTATCAGTATCCTATTAAATAACAATAAGAAAAATCAATACATACAAGTTAAAGTTAATTAATGGAAAAATACATCATGCAAAACTAGGCATAAGAAACAAGGAATATCAAATTAAAGATGCAAAATATTTTAGTGATTCTCTGTTAAGAAGCCCACTCTCACACCTTGGCTGTGTACCTTTTTCTTTCCTTAATAAACTCAAGATGTACTTCAAACAAACAAAATATTCTCAGTGTGCAAGTTTCTACTAAATATCATACTATAACAGCATGTATTTGACCATGTGGCCAACAATTTGCCAGTACTAAGATAGTCTCATATAAGAATTTTAAGCTATTAGTGTTATGTACAGTTTCAAGTTAATATAAGACCTTCAGTGCTCACAGTTGTGTTACTTCTCTGTCTTGTCTTTCATTATATTCCTCCCAGACACATTAACTACATCTATGTTTAGCACATGATAGAATCTCAAAAGCCAACACAGCATATTTAATCAATAATGTCTGCAGTTTCACACATTTCTGGAAATTATGGCCTCATTACTTGGCACAGTTAATATTTTTAACTTGACATTATTTAGAATCAACAAACTCTGGGCATATCTGTAAGGGATTTTGTAGATGAGGCTGAGGTGAGAAAAATCACCCTAACTGTGGGTGACAACATTCCACGTTCTGGAGTCCCAAGATGAACAAAAGAGTAATGGAGCGGGACACCAGCATTCATCATTCTCTGCTTCCTGATTGCAGATTGAATGTGACCAGCTGCTTCATGTCCCTGTCACCATGCCTTCATGGACATGATGTTCTGTAGCACCTCAAACTGTAAGCTGAAATAACCCCTTCCTTCTACTTGTCAATTATTTAGTCACAACATCACAGAGTTACTAGTACACTTCTATAGCTGGGTATGTCTTACAAACCTGTAAATATTCAGCTCCGGTGTTTTGCTCTTAGAGACTTTACATTATACATTCAACTTGGATAAAGTTCTTCTGTCTTGAGCTTCTGAAATGGTCTTTTACCCCCTGCCAACTATACCCACTTGGTTTGTGATCTATATCTGCAGAATCCAAAGAGCTTTTGAGGAAGGGAGCAATGTTTTTCTTGTTTCTATGGTCTTAACATCAAATGAATAAACACTAAATTATGAAAGATAGATGTTACTTTTGCAAGATGTATCAAAGGTAGGGTATTTGATACCTATAGTTTGAATTGAGCACCAGATTGTTTTGCAAGCTAGAAGAATTTCTTTGGAATTTCTTAAGTTATCAAGTAATGTTCCCAGCCAGCAGGTTAGCAATGTTTCCACAGTTTATCTAGAATATGAAAAAGTAGGGAAGAACGTAGCATGTTCATATTTGAAGAATAGAAAGGCTTAGTTTTCAAATTACTTTAATTTTTATTTTATTTATTTTAATAAAAGATATATATAGAGAAAGAGGCAGGCAGAGAGAGATAGGCACACCAAGGCCTCCAGCGAATGGAAATAACTCTAGATACATGCACCGCCGTGTATATCTGTGGGCACTAGGGAATCGAAATCAGGAACTAAGGCTTTGCAGGCAAGCACCCCAACCGCTGAGCAATCTCTCCAGCCCTGAAATCACTTTTATGATAGCTCACCTGTTATTTTTCATGTGATATTTGTTAACAAGGTAATTACAAAGTGAAATTGAAAAATGTAAACTTTTCTAAGCCAAATAACTTTTTTACGAAGCACATTTATTTTATTAATAATAATAAATATTTGATTTTACTGAAAATGCTTATGTTTAAAGAAAGAAATTGACTTACCTATCATTTACTAAAATTCATCCTTTGTCAGGTACTATATCATATGTTAAGAGTTTAGCATGAACCTAGATAAAACAGAATCAACATTTAAAGAATAAACGAAAGCATACATAATGAATAAACTGAACTTATTGTATATGTTAAAAATTAACACATGCTGATGCTATTTGCAGTTCTTTAAGATTGCATTATTAACAAAATGTAAAGGGAAAGACAAAAATCCTTGACTCTAGCAAGCACAATCTTCTGAATTCTGATGTTAGATTTTTATGCAGTTTGTTTTATTAGCTCTAGGTCATGTGCTTAACATTCATTGAAAAGAAAATCTGTTTTCTGAGATTGCTCAGCTGTAATAAGCCACAAACTTAAACTTTGTTAGTTTACCTACGGATTACACATACAGCATATCAGCACATTGCAGTTTCCTCAGGAGCAATTTTCTCCAGAATAGGAATACTTCTTTAATTTTTAGGGCAACTCTTGCCTGGGTGGAATAATTTATTTGTTGTTGTTTCAGACAAAAGGTATAGAGAAAAACCTTACCAAACTCACCAGTATTAAGACTAGCTCATGAAAGCACTTCGTAGTAGAGAGGATAAAGCAAATTCCTGAGCAGAGAGAAACCGGGTGATCTGTCTCAGGAGACTTTCAAAACTCGTGCTTTATTCTGATTCTTGTTTTATTGTTGAGTAAGAGCATGTTTTTTATAACAGTCACATGCCAATCATAGTAGTCTGAGTCTACCTCTTGCTATGAAGATGACTTTGTCCTGTTCTACAGAATCAAATTTACCTTAGGAAAAACATAGCATGAGAAGGGAAGATTGTCTTGAAATCCCATAATGTCAGGAGAGCTGTTCGGTGTGGCCTTTTTTAGGATCATAGTGTGGGTTTGTATTAGAGTGTGGAAATTCTCCTTTGACTGAATTGTAATTTAAAGGAATCTGTAGGAAAATTGTCTACTTGAGAATGAATAGGTTGGTGGGTATATGTTATACAATCAGGAAGACAGACTTTACTTTGAAAAAAATATACATATATTACTTTGAAAATATATATGCACAATTTTGAATAACCATCTACCTGAGTGTGGTATCCACAAACTGTGAATTAATCTTCCCATAATTAGTCACATTGCCCAATCCTCAGCTCTATACTGAACCTCACTTCTTATACTTCAACTATGGGTAGCATACTCCTTTGGAATTAAGAAGTATCTCAAATGAAGCTTATTAGCTGCTCACTATGGAGATGAATGCCTTGTAGGTCATGGAATTTTGTTTATTTTGAATGGAGCTCTGAGGGCAAAGTGAGAATCTCCACGCACAGGTTTCTCGAGACAATCATGAGGGATCTCCGGGGAATTTCTTTAATCCTGCCACTTCATTACTTTACATGTGGAGAGAGAGAGAAAAAAAAAACTTCATTCTTTATTTCTTCATTTTTCACATATTTATGTGCAATCATTTTTAATGGTGAATTTTCAAAGTAATGTATGCAAAGACAAGTAGAAATAGTTTCATTAAAGGATAGAGAGAGCTCTTGATAAGCAGAACAAATCTTTAAAACCACACTGGCATAAAGAAAACAATTTATTTTGGAAATTTTCTGTGAGAGTCAATTTAAATAACATAACTTGTTTTCCAAATTTCTGGCTTAATGTGAGACCATGTGATAAATGTGTTCAGCCATGTGAAATATCTCAGTTGGCAAATGTAATATGCTATGCAGGTTCTGAACACCAATGCCAAGTATTGTTTCCTTGTAAATATCTTTATACAAAAAGTAATTGCAGAATTTAACAAAGAATATTTTTATTAAGGGGAAAATAAATAATATTTTATCTTCTTAAGATTTCAGGTGTTGGAAAGCTGGCTCAGAAATTTGGGGTGCTTTTTGCAAAGAGTGACTATCTGGGATTGATTCCCCAGCATGCACATAATGTTAGATGCACAAAGTGGTGAATGTGTCTGGAGTTCATTTGCAGAGAAAGAAGACTTTGGTATATCCATGTACTTTCTTAATTCCTCTCTCTCTACACCTCTCTCTATACCCCTCTCTCTTCTCATGAATAACTAAAATATATTAGAAAAGATTTTTCTGGATTATATCACAATGAATACAATCAATGTTTTCTTGAAATTATCAATGGCGATGTTAGATAGGTAAGGAACATGGATTCAATATCTCTGGGGAGGGACTGGGGAAAATTGCTCAGTGGTTAAAGGTGTTTGTTTACAAACCCTAGCAGCATGGTTTCAAATTCCCCAGCTGCCCATGTAAAGCCAAATGGGCATTCATTTGCAGCAACAAGAGATTCTTGATACACACATGTATCATACACACACACGTGCAAAAAAAAAAAAAAAAAACTCCCATGGAAGGAGTGTACAACCCAAGATTTTGATGAATGTGTTATCCTTCCATCAAATTTCAGTTGCCTCTAAGTACTAAATACAAATGGGAAAAGTCTTATTTTATAGAGTTCATAACACCTCTTGCTCCAGTATTGAAATAGTTGTTCAAACTTAAAACTCTTTATCATTAGCCCCTTACCTTCTAAAACTATACTATTTCTTTGGCCATACAAAATATGATACTTAACTACCTTGAAAATTTGCTTGTTTGTTTCTGGCACAAAATAATTGCAGTTAATTAACTGCTGCTTGCTTTATTCACTTTCTGTTTTATTTGATTTATTATTTTTTTGGAAGCTTGATGACAGTACAATTTTTTTAGAAAATTCGAAAGTATTCCAAATGACAACCCTGAAGTATTTCTTCTTTGCTTATCTAACATACTCCAAGCATTCTTTTAAGTGCATTCTTATTTAAATGATGAGTAAAGTGCCTCAATAACCAATTGAAGTAGGTATCATTAACCTTGATGGCACTAGTTAAATCAAAGCATGGTGAACTAATTGTGCTGATTTATGTAGCTCTTCACTGACAAACACAGAATGAAAATCACATCTCTAAATCTTATAGAGTGACCATGATTTCATTCAGTCAGCTCATAGACATTGTAGGTAAATGCAGTATATATGACCTTTTGTACTATGGCAACAAAATGCTTATATTCTGAAGTTGGCAAAGGAACTACCTGATTCAAATATGTGAGGCAAAATGTCATGGCAACAGATAGCTTCCCATTGTAGCAATGATGTTATAATCCTTCCAGAAAGCTATAAGCTATAGGCTATTCTCTTTTATTTGTTCAAGCCCTTTTCTATCACTGGTAGTGGATGATAGATCCTTTTCATGATGTGATAGGGTGGGAAAAGGAAGTGCAGTAATATGTACAGTACTAGTTCCCATTAGCAGAAGAGAGGGAAGAGGAAAAGAAAATTCAGAGACAACCTGTAGCAAATAATAGGAGGACTCTAATGAAAAGGATAAATGTCAAGAGACTCTAGTTGTATTGAGTGAAAAAAATTTCCCAAGAGCAGAAAATGAAATTTAATAAAGAGAGCACCACTGAAAATGGTGTCTAGATAATCAGAAAGTGAAGTGTCTAAGTGATTGGAGTGCAAAGTAAGTGGGAAATAATCAAGAGGGAGAAGAGACAAAAGGAATAATTCTTATTCAATTCTGTTTTGGAAATCCTATTTGAAATAAAGTAAAGAACCACATGACTTTGAAAACCATTGTAGATCAAAAGAGAACTTTATAGTATTATTAATTTAGATGATAGCTGAAAACTTGTAAATTGTTTTCCAACTATGGTACCAGGACCATGAACTAGTCATATGTTATACCTGATATTTCAAAGGGCATAGTAATTTAAATATCACTGTCATTAACACAATATACAAATCATTTTTTTCAGAATGAATACATTAGCATAAAACTCTGACTTGCTATGGTATATAGCCTTTTACCTCAAAAGCTCTGAAGTCTCTTAGATGAATGACTCAACTTTTCAAATTTATAATGTCAAAAATTATAATATCATTTGTCATTGGTCCTCAAAATTTATTATTTAAATGAATAACAAAATATTAAACAAAAGGTATCCATAGATTTCTCAAGTTAATATTGTATTAACTATTGTATTACTCATATGTGTATTACTCATATGTTAGCCTAGTTAGGTGTTTTAAAATGCACAAAGATTTTCACAATCAGGTTGGTATTGCTATATTTGTGCATGTATATTCATTTTAGTGTATGTATATGTGTGCATGTACTTTGATCTGAATATGTTTTAAGCTCCTTGAAACTATGATCAATGATCTTCATCTTTTTCTTCTGTATTACTGGGCTCAGGTTATTTTGCCAAGTAAACACTGAATAAATACTACTTAATTGTTGACAATTGAAATGAATTTGAATATAGTACTATAACTTTATTTTCTCATGATGTAAAATGACTCAGTCCAAAATTATGGTATTTCTGAATGTGAACCAATGTTTTTGACATCATGTGACAACATAATATTGTTAGGCCAATGATTTTTTCAAATTTGTTTTGTTTATTTTTACTTATTTATTTGAAAGTGACAGAGACAGAAAGAGGCAGATATATAGAGAGAGATAGCATGGGCACACCAGGCCCTCCAGCCACTGCAAACAACCTCCAGACACGTGCGCCCCCTTGTGCATCTGGCTAACGTGGGTCCTGAGGAATTGAGCCTTGAACCGGGGTTCTTAGGCTTCACAGGCAAGTGCTTAACCGTTAAGGCATCTGTCCAGCCCAAGGCCAGTGATTTTTGAAACTCAGGTGATTATCAACAGCAGAAGACATATTCCTGGTTAATGTTTACATTGTAGCCTTAAGTGTGAAGAATGATAACCTCATGCACTGTGGTCATGTTAGAAAGTAGGCTAGTCCACGTTTTCTCCTGGGATGTTGGTAGTAGCATTTGTTTCTCATTCTTAAATCACAATTGATTCAGCAACAGCGAATTTGATTAGCATGTTGGATTACATGGTTCCAACTAGAAAGTGGAGATCCCTTTGCACCACTCTAATTATGGGGAAGAACGGTGTTCTTATCATGAATAGATTCATGTCATAAATGCCTAAACTGACTAAATGACTAAAAATGTCATATATCATGATTTTCACATGAGCAAACTGCTATTAATACTGACAACTGCTGAATGCAAAGAGACAAAGAACAAACAAGATAACAAGTATACATCTGAAAATTGAGCTAAAATAGATAATATTCACATTTTTGTTATAAATTTGTCCTTTTTCCAAATGATTCTTTAGGAAAAATAGTGAGAGTGTATATTTTAGATAATCTTTTAATGTGGCTACTTTAATGGTGTTGTAATTTGGATCTGATCATTGATGTATGAAAGCTGAGCTCACCATCCTGTCGTAGTAATTGGAAGTGGCAGAACATTTAGGACATGGGACCTCAAGAAAGGAAGTTAGGTCATTAGCACTATGCATTTGAAAGTAATATTGGAGCATACTCTGTCTTTCATTCCCAGCTACCATAAGCTCAACCGCCCTCTCTGTCTTGCATTCTCACCATGGTACACTGTGCTCACACAGGTCCAAAGGAAAAGAGCCAAGTGGTAAGGACTGAAAGTTCTAAAACAATGAGACAACTAGACCTTTTCTGTCATTAAGGACAGTTTGTTAAGTATACCTCAGTAGCGGAAAGCTGAATAACAACTTCCCAATCAAATTCTTATGATTTTTGTTCATGTTTTTCAACATACAAAGACATTTTCAGTGCATTAACCTAGAAATAATAAATGTTATTAACTAGTCATGTGCAAGTACCTCTTTTGTATTATTTTTTTCACTAGCTTTTGCTTTGCTGTGTGAAAAAATCAAAAAATATGAAACTATTTCTAAATATTGCATATAGTTCCTAATTTAAAGTTTTCTGATGTTATTCTTAATTTATAAAATAATTCAAAAGTATATTTTGAGTGATAGATTTAAATTTACTTTACTAATTCCAGCCTTTCTGGGTTCTTAGTAGGACCATATCTTTTTATGAAAAGGAGTCCTTGTAAAATAAAACTTATCAAGTCAATTGTTTGTCCTTTTATGTAATTTTATATTATTGCATTATGTAGCTTTTTATCATATATATATATATATATATACATATATATATATATATATATGTATATATATATATATATATGTATATACACACACACACATATATATATATATGTCATAATCCTAGCTAGCATTGTTATAATCTCAGTGCAATATGACAATTGTGAAAAATATAAAATTTACACACACAGTTTTCCTGAGCCATTCCCCCTGTACATTCTAGGTATCTGAAGGTTTCAGGCATTGGAGCTGGGAAAATACAACATGACTTGGAGAACAGCAGCAACTGATCTGAGACCACTTTACCTATCCCATCCACAAAGCAGCACCAAGTATCTACATGACTGAGCTCCAAGCAGCACAAATCATACTCAAGATAACAGAATAGCACACAGAGCACTATCACAAATACTCACATATCACAAATGTGCTAGAAAGACTGCACCAACACACTATATCCAGATGGGTAAGCTCAATGCAAAATGGCTAATAGGAAAAACCCAGCCAATATTCCTGCTCCATGAATGGCCAATATCATGTAGTGGACATTCATGAGAGCAGCTTAAGGAAACTCCAGAGAAATAACTCAAAATAATGATTATAAATATTCATAAAGAAAGCAAAGTGGGCACAGGAATACTATCCTGGATGAACATAAACAAAGCACAAACAAATGCCTAAATGAGTTCCCACAGTGCCGGGCTCCGCCGGCGGGGGCAGGTAGTGCCGAGGGAAGGACCAGGCCCGCTGGTTCCTCCCGAGGGGCTGAGGAGGAGATGAGCGTCCGACGACTCAGACCTCTCCTGGCCACCGGAGAAAAACCACACTGAGTCGGGAGTCTTGTCGAAGCAGGAACTCGATTTATTGCTATGAACAGTTGCCTATATAATGTTGGGGGTGAAGGCGGGGATTGTAGGATGGTGGGGAAAGGTAAGGGCCAATAGTAAACTGTGACTATTGAAATGATAATTCTAACTCCCATGTGGAGGTAGCAGGTAAGAAGCCATTAGGCGTCTTGCTGAGTCACGTCTGGCCAGAGGCAGATCACCAAACTTTAGCTAGGCTCAGGAAGTTCCACTAGGCCTCACACCTGGGCCTTTAGAGGCCAGCATCTCCCCCTTTTGTTTTTGTAAGAGCATTAGTCACCATGGCCCCTGTTTTAGGTTGTCCCCCTCTGGGGGTCTTAACCGTCATTGGGTACCAGGTGTTTAGCTCAGAGCATTCATCATGGCCCCTGTCTTAGGTTGTCCCCCTCTGGGGATCTTACCCGTCACTGGGTACCATGTGTTTAGCTCGGTGAGAACCCACCCCATGGCCTGTCTTAGGTTGTCCCCCTCTGGGGATCTTACCCGTCATTGGTCACATGGAGGGCAGAGGAGGTGGCAGTGGGTCATCTGAGGAACTTAATTCCTGAGTTTCCAGCCTGTATTTTGACCTGATGAGGTTTTATTGCCTCTAGCCATTGGTGAATAAATTGTGTAATCTTATTAATTACACAAGGCCCGACAGTGAGGAGAAGGAAAAGGAGAAGAAGGAGGGGGAGGGGCCCAAGTAGAGGGAGAAGGTAGGGTAAGAATTCATATAAGCCCGTCCACAGCAGGTTGTCCTGGAGATCCTGCTGCCACCTCTCCAAGTCTTCCTGGAGCCTCTTAATCTTGTCCTGGATGATTCCTGATTTATTGGCGTAAAAGCAGCATTTTTCCTGTAAAAACAAACATACGCCTCCTTTTTCGGCCGTTAGTAGGTTTAGTCCTCTCCTGTTTTGTGGGACTACCTCAGCCAGGGAATCTAGCTGTTGTTGAAGATAGGTCTCCCTCTGATACAGGGAGGGCCTCATTTCCAGGGATGATATTTACATCTGGGATTAAGGTGGCTGGGGCACAAAGGCCCGTCCAATTGGTGGGCAGAAAGTCATAGGCCATCCCGCCTCCACAAACATAAACCATTCCAGAAGGTGGGCAGCATTGAGCATTGGGATCAGCTGTGTTAAAAGTACAGAAGGAAGGATGAATGTATCCCACATCTATACTGGAATTGTTAGGGGAAGGCGGGGCCCAAATGCAAGTTCCAGGGGAAACATTGGGAAAAGCTGGACGGGGATGGGGAAGGTGGCTGAGTAATGTTTTAAGGTCGTACAGGCAACTGTACTGCAAGCAGCCAGAGAGGCCCAGATTGGAGGCAAAGCCAGCAATCCTCCACAAGGGAGGGAATTGTTTAGTTTAGTAGGGTGAAGGACCATTTTAGGAACAGTCCTCAGGGGTGGGACACTCCCTAGAGAAGTGACTGTCAGTGTCCTCTTGTTGGGACAAATATTTTAGGTCTCTCGCTGGTACCCAAATGGGTCTTTTTTCATCTTGAGGGAAGACACATCCAAACCCTCTCCCTGCTGTGAGGAGCGGATCAGGCCCTCTCCAGGCCCCAGTCAATGGGTCCCTCCATCTTACCCAGATAGAACTGTAGGTAATGGATGAGGACCAATGTTTTTGAAAAGGGGAGAGTTGTTTATCTTCTTTAGAAAAGTTTAAAATATTTAGGGTAAATAATGCCTTTTTTAGTTGGTCGTGTGGGGGTAAGGATTCCCCCTTTTGTTTTTGTAATTGAGACTTGAGAGTCTGATTATATCTTTCAACGATAGCTTGGCCCCGGGGGTTGTATGGGATGCCTGTAGAATGTGAGATTTTCCAGTTCTGGAGAAAATCTACAAAGGCCTTGCTTACGAAGCAGGGGCCATTATCTGTTTTAATTTGATCAGGCAGCCCAAGAGTGGCAAAACATTGAAGCATATGACTAATGGCATGTTTAGATTTTTCCCCGGCATGTGCCGATGCCCAGCAGGCACGGGAAAAGGTATCAACTGAAAGAAAAATATACTTAAGTTTTCCAAATGGAGAATAGTGTGTGACATCAATTTGCCACAGATGATTAGGGCGTAGCCCTCTAGGATTGCTTCCTGTAGTTTGAAGGGGGGGGTACTTGGAGGAAGGGCTGACAGGACTTACAAGTCCGGACAATTTTTTTAAGGTCCTTGACTGGTACCTGTGGAAACCTGTGCTTGAGACCTCTCCAGTTGACATGGGTCAATAAGTGGAAGCGTGTAGCTTCTGTAATAGTATTACATTGAGGCATAGAAGCCATTTTATCAGCCAAATTGTTTCCTCGAGAAAGAAATCCCGGTAAGTTTTGATGACCCCTGAGATGTTGAAGAAAAATGGGGTTAATTCTTTGTTTGAGTAGGGAACGAGCTTGAATCATCAGAGGAGATATAGGGTTGGAGTCCAGTCTAATATGGGCCTCAACCAGGTTGGGTAATAAATTAACAACATAAAGGCTGTCAGAAAATAAGTTAAATGGCTCTTGAATAGTGTCCAAAGCTAGAACGACAGCAAATAGTTCTTTGAATTGTGCTGACCCCTCAACCTCATGAGAGACTGACTTAATGGGCATAGGCTCTTTTTCCTGTTTTAAGGGAGGGTAAACGACTAGGGAAGCCCCCAGGTGCCCTCCATCAGTAAACACGGTAAGAAAGTCAGGGTTAGGTTGAGACAGAAAAAGCCTGGGGGGCTTCCATTCTAATCTGGAGAAAGAACTCATCCATTTGTGGGGGCCATAATGGCAATCAATTTTACCTAGAAACCCCTCGAGAGCCATAGCAACTCTATTATTATTTCTCTGAAGCCAGTTGAAATCTGTTATCTTAAAGGGGGTGACAATAAGGTGAGGTTCTGTGCCAAACAACCGGACAGAGGTGTCTCTGCCCTTGATAATGCAATCAGCAACCTGGTTGGTTATAGAATAAACTCTGGGGACCCCACCGATTGAGAGGTGGACCCATTGGATGGGTTCACCTTCCTGGGCCAACAGTGCAGTGCATAATGTTTCCCCAGAGAAAATGTAGAGGGAGATGGGCAAATCAGGATTGAACCTCTTTAGGGTCACAGTATTTATAGCCTGTTGTACCTTATGAAAAATTTGTTGATGACAAGGGGACAAAATTACCTGAGAGGAGAAGTTAAGGTCCTTTAGGAGGTCAAATAAAGGGGACAGCTCTTCAGTAGTTATGGGTATCCAAGGCCTCATCCAATTAATTTCTCCCAAAAGCTTCTGGAGTTGAGGCAAGGTGTAAGAATCCTGAATATAAAGTTGTGGTTTAACAGGTGAAACTGTATCTAGGGTAAGGATCGAGCCCAAGATCTTAAAGGGAGGCACAGTTTGAACTTTTTCCGGAGCTACTTTAAAGCCGTGAGTATGCAGGATAGTTAGACATTGGTGGGTAAGGTCCTGGAGTGTGGAGGAATCTAGGCACCCAAGAATAATATCATCCATGTAAATATAAAACAGGGTATCAGGGAGATTGATAAGAGAAGAGAAAATGGATGACAGGTAATATTGACAAATGGGTGGGCTATTTGCCATGCCCTGAGGTAAGACAGTCCATTCAAATCTCCTATCTGGGCCACAAAAATTAACAGCAGGTACAGAGAATGCAAATTTTTCCATGTCTCCTGGATGGAGAGGGATAGAGAAGAAGCAATCTTTAATGTCAATGATAGTAATATGGTATATATTGGGAATAGCTGGGATCCATGGGAGTCCCCTCTGGGGAGTTCCGAAGGGGATCATGCGTTCATTGATCTTTCTTAAATCATGTAAAAATCTCCAGGACCCATTAGGCTTTTTTATGACAAAGACAGGAGAGTTCCAGGGACTAGTGGAGGGACGAATATGTCCGGCCTCCAACTGTTGATCAATAAGTATGTGGAGTTGGTGTAACTTAGAAGAAGGGAGAGGCCACTGCTCAACCCATACAGGATCCCCCGGTCTCCACTGGATTTTAAATGGGGGGGGCTGGGCAGTGGCCCTTAGAATTGGGGGTGTTTATTGGAGTACTTTTGTCTGAGTTGCTCAAAGTAAGGGTCATCTCTATAATTGGGATGATATTCCCTCCCTTCCTCAGACTGTTGTTGATATTCTTTTTTATCTAACAAATCATTATAAAAGGCCTTATGGTCAGTAGTGATGAAAGCCTCGGCATCTCCAAGGATGTCTTGCCCCAGTAAGTTAGCAGTGAGCCCAGTCACCACGAGAGGGCGGACTTTTCCCCTGTCCCCACCTGGGTCAGTCCAAGGGAGCCACGTGGCAGTCTCCCAGGAGGTGGATTGCCCGCCAATTCCCAGTAGGGGAGGGCCGGGCACAAGCTGCCAGGAGGGGGGCACTTCCTCCTTTCTCAGGACCGTTCGGTCCGCTCCAGTGTCAATGAGAAGTTTGAATTTTTTATTGCCAATATTCAAAATAATTTTGGGTCTAAGGCCGGGGACCAGGGGGACGGTCCAATAGGCTTTGATGGTCTCTTTCCCCTTATTTAACGGGGCTGGGGGAAGCCCCTGGAGGAGTTTAAAGGCTTTCCCTGTATGTTAAACTTCCATTTACATTCCTTAGCCCAATGAAACCCTTTATTGCATTTAGGGCAAAGGGTGTGAGGGGCGTTGGTCGTCCCCCCAGAGCGCGGAGGAGGCTTTGTCCTGTTGGGGCACTCCTTTTTAAAGTGGCCCTCGTCCCCGCATCCAAAACATGTCAAGTTTTTAGAATTTAACTGTAATGCACAGATCGTATTGGCCAAATCTCTCTGTTTATTTTCCTGAAGGGCGGCAGCCATGGCCCTAGCCTGATGGGAGATAGTGCCAACGTCCTTGGTGGCTACAATCCATCTACTCATGGAGTTGTCCTTGAGACCCGCACAGGCGAGGCGGTGATCGGCCGTCATCCCTTCCCAGACCAACATTTTAGTAAACTGATCCCGTAATGCCCCTGGGGGAAATTTTCTTTGGAGACTTTTTTCCACCCTATCTATAAATGTAGCCAAATCCTCAGATGGTTTTTGAGTAATACTCATAAGGGGAGTTTCAGAGGGTCCCTCATCAAGCTTTTTCCATGCCGCCAAGCCCAGTGCCCTGACCTGGTCCCTATACGGGTCAGGTATAGCCGCCTGTTGAGTGCCTGTAGCATATTGATCAGAGGTACCAGAGAGCATCCCAAAAGTTATCGGCACAGGGGGCTGTTGATTTTGGTTTCGTTCTGCCTGTGCATGGCATTCATCTCTAAAAAAGGCACACCACTTAATGTATAGGGGACCTGACAAGACAGCCCTGACTAGATTTTTCCAATCTTGGGTTGTACAAGGTTGATGGGCAAGTCCCTGTAATAGGGTCTCAGCCCAAGGAGAGTTGGGTCCATCCTCTGAGACCGCCTTTTTAAGCTCCTTAAGGTCCTGAGCTTCCCACGGATACCAGGCAGCAGGGCGATTGCCCCCAGGATTTAGATTGACGGGAAATAAAAAAGTAGCTTTATTTTCTGACGGCTTGGCTGCCGAATATGGAGGGGCTGAGGGGGTCTCGGCGGCCGAATATGAAGGAGGGGCCGAGGGGGTCCAGAAAGGGTTAGTTGATGGAGGAGGTGGAGGAGGTCCCCCGGAAGGCCAGGGAGCACTCTCAAAGGGATCGAGTGAGGAGCATAAAGATGCATCCTTTTGGGGTTTTTTTAAAGCTGTATCTCCAGGAGGAGTAGCTGGATTAGGCTGTATATTATCTTTTTCTTCTGTCTTTTGTTTATGTTTGGTTGGCCTTGGAGGGAAGCAGGCCTTGAGGGCTGAGATCATAGGGAGGACCCCTGAGGGGGGTATTTGACCCTTCTCCACATGTGCCCGACAAACAAGGGCCTCTACCCTATCCCACGTGTCCCAATCAAAGAGATTTCCTTCCGGCAGCCATGGCGCCAGTTTGAGAAGGCAATCCCAGGTCTGTTGAGCCTGATTATCAGTCAAATTAAGCCCTCTACTCTTTAGGAGTGCCCTGAGAGATTCTAAGGCAGGATTGGATTTACAGTTAGACTGTCCCACATTATAAAGTTGAGAGAAAAATGTCCATAAAATTAGGGCAATAGCAACCCACATACACATGAGTACAATACAACCACAAGGATCTAAAAGATAGGTAAACATGCTGTACAAAAGCCGCAGATGTAGCTTGTCTGCAAACTAAAAGTGAAAGGAAAGAGAAAGAGAACAAAGAGATGTTGATCAACAAGTACAGGTTATAGAAGCAAAGTTTAGCACATTAAATATAAAGACTACTTATGGGGGTACGCTCACCCGCATATGTACACCGATTGACCTCCTCAACGAATGTCTCTCAGGGGGCACTAGTCTGCCGGATTCCAAGAGCCGCACGTTAGGCGCCAGATGCCGGGCTCCGCCGGCGGGGGCAGGTAGTGCCGAGGGAAGGACCAGGCCCGCTGGTTCCTCCCGAGGGGCTGAGGAGGAGATGAGCGTCCGACGACTCAGACCTCTCCTGGCCACCGGAGAAAAACCACACTGAGTCGGGAGTCTTGTCGAAGCAGGAACTCGATTTATTGCTATGAACAGTTGCCTATATAATGTTGGGGGTGAAGGCGGGGATTGTAGGATGGTGGGGAAAGGTAAGGGCCAATAGTAAACTGTGACTATTGAAATGATAATTCTAACTCCCATGTGGAGGTAGCAGGTAAGAAGCCATTAGGCGTCTTGCTGAGTCACGTCTGGCCAGAGGCAGATCACCAAACTTTAGCTAGGCTCAGGAAGTTCCACTAGGCCTCACACCTGGGCCTTTAGAGGCCAGCACCACAGAACAGTAGCAAATAACTAAATGCAATGAGAAAGGCAGGGGCTGGGGAGATGGATCTGCAATTAAAGATACTCACTTGCAAAGACTGCTGGCCTGGGTTTGACTCTACAGTACCCATGCAAAGCTAGATGCACAAAGAGGCACATGCATCTGGAATTTGTTTGCAGCAGCAAGGGTCCCTGGCATGCCCAATCTCATCCCCTTCCTCACACATATGTAAATTTTTATAAGAAATGAGGAAGTCAAACCTGGATATAAGAATGGAACTCAATAGAGAAATCCTGAGAAAAACAAAAGTGAAATGCAACTGGAAATGGAAACTACAACAAATCAAATGGAAGGCTTCATGGAAAGGTTTACTAATATAATTGATCAAGTGAAAGACAGAATCTCAGGCTTGGAAGACAAAGTGCAGGGAATATTTAGGACACCATGAAAGAACCAAATGTTTGAATAATGAGCAAAGAAGAAGGACTTTAGGCCAAAGGTGCATAAAGTATTTTCAATAAATTTATATAAAATTTTCTCTAAAATCTAAGGAAAGAGATGCCTATTGAGGTAAACAAGACATACAGAAGTCCAAATAGACAGGACCAGAAATGAAAATTCCTGCATCATATTACAGTTTAAAAAAAAAAAAAGGTAGGTGGGCTCAACCCTGTGGAGTAAGTAGGCCAGATCCATTTCTCCCACTTCCCTGGTCTGAATTCCTTGCACAGACAGTTTGTTCATGGTCACAGCTGCCTGGAGTGAGTAGGCCAGGCCCATTTCCAGGCTCCTTCAATCTTCTGGGAATCAGTTCCTTGCCTGGACAGTGTGTGGGCAGGCATGACAATCTGGAGTAAGTTGACCAGACCCTTTTATCTAAGCTCCTTCTACCTTCCAAGTCTGGGTTGTCTTCACTGGTCTGTTTCCTGGAGGGAACTGCACAAAGTAGGCCAGGTCCCTGCTCCCTTGCTTCTCCTAGTCCCCTGGTCCTGGTAGGTCCCATGGTGCCTTTTTTGTCCTGGTCTCTGAGTGAGCTATGGAATAAGGACTTTTGCTCTGGTAGCCTGACTGGCCACTAAGTACCAACATCCCTGTTCATCTGAGTCAGAGGGTGAACGAACCAAAGTACAAAAACTTGCTTCTTCTTCAATAACATAAAGAGTCTCCCTAAAATGGGTAGACAATAACTCTACAAAGCCAACAGAAGTCAGAAAACAGATCTCCACCAAGGATGAGTAGTCATACTACAGAAGCCTCCACTGAAATCATAGAGAAATCAATAGCAATTCAATCCCAAAATGAAAACACAACAATCAATGAGACCCTGATTAAACAAAAATCACTGAACTTGAAGCAAACTATCAAAGAACCAATAATTGTGTCAATAAAATTTAATAGAATTGTATCCTAGAGCATTCAGCTTTTGACAGTAGGCTTAACTTGATGGAATAAAATGTTAGAACCCTCCAAAGAGATATGAATAGTTAAAACTATGAAATAAAAGAGACAGTGTTAAAAGCAGCAAGAGAGAAGCAATTCACAACATACAAAGGTAATTCCATCAGAATTATATCAGATTTCTCAATGAAAACCGTGAAAGCCAGAAGGGCCTGGTATGGAACACTTCAAAGTCTGAGGAACTATGGCTTCCAACCCAAGTTAATTTGCCCACCAAAAGTATCCCTCATAAGAGATGGTGAAAGAAAAACTTTCCATGAAAAAAGTCAACTCTATGATTATATGAACACAAAGCCAAACCTACAGAGAATACTTGAGGAAATACTCCACATAGAGCATTGACGTCTGTAGTGATCTTACCTTTTTCATTTCTGATTTTGTTAATTTGAGACTTCTCTTTGATTTATTTATTTATTTTTCTTAATAACTTTGGCTAGGAATTTGTCAATCTTGCTTATTTTTTCAAAGAACCAGCTCTTCATTTTTCATGGATTTTAAAAACTGTTTTCTTAGTTTCCAATTCATTAATTTATGCTCCAATCTTATTTATTTATTTCCATCTGGAGCTCATTGGGCTGGATACTTCATGGTTTTCCAGTACTTTCAGGTGGACAGTCAGGTTATTGATTTGTGATCTCTGTGTCTTTGTAGTGAATGCACTTAGGGCTATGAATTTTCCCCTCATGATTGCCTTCATTGAGCCCAATAAGTTTTGGTAGGTTGTGTTTTCATTATCCCTCATATCCAGGAGTTTTGCAATTTCTTTTTTGATTTCTTCTACTACCCATTCATTGTTTAAAAGTGTGTTCTTCAGTCTCCAGGAGTTGGTGGAGTTCTTGATGTGTCTCTTGTTGCTAATTTCTACCTTTAAAGAATTGTGATCTGACATGATGCAGGAAGTTACTTCAATGTTCCTGACTTTATGAAGGCATGCTTTATGGCCTAATATATGGTCAATTTTGGAGAAGGTTCTGTGGCCTGCTGAGAAGCATGTGTATTCTGTAGAGTTGGGGTGAAAAGTTCTGTAGATATCCATTAGGTCTAGTTGATCTATGATGTTTTTGAGCTCTATTATTTCCCTGTTGATTTTCTGTGGGATGATCTGTCTATTGATGATAGTGGAGTATTAAAGTCTCCAACTATAGTGGTGTTGGTGTTTATTTCTGTTTCATTGTCGAGTAGATTTTGTTTTATAAACTGTGGTGCCCCTGTGTTTGGGGCATATATATTTATGATTGTGATGTGCTCATGTTGGATCATTCCCTTGATGAGTAAGAAGTGGCCTTACTTGTCCTTTTTGATTACTTTTGGTTTGAAGTCTATTTTATCAGATATTAATATAGCAACTCCCTTAATTTTTTTATACAGAATATAATAGGTGTAGGCCCTCTTGTAGCCCACAATTGATGGTAGCTTGATATTGGAGAGATGCATGACCCGTATATCTCAACAAGGAGGGGCCAAGGGGAGGGGGTAGGTCACAGATGAGCCTAATAATGGTACCAAACTGACTGTATTTGATGAATACAAAACTAACTAATACAGAAAAAAAGAGAAAAAAATATAGCAATTCCCATTTTTTTTTAAATTCCATTTGCTTGGAATATCATTTTCAAACCTTTCATCCTGCAGAAGTGTCTATCTTTACTGGTGAGGTAGATTTTTTGAAGACAGCAAATAGAAAGGTCCAGTTTCTTGATCCATCCTGATATCCTGTGTCTATTGATGAGTGAGTTAAGACCATTAATATTTAAGGTTATTACTGTGAGGTTTGAATTATCCCTGCATGATGAGGTGTTTTATGTGGTTGGGCGCATAGTTGTGTTATGTTCTCTTTTGAGCCTGGTTTATTTTGGTTATTGTGATTGTCTTGTTGTTATCTCTTGAGATTAATTGTTTGACTGTTCTGTGTGTAGTATACCCTCAAGTATCCTCTATAGGTTTGGCTTTATGTTTATATAATCATAGACTTGACTTTTTTCATGGAAAAGTTTTCTTCCACCATCTATTATGAGGGATACTTTTGGTGGGCAAATTAACTTGGGTTGGAAGCCATAGTTCCTCAGACTTTGAAGTGTTCCATTCCAGGCTCTTTCAAGGTTTTCATTGAAAAATCTGATGTTGTTCTAACGGTATTGCCTTTGTGTATTGTGAATTGCTTCTCTCTTGTTGCTGTTAACATTCTGTATTTGTTTTCATTGTTAAGAGTTTTAACTATGATGTATCTTGGAGAGTTTCTTCTTTGCTCCTGCCAGTTTGGTGTTCTGTGGGCTTCTTGTATCTGGACGGACCTATCTTTTCCAAGATTTGGAATAATTTTTTCAATAATTTTGTTGAGTATGTTTTCTGTACCTCTGGTCTGGATTTCCTCTCCTTCTGGTATACACACAATCCAGATGTTTGGTCATTTTTCAGTGTCCCACAGTTCCCCCATATTCTGTTCAATTGATTTTTTGAACTTAGCTTTTGGTCTCCTGATCAATTTCTTCTGTCTTACTGTCAAGGTCAGAGGTTCTGTCTTCCACATGAGTAACTCTGCTGGTGTGTTGTTCTAGAGAGGTTTTTTTAAAAAATTCTATTTGATTATTGCTTTCTGTTGTATTGTTTTGTATTATGTCCACCTCTTTCTTGAGGTATGATTTCAATTCGAGTTCTGATTTTTTGATGCTTTCTATAGTTCATTCTTGCATTTGATCAAGTCTTCATTAAACTTAATTAACCAGTTGTTGAGATCTTCCATTTCTTGAGTTACCTTCAATTTATTTATATCTCTTTGGAGGGTTCTAATGTTTTCTTCAAGTTAAGTCTACTGTCAAAAACTGAATGCTCGAGGAGACAATTCTGTTCAATTTCATTGATATAATTGTTGGTTCTTTGATAGTTGCTTAAAGTTTAGCATTTTTTTTTAAATAAGGGTCTCATTGGTTGTTGTGTTTTCATTTTGGGAATGAATTTCTGTTGATTTCTCTATGGTTTCACTGGAGGCTTCCATAGTAGGACCAGGCATCCTTGGTGGAGATCTCTTAGTGTTCTGACTTTTGTTGGCTTTTTGTGTTGTTCCCTACAATTTTAGGAAAATGAGGAAGCAAGTTTGTGTCCTTTGGCCCATTAACCCTCTGCCTTAAGTGAACAGGGATATTGATCCTTAGTGGCTAGTCAAGATTCCAGAGCAAAAGACCTGATTCCACAGCTCACACAGGGTCTAGGGCTCCCTGAACAAGGTACCATGGGACCTACAAGGACTAGGGGACAAGGAGGAGCAAGGGAATAGGGAACTGGCCTACTTTATGCTGTACATTCCAGGCCATAGATCAGGGCGGTCAACCTAGACTAGGGAGACAGGAGGAGCCCAGATACAGGTTCCTGGCCTACTCACTCCAGACTGCTGCACCTGCCTTTGCACTGATTGTGTAGGGAACTCAGACCCAGGTGGTGGGAGGGATCCAGAAATGGGCCCAGCCTACTCACTCCAGATCACTGCACTTGCCTACACACTGACCTCACAAGAAACTCAGACCCGGAAGTAGGTGGGAGGAACCCAGCAATGGGTCTGGCCCATTTACTCCAGAATGCCACACCCCTGGATTTTTTTTTTTTTTTATTGTGCAACAAGAGAGGTGAGGGTATATTCCCTTTCTTATGGAAATCATTGTGGAGTTTTATCAAAAAGCTAAAATTAGATCTAGTAAATGGTCTAACTATACCACTCCTCAACATATACTCTAAAGATTCAACAATTGACTACAGAAATAGCTTCTCATCCATGTTTATTGTTGCTGTTTACAATAGCTAGATAATGAAATCAGCCTAAATGTCACTAAACTGATGAATAGATAATGAACATTCCTCCCTTTGAGTTGCTTGTCAGAGACACTCCAGAGCCCCACCCACCCAACCAATATGGACCATTAGCAATACTCTTGGTTGTTTACAAGAATGATATCAAAAGTGTCTATTGCTGAAGACAACACAAGTTTTGATTGCAGGACACTAATAAATCAGGCTGGACCTGAGCTGAAAGCCTCTTTGCTGGTTAGGTGTCAGTGTTGCAAAGTCATCAATAGTTTTACCTAGCAGTGGATCTACCACATGCTCTCCCCAACCTACCAGCTGGTCAAGATGCCCTCACTGATGCAGTAGTGGTATGACTGTTATGTGGGAAACAACCTGCTCTCTGATTGGATTAATTACTTATGTTTGGTATCAAAACTCTGGTCAAAAGCATATTGCTGGAAGGTCCTTGTCCTAGGAGTAGAAGCATCTGCCGTTGTTTGGCTAAATGGTTATGTTGTGCCCATCGAATTACCTTCTAGATACTTATATTTATTCTCACAGTGCTGCTCTCATCTTTAGACAGAGAAGCTTACTTTTGCAGGTGGCAATGGCTATTGGGGTGATTCAAATTAATAAAGTCCTGAGAATAAGTGACTGTTGAGTGCTCAGTGTTAAACAAGCCATTTATACCATGCCTCCCAAGGCACAGGGACATTATGAAAGCAGACACAGAAATAATCTAAGAGTCAAAAGATGCAAAGGAGTGTTTTGAAATTCTGCATTCCAAACTTGTAGTACACATTTTATCCCTGGCCCCTCATCATCTGTTACTTCCTGCATAATATTGGGTTCCTCAGCCTTCTGTTATTGATGATCAAGGTGGGAATACAAAGATAACAAAATAAGATCGGACTAATAAGAAATAAGAAGTGCTTCAGTGTTTGGGGTGGGAAGACCACAGAAGGTAATGGGAGGGGATTATAATCAAAATAAATTATGAACATTATGAAACATCTCAATAAAAAGTTAAAAATACATTAACAAAGGTTTCATTATATTATGAAAATTAGCATGCCAGGTGAATTCATAGTTAATTAGAGAAGAACTACAAGAAAATACGTTTGAAAGTGGAGCAGTTGGAGATAATTATGACTTTTTCTGGATCCAGACATAATAGGCTTGCATTTTTAAAAAAATTATTTGAGAGCGACAGACAGAGAGAGAAAGAGGCAGAGAGAGAGAGAGAGAGAGAGAGAGAGAGAGAGAGAGAGAATGGGCACTCCAGGGCCTCCAGCCACTGCAAACGAACTCCAGACGCATGCACCCCCTTGTGTATCTGGCTAACGTGGGTTCTGGGGAATTGAGCCTCGAACCGGGGTCCTTAGGCTTCACAGGCAAGCGCTTAACCGCTAAGCCATCTCTCAGCCTGCATTGGTTTTTTAATAACACAATTTACAATTTAACTTCTCTTTTGTAAATAATTAAATTATTAAAGCTGACTGTCTTCACTATCATTATCTGAATTCTGATGCTTATATTACCATATTTTGGTTTTACACTAGAAAATATAACTTAAAAAACAGTGGAAATTAGTATTTTAACATATTCACACCTGTGGTTCAAACTGTGTCTTTGCACAATTTCTTCAGTTATAGTTGTTGCTGAATGCATTCGCATGTGTGTGTGTGTGTGTGTGTGTGTGTGTGTGTTTGGAAGTCAGAGGACAGCCTTGCATATCTTTCTCAGGAGCATCATCTACCTTTTTGTGGTAGGATTTCTCATTGTTGGAACTCACCACTTTGGCTAGACTGGCTGGCCAGTGGGTCAGTTGCTAGGATCCACCTATCTCCACCATCCCAGTGTTGGGATTACAAGAATACATCAACTCAGTACACATTATTACATGGTCTCTATGCATCAAGTTCAGGCTCTTATGCTTGAGAGGTAACCACTTTACCAAATGAGCTATATTTGCAGCCATTAATGTGTTATTCTTAATTAATATATGATACAATATTTCTTTAACACCTTCTATATGAAAACACTTCTGCTGCTCACTGCTATAGACAAATTTCTCACACTAAAATTCCAAACCTCAGCAAGTGGGGCCTATGATAGGTGGTATAGTCAAGAGAGCTTCATTAATAAGATTAAAAAGACCCTGGAATGTTTCCTTTATATTCCATGATCAAGGTTATAGCCAGAAGAGAGGCATCTTTGAACCAGAGATCAATCTTCATCAGATATCAAGTCTTCTTTCACCTTAATCTTCCAAACACCAGCATAATAAATGACAAGAAATAAATTTCTACTCATTATAAGCCACAGAGTCTAAGATTTTGTTAAAGTAGCTCAAATAAATTTGGACAAATGATAAGCTTTTCACTATAAGTATTTATTGCTGTAACCTTTTACAAAGTTTTATTTTCCTTTCAAGTCCTCTTGTCTTTAGTTCTGGTCTGTATTCTGTATTCTTCTATGTAATGCTTGTGACGATCACTGTAAAAGTTTTGTAGATAGAGAACTTTGGCTAGTTTACAGAAAAGGGAACTAGTGACATGAAAGAAAAAACATAGAAAAACACAGAGACAAAAGTTCATCTGTTATATTTATGAAAATGAATGTGCCAGGTATATTCATAGTCAATCAAGACAAAGTGACAAGAAAATACATTTTCAAAGTAAGGGAAATTGTAGATAATTATTACTATCTCTATTCCTGTGGGTAGAAAAAGGGAAGTCATAAACTTCCACAATCATTTTCGATGATACCTGAGTGGTTCTGAGAGCACTGTAATCTTCCCTTCCTGGAGTTGTGATATAGTCACCTGCCTACTCATTTCCAAGACTTTTCTCTACATGCCGTTAGTCTTGCTTCCAAAGTCCTATAGATTGAATGAATAATTTAAGTCATGGTAATACTTAAAAAGACAAAAATGTGTCTGTGGGATTTTTTTATTGCATTTAAAGATTTTTAATTCAAACAAAGCTTCTATATATACCTGATTTTAATTTACAATTAAAATTGGTTTTGGGATAGTTATATCTATGTTTTACAAAACAGGTTAAAAAGAATAAAAAATCCTTTCAGTGCCTTTCTCTATACACATATATTAAAGTCTATGTACATATAGGCCTATGTGATAAGCTGGATACATTACCACATGTCAACATTGTTAGCAAAAGGTGGTGATTCCATTCCTGGGAAAACATATCTATGACACAAATAGAATGATCTCAAATAGGAAACCTTTGTAGATTGGGGTTGGGAGGAAGTGTCCATAACCATGAAAATAATTCTTTCCTTATCCAGTGTATAAGCACTTGTAATCACTGTCCATTAATACAGGTACATTCCAACATATATGGATATTTTGTAGTTAAATTCAGTAAATAAAATCAAAATGATTTAGAAAATTATTTTTTCATATTATACATCTAAAAGTTAAGAATAAGATAAAAAATCAAGGGCAGAATTTTTCTCCTGGCTGTGTTATGTAGCTAATCTGTTATTTTCAACCTCCTTTCTTTTATCAGACTGAATTATGTTTCCCTGGCTCAACGCCTGCATTGTGAGGTAATTTCTCAATGTACATTCTGAGGTCTCCTTGACTTGCTCTTTGAGGGTAATTTTATTACTTGGAGTTTCTATCTGAATTACCTGCATGGAAGCCTGGACCTTTTTTTATTCATATTGACAACTGAAAGATACACTGTAAATCTCCCTTTCTCCTTCTCCCTCCTTCCTTTCCTTTTTCCTCGTTGTCTCCCATTCCTCCCCCTTCCTTCTCTTCCTCTCTCCTTTTGTTCATTCTTCTTTCATTACCTGTCTTTTCTTCTTTCCCTTTCCTTTTCCTGAGTGATTATAATATGCACTATAATTTCTCTAGTTTATTATATTTGCTCTACATACTCATTTTTAGATTGTTAACCCCTGAGAGTGTTGATAAAAATGTTGGGTCAAGATTTCTTTTTAAACTCTAAGCCATGTACACTGTTCTCATTCTACTCACAAATGAAAGTTCCATTAGGCATCCTTAAATTCAGTTTGTTACTATACTCAACACAGGTACCTGCATATTATTATCTATAAAAGTTCTTAGAAACTTATTACTATACTTGATAAAAAATACCCTCAAGAATCAGCCAATATTAACTTTCTTTGTAATAAGTAAAGATACCTGAGACATATGCTGCAAATTCTCAGACAGTTTGTAGACAATAGCATCCCAAGTAACATTGAGCCCAAGTATATGACTCATTGAATAGATGCTATTTTTTCTCCAAGTGCATATTTACTGGTGTAGTCATATTATTATTATGGCTTAAAATTATAGTCACCAGCATACGGGAAGTGCAGTGGCAGACAAAAGATTGAAATGATCTCTTATGAATTGAACTAAAGATTTCCACATCTTATTGTGATACAATTTTGCCATATAGATATTATGAAACAGATTTTACATAGAAAAAAATGAGAACATATAGGAATTAATTACCTAATATTACTCAATTTGCAGGTAGGATTTAAATTTTGACTCAGGTTGTTTCTGATTCTTCTATGATTATTCTTTGTTCACACACACACTCAGCATATCACCAGAGTTTGATAACCTCTCAATTACTTTTCTCATGAAACGAAATCAAAAGTGGATTTATCTATACTTTTATTTTTTTAAATATTTTATTCATTTTTATTTATTTATTTGAGAGCAACAAACAGAGAAAGAAAGAGGCAGATAGATAGATAGAGAGAGAGAGAGAGAATGGGCACTCCAGGGCCTCCAACTGCTGCAAACGAACTCCAGACGTGTGTGCCCCCTTGTGCATCTGGCTAACGTAGGTCCTGGGGAATCAAGCCTCGAACCTGAGTCCTTAGGCTTCACAGGAAAGCGCTTAACCACTAAGCCATCTCTCCAGCCCTGTCTATACTTTTAGCTTCAAATTATTTTATTAGCTTATTTAACATATTGGTTAAAGTGATCTGGATTATGTATAATTGAGGGAAATGTAGTATAAGACATTATTCCAAGTTCCTCATATATGTATCAGAATTGTTACAGTTTTTCTGTGCTTAGCTTTGCCATCACAGGAAAACATGGGAACTTTTAGTAAAACACCAACCCAAAGAAATAATGGAAATTAATGAGATCCTGTGATGTATTTTATAACGTGCTTACGGAAGACACATTTTGCACAAGAAGAATAATTTTAAATTAAGATATAATCAATTAGAACTCAGTTCTAGACATCAATGCTTGGTATCTATATGAGAATGAGCATATTAATCATCCACATATTTATTGCTCAGTCCCACATTAAGTCATTTACTAGAGAAGTTGAAAGATTAATGACTCAAATCTTCAACCTTCATCTACCACAAACACATACACTTGAACAAGTGGAATGTGATCTCTTTTCCATGCCTTCCTTAGTTGCACGCATCAATGAAACTCATTTTAGTGGAAATGCTTCTCTTTTATGTGTCATGCAAATTTTCTCTTGAAGTTTTACCTGTGCTCAGTCATATTTTATACACACACGCACACACACATGAAAGATGAAGCTTGGAAATAAGTTATTTCCATTAAAAATCAATGAATAAACTATAAAGCTCAAAATACAACAAATGACTGGTATATTAAGTACACATTTTATTTCAGAATAAGTAATGCAGTAGGAGAGTATCACAGATTTGGAACTAGGCTGGCAGGGGATTTGTTTGAGTATGAATCTGGAGCATGCTGGCCTGGATGGCCATGCTGCCTTATGGGAACAGGGTAGGAACAGTATGCCAAGAAGTCAGCTGGTTTTCATTATGAGTCCTTGGTGCTATTCAATTTTTAACCATGTGCATATATTGCAGTACAATATAACACACTTTGTCATTGGTCAACATCCATCCAAAAGTCCTTCTGGGACTTCTCTGTTCTGTGCATTATCAAGCACTATCAAATTTTCCAGTTTTTTTTTAAATTTATTAATTTTTTTTTTTTACTAATTAGTTTTGTACTCAGTGAATACAGTCAAGTTGGTACCATTGTTAGGCTCATCCATGTACTACCCCGTTCCCCTGGCCCCTCCTTTTTTTTTTTTTTTTTTTTTTGTCGAAGCAGGAACTCGCTTTATTGTTACAGGCATTTGACTACATAATATTGAGAATGAAGGAGGGGATTCTAGGATGGTGGGAGAGGTAATGGCCAATAGTAAACTGTAACTATTGAAAAGATAATTCCAACTCCCATGCATAAGAAGCAGGCAAGAAGCCATTAGGCATCTTTTTTTAAATTTTTTTTTCTTTATTAGTTAGTTTTGTATTCAGCAAATACAGTCAGTTTGGTACCATTATTAGGCTCATCCGTGACCTACCCCCTCCCCTTGGCCCCTCCTTGTTGAGGCATAAGGGTCATGGATTGTGGAGTTAGCCCACAGTTATGGGTAAGCTAAATGTCTCTGCATATCATGACCCAACATGTGACTCTGACATTCTTTCCGCCCCCTCTTCCGCAAAATTTCCCTGAGCCATGTTGGGTTCATTTTTGGTCTGCTTCAGTGATGAGGTGTTGGGGGGCCTCTGAGGCTCTGGCTCTCTGATTTGGTAGGAGTTGATTTTTCTCTGTGCTGATCTCCTTCCCCCTTGTGCTGGTGTCCGGTTCATCAGGAAAACAGCCCCCTTGCTTGTTTCTCCAATTTTTCTTAGTTTCAGCCAGGGCCCTTTTGAGGTCTGATGGGGTGGCTCTCTCCTTAGGATCTACATCTATCTGAAAAAGAGAAGCAGATTCTCCAACGGAGAGTAAGTTAACATCAGGACAAATGAGATAACCCCCCCCTTTTTTATAGAGAATTTAATAGGTGTATCACTTTATTCACTGTGCCTTTTCCTGAGCCTCCTCCCATAATTTGATTGTTAATACTAATACATTCAGAGAAGTAAATGAAATATATCTGCTAAAGAACAAAGCCAAACAATTTCAATTTTCTAACCTTATCCACATTCTTACTCTTATGAGCTCCCTCCCTGGTTTTCAGGGAAGATATTTTGCATTATTAATTCAGCTTGGATGACTCCTTGGAACAGTTGTTAATCTCTGTGGCTGAGCTTGATCAGCTTTCATTGGCCTTATTTAAGTAGTTGCACTCACTTCCTATTTGGTGCTTATAGTTTAAATAGATGGCCCCCAATATGTTCAGTGTTTTATAAGTTTTTATTTTGCATCTGCAGCCACCTGGCTGGAGGTGGTGTCACTGAGCAGATCTTAAGGTGTGGTGGTGGGTTTGAGATTTCAATCTAAAGATATGCAAAGTGTGCCTACCTGGAGTTCCTGAAGTGTGCTGTGCTTTGTGGCTTTTGGCTTTTAGGCTTGTGCTTCTCTTTCTGTGTTTGGTCCTGTGAAAGCAGGTCAGCTTCTTCTGCCATATGGAACTTCTCCTGGATCTGTACGCTTCAATAAATCCCTTCCTCCATAACTGTGTCTGGTCTGGAAGTTCATCTCAGTGAACCTGAAGCTGTCTGCTACAGAAGTTGGTTGAGAGTGGGGTGAGATGAACCTAACCATGTGGATGTTGGTCTTTAGGAACTTTTGTTTTGAAGGAATGGACATGGACTTGGTGCTTGCAAGTGAAGAAGCCTTCTGGAGTGTTAAGCCATGTTTCATGGACTATTTTGATGAGAGTTTGAGAATGCTAAGTGCAGACAGTATTGAATGTTGAGGCTTGGCCTATGACCTTTCTAAGGGGAAAGAAAGACTACATAGGAGTTTGTTGGAACTGGCCTATTGGCATAAGGGTTGGCTCCATTCTGCTGTCCAGGCCCAGAGGGTTTGATGAAGGTTAAATTTGTAATAGACTGATGTGCTTCGCTAAAGATAACTGGACTGAGACATATGAAAATTTCAAGCTAGAAAACTTCAAGCAAGTTAAAATTACAGGCACTGAGATTGGTTTTAGGTTACTGAACCTGCTATTGTCAAACACATTAACAATCTTAAAGAATATGGCCCAACTTCTTTACATTAAAACAATGGAAGGGATGACTGAGGAAAGACTATCATAGAAATGCAAACTCTTTTGGAAAGAGTTGACTGGAGAAGGAACCTGTTTTTCAAGATTATTATTTATTTCGTCCCTGAATTAAGAATATGGCTGCATCCTGCACACCTGGTATTGCTTTCAGAAGCATGAAAAATGAGAGAAGTGGTCATGAATTGCACACGGTTCCAGGAGCCACTGCTGAGATGCAGCCTGAGGCAGGCCTGAAAGAGCCTTTGGAAGATGGACCATGGTTTTCATGAAGACCTGAAGATGTTTTGGATATACCAGGACTATGCAAGGGCTACCACAGAGCTCACTGTTTCCTAAAATGAGAATGTTTCCTGGCTACTCTGCCCAGCTGGAGGTGTGGAATTGAAAAATCTGGAGACTGTCAGTCTCTGGTTTTATTGAACTTGAACTGCAGAAGTTTGATATTTGTTTGATGGTGGTTGAGTTTGCATTGTTTTAGTCTCTCCTTCCTATGCATTATACTAGTTGAAAATGTTTACTCTGTGCCTTTATATGTTGGAAGTATTTAACTTGTTTGATTTTACAGGACTTACTATCTTAAATTGGTCAAGACTGTGGGGACCTTTAAAATTAAACTGAGTACAATTTGCAGTGTGTGATGGTTATGAATCCGTTTGGGACCAGGGACAAAATGTGGTAGTTTAAATAGATGCCCCCCAATATATTCAGCATTAAATTAGTTTGTAACTTACATCTTGCAGCCACCTGGCTAGAGGTGGTGGCACTGGGCAGGTCTTAAAGTGTGGTGGTGGGTTTGAGATTTCAGTATAAATATATGCAAAGTGTGCCTACTTGGAGTTCCTGCAGTGTGCTGTGCTGTGTGGCTTTTGGCTTTTAGGCTTGTGCTTCTCTTTCAGTGTTTGGTCCTGAGATATCAGACCAGCTTGTTCTGCCATTATGGAACTTCCCCTGGATCTGTAATCTTCAATAAATATCCCTTCCTCCATAACTGTGCATAATATGAAAGTTCATCTCAACAAACCTAAAGCTGTCTGCTAAAGTGCTGCAACTAATTACCAATAATTTAGTTGTTCTGAGAACACATTTATTTTCTTACCATTTTTAATGTTAGAAGTTTAAAATCAGTCTCCCTGGGTGAAAGTAAAGGCTTTTCATCAGGTGTAGGTTGCTTTGGAGGTTCTGAGGAGTATGTGAACTTCCTTGAAATTCTTTAGCTTCTAAGTCTACCCACTTCTGGGAAATTTTCTCACACTAGTTCATCATCTTTTTTCTGCTCTCACATCTACTGTTCTCTTCTTGACTTCCTGTTATCCGTGTTCTTGTTGTTATACGATTCTTACTGGAGCAAACCGGGATGACTTTCTCACCTCACAGCCAACCTAGGATGTGCTTATTTTTGGGGGTGCCATCAATCAACCCAAATACAAGGGTCTTAGAAAATGTCTCAGCATAGTTAGCCATGTAATTGCTTGTCTTCTTATATAAGAGCAATGAGAAACTGCATCCAGTAAATTATGTTTTTTAAAAGAAAGTTAATTCTGCTATTAGCTTTTTATGACATTCTGCCTTTCATCCTTTTAGTTTAGAGGATTTATATCTTGTGAAGATGGTAATGGGTAATAAACTGCCTTATTGCCTTCTTAACTTACAACTACCATTTTTATGGTAATTTAAAATCTCATAATCTATTTCTTTATAAATTTCATTGAGTTTGAGAAATGTTAAAGCTTCCTGTAGCCACCAATTTTCCTAAATAAAAACTGCAACAATGAAGACATATGGTCTTCCGAGGTTATGATGCAGGGGGGTGACTCCAATCATGGCCAGGAACTAATATTCATTAATTCTATGTCATAAATTTCATAATCAGGAGGAAGCATTTGGGTAATTATAATCTTAAAATTAATTTCGATTTTTGTAGTATGAACTGAAATCTTCTCAAATATTACAGCATATTAGGAAGTAAAAACAATTTTCTACTTTGCAATGAAATTTATAAGATAATTCAGAAATGTGCATTTAACATATAAATATATCTGTAGTATAGAGGATTCTCATGAATTTTTCATATAGGTACTATTTAGATATTGATGTGAGATCAATTTGAAGGTGTTTCATTGAATAGCATTTTCATATACATGTTTACTGCTGAAGCAAAGATGCATTGAAGTTGTTAATTTCTTCAGTTCCTCTTCTCTTTCTTCTTCTTCCTTGCTCTCTTTTTGTTTCTTTGCTTCCTCCTCATTCTTCTTTTCTTTCATTCATTTTTCTCTTTTGTTCTTTGTTTTGTTTATTCTCTTGTTTCCTCCCTCTTTCTTTTCCTTTCTCTCTCTCTTACTTTTTATTTTGTTTCTTTATTTCACCTTTCTTTCCTTCTTTGTACTATCTCATTGTATAGCCCAGGTTAAACTCTAACTCACAGTGTACTTTTTTCAGCCTCCAAAGTGCTGGGATTAGAGACACACCCTACTATGCCCAGTATTATCATATATTGTGAATTTTAATTTTTGTATTTTCTTGATATTTTCTTTATCTGTTATTTATCATGTTTCAGTGTTTTTCTTTAGTTTATTCTGTATATTTGGATCATTCTCTTTCATATAGTAATACATATAAGTTTTACATGTACTTTATTATGTTATTGTTATTTTTTATTTTTTTCCTACTGAAAATCACTTCTTTTGGCTTTGAAGTTAAAATAAACACACACACATAATAAAAGTATATACAAATATATTTTAATTCATTATGCTTACTTTTTGAAATTATAGATTTTTATTCAAGACAGACATTGTGAAAGAGATTTTATGACATATTTCTAATTTTTGTAGTGAAAAAGAGAAAAATCTAGTTTCACTCTTCTGTATATGACTATCTAGTTTTCCCAATACCAACTGTTAAAGATGCTACCTTCTCTTCAATGAATATTTTTGGCAGTATTTTTTTCAAAATCAGGTAACTCTAGCTGCACAGGCTAGCATCAAGATTTTTTATTCTTGTTCGTTTGTCTACCTGTGTGCTTCTGTGCCAGTACCATAGTGTTTTTTCTTATTATGGCTATGTAACAGATTTTGAAGTCATACATGGTGATACATCATGCTATGTTTCCCCCCACATCTCAGGAATGTTTGGCTAACTGAGGTATTTTGTGCCTCCAAATTTATTTCAAGATTTTTTTTTCTATATGTTTGAAAATGTCATTGGAATTTGGATGTGGATTGAATTGAATCTGTAGATTACTTTTGTTATGATAGCCATTTTGGTTTGTCCAAACCATGAGCACTGGAAGATCTTTCCAAATTCTAATGTTTTCTCTCAATTCTCTGAATGGTTTGTGGTTTTCATTATAGAGATAATTCATTTTCTTAGTGATTTTTAGTGCGAGACTTTTTTTTTTTTTGAGGTGGTTGTGAATGGATTTTTATCAGCTTTTTTGTTTTGGTAATAGGAAAGCTATTGATTTGTACATGTGAATTTTGTTACCTGTCACTTTGCTGAATGTGTTTATCTGTTTTAAGCATTTTCTGATGGAGATCTTGGGGTCCCTTAATATATAAAATTACTTCATCTGCAAATAAGAATTCATTTATTTTCTTCCTTTCCTATTTTTTTTATTTGCTTAGACAAGACTTAGGTCTGTTAGAAGAAATAAATAGGAAAAACTCTTCAACTTACAAAAGTGGGCAGAAAATTTCTGAATAGGACTCCAGTCGCACGCCCCCCCCCCCAGTGTAATCACTAATTGGGTACTTTTGAAATTAAAGCGTTTCTAGAGCAAAGCAAACAGTGAAGAGAAAACCTACAGAATCAGAGAAAAATTTTGCCAGCTTTGCATCTGACAGATGATTATATATATCGCATATACAAAGAATTCAAGACACTGAACAACAAATCAAATTGCTCAATTAAATATGGGCTGATCATCTGATAAAGAGTTCCCAAATGAAAAAATACAAGTGTTTATTAGGAACATACAAATTAAAAATACACTGAGATACACTATCACCCTCATCTAAATGTTTTCTATCCAAATTACTAATGTTGAAGAGCGTGCATGGAAAGTGAAACCCTTATTAAATGTTGATGGGAGTGTAAGTTGATGCAGCCACTGTGGAAAATAGTGTGGAGGTTTCTCATAAAGCTCAAACTACAGATTCCAATTACTTGGCTGTATGACCCTGAGCATATTCCCAAGTGAGTCTGTACTACAGAACATTTCACAACTGTATTTTTTATAATAACAATGATGTGCATCAACTGAGTAATGAATAGTGAAGATTATATTGCGTGATTTTTTTGTTTATTTATTTGAGAGCAACAGATAGAGAGAGAAAGGTGGGGGAGAGAGAGAGAGAATGGGCATGCCAGGGCCTCCAGCCACAGCAAATGAACTCCAAACGTGTGCACCCCCTGTGCACCTGGCTAACGTGGGTCCTGTGGAATCAAGCCTCGAACCAGGGTCCTTAGGCTTCAAAGGCTAGTGCTTAACTGCTAAGCCATCTCTCCAGCCCTATGTGTGTGATCTTTATGTTGGTATATAAAATTTATATTTATAAATAAATAAATATAAAATTTATATTTATAAATATTAAAAATATTTATTACTTATTTTATATATATATTTATAAAATATAAATATATATATATATATTTTTTTTTTGATTTGTATATTCACCTACAAAGGAAAGTAAAATTATGAAATTTTCTGGAAATGAATGGAACTGTAATATGTTATATGAAGCGAAGTAACTCAGGTACAGAAAGAAAAACAATGCATGTATGCATGTTCACTCTATATGTGGATCCTAGTTTAGAACATTTATATATGTGTGTGCTATTGTGCAAGGGAAAGACTGAAGATGCCAAAGATCTTCAAGGAGGAATGGCAGGCAAAATAGAAGATATTAAGTGTTATGAAAGTTAAAGAGGAATGCCAAGAGTGGAAAGGTGTAAACAAGGTAGAGACTGAACAGAGGTAGGGTTGGAGGAGGATTTACTATAAAGTAAGCATGTTTCTTAATAAAGAATAAAACACTGAGCAGTGTTCAAGAGGTTCACTGCCAAGGCTGTTCTTTGGCCTCTACATACACACATGTGCACATGCCCACAAATATGTGGACCTGCATGCAAACATACAAACATACATTAAAAAAGAAATTTCATGGGAAACACTATTTTGTGGTGGTGGTGGTGGTGGTGATTAAACTTAAGGACTTGTGAGTGCTATGCAAATTCTCTACACTAAACTATGCCCCAGTCATTACGGAGAAATTTTGCTTCTAAATAAAGAAGCATAGGCACTTGTTTTTATTTTTAAAATATTAAAAATAGGGAAGAAGATGACAGGTCTAAATGTTCTCAAAATTAAAATAATGTTTAACATTTTATATATTTAATCTTTTGTTTGCATGTATGCTCAGCAAATACTCTAACTCTGAGCTATATTCCAAGCCATAGATGCTATATTTGTTATAAAGAAATTGTCCACAATTCAGAAGCTCATCCTTAACTACTTTAAGACTGTTGCCTTTAAATATTGACAGTACGAATGCTTGTAAGAAAACTTGAATGAATTGAAATGCTTATTGAGCAAAACACTACTTCACTAAAGTGCGTAAGCTTTTCTTGTCACTGCCCTGATGAATGATTGAATTCTGAAAACAGTACACATACTTGTGTACAAAAATATATCTGAAATCATTCCTCTTTGTAAAAAAAGTAATTTGTAATTATAATAAATTTTAAAACACAATTGTAAATATCTCATTCTCCCACAATATTGTTGTTGTGCAATGATGAATCCTCACACTTGCATGTACTCAAACTTTATTTCCCATTCTCCATGGTTCACACTGTTCTGCATTTCCTCTTGCATGATTGTGATTAGTAGTATTTGCTTTTTATTGCTGCTATAACAAACAACTATAAGTTGGCAGCAAAAAGCAACACTAATTTATTATTTGATACTTTTGTAGGTCAAACATCCCATCACTGGAGTTAAATGAAGGTATTGGAAGAGTTCTAGTTTTTCTGGAGGATCTAGAAAAAAAAAAACAACTTCTTTTCTAAGCTTTAGAGTTTGTCCATATTCTTTGAATTGTGAGACTCTCTTCTATAACTTCAAGTTCAGTATAATTCTTTTGGTTAACATTTTACCTCTAATACCAGGAAGATACCATCTTCTATAACTTCAACGTCAGCATTATTCCTTTGGTCAACATTGGACCTCTCTCTAACAGCAAGAAGAGACCATCTTGTGTGTATTCAAGGCCAGCATTATTCTTTTGGTCAATATTGTACCTCTAACTACAAGAAGATGCCATCTTCTCTACCTTCAAAGTCAGCATCATTTACTTGCTCACCACTGAACTTCTCTAAACTATAGCAAAAAATTGTCTCAGGATTTTAAAGATGCATATTATTTGACTGAATCATCTTTAAAATTTTTTGTTTATTTTTATTTATTTGAGAGCAACAGATAGAGAGAGAAAGAGGGAGAGAGATAGCGATAGAGAGAGAGAGAGAGAGAGAGAGAGAGAGAGAGGAGAGAATGGGCATGCCAGGGCCTCCAACCACTGCGAACGAACTCCAGACGTGTGCACACCTGTGCATTGGGCTAACATGGGTCCTGGGGAATCAAGCCTTGAACCAGTGTCCTTAGGCTTCACAGGCAAGTGCTTAACTGCTAAGCTATCTCTCCAGCCCCATCTTTTAGATAATCCATAATATTTGTCCCCTAAATAAACATATCTATGTAAAACTATTGTTATTTTTATGTTTTGTTTTTTTGAGGTAGGTTCTCATTCTAGCCCAAGATAACCTAGAATTCACTATGTAGTCTCATTCTGGCCTTGAACTCACAGTGATGCTCCTACTTCTGCCTAGTGAGCACTGGGATTAAAGGCTTGCACCACCACACCTAGATAAATATACATATCTATAATAAATATACTGGTATGCATTGTGACTGACTTATGAAAGGTAGAATAGGCATGAAAGCAGGTAAGACATATTCATTTAAACTCATGCATTTTCCCAAGGATACACACTCATGAAACACACTGGTAAAATTTGATAACTGATTCCTTGGTTCCAACAAATGTAAATTTCAAAAGTCACAGTAAGGATAGCAGAAAGTCTTAACCTCACCACGTCATGAATATCACTGAATTCTTGTCCTTACATACTATGCTCCAAGCTGGAACTAGATTCAGTCCCTCAAATATGTCATAACTTTATAAAGGCTGTGTTATGACGTATTCTGAAAACAATTTTTCTAGCTAACTATGGTGTAGAATAGCATTAAAATTTAGTGTTTATTCCAGGTGTCTGCAATAGAAAGTTTCAGAAATGCATTTCTGTTGTAAGAATAAGACAATAGGCCTGAAAAGATTTATCCTTAGGAGAAATTAAAACAATCAAACTAATGAGCTGATTATTTTTATGAATTGGACTTAAAGAATATAATGATTTCTGGACACTCAGTTACAAATGTATGACAATAGATAGTGTCTATAGCTGTGGTAACCTGTGAGAGAAACTCTTTTGCTCTGAGTGAAAAGATGGAGAAATTGCCTGTCTGCTGATAATTGCCTTACTTCCTCTTGTTATTGCTAGTATTATCACTACATTCCTGGTGACATGTACTAGTATGATTTGCTATTAATGCATTCATTTATCCTAAGGAACCAGCAACTTTATTGTGGTGGTTTGATTCAGGTGTCCCCCATAAACTTAGGTATTCTGAATGCTAGTCTCCCCAGCAGATGGCAATTGGAAATTAAAGCCTCCTGGAGGCAGTGTATTGTTAGGGCAGGCTTATGGGTATTATAGACAGTTTCTCCATGCCAGTGTTTGGCACACCCTCCTGTTGTCTTGGTTGGGTGATTTATACCAACAATGTGAACCTGACTGCAGTGGTAAAGTGGTACCAAGGAGTGGGATTGCTGCTACACATATGACTGTGTGGTTTTGATCTTTTGGAGCTGATTTTCAAGAGGAATGTGGAAGGATTTGAAACCTTGGCCTAAGAAATGCCTTGCGGTGCTGTAAGTACAGCTTGATAGACTATCCTGGTCAGAGTTGCAACACCTGAATGCAATAAGAGGTTTGGCTTATGAAGGTGAGAAAGAGCTTTGCTTGGACTGGGCTAGCAGTTTGTGTCAGCAGTTTGCTAGTATGTCCATATCCTGAGAAATTGTGCAGAGTTTGTTTGTGTAGAAATAAACTGGTATAATCAGAGGGATATGACACAGAAAAAAAAAAAAAAGAAATCTTTGGGCTTAACCTGCTTCCAATTCAACTGCAATTGAGAGATTACAACCTTTGAGATTGCACCAGCTGACCTTCACTGGGGCAACAGGAAGAATGTAGACTCTTTTGAAGGCCCCTGAGTGCTCAAGGAGTGTCCTGTTCTTCACAGTCTGCTTTATTCCGCCCCCCCCCCCGATTAACAAACGGGCCCCCTACCTGGTATTGTAGAGTATAAGAAATGCAGGAAAGAGAGGGTCATTGAGTTTGCAACATGGTCTTGTGTTTTAGTAATGGCCATGTGCAGTGTGAAGCAGGTTTTCTGTATGTCTGCATGGAGACCCCATGGAACCCTGGGGATGAACCGTGGGTTGCAGTGGAGAACCAGTGGAAATGCCAGGACCACAAGATGGCTTCCAAGGAAAGCTGCCAGCCCCACCACCTGCTACACCATCCCAATGACCCACTGTCCCATCCCCTTGCCCTCATGGAACCACCACACATTTCCATCTCCCCCCCCCCCCCCGCAGCCCAGCCACAACACTAGTCTGCTTTGTCCCATTGTCCCATTACCCCCATCCCCTTGGGTCACCTGACTATGCAGTCCCATACTCCAAACTACCAAACAACAGCCCCTTCATCAGGTCCTCAGGCCCACACTAGAGCCTAATGGGATCCTTTCCTCTGAGCAGGCAGGCCCCATTTCCATCAGAAGCCTAGTTGAAGCAAACATAAAAGACAATAATGACTGAAGACACTTCAAGAGTAAAATACGGCTTCCTTCTAAATTAAATAAGATTCCTATGCTCTGATGGGCAGACCATGATGGGAAGACCACAGTGCAAAAGGAATAACATGAAAAATCATATGCAAGTAAATCCAACAAGATTGCTCAGTCCCATAACAGATGTCTCTAATGAAAACATAGAAGAGACAGTAGGATAAGAACCCCAAAATGAAGATACAAGCTATCAACCCTGGCCAAGCAAATAGCAGAATTTGCATAAAATCAACAAAGGGCCAATAATTGTATGAAAGCTGTCCTTGCTAGATTAGACCTAATAGAAAAGAACCAAGAAGGGTTTGAAGACAGTTAAATGATATGAAGAAGAGAAAAACAAACAAATAAACAAAAACAAAAAAGAGGACCCCCATGACCAGCTGGCTAAGTTCAATGAAGACATAAATAAATGCAAGGATGAGTTAATTTTATTTTGAGTTAATTATCATAATAATAATCATAATTTTATTATGAGTTATTTTTTATTTATTGTGAGTTATTATTATTTATTTATTATGAGTTATTATTTTATTTACTATGAGTTAATTTACTTAATGCAAGAAGCATTAAGTAAATCAGAAAATGATGTGAAAAGGGAACTTGACAGAGGAATGGAAACTATACATTTAAAAAACAGTAGAAAATACAAACCAAACTGAACAAGCCCAAAACTCTATAGACGATCTCAAGAATATAGTCTGCCATGTCAAGTATAGAAACTCAGAACTGGAAGACAAAACAGTTTGTGAGTCCACAAGTTTCAATAAGTTAAAATTTTTTGTGAACAGACCATGAGGGAACTGTGGGATGCCCTTAAACATCCCAACATTCAGATCATGGGAATACCAGAAGGGGAAGAAATTCAGACCAAAGGCATGGAGAACTTATTCAACAAAATTATCAAAGGAAACTTTCCCACTCTCTCAAAATAGAGTCCCATCAAATTACAAGAGCTAACAGAATTCCAAACAGACTGAACCAGAGGAGAAATTCTCCAAGACATATTATCATTAATGCTCTAACCATTGAAAACAAAGAGAAATTTTAAAAAGAGCTCGGGAGAAACAACACATTACATATAAAGGTGACCCCATCAGAATTACTTCAGACTTCTCAGTGGAAACCCTGAAAGCCAGAAGGGCCTGGAATGGAATACTGCCAAATCTAAGAACCTATGGCTTCCAACCCAAACTACTCTACGTAGCAAAAGTGTCCTGCATAATAGATGGTGAAAGAGAAACTTTCCATAATAAAACTCAGCTTCACAACTACATGAACACATAACCAAACCTACAGAGAGTACTTCAGAGAATTCTCCATGCAGAAGAATCAAATAACTAATCTCAAGTGGCTACAAAAAGAAAATCACAATAACCAAACTCAGAGAAGGCACAAAAAATTATAAAGTCCAAGAAGACACCAAACCACAAAACCCACCACAATTTGGCAGGGACTAAACCAAAACTCATAGTTATTTCCCTAAGTATTAATGACCTTAATTCACCCATCAAGAGACATAAGATAACAGGGCAGATAAAAAATTTAGACCCCTCAATCTGCAGTATTCAAGAAAACCACTAAAGACAGACACCTCAGGGTAAAAAGGTGGAAAATAATATTCCAGGCAAATGGAAATAAGAAACAAGCAGATGTAGCTGTACCAATATCCAATAAAATAGGCTTCAAACCAAAAGTAATAAAAAAAAAGATAAAGAAGGCCAGTTCTTATTTATCAAGGGAATGATCCAACAAGAGGAAATCACAACCATTAATCTTTATGCACCAAATACAGGTGCACCATGATTCATAAAACAAAACCTACTTGACAACAAAACAAAAGTAACCACCAACACCATCATAGTTGGGGACTTCAATACTCCACTTTCAACTACAGATAGATCATCCAAACAGAAAATTAAAAGGGAAGTAAGAGAGCTCAACAAAACCTTAGATCAATTAGACCTAATGAACATCTACAGGACATTATACCCAAAACCCACAGACTATACATTCTTCTCTGCAGCCCATGGAAACTTCTCTAAAAGAGATTATATACTGGGTTACAAAGCCTGCCTCCATATATTTAGGAAGTTTGATATAATTTCCTGCATGACATCAGATCACAATGCCGTATTGCTAGAAATTAACAACTAAAGATGTGCCAGGAATCCCATAAGCTCCTGTAAACTGAACAACACACTTTTAAACAATAAACAGGTAGTAGACAAAATAAAAAATGAAACTGCAAAATTTCTAGAAATGAATGACAATGAGAACACAACACACCAACTTATGCAACACAATAGATGCGGTCCTCAGGGGAAAATTCATAGCACTAAATGCCTTCATAACAAAGACAGAGAGAGCCAAAATCAATAACCTACCATCCACCTTAAAGCATTAGATAAACAAGAAGAATCTGACCCAAAAAGCTCCATACAGAAAGAAATAATTAAGATCAGAGCAGAAAATAATGAATTGGAAACTATGAAAATAATTTAGAAAACTGATGAAACAAATTGCTGGTTCTTTGAAAAAATAAACAAGATTGATAAACCTCAGGCCAATTTGATCAGTCAAAAAAAAAAAAAAGAGAGAGAGACACCTCAAATTAACAAAATTAGAAATGAAAAAGGAGAGATGACAACAAATATAAGTGAAATTTGGAGAATCATCAGGACTTAATTCAAAAACCTCTACTCCACAAAACTGGATAATATGGAGGAAATGGATCAATTCCTGGACACATACCACCTACCAAAGCTAAACACTGAGCAAATTAATCTCTTCAACAAACCTATCATACAAAAAAGGTAATCAAAAACCTCCCGCAAAAGAAGAGTCCAGGACCGGATGACTTATTAGCTTAATTCTATCAAACCTTCATAGAAGAACTGAAACCAATTTTTGTCAAACTGTGCGACACAAATGGAAATCAAAGAAAGCTCCCTAACCCCTTCTAAGAAGCTAGTATCACCTTAGTACCAAAACTTTGCAGAGATGCCACAAGAAAAGAATCCTACAGGCCTATTTCCCTAATGAACTTAGATGCAAAGATACTGAACAAAATACTGAACAAAATCCTCACAAACTGAATTCAACCACACATCAAAAGTATTATCCACCTTGATCAAGTAGGCTTCATTCAGGAATGCAGGGGTAGTTCAACATACAGAAAACCATCAATGTAATTCACCACATAAATAAGCTTAAACACAAAAACCACATGATCATTTCAATAGACATAGAAAAAGCCTTTGAAAAAATACATCACTTAATGATCAAAACATTGGAGGAAATAAGCATGGATGGTTTATATCTCAACATAATAAAGGCTATATATAAAGCTCCTCAAACCCAAATAATACTTAATGGGGAGAGGCTGATGAAACTCCCATTGAAGTCAGGAACAAGACAGGGGTGTCCACTCTCATCCTGGCTCTTCAACATGCTACTAGAATTCCTAGCTCAAGGAATAAGACAGGGGAAGGAAAAAAAACGAATACAAATTGGAAAGGAAGTAGTTAAGTTAGCCCTGTTCACAGATGCCATGATTCTATACATAGGTTACCTGAGAACCTCCATCTCAAAACTCATAAAGGTGATTAACTCCTTCAGCACAGTAGCAGGACACAAAATCAATGCACAAAAGTCAGTAGCCTTTCTACATGCAAAAGACAAAGATACAAAGAAAGAAATAAGTGACATTGTCCCGTTTTCAATGGCAACAACAACAACAACAAACATACCTTGGAATAACATTAAGTATATGGAAGACCTATGCAATGAAAACATAAAAACACTCAAGAAAGAAATTGAGGAGTACTTGAGAAAATTGAAAGACCTCTCATGCTCCTGGATAGGCAGAATTAACATGGCGAAAATGTCAATCTTACAAAAAGCAATATACAGATTTAATGTAATACCAATAAAAATCCCAACATTTTTCTTCAGATAGAAAAAAATAATCTTAAAATTCATAAAAAATGGTAGAAGGCATCAGATATCCAAGCATATCCTCAGCAAAAGAAACACCTCTGGAGGCATCAGTATGCCTTATATAAAATTATATTACAAAGCCATAGTAATAAAAACAGCATGGTACTGGCATAAAAATAAGGTCATAGACCTATTGAACAGAATTGAGGACCTGGATTTTGCCTCATGTAACTACAGCTACTTTATATTTGACAAAGGTGCTAACAATGTAGACTGCAAAAAAGATAGCATTTTCAACAAATGGTGCTAGACAAACTGGATAATCATATGCAGGAAAATGAAACTAGATCAACACATCTTTCCATGCTCAAAAATCAGGTCCAAATGGATCAAATGCATCAATATAAGACAGGAAACTCTGCTACTACTAGAAGAAAAAAAATAGGAGGAACTTTCCATGGTATAGGAGTGAGAAAAGACTTCCTGAACAAAATCCCAGTAGCTCAGGAAATTAAAGAATCACTCAACCACTGGGGGCCTAGGAAGCTGAAAAGTTTTTCACAAACATATAATAAGCAGATCCAATAGATTATCCACAGAATGGGAGAAACATTTTCTGGTTATACAACTGACAGAAGCATAATTTCTAGAGTCTACAAAGAATTCAACAATCTAAACAATAAAAAGTAAAACAACCCACTCACAAAATGGGGCAGAGAACTGAACAGGGAGTTCTCAGAGAAAGAAATACAGATGGCAAACACACACATAAGAAATGTTCATCATCTGTAATCATTAGGGATTGCAAATTAAAACAACTATGAGATTTCACCTTACCCCAGTAAAGATAGCGAACATTAAAAAATCAAATGAAAACAAAAGCTGGTGAGGATGTGGAGATATAGGAACCTTCATTCACTGTTGGTGCATCCACTGTGGAAAATAATATGGAGACTCCTAAAAAGGTTGACTATAGAGTTACCAACAGACTTAGTTATCACTGCTCAATTCAAAGTAGCTAAGAAACAAAATCAACCCAGATATCCCTCATTAGATGAATGGATAACAAACATTTAGTATATATACAAACATTTAGTATATATACCCTACGAAATTCTACACAGCAGTAAGGAAAAATGATGCAATGAAATTTGAAGAAGAATGGTCGAATCTGGAACAGATCATTCTCAGCAAACTCACTGAATCACAGAAAGACAATTGCTGCATAGTCTCACTCCTCTGTGGTTCCTAGCCTGAATCTGCGCAAAATTCTGATGTATCTAAAATAGGCATCTCAATGACTGGGCTATTGGGAGGGTGGGGCAGGAGGGGAGGGTAAGGATGGGGGGGCACAAAAGTGGACCCATATGGAACTGCTACCATATTATCCTATATCCCGCAAGACAGACTAAAAGGTTGAATCTTCATCAGGTCCTTAGAGGGAATATCTGAATCAAAGTGGCTTAGAGAGGCTATGATGAATACTAATCTTAATCTTCTCCTGTTTCTTTCTCTCTCCATCTCTCCCTTCTCTTTTTCTCTTGTATATTACCTATATTTTTCTTCCTTCTTTTCTCTTGGTGCTGGTTCATAACTCCCAGTAGCAGGATGCGGTTAACATCCACAATGAGCTATTGATCAGAGAGACCTACATGGTTTCCCATAAGAAGACAGATTTCTTTCAGAGCACTGGATTACACATCAAAGGTTAATGATAAGACCCTACTGCTGAAGACACCATATGCTGTTGGCATGGAACATGAAGAGACATGGCTGGAATATGGAAGAGAACAAGTCCCCAGACAGTTAGCTTTTCTAGTGCCAGAAGTTGCTACATGAGCAACTGGGAAAAAAAAAAAGGCCAACATTTGATCAATCAATTCATGGTGTAAGCTATTCAGCAGCAAACAACCTGACATGATGCTCACCCAAGTGCAATAGTGGCACACAGCCAAGGTGGGTAACCAACTGCTCTTGAATTGGCTAACAGATCCTCTCAGTGGAATTCAACCCATAGGTCAAACATGGAGACAAGTCAGAACCATATCCAAAAAACAAGTTCACTCTCCAATATCAAGCTCCCACCAATCTTGCGATACAAGAGGGCCTACACCTATTATATTCTCTCTAAAATAGCAGTGGTCATCCTATTTTTATGGTGCTGAATTCACTCTCCACTGTAGAATCTGCTTCTATTTTTCAGATGGATGCAGAACCTGAGGAGATAATCATCCCATTGCACCTCACCAGGGCCCCAGCTGAAACCATAGAGGAATTGGGGAAATGAGAAAGAGTGGTGCTTTCTTGTTGAACCTGGTGTTCGCACAAGGGTAAAGGAGATAGACATACAGAACACTCAACTCCTACCAAACCAAAATCCAGAGACACAGAAGCTCCCTCATCACTGAAATAGACTTAAAATGAACCCAACATGGCTCAGGGAAATTTGAGGAAGAGGGAGCAAAAATATTGTTAGAGCCACAAGTTGGGACATTATGCACAGAGACAATGACTTTGCTCCATAACTGATGGCTACCCCTACAATGCATGACCCACATTCCCCAATGAGGAGTGTCCCTTTGGAGGGGGGAGGACAGGGAGCAGGGTAAGGATGGTACCAACATGGCTGTTTACACACTGATTATGTACACAACTGATAAAGAAAAGAAAAAAAAGAAGAAAAAGAAGCAGAGTGAGTTTCATTTTTTTGGTATAATAATTACTTCAAGGAACCTAATGCCAACTCAATCTGTGAGTGCTAACAGAGTTCTAACTAAATTTAAAGGTAAGGGGAAGAAACTTCCACCTCTATGGATTGAATTAAAAGAGAATGCACTTGCTTGATGCTTGTAAAATTTGAAGCTGGCCTAAAACTAAAGGCAATGTTTTTTGAAAATTGAGCTTTCTAAATCATAAACGAATTCCAGCTAAATGATCAAATAGTATTTGGGAGCTGCAGAGATGACTGAATGGTTAAGGTACTTGCCTGGAAAGCCTAAAAACCTGGGTTCAATTCCCTAGTACCTATGTTAATCCAGATACACAAAGAAGTACATGCATCTGGAGTACCTTTGCAGCTGCTGGACACCCTGGTACACCCATTCTTTCTGTCTGTCTCTCTTCTCTCTCTCTCTCTCTCTCTCTCTCTCTCTCTCTCTCTCTGCTTGCAAAAAGTATTTTTTAAAAAAACTTATTTGGGTTGACCCTCCTATGTGATTTTCAGAAACATTAGTCAATACATTCTTATTTTTAAGTTGGCCTTTTCTAAGACAACTTTCTAAGAAAGTCAGCTTTTTCAATCAATAAATCATCAAAAGGCAAAGGTGCTTGAGAACAATGAATTCAAGCATAAGAAATTAAATGGGAAATAGATGGGGTGAGAGTACTTACTCACTAAATCAGGGCTGCAAACTCAAAGGCACCAGCTCAGGAGAATTATATTAATGAGGCAAGTCAGGCAGAAGAAGAATTAACAGTATGACTCAGGGGACTGTTTACATGTGTGAATGGAATCTGGCATTATGAGGTCACTTTATTTTCCAGAAGTTTTTAGGAGGTTAAATAAGATGCTATGTGTAAGATGCTTGGCATTGTGCCTTATGTACAAAAAGTAATAAACTAAGCATCAGCTATTATTATTTATTAAAATGATGGCAAGTAGTGAGTGAGTTAATGAAGTTTAGGTCACTTCTTTAAATCACAGTTGAAATGGGCATAAGTAACCAGAAACTGAAAGATATTGGAACCAGAAAACAAGCAAACTGCAGGTAACAAAAGGTTATCTTACGACACTTAAAGGACAGAAGAGGGGTCAGATTTAGAATGATTGACATGAACAGTTGAATATACAACAGTAGTTAAAGGATAAAAAAAAGTTACAAGGAAATAAAGGAAAATGTGGAGTAAAGAATATGGAAAGTTAATGATTTTAATTTCTAGCAATAATTAACAGCAAGGCTGTTGACTTCGATAGTAACCCAGTTGCTAAATACATTTACTTGCAATACCTAAGCAGTTTTAGCTAGGTTATTTATCCAGTTTCTAATTTTCTATCTGTAATATGAAAATAGTATTCATAATGTTTTCATGGAATATATATGAGATTGAAAGAAATAGCTTGCACAAAACATTAAGCTCAGGGTCTGTTAGGAAACAGGCATTTAATATGTTTTACTACATCTATTGTTATTTATTATTGAGAAAAGTCAATCAGAAGAATAAAAAGAAATAAAGAAAGCACAGCTAAAAAAAAACACTTCAACAAGATAACAATATTACAAGAGGAAAAGAAGGAATAGACTTATATAATAAGAGAAAACGGATTGTTACAGAAAATATCATGTATAAGGAACTCAAAGAGCAAGCCATCAGAAAGCTACAGTATATTGTTGCTGAGGGTGTGGGTCTCAGTGGTAAGAGAGGGTAAATCCATATAATCTTCTACACAGAATGTAAATGGTTATTTGACGTTAGTACCAACAGTAAGAGGAAAAAGTATTGGACAAGTGTGACACTGAACTGAACATATTTTAATGCAGACAGAAAAGGTCTCAGTAGAGCAAAGTGATGTTAATGGGTATGCAATGACAGAAAAAGAACTACAGAGGCTGAGGCAAAGCTGTTCTACAATGGGAGATAAAGTGTTGGAATATTGTTAAAATACAACAGGGTTTAGTGACAGTTGTATGCTCACATCAAGGAGCTCATACTTACAGATAACAACCTCTTATTAAATTCAAACATTTGGACAATTTTTGAGCATACTAGATATGATATGCTTACAGACCGTCTTTTGAAAGGGCTGTTTTGAAAACAAGTAGATGTTCTCACTTTCCCTGTCAATTTATGAAACATATCTTGGCCAGCTTCAGGAAGATTGAATGCAAGAATTTTTATACAATTATTCTAGGTGAGTGCCAACCCAGGTGTGACACTAAGCATGTTCAGCACAGCTACCTGTTCTACAGCAATGACATGAGTGCTTTTCCTTAAGCCCAGCTCAGACCAACAGAAACCGGCAAGCTATTCACACATTCATGACCTCGTCATGTTCATTGCAGTGTACCCACACGTATTATGAACTCTCATCATACAACGCAGTTGTGTAAATAAAAATATAGTGAATTTCTCTTTGTCATGTTTTATATACACCATTTTCACAATGCATTTCGTATAAAATTCTTACTCAACATTTCCTTTGAATACATTTTAACAGATTACCTTTGAAAGTAAATTTCTGTAAATGCATATAAGATGTGGTACAAACAGCACAAAATGCAATAATATCATGTCTTCCTATGCATAAATCATTACTGATGCAATCAAAGATTGATCAGACATGTAGCAGCAATTTGCTACTTTGGGGAGTTACATAAAGAAAGAAGTAATCTGACCTATAGCTGTAAACAATGAGCTGCTGAGCCGTAACTTTGTGCTTTAATAATAGAACATTACATTAAAAGGTATCATAGGGACTTTAAAAAATAGTTATTTATTTATTTATTTATTTGAGAGAGCCAGATGAGAGAGAGAATGGGCACACCAGGGCCTCTAGCCACTGCAAATGAACTCCAGACCCATGTGCCACCTTGCACATCTGGCTTACTTGGGTACTGGGGAATAGAAAATGGGTTCTTAGGCTTTGCAAGCAAACACCTTTACCACTAAGCCATCTCACCAGTCAGGGACTTTTAAAAAAATATTTTATTTAGAGTAAGGAATATAAGACCAAAGTTTCCTCTCTATCACTTGCAGGTCTGACCTTAACCAAGTTAATTTATTTCTTTGAGTTTAGATTTCTCAGCTGCAGCAGACCTGATGTTTCCTGATCTTAATGACACACAACACAAGAACTCACTATGTGATCAATGTAGCTTTATCAGTGATCCATATGTAAGTGTTTAAGCCCAAAATTTTATACTGTTAAAATTTCTTATAACTGTGGGCTAACTCCACAATTCATGACCCATGTACCTCAACAAGGAGGGGCCAAGGGGAGGGGGTAGGTCACGGATGAGCCTAATAATGGTACCAAACTGACTGTATTTGCTGAATGCAAAACTAATTAATAAAATAAATAAATAAATAAAATTTCTTCTGTTATGTTATAATTCCTTCTGAAAAAATGTATATATTTAGGATTACATTCAACTTTTATCCAACCTGATGATCAAATATTAAGAAAACAAGAGAAAAAAATGTTGTCTTAGCTTATAGTTTCAGTCGCTGCAGTGCCTCATGAGGGTGAGGATGTGGTGAACCAGCGCTGTTCAACGCTGGCAGTCCAAAAGCAGAGGAAGGAGAATACAGAAAGGGGCCATGGAAAGATTGTCCCATCTGGTCACTACTTCCCAATAATGCCAATAATATCAACATATAAGCAATAATTAAAGGGATTAATCCATTAGTTTGTTTGGAGTTTTCAGTAACAAATCACTTTCTAAAAGACCACTAGTTGGAAAACAACCAATCATGTCCTTCTGGGGTGTATTTTATAGTCAAATGATAACAAGGATATGCTTATATGTTATTAAAGCTATTTATATTGATGTTCTTTATTTATTTATACTATTGTATTTCAGATGAGATAAAGTTAATGGCATACAAGAAGTTGAAGATATGTTATAAAGAGATCATTGAGGAAGAAGAATGAAATCTGAAAATGAGGCCCAAATATAGTTTATTCATAGGTTGATTTTAACATTCTGCCTTAAATTATAACAAAAAAACGATAAAATAAGATATATGTTTAACTCAATGAGGTAATAAACTATGTTGCCAAGTTCTGCCCAAAGAAGCTACTATAAGGTAATCTGTAAGATCCTCAGACATATCTTCTAGCAAACACAGCTTTTAATTGAATGGTGCTATTGTTTAAATATATGCCTAATGAAAGCATGCTAAATTATAACTTAATAAAACCAGTTTTGTGAGAAAGAAAAACAATAGTCCTCAGGTATACATGTATTCAAAGTGCTGAACAAAGACATAGACATAGGATTAGCTAAAGAAATAGATTTTTATTTATGTAATTGATAGAGTGTTCAAACAATTCTTACTAAAAACTATTTTGTCTTAATTCACATTGTGATCTTGAGCAATAGTAGGCTTATTATAATATGCTCTCACAAAACAATAGAGTGCAGGTTATTTATACTGGCAGCTAAATACACTGTGGCAAGTTTGTCAGTGAGCCAAAACTGGCATAGCATTATCAGGCCCAAGAAGGTCAATAAAAACAGCTTGGTACATAAAGCCAGCACAATAATCTCAGGGTCAAATGCAGAGAGCACCTGCTAGTAGTGTTGAGATGTTTCTTAGTTATGAGTTTTAGGTCAGCATAGATCTAAGGCCATAATAAATAACGCTTTTATAACATATTTATTACTATGTTCATTATTTGTATCAGTTTACCAAGTCACATCTTAAGTCACATGGATAGAAAAAAAGCTATATGTATTTCTCATTGCCTTGGTCTTACTAAGTGATTATTTTTCACTACCATTTTTATATTTGTAGAGTTTTCTTTATCCCAATTTTCTGCCATTTCAATTTTCCTATTGATCAAATGGAAATTATTAAGTACCTATGTCTATGCCCCTTGCCAAACACTGCTCTAGAGAAACAGTCCTTGCCCTTGCGAGTTTGCATTATTAGACAAATGATGCAAATTGACACAGATGAGCCCTGCCAACCACAGAAGAGAGATAATAAATGCTGCATTCTTTAAAGTACAGAGAAGCAGGCATTTCTTTGGAATTATTCTTTCTGGAATTCCCAAATTGTCACTGATTATATTTCCAGGTTTTCCCTTTCCCAGGGAGTGTTGACAAATCTCCACAACATGTGCTTTCCACAAGATGTCTTGAAGTATTTTAATCAGGTCATTTGATGCATCTTAGGAGTTATGTTATCTTGTGGGATATTTGTACATTAATAACCCCTTTATTTTACTAGTTCTATAGTAAAAGCAAAGGCTACTGCTGTTCCTCTGGGCACCGCTCCATCATCTGAGCCAGATGGTTTGTGTACTTATGTCAAGGTATAAAATTCTTATTTAATAGTACTTGGGGATTTTAGAAATCAAGGCAATTTCATAAGAGAAATTCTGCATGTGATGTAGTAAAGGCTGTAAATAGGTTCTTGTGTACAGTTCTCATGTACTGGGTCTATTGGCTATTTTTTGCATACATACCAGGCCAGCTGCAGCTTTTTAATGTTTTTAATATTTTAATGTTTAATGTTAATACCAAATTTTCAAGTATTCACCAAGGTAGGGATTGTGTGGTTGTGTGTGTGTGTGTGTGTGTGTGTGTGTGTATTGATTGATTGATTGCAAACAGTGAGTTATGTTTTGGCATTAGTCTAGTGTTCATAATATAGATCAACTCTCCTGTAAGAAATACCAAATTCATCATGACTGCCCATGACATGTTTGAGAATCAATGTTTGGAAATATATTATTATAGATGTAGATCCTAAGGAGAGAGCCACCCCATCATACCTCAAAAGGGCCCCGGCTGAAACTAAGAAAAATTTGAGAAACAAGCAAGGGGGCTGTTTTCCTGATGAACCGGATACCAGCACAAGGGGGAAGGAGATCAGCACAGAGAAAAATCAACTCCTACCAAGTCAGAGAGCCAGAGCCTCAGAGGCCCCCAACACCTCATTACCGAAGCAGACCAAAAATGAACCCAACATGGCTCAGGGAAATTTTGCGGAAGAGGGGGCAGAAAGAAGTCACATGTTGGGTCATGATATGCAGAGACATTTAGCTTACCCATAACTGTGGGCTAACGCATGACCCGTATACCTCAACAAGGAGGGGCCAAGGGGAGGGGGTAGGTCACGGATGAGCCTAATAATGGTACCAAACTGACTGTATTTGCTGAATACAGAACTGACTAATAAAGAAAAAAAAAAAAAGAAAATAATACTATTTTTTTCTATTTTCTTAATAGGAGAATTAATACATGATGAAAAATGCAAGTAAAGTGTACTAAAATTTCATTTGATTTAAACCTTCATGAATATAAATTAAAGTTTATTATTTTTTGTACTAGCATTCTCTTCTCCTAAGGCGGACTCTTATATTACACTAAAGGAAGTTTCCTATGGTAAAATATTCATTATTCCATAATATTTAGTTATATTATAGTTAGAATTTTATCAGTTGCAAATTATAAATCCATTTTAAATAGGTTGAATAAAATAATCAGTCCATCACAATTTAATCTATATCTATTATGTATCTATCATCCATTTTTCCATCTTGTGAAAACTAAACACATTTTCAGGGAATGCACTCTTTTCCTGTCACCAGAGGATGGACATGTAGGTATTTAGGATGTAAGCATGTATCCACTCTCCAGAAGGAATTTTAACAAGTGAATAACACATCAATATTACCAGTACTCTAAAATAATATGGAATAAATCAGAATTATAACACCAAGTAGCTGGTAGGAACAATGCAAAGCTGTGCTCGTGGGTTTGTTCACATCTATTCTAATTGTCCCTATTCCCAGAAGGGGATTGCATTCCAGAGGATCCTTATGTATCTAGAGAAAAAATGTGTCTGACTTTTATTAAAATTTAACCTTTTACATAACTTGTATTAAAACATTATTTTTCTATAATCCCTAGCGATATGGCACACATGCTATATTACTAATGACAGTAAAAGAAATTTATGGAAAAATGTCTGAATAATAAAGCGAGATTTCACTGCATGCAAATATGCCAAACATTGATGTGACATACTGAGAGCTATCCTTGGGAATTTTCCCACTTATTTTACTAGGGGTCCATGGCAGTTGAAAGATAAAATATATGGTAATTAATGACCCTTCATTGTAATACAAATGTTCACAAGTTTTTAAGGCAACATACATAACATATGAAGATTTTGATGTAATATGTGCAGGTTGAAAATTTGGGTTGCAAGTGAGTCTTTTTCAATTAAGGAGCCTATTCCAAAAATCACATAAACTTGGGGCCAGGGAGATCCCTCATGGGTAAAGTGCTTGTTGGTCAAGTATGATATCTGAATTCACATCCCCAGCACTGACATAAAATGCCAGACATGGTGGTATGTACCTATAAGGCAAGAACTGGGGAGGGAGAGACAGGCTGTTCTTTATAGCCAGCTGGGTAGCTATTATTACTGAGTTTCAGTGCATGACCCTGTCTCAAAAATTAAGGTGGAAGGCAACTGAGGATGATATTCAAAATCAACCTTTGGCTTCCACATGCATGATTACATATGTGTATGCACACCCATACACATATATAAATACACACAATGCTCATCACATATAAATAAATGCACAAAATATCATAAACTATAAACTGAATTAGAGAAGATTTCAGGGTTGAGATTCAATTCCTGTGCCCATTTTTCATTTTTCCCAAGTTGGACCCAATGTATACACACTATCCTGCATCCCTTCCTGCCATTATTGATATTGTCTCAGAGTCTGAGTGGGCCTTTAGAAATAAAATCCAATTAATAGTATGTCTTGAGCTAATCATAATATCAAGTTGTTCTCCCTCTTGATTTTCACTGGTTCCAACACAGTTTATATGGATATGGGAGCTGCATGTGTGATCCACAGCTTCTCTGATGTAAAATTGCAGTGAAATGCAACCAGTGGTTATCTGTATTTCTTTTTCAAACCTTTTTCAGATATAACACAGTTACTGTACATCTTTGTCGCACACACACACACACACACACACACACACACACACAAAACACTTGCAAAGACAATAATCAACTCCTTAACCCATGCAATGGCCTGCTATGGGCTTGAAGATTCCAGGATCTTGTTAACACAATGAGTCAAAACAGTGCAAAGATTTTGGAGATAGATGCTGCCCTCTTGTCATAGAGCATGCAGAGAATGGTATGAAATCTCTTGTTAAAGCTAGTTTTAAAACAAAATGGACTTTGGAGGATGTGATGAGGGATGAGCTGAAATATGAAAGACCCAGAGGATGGGGAGCATTACTTTGTATTGCTGTCTTCTGGACATGAAGGAGCAATTGCATTCATGACCTCACAGCAGCTGTCCTTACCTGCACCCTGCACAATATTGAATGCATCAACATTTAATTGGTGGATAAAGCAGTTACCTTCTCTATGCTGAGACAAAACACCAAACTAGAACACTTAATGTGAGGAAAGGGTTTATTTCAAGTTTACAGTTTTGAGGGGGGAGTGTCATCATGGCAGGGATAGCATGGCACAGTGGGCAATTGAGCCATCAAATTTTGTCACAGAAGCAGGGAGGAAGTAGTCTCAGTAGCACTGGCAAATGGGACTACTAATCTCAAGGTCTGCCTACAGTGACACACCTCCTCCAGTGAGGGTCCACTTTCCAAAATCTCCATCAGCTGGTGACTCAGTGAAAGGTTTATTCACAAACTTGAAGCTTCAATCACTTGAAGCTATGGGAGATATTTTACATTTAAGCTACCAAAATGAAAAAGGGTTGAGAGAAAGACATAGAGAGGGAGAGAGAAACCAAAATAGGAAATTGGTCTCATTGGAAAGAACAATAGGTTTAGTTGAAGAGGACAGGGTAGAGAAACAAAAGAAGGTAACAGGAGAAGATTTTGACCAAATTGCATTATATATGCGTATGAAAATTTTGAGTAAAAATTACAAAGTAAACATATAATAGCTACCTAAACATTTTTCTTCTGTTATTCCCTTTCTCACTCCTCCCTCCTTCCATGCATCCCTTCTTTCCTTTATCTCTATGTTTTTCCTCCTCATTCCAGAACAACTATTTTGACACAATTGCACTCACAGAAACAAAATACTTAATAAAGAAATAATTCCTTCCCTACTTCCTGTCTTACACTTAAAAGAAATTTGAAGACCACTGTGTAACTTGCACAAAATACTTTTCAGCAATTGCTATTTGAGGTCCCTGAGCACATGAAAATAAGGTAACTTAAATCTAGTTCAGGCTCCACATGTACTTCTCAGTTATCAGCTTCTTTTTTTTTTTTAAAAAAAAAAAGACTGCTCACTGATAACAGTTTAATACATTATAATTTTAAAAAGTTTACAGTATTGATCAAATTAAAATAAAAATTTTCATTTTAAAATAAACTTTTCATCTGAACCTAATGAAAATTTACTAGATTAGGCCTGGGGAGATGACTCAGTGGTTAAGATGCTTGCCTGCAAAGCTTAATAAGCTGGGTTCAATTCTTCAATACATATGTAATACCAGTTACAAAGTAGAGCATGCATTTGCAGTTCAATGGCAGCAGCTAGAGACCCTGACATGCCCATTCTCTCTCTGACTCTCCTTCTCTCTGTCTCTCTCTACTTGTAAAAATAAAAAAAAAAACTAAATAAAAATATTGAAAAAAGTTTAATTTCACTTAATTTTTGTTTGTCAATGATAAAATCCACACACAATTACAATACCCAACTCTAATCTTTTATCCTAAATTTTCATATGAACATATAACAATTGAATAAGTTTTAGCTGTTAACATGTTGGCTACATGAAAGTATATAAACCATCATATGCAGATCTGTGATACTCAGCTATATGTATGTCATCAGAAGCCTCACATAGCAAAATATATTGATTTTGTAATGGTTTATCCAACTAATGGAAAAATATATTATATTTTATTTATTTGCAAGGGGAGAGAGAAAGAGAGAGAGAGATAGAGAGGGAGGAGACAGATAATGAGTATACCAGGGCGAATTCCAGGTGCATGCACCACTTTGTGCATCTGGCCTCAGGTAAGTACTGGGGAATCAAACCGGAACTATCAGACTTTGCAAGCAAGTACACTTAAACACTGAGACATTAGACTTTGCACACAAGTATCTTTAGCCATGGAGCAATCTCTCCAGCCCAGAATAAATAAAAAATTTAGGGTTGGAGAGACGACTTAATGGTTAAGGTGCTTTCAGGTAAAGCTAAAGGACCCAGGTTTGATTCCCCAGGATCTACATAAGCTAGATGCATAAGGTAGCACACGTGTCTGGAATTCATTTGCAGTGGTTGGAGGCCCTGGTGCTCTCTCTCTCACTCTGTGCCTTTCTACCTGCTTCTGTCTCTTAAATAAATAAATAAAAATAAAATATTGAAAAAAAAACTTAAAATGCTGCATCTGAATTAACTTTAAATGATTTTAAAATTAATTCAAACATTCACAACTGGAAATAAAAATATTTATATGAACAAAATACAAATATGCAACATGGTAAAATAAACAGAGGGTATAAAAATATCTATTAATTAAAAAATGAAAACTAAATCTACAGTGCCTGACATAGTGGTATACCCCTTTCTTTAATCTCAGCCCTTGGAAGACATTGACTGGAGAATTGTGAGTTTGAGGCTGGCGTGGCTACATAGGAAGGCATTGTCACACAAAAAGGTCTTAAAACTTAAAAAACTTATTAAATAAAAAAGCCATCAAATTAGTAGCTGTACAGTACTTAGAATTTCCTTTTTGCAAACACCTAAGCAAACTGCAACTGTCCACCAATCTAATAAAATGTCCAGTTATTGGCATCTATAAATATTTTAAATTATAGCCGTATTTTCAAATATATTTTAATTTATTTATTTTTAATTGATGAATAATTATTTTTATATGCACACATCATGTAATAATCAACATATGGTATTAAAGTCAAACATATATCAGTTCTTTGTAATGAAAGCATGTAAAATACTCTCTTCTGGACATTCTGGTTTATTCAATACACAGGCCAAAAGGAAGCTGTGAAGAAGTGGGTTAACAGTTATGAAATATTATTTACCCAATTATTCAAAATATGGAACAGTAAAAATATCAGTTTTTAAACCAGGAAATTTCAATCACTGAAACACTTTTTCAAACAAACCAGAAGATACTGAAATTTATTCTTGTAAAAGCAAAGGAGGGAAAAATGAATTAGATTATGCTTCTGCAAGAAAATACAAAACTTAATTCTGAAAGTCTATAATATTATTTGGAATATCTTGACTTGTAAGAGGAATCTATTAAAAGAGTTTATATTTTTTTAATTGAATAAATTTATATTGTTCAAGAAAATGGAACAAAATTGATGAATTATGTGATTTTTACATCAGTTAAACGTTGGAAAATATAAATAAGTTATACAGACAACTTATTTTATATGTATTTGCTTGTGAAATATTTATCAAAGACAGGTATACTAAGTGGAGGCAAAGGGATATTCTTTTGAAAATATAGTGTACCCTAAAATATTTATATATTTCTGTATGAAATATAGAGGGATAAGAATATACTTCATTTTTCCAAATTTAACTTGAACTTACCAAGTACCTCAGCATCTTTAGAAATAATATTTTCTCTATTGAAAATCTTAAAGATATAATAATTTGAATCACTTAAAACTAGGGTCGATTTAAAATGTGCTAACCATTAAATTCTGCTGTTATGATGGCATATAAAAATGTCTATTTTTTGTATTTATAAATGTTAAAATTTAATAAATAAAAAAATTCTTCACAAAATGCACTTAACATTGTAACAGAGATGCGAGGCACTTAACCCTGTAATACAAGCAACACGTTGCAACAGAATCAACAGAGATATGTGTACAACTCACTCAGCTAGGCATTTTATTAAATTTTAGACCACATTAACACAAATTGCCTTTATTAAGTATACAATTGTTAGGAAATAACTTTAATTTTCAAAGTAGAATAAAATGGGGCTGAAGAGATGGACTAGAGGTCAAGATGCTTGTCTATAGACCCTAATGACCAGATTTCAATTCCCCACTACTCAGATAAAACCATATGCACAAACTGGCACATGTGTGTAGAATTCCTTGCAGTGATTGGAGGCCCTGGTGTGCTCATTCTGTCTCTTTTCTATCTCTTTCTGCCTGCAAATAAATAAATAAAATAATTTTATAAAGAGAATAAAACAGTTTTATAGACCCATGAATATTTTAGAGGTTGCTAAACATTCCAAAAAATATATATTTTAATGTTTAATTTTTGAATATTACATATTAATGCTCATTTTATATTCACAAGTGCCATATTTCTTTGGTCTGACCTCAGCAGAGCACTGATACATCTTTGTATACGAGTTCAAAAGTAACCAAGTCAGGGGAGAGTACAGTGGGGGAAGGGTGGAGATGTGGAGGGACTGAGAAGGGAAATAACGATACACTCTTAAAGGAAATGTCTCCAGCTCTATTCAGAGATAAAGCTAGTGCAAATTCTGTCATTTTTTCATCAGAAAGATGATGCATGTATAGTAGGAGACCATGGATCACAGAACATAGGCACCTGACTTTAATTTGAGCATTGCACCTAATTTCTTAGGTGTAGTGCTCCTGGTGATTTATCTGCTTGAAGTCATGTGTGCAAATGTGGAAATCGCCCATCCCAATTTTGAAAGCTAGGAATCAGGTCATGCATGCATTTTCAAAATGCCTTGGCTGAGCTACATTTCCCACCTTTGCAGTGAAATGCCTCCTTGGATATGCTCCTCTGGTGCTGGAACTTCACAGGCAAGAGAGATGCCTAAGCAGAAGTATAATGATGAAGTTGGGATGTTTGCCCCCAGCCCTGTGTAATGTGGTACAGCTTGTTTCTGCTTTGGAGCAAGTGAAACCATTTTTTGTGGGAACTTCGTTTTCAAACTTCCCTTCAGTTCATCCATGTGTTCAATAACTCTTTCCTGGGCTCCGGTTTCTATTTTCTTTTGCAATAATAGAAATTGAGCCTCTCACCTCACACACTTCAGGCGAATAATAGCCTAGTTCTCTTCTTACTTTTAATATTGTGAGATAAGCCTCACTGCATTGAACAAGCTGGCTTTGAACTCACTCTCTGTATCCCAGGCTGATCTTGAATTTGCAATCCTCTCAGGTAACTGAGATTACAGAACAGTGCCAGCAGTCTACCAGGGCTAATCTGAACTTTATTTGTATGCTAGTAATATTTACACCTCTATCAGTATGAAGAAATTGATTTGATACATAAAAATATCAATTTTGTTCCCATTATATTCTGATGAAACAATTATAATAGAATCTCATTGAGATGGCAGAGGCCTTATTGGTAGTTACTGACTTTGTATGGTGTTTTGCAAAGTTTCTATAATTCTGGCAAAATTAATTTGTGTTCTGAGGACAGATATGCCTTGAGAGAAGTGCTTGTTCCTTGAGTCAATGATGGAACCTTAAATGAAGTGGCTGGAACATTGTGAAGATTATATCATTACACACCCCCTTCCCCAGGGTTATAAAAGCATTTTTGCTTTAAAGATAGTTTTCTTATGACACCAGTGTATTGACACGTAGGCATAAGATTAAAAGATCCAGGAGGCTACGGGTGAACTGGTGTTTCATGCTTTTGATCTTTCTGTCAGCTTATCAATACATGAGGAAAGACTTCTTTTAAGATAATGCTTAACTTGAAAATCATCCTTTCCTTCTCAAGTCATTGTGAACATTGAAGCACCCATACTGGGACTGTCAATAACAGAAGTAATCCATTTCCTAATAAATCTCAGGAGTAATGGATTTTTGGTAGAATCCATATTCGCAGAATATCACTCTTAAGTGATGTTTTATAACATTGCACAGAGAACAGATATTTTGTGACTTTAACAGAAATGGAAATACTGAAGTTAAAGTCTAAAATGTATGCAATCACAGGCAAATTGGGAATTTTATGTTAATTATTACAGATTATGTAAAAATAAGATAATGACATGAAAATAAAATGATAAAACAAGAAGTAGCAACAGATTAGATCAAGACGAATGTAGAGATATTCCTGAACAGAAATGCTCTCTTTAGCATCACTTGCACCATGAGAAGGATACCTCCAGAGCCATATTTTATTTGATCTGCCATCATATGTATCTATCTATGTATAAATCTGCATCTGTTTTGTAAGGTCTAATTTTTGCTTCTATTTAAAGTATACAATCTGAAGGGTTTGGCAGATATATAGGCTATGACATCATCTGGGCACTAAAATTATAAATATGTTTATCACAAGCAAGATGTTGTATAAATCTGGTCCCAGATAATTGCTGACTTGCTTTCTCACTGAAGATTCAGTACACTTTTGGGGACTGTATGGATATACACATATCTGCATCTCCATCTGGATGTCTATGTATTTGCACACAGACAAATCATATGGCATATTCTCTTTGGGGATGGCTCCTTTCAGGCTGTGCACTGATTCTTACAGTCATTCATTGAGCTACATGTATTAGTAGACTTTAATTGTTGTACAGGGCTCAATGTGTGAATTTATCTTATATACTAATTCACCTTATGCTGTATTTGTTTATTATATTTGGATATTGTGAATAAAATTTTTAGGAGCATGTTTGTACAAGTCTTTGCTCATATATATATATATGAAAAACAGTTGAATAAGAAGGCAGTGATTTAGGATATTTCATGCACAAAAATATGAAGGGGCATTACACAAATGAAGATGTGCTTAATATAACTAATTCCAAAGAAAATGCAAGTAAACATTCAACAGAATACCATTATATAGAGGGTGGAAGAGCAAAAAAATTTAATGATTTAATACCTCATTTATAGCAAGATGGGGTAGTTAGAATGGAGCTTGAACACTGATAAATTACTAGTAAAAGCTTAAAACTGTGTAATCACTTGGAAAATTTTAATTTATAAACTAATTGAACATGTTTGTATTTACCATATGACTCAACCATATTTTACTTAGGTATTTTGTCCAGGGAAATAGTTTTATTTTAAACTGAGCACATTGACCCTAAAGTTGAATTATTTACTTATCTCTGTGGCATTGGGTAGTCTGATACCATACAGTGTGTGTTAATTTCCTTACTGATAAAACTGAGAATAAGAGGAATTTATTAATTTGGAGCTTTATTTAACAATCAGTACATGAAATACTCAGTAAATTACAGTTAAGTTTCACTACATATGTTAGCCATACATCTAGTTCTGAAACCTCCAACCCTGTTGTGAATTCATTCATTCTAAAGTATTCTATCCTATTGATTGAACATTGAAAATATTATCAAGCATATGATTCAGTCTAAGGAAAGTAGGTAAGCTTCTATAGACTCAGGTAAGTTGCTCACAACAGTCAATGGTGTCCAGATATTGGCTTATAGAAACACAATACCGTTGGCTTGGCTCAGGAAGAAGTTACAAATGATCCATCTTGTGACATTTCTTTCTTTCTTTTTCTTTTCTTAAATCTTATTTTTGCACGTGTGTGTGTGTATGTGTGTATGTGTGTGTGTGCACGCAAGCACACATATGGAGGCCAGAGGTTGATGTGTGGGTGTTTTTCTTTTTTTAATTTTTATTTATTTATTTGAGAGCAACAGACAGAGAGAAAAAGAGACAGATAGAGAGAGAGAGAGACAGAGAGACAGAGGGCACACCAGGGCCTCTAGCCACTGCAAATGAACTCCAGATGCGTGTGCCCCTTGTGTATCTGGCTAACGTGGGTCCTGGGGAATCAAGTCTTGAACCAGTGTCCTTAGGCTTCATAGGCGAGTACTTAACCACTAAGCCATCTCTCCAGCCCACTGCGTGTTTTTCTTGATTATTCTCATCTTTACATTACTGAGGTAGGGTCTCTCAGTTTAATAGAAAACACTAATCCTGCTAGTTTAACAAGTCATGTTGCCCTGAGGATCCCCTGTCTCCATCTTCCATGTGCTGGGGTACAGATCACCACCATGCCCACCTAGCATCTCCATGGGGGCTGGGGATCTGAACTTCAGCCCTAGTCTTTGTGTGGCAAAAGCTTTACTGACCGAGTCGTTTCCCTCACGTTACCTTCCTGAAGTATAAATTTGGAGGCAGTTGGAATACATTTTCTGCCTTAGTCATTTTATCTGCGTTTTGGAGCTCATTAAGATCATTTAGAATTTATGGTTACTGTGGTCTGAAAGTGTATCTCCTGATAAAACTAATATATAAAAACCTAATCACCATTTTGGGGGTGTTGGCAGGAGGGAAACCTCAGGAATGAAATTATTGTGCTTATCACAGGGCCTAAGAGAACTTGATAAAGGAATGCAGAAGCTGCTTTTGCTAGAAAAGCAATTCACTCCTTATTTGAGTAGGCACAGAGACTAAGCAAAAGATATGAACCAGAATCTGTTGATATTTTGTGTCTCTCTTTCACTGTCCTAAACCTGAAGTCATCTTGGAGTCCAAGATCAAAATGCAATGTTCTATGCCTGGGTGGCAATCTCACTGACAAATCAAGTTGGGGCTGAGCTGAAAACCTCCTCCCTGTAGACTAGCTGACTGAAAGCTGGAAAAAGCTGTACTGCATGCAGCCCTGTGGGAGTTATCAGTGGTGAAAACAGTGGACACTGGAAGCCTCAAGTTTGGTCAGACAGGCCAAATGACCATGGGTGCAATAGTGGCATGTCTGCTCGGGGGGAAACCAACTGCGCTCTAATAGGACTGGAGGCCTGCTCTATGGGACGGAATACATGGCTGGTACTGAAAACCTAATCAAAAGCCTATGGCAGAGGAAGTCCTGAGCCTTAGGGGCATAAAGCCTGCTCTTTTCTGGTTAAATGCATATATTATGTTCACCAAACTGCCCTGTAAGTACCACACTAATTGTTAATATTCATATAGTAATGCTACTCTTACTTTTGGTTAGAGAAGCTTCTCTTTTCAGATGACAGTGACCACTGGAGTGACCCAAAAGGCAACATAGTGCTGAATAGAAGTGACAGAGAAGTGACCAGCACTGAAACATCTCTATCACACCCCCCAGGCTCAAGGTCCATTGTGGAAGAGGTGGTGTAAAGAATATGAGTCAAAGGAAGGGTATGACTCTTTACAATGCAACTGTACATACAGAAATTGGCCTTAATATCCACGACCTCGTAATGCCTAGCAATGCCTTCACAAGACCATCATAATAGGAAAAAAAAGACAATTACATCAAAATAAAAGTGAGACTAATGGAGAGAGGGAGGCGATATGATAGAGAGTGGAGCTGTGAAGGGGAAAGTGGGGGAGATTAGGGAATTAAAATGCTTTATTGTCTGTAAGTATAGAAGTTCTCAAAAAGTATACATAAAAATGTAATGTTCTGGGCTGGAGAGATTACTTGGTCATTAAACATGCTTTCAGGGCCTGATGATGTGGGTTCAATTCCCCAGCACCCACACAAATCAAAATGAACAAAGTGGCACAAGCCTCTGGAGTGAGTCTGCAGTGGCAGGAGGTCCTGGTGTGCCCATACTCACTCTGCCTTTTTCTATCTCAAATAAACAAATAAAATATTTGTAATGTTGTAATATAAATTTAGAACTTAATTCTGTGCATCTGAAGCAATGAGACATTCTTAAAATTATTGATCTACTCTTCGTAATCTTTATAGAAAGTGTCTCAGAGAAGATTTTATATTTTATCAAGATAAGTGTGATTTCTACTGATGTTGTCAGAATTTTGAACTTCTTAGAAAACAGTTTTCTCAATGCTAAGATACATTGAATTGACTGCTTGGGTCAGAGCCTTCTAAATGACAATTTCATAAATAATGATTCCAAGATGATGTTAGTATATCTAATACTCTGTGTTTCCGTGACTAAAAAAATGTGTAGAACTAAGTCTAAATATATAATTAATCTAAAGTTATGAAAATTTTTCAGGGTTAAAGGCATGTAATTTTCATATATATGATGTGAACCATAAGTAATCTTTTCCTTGGATATTGCATTGTACATGGACTTACAGTATATAGTAAAGTAGCTATATTTTTGTCATTTCTCTTATTTGTTATCAGACTTAAAAAACTTGAAATTTGGGCAGTTCTCTATTTAAACTTTTCTACACCTATTAGCCTTGATTAAATATGCCTTTTATTGATGATTAAGTGAAATACACTTGTATATCAGCAAATGAGACCATTTATGATCACTAACACTGTCCCTTAAATTCATCAGAGGTCTATAGCTATAATTTTTGTCCATACTGTTCTCATTATTGTACTGAGTCATAGAGTCTAAATTTCACTTCAAATGTAAAAGCAAAGTTAGACTCTAAATGACTTCTCTATAACCATGATGCTAATTATTGTTGGCTTCTTCAAGTCTATTTAGGATTGTTAAGCATATAAACCTTCTAGAATACAAAGTGTAGGACAACATATTACCAAGTTAGTGTCTCTCAACCTAGAATTGTTAATGGTGCTAACCTTTTCCAGCCTCATGTGTTCCTAGTTATCTCATGACTATTCTGTTTAAACAAAGGTAATTAGAAATGCCCAAACATTGGAAGTTCTAAGCAGTCTCCTAGTGCCCAGAAAAAAAAAAGTAATAGACCTTTTAAATGGTCTAAGGATTATATCTGTAGCAACGTTATTTAAAAAAACATTACTAAGAGGCAAAATTTAATATGATTTTTTTTTTGGTTTTTTTTTTTTGAGGTAGTGTTTCACTCTAGCCCGGGCTGACCTGAAATTCACTATGGAGTCCCAGGGTGGCCTCGAACTCACGGCGATCCTCCTACCTCTGCCTCCCGAGTGCTGGGATTAAAGGCGTGCGCCACCACGCCCGGCTAATATGATTTTATATGTAAAGTTAGCCTACTATTTAAAAATTATATCATTCTTTAAAATGAGTTTAATCAAGATTCTAATGGCATTGTTCTCAGAACTAGAGAAAAAACAATCTAACAATTCATATGTCAACATGGAAGACTATTGTAGTGGTTTCATTCAGGTGTCCCCCATAAACTTAGGTGTTCTAAATACTAGGTTCCCAGCTGATGGAGATTTGGCAACTAATGCCTCCTGGAGGCAGTGTATTGTTGGGGGAGGGCTTATGGGTGTTATAGCCACTTTCCACTTGCCAGTATTTGGCATACTCTCCTGCTGCTGTTGTCCACCCGATGTTGGCGAGGAGGTGATGTCCACCCTCTGCTCTTGCCATCATTTTCCCTGCCATCATGGAACTTCCCTCAAGCCTATAAGCCAAAATAAACCATTTTTTTCCACAAAAAAATAAAAATAAAATGAGTTTAATTATATTTCTCAAAAAATATATGGCATTGCTGGGAGGATGGTTCAGTGGTTAAATATGTCTGCTTGAAAAGAATACTGGCCCCAGTTCAAGTCCCCAATACTCACATAAAGCCAGATGCACAAAGTGGTGTATGTATCTGGAGTTCATTTGCAACAGCAGCATGCCCTAACATGCCCCTTCTCTTTCTCTGTCTCTACCTCTCTCCTCTGTTTTATTCACACAAATAGATATTTGTTTTTAAAGTTAGGATAACTTGGTGGCTGTGACATAATGCTGACAATCATAATTATTTATGTAAAATATTGTGTACAATAAAAGCAGCTAGACATTTTGTCAATAACTGGACTTTCTATAGAATTCTAATGATAGCTATTCTTAGTCTCCTATATTCCACAGTTTTTATTCTTCTGTAACACATTTACTATCAAATTCATTGAAAATCAACCAAGTGCTTATTTACAATCAGAGAGAGATACTGAGAGAGTGGGGAGGGAGACGGGAGAGAGAGAGAGAGAAAGAGAGAGAATGAGAGAGGGCAAATGAGCATGATGCCAGGGTCTCCTGCCATTGCAAAGGAACTCTAGATGCATGTGCCACTTTGTGCATCTGGCTTTATGTGGGTAAAGGGAAATCAAATCAGGTCATCAGGTTTTGCAAGCAAGTACCTTTAGTGGCTGAGCCATCTATCCAACACCAAGTGCTTATTTTTAAAACTAATAGTTACTTAAATATTTGCTGTAATTTGTTGTGTTTTGTATTTTACTTATTAAAGTCTTTGTTGAAATTCTGCAGGATAAAAAACCTTCTGACAAAATCATTTGAGCAATATTTTGTTTTGGTTTTATTTGTTTTTTAGAGATGAGGTCTCATGTAACCCAGGATGACCTCAAATTTACTATGAAACAGGTTGATTTTGAGTTGCTAATCCTCCTACCTTTATCTCCCATATGATAGGATATAGATTAGCATCATGACTAGTTTATGCAGTACTGGAGATTAAACCCTGGGCCTTGTGCAGATAAGGTAGGCACTCTACCCACTGAGATACTTTCTTAGACAGAGTACTGTTTTAAGATGCTAAGACATCAATCACAGTATAGACAAAACTAAACTAAGAATGGACTCAAACACAGCCAAAGATCTACCCCCTTCTACGTTCCTTAGTTGACAAAGGAAAGGGTGTCTTTTAGCACTGACTCTTTCGACATCTGTCACTTAACCTCCTACTGACAGACAACAGATTATAAAACCTGGAACATATCTCATCCCAGTGATGAGAGACATTTCAGACTAAATCATGAAGTGATTTGTCAGTGGTATCGTCAGAGAAAATTTTTCAGAAGCAAAGGAGGTTATTGCCATATTCAGAATGCAGCCATGTTGGGCATACTGTCTCATGCCTGAAAGTCTGCCACTTGGTAAACTGACACAGCCTGTCATGAATTTAAGTCCATGGCAGTTATACATTGTGAGAACAAGTCTCCAAAGCCAAAAATGTTGTCACTTGTGCCAGCCTTTCCCAAAGTAACTATGGCCAAGATGTTGAAAAGAAATGGTTCTCATACATAGATACTTGAGTTTAAATCCCATCTATTGCAATCCACGTTTTTCTTTTTAAATCTTCTCTAGGGCTGGAGAGATGGCTTAGCTGTTAAGCGCTTGCCTGTGAAGTATAAGGATTCCAGTTTGAGGCTCTATTTCCCAGGACCCACGTTAGCCAGATACACAAGGGGGCGCACACGTCTGGAGTTCGTTTGCAGTGGCTGGAGGCCCTGGAGTGCCCATTCTCTCTCTCTCTCTCTCTCTCTCTCTCTCTCTCTCTCTGTGTGTGTGTGTGTGTGTGTGTGTGTGTATTCACCTCTGTGCACATGGATATGCATTGTATAGGCAGAGGTCAGAGGACAACCATAAGCATTAATCCTTGTCTTCCACACTGAAGCAGAGTTCCTTTTTATTCATCACTGTATGTGCCAAGAGTGATGACTCACAAATTCTAGGCCTTCTCCTATTTCCACCTCCCATGGTGCACTAGGAACCCTGGGATAGTGGATGCTTGTAAAACCACATCCAATCTTTACATGAATTCTGGATATCCAAATTTAGATCCTCACACTTGCACACCAATCATTTTATCCATGGAACCATTCCCCCAGGCCTAGAATTCATTAGTAGTACAATTCAAGAAGCTTTTAACACAATGATGGCCCATCTACAATTTATTTAGGCTACTAACCTTGGATCTTTCTTGTGGTGCTTCCACTTTCAGGCTTAAACATCTATCTTCAAGGAACTAGAATATGGGCACGCCCAACATATTAGCTAAAACTGGAGTGTTTTCCTTGACTTTCAGTGAAATTGACTTATTGTTAAAAAGCTGAATTATCAGGAATGTGATTTTTCAGCCATCAGTCTTAGAGTAGTATCATGGAATTAAGGAAATATTGTCCGTTTTAGAAGGAAGGGACTGTGTTAATACATGGAATTATCAGCAGTTGTCAGTTTAGAAGAAATATATTTTCTTTTTGTTATGTTGTCCACCCCCAGGGGCAACTGAAGGTCATATTATTGAAAGTGCTAGCATGCTGAAATTTTTATGTCAGCTAATTAAATATGTCACATCAAACATTATTTTGCTTGACACTATCTCTTAATACCCTTAGCTTCTATTCAATAAATATAAAGGAAAACAATACCAACCCCAACTGCCATTCACGAAAATGATGCCAGATCACCACTTGTATGCCTCAAGGTGCTCACATCACTTCTTCTATCTGCACTTGTTTCATAATTGAAATACTGGGAAATTATTCTGGATTTGCTTTATCAACCTGGAATATTCCTGAGAATTACTTGAAATTTTACATAATAGCAAGAAATTATAAATACTAAAGATAGTAGCAGTGATAAGGTAAGAGCTTTCTTTGCTGCTTTATTTTATTATTTATTTATTTATTTTTATTTTATTTTTAATTAAGTTAAAACTTGGTATAGATACATTCGGTGTTGGTACCATCATTCCCCTCCTCCCTGCCCCACTCCACTGAGGTCCCTCTAGTTGGTTTGCTGGTATTTACCATGAAGTTGTGAGTCATGAGCTGTGAGAGCAGAAGTCAGTTATTATGGGGGGAGGGTAATGCCTTTGGCTCTTCCCTCACACCCTGTGGGTCTTACATTCTTTCAGGCCCCTGTTCCCCAAAATTCCCTGAGCCTTGGTGGGTGTGCTTTAAGTTTACTTCATTGTTAAGCTCCCAGCAGCTGCTGTATTTCTGATGTGGTGCCTTTTGAGTATCCTCAGTGTCTCTTTTCCATCACGTTGGCTCAGGTTGTCAGGCTTGCCAGGGAAGCAGCATCATACCTAGCACGGATACGTCATGTGTTGGGACCATCATTTCCCTCCTCCCTGCCCCCATTCCACTGATGGCCCTTCCTCATTGTGATTGCTGGTATTCTTCATGGGGTTGTGAGTTATAAATTGTGACAGTAGCAATCAGTCATTGTGCATGTGTGAGAGGGATGCAATGCCTTTGGGTAAAAGGTTTCTTAAAGCAAAAAAAAAAAAAAAAATTCTGTCAGATGTGTGTAGAGGGGTTGTTCATTGGACAAAGCTTTTACCATGTGTTGCAGTCAGGTTCACATTGCTGGTAGAAGTCATCTTATGAAGAGCAGCTTTTGGGGAAAAAAGGAAATATTTTGGCTTACAGACTCAAGGGGAAGCTCCATGATTACTCTCTCTTTCCTGCATTTTTTTTATACTCCACAATAACATGTAAGGTGCCAAGTTGTTAATCCATGGGGGAATAAAGCAGACTTTGAAGAACAGGTCATTCCTTGAGCAATCAAGCCCCCTCAGAAGAGGCTACATTTTTCCTGTTGCCTCAATGCAGGTCAACTGACCCAGTCTCAAAGGTTGTAATCTCTCATATAAATGCAGCAGAATGGGCAGAAATTTCAGCCCAAAGATTTCAGCTTTGTGCCTTATCTCTTTGCTCACACTAGTCCATTTCTACACAATGCAACCCTGCAAAAATTCTCAGGACATGGGCATAAAAGCAAACCTCTCACATAAACTGCTTCTAGCCCAGTCCAGGTAAAGCTTTTTCTCACCCTCGCAAGCCAAGCCTCACAGTCCATAGTTCTTACTGCATTCAGGTCTGTCAACTCTGACCAAAATAGTCCATCAGGCTATACTTACAGCATTGCAAGGCAACTCTTACATCAAGGTTTTAAATCCTTCCACATTCATCTTGAAAATTAGCTCCAAAATCCCAAAGCCACACAGTCAGGTGTCTAGCAGCAATGCCACTCTTGGTACCAACTTTACTGTTGTAGTCAGGTTCATGTTGCTGGCAGAAGTACCCTGACCAAGAGCAACTTTTTGGAAAAAAAGGGTTTATTTTGGCATACTGACTAGTGGGGAAACTCCATAATGGCAGGAGAAAACGATGGCATGAGCAGAGGGTGGACATCAACCCCTGGCCAACATCAGGTGGGCAACAGTAACAGGAGAGTGTGCCAAACACTGGCAAGTGGGCACTGGCTATAATACCTATAAGCTTGCCCCCAAATCTTCCTCCAGGGGGCATTAATTCCCAAATCTCCATCAGGTGGAAACCTAGCATTCAGAACACATAAGTTTATGGGGGACACCTGAATCAAACAACCACACCATACAAGCATGAATACCTGAGCTTAGATCTCCTGAACCCATAATAAGTAAGAATTATAGTAGCTGTCTGTAATTCCAGTGCACCTAGGGTGAGAAAGGAGGCAGACACAGAAACATCTGCTAGAAGCGTATGGGCCAATTAGCCTGACTTATACCATGATGAATGAGACACCTTGCCTCAAACAAGATGGAATGAGAGGAAGTACATTTGAAGTTTTCCTCTGATGCCTACAAATTTGCCATACCATGCATGAATCTGTACTTACACACACACACACACACACACACACACACACAAACAAACAATCCCCCCCCCCCCAAAAAAAAATACCCTGTTAGATGAAACTGGCTCTTTGGAATGTGTTGTCCAATTTAGGGATTTGTGCTTCTAATTTAGTCTGGCATAATTTAAAATTTCCCAAATAATTACCTTAGAATAAACTCTAGAAAATACAGGCTGTCTCAGAGGGTCACATACACAGTAACACAAATGATAGTCTCATTCTGAGGTTGCTACAAACCTGTCCACAAAGTCTTACTCAGCACTATGTTGATGTTAACCTCCTGCTTTACCAATTTGTCTCAAAGAAAGTTTTACTATCACCACTATTAAAACAGTGTCCTAGCAAATAAACTCATAAACTATGTACTCTCTCTTCTGTAGTACTCAAGCCTTGACAAATAAATTTGGCTCTGGTCTACTCCATAGAAGAGGATTTTCCACATAAACTGTGCCAACTCTATGTTGCAAATATTTTCTCATATAGGATTTTCAGTTCTTGCCACTGATTTTAAAATAAGATTATGTTTTACTTTTCACAGAAACAAATTCTGAATTCTGAAAATAAGAAAATTAGCTAATGGCAAAGAAAATCCTACAGGATGTGGGCTTTAATTACATCTACATCTCTGGACCTCTTACCTTGTCTTCATTATTGTTTCCTTCCTCTGATGGACTCAGCAGAGTGTTAGATAGAGTTCTGGAAAGGACTGCAGGGAGTCTCCAATCGTCTGTTCCCTAACTATGGTCTTATTGAAAACATATGTTTTCTGTATTTGGTAGCAGTTATATCAATTTTTGTCCACTGATTCCCAAGAGTATCTAAGTGTCACTCAAAAACTAAACATACTAGAGATTTAAACAAGAGTTTAAAGAATTCTACATTTAAATACAGAAAGTTATAGTTACCTAGTTAATTCTAGGCCAGCCTGGGCTAGAGTAAGACCCTACCTCGAAAGAAAAAAAGTTTCAGAGATATATTTTCCTATTTCTACTGACCCTATATAACTAAACTACAAGCTGGTTATACATAAATTTATATATCCAAAATACTGCACATATGTTATATTATTTAATATATGACAATTCATCTATAATCTTTTTATTATACCTTATTACAAAATTCTTCTAATGCATAGAAATCAATTTTAATGTTTTTATATTGAATTACATGTAACTTTTGAGCACCAAATCATGGAATCCTTACTCATCTTAAGCTGTACTTCCAAAGAGATTTTTTTCCCATTAAAACTTACTTTTAGGGCTGGAGAAATGGCTTAGCTGTTAAGGTGTTTGACTGCAAAGCCTAAGGATCCTGGTTTGATTCCCCAGAACCCACGTAAACCAGATGCACAAGGGGGCACATACATCTGTAGGTCATTTACAGTGGCTGGAGGTCCTGGTATGTCCATTTTCTCTCTGCTGTCTCTCTTCCTCTCTCTCAAATAAATAAATAAATAAATAAATAAAATATTTTTAAAAATTTACCTTTAATTTTATTACTTTAAATTCTAACTGCCCATTATAAAAATAAAGTTAAATTATCCACAATAGAATTTAAAATGGTTAAATAAAATATTATATAAATAGGGCTGGAGAGATGGCATCGTGGTTAAGGCACTTTTCTTTGAAGCCTAAGGACCCATGTTCAATTCTCCAGATCCCACGTATGCCAGACATGCTAAGGTGAGGCAAGCATAAGGTAACACATGCCCATTAGATGGCAGAAGTGTCTGGAGTTTGATTGTAGTGGCTGAGGCCCTGGCATGCTAATTCTATCTCTGTCTCTCTTATTCTTTCTCACTCTTGCTTTCTCTAAAAAAAAAGGATAAAAAAATATTTTAAAAAGATATTTTATAAATATTTATAACAATGAGCAAATGAACATTATTCAGTACAAGGGTGTATGAAGTACCTCATTCTTTCTAAGACAAAATACCTGACAAGAAGTAACTTGAAAGAGGAAAGATTGTTTTGGTACGCACTGTGAAGGTTTATAGACAATCGTAACTGAGGAGGCATGGTGGCAGGAGCATGGAACAGCAGTCACACTCAGTCTGTCTTCAGGAAGTAGAGAGAGGTGAAGGCTGCTACTTAGCTTGATTTATCCTTTAAAAAAATAAGAGAGAGAGAGAGTGAGAGAGAGAGAGTGAGAGAGGGAGAGAGAGATAGAGACAGAGAGATTGGCATGCCAGGGCCTCAGCCACTACAACCAAATTCCAGACACGTGTGCCATCTTGTGCACATGTGTGACCTTGCTCTTGCCTCCCCTTTAGGTGTCTAGCTTATGCGGGACCTGAAGAACTGAACATGGATTTGCAGGCTTCACGGGCAATTGCCTTAACCACTAAGCCATCTCTCCAGCCTGATTTCTCCTTTTTATACAGTCCAGAACCAAAGCCTAGGAAATGATGTTACCCCCAGTTTAGGTTTGTAACTCGCTTTCAATTAACCTTAATATAAAAACTCCCTCACGGACAGCCCCAGGGATTTGTCTCCTAGGTCATTCTGGATCCTGTCAAATTGATAATATTAATCATCACAATAGGTAGTTATAAGGACAAAATTTTTTATGTGTTAATTGTACTTGTAGAAAAATGGATACATGTAGAAAGATGATACATCAAAATATTGAAATTATTACTTCTGGGCTAGGACTAAAGATTGATTATCTATGTTTTCTGTTTTGTAAATTTTATAAAGCCAAGTTTAGTGAATTGTTTTCTACAATGAAAACAATATCTTAATATCTTAATTTTAATGACTTCATGTTTGTGAAATGTGCAGTGTGCATCCTCATGCACAGTAGCTCTTCAATCATCATCAGACTATACTACTCAGAAGAGAAAGAAATGAATGGGTAGAGATTCACTTTGTTATCAATAAAGTCTTATTCAAATTATCTAGAAAGCACTTGTATGCTAATATCCTCCAGTAGAAGGTAAGAATAAAACTTAGAGACAGGGGTTAGCCCTGGGCATGAAGAGCTTTCTCAGAACAGAGTTTAAATGACTCATTGATGCACTGGGGTCTAATTAAGCAAGTGAAGCATGAGGGTGATATTATCAAAAATTATTCTAACGGTAGGGAAGCGATTATGGGAACTTTTGCAATGGTCAAGTTCACGTATAATGAACACATGAATAAAAAACTGTGCATTAGCCACTGAAAGCAAAGTTTCATCTGGAACATATTTTCTTTTCAATGATGACCAGAAAAGTCAATGCTCACTCCAATTTGCTCTTCTGAAAGAAGGGGAAATATCAAGGTCTTAAAAGACCATAAAACCCCAAACAAATTGTTCTTTCATGGAAATGCCATGTTCAGGGCCTACAGACAATTCAAGCCAACCATAAACTTCAGGTAATGATTTTTGCTTCACCTAGACAACACAGCTAAATACTATATAGTTTAAGGAAAAAGAATAATTACAAAATTGACTTCTCACACTTCTCTGCCTTTTCTTTGTTGTTCTCTTTCCTGTTTTTTCATGGCCCCTCTCACTAAATCACAAATGAAATGAAGTAATCTGGCAGAATGTCACCCCATTTGTCAAGTATTCACATATTTGTCAAGTTTCAAAATACTTTTACAGTGTCCACCTAGGACTGTGTAGTATTCTAACAGTTGGATATATAACAAGATATTAAGCTTGAAGCATTCCTGGACTCCTGAAGCAGCTTCCAGAAGATACGAGTCAGGCAATAGATGGACAACTGTTAGTAGTGTACATTTGCTTGCTTTGGTGCACTGTGAGAATCATCTGTTGGGAAACATTGGTTTGCCATATAAATCTTTGTTCTAATTTGTTCTTTACAGGAAAGGTGAAAAGTCAAGGTCTTCAATGACATAAAACTCCAAATACAATGTTGTCAAGGAAATACCATAGTTAGTACCTCAGGGACGCTTTAGACGATCATCAGTCCTCCTTGTCTGTATTTCCCAAAGCCTTTCTTCCCCTTTCCATTCAACTCATGTGCTTGAGGATCGATGTTGACTTCAACTGTGGACAGACCTTTTGCTTCTCTGATGCATTTTAAGTAGACTGCTCATTTGAGCTAGGTGATTTTATTGTTGTTGTTGTTAGACAGATATTAAGTGACCAAATAGGTTAAACTTCAGGCCCTTCTCATCAGGTTAGAAGGACAAGTTTGTTTTCCTATGTATTGGATGCAGATATTGAGGGAGAAAATGTTTGGCTACTTTCACATGCATATTTCATATGCTATCATAAAATCAAGAGATGGAAAATAAGGCATCTAATTTTTCTCCTAACATAATAAGTTTGGCAGACTCTCAAGTAAGAAGACTTTGTTTTGATTTGTTTTTCAGTATGTTAGTTTGAACCTAACACTTTGCCTACAAAATCTGAATCTAATGGTTAGGTAATAAAATAAGCAACTTTCTAACAATTCTGAAATGCACAATGCTATTAGCTAATTTGCATATATTATAACACAGTGCATGAATTTATTTGCTTTTTGAGGTACTGTTATATTGATGCTTAAATGAACAGGTAACTATAAAACTGGAAAAATCTAGGAATATAGGGAATTCGTGAACGACAAGGTTTCACATTTTTAGCAGATACTATTTCAGCAGTTATGTCAATCCCTGGATAATAATTGATTGGATCTTGTCTCATATTTTTATTCCACAAAATTCGTTAGAATTGAATATTTAAACATAAAATTAAACCACACCTATAAAAGATCTCGTAAGGGAGAGGGTGATATCTCAGCATGATAAAAGTAGCAGAATTCATAAATGAAAAACACCAATATTCACTATATATTATATAGTAAATCCAACATGAATAGATGATAAATAAATAAATTATAGATACATGGTAGACAGATGTATGAATAAAGCAAGATGATACTTTAATTAGAAAAATATAGCTCACATCTCAAATGACTAATATTGGACATATTTTAAAACTTCAACTAATGAAGTACTTGCCAAACCAATCACAAATTAACAGAAAATCTTGGAATAGGCATCTTCCACTTTTAATTCTATGCAAGATGTGCATCAAAATCCATAAAAGTTATGCACATTAAAACTACTAAAACAGCCAGGTGTGGTGGAGCACACCTTTAATTCCAGCACTTGGGAGGCAGAGGTAGGGGGATTGTTGTGAGTTTGAGACCAGCCTGAGTCTACATAGTGAATTCCAAGTCAGCCTATACATCAAAAAACAAAAAGAAGAGGGCTGGAGGGATGGATTAGCATTTAAGGCATTTACCTACAAATCCAAAGGACCCAGGTTTGATTCCCCAGGACCCATATTAGCTAGATGCACATGTGGCACACACGTCTGGAGTTCATTTGCAGTGGCTAGAGGCCCTCGTGTGCCCATCCCCCACCTTTCTCTGTCAAAAAAATAAGTAAAAATATTTAAAAAATTAAAAATTAAAAAACTACTAAAATATATGTTATCTATTACTTCTTACCTCTTATACTAGCCCCAGATAAAATATAGAAGCAGTCATGGTATATGCTTATGTAATTGAACTGTACAAATATATCCTTAATATTTCCATTTAGTCATGCAGCAGCTTAAAATATCCCATGTTAGATTTATTTTCCGATATTTGAGCCTTCTCTCTTCCTTGCTGGCCATTTTATTTCCTAACAAATCTCTCCTTACCATGAACTCTTTTAAATAAAATCTTTTGAAACACTCATACCTATATTATCATCTATTTTTGATTACTTATGAAATTGTCAAAGTATATTATAACATCCTGGAAGTTAAGCCTAGGTTTGTATTTAATGAGCTGAATGACTTAAGTTGTTACTATCAATAAAAACAGTAGCTATACAATTTCCACTAATTTATAATTTTCAAAGATTCCAAATGTTTTCTCAAAGATCATCAAGAACCAGTATCACCATTCTATTAATGAAGAGATTAAGACAAGCTATGATCAGTTGCTGACCAGCTTGCAAGGACCTTACAATAGTTATTTTGCGGTCAGAAGACCTATGTAAGTCCTGGCTCTTTCACATATTAGTCATGTGTGGTTCAGTAATTTAGTTAACTTCTTTGAGTTATTGTCCTAATTTATAAAATGGAAATTAGAATAATATAGATCTCAACTTTTATGGAAAAAGAAAATGAAAATGCAATCATCAAGCATGTAGCATGGGGTTGGTCGCATAAAATATGTTCTGCTATTATTATGATTGCTAATATTACATCAAAAATTCAAACTTTGTTACCTGTAGTTTTATATCTCTTTTTATTGTGTCTTGATTTTGGGCCCGTATAGATAACTTGAGATTGTTGGTGATAGAAATGATATCAGGTTAAATAACTGAAATGTATTTAGTGCTTTACCAAAGGACTTTCCTCATATAATATTCAACCAAAGAATCAGTAATAATCAGGTAGAATGGAGTTAGCACTGAATAGCTGTATTATTCATTATTGCTGTAACATCAGCCTCTCACATCTGTTCTCAGTTGCATTGTATATAGTGTGTGAATGGCACTTAGTTTGATTAGTGTCTATTCTTTTCTTCTAAGGCTTCATCAAAACATTTGTCTGACATCAATATGAATTCCTCTCTAGCTTTTTTTGTATAGAATTTAATCTTGATCATCCACATAGTTTAATTCTCTGAATTACCAGATCTTTTTACTTTTCTTGTCAAAAGCCCCAAACTCTATGAAATAATAGATCATCAATTCTTATTGTGAATATCTAAAGATATGAAGTAGCTTCAATTTAGAAGTTAGTTTCTATTGATGTAAAAAGGAAAATTCTTTTCTTGGTTTTAGTTATTCAGTTATGGTCAACATATGCATAAATAGTGGTAAATAATATTAAATGTTAGAACTTGAAGGTAAGAAATTATTTTCTTTCACTAATATTTTATTATAATAAGAAAAACGATAATTATGCTATTAAAACCGTGGATTTAGGAATAATTTGGTATAATTTACCTTATCATCATAGTGGTTATATTTATTTCTTGTAGATGATTTTCTTCTTGAATTGAGAATTAGTAGTGATCCTTTCATCTTTACAATAGCTTATTAACAAAGTAGGTATAAACTTACATAAAAGAAGAAAAGCCAAAAGTAAAATAAATGGGCTGGAAAGATTCCTTGGTTGTTAAGGTACTTGCATGCAAAGCCAAAGGACCCAGGTTTGAATCTCCAGGACCTCCTTAAACCAGATGTACAAGGTGGTTGCATGTGTCTGGAGTTCTTTTGCAGTGGCTGAAGACTCTGGTGCTCCCATTCTATCTCTCTTTCTCTCTCTTTAATTCTCTCTCTCTCTCTCTCTCTCAAATAAAGAAAATAATTAAAAAGGTAAAATAAGTTATTTTTCCATGTAATATATTGAAACTTAACTCCAAAGAAGTTTTTCCATTTTTCATGAAAAATGCCAATGAAAATCAGGCCAACAGACAAGGTAATCTAAAATATATCTTCCTATAAGTCAATATCCTCAGCCAACAGGCAAAGTTCTGAAAAATCTGAGTCAAGAAGATGAATTGTTTGTACAAGATAAGTTGTAGACTAAATTTGGATGATATGAATATATTTATTCTTTCAAGAAATAATTTTAGCCAGGTGTAGTGGCACATGTCTTTAATCCCAGTACTTGGGAGGTAGAAGTAGGTGGATCGCTGTGAGTTCAAGGCTATCCTGAGACTACAAAGTGAATTCCAGGTCAGCCTGGGCTAGAGAGATCCTACCACAAAAACCACAAAAACAAAAAGAAAGAAAGAAAGCTGGGTGTGCTGGCACACACCTTTAATCCCAGCACTCGGGAGGCAGAGGTAGGAGGATCGCTGTGAGTTCGAGGCCACCCTGAGACTACATAGTGAATTCCAGGTCAGCCTGAGCTAGAGTGAGACCCTACCTCGAAAATAAAAAAAATTAAAAAAAAAAGAAGAAGGAAAGAAATAATTTTAAATGATTTTCTTCCATCACTACCCTGGAAGTACAAGATAATAGTATGGTAAATAAAAGTGAAATCTACTTTGTTTATAAACATCTATACACCATGTCTGTCACCCTATTATTTCTTATATAGTTAATAATAATTATTTCTTATATATTTACTTAGTAATAATCAGTAAACTGTATTGAGTTCAGTATAATTCAAGCATTTAAGTATATTACTTATGTTAAGACTTTTCACAACTCTTCGATGAGCAATAGAGCTTTCCTGATTTAAAATGAGAAAACTGAGTTTGGGAGAGTTTAGGTAATATGGTTTATTTTCCCCTATCTAATCACAGGAAATATTTCTAATTTCAACCCAAGATATTTTGCTTTAAGCCCATTTCCGTGTTATTAAAATGCTACTATTTGTAGCAATCAGTATATACATTTAAACAAGCAAATCTTATTTTACCTGAGAACTCTAGCTCCATAGAATACACACATAAATTTGCAAAGGCATTTTGATTAGATGGCAAGGTAGGTTGTGTGATAGGTAGTCATATTTTAGAAGAGTTTCCTTTCCTTAAAATAACTGATAACAGTTAACTCTAACAAAATTAACTTGAATAAGAAAAAGATCCTATAAGCAAGTTTGAAACACCCCAGACCCGGGTTATTTAGGAAGACCTCCTACAGAGTAGCCAGCTATTTGCATAACTGGAATGACAGGAAAAATTTATGAGCATTACTTGATTTCTTCCATTCTGGGCCATTTTAAAGACATTATTGGGGAGTCTTCAACCAAAGATGGGCTGATGTGATTACATGACACAGTTGCTTAGTTCAAAGGGTATATTCTAGAGTTAGATTATAATTTATTTGTACATCAATTTAGAAGGTAGGTTACTGTGTATGTGGGCAACCTAGGCAAAACTTTTATTTTCCCAAACACAGGCTGGTTAAGGGTAGATTTATTTGTTTACTTTGTGTGGTAGTTTAAATGTAACAGTGTAAAGGTTTAGCCCCATAGATTCAGTCATTTTGTATTAAATATTCTAATTTAGCCCTGAGCAGACAGATTCCTGCTAGAGGAAGCATGTTACTGGGGGTGGTGTATCTAACTCCAGCCCAAAAGTGTTCACAGCAGTTTGAGCTTTGGTTGTGTTTTCTTGCTGCCTTTTGGTGTTTGCTGGCTATTTGGTAGTCTCTCTCTGCTTGGATCTATGAAATGCAGCTTTTTCTGCCATTGATGAAACTTTCCTTGGATCTGTAAGCCTGAAATAAATCCCTTCCTTCCATTAACTGTGTCTGGTTAGATATTTGTCCCAACAATATAGAGCTGACTATAACACTTTTCTTTTAATTTATTTATTTCTATATTTATATATTATTTGCTTGTGTGAGTTCAGATGTGTAATATGATACAGGTGTGGGGGTGCAGGTATGCACCTGCAAGTGCACTTCATTCACCCATGTGCTCACCTGTGGTAGGGCCTTCAGTATGCTTGAGCAGAGCTGCAGATGTCTGGCTCCATCACTATTCCATGGGTTCTCTTTCATTGTCTCACCGATACTGGAGTTTAGGGTTTTCCATGAGCCCTGGTGATTCCCTGATCTCTGTTCCCTTTTGTGATATAAGGGTTATAGCCACTTGCCCAGCTGTTCATGTGAGATCTGGAAATTTGAATTCACGCACATTCAGGCACCCTCAGGATCCATGCATGTCCAGGAAGCACCCTGAACTTCTGGGTCATCTCTCTAGCTACTAGGGTAATCCCTAGAAAATTGTGTACAGGGCTGGAGAGATGGCTTAGAAGTTAAGGCACATGCCTGTGAAGCTTAAGGACCCAGGTTCGATTCTCCAGGTCCAAGGTAAGCCAGATGCACATATTGGTGCATGCCTCTGGAGTGGCTAGAAGCCCTGGTTCCTGGTTCACCCATTCTCCTCTCTCTCTCTCTCTCTCTCTCTCTCTCTCTCTCTATATATATATATATATATATATATATATATATATATATATATACATATATATATATATATATACATATATCTCCCTCTGACTGTAATAAATAAATAAAAAATAAAATCTCTTTTTTTCAATATTTTATTTTTATTTATTTGACAGAGAAAGAGGGGCAGAGAGAGAGAGAGAGAGAGAGAATAGACTGCTGGGGCCTCCAGCCATTGTGCAGCTGGCTAATGTGGGTCCTGGGGAATCGAACCTGGGTCCTTTGGCTTTGCAGGCAAACGCCTTAACCGCTAAGCCATCCCTCCAGCCCAAATCTTTTTTTTAAAAAAGAAGAAAACTTTGCCCAGATTGTTCTGTATATTTTCAAGCAAAATTCCTTCTGTTAAACCACATAGCTTAGATTATAAGTATTTATGGAAGGTTTATTTGATTGTTTCTTGATTTTATTTTCACAATGCTAGTGAATCTAGGTTAAACAGTTACTGCTTCTTCTGGGTTCTTGTCTCCCCACCTTGAAGAATTCAGTGAATAGACAATGCAGGACGTTAAGTGAGGAGGACTTAATTGTAGGTTCCTGGTTTCACAGGAGGCCATTGCCCACTGGCTCCTCTGGAGGCGTCCAGGCAAATGTGGAGCAGGGTCCTTAGTGGCTGTGAGTGCCACAGGAAAAAAACACCTGGGAGTTAGCTCTGAGAGCAGCTCATTTATTTGTCAGGGGAATGGGTTTATAAGCACTTGTGAAAAAGTGGGAAGAGGTACAGGTCATAAGGGGATTGGTTAGGACAAACATCCTGCTGATGCCTAATTAGCATGTAGTGACATCACGGGCAAGTGGGAAAGGGTCACAAGGTCTAAGTAGTGGCAGGGAAAGGTATAGGTTACTGGTTGCAGGGTGAATGGCTGTGCGAAAGCTTCTGGCTGATATCTCATTAACATATTGGGATTTGCCCAGCAAGCTCCACGGGGTCACAAGGCTCTGGGGAAAGTGAAATCTAAGTCTTATCAGGATGTCCAGGTTTCCTGGGCTTGGAGAGCGAGTAGCCTCACTCCTGCCAGCCTCTGGACCCAAAGATGTTGGGCTCTAAGCCAGCTGTGACCTCCTGTGGCCCCTGCGCCCTTAGCCCTGCCTGGCAGTTCAGGCCCGCTTTACCCTTCTGTGGCCTGGGGCCCTTACCTGTGCCTGACAATTATGTGCAGAAACAACTTGAATGGAAAATAAACTCAGTGGTACCTGGATTAGACCAAGAAGGCACAAATGTGGCAGTGAGATGCCAAACAAGAGGTAGTTACTGTATGTTGCCTTTGAGTGTTATAGCTCTGAACCTTCCACAGGCCTGGGAGGAGAAGCCAAAGGGGGGTTTCCCTCCAAGACAGAACCAGAACAAACATAGCAGCATGCAGTCTCATCAAAGCAGTAGCCAAGACACCAGAGCAGAAGCAGGTCCCATTGGAACATGAGTTGGTTGCTGTGAGTCTCTCTCCAAGGCAGGAACAGGTCCAGCATTCCAAACACAGTCAGCTCCTGGAGCTCCCGAGGCCAATGTGGGTCCTCCAGGACCAGTGCAAGTTGCTCCCAAGTAGGTCATTATTTCAAGTCACCTTTGCTCAGCTTCTGACCAGTCAGACCAAGTCAGAGGTTGGGCATAGAGTTTTTATTGATCCTATTTGGTTAGGTGCTTGCCAATGAGGAGAAAATCACAAGGACCAATCAGGAATGCCATAAAACCTTGGAGCAGAAGTACAGCCAGACAAAAATGGCAGCTCCATTTCCCTTATTGCCATGACAATCATTGAACAGTGGCACTGATTTTCAAAAAATGGCAGACATAAAACTGCGGTGAGTGTTCCTGCTGCCACTCGAATCACCACTGCTTGAAGAGCCCCTTTCTCTCAGTTTGGTGCAGATAATAAGTGGGTGTCTTGAGTATGATAGGGAAGCACTCTACCACTGGAAAGATTTTACTAACAAGATAAGAAAGCAAACTGAATTGTGAGATGATTCAGCCAAAGTTGTGGGGATTGGAGTTAATTAATCATTAGGGAAGTGATTTATATACAATCAAGAGGGTAGGTCCAAAGTTTTGGTTTAGGACATTACTCTACCTTTACCATGATGAGACTTAATGTGGACCCTGAAACTCAGAGTCATCCTCTGCAAATTCCTGTGTGGATCATTAGTAGAAATGATGCCCAATGGGTCTGCAGCTGGAAGGGAGGTTTAGTAAGAAGCTATGTAACACTGATTTTTATCACGTTATGGGCAAAAAAAATTGTGATTCTCTAACAGTGTCAGATGCTTGTTAAAAGTCCTTACCCAATCAACCAGCAGCTATGAGAGTATTCCCAAACAACTCCAATGATTTGTGGTTTAAAAGTTTGGAAACAATTTTGATTTTCACTAATGAATAGTAATGATACTTAAGACACTTATTGCCCTAAGCCTCCTGGAAACATACCAAAGTTGGTTGATATCTAGTGTAGACAAGCTCACAAATTAGTCTTTGTTGTACTTTGCTTACCTTTTCAGAGAAAAGGGCTTCAGAATTTCACTGACCGAATCTTTGCAATATGTGCTTCTTTAATGTTACTGCTACTGATTCCAAGAATCAACCCTTGACTTTTTTACAGCAAATTTTACAAAGTTTACTTTTCCCCTGCATAATTTTCATAGTGGAGAGATATGAATTTAATTTATTTTTGTTAGTAGTTATTATAAGCAGTGAAATCATTGCATGTGACATTTTAATACATATCAAGCAAGGATAATATGCATTTCCCTCTCCACATCATTTCCTAACATTTGAGTCCCTCAAGCACCTCTCTTCCAGAACTTCATAAAACATATACAAGTTTATTTTGAAATATAGTCATTCTATTATAGTGAAGAACATCCAAATTTATTCCATCTACTGTATTTTTCCCCATTATTCCTTTCCCAGTTCCCCTCCTGCTCTAAGAAAGACTGTACTGTTTATTCATGTTTACTTCCCACACATGAGAAATCATGCAATATTTGCCCTTCTATTTTTGGCTTATTTCACCTTTCATAATGTCCTCCCATTCTACTTTTTCTTGATGCAACAACACAATTTTATGTGTTTTTATATTCACTAATGTACAACAGTGCATATATACCACACACATGTTCTCTATGTGTTGTACTCAGGTTCACATTGCTGGTAGAAATCGCCCAATCAAGAGCAGTTTGTGGGAAAAAGAGGTATATTTTGGTTTACAGGCTGGAGGGGAAGCTCCATGATGGCAGGGGAAAATGATGGCATGAGCAGAGGGTGGACATCACCCCCTGGCCAACATAATGTGTACAATAGCAACAGGGGAGTGTGCCAAACACTGGCATGGGGAAACTGGCTATAACACCCATAAGCACATCCCCAACAATACACTGCCTCCAGGAAGCATTAATTTCCAATTGCAATAAGCTGGGGAACCTAGCATCCAGAACACTTCAATTTATGGGGGACATTTTATACAAACCACCACATTCTGCCCCTGGCCCCCATAAAATGGTAACCATGCGTGATATAAAATGCAATACATTCATCCAACTTTATAAGTCCCCATAGGTTTTATCAAACATCCCCATAGTCTAAGAACTTTTAACTGAGCCACAATAACCAACCCCCCCCCACCAAAAAAAAAAAAAAAAAAACATAATGGCACAGAATAAACACTCACACTGCAAAAAATGGCACTGGCCATCGCAAAGAAATATTCAATCAATACAAGATTTAAATCAACCAGGGCAAACATCAAACTCTATAGCTCCAAGTCCAACAAATCTAGCCAGTGACAAGTCTGTAATTCTAACCAGCAACAAGTCTCTGGAATTCCAATTCCACCCCTCCAGCTAGGCTACTCACAGTCCTGGCAAACTTCACTGGGGCCAACAGCTTTCCTTAGTAGCCATCTCATGGTCTCGGTATCTCTCCTGGGTCTCCACTGCAATCCATGGTTCATGCTCACGGCCCCATTGGGTCTCTAGGCAGGCATCCAACAAACCTGCTTCACACTGCCATCGCCATTTCCAAAACACAAGACTGCTTTGCAAACTCAGTGACTCTCTCTTTCCTGCATTTCTTATACTCCACAATACCAGGTAGGGGGTTGCCAATTTGTTAATCTAGGGGTGAATAAAGCAGACTTTGAAGAACAGGATGCTCCTGGAGCACTCAGGCCCCATCAAAAGAGTTTAAATTCTTCCTTTTGCCCCAATGCAGGTCAGCTGGCTGAATCTCAAAGGTTGTCATCTCTCAAACAATTTGCAGGTGAATGGGCAACAATTTAGGCCCAAAGATTTTATTTTTTCTGTGCCATATCGCTCTGCTACACCAGTTCATTTCTATTCAAAGCAACCCTGCACAATTTCTCAGAACACAGGCATAACAGCAAGCTTTTCACAAAACTACTAGTCCAGTCCAAGGAAAACTCTTTTTCACCCTCGTAAGCCAAACTTCACAGTCTATAGTTCTTACTGCATTCAAGGCTTTCAGCTCTGACCAGAATAGTCTATCAAGCTGTACACAGTACTTCAAGGCATCTCTTAGGAATCACTTTGCTATTCATCATAACTGCTATACCAATTCATATTAACACTAATACGATCTGAGTTGGTCTTGCCTCTTTTATTATTTTTATAATAATCATTTTAGTCACTCATAATTTTGATTCATCATAATTTTGATTCTTACAACACTGATAACTAGGTATATTGATCTTTTTTCATTTATTTTTGGCTACTTACATTTTTGTTATTACTACTCTTATTAAGTTTATATATTTATTATACTATGTAGAATCCTTTGTGAGATATGTAGATATCAAGTGTTTTTTTTTTTTCCTAATCTCTATGTCTACTGTTCTTTCTTTGGCATGTTCAGCTGTATAGAACCTGTGATGGTTTGAATATGAAATGTCCCATAATGTCATGTGTTTGTAACTAAGCCTCATAATTAATTCCTATCTGGAAGCACCTTTGGAAAGTGGACCTTTGCTAGAGAAGGTGTAATGCTGGGGGCAGAACTTGAGGTTTATTAATCCAAACTTCCAGGATGTTCATCAACCACTTCATTTTTGATGCTGCCTCTCAGATAATGTGACAGTATGTGATACCCAGTCTCCACCTTGCCATGTTTTCTCTGCTATGATGAAGCCTCCACTTGAGAGTGTAAGCCACAATAAACCATTTCTCTTATGCTGCTTTTGGTCGAGCATTTTGTGCCTGCAATGAGAAGTTAACAAAAGCAGAATCAAATTTTCAGTTTGTTAAAAACCCCTGTGTCTAATTTTTCTCTCTTGTTTCTTGGGCTTTTGGTGACAAGTCCAAAAATAATACCTATCCTGGTGTCATAAAGCATTAAAGCATTTTTCCTATGCAATATAGTAGTACATTCATATTATCATTACATTTAAATATTGAATTTGTTTTGAGCAGGTATTTTGTATTATGAAACAATGTGTCATATTTCATTTTTGTGTATGAATATATCTAATTTTCTAAGCATCATACATTGAAGAGGATATCCTTTCACTAATGTAAATTTATATTGCTTTGTTTTGAAATTCAATTCAATACAGAAAGAAGTATAATTTTGTGTCTGAGATTTCTGATATGTTCTTTAAGAAATATTTTGTGGTAGGAGATGGTTCAGTATTTAAAGGCAATAGCTCTATAAGCCTTGCAGTGGGGTTCATATTACCCAGCACTTACATAAAACCTGACATAAAGTGGCACCTGTGTTATGCCTATAATCCCAATATACCCTAGTCAATGAGGTGGAGTCAGGATAATCTCATGGCTGGGATTCACATAGTGTGTCATTCTTAGTAAAAGCAACAAGGTAACTATCAAACAAGGTAGAAGGTTAGGATCAACACTTCACTGTTGTTCTCTTGACTTCCATATATGTGCTGTGACACATACATACTAATACACACATATCACATGCATATTTACATATATGCATATTCAATAGAAATTTTAAATTTTCCTTTTATATCTCTTCAGTGGACCAAGATTTTTATTTATTTATTTATTTTATTTAGTTTTGTACTCAATGAATACAGTCAAGTTGGTACCATTGTTAGCCTTGTCCATGTCCTACCCCCTCCCCCTTGACCCCTTCTTGTTGAGGTATATGGGTTGTGGAGTTTGCCCACAGTTATGGATAGGAGGAAATGTCTCTGTGTATTATAACCTATGTGTGGCTCTGACATTCTTTCAGCCCCCTCTTCTGCAAAATTTCCCTGAGCCATGTTGGGTTCATTTTGGGTCTGATTCAGTGAGGTTTTGGGAGCCTCTGTGTCTCTGGATATCTGATTTGGTGGGAGTTGATTGTTCTCTGTGTCGATCTCCTTCACCCTTGTGCTGGTACCAGGTTCACCAAGCAAATAGCACCCTTGCTTGTTTCGCCAATTACTCTTAGTTTTAGCCTGGGCCCTTTTGAGGTATAATGGGGTGGTTCTCTCCTTATGATCTGCCTCTATCTGAAAAAGATATGCAGATTCTCTAATGGAGAGTAAAGTTAGCACCAGATAAATGAAATAACCCTTATTTTTTTATAGAGAAGTTAATAGGTGTAGTCCCTCTTGTAGCTCAATATTGGTGCTAGCTTGATAATAGAGAGTGGGCTTATGTTTGTATATTGTTCTGACTTGTTTCCAAGATCCAGCTCTGGGTTCTGTTCCACTGAGCAGATCAGTTAGCCAAATCAAGAGCAGTTGGTTTCACACCATGACTGTGCACCACTATTGCACTTTTATGAGCATCACAGCAGGTTATTACATGGTAAGTAGATTAGGCCATGAGTTGTTTGGACAGATATTGGTCATTTTCCCCCAGTCGCCCATGTAGCACCTGGTGGCACTAGATGCACTGATTGTCTGGGGACTGACTCTCTTCCAGCTTCCAGCCATGTCACTCCATGTTATGGGTCAACCGCATATGGTGTCTTCAGCAGAAGGGTCTTACCACTAACCTTTGGTGGGTCATCAAGTACTCTGACAGAAATCTGTCTTTCTTTTAGGAAACCATGTAGGTCTCTCTGATCAAAAGCTCATTGTGGATGATAGCCACCTGCTGGTACTTGGAGTTAAAGGTCAGTGCCCACTCAGAGAAGGAAGAAACAGATAACTAATATAAAAGAATTAGAGAGAAGAGATAGATAGATAGATAGGTAGAGAGAGAGAGAGAGAGAGAGAGACAGAAGCTGTACAAGATTAAAGTAAGTCTTCATCGTACACTCTCCAGTGCCTTGTGAGTCAGGTGTTCCCTCTAAGGTCCTGGTGAAGGATCAACCATTTGGTCTGTCTTTTAGGATGCAGAATTTTATGATACCATTGCCATTTGGGTCTAGATTTGTGTCCCCCCTCCCGCTCTTGTCATCCCCTCCCCCCAACCCACCCTATTGTCTAGTCCTCGAGATGCTTTCTGGCTATGTCAGCATCTTGGGCAGATTCAGGTTAGGTGCTAAAGATGAGTGAGACTATGTGGCGATTATCTTTCTGTGATTGGGTAAGTTCACTGAGAATGATCTATCTGTTCCAGGTTCAACCATTTTCTTCAAATTTTATTGTGTCATTTTTTCTTACTGCTGTGTAGAATTTTATTGTGTAGATATACCATATCTTAGTTACCCATTCTTCTAGTGATGGACATCTGGGTTGATTCCACCTCTTAGTTATTATGAATTGAGCCGCTATAAGTGAGATGTGTGTATAAAGTTTCAGTTTCCTGCATATGCTTATCCAGTTTGCCCAGCACCATTGGTTGAAGATGCTTTCTTTTTTCCAGCCAATATTTTTAGGACCTTTGTCAAGTATCAAGTAGCTGTAGCTGCTTGACGCAATGCCCATGTCCCCAATTCTATTTCACAGGTCTATGCTCCTGTTTTTATGCCAGTACCATGCTGTTTTTATTACTATAGCTTTTGAATACATCTGTAGATTACACATGGTGATGCCTCCAGAGGTGTTCCTTTGGTGAGGATATACATGGGTATCCAAGGCCTTCTGCTTTCCATATGAACTTTTTTTTTAATTTTTTTTGTTTTATTTACTTATTTGAGAGTGACAGACAGAGAGAGAGGCAGATAGATAGATAGATAGAGAGAGAGAGAATGGGTGCACCAGGGCCTCCAGCCACTGCAAATGAACTCCAGACACGTGCGGCCCCTTGTGCATCTGGCTAACGTGGGTCCTGGGGAGTCGAGCCTCGAACCAGGGTCCTTAGGCTTCACAGGCAAGCACTAAACCACTAAGCCATCTCTCTAGCCCTTCCATATGAACTTTGAGATCATTTTTTTCTATCTCTGTGAAGAGCAATGTTGGGATTTTAACTGGAGTTGCATTAAATCTGTATATTGCCTTTGATAGGATTGTCATTTTCACAATGTTAATTCTGCCTATCCAGGAACATGGGAGGTCTTTCCATTTTTTCAAGTCCGACTATCCAGGAGCATGGGAGGTATTCCCATTTTCTCAAGACCTCCTCAATTCCTTTTCTGAGTATTTTTATGTTTTCATTGTATAGATCTTTCATTTCCTTGGTTAACATTATTCCAAGGTATTTTGTTGTTGTTGTTGTTTCTATTGAAAATGGGACCTTGTCCCTTATTCCTTTCTCTGTATCTTTCTCATTTGCATATAGAAAGGCTACTGATTTTTGTGCATAGATTTTTTATTCTGCTACTTTGCTATAGGAGTTAATCAACTTCAAGAGTTTTGGGATGGAGTCTCTTGGGTCTCTTACGTATAGAATCATGTGAATAGAGCTAACTTAACTTCTTCCTTTCCAAATTGTATCCCTTTTATTTCTTTCTCCTGTCTTATTGCTTGAGCTAGGACTTCCAGTTCTATATATGAAGAGGGGTGGTAAGAGTAGACACCCCTGTCTTGTTCCTGATCTCAATGAGAATTCCTCCATCAAGTATTATTTTGGGCCTTAGGAGATTTGCGTATTCCCTTTATTATGTTAAGGTATGAACCAGCCATGCCAATTCTCTCCAATGTTTTGATCATGAGGTGATGTATTTTGTCAAAGGTCTTTTCTGCATCTGTCAAAATGATCATGTAGTTTTTGTGTTTAACCTTGTTTATGTGGTGTATTACATTGACAGATTTCCATACGTTGAACCACCCCTGTGTTCCTGGTATGAATACCACTTGATCAAGGTGGATAATATGTTTGATGTGTTGTTGGATTCAGTTTGTGAGGATTTTGTTCAGGATCTTTGCATCTATGTTCGTCAGGGAAATAGGCCAGTAGTTTTGTTTTTTTTTTTTTTTTTTTTTTTTTTCTTGTGGCATCTCTGCCTGCTTTTGGAGTTAGGGTGATACTAACTTCACAGGAGGAGTTGGGAAACTTTCCCTGTTCTCCAATTATGTGGCACAGTTTGAGAAAGATTGGTTAGAGTTCTTTCATGAACATTTGATAGAATTCAGCTGACAAGCCATCTGGTCCTGGACTCTTCTTTTTGGGAGGTTCTTTATTACATTTTCAATCTCGATGAGTGTGATAGGTTTGTTTAGGAGATTAATCTGCTCTGAGTTCAGCTTTGGTAGATGGTATGTATCCGGGAATTTGTCCATTCCCTGTATATTATCTAGTTTTGTGGAGTAGAGGTTTTTGAAATAAGTCCTGATGATTCTCCCAATATCACTTTATCACTTATGTATGATGTGATCTCTCCTTTTTCATTTCGAATTTTGTTAATTTCTAGAGCTTTTTTTTTTTTTTTTTTTTTTTTTTTGCTTGATCAAATTGGCCAGGGCTTTGTCAATGTTGTTTATTTTTTCAAAGGGTGTCCATTGAAAAGTCTGAAGTAATTCTGATGGGGTTATCTTTAAAAGTGTTGTGCTGTTTTCCCTAGCTGCTTTTAGGATTTTCTCTTTGGTGTCAATGTTTAGAGTCTCAGTGACAATATGTCTTGGAGACTTTCTCATTTGGTCCAACCTGTTTGGAGTTCTCTTAGCTTCTTGTATCTTGATGGGCCTTTCTGTATAGAGAGGGGGGAAATTTTCTTTGATTATTTTGTTAAATAATTTCTCCATGCCTTTGGTCTGAATCTCTTCCCCTTCTGGTATTCCCATTATCTGGATGTTAGGATGTTTAAGGGTATCTCACAATTCCCTCATGTTCTGTTCACATTAATATTTGAACTTATTGAAACTTTTGAACTCTTGAACTGTTTCTTCTGTCTTGTCTTCCACATTGGAGTTTCTATCCTCCACATGGCTGACTTTGTTCTTCAAAGCTTCTAGAGAGTTTTGGACTTGTTCCATTAGGTTTTCATTTTCTACTACTTTTGTATGTACAGCTTCCATCCCTCTGTCAGGCTCCCTTTTTCCATCATTTTCTGATTTTCTTCCATCCTTCCATTTCTTTATGTCTTCATTTAGCATTGCCAGCTGATTTTTGAGGTCCTCTTTTTTTTTTCACTCTCCTTCATATCTCTTAACTGTCTTTGAACTCCTTCCATTTTCTTATCAATTAGATCTAGTGTAGTGATGGCAGCAGATGGGGAATTGGGCCTGAGCTTGCACAGGTGGACAGGCAGCGTGAGCCTGCGCTTGCGTGGGCAGGTGCAATGGGCCTGAGCTCACAAATGGATGGGCAGGCAGCCAGAACAGTAAGGGCCAAATGTGTAGAACAGGCTAAGTTTGCATGAGCGGATGTGCAGCATGCATGTGGCAGGCAGATGGACTGATGGAGCCTGCACTGGAGCAGGCCAGGGGGTGGGACCTGCCCAAGGCCACATGTGAGCGGGGTAGCAGGGCAATCGCCCCTGTGCAGTGAGGCAAGTGGAACTATGCTGGCCTATGTCACCTTTCCTACAATAAGTGCGGGAGTATCCTGAAGGTGGGACTATGGGTGCATCTGCTGCTTGGGGGAGGGAGGTTGCTGGACTGGTGGGCTACCTGTGAGCAAGGGAATCATTGACTCCCCCTTTCTTCCCCTCTGCATCCTCCCATTGACAATCTATTATTTCTCTCCCCTAAAAGACCCAGTGAACCCTTAATGCCTTGCCTTTCTTTCCCAGGGAGGTGTGGCACAGTTAGGCAGTCACCATCTTGACCAGAAGTCCCAAGTTTTGTTTATTTTTTCATGTATTTGTATGATCTCTAAAATATACTTTGTTGTCAATTTCCAATTTTGTATCCATTTTGGCCATAAAGATATACGGCATCATTTCTTTTTTTTTTTTCTGACTGTCCAAAATATCTTTCATGGCTTAATATATGGCCTATTAGAGAATGTTGTATGTGTTGATGAGAGGAATGTGTATACTAAAGCTGCCAGTAGAAGAGTTCTGTAATGTGTGTTTGGTCCTTTGAATCTTCCACATAAGTCTGACATTTCTTTGTTGGTGTTACTTTCTGAAGGGTCTGTCCATGGATGGAAGAGGGATATTGAAGGTATCCAACTTTATTGTTTGGGCTTCGGTACCCTAACTCTGCATTTAAATCTAATTTGTTTTCCTAAATGCAGTGTGTGGACATTAGATGCAGGTACTTTTGAAAGTCGTTACTTCCGTGGTGTCTTCCCATTGAATTGATCACTTAATCATTGTATTGTGACTCTGTTCATTCTTCCAAAATTTTTTTTTTGTCTGAATGTGTTTTTGGATAGATACAAGAACAGTAATTCCTACTCACTGTTTTTTCACTTTTTACTTTTATTAGTATAGAGTATTTTTTTTTTTTTTAGTCTATAAGTGTTTTTGATGTGAAGCAAATTTCACATAGGCAGTCTGTTGTTAAATCGTGGTGTTGTAATTCATTTAAATGGTCTGAATATTTTAGGTAGATGAGTTATTTCCTGTATGGTCAGGGTTACTAAGAAACGTAAAGATTTAACCCCTGTAAGTTTAGAATTGTTCTTCTCTTTGTCTTGAATATCTTTTTTTTGTCCCCCTTTCTTCTTCATTTTAGTGGTATGCTGGCTTACTGTATCAAGAAAACTTCAGTCTTTTAAATTTCCCTTTATGTACTTTCTTTCATAATAAGTTTTGTTCTTTCAGTTTTTTTCATGAGAGTTACTGTCTTTTTGTATCTGAATGCAAGAATTAACTATCTTTTGCAAAGTTCGTCTGGTCTCGTGGTGATCCAATCTTTCAATTTGTGGTTCTCTTTGCAGATCATTATTTTTTCTACCTTTCTTAAGGATGCCTTTTTTAGGTGTGACATTTTTGGTTGCTAGTCATTTTGTTACAAGACTTGAAACACATTATTCTATTCCCTTCTTTATAATACTTACTCTAAGAAAATTTCAATTCATTTGTTGGGGTTACTTTTGGGTACTATTTTATTATAGTGTACAAAATGTTGTCTTTGCCTGGTGTATTTGACCATTTGAAAATAAGAGACCCAAGGCAGAATATTTTCTGATCATGTGAGATCATTGCTAGAGTTATTCTCTTTCTTTGGAGGCATTAGGTTACTTATCTCTCTAGCCAGAAAGACATAAACATAAGCATTTTTATCCTAGCCCTCTGTGTTCCTCCCATTATACCTGTGAGCTCTAACCTCTCCTGCTTTTCTTCTTACTGAAAGTGCTTTTGTTTGCTATTCAAATATAATGTTTCTTTTCTGAAAATTCAACTTCCTTGTCCATTAATTGTAGTCATCAACTTCAAGACACAAAGAATCACAGCAGCTCTAGTGGCTATTAGCCTTTTTCCCTAGCCCCTAAATTAAGCCCACTTAAGAGCTGTGAGAAGGCTTTGTGACTAACACAGATCCCAGACAAGCTAGTACTCTAAATTGAGCTATTTATTTATTTATTTAGGTTTTTTCTTTGTAGAATTCAAAGCAAATACTTGGCACCATTTTTGCTACCTTGCTAGCCCCTGTACTACAATTCTGAGAAGAGTACTGATACAGGAATTAGGCTTCCTTGCCAATGTACTAATATGATATGCCAATACACTGATATGAGATGAGGATTTTAGGATATATAGAGATTCTTTTCTTATAAACTTGATGAATGAAATACAAATACCAGAAGATAAGGTTTTAAAGGATATTATTATAGCTTACAGCTCTCAGAGCAATAGATTAAGAAAAAAGAAGCTTAAGGGAAGGAAGGAAGGGAGGAAGGGAGGAAGGGAGGAAGGGAGAGAGGGAGGGAAGGAGAGAGGGAGGTAAAGGGAAGAAGGAGGTTTATATTTAAATCCCATGGATGGGTGGCTGGTCTAGCCAGTCTAATCACAACATCAAGTGTCTGTGGTCATGATCTCTGGAAAAGGGCAATCTTCCAAGAAATCTAAATTATACAGGAAGGGCCTTCTCAGAAGGGGATAGAAGGATATATTAAGGGGGTAAAGATGAGAAACGGTCAGAAACTTCTGACATTTCTGATCTTTAGTAAAGCATAATGACCATATTTTCCCTTACAAGCGCAAGAACCATCCTTCTGTTTAGTTAAGAAGAAATCTATTCACTTTGGGGCCCTGTTACCCCTAAAATGTCTTAGTATCAGAAACAAAATCTAGGAAAACAAGTATCACATGCTTCCAATGGCATATACAATATCTAATTAGTCCCTTTGCTTTGAACATGAATTTCTCTTGTATTTTAAAAAATATCATTTAATGATCAAGTCATATGACACATACTTTTTGAGATATGCAAAACCTTAAAATTTTGTTTTATGTAAGCAATATACTAGCCAACAAAGAGAGAAATAGTCCACTGATTTCTTTCAAGCTATCACTTTTTCCCATTATATTTTAGCATTAAGACATTTCTGTTTATCATTTTTCAAGTTTGTTCTGCAGGTAAATTTGTACTAAGTTATTACCCAAATTATACATTAACATATGTATGGAGTCTGTTAGGGTTAGAATATAAATGGTTGTATACTTAAATAAACATGATAAGATGGAAAACAATAAAAGTTAAAATGCAGTTTGCATATTCACATGAAAATAATTATATTGATCCATAAACCTAGTGTTCAGATCTCATAAAAAATAAAGTTTCAAGCCGGGCGTGGTGGCACACGCCTTTAATCCCAGCACTCGGGAGGCAGAGGTAGGAGGATCGCCATGAGTTCGAGGCCACCCTGAGACTACAGAGTGAATTCCAGGTCAGCCTGAGCTAGAGTGAGACCCTACCTCGAAAAACCAAAAAAAAAAAAAAAATAAATAAAAAAATAAATAAATAAATAAAAAATAAAGTTTCTATAATGTGACTTAAAATACCATCATTTGTTTGAATATAATTACTATTCCCTTAATACTGTGTACATTTTATTTGTGAATTCTAGTAAGTACATGTAAATGCTGTAACAAACTGCTCAGGAAAAAATAATAATCAGACATTTTTAGATTTGAACTGATTAAGTGATCATAGTACCACATCGTACACAAGCTCTTACAGTTGCACTTGTCCAGTGGATATACTATGTTAGCTATAGGCACCCTGAAGAACAAGAGGCAATAGAGTTCAAGAATTAAAAATTCAGGTGCCAGTAACTGATATATGCAAGTTGAAAAACTGCTCTGATGTTATCGAATTTAACTTCTCTAAGCATTTGCTGTGTAAAATGAGAATAACAATACCATTGTCTTTTGAATTAATGCTGCGTTAGAGTTTCAAGGGGGATTAAATCAAATACTGTATCATATGTCTCTTTGTAGACCACATGCAAAAGATGATGCCTAAGTAAATACTTTTTGCTATTGAAAGTTTAAACTTGTCTCTTAAACTGCTTATAGAAAAACACCTTCTTAATTTTATCTTTATCTTTCAAATTAGTTTATAAGATTGTTTTCTAAAGATTGTCTTTCACATATTAGTCTTAAGTGTGGGTCTCCTTGATTAACTCAAATTATTTGAAGGTTTTCTTTTAAGAGTTATCAACTTATTAATATTTCTGTATCTGAATTATCTCATCCTTTTCTATCACACAGAAATCACTTTGTCATATGTCTACCAAACTAGCACTGTCATAATTTTCTCTTGTAATGGTAATTTTCTAGATCTCATTTTTCCAATATGCTAGACATTATTTATAAGTATGTATATTTAGTTTAATAAAATTTGATGCAATTAAAAATCCAGTCTTTAATCAACATAGCAACATTTCTATTGTAAAAGAGTTGCATGCAAGCTGTGGTCTAGGCTACTCAGTAGCAAACAACCTGACGTGATGCCCACACAAATGCAATAGTGGCACATAGCCATGGTGGGTAACCAACTGCTCTTGATTTGGCTAACTGATCTTCTCAGTGTAATGGAATTCATACCTGGAGCTGGGAAACAAATCAAAACCATATCCAAAAAATGAGCCTACTCTCCATTATCAAGCTCCTATCAATTGTGGACTATAAGAGGGCCTACACCTATTAAATTCTTTCTAAAATAATAATGCTTGTCCCATGGGCTGCAGAGATGTCTTAGCAGTTAAGCGCTTCCGTGTGAAGCCGAAGGACCCCAGTTTAAGGCTCAACTTCCCAGGAACCACGTTAGCCTGATGCACAAGGGGGCGCATGCATCTGGAGTTTGTTTGCAGTGGCTGGAGGCCCTGGTGCACCAATTTTCTCTCTCCCTCTCTCTATCTGCCTCTTTCTCTCTCTGTCTGTTGCTCTCAAATAAATAAAAAGAACAAAAAAAAATGTAAACACTTTTTAAAAAAATTGTTATCCCATATCTGGTGCTGACTTCACTCTCCATTGGAGAATTTGCTTCTCTTTTTCAGATGGATGCAGATCCTGACGAAAGAATCAGCCCATTGCCCATAACCAGGGCACCAACTGAAACAAAGAATAATTGGGAAAATGAGCAAGAGTGCTGTTTTCTTGGTGAACCAGGTACCAGAACAAGGGTGAAGGAGATAGACACAGAGAACACTAAACTCCTACCAAACCAGATATCTAGAGACACAGAGGCTCCCAAGACCTCATCACTGAAGTAGACCGAAAACAAACCCATCATGGCTCAGGAAAATTTTATGGAAGAGGTGGTGGAAAGATTGTTAAAGCCACATGTTGGGACAATATACACAGAGACAACACCTCTTACACATAACTGATGGCCAACAAGGAGGGGTCCCTGTGGAGGGGGAAGGGCAGGGAGGATGCTAATGATAGTACCAAGATGGCTGAATACACTGTACATAACTAAAAAAAAAATTAATACATAACATTAGACATTGCATTCTAAAAGTAAAAATAATATGTGTTACAAATTAAAAAAAAAAGAGTGGCATTCAACTAGTCTGCCATTTTAGAAGTCATAGTAACAACTGAACCATCTGTATTGGCTTTTCCTGCAATAATAACATTTTCACAAAATAGTCTTTGTTCAGTATGAATAGTGAATAAATTTAATCACAGTATTCTTTTTTTCTTAATTTTTATTAACATTTTCCATGATTATAAAAAATATCCCATGGTGCTACCCTCCCTCCCCCCACTTTCCCCTTTGAAATTCTATTCTCCATCATATGCCCTCCCCATCTCAATCAGTCTCTCTTTCATTTTGATGTCGTGATCTTTTCCTCCTCTTATGATGGTCTTGTGTAGGTAGTGTCAGGCACTATGAGGTCATGGATATCCAGGCCATTTTATGTCTGGAGGGAGGACGTTGTAAGGAGTCCTACCCTTCCTTTGGATCTTACATTCTTTCTGCCACCTCTTCCGCATTAGACCCTGAGCCTTGGAAGGTGTGATTGAGACATTACTCAGAACTCCAGTCACTTCTTTCCAGCACTATGATACCTTCTGAGTCATCCCAAGGTCACAGCCATCTGAAAAGAGAAGATTCTCTACCCAAAATGAGAGTAGCGTTAATATAAGGGTATAAATATTAAGAAAAGTCCTTACTGGGCAGTTTGATGAGCATAGTATATACATTTTTCCATACATTAGCAGATGTTACACCCCTAGGGCTCATGACTACCCCTGTTTTAAGTTTTCAGTATCAGGGATGTATTCCCCCCCCATGGAGTGGGCCTCCAGTCCAATTGGAGGGAAGTTGGTTTCCACTATGACAGACGTACCACTATTGCACCTGTTGGTTCATTTGGCCTGGCTGGCCAATTATAAGGCTTGCAGTGTCCACTGTTGAGTATCTTCACTGGTGATATCTCTCTCCCATTGAACTAAATGTAGAATGGCTTCTTCTAGCTTTCTCTCAGCTGGTCTACATGGAGGAGGTTATCAGCTCAGTTCCAGCAGAATTTCTCAATGGCCTTGCCATCCAAGTATGTGGAGTCTTCAGCATAGGGTTTTACCATCTATTCCTGGTGGGAAACCAAGGGCCTTGGCAATGGCCTATAATGTTTTGGGGGGCATCAGGAACCTCCCTGGCCAACAACTCACTGGAGGTATCACATCCCTGGCACTGAAAATTTTCTAACAACCATCTATGGTTCCTGAGTGTTCCATTGTCCAAAACAAGAGGATTCCGTATGATATATTTGCATCCTCCTAGGTTTTGATTAGCCCTCCCTCCACGTTTCCTTTACTCAATCTCTTCCCCTGACCCCACTTTGGGCCTTTTCGCCCACATTAATCTATTCTTCTACTTACATATATAAAATATCAACCTATTAAGTACCCTCTTCCCTTCCTTTCTCTTCCCTTTATATCTCCTTTTTAACTTACTGGCCTCTGCTACTGAGTTTTTTTCTTCTCACACAGAAGTCCAATCATCTGTAGCTAGGATCCACATATGAGGGAAAACATGCAGTGCTTGGCTTTCTGGGCTTGGGTTACCTCACTTAGTATAATCCTTTCCAGATCCATCCATTTTCCTGCAAATTTCATAACTTCATTTTTCTTTACCGCTGAGTAAAACTCCATTGTATAAATGTGCCACATCTTCATTATCCACTCATCAGTTGAGGGACATCTAGGCTACTTCCATTTCCCAGCTATTATGAATTGAGCAGCAATAAACATGGTTGAGCATGTACTTCTAAGGAAATGGGAAGAGTCCTTAGGATATATGCCTAGGAGTGCTATAGCTGGGTCATATGGTAGATCAACTTTTAGCTGTCTTAGGAACCTCCACACTGATTTCCACAATGGCTGGACCAGATTGCATTCCCACCAACAGTGTAGAAGGGTTCCTCTTTTTCCACATCCTCACCAGCATTTATGATCATTTGTTTTCATGATGGTAGCCAATCTGACAGGAGTGAGATGGAATCTCAACATAGTTTTAATCTGCATTTCCCTGATGACTAGGGATGTAGAACACTTTTTAGATGCTTATGTGCTCTCCGTATATCTTCTTTTGAGAACTCTCTATTTTGCTCCATAGCCTATTTTTTATTTGGCTTGTTTGATTTCTTATTATTTAGCTTTTTGAGTTCTTTGTATATCCTAGATATTAATCCTCTATAAAATATATAGCTGGCAAAGATTTTTTCGCATTCTGTAGGTTGCCTCTTTGCTTTATTCACAGTGTCCTTTGCAGTACAAAATTTTTCTAATTTCATGAGGTCCCAGTGGTTAATCTGTGTTTTTATTGCTTTGCCAAGATCAATATGTTGAAGGGTTTCCCCCACTTTTTCCTCTAGCAATTTCAGAGTTTCAGGTCTGATGTTAAGGTCTTTAGTCCATTTGGACTTAATTCTTGTGCATGGAGACAGAGAAGAATCTATTTTCATCCTTCTACAGATACATATCCAGTTTTCCCAGCACCATTTGCTGAAGAGGCTGTCTTTTCTCCAAAGAGTATTTTTGGCATTTTTATCAAATATCAGGTGGCTATAGCTACCTGGACTTATATCTGGGTCCTCTATTCTGTTCCGTTGATCTACATATCTGCTTTTGTGCCAGTACCATGCTGTTTTTGTTACTATGGCTTTGTAGTATAGGTTAAAATCAGGTATGGTGATATCACCCGCATTATTTTTGTTGCTCAGTATTATTTTAGATATTTGAGGTTTTTTGTGATTCCAAATGAAGTTTTGGATTGTTTTTTTCTATTTCCGTGAAGAATGCCTTTGGAATTTTGATGGGGATTGCATTAAATGTGTAGAATGCTTTTGGTAAGATTGTCATTTTCACAATATTGATTCTTCCAGTCCAGGAACAAGGGATGTTGTTCCATTTCCTAGTGTCTTCTGCAATTTCTCTCTTGAGTGTTTTATTGTTTTCATTGAGGAGATTCTTTACTTCCTTGGTTAGGTTTATTCCGAGGTACTTTATTTTCTTTGATGCAATTGTGAATGGGAGTTATTCTCTGATGTCATTCTCTGTGTGTTTATTGTTAGCATATAGGAATGCTACTGATTTCTGTGTATTTATTTTGTATCCTGCTGCATGGCTGTAGGTGTTTATCAGCTCTAACAGTTTGCTGGTAGAGTCTTTAGGGTCTTTTATATATAGAATCATGTCATCTACAAATAATGATAACTTGATCTCTTCCTTTCCAATTTGTATCCCTTTTATGTGCATCTCTTGCCTTATTGCTATGGCTAAGACTTCCAGTACTATATTAAATAAAAGTGGGGACAGTGGACACCCTTGTCTTGTTCCTGATTTTAGTGGAAAAGCTTCCAGGTTTTCCCCATTTAGTAATATGTTGGCTGTAGGCTTGTCATAAATAGCCTTTATTATATTGGGATATGTTCCTTCTATTCCCAGTCTCTGTAGGACTTTTATCATGAAGGGATGTTGGATTTTGTCAAATGCTTTTTCTGTGTCTAATGAGATGATCATGTGGTTTTTGTCCTTCAGTCCATTTATATAATGTATTACATTTATCGATTTGCATATGTTGAACCATCCCTGCATCTGTGGGATAAAGCCTACTTGGTCAGGGTGAATGATCTTTCTGATATATTCTTGTATTTTGTTTGCCAATATTTTGTTGAGGATTTTTGCATCTATGTTCATGAGGGAGATTGGTCTGTAATTTTCTTTTTTTGTTCTATCTTTGCCTGGTTTTGGTTTCAGGGTGATGCTTGCTTCATAGAAGGAATTTGGTAGGTTTCCTTCTTTTTCTATTTTATGGAAAAGCTTAAGAAGCAATGGTGTTAGTTCTTCCCTGAAGGTCTGGTAAAATTCAGCAGTGAATCCATCTGGGCCTGGACTTTTTTTAGTTGGGAGATTTTTGATAACTGCTTGGATCTCCATGCTTGTTATAGGTCTTTTTAAGTGATTAATCTCATCTTGATTTAATATAGGTAGGTCATATAAATCAAGGAAATCATCCATTTCTTTAAGATTTTCATACTTTGTGGAGTATATGCTTTTATAGTATGTCCCTATGATTTTTTAAATTTCTCTGGCATCTGTTGTGATGTTACCTTTTTCATATCTAATTTTATTAATTTGTGTCTCTTCTCTCTTTCTTTTGATCAGATTTGCTGAGGGTTTTATCAATCTTGTTTATCCTTTCAAAGAACCAACTCTTTGTTTCATTGATTCTTTGGATTGTTTTTTTGGTTTCTATTTCATTAATTTCTGCCCTGTTCACTGGAGCCGGGAACTGCTGGTGGGGGAGGGGAGGCTGCCGATGCTGCTCTAGTTCACCCGCCGTTCCACGTGTTCTTCTACCTTGTGATCTGCTCCTCCATTGTTCACTGACATTCTCCCTTCATGTTTCTTGAGTTTGTGGAGAGCTCCAGTGTGAGAGGAAAATCCCCTCACCTGGCTTTTCCTGTGGTTCAAGCCAAGCCCGGCAGCTTTCTGGCCACCGCTGTGGTCTGCAGACCTGCTGGAGCTGTTCCTGCTGGCCTGTGTGTGCTCTGGGTGTTCTGGATCTCGCCTACTCCTCCGCTGCCATCTCAATTTGCTATTCACCTCACTTTTTAGTAAAATTGTGTATTTTGATGTGGTTTTTCTCGGCTTTTCCCCCCCCTAGGCTGCTTTGGCGTTGTGTCTATGCCACCATCTTAACTGGAAGTCTAATCACAGTATTCTTGTTCTCAAAACTTCTTGGGTTATACAGGTAATCTTAAAATATAAGCTTCTGTGGAAAAATGTTCCCAAATTATATAGAGCAGGAAATATTTATAAAATGATACCATTAAAGTTTGAAATACTATATTTTATTCATATATCTATAAGATAATCATAAAATTAAGAGTAACTACATGTATACATGAATGACATTTTATCATTTGCATTTTCTATTTATGTTATTTTACATAAATGAAAAAATTTAGTCTATTATCCATTTTAAATTCAAACTATTTTTCTCTGATGTTACTAGATGATATCGTTTCCATAAACCTCACTGAGGTAGATGTCTTCTTAAATAATAAGAAACATATGGAGACTATTAATTATCATGTACCACCTACTAATATTATAATTTTTTTGGAATTAACATTTTCCTATTTTCATCCAAGAGTACCAATGAACAACTTTACTGAGGACAATCATAAGCTTGCTGAAATCAACAAAATTTGCCAATAAAATTCACCTAACTTGCCAATCTAGTACCTCTACCAAAAATAACTAATTCTTTGTGATTTTGTGCTGACCCTTAATGATTATTGCTTTCTCTTCAAATACTCTCAAAACACCTGCTTAATAACATGCAAATTTTCACTAAGTCCTTTTATTCTATACCAGGGGGACTGGAGAAGGGCCTAAGCTTTTTATAGTTATTTTTATGGTTCTATTTCTCTTATTAAAATACAAATTTCTTAAAATTAGGGTTAATGCTTATCATCACTTGATACACAAACATATGGAACATACTATTGCCTCAAACAATACTATAAAAGTTAAAGAAAAAGTCATAATATCTTAACTTTGAGTATCTGGATGAGGCACTTTTAATGAAGTGGTCTATTGAGTACAAGATTGAAGGGAAATAGAGGATAAGCAGAGGGGAAATTTTATTATGTTACATTTGTTATGATTGAAGTTAATATGGCAAATGTCTACAGAAAAAAATTAATTAGCTAGATAGTAGCTATCTACATGTGTGAATACATATGTACTTCTGTATGCACTAATTATGTTAGAAAAATGTATCAGTCCATATTATCATCCTGTTTTTAGTCTGTCGATTCCCTACTTTTTATGGTATTCAAAGTAGTAAAGTTCTTTTATCAGTACAACATTGTGTGCTCATAAATATTTGGGCATCTCTGTTTAAGGTAGTCATTTTGCTTCCTATAATGAGAGAGATTTATGTTTTTGTTTTTAAATTTGTGACATTCAAATTTGCTTCAGGGTTCTGCCAGCTACAGGAAATGTAGTATGATGGAGGGTGCATATGGAATGTCTGAGACCATACATGAAAATAGTGTGCATTTCCTCACTTCTCACATGGCTAGAGCTCAGAGGTGGGGGCATACCTAAGAGCAAATGAGACTGAAACATGTAAATTACAGTCATTTAAGGATGAGTAAAGGAGCATCCATGTGCTCGCTTCAGTGCCTGCCATTAACGTGACCCCAGAATGAATGTAAGATTCACCAAAGCAGGAAAATAAGTGTTTTGGAGCTGTACATTCATTTTAAAGCATGTCCTTGAGGCCCCACATGAGCTTGAACATTTATAGATAATACAGGCTAAAAATCAAAGTACCTCTATTAATTAAAGTGTAAAATGAAAGTATACCAAATGAAAAAAAAAAAAGCTGATGTTTAAAAAAAAAAAACCAGTGAAAGAACTGTCAAAAAAAAAAAAAAAAATAAAGGAAAGAAAATCTCGGGACAAAAACATATGACAGCTAAAGTACAAAGATGTCATACAACAGTAAAAGTGAGAGTGACCTTCTATTTAAAGTACAAGAGAGAGCTTAAATAAGATAAGGACTGAAATATGTCCTCTGCTTTTGGAAATCACAAGATGTCTTTGTACTTTTGTAGGCTAGTATAGGGCAGGAGAGATGACTCAGGTTAAATGTTCTTGCTCTGCAAGCCTGATAACTGGAATTTAGATATCCGGAACCCAAATAAAGCTGAATACAATAGAGCATACATCTGGTATCCCTGTTCTCTAAGGGAAAACAGGAAGTGGACACAGGAGAACCTTGAAAGCTTGCAGGACTGCTATCCTGGCATAAAAAGCAGGAAGCAAGAGAGAGCCTGCCACAAACAACGTTGAAGGTATGCACTGCCACTCAAATTTTCTGGGGTTCGTCACAGATGCTCTGTGGCATGCCAACCACCCACCTATCTATCATACATAAAACACTCTTCTGGACTTCCAGTCAAGATGGTGGCCTCCTAACAATGCTTCAGCTACCAGGGTAATATCAGGCAAGATCTGTGAGGCTCCAGGTTGAGTAGGGCTTAACAGAACTCCAGTGAGCAGGCACAAAGGGGCACAGTTGGGAATCTACAGATTCCCATGCTCTCAGGTAGCCCATTACACCCTTGGGTCCCTTCAACCACTCACCCCAGCCTTGGTGCCTCTGACTACCCAACCAGATTCTCTTCTATGCTACCTGCAGGCTTCAGTGGTTGTACTCACAGCCTGCATCTCCCTGTCTGCTGCTTTTGTCCAATACCCACAGACTTACTTGTCTCCAGATGAGCTACCATAGGCTATCACCCCCCACTGCATCTGTCAGGAGGTCTTCATACACTTCCATGTATGCAGAGGTCCCCCCACTGCAGCTGGCCCATCCACATCCCCCTGCTTCCAGCTACACTCCCTTCTCCCACCATGCCCCTGTCTCCTGCTGGCTCCAACAACAGCACCCACAGCCCACTCACACTCCCCTTCCTCCAGTACTCTCAAATGCTCCCCCACTGCCCATGTATACTTCCCTATCTCTCCTAATTGATGGGCTGGACTGCAGCTGCCTCACTCCACCTGACTGTGGACCACCCACAACCTGTGCTGCCTGTAGGCACCATTGTGTGTGCCCCTTGGCCACTGCCCCTGTCTCCCCCACGCCAAGCAACTCCATAATCTGGCCTGGGCTATGGAGCCCAGAAACCTTCACCATTTCTCCGATGTATCCCCCCTCCTAGTAAGTACTTGGGGCATCACCTCAGACTCAAAAGGGGAACACAGAAATACCAGGCAATCACCTCTAGGGGAAAACAGTGAGTCCTCCATAACCTGCCCATGTAGGTACAGTATGAGAGCAAGGGCAAGTGCTATAGCCCCAGAGCCACAGGGAAGACACAGCTGAGACCAGGTCACAGGGATCCTAGACCTCCAATCCCACCTTTTCTAATAAGCACCAGCCCAGAGTGATTTGTGCATTTATACCCTCCATCACCTGTGCATTTCGAAATACAAAGCCAACATATACCTATTCTTTTCAACCATAAAACAGAACACTTATTGAACACATGACAAGTGAAAACTCTTGCTTCCTCCTTTAAATAGGACTCCCACACTGAGATGGGTAGACCACAACACAAAAGTAACAACAAAATGAGAGATCGCCATTACCAACAAGATTGCCTAGTTCCGCAATGGAAGTCTCTAATGCAAACATAGAAAAGGCAACTCCGAAATGAAAACACAGGGCATATGACCCTGACCAAAAAAAAAAAATTACGGAACTGATAGCAAATCAATAAAAAATATGAACTGCATAAATGAAATTCACTCAGCTGTCTTCATTGGGCTTGACCTAATAGACAAAAGCCAGAGAGGCCTCAAAGGAGAGTTAAATGAATTGAAAGTGAGCCAAAAATTAGAGGATCTCAATAACCAGCTGGTTAAGCTTAATTAAGACAAATAAATACCAGAATGAATTTCAAGAAGCATTAAGAAAATCAAAACATGACCTAAAATTAGAAATTGATAAAGAGATACATACTATACAGAAAAAGGCAACAGAAGATACAAACCAAATTAAACTAATGAAAACCTCTCTAGAAACCCTCAAAAACAAGTGGGGAACAAAACCTCAGACTTGGAAGACAAATTGAAGAAACATTTTAGGAGTCCAAAAATTTTGTTAAATTCAGAAATCTTGTGAACAGAATATAAGGGAACTCTGGGATACACTAAAATGTCCTAAAATTTGGGTCATGGGCATACCAGAAGGGAAAGAAATTCAGACCAAAGGCATGGTGAACTTATTTAACAAAATTATCAAAGAAAACTTTCCCAACCTCTCAAAAGAGAGTCCCATCAAAATACAAAGGTAACAGAACCACAAACAGATTGGACCAAAGAAGAAACACTCCAGGGCACATCATCATTACATCTCAAAGAAATGAAAACAAAGACAGAGTTCTAAAAGCAGCAATAGAGAAACAATACACAAAGGCAACTCCATCAGAATTACCTCAGCTAGAAAGGCCTGGAATGGAGCACTTCAAAGTCTAAAATCTGTGGCTTCCCACCCAAACTACTGTACCCAGTGAAAATATCCCTCATAATAGATGGTGAAAGAAAAACTTTCCATAATAAATGTTAGCTCTATGATTATATGATCACAAAGCCAAACATACATAGAATACTTCAGGGAGTTCTCCATACAGAAGAGTCAACCAATCTCAAGAGCATACAAAAAGATCACAATATCCAAAACTAGAACAGGCTCACAAAACTACAAAGTCCAAGAAAATGCCAAACCCCACAAAGCATCCCAACATGACAGGGATTAAATCTAACCTCACTGTTATAAACATTAATGGTCTTAACTCACCCATAAAATGACAGAAGTTAATAGGGTAGATCAATATTTTCTGTCTTCAAGAAACCCAACTCACCACTAAAGACAGGCACCTGCTCAGGGTGAAAGGATAGAAAATGATATTCCAAGCAAATGGAAATAAGAAACAAGCAGGTGTAGTTAAAGTAAAGCTTAAAAAGTCATTTTACACACTAAAAATTCTTAGGAATATAAATAATATAGGCAAAGATTACAATATGAAATATCCAAAATACATGGGTTATTCTTGTTTAGCTAAAGAAGCCTCCCTTCAACTAAATGTGAAAAAATATCACTCACTATTTCTCAGTGCAGTGTGAGTTGAGACTTGTTGGCTTTCTATACTTGATAGATCTAAATAAATTAGATTGTACTATACATTATAAATAGTTAAAATTTGAGGCTTAGAAGATAGTTCAGTCAGTGTGTGCTTGCTGTGCAAACATGAGGGTTTAAGTTAATTTCCCATTATCCACATAAAAAATTACAAGGCACTGCAGCTCAAGCCTTCTATACCCAGAGCTGAGGATGCTGAGATGGGAAGGTCTCTGGGGCTTTTTGATCATCCAGTCTTGCCTACTTAGTGAGCTCGAAGCCAATGAGAGATCCCAACTCAAAAACAAACAAACAAAAATATAGAATACAAAATAAAAAATGATATGTATAGCATTCCTAAAGATCACTTCTGAAGTTTAACTTTGGCCTTCACATGCACAAACACACAGATGTGCATACCACAAACAAACATGCAGCCCTCCAACATAGAAGCATATGCACACATTCATAAAAATAGTTAATTATAATTTTGTTAGTTACCTATATCATTAATTAAATTTGTGGTCAACTATTAGTCATGTTTTGGATGCACATAGCTTATTAATAAATTGTACATTTTTTAAAAGGAGGACAAAATGAACAAAAGACATAGTAAACAGTTTAATGAGCATTATATATAGTTATAATTATAAAAGAGATAAAATAGACAATAATGCAGAAAATAAGCATAGAAATGTTGACATTAGTGTTAGTGTAATTATATTTTCCTTTACATGATTATTATTTTACCAAAATGTATATTTGTAATGCCCATGTTATATTCCAGTTGTTTAATTATTTAACTACCACATCCAGAGGTTGCTTTTATGCTTTTCCTGGTCATTCATATCCAATTATACTCACAATAGTAATGGTTAGAAAAGAAGCTAATTGTTAGACGTGAAATGTAGAAATTCCCACTTTTTATAGATACCTGGGATAAACTACATAATGAAGTTGATTCTCTTCACCACAGGGTGCATAAACTTAAATGTGGGGAGCAAAAAAACCTTTTGGAGACCATAATTGGTGAGACATCTTCATGATAATCTCTTTGGCCATATTTCCCCAAAGTGGGTCTAGTGAGAGTGCTAGGCATAACAGACTGTTTATGACTATTTCTTACTTGCAATCAAGAAGACACAGTGAAGCAGTATGAACTCTTGGGAACATAGGTTATTTAGAAAATTTAGAATTGGTACTTGCTTTCTGCCTTTGGGTAGAATCTAAGAGAGAAGAGAACTGGGCCATAGACACAAGCAATAGCAATAACTGCTTTTTAAACTAATGGTAGGGCTGGAAAGATGGCTCAGCAGTTAAGGCATTTGTCTTCAAAGCCAAAGGACCCCAGGTTGATTCCCTGTGATGCACATGAGCCAGATGCACAAGGGGCACATGTGTCTGGAGTTCGTTTGCAATGGCTAAAGGCCCTGACATGCCATTCTCTCTCCCTCTTTCTGCTCCTTTCTCTCTCTCAAATAAATAAATAAATAAATAAATAAATAAATAAATAAAATAAACTGATGGTAAACTCCCTCTGAGCACATGATGATTCCTGATTATTATTATATAAACTTTGTTCAAAATTATATATATTTTATATATATACATATATATACATATATATATGTATATATATATATATATATATATATATATATATAATATATATATGTCCACCACTGCTTTTTCATATTCATTAAAGAAAAACAGATTTAACTAGAATCGCAGATGCTGGAGCTCTATAGGACAACTACTCCCACAACTATTAATTAAACCTAAACTATTCCAACAGTGCTTATCCACTAAGTGGGGACAATAGTCCATCACAGACCCATATTTCTCTACACTCTCTTAGGATTATTCTTGTAGCTGGAAAAAATAACAATAACTATCTTCTCAATTGTTGATTTAGAAAAGAATATTAATCTGGGTTGGAGAGATTGCTCAATTATTAAAGGTGCTTGCTTGCATGCAAAGCCTGATGGCCAGGAGGCCTTGGTGCTTCCTTTCTTTCTCTCTCTTCCTCTCTCTCTCTCTCTTTGTCTGCCTCTCTCTCTAGCCTTTCTGCCTGTCTATGTTTCTCTCCATTTCAAATAAATAAATAAATAAAAATGTAAGAAAATTTCTTAAAAGAATGTACCAGAACAAAATCCTTGCAAGATCAACTTTCCATCTAAAAGTGATGATTTCTAAAGATGTCTGGCATCTTACTCTCTCAGTAGGTTCACTGTCAAAGTACAGCGTGACTTGAGAATTGATGGATTTATAATGCTAACTATGGAACTGGCTGAAAAACACAGGTTTTATTTTACCAAATCAGAGAACACTTTAGTTTGTGACTCTGAACTTGAATTTAATGACAGATAAGCAAATGTGAATAAGCATGTGAGGCAATGTAGAGTTCATCCCTGAGGGAAACCAGTGGCCATGAATAAACAATGTGTGCTTCAATGGTGGATACATACTTCGAAATCTCTAGCCACAAACTTGGGTCACACAGCTTTTAGCAATCACAGAAATATCAATTTCTGAATTAATGCAGAAAGAAAAATATTATCAAAACACTTCACATTTAGATATCAATATTTTAGCTGTTAACTGCTGTTTTCTTTTTAAAAATAAAACAACCTATGAGAAAATACTTAGCTTAATATGTATTCATCAGTTACAACTGATAGTAAACTAAGAGAAAACATAAAATACACAAGCAAAACTGCATATGGTAGCATCATATGCTGAGATATTTTATTTATAATCCATTGATTTATATTCATAGTTAAAATACAACATGCATAAAATATTTATTTACAAATATAGTTAGATATTTATGGGATGAAAAGAAAATACATTTTCAGTGTCTACCAAGATATTTCCTCTAATGAATTTAGAACACAGTATCATGGAAAGTGAAGGCAAAAGTTAGCACATGAAGGACAGAACTTTTAATCCTTATGTTTCATTGCATGAAAAAGGAACAATTTAATAGAACAAGGAATGTGATACAAACATGTTTCATTTATGAGAAATTAATATTATGGTTAAATTAAACAATCCCTGTACAAAAATCACTGTGGAAACTGGGGAGATTCAAAAGAGAATATCACAATTGTTATTATTAATAATAAAGATCAATGTGTCAACATATAGAATTTACATATTCGCATCTCAATCTTACAAGTTTAAACATGCTCATATTTCTCCCATCATTTAAAATATCAATTCTTGAAAGTTCCCATTCCAAGTGCTACCCCCATTCTTCACACTAGTTACTCATCCCCTCCCCATCCCACACTACTAATATTGGAGACATTTTCCAGGAAGAGGGAGATCAGCTACTTTGGGCTATATTATACAATTTAGCAATCTTCCTCAAATATGCATAACACAGCTCTGAAATATGACACTTTGTGTGTTTATGCAAATCAAATACTAGAACTTGCAATTAGGAAATCAGATAATAGATGGCCCTTGAGAGGCAGAAGTAAGGAAGGCAAATAATCAAATCATCCACTTAGACTATAAGCAAGGTAAAGCTGGAAGAATGTACTAAGATGGTAAAAGTTCGTGGCAGAAAGTTTTTGAAGGCATTCTGAGAGGAAAACATAAATTTAAGAGGATTTTAAATTGTAGCCAAGAAAAGAACGGGAGATAAGTATGCTTCCTGAAGTTAATGATTGAATGTTGATAAGTGACACAGAGATGGCAAAACCTCTCAACTCTATTTTACTTGTCTTTTCTGTCATTGTGAGTGATCTGTGAACTAAAAAGAATAGAATGAATGTTTCTGAGAAGGAGTTAAGTTCAAGGGGGGTGAAGGGGTTGTAATTTTTGTGAATAAGTTTGGCAATTCCAGCTCATGATATATATATATACACACACACAATGGGGTTTGTCCAGGAAACAACTAGACCACGGACTCATATTTAGCACTTTTATGAGTGCAATAGGAAAGCTAGAGAATTTTGTTCAAACTAACTAAAACGTTAGTGGTACTGAGTAAAGTTACTGGAGGAAGAGAAGACAAACAGATAACCTAGTGACTGATTAGTGAGCTTATGCTTGATGTCAACCAAATTCAGGACAGAATTTTGAAGAGCCACTTAGGAAATCAACAACTGCTCAAAAGAAGCCACCTCCCAAGAGTTCAGCCGAATGAACCAAATTTTGTGATTTCCTTTTAGGGCAATGAATATTCTGATAAGTAAATTTGCTAAAAATATGATGCTTTTATTTTTTAATTTCTTCATTTGTTAGCCTAACAAGGCAACATATCAGGGAAAATCTAATGATAGGTAATATGTACCCACTCCGAAGAGGATTTTTATGAATTTAGTGTCCTGGAATAAACACTGTAGCACCAATTGCATGATGTGAGGAATGGATCAATGTAGTGAACAGAGTGTAAAAAGAATTTCAGGCAAAGATATAAGCCAACAAGATATGATTGATTTTAGATGGAGTATATGCTAGAAGGAACCAAACAAGGCACAGCCTCCATCAGAGTTTGGTGAGACAGAATCATAGACACTGAGGAGAGAGATCTGCTCACACCACAGAAGGGAATCAACCAACATTGTCAGTATAAACACCACGATAAAGGTGGTAGAGAGAGGGTAAACAGCACAGTCACAGAATAAGGCTGTTCTAAGGATTATATTGAAAATGCTCCACCCAAGCTCTAGAAGAGTGTCTTCATGGTATGGGTGTCTCAAATGACTTCACAGTAATCCATATACTCAGGGAAGATAAGAGTTTTTACTGTGAGGAGACTATTTTGGAATTCTAAACAAACAAACAAACAAAAAACTTCTAAGGATATGATTCTGGTCAGAAACCTAGTCCATCTGGCCAGACAGATGTACATAAACATGAAGCCAAGTAGCATTTTACTCAGGACCACGCAGGTGAGAATTCAGCCTTCATCTTTTTGGGTTATCTGGGAAGCCAAGAAGCTGACAAACTATGGGTTGGCAAAATGGATCAAGTAGCTTAGAAGTGTTTCTTGTTCCCTGGAATCATAGTTTGGTTGGTCTTATACTCAATTAGAGGAACTTGGGGAGAGGACAATGTTCTACATGCTAATTTTATTATTTTGCTTCAGCTGGTAAAATCCTAAAGCTGCAATGCCAAGCATTAGTGATTCTAATTGCACTGAGCCTTGGAAGGCTCAGGCTAGTATAGAAAGGATAGATTCCAGGTCTGCCACTTATGAACTCTGTGACATTAAGCAATTTGAAACCATATTTAGTTATACATTATTATATATAAAAAGGGACTAACGGTACTGTACTTATTTCGCTTTGAGGATAAAAAGGTCATTTGGATTAAAGTACTCAGAAAGGGCTATCATTCCTCCAGCTATAAGACCACAAAGACCACACACATCTTTTCAGTGTTATACAATGCATAGTATATTAGAGAGAGCAAATTAATACTTGTTAAATTAAGTTCCATTTTTTCAAAAATTTTGAATATTTGTATGATATTAGGGAGTACATATTTTACCTGAACAAATGACACATATTTGGCTGATACACTAGGGTTTTAGAGTTCATATTGCATGAAAAAAATATAGTTGTTAGAGTAAAAATGAAATAAAATTCAAGACAGGTGTTACAGTTTTATTCTATGAAACAGCCCTGCGATCTTGGGTGGTGATAATTGCCCTAATTTTGAAGGCAATTTTGAAAGCTGAGATTTTATTTTCTCATTTTGTACTTTCCTTTCCTGATCTTGAAGAAAGTGTAACTACTGATTTTAATAGAATACAGTAACTAGTAAAGAATACATTTTCTTCTGATAAAGGACATGGCTCATAATTGCATAAATCACATGTTATTCATGATGTTCATGCTTACATGGTAAGTATATGTGTTTATCAGGTATGTATTGTAATCTCACTATTCTCTCATTGTCTCCTTTTCATATATTTAAGAAATATAAAATGTTCAAACATGAATATCTTTTTCTATGGTCATATAACATAATTTTATAGAGTAATGAAAACACAGTTTGTGTGTGTCTGTGTGTTCATAGTCTATGGGCGCATGTATTTGTGTGAGTGTACATGCGTGCACGTGCACATGGAGGCCAGAAGTTGATAGGTGTCTTCTGTTGCTTTCCACCTTAGTTTTTGAGACACGGTTTCTTGCTGGACCCCAAACTCATCTATTTAGTTCGGTTAGCTATTCAATGAGCCTGAGGGATTCTATGTCACTGCCTCCCAACTCTGGAATACAAAGATTTGCCAATATTCCTGGTGTTTACATCTGGGTTCTGAGAATCTGAACTCAGGCAATTGCCCATGTTTGCATGGCAAGCACCCACTGAGCCATTTCACCAACCCCAGTATAGACTTTCTTATGAAAAAAAAAATGGTTAAAATAATGTCAATTCATAATAACTGCAATAAACAAAAGCCTTTATATTCTACTGCTGTGATATGACTTAATTGTTTAGATGCTTTTACCTATATTTTTTTGTCAGCCTGACTCAATATCTTACCTAGAAAACTTATTTCAGATCCTATATTGATATCATCAATTTATTTCTGGCAACAGAAGAATTGTGTTTACATAGATTAAATGTATTCTATCAAGCTCATTTCAAGAAACACAGATGAAATTATTATAACTGATAGGTACACTTTTTACTTAGTCAAGTAAATCTAAAATATTGATTGGAAAATGCTAAACTTGCAAATAGCTTTTTTTTTGTAAGTCTGTATAGTGACTATATTAAATAATAATAAAAATAAAACAGCAACATTAAAACTACATTAAGGACACGGCTTGAACTGTCAAAGCTAGGAAATTTTAAGCTTACTTGGAAATCCATCATTTATAGCTGTTTCCAAGCATGAAGAGCTCCCTTTGAAATCATGGTGACATTTTCTGCTTTAAGCACTGTAGAATGGAGACATTCAGCAAGTCCAGGCGGTGCACAGAATCTACAAAGAGGGCAGGTGTTTTATGTGCCTGGCCACAGAGGATTAGCTGAAAGATGATGTTTCATTATGAATTCAGATTTCCCGGAGCATTGCCACTTTCACACAGTATTGTTGACATTTGTATTAGAGAGAAATCCACATTTCAAAGTAAAGTCCTTTACAAACTGCGCCTTCAATCTCTGTCTTCTGGTCTATCTTAGCTGCCACCGTGGGCACATCGCGTCTTTGGAATAGCCAATATAAGGATCCCAGTAAATACAGAATGAAAGCTGCGGTTACTCTTCATAAACTGGTCTTCATTAATCTGTACCATCTTAATAGTGATCATCCACAATAATGCTCTTTTATGGAAAGAAAAAATGTTCTTGTGAAATTATTAAATTTAACATATAATTTATTTATTAGATAAAGAGGCTTATAGAGAAATAATGGGAATGCTAGGGTCTCTAGCCACTTCAGATGAATTCCAGATGCATGTATCACCTTGTACATCTGGCTTATATAGTATTAGGGAATTGAACCTGGGACCTTAGGCTTCACAGGAAAGCTCCTTAACTACTAAGCTATCTCCCCAGCCCCACAATTATTAATTTTTGTTATACATCAGTATTATGGACACCAATAACTAACTTTAAGTGAGTGATGGCTTGATGTATAGATCTGTAGTAAGCTATATTCATTTAGTATATCAGATGTTCCTTAACAAATATATGCCATTCCAACTTAGAAACTGCTTTATACCACATAAATTCATATAAATGTTTCAAATGCTTTCATTATTATTTAGCTATTTATCCAGTGCCCATGATAGCCTTAAAATTTTAGTAGATATAATACAAATGAAATTGTAATCTGATTGGTAAGATAAGATAAATAAATGATTTTGTTAATATTTTTCTTTATTTCCTGCTCTCATAATGTATGTAACTCATATAACATATATCTCTCATAAGCATATACCAACCTCTTAATCAAAGTGTTAACAAATCGAGTAATGCATAAAATTAATACCATGTCATGCTAAGTTGGTTTGAGTTATGAATATAAGGTTGTTATCATATAATCTGTAAAAAAATCATTGAAATTTATAACCAAACCAGAATATAAAAGAAAAAGGCCATTTTGAGATACAAGAAAACATTTTTGACAAAATACATTATATATTAATCATAGATAATATAAACTAATGACTAGAGGGAACTTTCTTAACTCTGATAAAAATAATTTTTGAAAGTGCAATTAATTTAGTGCACCAATTAATCTCTAAATATGTCAAGACAAAGAGATCCAGTAGTTCTTTTGTTCCATGATGTTCTTTATATTAACTACTGAAAACTAGTACACATAAACTCAAAATAGGATCATAAAAATAAATTGATGTTCTCACTTTCAGGTGAGAGTTGCATTTCCACATAAAACTAAAATTCTACTTATGATATTTCGGAAGACAGCTGGAATTTTGACTATGATTGCATTGATGGCTTAAGTTAATTTGGAAAAAAGTCAGTAGTTTTCCAATAGTGAGTGTTTCAAAGAGTTATTTATGTTGATTAGAGGGAAAGTGTTTTCTCCCTACAATTATTTAGATAGTGTTTTATTAGCTTTCTAAGTTCCTGCTTTACCTATTTTGAGACCCTGACTTTTGTGAATATAAACAACTTTCCTATAAATTAAGCTTATGACTTTGAAATATGCTTCTGCATCCTTAATATTTTCTCTGAATAATCTTTTTATCTTATCTTATATTGGTCTATTTTTATGAATTTTGTTTTGAATAGTATTTATAGAACACTTTTGTCTCATCAAATTTCCTAAAATTTCATGCTTTACATATGTCTTATTATAACTGCATATGATATTTTCTTTCTCCTCCTTCCTTCCTTCCTTCCTTCCTTCCTTTCTTTCTTTCTTTCTTTCTTTCTTTCTTTCTTTCTTTCTTTCTTTCTTTCTTTCTTTCTTTCTTCTGGTACTAGACGCACTGACTGTCTGGGGACTGACTCTCTTCTAGCTTCCAGCCATGTCACTCCATGTTACATGTCAACCGCATGTGGTGTATTCAGCAGTAGGGTCTTACCACTAACCTTTGGTGGGTCATCAAGTACTCTGACAGAAATCTATCATTCTTTCAGGGAACCTTGTAGGTCTCTCTGATCAAAAGCGCATTGTGGATGATAGCCACCTGCTGGTTCTGGGAGTTACAAGTCAGTGCCCACTATTAGAAGGAAGAAAAAGATAATTAATATAGAAGAGTTAGAGAGAAGAGAGAGAGAGAGAAGCTGTAGAAGATTAAGGTCAGTCTTCACTATACCCTTTCCAGTGCCTTGTGACTCAGGTGTTCCAAGGGCCTGGTGAAGGTTCAAGCATTTGTTCTGCCTTTTTGGATGTAGAATTTTATGGCACCATTGCCATTTGGGTTTGATTTGTGGCCCCACCCCCTCTCTTTCCCCTCCCCTTCCCCTCCCTCCCCACCCACTCTGTTGTCTAGTCCTTGAGATGCTTGCTGGGTGTGTAAGGCATCTTGGAAAGATTCAGGTTAGGTGCTGTAGATGAGTGAGACTATGTGGTGATTTTTTTTTCTGTGATTGGGTAAGTTCACTGAGAATGATCTGTTCCAGGTTCAACCATTTTTCTTCAAATTTCATTGCCTCATTTTTTCTTACTGCTGTGTAAAATTCCATCATGTAGATATACCACACCTTAGTTATCCATTCTTCTAGTGATATTCTCTATAAAAAAATAAGGGTCATCCCATTTATGTAGTGCTAACTTTACTCTCTGTCAGAGAATCTGCTTCTCTTTTTCAGATAGATGCAGATCCTAAGGAGAGGACCACCTCATCATACCCCAAAAGGACCCAGCTGAAACTAAGAATAATTGGCGAAACAAGCAAGGGTGCTGTTTGCTTGGTGAACCTGGTACCAGCACAAGGGTGAAGGAGATCAACACAGAGAACAATCAGGTCCTACCAAATCAGATATCCAGAGACACAGAGGCTCCCAACACCTCATTACTGAAGCAGACCAAAAATGAACCCAACATGGCTCAGGGAAATTTTGCAGAAGAGGGGGTGGAAAGAATGTCAGAGCCACATGTTGGGTCATGATACACAGAGATATTTCCTCCTACCCATAACTGTTGGCTAACTCCACAATGCATGACCCATATACTTCAATAAGGAGAGGTCAGGGGGAGGGGGTAGGACATGGAGGAGGCTAACAATGGTATCAACTTGACTGTATTCACTGAGTGCAAAACTAATTAATAAAAATTATATAAAAAAGGAATGCCTTAACAATACATTTTAAATAAAATTAAAATTTCAAATATATGCATGAGAGATTTCCAAATTAACAAAACATCTCTCTGAATTGAAATAATGAGAGCTTTGAACTCTGTGAACATCTGTTAGAAATCTAATTTTTCTTAAGATGATGGTAGCTAATAAATTTGTTATGAACCGAGTTGACAATTTTGTCTTACATGAGGAAGCAAATGGCCAATTGCAGCTTTTCCTTCAGAGGAAAGAAGAAAATTGAGTCTGGATGTAAGTGATGGAAACCTTTCCACTGATGTGCCTGTGCCTATTTGCAATTTAGAATTGCGAAGGACAGACTTGCTCAGCAGATAAAAGACATATTCTTGACTTTAAGAAAGCTGAAGAAGGTAAATGTGACCCTGTGATCTCATCTGTAACTCTAAAGTGTGCCTGTGCCAGGAGTGTTGAAGGGCTTGGGAATAAATTGTAAGGTCTATTTCTGCACACCTGCAATGTGGAGAAAAAGGAAGAAGTAGTAAATGCATCCTGCACAATGGCTGAGGAAATCAGCAAAAATCTTAAGTTGAAGACCATCTTAAAAGATGAAAAGATGAGACAAATGGAAAAGAATACGAAAGAATTCTAAGTATAGAATCCAAGAAATTAAATCAAGAAGTAAGTGAACAAGAAAAGTAATAGAATTTGTTGTTAGAGTAAGAGTAGAAGTTAACATAATTGTCATGTCTTAGAAAGACACTATGTTCACAGAGAGAAGGATGAAGGCTAACTACATAGTCAACATGGGGATAATTTTATGTAGTACTATATGAAGAGAAGACCTATATTCACGAACTCTCACCTAATATTTTTTTTACACAATAAAAATTTTGGATATAATATAAGAAGATTCTCATATGGAGTTTTCCCAGAAATAGTTACGGACAAAGGGATTCTTATGGAAATTGATTTATTAGGAAATATTCCTAATAGAGCAAGGGAAGCATAGGAATGCAGTTCCTAAAAGGCGTGATATTAGTTTTCTAGGATTGTGATAACAAAACACCACAAATTGGGTGGTAGGCAGCAGAATTTTATTGTCTGAGTTTAAGATACTAGATATTGGTGTCTGAGGTGTTGCTTTTTTTCTGACAGCTTTGAGGAAATAATCTGTCCCCCGCCCTTTTTTTTAATTCTCCTATCTTATACTGGATTACCAACAAATTTTGACTTTCCTAAATTTGTATATGCACCATGCCTTCTCTGCTTCTATCTTCTCATGGCTTTCTCCCCTTCCTATAAATAAGGAAAAATCATTCTCCTTTAACAAAGAGAAAAAACACCAGTCAAATTGAATTAGATTTCACTCTAATGACCAATTTTTAATTTGCTTACTTCTGTCTTTTTTCATCATGAAGTAATTTTCTGAAGTATTGAGTGATTGGGACTCCATCACTCCCTTCTTGAGGGACTGAATTAAATGCAGACTAAGGTAGAAGACCAAACAAGGGTATAATTCAGTTGATACTTATAAGATAATTTGTGGTCCTCCCAAAGGTTTATGGACATGATAGCTATTCCACAGGGTTGTCTTTTTCAAGAAGAAGGAAGTGAGTGTTTTTACTGCTGCACTGTCGTTAGCTGGCTAATGGTTGCTTCAGTTGGCAAAATTTCTTGGGCACTTTCAATTCTAACAACTAGAAGCTAACAAGGATCTAAAGAAGGCCTGCAAAAACAGTTTTTACAGTTAAAATTCAAGCATATCATAAGTGAATAGGCATGAAAATGGCGAAGGAATTTAAGGGGCTATGAAAAGACAACTAACAATGTCTATTATGTCATGCAAAAATAGAAGGCATTTAATTATATACATGGTTTTATGTCTCTAAAATTGAGGAATTATATTGCAGGATGCTTTATTTTCAAGTAGCTCAATAGACATTTCAAGAGAATATTTCTTCTTTTCTGAAAGAGAGAGAGAAAGAGGAAAAGAGGCACAGAGAATGGCCAGGGTCTCTAGCCACTGCAAACAAACTCTAGACGCATGTACCACCTTGTGCATCTGGCTTAATTAGGTTCTGGGGAGTTGAATGTGAGTCCTTAGGCATCAGTGGTAAGTGCCTTAACCACTAAGCCGTCTCTCTAGCCCTTCAAGGGAATGTTTAGACAGTAGCTCAAGTAAACAACTGATAGATGTCATTCAATACTAGTCACAAGAACTATGCATTATACAGTCTACAATTCATCATTTATAGGGGCCTCTATATGCAGATACATGTAGTAATTTAGCTTGCCTTGAGGAGTACATTGGATGAAGCTTCTAATTAATCAGCTTCTAAAAACAATAGCTAAGTTTATTGCCACTTGCATTGCTTTCTGGTTAGTAGGGCTGTGTAACACTAACATGGATTCTTTGATACCATGTACACAACTCTGTTTTTAGATTTTTCCCTAAATACTAAGTACATAAACTATTAAGAAACTGAGAAACAAAGTTGAAAGGACATTGTCCTTTTTAAAGGTATTTATAGACTAGCAGAAAATTTGTCTTAATAAAAATAATACTAGCTACAATGTGTCAGTTCCTTTGTATAAATAGCAATGCAATATAGTTTATAGTGAGCAATGTTTTCTAGCACTGACACATATTTTCTTTCTTTCCATTTTTCCAGGAATAAATGATACTGACTTTTATGGTGACATGGAAGGACATATAATGACAGGTCAAGATTGCTATAGAACCAGACATCCGCAGCACGGTAATGGGCCTCACCTGATCACGTGCCCCTTCTGTCATTTTCATAGAGAATATTATGCACTCTCCACCTGGAATGGTATGAACAGCCTATAGTTGTTAAGGAGTACTTTCCTATCGAAGGTGGTTTCGAGTAGTCAGCCTTGGCTAGTCCCTTCTCTTCTTAATGACTCATTAATGCTCTCACAAAAGGGTTTTTCATTTTATATTTTATTGAAATAAAAAGGAATTTGAGGTTGGCCTTAAAAAGAATGGAACAGTGGATTCTTCTCACTTTGGGTTCATTTCTAAGCATTCGACCAGCCATTGGTAAAGGCATTCAATCTTGGCATTAGGGTTTATACTGAAGTTAAGGTAAATTTTTCTGCTCTCTGTATACACTAGATAATTCAGGGGCACATTTTCTTCAGTTGGAATCATGGAGGAGTGGTCTTATGTAATGCATTCATAAGAAGTGTCTGGCATTGAAGTTGATCTGTAACTGCAACTGAAAATTGGTTGTTAGAGTTCAGAGCTTTGGATCTGGGATAATTTCCTTTTTTTTTTTTTTTTTTTTTTTGTATCAATTTGAAGCAAAGGGGATTTGTTTCTTTGCCTCAGCCTGTTAGTGAATGTGGGCAAATCCTGAGCCAGAGGATTCCCTGTGGCCAAGGACAATTCTCAATTAGAGGCAGAGCTGCAGCTGTTAGTAGTTAACATTCGTGAATATGGAATGAGTTTTTGAACTGGGGCTCTGAAATTTCTGAAACAAAAAGATGGGGAAGAGTACAGGTAAACCTATTGTAAATAATTTCAAGAAAGAGGATAAAAGCAGCTGAAACAGTGGTTGTTATTGGAAAACACAGGCTAGATTAAGTTTATTTGAAAGGAACTATATTATAAAATGAGGAAGACTTGAACAACTAGAGAATGTCAGATCTGCTTAGAAATGAAAAGAACCACCTATTGGGATACTGGACCTTGGCTCTCTTGAACCACAGTGTTCATAATGCTGTTTTAAAATCTTATTATACATTTAATAATTTCAACTTTATTAGAAATAAGAATAGAATTTTGAGATCATGGGCAACAATAAAAATAAGTACATATGCACAAAAGTCTCTCCTTTCCTCAAACAGAAGGATATATTTGTACATAGTTATTCTTACCAGAAAACTGCAATCACACTCTTTATAAAAAAATTCAAAAATAGTTGTTGAGGCTGGAAAGATGGCTTAGTTTTTAAAGTACTTCCCTGTGAAGCCTATGGGCCCATATTCAACTCTTCAGATCCCACATAAGCCAAATCGTGACACAAGTGCATAAGATCTCATGTGCACATAAGGTGATGCATGTGTTTGGAGTTTGATTACAGTGGTTTGTCATCCTGGGGCATCAATTTTCTCTCTCTCTTGCTCTTGCATAAAGGCCAGTCTGTTGGACTTTCCTGAAAAAAAAAAAAAAGTTGCTGTTATGTAACTAACTTCCCAGAGTTCAAAATCTAAGTGGTTTAGAACCCAAAGAGTGAATTAAGCCATACATAGTCTCTGTTGTACTCTTCTATTTCTTTATAGGAATGTTATTTGATTATGGAGGATGAATATTAGTCTACCAGACAGTTTTATCCATGAACTAGTTATTCCATAAAGTATAGATTATAAAAAAATGAGAAATACTGATGCTGGGAAGTCAAAGCATAAGGTACCAGCCAATTTAATGTCTCTTAAAGACCCACTTCTTGGTTCATAGGTGGCATACTGTTTCATAAAACAGCACAAGAGATAAGAGACTTTACTGGAGTCTGTTTTGTAATAGTACAAATACTTGTCCGTCTTCATGAACTAATGACATACTAAATGTCTGCAAATATTATAAAATAGCTAATTAGTTTTTAACATGTGAATTTGGAAGGCACACATATTCAACCTATAGCTACTAGCTAGCTTCCTTCCATTTGACTTTCATAAATAGCTTTGATGAAAACTTAAAATGTGAATGGGGGTAGTATAATGGACCCTGAAGGTTTCTATAATGGGCTATTTTCTCTATTTTAGTTAATTTATTTCTGTACGAAACATAACAGCCATATAATTAGATCATTGTTTACAGTCTTTGACAGTTAAACCTCTTGTCAACACTGTTAGATTAGGAATAAAGCAAGAGATATGTTTCTATAAGGACATTTCCAGAAAATTTAACTGGACGAGGAAGACATTCTCCCAGAGTGGGCAGTCCTTGTAGCAGTGGACTACATAAAGAAGCATAAAGGGCGTTGTGGCACATGCTTTTAATCCCAGCACTCAGGAGGCAGAGGTAGGAGGATTGCCATGAGTTCGAGGCCACCCTGAGACTACATAGATAATTGCATGTCAGCCTGTACCAGAGTGAGACCCTACCTCGAAAAACCAAAAACCAAAAACCAAAAACACAAAAAGAAAAAAAAAAGAAAAAAAAAAAGAAGCTCTGAGAGGACACATTGCCTTTTGCCTGGCTGTCATGGTACTTGCAGGCGCATTCATCTTCCTGTTGCTGTATCCTTCACTGGCAACTGAATCCACCTTCATTAGTCTTCAATATGGACTAAAGACTTTATAGAGTTTAGTGGACAGAAGTGTACACATACTAGTTTTATTTTTTGTTGTGCCTGCTTAGACATCTTCATGTAATGATTATATTTCATGAATAAGTGGTTAACATTGATTGTGACTCACTGACATGTTTAAAATTGTTTTGGAGGTTAAATTTTTTATCTATACTTCTTTTAAAAAGTAATGTAAATATTTTTGAAAGACAATAAATTTATGAGGGGCTGGAATGTAGCTCAGTGGTGGTCATTCAATCCTTACCAATAAGTGAAGCGAATATGTGGTCAATGCGTTAAAAAAGAAAAGGACAATGAAATAAAAGGTGATTCAATATTTCTGGAAAAAAAAAGAAAAGAAAAGGACAAAATTTGTTTCAGAATTTGGGGATAATGGAATAAAAGTTCCTATTCCCAGGTGCTCATTTATCATTCTTACCTTTTGGTTTATGGTCTTATTAATTATGATTTGTTCTAGAAATAGTACATCTATGAGAGAGCGTGAAAAGGTTATCAACATGCCTAGTATACCTACAGACAGTCAGAACTTGATATTCATGATCACCATTATTGTTAACTAATTCCGGAGGGTTTTTGTGAAACCATCGATGCATATTCAGGTTATAGAGATTCAAGACTGTTGAAGGTGTAATCATGCAATTTATAAGCCAAAGAGTACTGAATTTCTGCTCAAGTTCATTTGGTTATGAACAAGATTTTTGCATGCTTGTTACAAAAGCATTTTAGGTATAATTAGTGTCATTAAATTTGAAGTGTTACCAAACCCTAAATGACACCTACTGGGGAGTTAGTAGACAATCAGTTCATAAAACATACAAATAGCCTTTAGGTATGTAATTTGAGGGTTCTGCGAAACCAAAGCAACTCCAGGAGCTTAGGACTTGGTGTCTTAAAGGTAAAAAATGACAAGTTAAGGTTGTATGTGCATTTTTCCTAATTGGCTTAAGAGGGATAATATATTTACTTAATTTACAAAAGAACTATCTTTTCTAGCTAATATAATTTTTAGATAATGAAACCCCCAACCCCGATAAAGCAACTTCTATGGTATTATCACTACAAAATTAAATTGCCACAACTTTGCAGCAATTGGACTTATGATTGCAACACTTTTTTTTTTTTCAGTAATGATGTGTGAGGAAAAGTCCATAGTGGGCGACCTAAGGAAAATATCACGAGGAATCACACTCATTTTCAGAAGAGTCTGAATGTCCTATTGCTATCTATTTTCTATAAATCTGATTTTTTTGGTCAATAATATAACTGATGGTCTTAAGTCCAAATGGTAGCTGGGAGTTTCAACCCACAGCTGACTTTAATTTACTGACTGATTAATTGGTTTGGGTGAAGTTAGGAAATTCAATCTTTTCTACCTTTATTAAATTTCAGGAGCAGAGGGATAGTTCTCATGTGGTAAGCAACTGTGACAGTGGGCTCAATTTGGAGAAACTAGGTCCTAATATTTCTTTGTTTTTCACTTGATCCAACTGACTGAAAAGAAAAATGTTTTCCTCAATTAAAATTCCTACTAAAGGTGGAAACTAATGTGGTTGGCATATGCTTGGCTTCCAGCACCAATCCTTTTGTCCTTTTACTTTGTTCAAGGACAAGGATAAGTGAGTACTCTTGAAAGAGATGAGATCTCCAAAAGCTAAAATATACCATAATTGCTAAATTCTACAAAAACATTTCATTTGGAATCAATTAAACTATGTTAAATTTACAGATGAAGGGATTGAGGGCTGGGGAGATGGCTCAGCACTTAAATGTGCCTCCTGTACAAGCATAGGAACCTGATGAGGCCTCTGACCAGGCAAGTTTGAATCTCCAGAACTGACCTTTAAAAACAGATAGGACTGTCGCTATGTACCTGTAACCCCACTCCTGTAAGGGAGAAGAGACATAGTAATCCAAGGGTATAGAGAAAGAATAATAAATTCTGGAATCAGGAGGAGTCTAGCTCAAAGATGAACAGAGTTGAAGAACAGTGTGTAGGAAACCCCTACTTTCCACACCAGCCACCACAAGTATATATACATGTGCATACACACCTCACACCTAACACACATACACCCCCCACACACACTGCAAAAAGAAAATAAAATGATTTTAAAACATTACAAATAGAATCTCCTTTCCAACTTGAGAACAAAGTGATTTTATTGGGGTGGGGGTGTTGTGGATCTACTGTTTACCTCTAGGAAATGTAGTTTGGTTTTGATAGATATGGAATCATATGTAAATTATAGGCATCAAGCAACCTTTCAGTTCAGGTGGGCTATGTTTGGAATACAGGCATGTAAAACAGCAAGGCTAGCAAAGCAGCACACTGTATTAGGATGGGTGGAATAACCTTGGCTGTTCCCTTCTTTCCCAAGGCTGGCTCCAACCAAAAGGAAAACAAGAATTCCTACCCTTGTGTTTATTTGAATACCCACAATAACCATTTTAGCCTTTGGGACATTTTCTTCCTCCTTCAACACACAATATACAGTTTCAACTGCATGATGCTACATTGCATATTTTCAAGCAATTTTTTTTCTTATTGAATTCTGAATAGTATCTGAAAATATGACTATGTAATAAACATCTTTTCAGTAAGTTACCACCATTCGCCTTCTAGTGGATCACGTAGTAGCACAAGAGTTTCATTCACTTTCAAGTAAAATTATTACAGGACTATGTCAGAGGGCGTCTCATCCAGTAATCAAAAGGATGATGATGCCCATCCCCATACTACTAGCTGTAAGGTACAAGTAACATAAAGGCGTCAGAAAGGGACGCTGATAACAGAAAGGAGCAGACGCTCAGGAGGAGACATGGGGCCTTTGGTACTGTTGTATTCTGCCCCTCCCCCAATGCTCTCTCCTCCCCAATTAATCTTTTACATGGAAACTAATGACTAGGCAAATCCATTCATGGTGAATATATTCTTGCAGTGGTTTTGTTATCAAAATTTTGTCTGTAGTTGTGTGACATAGAAACCCTTGAACTATCTCTGTAGACAAAAAAAAGTGAGGTTTCTATTGATTTGAAAGAAATTATGTGATAGTACTTTCAAACACTATTAAATCATCACTAGAAAAGATGTGTGTGTGTGTGTGTGTGTGTGTTTGTGTGTGTGTGCATGTCGGGCACACATTTACACTGCACACTCATATGGAGCTCAGAGAAAACCTTTAGGTTGTTCATCACTTTCTGCTGTGGTTGAGGCAGGGTTTCTCCTTGTTGATCACAGCTGCAAGCTTCCAGAAGATTCATGTCTCCACCTCTCTCCTTGTCCTTTGCACACTGTGATTACAGAGACCTGCCACCACATCTAGCTTTCAGGTGACTTCTGAGGATCTAAACTCAGGTATTCCTGTTTTCTTGGTAAGCACTTTATTCAAGGAATCACCTCCCTAAACAAAAAAAATAATAATTCCTGATTTATTTATTGGGTTTATCATCATGAAAATCAATGAGTTTATATCTTGTGTTGGAAGAAGGCAAATGATCCTGGTTTGGAAAAGCAGTCCTTAGAATAGTAACTAATGAGAGCTTAGATGAGAAATAATTCAACCCCTTTGAGAAGAAAAGAGCTAGATGGGGGTAGTATAGAGAAAGATACTCAGATAGGATTGCTTTTAATCTGGAGGAAATTGAACAGCTTAAATAAGTCTGAAGGAGATGGTCAAGAGGAACAGTTAAGTGCACATAGGAAAGTGACTATTGCAAAGAAAGGAAGGTTGTGAAATGGTCAAGAACATGACACTAGCCTCTGAATTCAGGCTTGCAGAGGAAATACCATTGTCTGCTGCTTTTACTTCATCCATTTCATCCTGGGGAAATCAGCACCTAACCCTCCCTTTGACAGGAACTTCCCTAAAAAGGCGGTCTCATGTGGCATTTGTCTTTCTGTGATTGTGTGTGTTCACTGAGTATGATCTAAGTCCATCCATTTTCCTACAGATTTCATTGTATCATTTTTTTTCTTACTTCTGAGTAGAAATCCATTGTGTAAAAGTACTGCCACTTTGTTATCCATTCATCCAATGATGGGCACCTGGGTTGATTCTAGTTCTTAGATATTATGAATTAGGTAGCTATAAACATAGTTGAGTAATAAATATCTCTGTAGTGAAGCATGGAACATTTAGAGTAATTGCCTAGTAAGGGATTGCTAGGTCTGTTGGTAGTACAATATTCATCTTTTTCAGGAAACTCCATATAGATTTTCATAGTGGTTGTACAAATCTGCATACCCACCAGCAGTGAATATGGTTCCTCTTCTCTCACATACTCACCAATATTTGCTTGATTTTTTTAAAATTATTGTCATCCTTACTGGAATAAAGTGGGATCTCATAGTTGTAATTTGCATTTCCCTGATGGTTAGGGATTTTGAATATTTTCTTAAGTGTGCATTAGCCATTTGTATTTCATCCTTTGAGAACTCCCTATTTCAGTTCTCTACCCCATTTTTAAAATATATTTTATTTATTTATTTAATTATTTACTTATTTGAGAGAAAGAGAGAGAATGGGCATGCCAAGGCCTCCAGCCACTGCAAACAAACTTCAGATGCATGCGCCCCCTTGTGCATCTAGTTTATGTGGGTGCTGGGGAATTGGACAAAAATCCTTTGGCTTTGTAGGCAAACACCTTAACCACTAAGCCATCTTTCCAGCCTCTTATACCCCATTTTTTGAGTGGGTTGTTTGATGTTATATTGTTTAGTTTCTTTTTTTTTTTTTTTGAGTTCTTTAGAGATTCTTGATATCACAGAAATATGAACACTGAATATTCTCACTCACTCACTCACTCACTCATCTACAATTCCTAACCTGGATTAGTCTTTGCTGCTGGCCTACCTGATAGGCAAGTTGAAGCACAGACAATAGGGATAGAAGGGGTAGGGGGAGGGAAAGAGAGGTTGGGAGGAAACACACACAACTAAACCCAAAATGAAGTATCATAGAAGCCATTCTCCTTGAAGGTAGACTAAAAGATTTCACCCTCAACAGGAGTATATGGAGAACATCTGAAAAGAAGGGTCGTGGAGAGGGTGGGATGAATCCTAACCTTAAAAAATTTTGGTTTTGTGTTGTAACTCTCAGTACCAGAAATTGGTGCTACCTACACTGAGCTGTTGATGAGTGAGACCTATGAGGATCCCAAAACAAGACAGGCTTCTGTCAAAGAACTTGACTACCTGCCTGGGGTAAAAGGTAAGACTCTTTTTGCTGAAGATACCATATGTTGCCAATATAGAACACTGAAAGACCTGGTTGGAATCTGGAAAAGAGCCAGTTCCCAGACAGTTAGCCCATTTAGTGCTGGAAAGTGCTATGTGAGCCACTGGGGGAAAGGGGCCAAAAATGGTGTGAGCAAGCAGGGTTCTAAGTTATTCAGAAGTAACCAGCCTTACAAGATATACACACCAATGCAATACAGGCACACAGCCTAGGTGGGTAACCAATGGCTTTCTGATTGGCTAAGAGATCCACTCAGTGGGAAAGAACCCATATCTGGAAGTGGGAACCAGGTTAGAATCCTATGGAGACAAAAATTATGCTCTATAATATGAAGTTCCCACTAGTCTTTGGCTAAAAGAGGGGCTATACCTATCAAAATCTTCCCCAATTAATAATGCTTATCCTATTTATCCTATGTTGATATCACTTTCAGTTGGAGAATCTGTGTGCTTTTTTCAAGAGGTACCGACCTGAGGATATAAACCACCCCTCACATTTCAAACAAGGCCCAGGTAAAACACAGAGGAACTGGGCAGACAAGCAATAGTATTTCTTCCATGGTGAGCCTGACAATCAGGGCCAGGGTGAAGGAGACAGATGCTGAGAATACTCAACACATACCAAAGCAGAAATCCAGAGGCTCCTATGAGCTCATTGCTGAAGTAGACTTAAAATACATCCACCAAGGCTCAGGGAATTTTGTGGAATAGGATGCAGAAAGATTGTAAAAGACACAGGTTGAGATGCCATACCCAGAGGTATCGCCTACCCCAAATAACTGACTGTTGTTCAAACAACGCATAATCTATAACCCCATGAGGAATACCAGTAATCCCACTGAGGAGGTTCCCCAGCAGAAAGAGTGTAGGGAGGAGAAAAGATGGTACCAACACATGATGTATCTATACAAAGTAAGTATGTTCTTAATAAAAAAAAATAGCAAAAAAGAAAGCATGTGCAAAAATGATGTGAGCATCAATTATTTTTACATCTTCCACTAGTCAACAAGGCCTTATGGATAAGTAACAAAAACATGTAATTTACAATATCAGTATCTGATGGTTATTAAATCCTGTTTATGCTTAATTCCACCTGGAGGTCACAAGGTTGTTGCTCAGTTTTCACTTCCATGGCTGTGGTAGTTTGCATAGATGCCTCCCAATATATTCAGTGTTTTATTAGTTTGTAGTTTGGATCTACAGCCACTTGGCTGGAGAATGTATTACAGGGAGGATCTTAAGGTGTAGTGGTAGGTTTGAAATTCCAATCTAAAGATATGCAAAGTACCTAGTTCTGCCTGAAGTGTTCTGTGTAGTATGGCTTTTGGCTTGGGGCTTCTCTCTCTCTGTTTGGACCTGTGAAGGCAGGCCAACTTCTTCTGCCATTATGGAACTTCTCCTGGATCTGTATGCTTCAATAAACATCCCTTCCTCCATAACTGTGCCTGGTCTGAAAGTTCATCTCAGTGAACCTGAAGCTGTCTGCTACAGTGGCATACTTTCTGATTTCATCATAAAAAGCCCTTTCATATGCCCTGATGTTATATCTACTAGGAACTCAAAAATAGCTAATCAGCCAACTGTTTATGTTAACATAATAATATTAGAGTCTTATTTTATAGAAATAGTGTCTATTGATTACTCATGTGTCACATGACAAGTTTTAGAGTCCTAACAGAAAATGACATGTCAAAGTATTTCATGGCTACTGGGATACCACAGTTTGTAGCCCAATGCAGGCTACATTCTGGATTTTGTTTCTTTAAGATCTTAATATTATTGTTCATTTCTGGGATTCTATTATAGAATAGTGAGAAATTTGGAGACAATTTTATATTTCTTAGTATATTACTTGGAAATAGACTTATAATAATTAGACATCTTCCTGACTTTCTGACTTCTAAAATCCCCAATATATCACCAAATAAAGATTTTATTTGAAAAGAGAAAATAAATATACTTCTGAATCATGTAGAAAACAAAAATTATGTGATATTAATAAGTACTTCTCACCTATTAGAACTACATTATAATGATGAGTATTTCTTGCTCAGTTGAAATGATTTCTTTTACTCAACTGAGGTTTTTGCTCTTTTCTTCATGGTGTAGCAGTTACACATGGTTCTTCTCACTTACAAGCACACCAGTCTATCAGGGTGCAGGAAATGAAATTCTATCTTTTATCTGGAAAGTGTAGAAATGAAAGTGTTTAGCAAACAGAGCTATGAGGAATTAATCAAACAGAATTATTACCATGTTTTGAGATTCCATTCTCCCAAAGGAAAATACAAAAAAAAAAATCATGTTTGTATTTTTTCATTGATGTGATCTTGAACCTGCTTCTTTAGCTTTTGTCTAAAATTTAGGGCATATAGGTAATTTGGCATAATGTGTTATACAATGTATCTTCATCATTTTGAGCTACTTCTGTTAAATTCTACTAGTTCTAGTTTCTCTAGTAAAATATTTAGCTATTAAATATGATTAATTTTGAAGATACATACATGAATGTGTTTAAAAACATTTAGCATTCCTGTGTGATATTACTTTTTATACAAATTTGAGAAAATAGTTTATAATTAGATGTTTTATTAATATTAATGACTACCCTTTACTATGTTTATTTTTTTAACTATTTTTGTCCAAAAATCTGGAAAAGCACTTGTGTAATTTAAAAAATATTTTGGTTGTAAATTTTTTAATCTAATTTTTCTCTATTCCTATTTAATTCTTTTTCTCTAAACATCAATTCACTTTTTTGAAATTTTGTGCAGAAATTTTGAATAAATGTTCCATAGGATCTTTAAGGAAAAGAATGAGTTAAATTATCTAAATAAGAAAACCCATGATAAAATATTCTTTGAGTTTTTATTAAAACTAATTTTCATATTCAAATTATCCAGAGCAGTACATTTCTCACACTTGAATATACTAACGCATATATCTCACATGCTTATAAATACTTTCAATTTCATGTCCAAATGGATTGAAATATTCAATGCAATGAGTGATACTGAATAGTATGTACATATTTCTAAGAGCATTTAGGAAATATGTAAGACAATTATGCAAATTTATGCACTAATATATTTAGCGTAATTAGATGCTGTAGAAAAGAAAGGAGACCTTCTGGTGTGTGTTAATTCATTAGTTTTTCACCTATATATGATTAAAATTTCTATTTCTTTTTCCTTTCAGCATTAATATATGTATGTGGCATACATAAATTTGAGAAAAGTATTTTAAAACACAATTTGAAATGTTTAAACTTTAAAGAATGTCTTCATGTAAAGCTAGGAGAAGCTTTTCAGAAGTTCATTCCATGTTTTCATTTTAGTTATATGAACCAGAGACATGTTACTTAGTATATGGCATGTTTATACTTTATTTGTAACTATACAATACATTGTCAAATGTACTAAGCCCCCAAATAGCATAAAAATGAGATTTTTTTCTATCCTTGTTACTGGACCAGAGTACCAGTGCCAGATATATATATATATATATATATATATATATATATATACATATATATATATACATATATATATTTATTTATTTATTTATTTGAGGTAGGGTCTCACTCTAGCTCAGGCTGACCTGGAATTCACTATGTAGTCTCAGGGTGGCCTCGAATTCACAGTGATCCTCCTACCTCTGCCTCCCAAGTGCTGGGATTAAAGGTATGCACCACCACACCTGGCACCAGACATATTTAGAACCCAGCTTCATCTCTTCTCCAAATATGAACAGTTTGACAGAAAGCCAATCATTTTATGGGTTAGTATATATAGTTGTAAAAGAAGGTAACAGAGCTGTTGGGAGAAGATTGTGTACATAAGGACAATGTTTGCCAATAGCCAGTTATAATAAACATGAGATCCCCTTGCTCTGATGAGAGAGATGATAATTAGGTTGATACAAAATACTTACTTATTACAAATTCATAGCAAAATGTTCAGAGTTGTATACAATTTACGTTTGCATTCACAAAGATTAGTCTGGAACTCTGGAATACAGAAAAGTAGTTTCTGAATCATATATCAGACTAATTTATATCTAGTATAACTTAGTGCCATTGCAAACCTCCATATGTCATAATTTTCAGTAAATATGTACTAATTGATTGCTATCAATGGCATGCATATCAGAGTAGCTGCTATGAGTCAGTCAAAATAACAAGGAAACCAATGATGCTCAGCAAATTGCTTAATGTTTCCATTTCCTCCTCTGAAAAATGAAGAAAATGATGCATGCTGCATTATGCAGGATTTATTTCAGCTGCAAATGATAAAATAGCAGCTTATTCCAGGTTAAACAAATAATCTAAAAATATTTTTGAAATGTCTAACGAAAAATGTATTGAATCTGGAGGTTATCTAGCATCCTAAAGTACTGAAAACAAAGACTCAAGATCACTTAAATCTACTCTAACCCCTTGTCTAATTATTATTATTATTTTTTTTTTTTTTTGGTGGCGTGATATATGGTTTCCTCCAAAGAAAGAAAGGACCACAGACAGCTCAGAATTGCACCAACTCTAACCGCAGAAGACTTTCCTATCACAGGTGAAAATAATATGCCTACTTGTTAACCTGCTGGGTCAAAGGCTGTATTTACAAAGTGTTTCAGTTGTGCCAAGACTGACTGATTATACTCCACAGAAATGCTGTTTCTTAACTCCATGATCAAATGTCAAGGAAACTCCATAACATAAGGCATGGTGTTTTGCATAGTCACTAGTTGCTGCTCCAAAGGACCAAGTTACCCAGAAAGACTGTGAGTAGGACTGATACCCCAACACTCTCAGCACTCCCTTGAGGTATTTTCTCTAAGAAATGAAAAGAGAGAAGGAATCCTAAAGATTGATTATTTCCTTTGCTTTTTATATTATACTTTCTCATTGGGGTGACCAAATACCTGACAGGCAGCACCTGAAGGGAGGAACGGTTTATTTCTACTTACAGTCTCGGGCGATACAGTCCATCACGGTGGGAAAGTGATAGTGGCAGCAACTGGAAGCAGTTTGTCATGTTCAGTCCACAGCCAGATGCAGAGCGTGATGAATCCTACTGTCGTTTGCTTTATCCTTTATTCACTCAGGGTCTGAACCTATGGATTTGAGTGGCCTGCAGGTAGAGTGAGTCTTCCCACCTCAATTAAACTAATTGGAAACTCATGGACATAGCATAATATTTGTTTCATCATATTTGTACATATGACCAAATTGACAAGAAAATTATCTAATTCCCATTTCAGAACGACTGCTCTAGTTTTCTTTAAGTCCATCCCAGAATGACCTATCCCTCACAGACAAATGACCACAATGACCATGATTATACAGTAGTGGCCAACTGCATGAGACAGCCAACACACTAAACATTTTTTCACGCCTGGTCTGCTTTTATATGATTTAGCAGGTACCCACAAACTCAGGCATCATTCTTGGAATCCCAAAATTTAAAAAATAGTAAGTATATAGTATTGTATCAGTTATTTTGTTTTTGTTCTTTGATTTCTCTTTGCTGTTGCTCCATTTTCCTTTCTCACGACTGAATTGCCAGTGCCATGAGGTATGCCAATTCTTGGAACAGTAATTATTGAGTTAAAAATTATGGACACCACTTGAAGTATATGACATCAAAAGTGATATTACAAAGAAAGAATTAGGTAAGAGGATTCTGTGATTGCAAGTTAATAATGACAGGTGTGACATGGGTGCACAATAACTCTTTAATAATACTGGAAATCCAGAATGATTATTTACTGGACTATGTGCTCTTATCAAGTGATAAAAATTGCATAAAAGTAACATTAACAGGATAGTCTTTGCCTTTGAAAACATATTGTGCAGTTTGGGAATTATGATTTTGAAGTTGCTTAATGGTTTTCTAGGCAAAAGTAACATCTTACACTTACTTGATTTTGCATGAGCCAAAACTCCCCAACAAGCTATGCTATTAATATAGGTGATTTCCATCCTACTGCTTCCTCGACTTTTGAGAAAGTATTGGTCACTGCAAAACAAGCCACTTTGCTTAGATTGCTGGGACACTGCATACTGAAATCTCACAGCACGTGTATATGGAGTAGAAAGACAATTCACCAGCCTTCTTTTGTGGCATGATATTTATTTCTCCTTTTCCATCTGGCAACAAGGGAAAGTAAACAAAGCAACAGCATCTGTTGCTCCTGCTGCTTTGAATTAAGCTGACTTAGTTTAATCAGTTTGTCCTACCATATCCATTGCTACAACTTCCCAGGTATTAGTCTGACCTTTAGTGTGACATGCCTCTTGGTTGAGTTTGCCAGTGGTTTTCTTTTTTTTCCCCATTTTTAAATATGTAATGGAGAGATTTCAATAAAATCCCTGAAATATTTAGTAGTCTCTGCTTCAGTTTTATATGTATATATAAACATAAGGTTTTTAAAATACAAATTTCCATATTAATGTCCATGTCTAAGCACATGTGAAAAGCCTCTGATATTAAAAAGAAGGGATTGCCTAGAGATTTGTTTTAAATGATGGGCTTTGAAGCTTTAGAAGTTGTTGTGGGATATTTCTCCTTGATAAAGAGATAGGATGCAAGAGAGATTACTAAATGATTTTGAGTTTTGGGAATGTGCTTTTTTTATGCTAGTCTTGATATGCTTCAGCACACAAATACATTCCATAAATCTAAGTTCCCTGGAACTCAAGGGTAATACCTTTCCTCTTGAATTCCTGTCCTGATCAGCAAATCAGCAAAACATCACACACACACATGTCACACACATAGCCAAGTGCTGAGAAATAGGCATTAGTCTTGATACATTAATCCAAAGAAGGATAAGAGAGTCAGAGTAATTTCCTCCCATAAAATTATCTCTGATAATTTGAAATCTGTTCTCATGATTGCAAAACAACTTTAGAGTTATAAAATTGTTTATAAGGTTTGCCCTCCATGGTGAAGTGCTTAATTAGAAGTGATTTTACTCAGAAAGTTGCTATGGCATAAAACCTGCTGACCACTTTGACCTTTTAAAGTAACATCAAGATATTCAGAAGATGTTCACAATATTCTCTCAGGATATGTGGATAAAGAGCATTTAGGATCTATATTTATAAAGTTCACATGCTAATTATCAGTTTCACTTATAAAATTATAGTAAACATTGTCCAAAAATGTTCTAAATCTTAACCCTCAGATCCAACAATTAGAAATTGTTGCTATGATAATTAATATAATATGTTATAACAATAAAGTTATAGTTTACCAAATTAAAGGTTTAAACATACTACTCTGATAGTCACCCATTTTCAGTAAATAAAATTTTGAAGCAACATTCTGTTACTTGCTACTTTTTCTTTACTTATAGCCGTGAATAGTTGTGTTTTGCTTAAAAAACAGTTGTGAAATGTCTTGTGCTGATATGGATAAAAGTGGAAAATCAGCATTGTTTATGTAGTATTTCAAGCCATAAATCAGTCAAAGGTTCATTCTACCTTCAGTCTATCTATTAAATATGAATGGGCTTTTCTTATTGTATGATATTTTACTTGACATTGTCAAATAACAAAGACAGTAATACTCCTTTAAAAGTAAAACAGAATGAAATGTTCATTGTTTTTTGTGAAATGCATAACAAATGATCCTTGTAAGAATAAAGTACTTTGCTACTCCCCAAATGGCCCGATATTCAAGAGTGCAATTACCACTAGTCACTAAAGTAATTTTGTTACAAGTGATTGTTTTGAATACTAGTGATTGTTTAGAGGTAAAATTAAGATTGTGAAGCATTTTATTTTTCAAACTGATACCTGGTCAAAAATCAACATCACTGAATGTTTTTGAAATCAATTTGCCTTCAGAACCTTTCCTTTGGCTTTTTCACACACTCATGAAAAAGAATTGAACATAATTTTTTGAGTGCCTACTATTTGACTGCAATGCATTACTTATACCCTACTATGACATATGTGTGTGTGTGTGTGTGTGTGTGTATTAATTTTTTGACAATTTCCATAATTCTAAACAACATCCTATGGTAATTCCCTCCCTACCCCCCCACTCTCCCCTCTGAAACTCCACTCTCCATCATATCCCCTCCCCCTCTGAATCAGTCTCTCTTTTACTTTGATGTCATGATCTTTTCTTCCTATTATGATGGTCTTGTGTAGGCAGTGTCAGTCACTGTGAGGTCATGGATATCCAGGCCATTTTGTGTCTGGAGGAGCACATTGTAATGAGTCCTACCCTTCCTTTGACTCTTACATACTTTCTGCCACCTCTTCCACAATGGACCCTGAGCCATGTAAGCTATGATTGAAATATTTTAGTGATGAGCACTCCTCTGTCACTTATTCTCAGCACCATGGTGCCTTCTGAATCATCCAAAGGTCAATGCCATGTGAAAAGAGAAGCTTCTCTAACCAAAAGTGAGAGTAGTATGGGTATGAATATTAAGAGAAGTTCTTAGTGGTCAGTTTGATGAGCATAGTATATACTTTTAGCCAGACAGCAGCAGACGTTGCACTCCTAGGGCACATGACTACCCCTGTTGTAGGTTTTCAGCATCAGGGATATATTCCCTCCCATGGAGCAGGCATCCAGGAAAATTAGAGGGTGGTTGGTTTCCCCCATAACAGACATGCCATTATTGTACCCGTTGGCTCATTTGGCCTGGCTGGCCAAATATAAGGCTTGTAGTGTCCACTGTTGGGTATCTTCACTGGTGATTTCTCTCTCTGCCATGGAACTGCATGCAGTGTGGCTTTTTCCAGATTTCTGTCAGCTGGTCTGCATGGAGGAGGTTTTCAGCTCAGCTCCAGCAGGATTTCTTAGTGACCTTGCAGCCCAAGTATGTGGAGCCTTTACCAATAGGGTCTTACCATCTATTCCTGGTGGGAAACCAGGGGCCTTGGCAATGGCTTGTAATATTTTGGGAGCATCAGGGACCTCTCTGGCCAACAACTCACTGTAAGGTATCCCATCTTTGGCAATGAAAAATTTCTAGTAACAATCTGTGGCTCTTGTGTGCCCCATTGTCCAAAAAGGTGGGTTTCCATCAGACTTATTTATGTCCTCTTAGATTTTGATTAGCCCACCCTCCAACTTTCCTTACTCAATCTCTTCCCTTGACCACACTTAAGAATTTTCACCCCCATTAATCTGTTCTACTATTTACATATATGCAATACCATCCTATTAGGTCCCCCCTTCCTCCCTTTCTATTCCTTTTATATCTCCTTTCTAGCTTACTGGCCTATGCTACTGAGATTTCTTCCTACTCACACAGAAGTCCAGTCATTTGTAGCTAGGATCCACATACGAGAGAGAACATGTGACATTTGGTTTCCTGGGCCTGAGTAGCCTCACTTAGTATAATCCTTCCCAGATCCATCCATTTTCCTGTAAATTTTATAATATTTTTAATCTCACTTAATTGGTAAGGAAAGGGAGCCTTTGTGGGGTAAAGGAACCTGTAAACCCTGTATGTTCTGCTAGCATACTATTTACTTTTATTTGGTGAGGAGCAAACACTACTCCTGCCACACAACAGTGGGAGCCTTGTGGTGCTACATTCTTGCTTATATAAATTTTTGACAGAAGCAAATCTGTTAAACTTGTGATATTTGTCTAATTATGCAGTGACCTTCAGTCACTGCAAAATTGCAATAGTAAGTTTATTTAGGACTCATGTTAGGTTGGTAGGTTATGCAAAGTGATCACTATAAAGAGGAATCATTCTGTTTTTCTTTTTTTATTAATTAGTTTTGTATTCAGCAAATACAGTCAGTTTGGTACCATTATTAGGCTCATCCATGACCTATCCCCTCCCCATGGCCCCTCCTTGTTGAGGTATATGGGTCATGCATTGTGGAGTTAGCCCACAGTTATGGGTAAGATAAATGGCTCTGCATATCATGACCCATCATGTCGCTCTGACATTCTTTCTGCCCCCTCTTCCGCAAAATTTCTCCGAGCCATGTTGGGTTCATTTTTGGTCTGCTTCAGTTATGAGGTGTTGGGGGCCTCTGAGGCTCTGGCTCTCATTATTTATATGGTACCCCATATTTACAGGTTGCACTCTACTGAGGAGGTAATGAGAACACAATTTTTAAAGATTGAAATTTAGGGAAAGATTTTGGGCTGTAGAGATAGCCTAGCCATTAAGGTGCATGCCTATGAAGCCTAAGGACCCAGGTTTGATTTCCAGGACTCTCGTAAAGCCAGATGCACAAGGTGGCACATGAGTCACAATTCATTTACAGTGGCTAGAGGCTGTGGTGTGTCCATTCTTTCTCTCTCTCTCTCTCTCTCTCTTTCACTCTGTCTCTGTCTCTTTCTCTATCTCATAAATAAATAAATAAATTTTAAAGAAGGAAATTTAGGGAAAGATGCTCGTATGATAAAGCACAGTCACTTAACTCTCAGGACAATTCAATGTTATGCCAGAGGCCCATACTACAGCATTTTATGAAACCAAATGACAATAGTTGATCATGGTCATTTCCACTTAGAAAATAGTGTAAAACAATGTATTCAATTCATGGTTTTCAGTGGAGGGGAGATAAAAAGAGTGGATGACCATATTCTTGCAATTCTTTCAAGGAAATAGAATTTTCCTAAGTTTTCTGGATTGACATGTCTAAATAGAATCTTTAAATACAAATGAATTATTTACCATAAATAAGAATAAAACTCCATGCTGGGCATGGTGGCACACACCTTTAATCCCAGCACTCGGGAGGCAGAGGTAGGAGGCTTACTGTGAGTTTGAAGCCACCCTGAGACTCCATAGTGAATTCCAGGTCAGCCTGGGCTACAGTGAGACCCTACCTTGGAAAAATCACAAAAAAAGAAAAAAGAAAAAAAAACCTCTAAAATAATGAGCTTTTATTAGTTTGAGCATACAAATGAAGATGTATTTAAAAGGGTTTTGAGCTTGAGTATTGATTAATAAAATATTGCTTAACAAATCATACTTAACCTATTATGCTACTAGATTTAATAATTAAGTAATTTTTGACATTGCTTTATTAATTTTATAACAACAAACTACAATGTTACTACTTTTCAAGCAATCTCATTAGAAAGTAGTATATAATGAAATCATGTACTTCCATAATTTTATTTAAAATAAATGTATAATTTCTCCTTTATGTTTTTCAATGTCAGTATGTTATATTATATATTACAGAGCATAGATACTTCATAAATGTTATATACAATCAAGGATCATGTCATGAATGTTATTGACTATAATAAGAAACATGAAAAATAGTTTGGACAGTAGAATTCCTTTCTATTAGAATCTACCTGACCACAGGCTGGAGAGAGGCTCCATGGTTAAGGGCACTTGCTAAACAAGCATAAAGACCTAAGAGGGGGTAAGACTCATCTCAATTTTTCAGTTTTTCTTGTTGTTGTTGTTTTTCAAGGTAGGGTCTTCTCTAGCCCAGGTAGATGTGGCTTCATTATGTAGTATCACAGTGGCCTTGAACTCATGGCAATACTTCTATCTCTGCCTCCTGAGTGCTCTGATTAAAGGCATTCACCACCACATTCGACTTTGATTTTGAATCTCCATAGCCTACTTAAGCAGCTGGGAATGACTACATGTAACTAAAACTCCAGCCCCACAGGGGATTAGATATATGGGTATCTCAAGAGATTGTGAAAATAAAACAACACCAGATGACAGGCTTTAGAATCTTCTTGCCTTCTATTTTATTAGGAAATAGTAGAATGATAGGCATAAAAAGTCCTTAGCAGATCTTGTTTGATTGTGATCTATTATATTTATGTCACAATGTTCATTAAATCTCAGTATCTTCCACATTCAAAGTAGGAATTTATGCAATGCTTTGGGAACTTTGGTCATATGAAAGTCATGTTTGAGGTTGATTTTGTTATTCGAGCCTTTGAAAATTTGAAATTCAAAATTGTGAAAATAAATCTCAAAATTATGAACTTTTCTTTGTTTGAGCATGCAAATAAAGATGTATTCATAAGGCATTTTGACTAATCTAGGAAAAAATATAAATTCATCTCTGTATCCTAATTCTAAACAACCCTGAATGAATAAATATGGATTTAGTGGTCTCTGAATATTTCATTTCTGTGTTTCCATTTGTGGGATGAATGAAGTACTCTTCATAAAATGGACTAGTTGAGGGCTGGAGAGATGGCTTAGTGATTAAGGCATTGACTGCAAAGCCAAAGGATCCAGGTTTGATTCCCCAGTCCTCACATAAAGCCAGAAGCACAAGATGCCACATGTGCCTGGAGTTCATTTGCAATAGCTAGAGGCCCTGGCATGCCCATTCTTTTGCTTTCTTTCACTCTCAAAATAAATAAAATAAAAGTAAAAGTAAAATTTAAAAATTGACAACTTTAATTCCTGTGAAGCCGTATCAATACTCTCTTAAAATCTACATGTGTTAAGCAGCTTTTGGAAAAGTTTTGCGTATTCCAGTGACCTGAGGAGCAATGAAAATGACAGAGAGTGACAAAACCAAATATCAATTAAGAGTAACAATGCCAGTGCAACTGAACAGAAGTAGAACTACATCTTATGTTCAGAAGATATTGATTTTCTAATGAGAAATGTCAAGCATGAATAATTGTGTAAGTCCCAGATCTATCACCTAGAAGAATCAACAAGCCCAGTTTTGTTAGGTCACTCTTGACTCAACATGAATTGTTTTTTACTTTTGTTAACAGCATCATTATGAACACAATTTTGCATTTTATGACACAGAGTAGAAGAATGGATACTTCCCTCACATGTCTCATTTATGATATAATGAAACCTTGGAGGTGTATTATTGTAGCAGATTATATTATGAGAACTTATTTTAGATTTTGATATGCATCTATTTTGAATGAGAGAGAACTTTTCATTAATGTATGAAACTGGCCATTTTTATTTTAAAACATTTGACTTATTTCAGTAGATCTGTAGCCATAAAGATTCTACAGTTTTGAAACTATAGAAGGTTTTAAAAATGAGAATATTATCCTTTTATCCCTGATATAATTTTAACTGCATGTATACTTCCCAGTCTCTCATATTTTTCTTCCTTTTTTTAAACTTGTTTACATGTCTTCAAACATAAAATCAACTTTATCTCATTTACCCTACATTCAGAGTGATCTTTACAGGTGTATTTTCCTTGATTGTGATTAAAGGAAATGCATTCTTCAAAGATCCTTGTTTTATTATTGCCATCACTATTATTTTCAAATTTATACTTTTATTTCTTTGGATTTTCCTGATATTTGTGTTTTATGAATGATGTATTAGTTAGCTGCTACTATTATTCTTCATCTGGAAACTCAAAGCAGACTTTTCAAGCTTTATGTTATAGTAAGAAAATCCTTAAGCAGTCCTCTATATGGGTTTATGTTTCTATTCTGTTACGTTGTTTTCAAAGGAAAAGCACACTCATCACACGAACATCTTCAGAATATTAAGAACAAAGCAAAGGACCTTAAATTTCATTTATATTTTGAACTCTGTGTAAAAGATATGCATGAGTGCTTGGTGGTGCACAGCTTCTATAGAGGAATCATCGATCGTGTCTTCCCATAAGGTTTAATAGCCATTCAAGAACTCTAAGGAATGCCTAATTTCCATTACTATGGAAAATGGATCTTACCATGTCATGAAAAGTACTGTTATGATTGTGATTATGATGTGATTTTGAGGTCTCCATCTTAGTGGAGATTCTGAATAATTTGTGAACATATTAAATTTCCATAGCTGTAGTCTTTTGATCATTTTGAAAAGCAAAATGCGAAATTATTTAAGCAATAGCAGTAATATAAGATTTAAGAAACAAAATATGGGCTGGAGAGATTGCTTAGTGGTTAAGGCACGTGCCTGTGAAGCATAAGGTCCCAGGTTCAATTCTCCAGGCCTCACGTAAGCTAGATGCATATGGTGGCGCGTGCATCTGGAGTTCATTTGCAGTGTCTAGAGGCCCTGGCATGCCCATTCTCTCTCTCTCCTTGTCTCTAATAAATAAATAAATAAAAATAAATCATTAAAAAATAAACAAAGTATGATATGTCCTCTCCTTAAAAGCATTTCTGGTCTTCTCACTGTCAATTGTCAATAGACTAATTAAAACTTAGCCACATATTCAGCTTCTCCATCTTTAGATTATGAAGGTCAACACAAAGATACAAAAACTGTAACTAAAAATTTTATTTGCAAATTGTAGAGAAGCAATACCATAATTTCTATTCTAGCCAATCTATTTAACAGTTTTCTAGACAGCACTTAAACTGGGAGCAGGAAGGTAGTATCCATTCTCAGAAATATTTCTTTTCTACTTCAAATGCAATCCAGTTAATCTCTAGACATTTAATTTGAAAAGAGGGATAAAGGAAATATTAGCATAAGGATGAGTGTGATCACATGAGGTCTTGATTTTTTTGAAAGTGAAATGGCTCCAGCATGTTGGAACAATAAATTAAAGATGAAATAAAAAAATAAATAACAAAATGGTCTATTATTTTTATAAAAGGTGTTAATTTAATATTAAGTCTCTATTTAACTCTTTTTATTGGCATTTATGAGATGCTATATGTTAATATTTGCATGAACTCAAATTAAATTTTTGTATGTTGCTAATGCTGACGTAAACAAATAGGAACTTCAGAGTACATGTATTAATTGAAGCATTATTAATAGATCATGAAAAAATTTAATTTATTTCAAGGCAATATTTTAGGGTATGATTTGTTTGCTATTTTTAATGAGTCCGTCTCAGTCAGCCTTATATTGCTGGGACAGACTTCCCAACCTAACACAGTTTATTGGAGAAAGGGATTTATTGAAGCTTACAGATACAGAATTTCCATAATGGCAGAAGAAGCTGGCCCACTTTCACTGGCCCTAACACAGAGAAAAACCAGAACCAGCATCACAATCAAGCACACACCAGGAACACAGGCAGAACTCAGGTAATTTGCATAGATTATGCTGGAAAACAGATCCTCTCCCATTAACACCTTCTCCAGCCAGGCAGCTAGATATCCAAGTTGCAGCTTGAATAAACTCCTGAACCTATTGGGGAACATCCATTCAAAGTACAACATTCCACCCCGGCCCTCAATAGAGTCATAAACATTCCACATTGTAAATTGTATGTAGTCCACTTGTTTTAGTGTTTACCTATTTAAGATAGCTCCAATGCCCCAAGTATCATCTGAGATTGAAGACTGTCTCTTTGCTGGTCTGGTCTCTGAGATATGACTGGTGGTTCAGGCTTCATAGGCAGGGCCCTGGGTTAAAGCAAACCTAAGGTGTCTGACATTTCTTAACTGTGAGTCCTGTAAAATCCAAACAAGTCATATACTTTCAACATATAGAGGCAGAGAATAAACATTTCCAACTGCTATAATGCATAACAAAGAGAGACTAGAACAAAGCAAACTTAATAGCCATAAGGCAAACATCAAACATCTGGAGTTGAAGCCTGATATCATAATCAGAGACTGACAGTCTCTATTTTCCAATTCCACCCTTCCAGCTGGGCTGAATAGCTAGGCACAACTTCCATACCAATCCAACAGTGCTCCATGGTAGCCCTTGCACAGTTCTTCTATATCCAGAACATCTTTTGGGTCTCCATGTAAACCATGGTCCATCTTCTAATGGCTTCACAAACCTCTTCATCAGGGTCGTCATGCCCTGTTTCATGCCTTGTCTCAGCGGTAACTTCTGGAACCATGTGAACTTCATGACCCCCTCCACACAATTTTTTCATGCTTCAGAAATCAACGGCAGGTGATCAGGACACATCCATATTCTTAATTCAGTGATGAAATAAACCAATGACTTTGAAGACTAGGTTCCTTCTTTTAGATCTGTTTTCAAAGGAGTGTATTCCTAGCATTCAGTCTTTCTGGGGTGGTATTACCTCAGGCATTCTCTCCATTGTTTCAGTGTTTAGTAGCTGGGCCATCTTCCTTAAGATTGCTAATGTGTTTGCCAATAGCAGCTTCAATAACTTAAAACCAGCCTCTGTGCCAATAAATTTTAAACATGTTTTAATTTCCCCAATTTTAAGTCTTATAACTCTCAGCCCCATATTATTGGCCAAGCACATCAGTCCATTACAAATTTAATCTTGGTCAAACTCTCTGGGCCTAGGCAGCAGAATACAGCCAGCCCTTATTTCAGCAACTCATTGCTAACAAGGTTTGCTGCACTCTTTCCTTCCCCTTATAGTTCTTAAACCAAGCCCCAAGTACAGTTCTCTCTGCACTTAGCATTTGCAAACTTTCATCAGAATAGTCCATAAAACTTGCCTTACCTCTCCAGAAGGTGTTTTCATTTGCAAGCATCAAGTTTCCCATTCCTCTAGCACACAAGTTCCAAAAGACCAAAATCTACATGGCCAGATTCATAGCAACACCTTTCTTCTTGTACCAATTATGTTGCATTCAGCCCCATGTTGTTGGGACAAACCTCCAGACCAGACACAGTTTATGTGAGGAAGGGATTTATTGACGCTTACAGATAAAGGAGAATCTCCATAATGGCAGAAGAAGGTACCCCAGTTTCACAGGTCCAGGCAGAGAGAACCACCACCAGCATCACAAACAAGCAAACTCCATGAATATAGGCAGGACTCAGGCACTTTGCATGTTAGGCTGGAATTTCTATCATCCTCCAGCCAGGCAGATGGATACTCATTATACCTTGAATAAAACTGAACCTTGGGCTGGAATGATGGCTTAGCTGTTAAGTGCTTGCCTGTGCAGCCTAAAGACCCTGGTTTGAGGCTCAATTTCCCAGGATCCACATAAACCAGATGCACAAGATGGTGCATGCATCTGGAGTTCATTTGCAGTGGCTGGAGGCCATGGCACACCCATTCCCTCTCTCTGTCTGCCTCTTTCTCTCTCTCTGCCTATTGCTCTCAAATAAATAAAATAATTAAAAAAAAAAAAACTGAACCTATTAGTGGCCATCCATACAAACTACCACAGTGTCCAAAATCACTTTTTTCAGTGCTAGAGATTGAACCCACAAGAGCTCCACACTGAACTTTATCCTGAATCCTACAAAACTAAATTTAATCTGTTATTTTCTCTTGCATACTCTAAATCTATTTAAATGATCTGTCATTCACATAATCCTACTATAAAATATATGAAAACAAAGTTTGAATTCTTTCTTTAGTACCTACTATCTACTCAACACCTTTACCTGTTTAAATATTTGATTTAGACTCTGGATTGCTTTTCATTTAGAATTTCTAATTCATTATCTAGACAACTGAGATAGCTCCTAGCTATGTCCATATTCCAACAACCTGTATGTGATACAGGAATTATGGGTTCCTTGTATGATAATGCACCACTGTTTTGAGGTGTTCCTAGATCCTTATCCCTATGAATTCAAACAATGAAATCCACAGAGCAGAGGATAAGGTTCAGAAAGATTTTATTATAGCTTAAAGTTTTATGAAGACGAGGGCTTAAACCTAGAACATAAGAGAAGGAAACAAGGTGGAGCTCTTGCCCAGAAAGGTAAGAGGGAGTTTGAAAAGCCCACCTTGGACTCAATTCTGTGTTTCTTGTGGGGTGTGGCTACATGAGGAAGACTAAGTTTACAGTTTTTTTTCTTTTTTTTAATGAACCCCATGGATAGTTTGCTGGGTTAGGCATTTTACAAATCATGTCAGTAGTATGGGGTACAGAAATTTGACATTCTCTTTTTGAAATATATATATATATATATATATATATATATAGATAGATAGATAGATAGATAGATGATTTTTGAGAGAGAGGAGAGTTAGTGAATTGGTATACCAGGGCCTCAAACACTATAATTGAACTCCAGACTCTTACCATTTAGTGGGCATGTGCAACCTTACGCTTGCCTCACCTTTGTGCTTCTGGCTAATGTGGGAACTACAGAGTAGAACATAGGTCCTTAGGCTATGGAGGCAAGTGCATTAACTGCTAAACCATCTCTTCAGCCTTTGGGGGTGGAGGGAGTGAGGGTGACTGGGTCCTTGAAGATAAAAAAGGCAGGAAAGTTTGCACTTGCTAGAAATCCAAGATCATCAGACTTCTTATCTTTTGCCTAGATCCCTAGAGACCAGTTTTTCCACAATCATGACCCCTCCTGGGAGGGAGGTCTTTCATAGGATTTATACATTGTGGTTGGTCAAATTTAGCTCCCAGAACTTGGTGCCAGAGCTAATCTCTTCCTGAGACAGCCCCTAGCCCTAACGAACCAACTGGCCCTTTGGTTCACCTGGGCCAAAAGACATCCCAGCACCCTAAGGTTATAAATACTTTTACAAGTGGAGGGCAGGCTCTTTCTGTGATCATGTGGGAACTTCCAGCTGCAGGTGAGTTTTTCCCTCTGCTGGGCCTGGGCTGGCACTGACCAGGCTCAGCCTGGAGGGCCCCCCTTGTTCTTTGTCTCCACATGGGTTCTTTATCCTCTCCAGCTCCCCACATGGCAGGAGCTCCTTGAACTTTATTTTCTCTTTTTCTTTCCACCCGTTTTCCCCAGATCCATATCAGGTCACATGAACTCCTAGGTACATGTGGCCCACATGGGCTTTTGGGCTCCACATGGTTTACTGCTCTTCCCCCCACTTTATCTCCCCTTACCTCCAAGCCTTCCCCTTTCCATACTCCTTTGTAAAATCTGAATAAAATGTGATATTTTAAAACTCATTCTCAGCCGGGCGTGGTGGCGCACGCCTTTAATCCCAGCACTTGGGAGGCAGAGATAGGAGGATCGCCTTGAGTTCGAGGCCACCCTGAGACTCCATAGTGAATTCCAGGTCAGCCTGAGCTAGAGTGAGACCCTACCTCGAAAAACCAAAAAAAAAAAAAAAAAAAAAAAAAAAAAAAACTCATTCTCTTGAATCTGGAGTAGCCAATTTTTTGGTTAGTTTGCAGATATGAACTCAGGTCTTGGGGTTCCAGGAAGCACCCAGAAGCCCAATTTCCCCATTACACGATTATTTTTTCAAGAAATTTTATTTATTTATTTGAGAGTAAGTGAGAGAAAGATGTGGATTGAGAGAAAGAGTATGGGTGTGTCAGGGCCTCCATCTGCTGTAAACAATTTCCAGACACATGTGACATCTTGTGTACCTGACTTTACTTGGGTTCTGGGGAATCTAACATGGGTCTTTTGGCTTTGCAGGCAAGCACCTTAACTGATAAGCCATCTTTCCAGCCCTGTTTTTTTTTTTTTTTTTCTTAACTTTACGTTATTCTTAAATTTCTGAGAAACTCTCTAGGAAAGCAGTGTCCCTAGGGAGCAACAGATAAGGAAAAGCCAGATACTTCAGAAGTTTTTGACCTGTAGTAAAGTGTAATGTCCTATATTTTATCCTACAGACCCAAGGACAATTCCTGCACTTAGGTAAAAGAAAGGTATTCACTCTGGGTTCCATCAGCACAACTTGCCCAGCCAGTTCCTGTCTCTTATCATATGCAATCCTTTATGGATGAAATGACTACTGCCTTCATTGTGTTAAGATACACATATGCATGCAAATACACAGTTCATGTTAACATTGTATCACATTTCTGTATCCAAATATCTTTACTCAGTTTTCTTATGCGGCCCCATAAAACAACTCAAATTGGTTGGTCTGCCTTTATATACCCCATTTTACCTAACAAGCTTATTATTTGCCAGTTGCTTCTTCCTATCGTGCTTGTTTAACTGTTTTCTTAACCACAGTCAGGGAACCAGGGGAAATTCAGGATTTGTGTTCTAGTTGACACCTCTCTTCCTTCAGCAGGTGAAATTCGTAGTTTCCTAGACCTCCTGAACATGGAAAGTAAAGTAGTAAATCTATGTGTACTTAGAAATACAATGATTTTTTCCTAATTATAATTTATAGATGCCTGTCCTGTAGTGATTTGAAGGTACTGAGACTTCATTAGTAATATTTCATAGGAAAATATACACGAACAATTTAAGATGTGATTTTGAAACATCATGCCTATCACTTAGTTTTTACACATGGCTGACTCTTCACATAGAATGATTCCTTCTTCTTTTTCTCAAATGACTTCTGTGTCCATAATCAACCTCCAGTCATACTTCAATACTAAAAAGAGTGTCTACTCAGATTTCATGTTATTGCAATAAAATACCTGAGGTAAATCAACTTGAAGGATGAGAGGTTTATTTTGGTTCATGACTTCAGTTCTTTCAGTCCATGAACAGTTGGTTCAATTGCTTTGATTTTGTGGGCAGAACACTGTGGCGGGTAGCATGTGATTGAGCAAACTTGCTCACTTTGTGGTAGCTGGGAATAAAAGAGAAAGTAGAAATGGCAAGGATCCTAATACCCCCAACATCCTGGAGCAAAACATGCTCCCAGAGATACAGCTCTTTTCTCCTCCTCACAGTGGTTTCATCACCTCTCCAAAGTACCATAACTAGAATCTAACCCTACAAAACATATGCCATTGGGAGTGAGTAGAGGCTCAACCACAAGGGACAGAAAGGGAGAAAAAGAAGAGAAGTGGAGAAAAAGAGAGGGAGTGAAAAATCAATTTCTAGTTATTCTCTATTTTCTGCCTCAAATACAACTATGCTTGTCAAGTGTGTGGTACACACTTATCTTCCTCTTATCTCATTTCACTGAAATTAAGTTTAGTGGATATGATGTTATAGTCACATTATTCCTCATGTCAAAAAGAAATTACTTTTCTGTAACTGCTGGAAATCCTGACAAAAAGACATTTTACCCTTTGAATACCCTAAGTTATCATTCAAGAGTTCTATCTGAAGTCATGGTGGCCTGTTAGTTCCCAAATACTGATTTTGTACCATCAGAGGGTGTTTTTCACAAAGCACTCACCTCCATATTTTTGTCTTTAGTGTTATCTTTAGCTCTAGTCTAGGAAAACTTTAAAATTTTATTATAGACTCTTTTTAAGAAAAAAAATAACAATTTATTTATTTGCAAGCAGAAACAGAGAGAGAGAGAGAGAGAGAGAGAGAGAGAGAGAGAGAAATAAAATAGGCATGCTAGAGTCTCTAGCCATTGCAAATAAACTCCAGGTGCGTGTTCCACTTTGTGCATCTATGGGTACTGGAGAGGTAAATCCAGGTAATTAGGCTGTGCAGGCATGCACTTTAATGACTGAGCCATCTCTTCAGTCCCCACACTCTTTTCTGTAATATAATATGTGAGTCTTTAGTATTTTAAATGGAGATGCTCAAAACCAAGATTTTAGTATTCACATTTTTTGAAGTATTGCTTCTTAAAATTTGAAAATGTGGCTTTAGTTTTTTTTTTCGCACATATTTGCAAATGTGTGTGCATACTGCAACTTTTCCATTCCACTGACTTTCTCTCATGAAGATAAGTGATGACCTGCTAATTGCCAAATCTCGTACATATGTTCAGTTCACATTTGGTTTGACCTCTCTGGCACAGGTAATGACTCTGTTTGACAGCCATTCTTTCCAGAATATCTACAGGAATACTCATTGTTTATTGCCTTCTGTGTGGTTTGAAAGTAAAATGTCTCCCATGGCTTGCGAAATTAATCCCCAACTGGTGGCTCTGCTTAGGAAGATTGTAAAGCTTTGGGGAGGTGCATCCTTGCTAAAGGAAGTGTGTCAGTGGGGACAACCCTTGGGGCCTGGTATCCCAGCCTCCTTGCCATGCTGAGCTTGCTCCTGCTGCATCCTCCTTGCCAATGTGCAGATATGATGGCCAGTTGTTTGACCTGGCTATGGTCTCCCCACTTTGATGACTCTTCCTTTCCTGAAACACATGCAGGCAGAAATGAACCCTTTCATTCCACTATACTGCTGCTGGTATTGTGTTTTTTCCCAACAGGAAGAAGGTAACTGACCAACCTCTTAGGTTCTCAGACTACATGCTCTCTTCTGAACCTTGTGGTGTCCAAAAGTGAACGGTGTGTACTTACCCCTCTGCTTTATGCAATGTCCCCATAATTGCTCCCGATAAACTGATATCTAAATGGCCAACAGAAATGCCTTGATTTCCTACATGGAAGTGTGACATGTGATTGTTGCTCCTCAGCTTGTCTTACAACCAGTGATGGCTGTTACCCAGCCTCAAAACCTGTCACAAACTATTCTAGTTCTCTGAAATATGAGGCTGCCTCATTCTTCCATAAATTTACACAAATTGCTTACTCTGTTTTGAATACCCTTTACTACTTACAGTGGGGTAAAATTCAACTTATTGTATAATATTTCTAATTTTCTTGAATAAATGAAACCTGCCTAAAGATCCTTAGTCAAATTAAGCATTCTTTTCAATAAGCAATTTTTATATGTTGTCCGACAATTATTTTCATATTGTTTTTTTAACTGATGCTGAGGCATTTAGGGCAGCCAAAATTACAATTCATTTATGCTTTTCTGTGGTGTGTCTGTGTGTGTGTGTGTGTGTGTATGTGTGTGTGTGCGCGCATGTCCAAGTATATATGTATAATGTGTGTGAACGTGCATGTGGAGGCCAGAGGTCAATGTCAAGGGTATTCTTCAATCATTCTTCACCTCATATTTTGAGACAGAGTTTCTAACTAAACCTACAGGTCACTAGTTCAGGTAGACTTGCTAGGCAATGAGCACTAGGGAGTGCCTGTTTCCATATCTCCTGCTCTGGAATTACAGGGTGGTGCCAACGTAGCTGGCATTTTAAATGTGATAAAATTGTGAACTGGGTTCCTATATTTGTGTGGTAATCACTTCATTTACTAAACTATCTCTCCTGTATGCTTTTGCTGCAGTATTCCTGAAACCAATCATGGGTAGTCAAGAGATTTTACTTAAATGAATGGCTACTACTTAATCTAACCTTGTTCTGGACATCAAACTCAATGTACATGGGCTTCTTCACATGCATTTTGTTCCTCCATATGTGTCATTACTTTTAAGTAGACGATTGAATGTATTTTTTAAAGATTTACATTGGTTATATTATTGTCTCCAGTTACTTCTTTTGATAATAAAACAAGTTTTTGAAAGATTTTGGTTGAGATAAAGTCTTAGTCTATAGCCCAGGCTCACAAGGAATTCACTATGTTAACACAGGCGGGTGTCAGATGTGTGGCAATCTTCTTATTTCAGCCTCTCAAGTGTTGGTATTACAGGCCTAAGCTATGATGGCTGACTTCATTTAAATATTTTTTTTCTTTTTTGGTAACAGCCATCACTGACGGGCACTATTTATCATGGCTATAATCTGGTCTTTCTTATAAAGGGTAGAATTAAAATTTTGCATGTACATCTTTAGTTGACCCCATTCCAGTCAAATCTGTGCATATATTAGCAAAATTGAGATTTTAATGTATTTTAGAAAGATATTAAAAATGTTAATTACTGAATCTCTCATTACCATTTTTAATTTTGCAAAATATTAATCTTGATTAGAAAGACACTACTAGTGTGGAATTTGTCTTCTGTTACATAAAAATGAGTCTCTTTTAAAATAACTTCTTCAGATAAGTTAGGAATATCTTGATGTTTGGGAACCAGCTATACTTCTAATCAAATATAATTGAATATATATTGTTATATATATATATATATATCATGTGTGTAAATAAATATTTACTATGTCATAAATATTTTATATATAAGCATGGATATGGGTATCTATGAGTAGAAATGGAGAAATTTTCTTGAGGAATAAATGCAAAATTTTTCAATATCCTAGTAACATTATGGCTAGCAGTGATTTTAGCTGATTTTTTAAAATAATTATGTACCTAAGAAAAAACAGATAAATTTTTCAAAACTCATTTTCTTTGTTTTAAAGTTGTTCTGCTGAAATTTACTTATCCAAACCACATTTTTTTTTATCTCTGTAGTATTAATAGAACCTTCAAATATTTCAAGAGTATTGTTAAAACACACACATATTTACATATATGTATACATACACACACACACACACACATATACATATATATAATGAACATATATATAGATGCAATAGCTAATGTACACATTATTAAATTAAGTTATAAGTTAAATAGTTATAGCTCAAAATAGTCATGGTGGTTTATGGGTGCCCCCATAAACTTAGGTGTTCTGAAAATGCTAGGTTCCCAGCTCATGAAGATTTGGGAACTAACAGCTCCAGGTTTATGGGTGGTATAGCCAGTTCCTCCTTGCTAGTGTTTGGCACACTCTCCTGTTCCTGTTGTCCACCTTATGTAGGCCAGGGGGTGATGTCCATCCTCTGTTCATGTCATCATTTTCCCTGCCATCATGGAGCTTCCCCCCTCCAGTCTTTAAGCCAAAATAAACCCCGTTTTTCCCAAAAGCTGCTCTTGGCCCGGTGGTTTCTGCCAGCAATGCAAACCTGACTGCAAGAGTAATGTTGGTACTGAGGAGTGGTACCATTTGCTGCTAGACACCTGACTGTGTGGCTTTGGACTTTTGGATCTGATTTCCAAGAAGAATGTGGAAGGATTTGAAACCTCAGCTTAAGAGACACCTTGCAGTACTGTCAGTATAGCTTGATGGACTATTCTGGTCAGAGTGAAAAGACCTGAATGTAGTAAGAACTATGGATGGTGAGGTTTGGCTTATGATAGTGAGAAAGAGCATTGCTTCGACTGGGCTAGAAGCAGTTTCTGTGACTTTGGTGTTATACCTATGTCCTGAGAACTTGTGCAGGGTTGCATGGCATGGAAACGGACTGCTGTGTGCAGAGGAATATGGCACAGAAAAAAAAAAAAATGGGGGATTGAAACTTCTACCTGTTCAACTGCAATAGTATGAGAGACTACAACCATAGAGATTGGGCCAGCTGATCTGAATTGTGACAACAGAAAGGATGCAATCTTTTGAAGGGACCTGAATGCTCAAGGAGTGTCCTGTTCTTCAAAATCTGCTTTATTCCCCACCCTGAATTAACAAATTGGCACCCTACCTTGTAATGTGCAGAACAAGAAATACAGGAAAGAGAGGGTCATTGAGTTTGCAATGTGGTCTTGTGTTTTGAAAATGGCCATGGGCAGTGTGAAGCAGGATTGCCTGGATGGATTCCCGATGGAGCCATAAGGATGAACTGTGGATTGCAGTGGAGACCCAGTGAAGATGCCAGAACCATGAGACGCCTGCTAAGGAAAGCTGCCAGACACAGATGAAGTTTTTCAGGACTACGAGTAGCCTAGCTGGAGGCATGGAGTTGGAACTCCAGAGAATTGCTGCTGGTTAGAATTATTGTGCTTGGAGATTTGTCACTGGCTAGAGTTGTTGGACTTGAATCTACAGAGTTTGATGTTTGCCCTAGTTGTTTTAAATTTTCTATTGGCTGAATATTTCTTTTCTATACCCAATGCCATCTTTTGCAGTGTGAATGTTTATTCTGTGCCATTATGGGTTTTTTGAGGTTGTTTTTTGGTATTATGGCTCAGTTAAAAGACCTTGGATTATAGGGATGTATGAACACCATTGGAATTGATAAAAACTATGGGACTTTTAAATTTGGATGAATGCATTTTCCTTTCCATCATGCATGGTTATCAATTTATGGGGGCCAAGGGTGGAATGTGGTGGTTTGATTCCCCCAAAACTTAGGTGTTTTTAATGCTAGGTTCCCAGCTGATGGACATTTGGGAATTAACACCTCCAGGAAGCAGTTGCATGTGGGCTTATGGGTATAATAGCCAGATCACCTTTGATAGTGTTTGGCACACTCTCATGTTCCTGTAGTCCACCAAGTGTGGGCCAGGGGTCCACCCTCTGCTTATGCCATCATTTTCCCTGCCATCGTGGAGCTTCTCCTCTAGTCTGTAAGCCAAAATGAACACCCTTTTTTCCCCAACAGCTGCTCTTGTTCAGGTGATTTCTGCCAACAATGTGAACCTGACTGCAACAATAGGAGAGAAAAATTCCTTAGTAGAGATCATGGCTTTGTATATTGATTGAGTTTCAATAATTTGGCACTAAAACTTATAACAGCTGGAAATATCATTTATTTGCCCAAGACTGTGAAGAAAACCCATTGTTAAGGAGATATCTAGATAACCTGGGTAGGATGTAGCAGCTGATGTTAGAGGCATAGTGAATTTGCTATGGCATAACACAATGCAGAATTTTCTACAACTCCATGGAGAAGACTCAGCAGCAAACAAGATCCTTTGATCCAAGAATATTCACACCGAGGAGACAGTTCAAATCTATTGTACTAGCGAGTTTGGTTTTCCTAGTAGTGTGAGCACACACTCCTTGTGATAGTTGAGTTCTGTTGTCAACTTGATCTGTTTAGGAATCCACACACACACTTCTATTGTGGGTGTCTGAGTTTGCTTCCAGGAAGGATTGGAGTAGGATTCACTTTACCAAGATTAAGCACTTCCCTCAGAGTGAGTGACCCTTCAAATGGGGGTTTTATGTAAGGAAACTCTGAGAGAAACGAGCCTCTTTCTTCCGCGTGGCTGCCGGGAGCTGCTTGCTGATGAGTGCCTTCACTTGCATGTGCATCAGTACTGTTTGGCTATCCTTCATTGACATTGGAAACAAGTTTCCGCAGACTTCCAGCATGGACTGAACGCCAGCAGCTTTCCAGTAAGCCTCAGGGTTAGTGGTGGACTGGGACTGCCGAAGTATCTACCTAGGAAGACTGAGTGGCTACAAGGTTCCTTGACCTTCAGGCCTGCAGACTGCTATTGTTGGACTGCCATAAACTAAACTAATAAATTCCCTTTTAAATACAAATTCACTGTATTGTTCTGTTTCTCTAGAGAACTCTGACATACACTCCCAGCCTCCAATTTTCTCTTCATTAATGCTTTCTTAGTAAATCTTTTGGTTTTTAAAACAAAAGTTTATAGGATATATGATCACTTCTACTTTGGTTTGTTTTGGCAATGCTAATAACCAGGGTGATCTTTATTTGTGTTCAAACATAGTATAGCATGTGTAAAAAATGTTACAAAAATTTGGCAAGATATTATGCCTATATGATTAAAAATAAGTAGGTTGTTTATTTAAAACAATGCCATGCATATGCAGTTTACAAACATTTTCATACCATTTAAACCTATCATATTTTAGCAAAAATTGGTGAAGTTAAGCCAGATGTAAGCAAAGATCACTTTTGGAAGATGTTTTCATAACCCTAAAATACCAGGGAATAAGGAATCTGGCAGTTTTGAATCTGGTAAAGATTGGCAAAGATTCCTCATGCCCTGAGTAATCTTGACTACATTAATATTGGCAAAAAAAAAAAAAATGGAAGCAAAAAGACTTCAGCCTCATTTTGCTTTTTTTTTTTTTCCTGGTTGCTGAAATCTTGCTTCCTCTTCCTTGGGTTTCTTTAAGCCTCACCTGCACTATTTGGAACTAAGAAAGAATTCACTTTTGAAAAATTGCCTTATCTTATTTTTCTTTATCTCTAATTTATATTTTCTACCCAATTTATTTCTTATTTGTTTTAGCTATATGTTCACTATCCTAAGTATATTGTTGATTTAATAGTCCACAAATTGAGCATGCTACTACACAGAGCAAAACTGCTATTGACTAGATTGCAGATTGAGAAAAAGATGCTTTCAGCATTTGACATCTTGATAGTATGTTATGCACATTATGCATTTAACTATACTTTATGAAAATGGTGAGTTGCTTTCTTTTAGATTCAATTATATATTTTCACCCATAAAATCTAGGAAATTGGCCTCCCCTTGATTGTTTTAATGCAGATCCTTTGACTTTTTTCTGGAGTTAGGAATGTACAACTGATGTTTAATAACAGCTATTTTATTTTTTTCTACTTTATGTTTCTACTAGAAATAGTGGCTTTGCAAACTAAAATATGGCCATATTAAGATGGGGTGCTCAATCTCTAGACTTTACACATTTCACAATGGGAGCTGAACTGTGGCAAATGTGGTATGCATTCTCTAAATTGAGCTCTGTATGACGGAAGCAAGGTAGAGAAGAACTTGCCTAACAGCTTAGTGATTTTGCCAGAACAGCCCACTAGAGGCAACATTTTTCACCCCCCTGACTCCAGTAAAAGTGATCCTAAATAATTTCAAACAGATAGTTATTTCCGCTCCTAAAGTACAGCCAGGAAATGAGAATCTACCCTTTGGTAACTAGTCCCACTATCTCACAGTCGTTATGCCAATATGTACTATTAAGAGGCCTAACTGCACACATTACTGACACAATGGGCTATAATTGCACTTTTGAAACGGCAGCACAATATCCAATCTATGATTATTTAGGGAGTTTACATTCACCCGTTATTGATGCAGCAGCTCCTAATAGCACCTTTGTTGTCAGAGGGGGTTGTGTTGCTTAATATCCTTAGCACTGTTTGAAACAAATTGTGGAAAGCCACAAACAGTGGGAGGACTTCAGATGTGCATGTGCAAGTATTACAGGATACTCTTAAAATTGGATTTCTATATTATGTTGTAAGGTGGATACTGATATTTTGAAATATTTTTGAAAATTATTCCCATTAAACAGAAAGATTCAACTTAATAAGGCTATATATAAAGTAAACACATATCAATGCCACAGTCTCAGAAATTGTGTTTAGGAGGTTTTTAAACTTTATTTATCAAGGATATAAGAAAAAATGAAACATGGAAAAAATCAGGTAAGTTTTTTCATTTTCGCATAGCAGTATTCAGCTAAAGGAAATATATGTTGGTTGGTTGCCTACTTCTTCAGGGCCAAAATAATGAGTCAGCTATGAAAACCTCACTGTCTTATGTCATTTTCCATGTAGAAATTTAAAAGGCTTCAAAACAAAATAACAGAAAAATTATTTTTATTTTACAGATTTTCCAACACAATTACTCTGTTAAAGGTTTCCTTTGTTAAAAAGAAAAGAACAGTGGGGTCTAGGGAGATGGCTTCCTGATGGACAAAGTGCTCATCCCAAGCTTAAGTACACAAGTTCAATCCCAGACCTTACATCAAAAGCCAGAATCTGACAGCTTGCACTCAGATACTCATGCACAGAACACACAAATAAATAAAATAATTTAAAAGAATACTACTAAAAATGAATAGTGAGCACAATTAGTTTATGGTATGGCATACAAGGATGTGAAAAACTGTGATGTGCATTCATAAAGAATACAGAGCAAAGGAGGAAGAAGACTGGAGAGGAAAGAAGAAGATTAGAGACAAAAATGGATGAGGAAGATATAGACAATAATTTGATTTTGCAATTTAGCAAGGCTGGTTTAAAAATTCCATTTTTAGTTGCTTCATTTTGACTGGATTATGCTTTATTGACAGTGCGTTTGACCTTTCTTGCTCCTGAGTGACCCTTATAATCCATATATGCATGAATGTACTTGTATTGCATACATGTGTCCAGAAACACTTTTATAGCTTAGTCATTATTTTACTTCACATTTTAGTCATACTTAGGTGTTGTTTTTATGTTTTTGACTTTCATATACCTGAGTTTAATTAGCTGATTCTCTTCTTTCTTATCTCTGCTGTAGTTCAGGGGCATGAAAAACCACAAAGCAAGACAATAAGTAATAAGTAGCATAATTAAGGCAGTGCACTGAAACCAATTTTAGTTGACATTCCACCTGCTTCTCCCTGAGGAGCAGAATTTGAAGTTCCAGAAGTAGAAATACTTCAGTTATAGCTACCTTGAACATAAGGAATGCAAATGTTTTATGGATTGGAACATTAGCAAACATAAGTCAAAATGCAGAAAAAAATTAATACCTCCTGTTTTAGAAAGCATTTTTAAATATGATTACAACCTTTTATATCATAGAATACAGTGTTGGGGAATTACAAGTATTATAAATGAAAAAAAAAAAAAACAAATCTCTGAAATGTGTAGAGAATCAAGGAAACCACCTATTAAGCTAGAACTCCAAGGGACAAAATGGTGATAAGTTCCCTAAGTTTTATTCTATACCCAGATTTCAGCCAGCATTCTAGAAATTGGAACAAGTGCAGAAAAACAAAATGAGACTACTCTCTGTAACCAAAATGCCAAAAAGAGACAGACTTTTTTTTTTTTTTCAAGGTAGGGTCTCACTCTAGCCCAGGCTGACCTGGAATTCACTATGGAGTCTCAGGGTGGCCTCGAACTCATGGCGATCCTCCTACCTCTGCCTCCCGAGTGCTGGGATTAAAGGCGTGCGCCACCATGCCCGGCTCAAGAGACAGACTTTTGACATACAAATATGTTAAGTCATGTCTTTCCTACCCCATCTAAACTTCAAAGAAGAAAGCTCTTGTCCCTTTACTACCCACACTTGCAAAGGCCACATGGATAACATAAACTCTTACCTTAACTGACTTGTTTGGGTCATTCCAGAAAAGATCAAGAAAGGGTATGGATGACTTTAGGATTTGCATCTCCTTGTAGGGAATGTCACCATTTTTTCCTTCTAGCACCAATTATTGTGTCCAAGGAAACTCTGTATGGGGTCAATGATTCTATCCCCACATGGCAGTGATAAGTATCAGATTCATTCCCCATTGGAGTTGAAAGAGACATCACAGAACATACAATGTTGTGTCAAAATTTTTCCTTGTGGCTTTTAATGTCTCCATATAGTGTCAAAACCATCGGAGAAGCAATAATGAGTCAAAATTGTCCGTCACCAGTTGTCTGCGTCATGTTAGAGGAGGCATAATGAGAATCTTCTTAGACACTGCAGTGATCAGGAAACCCCCACCCCGGGGTTGTCAATAATACTCAAGCAGGATGCAGGGACTTCTAGCTCCACTGACAGGAACCAGAGAGATTGCTTCCTTAGCATTAGTATTATTATATAAAAAACCCTATAATTAATTTTTAAATAAGAAACAATTTTTAATATCCCAAATTTCCAGCAGCCAAGTGGAAGGAAGGAAAGGGCTCTTCTCACCCAGAGCTTCCTTATATAAAGACCCCTCTGAGACGAGCTGCCCACTCTGGGGGAAGGGTTCATTCTGGGGGAAGGACTTCCTCCTTCAGTTAATCCTTTTTGGAAGCAACCTTAGAGACCCACCTGAAAGGGATACTTGTGGATTACTAAACAGATGAAGTTGACAACACTGTAACCATCACAAGTCTACCTCTTCTCAACTTTACACCAAACCATATCTCCTGATATCATACTTAATTTCCAAATGAAAATAGTAACAAGCTCATAATTCTGCCTAACATGGCACAACTTACCGGTGTATAACCGGAACTACAAAATCTTTCCCCCAACACAAAGCAAGGTTCCTTGAGAAAGGCTTAGTCTCTGATATAATAGGTCTAATATAAATTCAACAGTTAGCTAGTGATATAATTTTAATATTTGTGTAGATATTTACAAACACTCTGTATCAAGATAGGACAGAAACATTGCAATTACAGTCCTTATTTCTATAACTGGTCACATGGCCTTAGCTGGTATTTTTAAATACCTTCTTCCACTACCCATTCTGTTTCTATTTCCTCTGCCTTCAGCAAGCACCTCAGCAAGTCTTGGTTCTTTACCTGGAGGGATGACCATACTTTCATTCCTGGAGTATCTGGGCCACTTATCACACTACCTCTATTGGGTTGTTGCAGTTGTCCATTGACTTTGATAACAGGGCATGGTAATACTAAAAAACAACCTAAAGGATCTGTACTCCAGACATATTCTCCCTTACCTCCATTGTGAGGCAGCAGTCCGAATTCCCCCTGGTAGTCTGGATCAATCACCCCTGCTGTCACTGTAACTCCTTTCTTAGCTTGCTCACTAAAGGGTATCAGGAGCCCAAAGTGGCCAGGGGGAAGTCTTAGCTTCCAGTTCAATGAAATATTCTTTATGCCTCCTGGCAAAAGCACTCCCATCTCTGGCACCAAGACCTCTAGGCCAGCAGAGCATAAGGTTGCAAGAACAGGAAGCAAAAATTTGGCTAATGGGTCACTTGGTGTGATGGTGAGACCATGTCCATTTATATCCCTTGAATTCAGGCTGTAGGAGAAGTAGTACCATGTATAGGATGCTGATTCAGAGCATATATACCTTGCTGGAGGACACTCCTCCAGCCCTCCAAGTGATTGCCACCTATTTGGTGCTGTAACTGTTTGTTTAAAAGGCCATTTCACTGTCCTATCAAGCCAGTGGCTTCAGGGTGGTGGGGTTCATTGTAAGAGCAGTGAATTCCATCATCATGAGCCCACTGCTGTACTTCCTTGGCTGTGAAGTGAGTTCCTTGGTCAGAAGCAATGCTGTGTGGAATGCCATGACAGTGGATAAGGTGTTCTGTAAGCCCATAGATGGTAGTTTTGGCAGAAGCACTATGTGCAGGAAAGGAAAATGCACACCTAGAATAAGTGTCTATTCTAGTAAGTAAGGACAAAATGCTGCCCTTTTCATGATGGAAGTGGTCCAATGTAGTCAACCTGCCACCGAGTTGCTGGCTGGTCACCCTGAAGAATACTACCAGTTTGGGGGCTCAGTGTTGGTCTCTGCTGCTGGCAAATTTGGCACTCAGCACTAGCCATAGCCAGATCAGCCTTAGTAGTGAAAATCCATGTTGTTGGTCCCATGCATACCCTGCATCTCTGCCACCATGGCCACTTTGTTCATGGGCCCATTTGGAAATGACAGGGATGGCTGAAGAAAGAGGTTACCTACTATCCAATGAATGGGTCAGCTTATCTATTTGATTATTAAAGTCATCCTGTGATGAGGTCCCCTTCTAATGAGTATTAACATTTGATACAAGTATCCTTATGTCCTTTGTCCATTCAGAGAGTTATATCCACATACAGCCTTCCCCAAATGCCCTTCTCACCAATTTTCCAACTGTGCTTCTTCCAAGTCCCGGACCACCCAGCCAAATGATTGGCCACAGCCCATGAATCAGTGTATAACCACACATCTGGCCATTTTTCTTTTCAGGCAAAATGCACAACTTGTACACTGCCTTAAGTTCTGCCAATTATGAAGACTTCCCTTCACCACAGACCTTCAGAATTGTCCCAGAAAGGGGCTGTAATGCTGCAGCTGTCCAATTCTTGGAGATTCCCATATAACATGCTGAACCATCTGTAAACCATGCCCTAGTCTTCTCTTCTTCAGTCAATTGATCATAGGGAACACCCCATGATGTCACAGGTGCATGCTTGGGAACAGAAAGCATTGTAACAGGAGTAACAACTATAGGCATTTGGGCAACTTCCTCATGTAACTTGCTTGTGCCTTCAGGGCGTGTTGGAGCCCGATCACATATATACCACTTCCACTTCATGGACTGCTGCTGTGCATATCCAACTTTATGGCCTGGTGGGACAGATAACACCCAGTTCATAATGGGCAGCTCAGGTCACATAGCAACTTGATGGCCCATTGCCAAATGTTCAATTTCCACTAAGGTCCAATAGCAAGCCAAGAGCTGTCTCTGAAAGGGAGAATAATTGTCTGAAGAAGATGGCAGGGCCTTGCTCCAAAATTCTAAGGGCATCTGCTGTGATTTCCCTATGGGGGCCTGCCAAAGGCTCCAATCAGCATCCCTACCTGACACTGACACTGACACCTCAAGTACCATCAGATCTGCTGGATCATATGGCCCAAGGTTCAGAGCACCCTGCACAACAGTCTGGACCTGTTGAAGAGCCTTCTCTTGTTATGGGCCCCACTGAAAACTGGTAGCTTTCTGAGTCACTTGGTATATGGGACAGAATAAGACACCCAAGTGAGGAATGTGCTGTCTCCCAAATCCAAATAGGCCCACTAGATGTTGTGCTTCTTTCTTAGTGGTAGGAGGGGCCAAATGCAACAACCTATTCTTCACCTTAGAAGGAATATCTCTGCATGCCCCACACCACTGAACTCCTAAAAATTTCACTGAGTTGGAAGGTCCTTGAATTTTGGATGGATTTATTTCCCATCCCCTGATGTGCATATGCTGTGCCAGCAACTCCAGAGTGGTTGCCATCTCCTGCTAATTGATCCAATCAGCATAATGTCATTGATATAATGGACCAATGTGACACCTTGTAGTAGGGACAGGCAATCAAGATACCTGTGAACTAAGCTATGACACAGGGTTAGAAAGTTAATATAACTTTGAGGTAAAACAGTAAAGGTGTGCTGCTGACCTTTCCAGGTAAAGGCAAATTGCTTCTGGTGGTCTTTATGGACAGTGATGGAGAAGCAAGCATTCACAAGATCAATAGCTGCATACCAGGTACCAGGAGATGTGTTAACTGCTTCAGTAAAGAAACCACATCTGGTACAGCAGCTGCAATTGGAGTCAGCATCTGTTTAAGTTTCTGATTAACCACTGCCATTCTCCATGATCCATCTGTCTTATGAATAGGCCAAATAGGCAAGGTAAAGGGAGATGTGGTGGGAACCACACTTCAAGTCCTTTATAGTGGCATTAATTTCTGAAATTCCCCAGGGATGTGATACTGTTTTTGATTCACTACTTTCCCCGGTGGTGCGAGCTTCAGTGCCTTCCATTTGGCCTTTCCAACCACAAGAGCCCCCACTCCACAAGTTACAGAACCATTGTGGGGGTTCTGCCAACTCCTAAGTAGATCTATCCCAGTTATGCATTCTGGGAATGGGGAAATAACCACAGGAATGGGGAAATAACCACAGGGAGAGTTCAAGGACCCAATGTCAGTCTAACATTTGCCAAAACTCCATTGATTACCTTACCTCCATAAGCACCTACTTTAGCTGGAGGGCCACAATGCTTTTTGGGGTCTTCTGGAATCAATGTCAATTGTCAGTGTTCAGTAGACCCTGCAAGGTCTGATTATTTCCTTTTCCCAGTGTACAGTTACTATAGCAAAAGTCCGCAGGTCCCTCTGAGGAAGGATAGGAATAAGCTTAATATTGAAACTTTTGGAGGTTGTAGGAGGGTCTTTCCTTGAGGGGACCTGGCCACCCCTTCAATTAAGGGGCTCAGGATCTGTAAACTGCTTCAAGTCTGGAAACTGATTAAGAGGCCTTGATTCTCTGTTGCTATAATCCAAAGTGGCTTTATGTTCCTTTGCTCTCGAACTTTTCTGCTTATACAGATCAAGCATGAACTCAGTAGGTTGCTTATTTATTTGACTTCTGGGAACACCATGAATAATCAGCAAATGCCAAAGCTCCATACAAATCATACCTTTACGTGCATAATTTTGCCCATGCTGTCTATTATGAAAAACACGTTCACCCCACCTTTGACGACTCGGCTCTGCCACTTGGCCCTTGTTACCCTGAGATACACTTAGACCCATTGCAACTAACTCACCTAATGAAGTAAACTGTGGCTCCCACTGTGAAGTCTTCTTTACATAAATGACCAATGACAGGGTACATCAAGTATGCTGATGCTCCCCTTACAAATCTGTTTCTGATAGTGTTAGTGAAGGACATATCTTTTGGAGGCTCCCATTATTGGGACAAAGGTGAGCTTACATGGCAATTCCACTCCAGCATTCCAAGTTCTCTGAGCTTTTTAGTCCCATCATCGACATTAAGCCAAGGGATATCAGGCAGCTCAAGCTCATTCACAGTAGGCCATCTTTGGATCCATACTTCAGCCAACCAATCAAATAAACTCGTGGCACCTCTTCCACATGCATGAGCTGCAGTGTTAAATCTGAAATCTCTGCTCTGTGGGTCCATTTCATTAAATTCAGCCTGATCTAATTTTATGTTCCTTCCTCCATCATCCCATTCCTTCAAAATCCATTCCCAAACATATTCCCTATGCTCTTGCCTATATAAGTTAGAAAACTCCTGAAGTCCTTTAGGGGTGTACCTCACCTCCTCTTGTATCACACTGTCTATCCCACCTTTAGGAGCCTGCCTAGCCTTCCATCTGGTTATAGGCCTAGAGGCAAAATGCGTAGGAACTGAGAACAGACAAAGAGTAAATTCCCTCAGGCAAGGGTTGGAAGAGTAATACTTCAGGGTGTGGAGGTGGGGGATACAACTGATGCTAAAGGAGGGAAGGTCATATTTTCATCCAAAACAACTTCTTCAGAATCTGACACTTCAATGTCCCCAGATTCTTCAGAGTCTTCACACATATCAACATCCCAAATCATAAGGTCCCTCACTTTTCCAATCAATGCCCTCACTTTAACTTTTGATAGCTAGTGAGGCTGGGATTTGAGTTTATGGTGCAAGTTAGCCAATCTCACAGTGAGAGCTTGGGTTTGGTTTTCTGCAATTTGGACCCTGTTCTGGATAGAGAGAAGACTCTCCTCCTGCAGGGCACCCTTAGAAACCTTGAGATCATGTATGTGAGTCTTAAGCTTGGAATTTTCCTCTCTGAACTTCTGTTGTTCCCTCAAGTTTGTCCTGAGATGCTAGAAGCAACCAAATGGCCTCATCATTTGTCTTACTTTTCTACAAATATTCAAATGTTTTAAATACAGAGTTACCAAATTCCTTCCTCTTCACAAGACATGACTCAGGATCACCAAATACATCTATCTCCCAGAGTTCTTTTAATAGTTCACACCATGGATTATTAGTGCGCTCCTTATTTCCAGTAAAAGTGCTCTTCTTATCACCACTAGGGCCTTTAGTAGCATTGAAGTTGGAAAGCCAACCCCAGATAGCAGCAAGCCCAGTAGTGAAATCCATCCTTACAATTCTGTTTCTCTAGAACCACCCCTGGTACCAAAATCTGTATTAGTCTGGGTTCTCTAGAGGAACAGAAGTGTTAGAATGAATTATATTAAAAAGGGAATTTATTGGATTAATTTACAGTAGTCTAATAGCAGTTGCAGGCTAGAGAATCAAGGAACGCAGTTGCTTCTCAGTCCACGTGGCCAGATGCCTCAGCAGTCCCAATCCAGCACTAAAGGCCTGGAGGCTTCCTGAGGAGCTGTTGGTCTTCAACCCACACAGTCACTAGCCCATCTTCAAAGTGCTTTATTTTCCCCTGGATTAACAAATTGGCACTCTACCTGTTATTGTGGAATATAAGAAATGTAGGAAACAGAGGGTCATTGAGTTTGCAACATGGTCTTGTGTTTTGGAAATGGCCATGGGCAGTGTGAAGCAAGTTTGTTGAATGCCTGCATGGAGACCCCATGCAGCCATGTGGATGAACTGTGGATTGCAGTAGAGACCCAGTGGAGATGCTGGGACCATGAGATGGCTGCTAAGAAAAGCTGTTGGCCTCGATGAAGTTTTCCAGGACTGTGAGTAGCCTAGATGATGGGGTGGAATTGGAATGCCCAAGACTTGTTGCTGCTTAGAATTATCATACTTGGAGATTTGTCACTGGCTAGAGTTGTTGGACTTGAAGCTACAGAGTTTGATGTTTGCCATGGTTGTTTTAAACCTTGTATTGGTTGAACATTTTATTGCTATGCCCAATGCCATCTTTTGCAGTGTGAATGTTTATTCTGTGCCATTATGGATTTTTTAGTTTTTTGGGGGGGGGTATTGTGGCTCAGTTAAAAGATCTTGGATTAGGGGTATGTATTAACATCATTGGAATTGATAACAACTATGGGAACTTTTAAAGTTGGATCAATGTTTTACATCATGTGTGGTTATCAGTTTATGGGGATCAGGGACAGAATGTGGTGGTTTGATTCAGGTGTACCCATAAACTTAGGTGTTCTTAATGCTAGGTTCACAGCTGATGGAGATTTGGGAATTAACACCTCCAGAAAGCAGTGTTATTGTTGAGGGCAGAGAGTATTATAGCCACTGTCCCCTTTCCAGTGTTTGGCATACTCTCCTATTGCTATGGTCCACCTTATGTTGGCCAGGGGTTGATGTCCATCCTCTGATCATGCCATCATTTTTCCCTTCCATTGTGGAGCTTCCCTTCAAGACTGAAAGTCAAAATAAACCTCTTTTTCCCCACAAGCTGCTCTTGACTGGGTGATTTCTACCAGCAATGTGAACCTGACTGCAACAAGGTACATATTATTTTACATAAATTAGATACACACAGTAAAATGCAGATTGGGGGGAAGGATTATAAAACATGAGCTAAGAAAAGTTTATATGCTAACATAAGTCACATATATAGGTAAGTTGACATTGAATGAATAGGTTGATTTACAGGGATGTATCTCAGTGACAAAGTGGTTGCCAAGGATGCACAGAACCCTGGCTTTGACCTCCAGCACTGAAGAAATAAAGATAGAATATGATATATCTATCAATCACTAGCCAAAAGAAAGCAATAATGTTTATATTGACATCAGACAAAGTAGATTTCAGAGCATAGAAAGTTGACAGGGACAGGAATGAAATTATATAGTCATGAAAGAATCAAATCAAAATGTCATAACAATTCTATTTTTAAATATGCTTATAATTTTTTTTTTGCAGGCAGTGAGAGAGATAGGGAGAACAGAAATAGAGAACAGGCACGCAAGGGCCTCCATCTGCTACAAACAAACTTCAGATGCATGTGCCACTTTGTGCATCTGGCTTTACATGGGTACTAGGGAATCCAGCTCGGGTCCTTAGGCTTTGCAGGCAAGTGGCTTAGCCAGAGTCATCTCTCCAGCCCAATATACCAATTTTAAATGTGTGTGTCAAACAATAAATCATCAAACTAAAACTAAAATGACTGACCTACATAAATAAATTTGGAAAGTATAGATGGGCATTTCAACCCTCTGTGTGAGATTCTTACATCCTTGATGAAAATTGTCATAGTTTTAATGGATTGTAACAATGCATGTATATAATGTAATAATTCTGGATGCCAATATCAAAAACAATTCTTATGAGGCAAAACTTTAAGTTTTGTCAGATACAGTTTCTATACATAAGACATTGATAAAATGTTCTTGGTCTTTTTCTCAGCTTTTAGTGTCTAATGGAATTCCTGGGTTTGTTGTTGCATTAATGCAATATTTCTTTCCATCATTCTATTTCCTTCCCTTACATTTGTCAGGTTCCTGCTTGTCGGTACTCTTGTGCTTATATCAAACTTATGTACATATCCTCTTCCACTCAAAGTTCATACCCTAATTGCAAAATGTCCCCCTTTCTATAAAGCAATGGATTTTTCTTTCCTCTTCTGGGATCTTTGGCTAAGCCAGAAATTTATTTTGGCCTGTAAAAAATTAATAACATAAAAGCATAAATTGATTGAAAATTGTATTTGGCATGAGACCATCACAAGGGTAAAGAAAAAAAATCCCAACAGAGTAGAAAATCCTAAATGTTTGAATATAAAGTTGAACAAAGAGAGACACTTTGGGGAAAGTATCTAAAATGTATGAGGCTGAAGGAAAACAAGTATTTTATCAAGGTCTGGTATTATCTCAATTTTCTGTCCTTGGCAGTTGTTACGGTTTGAATGTGTAATATTACCTATAGACGCATGTGTCGGAACACTGTCACTAGTGAGTACAATGTTGGGAAATAGAGCATTGCTGGAAGAAGTTGACATTAGTGGTAGGGCTTGTTTCTTGTTCTGCTTTCTCAGTGCTCTGCATCATGAATGCTGGTGCAATGAGACCAGCTGTCACCCCTCCCCATGCCACTCACCCATGGAGCTAGCCAGTACCACACCTTCCCTGCCATAGTGGACTATATTGCATGAATTATGAGCCAAAATAAATTCTGCAAATTGTTTATTCAGGTAGCCTGTCAAAGCAATGAGGCAGTTAACTAATGTAAGTAACTTTCCTTTCCTCTTGTTATAAGGAGGTCATCTCTGTCTCAAGAATCTTATCTCCCTAGCCCCAGAATACATGTTTTTCCAAGTGCTCAAAGATAAGTTGACCAAATTCTAGTTCGTTAACTAAATCCAAACCAAACGCTTAAAGATGAAAATATAGGTGCTCAGTTGCATGTTTCTTCTTGTTCAATTAAAGAACGTTCTTGTAAAATATCTCTCTGTATCTATTAGGGTATAAGTAACTAAAATCAAAAGATACAAAAGAAGAAAAGAGTAGAAGAAGGTCAATTTTTTAAATAAAATTTTTGTTTATTTTTATTTATTTGAGAGCAACAGACAGAGAAAGAGGGAGAGAGAGAGAGAAGAGAGAGAGAGAGAGAGAGAGAGAGAGAGAGAGAGAGAGAGAGAATGGGCATGCCAGGGTATCCAGCCACTGTAAACGAACTCCAGACACATGCATCCCTTGTGCATCTGGCCAACATGGGTCCTGGGGAATTGAGCCTCGAACCGGGATCCTTAGGCTTCACAGGCAAGTGCTTAACCACTAAGCCATTTCTCCAGCCCAGAAGGTCAAATTTTATCTCTGTTCTAGAAGTAAGACATTCATCTTCTCTTGACCTGCAATATTGGGGCTCTCAGTTCCAGGTGTTCAGAATCACATTAGGAAACACACAATTGGCTGATTTGGTTTATAGACCTTTACCCTTGGACTGGAGCTCTAATAATGGCTTTTTTGGGCCCACAATATTCAGATGACAAATGTGGAACTTACTGGCCTCCATAAATTTGTGAACAAATCTCTCACAATTAATGTCTTTGTTACTGTTTATATGCATATCTGTGACTATATTTTATTGGCTCTGAATGCTGAAAAAATCCTAACTAATACAGGCATATACTGTGGTAACTGTGAAATCAAATTTAAAATCAATTATTGATATTTAGGAGAAAGTAAAAGTACAGAAAGAAAAGATCAAATAATACCCTTCTGATTTGTCTCTCTATTACAGACTAAGTCACAAAGAAAACAATAAATTTAAATTTATGAATGATTGTGCTACACATCCAACAAGTGGACTATGCACTAATGATTAGAAACTACATACACCATTATACATTACAAAATAGAAGAAACACTGGGGATGTAGCTCCATGGGTAGAATGCATGTCTAGCATAAAGAAGACTCTAAGTTGCAACTCCTGCAGGGCAGAAGAAAAAAGAAAAAAGCAATATTCATCCATCCGTGCGAAGAAGAGTGGCCTTTGACTGTACTCATGGCATGTGGAAGGCTGAGGGCAGAAGAATTGTGAGTGCAGAATCAGGCTGGACTATGTAGAAAGATTCTGTAAAAAATAACAATCAGGGGCTAGAGAAATAGCTTAGCCATTAAGGCACTTACTTGTGAAGCCTAAGGACCCAGGTTTGATTCCCCAGGACCCACATAAGCCATATGCACAAGGTGGTTCATCTGTCTGGAGTTCGTTTGTAGTGGCTGGAGGCCCTGGTGCATCCATTCTCTCTCTACCTATCTCGATAGATAGATAGATAGATAGATAGATAGATAGATAGATAGATAGATAGATAGATGATAGATAGATAGATAGATAGATCGAGAGGCATGTAAAGTAACTCTATTTCCTTATTATTGTGAATAGAACAGCAATGTACATAGAGCTGCAGATATCACTGTGGTAGGATATAAAGACCTTTCAGCATAGTAAGAAAAGGTCTTAATAAATGGAGATGCAAATGATGATCATAGATGAGAATACAACATATCAAAGTTGTCATTTTCTATAAGTTGTTTATATAAACTCATTTGCAGATTTAATTCAAAGTTCCAGAAAATGTGTGTATGTATTGATCAACAATATTATCTTCAAATTTATAAGGAAAGGTGAATGAATGATGCAATTAAAACAACTTTGGAAATAAATATTAAGAAAAAACTAATGTATAAATTTCAGAATTTTTATATAGCTATAATAAACAAGATGGTGGTATTTGTTGATGGATACATAGATAATTAGAACAGGCTATAAAACCTACAAATAGATCAATATAATAGGTTAAGAATAATTTTGACAAAGTTTCAAAAGCAATTTAATATAATCAATGGTGTGGTGCCAAGTAATCTATAGGAAAAATTAATGAATGTTGTCTTACATCTTATACAATAATTACTCTACTTCTGTCATGGATGTAAAAGCAGTAAACACATTAAATACATCTGTAATGTTAGAAAACACTTGAAGGAAACTGTCATTTAGCATATTATGTTAGAGATTTTTTTTTTTTTTACATTCTTCATCCATCTATAGTTGCAGGCCATATTTGGTTGATTGATGAAAGGTCTAAAAGAAGAAAGACTGGAAGACCAGCATAAATTTTATAAAGGGGTGGGGAAAAGGGCAGTTTTGGATCTATAGAATGCTAAGGCCTTGTGTCAACAGAAGGTAGGTACATTAGTGCCACTACTTTCTTGTGGCCTTTGTTCCTATGCTTGCCTGATTCAGTAGGCATGACTTCCCTCAACCATAAGTTACTCTGGCCTAGCTTAATTTCAGACAGTATTGGTTTTGATGGAACTCAGCTCAGCTTGGGCAACATGACCTACATGGCCAATTGAAGCTCATAGTTCAGTGATCCATTTCTCCTAGAGCTGACTTGACCAATGGTCATTATCTGCTGCAAATGACATGGCATTCATCAAATTGTCCAAGACCAATGTTGTGATTTTCCTACCCTGACATTCCCTGAAATATGTAAAACAAATATGCCTAATGCCATAGATTCTGCTATGGTAGGTTAAATCCAGGCTAGAATAACTTTATAGACCTTTCTTTACCTGCATTTGGCAAAGATGGCAGTCAACAGAGATGCTCAATAAATTATGAATTTCTCAAGTCGAGAAACTATCTCTAGAACATCATGAGAATTATGTATCCATTATTCTTAAAGCTTAGAGTTTCAAGAAACAAACTTGTATGTGTACTTTTGAGAGAATATTCTAGCATGCTCAAAACTCTAAAGGTTAGATTCTCCAAATTTTATGTTATGGGATGTTCCTGAACCTTTCTAAGGTTTAGCTTTCACCCTATAGAAAATTAATTTGTGCTTGACATATATTATTCCTCATTCACTTCATATTCTCTGGACCACTGGGATTTTATATGGATTTCTTGAAGCTTCAAATCTCTCTATATGTTATTTTGGTAAGAAAAAAGGTTTAAATGCAAATTTTTTCTTCTCACTAAAATCCAAACTGTTTTTCTTCTCTCTCTCTCTCTTGAGTAGGGTCTCATTCACTGTAGCTCAGAGTGACCTGGAATTCACTATGTAGTTTTAAGGTGGCCTTGAACTCACGATGATCCACTTATCTCTGCCTCCCAAGTGCTGGGATGAAAGGCATGTGCCACCACACCCGACTCCCTGTTTACTTGTTGGGTCATGATACACAGAGACATTTTCTCCTACCCATAACTGAGGACCAATCCCACAATGTATGACCCACATACCTCAACAAGGAGGGGTCAGTGGGAGGGGGGAGGACAGGGAGGAGGCTAACAATTGTACCAACTTGACTGTATTCACTGAGTAAAAAATTAATTCATAGTAAGAAAAAAAAGAATGAAAATGAGCCCATATTGCCAAACCAATGCCTGTGATACCAGGTATCTAAGATAGAATTGGATGGTGTTGCAGAGGCGCCACTCCTAGGACTGTATGTGTCATGAACAGCTACTCTTAGCTACATCTACAGGATTTTACTATCATCCTGCAAAATCTGTGTGGTTTTGGTAAAGTAAAGGAAATTCTGTTGACAATCAAGCTACCTGAACCCTTTAAATATTTAAAGACAGTGCTGTTCTATGCCTCCCTCCTGCAGGCAGTTCTCTTTTTGACTACATGGTAGTGTCAACTCATATGGGATCTTGCCAAATACCAGGTGTGTCCATAGGTTTTATATATTGTGTAGATACATTTTCTTCAAACAATGGTTTTGTAGATATATGGGCATGTATGTATAAATATGCATATATATTCAAAACAGAGTTTCACAAAATTTTATTTATAGCAATTTCCAGCTACTGTTATTTTTTATAGTGAATAAATTCATGGAAGTTATAACTTTAGCAATTGGTAACATTTTTTTATGTTAGATACTATAATCAATTTTAATGAATATTCCATGTGTTCCTAAATAAAAGGTATATTCTGCAGTTTTGATTCAGTGTTCAATATAGACCAAGAATGCTCTGGATTCATAGAGTAGTGTATGATCCAGGGTTCTCTAGGGTGACAATATATACATATACATGTAAATTAACATACCACACACACGTGCGCACACACACACACCTCACCAGGTAGGCTAGACTAGGCTAGTCAGTGAACTCCAGAGATCTGCCTGTGACCACCTAGTTAGAATTGGGATTATATGCCTGGCTTATTAACATAGGTGCTAGGGACCAAATTCAGGTCCTCCTGAGTACATGGTAGGCACTTTAATGACTGAGTTCTCTCCTTAGCCCTACATATATAAATTTTAAAGGGGATTCATTAGATTGGCTTGAACCTTGATAGGTAGTTGATGAGCATATCTGCATGTTTGAGAGCCAGAGAAACCAGTGATTACTTTGTTAAGAAAATAGATTTGGGTATGAGGTTTCTCTCAAAAACTTCTCAGTTCAAGCTTAGTTCTCAATGCAAGAGTTCAGAGATTAGATAATGAGAGCTCTAGTTTCATCATTGGCCTAATGTATTGATGGGTTGATGATTTGATATATTATTGAAAGAGGATGTAAATTTAAGAGATTGGAACTAGTTTATGGACATGAGTTCTTTAGTCCATGCTTTGGAGGGTTAAATATTATCCCAGGCCCCTTATTCTCCTCCTCTGATGTCACGATGAAGAAATCAGTCCAATTACACTATATAGTCCTCACCATGATGTTTTTCTTCCTTACTCCATTCCAGAAACAAAGGATCCACGTGAGCATGAAGCTAAACCTCAGAAGCCACTCCCTTCTGGGTTGAATGTGTCAGGTATTTATTCAAACTAATAGAAACATCAGTGGTATGAGAACTGGAACTTTGAGCCAGTGTTGTCACTGTGAACATATTTGACCATGTGCATAAAAAGTCCTTCGAACTGGTTTGTCGGGGTATTTAGAACTTTTGGAAAAACAGGCTATGAAAGATTAGAATGCTATAAGCAGAATTTATATGAGTAAATATTCTGGGAGCATGAAAGACTAGAACGTAGATAGGAATACGGAGAGTTAAGGTTGTGATCATTGAAGTTTAAGGGGCTAAGGAAGAATGTCAAGAATTGGATTAGAAGCCATTTATATAAGAATTTGTTTACTTTTCCTCCATAGCCTGAGGTTTTGTATAAGGTTGGATATAAAGGTTTTGAGCTAAGTAGTCTAGAGGAGGGCATTTCGAGGCAAAACAGCATATAGACCATGTCATAAATGTTTATTGTTGCTTTCAGCCAGATTCACAGTGAGAATCTGAAGTAAAATCTTTGAAAATATAATATTTTGCCTAGAAAAAGAGGGAATTTCAAGTTTTGGAGAAGAAGGTTGGTGAAAATATTAGCACCATTATTTGTACCAGGATGATAAGAAAGATGGTATGAGGAAATCTTAAGAACCAGCAAGTCAGAACCCTCACACGCCAATGTTATGAAAGGTAAACCTGCCATTTGAGAAGACAGATGCCCTCTTCCCACAGAGCCACATAGGAACCTGTTTGCTCAGAGTTCCGAGGGTGCTCAGTTGTCCAGGCTTTGGCCCAAGGTGCTTGCAAGAGCGTTGGTCCCATTGGCTCCAGTGACACACCCATGCTAGTGGTTTGGCATGCATTCCGAACACACGAATTGTGGAACCATAGAGGTTTTCACTCAGAATTCAAAGAAAAAGCCATTCTGTAACAGGCCTAGCAGCTTTGTGGCCAATCTGTGGGGGTGAGGAATGAAACTGTGAGATTGCAGATGAAGCTTCATTGGAGACCCAGGGAAGTTAGAGATGTTAGGAACATGGAATATTTATGGGGGAAAAAAAAGGAGCATGGAATGAATGCAACCATTGTAAGGTAGTAGGCATGTAGGATAAAGCTGGCTAGGTTATAAGGGAAGAGTTATTAAGCCCCTTGGGGAGACACTTCAACATCACAAGTCCCAGATTCAAGATATGGAATGATTAGGGTTTGGGTTTTGATTTATTCCTATTCCTACTTTCTGTGTACTCATATCTCCATTTTTTTCTTTTCTTTTTTTTTTTATTAACAACTTCCATGATTATAAAAAATACCCCATGGTAATACCCTCCCTCCCCCCACTTACCCCTTTGAAACTCCACTCTCCATCATACCCCCATCCCATCTCAATCAGTTTCTCTTTTACTTTTGATGTCTTGATCATTTCCTCCTCTTATGATGGTCTTATGTAAGTAGTGTCAGGCACTGTGAGGTTATGGATATCCAGGCCATTTTGTGTCTGGAGGGAGCATTTGTATGGAGACCTGCCCTTCCTTTGGCTCTTACATTCTTTCCACCACCTCTTCCGCATTAGACTCTGAGCCTTGGAAGGTGTGATACAGATATTGCAGTACTGAGCACTGTGGTCATTTCTTTCCGCCACCATAAAAATGTGGAACGCTTCACGAATTTGTGTGTCATCCTTGTGCAGGGGCCATGCTAATCTTCTCTGTATCATTCCAATTTTAGTATATGTGCTGCTGAAGTGAGCATCTCATTTTTAGGATAGGAATGTTTATGCTGCACCATTTCACACATTGGGTATTACAAGTATGTAACTTCCTGTTTTGAATTTTAGGAAGGCTTGTATATAACAGTTGCATTGAACCTCAGAGGATAGTATGAACTCAGATATTCAAAGAAAGATGAACCAGTTAAGATTTAGGGAATCCTGGAAATGAACTACCCACATTTTGCATTATGAGATGGACATGAGCCTTTGGAAGCCATTGGAATATTATGGGATAGATATGTAATAGCCACTAAACAGTCATGTATTGAAGACTTAGTTGACAGAGAGTACAGAGTACAGAGGTGGTTAGTTCATGTAAGGTCTATATTCTGAATTAATCCATTTATGGATTTCTAGTTTGGTGGCATATTTGGAAGACATGAAGTCACAGAAAATTAGGAGGTGGTCCCTGAGGCAGCAGGTGCTTGCATACATGCCATTGAAAACTTCATCTTATCTCCACACTTCTTTCTATCTCTTTTTACAAGCCATCATGAGGTAAGTATTTCTCTCTATTATGTACTGCCTGACATGGTATTCTCGCTAAAACTCAGAAACAACATTCCAATTTATGATGGAATAAAACCTTTGAAAATGTGAGCCAGAGCTGATGAGATTTGCTTAGTGGTTAAGGTGCTCGCCTGTGAAGCCTAAGGACCTAGGTTTTATTCCCCAGTACCCACATAAGACAGATGTATAACGTGGTTCATATGTGTGGAGTTCATTTACAGTGACTAGAAGCCTTAGTATATTCATTGTCTATCCATCTGCCTGTCTTTCTCTCTTTCTAATGAATAAACAAAGAAAAGATTTTTTAAAAATCATGAGCCAAAGTAAATGTTTTCTTTTTTTTTTTTTTTTTTTGGTTTTTCAAGATAGGGTCTCCCTCTGGTCCAGGCTGACCTGGAATTAACTCTGTCATCTCAGGGTGGCCTTGAACTCATGGCAATCCTCCTACCTCTGCCTCCCGAGTGCTGGGATTAAAGGTGTGCGCCACCACGCCCGGCAATGTTTTCTATCTATAAGTCAATTATGTCAGGTGATTTTTACAAGACATAAATCTGGTGGACAGTTAATGAAAGTATCTTATAAACTACTTGTGCATGTACTCTTCAATGTTTCATTTCTAGAAATGAATTTCCATGTTATGTCTCCAGCAACGGATAATCATATATTAACTGTTGCAGTCAGCTTCATATTGCTTGCAGAAAACACCTGACTAAGAGAAGATTGTGAGAGGAAAGGGTTAATTTTGACTTAAAGGCCCAAGGAGAAGCTCTATGATGGCAGGGGAAAATGATAGCATGAGCAGAGGGTGGACATCACCTCCTGGCCAACATCAGGTGGACAACAGCAGCAGGAGAGTGTGCCAAACACTGGCAAAGGTTGCTATAACAGCCATAGGCCCACCTAACAATACACTGCTTCCAAAAAGATTACAATTACAAAATTGCCACCAACTGGGGACGTAGCAATCATAACACATTAAGATTATGGGGGACACTTGAATCAAATAAAAACATTTGCATTAATTATTTATTGCAAATTATATCCTTATTTGAAATTATATGATGAAAGAAATCAGCTAATGTCTAAATATAGGACATGGTCCTGTCGTAAGAGACAAAAATGAACTAAGCACACAATTTATGAATAGTGTGTTTACTCATATACCTTCATCCTTGGGCTATGTGGAATTGTAGTAGATAATTTTATACTGATTCTATATTTCATAAGCAGTTACAATTATTCAGATTATTATTTATTTATATTGTATATTGATAACTAAAATTGAATTATTTTTACTAAACACATTATTTTCCTTAGTTATAATTATTTTCAAATATTTATTAAAATATTCCATTAGCATGCTTTTTAAAATTTAAGTTTAAGATATTTGTTAATTTAAATGTATATTTTATAATATGTTAACCAAAAATAAACCTATATAGTATGACATGTTATCCACATATCTATATGTATATTACATAAATGATAAAACAGTTTAATCAATCAGCTTTCTCAATGGATAACTTTATGTAAATGTAGAACAATATAAAACTAAGAAGTTAACAAGGACACATTACTATTAATTCATTAATTTTTTTCCTATTACTCTACTACTACCTATTTCTGGATTTTATAACCAGTCTGGGTGTACCCCTTTTGTTAATTACATTGCCTTAGTTTTAAAGGGCTATAGTATCTTATTAGTTTTTCTTTCTAGAATATTTGTACTTTTGACATTTTGTAGAATCACCAATTCAAATTTGCCTTGTATGTTCTGATGTTTAGATTGAAGTCGTCCAGTTTCATTTATATTATGTAATGTTTGTTTGTTTCCAGTGCCTCATGTAAGAAAGGGTATGATGTTGGGGAACTTCATTGCTAATGATTAGTAGTGTCAATTTGGAATCAGTTTAAAAATTAACAAATACTTCAATTATAAATTGTCATTTTTATGATAAAGGAAATATGCATTTGAACAAAATATACTTACTTAGCATTTATTTTGGAAAAAGATTTTTGGTAAGACAAGAGTCTTTATGTTTAGAGTCTATAGATACAAATGTGAACAGTCAAGGTGGGAGTTTAAAGGTGTTCAAAATTTTGCTGAGATTAGCATGTTAACATATGTTAAAAGATGGCACTGATTTTCACTACTACATTTCTAGGAATATCTTCTCAGGAAATAATCATAGACTTATGAAGCAGCTTATCTAAAATGATTCCCAGCCCAGTGTTATTTACTGAGAAATACTGGACAAGATCATGTATTCATCAAGATGAGATTGATTAAATACATCATGACATAGCAATACAAGAAGATCTAAATGAAGGGTCAATATCAGCATCCCTGATAGTAGTGTGTGGTTAATGAAATTATGGTAATTTTTCTTTTCCTCCTCTTGCATATGACTGCTTTCAAAATTGTATGTATACTTTATTTTTAACTAGACAATAACACAAGGACTCACAAACTCATTGGATAGATCAAAATCTTTCTTTTATACTGTATTACTTTAAATATAAAACAAAATAATGTCACAAATAAAATTTGTTTAATTTATGAAATTGAGATTTCCTTAAAAATCTTCCTCCAGGTACATGAACAAATTTCTTTCCAAGTAATTTTAAGTGTGTACATTGGTCATGGAATCCTGTCTTGTGCTGGTGAGACTAGTGAGGGATCAGAATGCAATCAGAACAGTTTTTTGATTGTGTGATGATTGAGTCATACAATAACTCCACACATAAGTTTCAAGATCTTTTGCTGTTGACTTGACAAAATATGCATAACTTGTTCCAGCTATTAATTATATTGGAAGCTAGTGCATTCTGAGACATGACTCACTTGTCTTAGAATCCCTCTTTCTAATAACAAAAAATGTCTTCAGCCCACACTTGACTGGGAGGTGGCAAAGTCATAAAATGAGGTGCTTTTCTCTTATGATTCCTGATGTCTTTTCTCTGTCTTCAGGCTCTTACTTCACTCTCTCATCCTCATGCTACAAATGTTATCTGTAATCAGGAGTGAAGGGATGGATGCACACCATAGGCTGTTACCTGAGTGATTGCAGCATTTAGACAGCATGATAATACTTGGAAATAGTCCAACTATAAAAAAGTCCTATAATATTTTTCTTTCAAAATACATACATAATATAAGAAATCACTAATGCATGGATTTTTCTTTACCTTCAGTCAAAATGCCCACTTTGAAGGTCATGTAAGGTGAGCTATTTAATTCAGCCCATCTTTCAAACCTCCATCACTAGCGGACCGTTTGGCGATGTAATTCTCCAGACTGTCATGTTCAGCAATTGGACTGGACAGAGCCTTATTAGAGAAAGGCTTTTCCCTGATTAATCACAATCAGTGCCCATGTTCTGAAGAGCACTAGAAATTTGTGGAACTAGTTTTCAGAGATACTTTTGCCAGATGTTCTTATCAGAAGTGGTGCTTTTTATACCTATAAAATTAGAACCTGAAATTCGTTGTATTATTGTTCCATGAAACTAACTGCTTGTGTTCTCAGTTGAGAAGTCCATAAAGCTTGTGTAGCTCTTTTTTTTTTTAATTTACATCCTAAACAAAATAACATTTACCTTTAATTTCAGAAGTTATCTCTATGGTTTATATATTAGTGATTTTGATTTTATAAACAAATAAATGATGTCTTTGGATAACAAAACAAATTTCTAGATCAAACATTTTACTAAAACCAACTCTAATTTAGAATTCTTGAATACACATTGAATTTTTTTAAAAAAATTTTTATGAATTTATCTGCAATTAGAGAGAGAGGAAGAGAGAGTGAGAGAGAATGAGAGAGAAAGAGAGAGACAGAGAGAAAGAGAATGGGCACCAGGGCCTCTAACTACTGCAAATGAACTCCAGATACATCTGCCACTTGGTGAATCTGACTTTACTTAGATACTGGGGAATCAATCCTGGGTAGTTAAGCTTTGTAGGCAAAAATCTTAACCACTGAGCAATCTTACCAGCCCACACTGAAGTTATTTTATTTCAGAATAAATCTATGATAAAAATGGTGTTATATCAAGCAAATCATTATAATGGCCTAGCAGTTCTTCTAATATACCAAAGTCAGTTTTTATATGACTTTAGAAACCATAATGTATAAGCCAACACCTTTATGTTATTTCTATAACCTAACTGTAGCTACAACCCAGAGTAGTGACTATATCTATACATAAAATACAGAATATATTTGAAACAGTCATGTCACTATCTTCCACATGGAAAACTAAAACCACAAACTAACATTTGAGAAAAAGTGAGTATTTTATACTTGTGTTAATTTGTAGATTTTTAAGTTTATTAAGGATTCTATTAGATTTTGAAAATTTATGGCTTGAATATTTAAAATTCAATGTTGATATACAAATGTGAGTTGTCTTTTGCATTCTTGACCCATAAGCCTATTATCTGATTTGCTCAATTTTAGCATCAATTTTAACTAAAAAGTTTAATGGATAGTATTTGAAGTTCATAAATTATCAAATATATGTACAAATACTTTTTCCTCTTTTGTCTAATAATAATGCAGTATAAATATTCCTCTATACTGTTTGCTCACTGGATAATATAGCTGCAGTATTTTCCCCACAAAGAAAGCTCTCAACTTTTACTATTAAAGCTATATTTTAGTCATATATATATATATATATATATATATATATATATAAAATTATATTATATATATATACAGATGTAGATATGTGTGTGTATTTATGTGTGTCTTATGCTGCTTTTCTATATCTTTATAATTATTTGGCTTGAAGAAACAATGTTACCATGAGTAAGTATATCTATATGTTAATATATCTACAAGATACATACCTAGAAATGAAATTACAGGTTTAAAGCCTATATTGTTAAACTTTGGTAGGTATTGTTAAGATGTGCATTCACACTTTGATTACCTAACAGGTCTTTATATATAGTTATATATGATGTGTATCTGAATTTTTGGTTAGATATTATGTGCACTTAAAGTTGTGTTGAAGCCCTGGTGAAAAGCAGTGGAAACCTGCACAACTAGCTGATCTCCACCAAGGATTAACATACCCTTTCTACCTTGTGACCAAATGTGATTGCCATTATTTTCTAAATTAGCCCTTTATATAAACAAATCTCAAAACCAGTCTAGTCAATATAAGATGTGTACTATTGACATAAATGCATTAAGGACTGGGCATCAATCAGCAAAAGAAAAATAAGTGAGTTTCATATAAATGGGGCATTACTCAGTGGTTCATCTTCATGGTTTTGAATTGTGTCATAGAAGTTCTTTATCATCCTGTTATCAAAGAAATGGCTTACTGATATGTTATGATAAAGTTGAAAACACTTGGTTCTGTTAAGAAACTGATCTGGGTTATATTCCTAGGTTGCCCATTTGCTTTGCCCTGAGTAAGATATTTAGGTTAAATTATAAATTACAACATTGCAGTATATTCATAATTGCACTAGAAAAATTTTAATTGTGGGTTTTTGAGGTAGAGAGGTGATTGATCACATCAGATATCTTAATTCATTAATATCCACACCAAGCAAAATATCTACAGTACCTCCATAATCATTATAAGCAGTTTTCAACTGGCAAGTATAATTCAAATGGATCCATGCTTTTACTGTCCATGTGGTGCACTGTCTACACCCCTATCAATATATTCACATAAACATCAGGGTGTAGATATTATTTAGAGATTAACACACTTGCCTGCGAAGCCTGAGTATGTGCATACACATAGATGAGCATGCATACACAGAAATGCAAAACAAAAAAAGCATAAACCTCAAAAAAAAGAACACCCCTTTTTGGTTTGTGAAACAATTGAACAACTGATTAGATCTGTTACTCCTCAGGAGGGCTGCAGGGCCCAGGCATTGCTTCTTTGGTAACACAAGCTTCACTAGCCTACTTCATTTCCCAGCAGTTTCCCCTGTGTTTAACCTTCAGACTTCTTCTTAACTGTTTTCACACATTGTAAATAAGTCTCTGATACTTTCAGACCCAAGAGTATACTGTCTCAGATTTATTTTGAGAAAAAAATCTTGATTTTCCTAGAAGTACTGAGATAGCTTTACAAAACCTAATCTTATCTCAAAAGCAAATAGCATGCATTTTTAGCTTTATTCCCATTTTCCCAAGGCTAAAGAAATTAAATATCAAAATTATATTTAACTGATGTTAAGGCTCCAATACATATCAACACATGCCAATGATGTTTTTTTACTGTCATAGCTCTTTAAGTCACATTTAAGAGTATAATCATAAAATACAGCATCAGCTTATTTTATTCTCCTTAAACTTAATATATATGACATTAGTTAGATTCCTCCCAATTTTTCTTTATATAATTACATATCAAGTGTTCAGTCAGTGAAGTATACAGAATCAGAAGATTCACTGTAAATAATATAAAAATTGGCTCAGTAAATAGAATATGCCTGAAAAAACAAGTATTTATGATGAAGAGAATTGTGTACCCAAGATATACAAACAGGAAAAAATAAGTAGAATGAGAATAAATTTCTCATTTATAATTATTTTTCTTTCATGATATCTTCTGCTTGAGATAAAAAGACAAAGGTAAGATGTTTGTCAGTATGCTTGCATTAGAATGATCTTAGATTATATATGTGTATGTGCCTATGCACATGTGTGTGCATATGTACATAACCCATTTACATAATGTTTTTATATCCCTCTTTTGGGCAAAGAAGAGCAAACTTTTTCATTAAACTTTTCCGTTAAAGTTTAAATGATAATGCTCTGTATTTATAAGTGACAGAGATGAATTAGTCTATCACTGGTCCTTATTCCCTGTTTGAGAAGCTCAGGGCTGTCAGAGCTAAACCATAATTTTGAGTCAATTATGTGTATCACTAGTGGCTCAATCAATTAACAAAAAGTTTCTACTGCTGTGTTCCTGGCTGTCTGCCCAAAGATAACCCTTTTTCTTCCTCTTCTTATTTTTAATTCCCTCTAGGTATGCACTTAATCAAATTAATTCTAAATAGACGAAGCTATATGGTGATCAAAAGAAAATATTTAACTATAAAACACCTGCATGTCTTGAGAAAAGATTATCTCTTTTCAGAATAAGTGTGAACGTTTTTTCTATCTCTTACACCCATTCAGAATCCCTTTTTGTGAAATCTTTTGAGGATATAGCAAAGATAATATGAAAGAATTGAATCAGAACTCTGTCTCCATTTTACTGATTGCTTCCAGGCATTACTGAGTATATGGGAAAAGGAAAAATAAAAAGAAATATGTCACCTATCTTATAGATATAAAATAAATTAATAAGATATCATGTGAACATAGTTTATTTTATAGCTGCAATTGGGGTATAATTTTTATAGATCAGGGAATATGAGGAAATTACATTTTAGTATAATTTTGAATGACATTTTGTGATGTTCTTATCTTCAGAAAAATTGTGTTAATGATGTTGCTACTTTTTTTCCTGGTTAGATGCCCACATTCCCAATCTGCCTTTGAGAGTGACACTAATTGGCAAGTCTTTTGCAGTCACAGCAAGGAACCAAATGGTCATTGAACACAAGAACTACACAAGGTGCTATCTGCAGGTCCAAGTTCACAGAATGCATCAGAATTTAACAGCCACTGCCTTTGCTTCCATTAGGGTCAAGAACGGAGGATCTAAAATCTCTAGACTGTCAATTTAAAATTGCTCATATTTATTACTCTAAATACAAAGGTTTCAAACAGCAGTGTATGTAACAAGTAGCACTAATAGCATCAATTAAAGATCATACAACTTCATGATGATTTTAAACATTATAACAAGTTAGAAATTATTTATGGCATAAAATTAAGTGTCATTGCCATTAATTTACACAAAATAAGCTAGTATGATCTCTGGTCTTCTAGATACAAACTGCCAAGAATGTAGGAGAAATCAGAGCTTGCAATGCTCTGGACAGTTTCAGGAAGAACTATATTGATGACTAGTCTCTTCAGACTTGAGTTTTACTCTATGGAAGATTTTATGTTAAAAGTGAACTTTTACAATTGTCGGAGACTTTCACTCACTTTGCTCTTATCACAAACATAGAAACCACGGGGTGTGGTGGCGTACGCCTTTAATTCCAGCACTTGGGAGGCAAAGGTAGGAGGATCACCATGAGTTCAAGGCCACCCTGAGACTACACAGTGAATTCCAGGTCAGCCTGAGCTAGAGTGAGACCCTACCTCAAAAACCCAAACACAAACAAACAAAAAATCATAGAGACCACACAATTATGCTAACAATGTGAAGCAGAGATATTTAGTTGCTGAATGAGGTATTTGAGTTTTTCTCTTCATTTGTGCAGCCTTACTTGAGAATTGTTCAAAGTAGAAGTAGCACATGATTGGAATATTCCCAACCCATTAGAAGCAGTGATGGACATGATCACTAAGGAAAGTGATACATATTATATATCTAGGACTGCCTCTTGAGATTTATGTTCTGCTTGAGTTTATGTCAGTGTAAGAAACAAGGTGTTCATACAGTTCAGAAATCTCATTTCTGTGTATATAACCAAAGGAAATGAGACCAACATATTAAAAAGAAGTTATCCTAAGTATTAATCAACTTCTGAATGGATAAAGAGAATGTAAATATCTGTATATATATATATATAATAGTTTAAAAAGAAAGCAGCCCTAATATTCACATTAACATCATCAAATAAAGACTGTTATAATAAATTAACCAGGCACATAAAGAATAAACACAACCAGGCGTGGTTAATCCCAGTACTCGGGAGGCAAATGTAGGAGGATCACTGTGAGTTCGAGGCCACCCTGAGACTACATAGTGAATTCCAGGTCAGCCTGAGTTAGAGTGAGACCCTACCTTGCAAAACCAAAAAAAAAGAATAAACACTACATTTCCCACTGCATCACCTTGTGCATGTGGCTTATGTGGGTCCTGGGGAATTGAACCTGGGTCCTTAGGCTTCACAGGCAAGTACTTTAACTGCTAAACTATCTCTCCAGCCCCTCATGTTTTCCTACTGTATCAACATCGTTTGTGTATTAATTTTGTTGAATCACTGGTATATCATGTATATTTAAAGTCTTTTAAAAGCAGCTAATAACTTATGGGAAAACAAATACAAGCAGAAATGTTAACATCACCTTCATAAATGTGTACAAGTGCCAACCTGGATACAGTCATTTGTCATAAGATTTTGTATTGTTTGTTTATTTAATATCTATACACATTTTCCTAAATTTCAACATCATTTTGGCCCATGGAATGCTCAGTGCTAAATGTGACATAAACATCATCTACTTCAAGGCCCAAGGAACATTGTGGAAGAGGGAGTAGAAACAATGTGAGAGTCAGAGGATGGGTAAGAGTGCTGTGGAAAGCTCACTTCTAGACATGATGTGGCCATTATATTCACTACCTCAAAGTAACTGTCATTACTTGCACAAGCCTTGCAAAATATTGGGCCAATAAATATTCCATCATGAATGATAGAGAAGGGCTTGACAAAACACATACATACCTTCCTGAGGAGCTACAGATGGTTAATTGCCGCTGGGGAGTGAGAGACACTTTATTCAGTGATGTAGTCACTGGTAAATTGCATGTGTTCTTGTTAATAATATCCATTAATTCTCATGAAGGCAACCCTCATTAAACTTCATGGAACACACACACACAAGCCATGAAAAACAGTCATCACAGTAGAAAAAGGATAAGTTGAGAAGAAAAATGGTGTGATTATTTATTTGAATTAGGTGTTCCTTATAAATTTATATGTTCTGAATACTAGGTCCTACTACCTGGTGGCAATTTAGGAATTCAATCCTTGCTGAAGGAGGTGTGGTGTTTGGGTGAGCTTATGGGTGTTATAATGAGCTTCCCCTTGCCAGTGTGCAACTCACTCTCATGCTACAGTGTTCAGCCTGCTGTGGCAGAGGTAATGTCCACCCCCTGATAATGCCATCCTTTCTTCTGCCAACATGGAACTTCCCCTAACATACCCTGCTGAGTATGCACGCCAAAAGCAACCTTGTCCTCCCACAAGCTGCTTTTGGCCGGATGTTTTGTGCCCAGAAGAAAGAAGGTAACTGCAACAAAAGGGTTCAGTGGAAAGAGGATGGGGAGGGGAAAAGGTAGTTATAGAAGAGGATTATGATCAAAATGCATTACATAAATGTATTAAAATTGTCAATAAAAGGTTAAAAATTCTAGGTATTTTTAGCTTTATCCTTCTAAGCATATTCACAAAATTTACTTAATATGTAGATATTTGTGGGCTTAAGTAATGCTGTAAGCTGCTAATGTTTAAAAATGTATCAAAATAGTCTTGAATTTTTTTTCTAAATTATTTTAAATAAATATTTACCTATGTATTTTGAAGACAGTTGCAACTTATAAAATGACATTATATCTTACACTTGCCAACGGATTACTTGTTTTGTGTGTGTCTAAGTATGTGGTATACATACATGTGTGTATGTGTGGGTATGCAAGTATAAGTGTGGAGGCCAGAAGTTTATATTTGGTGTCTTCCTCCATCAGTCTCCATCCTATTTATTGAGACAAGGTCTTTCACTAAACCCAGAGCTTACTGACTGAGCTCATCTAGCTAGCCAGTTTAGCTACTGATTCTATAATCTGGGATTACAGATGTGCAGCATGGATATATGAATGCTGAGTATACTGGATTTGTTCTGTTTTTGATTTGTTTGGTTTTTCAAGGTAGGATCTTGCTTTAGCCCAGGCTGACCTAGAATTCTCTATATAATCTCAGGCTGGCTTCAAAGTCCCAGCGATCCTCTTACCTCTGCCTCCATAGTGCTTGAATTAAGGGCATGTGCCTCCATGTCCAGCATAGCGACCTGTTTTCATCTGAACTTACAGCATTGTGTACTTGGCATGCTATGTTTTCTTTACATAGTTTTATTTATCACCAGAACTCAGGGTCTTGTGTTTGTGTGCCAGGAACTTTGATAACTGAGAAAATGCCTAATCATTTGCCAGTTCAGTGGTATTTTTCATTAATGACAAGTTTATTGGTGAATTCTGCTAAAATATTACTTGAGATAAGTAAATCTGATGAAAAATTGATATCTCATTAGAATGCAGATACATGAAAGTAAGTGAGTGAAACTAAGTGAATTCTTACGGCTATTGGATAATCTATGATTTAATAGTAATAGATTTCAGCATTCAAAAACTGATTAAGATTGTTACCAGTGGTCTCTGGGTGTTGCTGTGTTCTTGGCATCTTATTCAAACAGTTGGAGAAAGGCACACACAAGTAATTATTCATTTAAGAGCAAAGTGATAGTAAATATTTCAATATAATGTCAAAGGAGTCCTAGGCCACTGGAGATTACTCAAGGACAACAGAAAGTAGTCTGGGATTTCTCTTTCAAGGATTCTTATGGGATAATGGACAGGTTGCTAGTGAATAGTTTAGGCGATGCAGTGGTTTGATTGACAGATTAGAGTTCTACAATATTTTCTCTATTGCATATGTTCATTCCTATGATGCATCTGATTTAATCACATGCATGCCTGGTTACACATAGGTATAAAATAGTAAGTAGGTGTGTCTGCCTGAAAGGTCACTTAGAGGACAAAATTTGCTTTACAATAGATGTACCCAAAGCCAGTGTGGACTGGATGACTATCTGCTGTTCCAAACACCCCAATGAATTTGATCAACAAAGACATGCTTCTGAAAATAGTCATATCTATTTAATTATAACTAGCAGACAGAAGGTTTAATATCATTGAAGTCCTGTTAGCTTTACCTCTATAGGCTGTTGGTACTAGTCAACCCTCTGCTCATGCTGTCATTTCCCTCTGCAAATATGGGGTTTCCCCTACACTCTGTAAACCAAAATAAACCCTTTCCTTCCACAAGCTGCTCTTGGTTAGGTGTTTCTTCCAGGAAAGCCAAGCTAACTGCAACTAGTACCACTATTTATCATTAAATCAATATAACTTCTTTAGAAGGGAATTTAGAATTTTTGATTTCTATGTGCAGTCAGTAGCAAGAATCATGGGGATTTCGATAGTTCTAGAAAATTTCTTATTCTTGCAACTGACAAAAAGGAACAGCAGATACACACTTGTGTTGCACATTCTCTTTATAAAACAGTTAAAATACAAGTCAGTAATTAAACTGAATTGGATAATGTCCCATTCCACCCATTAGTCTTGCTGTGGGTTACAATGTGTTAGCATTGGCCAGAGCTTGAAGAAAAAATATCCAGTGAAACAAACAAACAACAGAGATTTTACCAAGAGTAGAAGTTGAATAAACAATAAATATGAGACACACCTGGTGCCTTAAGTATAGATATAAACAGATGTAAATTTCTTTGCCACTTTGGACACGTTAAGTCACTATGCAAAATTTAAATTCAATATTAAAATTCTGTTCATTAAACAAAGTTTGGTTACCATGAAAGTATAAAGGAAAAGCTTTTAGAAATGACTGAAATAAGGACAGTACATTAAAAAAGAAAACTATCAAAGTACAACTACTTTATCAATGTACATATATGATAGCAAGTCTTTATTTGCATACATTTCTACCCCACACTGTTATCTGCTTTAGCAATATCTTTTCATTTACTTTTCTTCTGGATTTCAAAGAATTCCTTGTTCACAATGGTCACTAATCAAATTTTCAGAAGTTTCTTTATGAACTCCATGCAATAGGACTATTTCTTTGTATTTGCAAAGCTATTTTTAAAGAATGGAGACGGTTGGAGGGAGTAAGATGCAACACTGGACTCCCAAGATTTTACTGTATAATTGGGAAGGCAAACGGGAGGGCACGGAGAAATAAAAATGAAACCAGTCACCATTATTACAATGTGTAATCCAAATATTTTTGGAATTTTGCATTTTTATGGAAAACTTGTTGCCATTTCATTCTGGGAGTTAGATATTTATTATTGTTTGGATTTCACATGTCATCCCAAAGATCATAAGTTTGGTCTTATGGTAGTTTGCTCCCTACAGCAGTGATCACAGGTAAGGTCTTTCAGGAATGATTGGGTCATGAAGGCTCTGACTTTATGAGTGGATTAATCCATCTATGGTCTCATGGTTTAGTTGGCATTGAGGGAGGGTCTTTGGTCTCTTTGTCATAAAAATGTGCTCATTTTATTATTTTGTACCCATCATGAGGTGAGTAATTTGTCCCAACACATGCATCTACCCTAATGTCCTCTCTCAGCACAGGTCCAGCAACAATGATATCAAATCACCATGGATGAAAACAAGAAGAAAATAAATACTTCTTTTATTGAACTCATTTTCTCTGATGTGCTATTACATCAATGGACACCTTAACACATTAGTGAATTGATATCAAATAATTGTAGATAAATTTTACATTGTATGAAACTAGGGTTTGGGCTTTTATTCAACTCTTCCTATGTTTAGAGTCTCCTATATTATGGAGTTTGTTTAATTTAAAATCAGTGATTTCATATTTTTTAAACTCAGAAAGAGAATCGTATTCCACTATTTTTAAATCAAGAATAATAGGTGATTTGAAAAGAAAGGAATCTCAGAAAGTATTATTGAAAGCAAGAAATAGCAATGATTTCCTTAATTGATAATTTCTCCTATGTTTATTTTCCTTCATGCTTCATGTCAAATTTAAATGGACACTAGATTTTTAATGTGACTGGGAATAGTATATTCTAGCTTCTTAGATAGAAATAAAAATGGTGATGTTTTTGCACTGAAAAACTTTATAGGATATGCTACTGAGGTTTAGAATATAAAAATGCTTTAAGCATTGTCGATCTTTAAAATCCTTTTGTACTTTATTAGTACAATAATATTTATTGAGAATTAAGCTTACAGGCTTCATCAAACAGATAAGATGAAACAAGGTCTCTATGATAATAGCACAGAGCTTAAATTGTACAGCACATTTTTGATCTAAAATGTTTTTTAAAATGTGTACTACAGAAAAGATTCATCAAAAAGAAAGATTTGTTTTAGAATAACCTCAGACAATTCTACTTTCTTCTCAAGACTTCTTATCGTTTGGAATAAATTCAAAATGTTACAGGACATAGTATGTCTGTTTTGCTAGAATGTTCATGTCAATTACACAGAAATACTATATTAAATTGCACCATTATTATGTGATAAATGTAAGAATTTTACATATATGTAGACTATATTTTGCATAGTATTTATCATTACATAACTACATACATCAGCACCTCATACTGATGCAGCATAAGATGGAGGTTCAACAACAGAAGCAAGATAATTTGCTGCACATTAACTTGGTGATACTTGAACCTTGACTGAAAGATTGAGACATTTTTGAGCTATCTCAATAAAAACATTAAATAGTACAGCACATTCAAACTCTCTATGACTTCATCATTTGACAAAAGCTGATGGAAAATTTCAGTAAGAAGATAATGCTATGTCAGCAAACACATGTCTATGATAAAAAAGACAATGTTGAGACTTGTATCATAAAAACTATAGTTTATAAGTCCTGGGTAAACTGTCCATGATGCCAAACTAATAATCATGATTATTTATTTCAGCTATTTGTCATGTGGTCATTTTTGCTTAGAGATTACGTCAAAGAACCAGGCATGTATGCGTCTGTAATCCCAGTACTTCGAAGAGGGAGGCAGGAAGATCAGGTGGTCAAGACCAGCTTGAGCTATATAACGAGTTTAAGGCCAATCTGGAAAGCATGAGTTCCTCAGTACAAAAATACATTTAAAAAAAGCTAACAATTGAATCAAGGTTTTTGTACACTGAGATGTCCTTTAAGTAACATTTTATAAGAAATTTAACATAAATTGGAACCAAATTATAAAGCCGTTGGAAGGATGAAGGATTTTAGAAATAACCCTGTTTCAGCTAAATGAAAAATCTTTTGAGGTTGCCTGTGTTTTTTGGATCCTCTATTCCTGCAAATGCTGTCTGAAACCTGCTTTGTTTTAGCTCTCTAAGTTACTCTTTCTTCCTTCTGATTGTACCACTGGGTCCACTTCTTGTTTTAGGAGTTCCTCCACTAGGTAATAATCTTTCTTTTAACATCCTTTCAGTCCCAGAAAGTATCTCTGTGGGAAAAAAAATATACTCAAGGGAGAGAGTTCTTGCATTAGTAACTTGCAGATGGAGCATGAGAAAGGAAATAGGAAAAAGTAATAAAGCTAAAAGAATAGTTTTTAAGGGCTTGATTGGAATCAGCACCACATTCACTAGCCGCTTTTCTTTGTATTGATAAGTTTGTCAAAAGTGGTGGAGAAACAGACTATAGTTTCCATAACTCCATTTGCAAATTTACAAGTGATGATTAAGCAACTCTTCATGTCTCAACTTATAAAGAGACTTTATTATCCAATAACATGCTGGCAATGTCAATAATACTTAACTTCTGTGCATAGTTGCCTAGTAATACTAATGTTGTAAAACTTAGCAGTTAGTACTTATAGGAAATTGAAACAAATGCTTCATTTTTGTGTTTGCATATGTTTCTTTGAATTAATTACTATGAAGGTAAAATGTTACCTTTGCAGGTTTTAATTTTTAATGTAGGGGTGGTTAATTCTAGAACTAGGTGTCAGTTGTTTTGACTCTGAATATTGTTCATATGCCGCCTGACAGAGCTTATGTTGAATGTTCCATTTAGCTCACATTGACAATAAGATATCACCTCAGTCCTGCCATCTGACACTGTTGAATTAGGCTCACTTCTAATATTCAAAGTCCTCTTCAGAGCACATGTAGCCTCACCTATTGTGAAAGACACTTTTCTGGATGAAGCTTATTCTGTATTAATATTTTATTTTGGTCTGGAAAATGCCTTAAGCAATAAATAATAGGAAAGACTGGCTAGTCGTAAAATTCTAAATTAACTTTGAAAATTGGTTGACTATTTCAATTGTATCCTAACTTTTTGGATTCAATGTGAGAGACCTCCCTCACCTCCTAGAGTAATTCCAAATTAATGTCAATGAACGTGTTCTATGATTACTATCAGTGGATTTAAGTTAGAGATATTAAAATAATACACTTAATTTCTAACTTTGAAATAAACCACTGTTGAAAGAAATTCTTTTTCTTTATCATAGGATTTGAATTTAAAAACATATTACATTTGTATCTATTACTTTGCTCATTGCTGTGGCAAAATACCCAACAAAAGCAAGTTATGAGAGGAAGGGTTTATTTTTGCTCATGGTTTAAGAAGGGCTATAGTCCATCTTGGTGGGTGAAGGAACAGAAGCAAGAGTATGAGAGGACAGATCACATTGCGACCTCATTCAGTAAGCACAGAGCCCATAGAAAGTAAGGCTAGACTATAAAACCTCAAGTCCTACCCCCCAATGACACACTTCCTCCAGCAAAGCTCCACTTCATGAAGGTCCCACTACATTCTCATAGAGCTTCCCCTGCTGGAGACAACATGTTGAAACACATTGTGCCCATGGGAGATATTTTGTACTCAAACCGCCATAGCCTTGGCAGAACATTTCAGTTACATGATTGCTGCAGTCAGGTTCGCATTGCTGGTAGAAATAACCAACCAAGAGCAGCTTGTGGAAAAAAGAGGTTTATTTTGGCTTACTCACTCGAGAGAAAGCTCAACAATAGTAGGGAAAATTATGGCATGAGCAGAGGGTGGACATCACCCCCTGGCTAATACAAGATAGACAATAGCAACAGGAGAGTGTACCAAACACTGAGAAGGGGACACTAGCTATAACACCCATAATCCCACCCTCAACAATTCACTGCCTCCAGGAGGTGTTAATTCCCAAATCTACATCAGCTGGGAACCTAGCATTCAGCACACCTAAGTTTATGTGGGATACCTGAATCAAACCACCACAATGATATAACAAAGTTCCTTTGTTGTTTAAAGCATGGAGTATACTTTTAAAGCATTTTAAGACCTCTCTAATTAATACAGAAATAGGTACATGTTGAAATCCAAATAATCCCCAAAACCTGACCAAGTTCATGACATTATGACAGACCAACTGCTGTTATTGCTCTCAATTTTAATTTTTTTTGTGTGTGTTGCTAACTTAAAAGTAAAGAGGAACACTAATGCATATCTTCATCTTCTTTTTTTAAAAAAGTGAACACTGATGAAATTATCCTCCTCAAAGGAAAAGCCTTCACCAATTCTTGGATTGAACTGTATTTCATTTTAAAAAATGAAGTTTACCTGTGTTCTCTCACCATTGTGCCAGGCATTTACACAAAATACTTTCTTTTTCATTAATGAGTGTAGTTCAAGAGTCAGAAAAGGTTTGGCATTTGTGTTTGAAGAAAATACAAAAACTGTTGAATTTGCCTGACATATGGAAGCTCTAAACTCTAGATCTTCTTTAACAATGTGACATTAATTATCTTATAATGCTTTAGATATTTTATCACTAAAGTAAATGTTAGGGTGAAAAGTTATTTGGAGATATAACTGAATTATTCAGCTTTACTAAGCACAATGTGATCACAAATATTTTTCTTTTTTAATATTATTTTTATTTTTACTTATTTATTTGAGAGCAACAGATAGAGAAAGAGGTAGAGAAAGAGAGAGAATGGGCATGCCAGGGCCTCCAGCCACTGCAAACGAACTCCAGATACATGCACCCCCTTGTACATCTGGCTAATGTGGGTCCTGGGGAATTGAGCCTCAAACTGGGGTCCTTAGGCTTCACAGGCAAGCAGTTAACTGTTAAGTCATCTCTCCAGCCCATATTTTTCTTGTATTTACCAATATACATATATACACACACGTGCAAGGAAACCAACCTTATTGGATCAACTTGAAAAATAATCTTCACATTCTCTTCATTTACTATATTCTTAGATGTTATAATGTTTCCTTGAATGCAGAATCTGTTGCCCAAGATATAATCTCACCTCTACATGTATCCACTAATAGAGGGCTCTATTTCATAATCTGGAAAATAAAAGCCTAACCTTGAAATATCAAAAGAAACAGTGGTGAGTATTTGGGTTAAACCTTGGAAAACCAAGAATGTGTTCTAAAATGTAAGGGTTTTTCAATAGGGTTCTTCCAAGAATATTTGGACTCACTGTGGGAAGACACTACCATATTTGGCACATGTCCTGTTGCTGATTATTCTCCAACCTCTGCCTCCAATAAGTGTAGCAATCTACACAGCATCATTATGGTCAAGGTAGCCTAAAGTTTTGGTACTGGCTACCTAGATTTTCAGGAAAAATTCCTATAAGTGGCATGTTTGTTAATTGTTATCATCTTAAATGAGAAAACATCAAAGGCCAATAAACACACTGAATGATGTTCAACCTCAATACCTATCAGAGAAATAAAAGTTAAAGCTACATTGATATTCCATTTCACCTCAGTCAGAATCATATTTATTAAGAAAACAAAGCAACAAATGCTGAAATGCTGGTGTGGATATAGCATAAAAAACAACTCTTATGCATTGCTGGTGGAAATGGAAAGTAGTCTAGACAGTATGGAAATTAGTATGGATGTTCCTCAAAATCAAAAATAAATCTTCCACATACCTAGCTACACTACAACCAGATATTTATTCAAAGGACTCTCAAATCAACATATCACAGAAATGCCTGCACTTCAAGCTTATTGAATATATATACATATATACATATATATATATATATATATATATATATATATATATATATATATACACACACACACACACACACACACACACACAAACACACAAACACTTGGTTCCATCTTTGCATGAAAATTTTCCATTTGTCTTTGCTTTGACTGTTTTCCCATCTTTGTTTTCCTGCCTGTCATATAGGTGTCAAAAGCATGTACCTTGCTGCCTAGCTTCTAGCTGCACTGGACTGGACGTGTGATGATAACAGATAGAGCAAAGATGACTGAGATCTTCTTGAATCCTACACTAGACTCACAGAAGCCATGTTTCCACAGCACACAAGAGAGCAATTTCAAGGATATTAAACCTAATGTCATTACTAAGGAAGGGACTGCAGCCTATAATATTTTCATTTTTTAGTATATTTGTCATTATGCTGACTGTGGCACCCAGAATGAGCTGCTAATAATTACATGCTTAGCAGGAAGTAAACACTGTCATAATTAAAAATTATCTATGGTGAAAAACAACCTCACTGCATTATAATAATGGATTTTTGGCATACCAGTAAAAATTATGATTGAGTATAGATGTGAAATATTATAACACACATGACATTTTAGCCAAGAAAATAGGCTTATCATGGTAATCTTGGTAATATTGTTCAAACCTGTATTGAACACATAATGACAAGTAATACAAAATATGCAAAAATGTATATATATATATATATATGTGTGTGTGTGTGTGTGTGTGTGTGTATATATATATATATATATATATATATATATATGTACATATGAGACCTTGTTATATAAAATTTGTTGGAAAATATCCAGTGAAGTGAGTTTGAGGCTGAATGAAGAGACTGTCAAGACTATGATTAGTCCAAATGATCTAGAAAAAAAATGAGAGAATTTTACAATTAGTGAAATGCATTTTTTTTTCATGATGCTATTAGGACTTTTTTGAATCGTGAAGATACAGAAGAAAAAAGGATAAGAACAAAATTTAAAAGAGAGCAAAGAAAAAAAAATTTAACAGTAGGAAAAATGTAACCCATATAGAAGGTTAAGCTTTTCATAAAATTAAGAAAGGAATCATTGACTCCCAGTGGGACAAGACCTAAGTAAAGTTTCCTAAGTTACCTCTTCAACATAATGAGGCAGTATATCCCATTGCAGTTGTCTCTGTGTGTGGTAAATTTGTGACATTTCATATATTTAATAAAATCTTAGTTTTAAAAATGTACAAAGGAAACAAGATGTATGATAGTAGATATTTTTGCTACATTTGAATGAAAAATAAAGATAGGTAATTTTTTTTATTTTGCAGTTCTAGGATTGAACACAGGGCCTTGTACAAGTAAGTGAATATTTGCTCACAAAAGTAATTTGAGAGTATAGGATTTCTGCTATGGCATATTTTGTGTGATTCTTACTAAAATGGAGGAAAGGGATACTCTGTGGGTGTGGGTTTTCTTCTAATTGCCTTATGCACTGGTCCAAGGAAGTTGTACTTGTGAAATTTGTTGAGCTGTGTATTTTTTTTTGTATAATTTTCTGAATGCGTCTTATACTTGCAGAAAAATTACTGTAACAGTATGGATTGTTCAAAGACTATGTGGCAAAACACATGAAAGCAATGATGGCATATTTCAGAAAAAAGAAAACAATGGTTGGAAAAAATCTCAACTCAAGTTCTGGGGAGATGACTCAGAGGACTCAGTACTTTCCATTAAAGCTGAAGTACCCATGTGCAATCACCAGACACCAGGTAAAATGCCAAAAGCCAAGTAATCCCAATGTACTGACACGGAGGATGAGATTGGAGGCAGAGATAGGAGAATGTCCTGAAAGCTCATGGTGAGCACATCAAAGAACAGCAGCGGGAGAATCAAGAGTAAAAAAATCCTTCCTCAAACGAAAGATGCACTTTCACATGAGGCCCACGACCCACGCACAAATAAATAATTGTTAGACTTAATGCAAGGTGTAACAGGAATAGAGTGGGTGGAAGGTATAGACCTGAAAATGTGTGTGTGTGTGTGTATTTTCTTTGGTTTAGTAAAAATTTGAAGTATCATATAATGATGGATTTTTCAAGCCTTATTAGAGTAGTAATTAATATAGCAAGCTCACTTCTAACAACACAAAATAAAAGCATCCAGATAATCAAAATGCATTTTGATTTGAAATTGCATCAAAGTCATTAGAATTATGTAGATAGCATTTAATAGTAAAACCAAAAATGAAACAAGTAAAGGAAAGCAAATGTTTTTCAGTTTTTCACACAATGTCAAGATTGGTGGCTACTAAGAACCATGGACTGTGCCTCACTGGTAATTTTGTTACATTCAGCCATTCTGACCAAATAGCACAGCACATGGCAGCTGAACACAGTATTTAATCTTGTTTGTAATATACCAGGAATGCAACTTTTTTTTCTCCATCTGGTGTTATTTTTTATTTTTGATTCACAGTTTAAAACTAAATGGAATAGCACTGTGTGTGTTTCTGAAATGACCAGCTTATGTGGGTTAAAAATCACACTTGTCAGAGAAAAGTCTAAGTCCAGTTGGCTGCATGCAAACTTCCCTCCATTCAAAGGCAAAGCACAAGGTGAGCTCTAAACTGACAACTTGTCTCTTGTCTGCCTGCTTGAAGTGAGATTGCATTTCTGAGGAACTGAATGCTTCTCTGGCTGACTCCCCAGTGCATAGTTACTTTACTTCCATTTCCCAGAAATGGGTAACTTCTATTGTGCAAAGCATCTGAAGGTCATTAAAATGGAAGCTGGTAATTTCTGAAAATGATATGCTGGCAAAAAAAACTACTTTGTTTTATGGATTAGTTTGTGCACAATTGCACAGATATTTGAAATGGATTTTCCAAAAACTGGCTACAAATGTTAGCCTCTGCTAGCCAGACTAATGGGACATTTGTGGAAGTGCATGGACATACGTAACAATGTCTCATCTATAAATACTGTCAGAGGAAAGTAGTAGCCTTTCAGTCACAAAGCGTGCAATAATTCTGCGGATTATTAAAGACTGCCTTATTTAAATTTTGTTATATCGAAATGACTGTTACTGGGCAAACAGTGCTAGACTCCTTATCTGGACTTTTGATGACCTTTAAGAGATTTTCTTATTATTTTAGGACCAATAAGACTACATTTTTCAAATCTAACATCTGAAAACTTACCTGAAATATCTTTATATACTGGAAGAGTATTGTATCAATGGGCCTATCAAAGGAGTCATTTCAATGACCTGTGACATTAAGGGTAAAAACATTGAAACACCACATCTAAGAAAATTTTAATGTGTACTGTATACTCCATGAGTAGGGATTTTATTGTCTGTGTAGGACTAGATGCTGAATATTTTAGACTCTGCTGGTCTTACCATCTCTGACCCAGCTATTCACAAATACTACTGTGACACAAAGCATGCATGGCTGTTTTCCAGTGAAAGTAACTTACCAAAGCAGGTTGTTGAGAGTATTTGGTTCACAGACAATAGATTTCTGACACCCATACTAGAAAAATGAAACAATTATTGAGTGGTATTAATGTTTCCCCTGTCTCTTGGTATAGCTATTAATCTCTGCTACCATTAAACTTTTCATTTCTTTTCGACACTCATTTCCAAGTTTACTTAAAAAGGAGGGAGTTGGAGAGATGCCTCAATGGTTAAAGGTACTAGCCAGCAAAGTTTACTGGCCTGGGTTTGATTTCCCAGTACCACATAAAGCCAGATACACAAAGTGGCATATGCAATTAGAAGTCATTTGTGGTAACAAGATACTCTGGATATCTTTTTCTCTCTCGTTCTCTCTCCTCATACATAAATAAAATAAATGAAGTATTAAAAAATGAAGATAAAGAAGGGAAATGGGACATTGGCTCAGTAGGGAAAGTTCTAAGTAAACATGAGGACTTGAGTTCAGAACCCCAGAACCCATGTAAGTGCCAGACATGGTGGTGTTCATAGAACATTGTCCATTGTTCTGTGGAGACCCATGAAGCTATCAGACTGAATTTTCTAATAGGACATGGTGCAAAGCATTCTTCCCACAAGTGTGACACAAAAAAGTGATGATGCTTGCAATAAGCAGCTCTAAGGCTTGGGGTCAGAAGGAAGTAGTAGACGACACTCGAGCATGGACAGTAACATTGTGCAGATGGTGCTGGTATCTCTGATGTGAAGGAACATCAAGGAGCTGATGCTGGGTACATCTAAGGAGAATAGGACAGGTGATAATGGGGATGCTGATGTGAGTTAGACCCTGGAACTGTACCTGCCCTTAGGTACTATAAAGAAGTTACAAAATTAGAGACAAACAATAAGTCCCTTCCTTCTTTGTCTTGGCTTCAATACTTATTTCAGGCATCCAGGTCAGAAGCTTTCACTCATTAAGGTGGCAAGAAGTTTGCAGGTCATCAGTCTATGTTTCATGAAGCAGGTTATGGAAAGTTGAACTTGCAGTTGAAAGGCAATGAGCAAATAAAAGAAAACTAAGCTTGTTGTGTAATAGACAAGCCAGAAAACATATTTCTCAGCTGTCCTTTATAATATATTATAAGACATAATATAAAGTTTCTGTACCTCAAATGTTATTTAAGTTTTTGCTTTCTAATAATGCTCCATAACTTAGAGTTGTGGCCTTTGATAGAAGGCTGAAATTCTTGGAGCTCTTTCTATGAAGATCAAGAGAAATAGAACTATACACATCCTGATTTTAGAATATATACAATGATTATTAACCATTTTGTGCCTGCATGTCTATGATTTGAAAAGTACACAAATATGTATTCATACTCAAAAAATGTATTTTTTTAAATGTAAAAATAATTTTTTGGAGACTGGAGAGGTGGCTTACCAGTTAAGGTGCTTGTCTGCAAAAAGAAGCCAATGATCCCAGGACTGACTTAAGTGAAGCCAAATGCACAAGATGGCACATGCATCTGAAGTTCATTTGTAGTGGTTAGAGGTCCTGTTATTCCCATTCTCTCTTTATATCGATCTGCCTCTCTCTCTCTTATAAATAACTAATAAATAAATAAATAAATAAAATTAAAATATTTAAAATAATCATTTTGTGAATCTACCATGGACACAACCATTAAAAAGAACCCTAGCTATATAAGAAAAGAGGCCTTCTTTGTAAAGATTCCTCAATGTGTAACGAGTAGCCTTCCATTCAAGATTGTGTTCTGATTGGTTGATTGCACTCTGTTGCAAATACTGTGATAACTCCTTCTCAGAATCTGTTTTAGCTAGAGGGAGAAACATGAAACTAAACCCGAACAGAAATCCCAAAGCCAACTAAATTATTCTCTAGAGATTTTTAAAGAATGAAAGTGGTATTTGAAGTACATAATTGTAAAATCAGTATATATACATACTTTCCATGGTAGTTCATATCACTGTATTGATGTAAGAAGGTATTGTGACCTTTCTAAGACATACTGCTGCTGAATAAATGAGGGTTTGGGTTATGGATGTCAGGCACAGTATTCATATCACCATTTAGGACCCTACTAGAAAAGAATAACTTTTCTGATGGCAAAAAAATCAATAATGAGAGATGCTGCTTTTGAGGACTTTAATGTCATGGTTCTAAAAGTAATATTCAGCTTGTATACAGCCCCAGGACAGCAAGTAGCAGCGTTTGCATGCATCACTTTCAAAGAATTATATAGGTTCGGACAAGGGAAAAGCTGAACCTTTGGATTGAACTGTGTTTTTCAGTAGGTCAATATATACATTAGCTTAGCTGTTTTATGAGTAGCTTTTTACTATATTTCAAGGATTCAGCTTTTTTTCAGAGAATGAAGAGATGTCTCAGCATCAGGAAGGAATTTTTACCTGGGATCTGCACAGGTTGCACTAGATTAATGGCCCTTAGACTTCATGTGCGTGGCCATCATCACTTTAGCTGTCAAGAAAATAGGCTGAGGGACCCATTCCTAGAAATCCTTGTTTGCTTGTTCTTCAGCAAGGAGTGGGCAACAGGATTAATTAATTACTCTTCTCCATGTGGTTCTCCTGACAGGCCAGAATTGAAACTATTCCAAATGATCTGTTGAGAATCCTATGCAAAAAAAAGAGAGTGTGGGTTCTGTCATACTTATTTATTCCAATGTCAGCTATACAGTTGAGTTAGAGATTCATGGAATTATTTCAATCAAGCAATGACCTGGTTTACTATGCCTATTCAAAATTTTCTACCATTTAGCCTTCACCTTTCTTATAGCAGTAGCATGTGGCAAAAAATGTGAACTTTCAAAGGAGAATGTAAGAGTTGGAATTATGAGAGACCCATGGGCCATTATGAGACATTGATCTGAAGTCTCCTGCTTCTGAGGAAGTGAGCCAGAAGAAAACATTCGATGCAGTAGTGTCAGTACTGGAGTAATCTGTGACTACAGGTAGAGTCCTTTGCAAACTTGCAAGGTCTTCTCTGCAGACTAGTGGAAACTTCCTTACTCAGGGAGAATTTCCAGACCCTAGATTTCCTCCCAATACAGCTCTGTAACCTTTCAAGAATGACTAGCTCACTATCTACAAAAAAGGGAATTCAACCTTACAGTATCATCATGAAAATTTAAACTTGGTTTGTTTAGCCATATCCACTCTCCTCTGATAAAAACCTATGGGAGGAGAAAATTGTCCCTCTGTTTTGAAGGTGAATTACTTGACTCACACATGATCCAATTATTGTTTTTTTTAATTAATTAATTTATTTCTTAGATACAGAGAGACAGAGGGAGAGAGAGAGAGAGGATGGATGTGCCAGGGCCTCTAGCCACCGCAAACGAACTCCAGATGTGTGCACCACAATGTGCATCTGGCTAACGTGGGACATGGAGAACTGAATCTGGGTCCTTAGGCTTCTCAGGCAAGCGCTTTAACCACTAAGCCATCTCTCCAGCCCCAGTTATTGCTTGATGTCATTTACTAGGCAGTTGCATAGCTAAGAGCCAGACTCTATGTTTTCTGGCTCTTGGTATAATATTCCATCCTCCAGATCACTGATGACTCTCTCATAATAGAAACACTGAAGTAGACATCTATTAAATATTATAAATGACAAGTGTTCATTCAAGTACTCTCTAGCTTCCTAGGACCATAACAATATGTCTCCTAGGAACATAGTAATATATCTCAGTATGTCATTTGAAAGGTGTATATATATATATTTACACTATAGATTTTCAATTACTTTTTATTGAAGATAATTAATAGAATATATTGATTACGAAGTATGGAGACTATGGTCTAATAATCTAGCCCTGAAAATTATTAGGTTTATTAACTCTCTTTAAATCAACCCCAAAATTTGTGATATATATGTACATGTAATAGCAAATATCAACATATTTATATGTACTACATAAATACATATGCATATATTATGAAAGATAACATTAAATATTCTGTAAAGAATACAAGATAAATTGCAATGAGAGAGTTATTCTTCATGAGAAGAACTTCATGGAATTCACCTCCACTGAAATTGTAGCCCTGTCCTACTTAAGACACAATGAATCCCCCTGGCAGATGTCGAATGTGCATCTCATTCTCTTATTTTGAGGTAGCAACTATGGACCAATATCAGCTACAAATTCTATATGATGAAATGATTTGAGGTATACTGCGTCTGGCTGCTTTCCTTCAACAATGGTTATCTCAACAAAAATTGTAAGAATAAAATGGAGGTTACTGTGCAGAAACATTTTTACCTTGTTTGTGTGTGGTGTGCATGCCTGTGCATGTGTGCATTGTACATGTGTATGAGCATGCAGGAGTATGTGAAGGTCAAAGAATCCCCTCAGGTGTCATCCTCAGTAATGCAGTCCACCTTGATTGAGAATATAGAGACTTTCATTGTCCATCAATCAGGATAAATTAGCTGAGTAGCTATTCCTTCCTGATTTTGCCTCCCCAGCATTGGAGTTTCAGGTACATCACCGCACCTGGCATTTGATGTGGGTTCTGAAGATCAAACTGATGTCCTCAGGCTTCTGAGGCAAAGACTTTAATAATTGAGCAAGCTCCACTATCCATACTAGTTTTTTAAAAAACCTTTTATTGACAACATACAATATACCGTAATCATAGTCCGCCTCACACCACCTTTCCTTTCCCACTGGCGTGTGTCCCCTCCTAATTCTTTTAGGAACAGCTAGCCTCCAATCCTGTAAGCTCTCTTTTTATTCCAGAGTGATAAAATTTTGACCTCACTTTATCTTGATGAAGTTTATCAGAAATATTCTGAGAGGCATTCATTTTCATGATGTTAGCTGGAGGAGATATGATCTTCATTTCAACAAGGCTGTGATCACTCAAATCTGTCACTAGATAGGGTTGTGATTCCAATATGTGAAGAAAATGGAAGAGAAATATGTATAGAAAATTTATTTTAGTTAATATACCATCTCTAATACATTTACACATGTGTTAGAAAATTCTTCTTCAGTCACCATGATTTTACTTTTGGTTATATATGTAGTAGAGTGAGTAAGTATAACTCAATACTGGAATCTCATATGGACAAAATTATGTATGCTGGAAGATGCATTGAGTATGACTTCTAATTTAATTTCTGAGCCTACCCAGCAAGCTATTCTAGAATAGTGCCTTCTTGTGGTGGAAGAAGAGTACATTTTAGTTTAAAAGGGGATTCAGAGAGCATTCCCCAAGCTAATGGCCAGAAACAAGAACCAGTATAGTTCAGTAAATGGTTTTCTTTTTAACATTTTTTAAATGTATTTATTTGAGAGAGAGAGAGAAGCAGATAGATAGATAGAATGGGTGTGCCAGGGCATTGAGCTACTGCAAATGAACTCCAGATGTATGTGCCACCTTGTGCATCTGACTTACTTGGGTCCTGGGGAATTGAACCCGGGTCTTTTGGCTTTGCATGTGAGTACCTTATCTGCTAAGCTATCTCTCCAGCCCAGTGGTTTCCTTTTTACTAGTCAATAATAAAAAAGGGAAAGGAGCAAGTTATTCCCATATGTGACCTCTTTCTTTTTAACACTGCCTATATAAAAAAAAAGTCTCTTTTTATTCATTTTTTTGGTAGTGCTGTTGATTGCATCTTGGCCCACATGCATGATAGGTGACTGTTCTACCACTGAGCTGTAGCGCCAGTCCAAAAAAAGTCATTAGTAACAGAGTACGTAATAGTGTTACCTTTGTCTTCAATAGGTGAGCATTGGCTATATTTCAATAGGCACTCTGCTAGTCACAAGAGTGGTAAGGACCACAGGCATTTATCACTATACCACACGTGACACAGTTGTAACCTGGCTGTGCTCCTGGTGTTGATCATGTGACAGCTGGAGTTGACAAGGTGTAAGGAAGTGTTTTTGAGAAAATTTTATCTTTTTGAATAGAGATCCTGCCCTACAATTTCCTTCGCTAACTTGTTTATACCAAATAGTTCACAATATGAGCAGTTGTGAATAACTGGAACCAGCAACAGAAAGTTACAAGTAAAGAAATAAGAAGACTTTATTCTAAATGTTGTGGCTATAAAATCTGGATATTAATATACTTCTGTTCAGAACACCATCCTCCAACTGTGGAGGCAGAACCAGACAACATGTGTGCTTTGTTTCAATAGTAACATAATGATAATCAATTTTGTAAAAATATTGAAAGAAGGTTTTAATATTGAAAATGGTAAATGAAAAATTCAATGCCAATCAAATGATTTTTTTGAAAATATTCATGATGAAATCCAAATGAGCTCAGAAATTGGAAAAATTTATAAAAGTACATTTTAACATATTTAAAAATTGATTTTTTTTCATGCTAGCATTATACATAGTCCATTTCCATATGACACACAAGTGTTGGATTTTCTAGGGGGATGGGAAAAACAGGCAGTGTTATTACACTATTTGATCAAAATATTCTTTACTGCCCTATAAAGATGAATTCATACTGAATTATTGCCAGGGACTAAATTAAACACTTAAGGACTTACATTTAGTGAAATAATGCATCCTCAATAGATTCCATAGGAAGTAGGTGACTAGGTGTATTAACCACATTTATAATCTGTGGAAAATGACTTGAAGTTGTTACTTAATTTCCACAAATAGATGAGAAATGCATTTCCATCATAGTGTGGTCCAGAGTATTATATTGTCATATATGTATTATAATTATGAAGTGGCTATAAAATTACACTTGAGGTCTCTTCAAATTACATTTAAATACTTTTGATTGGTTCTATATTTTTTTATTAATTAGGTTTGTCCTCTGTGAATACAGTCAAGTTGGTACCATTGTTAGCCTCCTCCCTGTCCTCCCCCCCCCCCCGGCCCCTCCTTGGTGAGGTATATGGGTCATGCATTGTCGAGTTAGCCCACAGTTATGGGTAGGAAGAAATGACTCTGTGTATCACGACACAACGTTTGGCTCTGACATTCTTTCCGCCTCCTCTTCAAATTTCCCTGGCCATGTTGGGTTCATTTTAAGTCTGCTTCAGTGATGAGGTCTTGGGAGCCTCTGTGTCTCTGGATATCTGGTTTGGTAGGAGTTGATTGTTCTCTGTGTCAATCTCCTTCACCCTTGTGCTTGTACCAGGTTCACCAAGAAAACAGTATGCTTGTTTGTTTTGCCAATTATTCTTAGTTTCAGCTAGGGCCCTTTTGAGGTATGATGGGTGGTTCTTTCCTTATGATCTGCCTCTATCTGAAAAAGGGAAGCAGATTCTCCAACAGAGAGAAAAGTTAGCACCAGATAAATGGGATAACCTTATTTTTTTATAGAGAATTTAATAGGTGTAGGCCCTCTTATAGCCCACATTTGGTGGTAGCTTGATAATGGAGAGCAGGCTCATTTTTGGATATGTTTCTGACTTCTTTCCCAGCTCCAGCTCTGGGTCCCATTCCACTGAGCAGATCAGTAAGCCAAATCAAGAGCAGTTGGTTTCCCATCATGGCTGTGCGCCATTATTGCACTTGTGTGAGCATGACGACAGGTTATTTGCTGATAAGTAGGTTAGGCCATGAGTTGTTTGGGTAGATATTGGGCATTGTCCCTCAGTTGCCCATGTGGCACTTTCTGGCACTAGACGCACTGTCTGGAGACTGACTCTCTTCTAGCTTCCAGCCATGTCACTCCATGTTATGTGTCAACTGCATATGGTGTCTTCAGCAGTAGGGTCTTACCACTAACCTTTGGTGGGTAATCAAGTACTCTGACAGAAATCTATCATTCTTTTAGGAAACCTTGTAGGTCTCTCTAACCAAAAGCTCATTATGAATGATAGCCACATGCTGGTATTGGGAGATACAGGTCATTGTCCATGAAGAGAAGGAAGAAAAAGATAAGTAATATAAAAGAGTTAGAGAGAAGAGGGAGGGAGGGAGAGAGAGAGAGAGACAGAGAGAGAGAGAGAGAGAGAGAGAGAGAGAGAGAGAGAGAAGCTATAGAAGATTAAGGTCAGTCTGCATTGTACCCTCTCCAGTGCCTTGTGACTCAGGTGTTCCTTCAAAGGGCCTGGTGAAGATTCAACTATTTGGTCAGTAATGTCTATGTCATCAATATTGTTTTCAAGATTTATATGTTACATTTGTTCGTGTGGTAGCTTAAATGTATATGCCCCAATAGACTCAGGAGTTAACTTGGTTTTCTAGCCTCCTGGTTGGAGAAGGTGTCACTAAGGGCAGATCCTGGAGTCCAGCTCTGAGTTGTCAGTTGGGACAGATGTGATTTCTAGCCCAAACGTGTGCAAAGTGGTCTGATGTTTGCTGCTAGGTTTGTACTAGTTTGTGACGCTGGGTGTTTGGTGGTGTCTCTCTGCCGGGATGTATGAATGGAGGCAGGTCTCTTCAGCCATTGTGGAACTTCCCCTGTATGTATAAGTTTGAAATTAAACCTCCTTTGAACTGTGTCTGTTTGGAAGTTCATTCAAGTAACGTGGAGTTGACTACAACAGATGGCATGTAGAGACTTGCTCATCTGTAGAGATAACTATGTTAAATTTTCCCAAGAGGTAGCCTGATCCTCACAGGAGATCAAATGTTTTAGTCTTGATCATATTCAATTCTCCTTTCAAATGTCAATGTAGAGCCAGGGCGTGGTGGCACATGCCTTTAATCCCAGCACTCGGGAGGCAGAGGTAGGAGGATCGCCGTGAGTTCGAGGCCACCCTGAGACTCCATAGTGAATTCCAGGTCAGCCTGTGCTAGAGTGAAACCCTACCTCGAAAAACCAAAAAAAAAAAAAATATATATATATATAAATAAAATAAATAAATAAATAAAATGTCAATGTAGCAAGTGATATAGAAATATATTTAAGTAGTTCTGCAAATAGGAATAGAACTATCATGTATAGTACACTTGTTCAGGTGTACAACAAGAACAAAGGTTACAAGTATTAGCTATGTGATGCTTCCTTATATATATTTGAAAAACACTGATAAATGAAGAAAGTATGTGGTGAGTAGATGAAAGAAACAATGAATAGAAATAATTTTACTTGAACTTCTATGCTATTAGCTTTTTGATAATGATATATTTTCATGAAGTTTTAGTTTAATTTCTGAGGATAAATATTCTAGTGATTCTTTCTCTGATCATGAGGAGGAAACACAGATTATTACCCCTGAACATATTTTTGTTTATAATTCCATTTGCTAATTCATTAATTAATTAATTATTTTTATTTAATTTTGTTTATTTTTGAGTTATGGTTTCACTTTGCCAACCAGGCTGCTCTTGAACTCATTTATTTTGCCTGTCTGCCAAGTGTTTTAATTACAGATGTGAACAAAGCTAACCCTTGTAATCTTACCATAAGGATTTAGAATAAGTTATTTTATGTAGCATTAATTTGAACATATATCATCATTTTTTAGAGTGGTCCATAAAATGGGTTTTGGCATATGACTTTAATTTTCTACTTATGAATTTCTGAGAAGTAGAGATGAAAAAACATATTGGTAATTTTGGAATGGACAACCTCACAAAAGTGTCTATAATTCCCTTTGTAGAAATGGATAGTTATCCCTTTGTCTTCCTGAAACCATTAAGAAACTTGTTACTAAAACCTAATGTGACATCTTCCTTCTGGCTCTCACTTCTAGAGAAAGGCATTCAGTTTCTATAAGGGATAACCCAGTCAAATGCAAAGACAAGCAAAAAGTAAATGTAAAAATAAACAATTGGCACAATATCAAACATAGTTGGAATTTTATGCATATAAAATAATGAAAATGATGGGTAGTAATACATGATAGTGATTACATCTGGGAAGAAGGGATGTTGATGTAGAGGAATAAAAAGATAAATAGTATATTAGAGTCTTTATCTAATAATATATCTGTTGACATATTATTTCTTTTGAATAAAGTTTAAAGCAAATCAAAACAGTCAAAAGTGCTGGAAACAAACAAACAGACAAACAAACAAATAAAAAAAACCTGAAAAATCTGGGAGTGGTGGTGCATGCCATTAATCCCAGCTCTTGGGAGGCAGAGAGAGGTCGAGGATTGCTGTGAGTTTGAGGCCACCCTAAGACTACATAGTGAATTTCAGGTCAACCTGGGCTAGAGTGAGACCCTACCTCAAAATAAAAAACCTGAAAAAAAATGGCTGGGAAGATTGCTCAGTGGTTAAGGTGCTTGCCCACAAGCCTAATAATCTGGGTTAAATTTCCCAATACCTACTTAAAACCAAGATGCACAAAGTGCGACATGCATCTGGCGTTCCTTTGCAGCAGCTGGAGGCTCTAGTGTTCTCATTTTCTCTTCTACCCTCTCTGTCATATTTCTCTACTTGAATATAAACAAAATAATTTTAAAGAACAGTCACTAATAATTACCATCTGGATGTGTTACTATCCACTGTCAATATAAGTCTTTGTTACACTAACATTTTGTTTTCCTGTATACCTAAACTTGTGTTTGAAAAAAACATGTAGAAATGATATTTTTTTGAAGTGAAGAATAGAGGTAGAGAACTTGGCTTAAGTTTTGACATAGTATCTTGATGTATAGTTTGTCTACAAGAAACCTCCGAATTCAGGCCATGATATCCTTATTCAGTAAGGTGCAAAAATAGATACCACTCTGCATTACAACAGTGCTTTAGTAGAGAATGTCTACGAAGGGTTTGTTGCTAGACATGTCGTGTAGCAAGCTGTAATTAGGTTATTGGTATAGCAGTTATAAAAATTTTTTCAATATTTAATGATTATATATATATATATATATATATATATATATATGTATGTATATAGTTTAGCAATTATCCTATTACACTACATATTTACTTTTCTTTATCTTTTTATTTGGGGGAGGGCCCTAGGATGAAAGCAAGGGCATTGGACATTCTAGGTAAGCACTTTACGATCATCACACTACATTCCTAACCCTGTAATATATTATCTATAAATATAGGTATTGAATAATTAATCATCTGATACTAGTTGTCTTAAATTCACAGGACCTTTTAAATAGCATATGAATACTTTGACATCAATTAGTAAGTAATCTGGATTATGGATACTTTGAAACTGAAAGTACAAAGATTATACAGAGGAAAATATTCTTAGTAAGGAGAATCAATGATTAGTTTATACCTTGAAACATATAAAAAGAAGAAACATATGTGTTTAGTTGCTTAGAAAAGTAACTCATAGAATAATATGCAAAAGGAGGAAATGACTCAATATAGTTGTGATAATGTTCATTAATTATTGTTCAAATTAAACTGAAACATATGGCTGAGGTTTTACTAAAATTCTCTGTTCAACTTGTTCTGTTCTTTTCCTTACTCCTTGTATTTAATCATACATCCTTCAGGGACTTGAACATATTTTTTTATTATAAATTTCTAGAGAAAAGAGATAAGTCATGTGAGTATTAGATTTAAGACAATTTGTCTTTCCATTTATTTTTATTTATAAATATATGAAATAGAAAAAGTGTTTTCCCCTTATAAGAAGGATCATGTTGGTACTTGGTTATTAATAAATCATAGTAATAAGTGACTTACTCCACTCTGACTTGAATTTCATTAGTGGAAATATATGTCTTTCTGCGTGTGTTACAACAGCTAATTTAAGGAGACCATGTTTCTTCTATCAGAAAATAAAATGGGTTATTTAAATAAATGCATGAATTCTGAGGACTATATCATAAAGTATATTTTACTGTTTTTTTCAGTTTTTGTATGTATAGCTTCAGTGTTTTCCATCTTGTTCTCCTCTAAAGCAACTTTTTGTCTATGTTTCTTTACTTATTTAAGCTTTCAATTTTGCAACTGGGTTTTGTTTTTGCTCTTTCTTCTCCATCGTATTCTCAGTAGAAATAGTCTGTTAGGTTAGCCTTTTGCATTACTTTGTTTCTTATAGTTTATATCATTTTTGGCCTTTTAAGTGTTTTGTGCTGCAGTGAGACCTCAGCAGTATATTTAGCATATAAAATAAAAGCAGGGGATAAGGAGCTTAGTGGTTAAGGTGCTTGCTTGCAAAGCCAAAGAACCCAGGTTCAATTCCCCAGGACCCATGTACGCCAGATGCGCAGAGTAGCACATGCATTTGGAGTTTATTTGCAGTGGCTGGAGAACCGTGCATTCCTATTCTCTCATTCTCTCTATATGCCTGCCTCCCTCCCTCCCCCCTCTCAAATAAATAAAAATTTTTAAAAAAATTTAAAAAACAGATATCATGGAACTCAATGTCACTCAATTTTCTTTCTCAGAACACAAAAACAATATCAACCATATTTCACATTACCTTACTCTGCCACTTCAAATAATTATAAATAATATTTTTTTGTTATTTAGTTATTTCAGAATGTTCCTCTCTATGATTACCAACTTTATCAGAATCTACAGTCCTTTAGTAACAAAGATGAAGAACTAAGAAAACCTCTGCAATGAAATCATCCTTTATGAGTAAGTTTATAAAACCATGAAGAGGAATAAATGTAAAGTAAAACAATACAAACCTCAGCATGCGAATGCACAGGTGTGACCTAATATGATGAGATGATGAGATAACTGGTTTTACTTACTATGATCTGACAGTTACAAAAAACCAGTCAGTATTCGCTAATTATTGGTAACTGAAACATCACAAGTACTGCCAAACACAATATGATTTTCTGATATCAAGAGCAGCTATTGGCCAAACTCCACCTGCTAATGAGTTGTATTTTCTGGGATTACACAGTTTTCACATTCCTTGAAAATATCATGTATAGAAAATTTACAAAACAAAATATGTTTAAGTGTAAATCATAGTCTCCATCTTTACATATTTTTTTCCAATTTGTTTTGCACTTCAAAGAAAGTATGTTATTCACACACTGGGAGAGCTGGTCTCCTAGAACAAATTCAGACTAGACAGGCAAGTTACAGAAAGTTGGGCCTTTTCAGTGATCAAGAGGTTGTACAGAAGACAATTTTCCATGTAAGGAAGTTTCCTGTCAGTGACAAAGAGGATCACACACATGCAATGCAATTATTCTACTCATAAAAGCAAGCATTTTTTAACATGATTTGCTGATTTGTATAATTTTCTCTTTAGTGTTTTTGGGCTATAATTGGCATTGGCTCACTGAAACCATGGGGAAAAAACTGTCAGCAAGGAGAGGGTATTGAATTAGCAATCATAATAATATTTACTGATAATATTGCTATCAACCTGTATCTAGAATCTTCTGTGGATCAGATAAGATACCTAACACTTATGTGTATATTCTCTTAATCTTCATCATCCTAACACATAACTAATAACAACACAATTTTTCAACTTTGAGAGTGAGAAAGCTAAGACAGGGTATTTGGAAACAAGATATTTCACTCATGATTCTGAGACCTTATCAATTATTAACAATCACATATTTCACATGGTAAGATATGCATTTTCCTCAGCTAAAATACATATCAATTTTAGAACTATATATTTCAATTGCTTAGTGTCCTTTTCGCATAAATAGTGATTTAAAGTGGACAAATATTGTATGTGACATTAGAATGTTATACAGCATGTAGGATAATCCCCACTGGGTAGGACATTTTCTCTTCTGATAAGTGTCAATAATATCCTTCAATCACTATTACAACAGAACTCTATATAAGATCCAGATTTACCTGAAACTCTAAGATGTCAAGTAAAATGTATGATATTTGTTAAAATACTTGCATGGTCTAACCTACTTAGCAGCAAATAACTTGTGATGCCCACACAAGTGCAGTGGTGGCACACAGTCATGGTGGGGAACCAACTGCTCTCAATTTGGCTAACTGATCTCCTCACTGGTATGGGGCCCATAGCTGGAGCTGGGAAACAAGTCAGAACCATATCCAAACATAAACCCACTCTCCAATATCAAGCTACCATCAATTGTGGGCTACAAGCGGGCCTACACCTATTAAATTCTCTAGAAAAAAAAAAAAAAGTAAGGGTTATCTCATTTGTCCTGGTGCTAACTTACTCTCCGTTGGAGAATCTGCTTCTCTTTTTCAGATAGATGTATATCCTAAGGAGAGAGCCACCCCATCATACCTCAAAAGGGCCCCGGCTGAAACTAAGAAAAACTGGAGAAACAAGCAAGGGGGCTGTTTTCCTGATGAACCGGATACCAGAACAAGGGGGAAGGAGATCAGCACAGAGAAAAATCAACTCCTACCAAATCAGAGAGCCAGAGCCTCAGAGGCCCCTAACACCTCATCACTGAAGCAGACTAAAAATGAACCCAACATGGCTCAGGGAAATTTTGCGGAAGAGGGGGCAGAAAGAATGTCAGAGCCACATGTTGGGTCATGATATGCAGAGATATTTAGCTTACCCATAACTGTGGGCTAACTCCACAATGCATGACCCGTATACCTCAACAAGGAGGGGCCGAGGGGAGGGGGTAGGTCACGGATGAGCCTAATAATGGTACCAAACTGACTGTATTTGATGAATACAAAACTAACTAATAAATAAAAAAAAAAAAAAAAATACTTAAGTTAAAATATTCCTTATAAGCCGGGCGTGGTGGCTCACGCCTTTAATCCCAGCACTTGGGAGGCAGAAGTAGGAGGATCGCCGTGAGTTCGAGGCCACCCTGAGACTGCATAGTGAATTCCAGGTCAGCCTGGGCTAGAGTGAGGCCCTACCTCGAAAAACCGAAAAACCAAAAAAAAAAAAAAATATTCCTTATAGATTTGAAAGAACATGTTTTCTATGGATGATTTTAGAATACTATCTTTAAGCTATAATTGCATGAAATTATTCTCCCCACAATATATTTACAAATTAAATAACTGTAATATACAAATATACTAGGGTATATGCTACAAAAATGAAGAGAGAAAGTAACAAAAATAATAATATTCATTTTATTGAGAAGAAAGACTTTTGAGAAAAGTATTCCCTTTCTGTTCCTTTCTCTTTTGTTCCTTCTCATTTCACTCATTATTTTATTCCTTCATTCTTTCAATACAAAATAGATTAGTTGGAATTCAACCTTTTAGGATATTATTTTTGCATATATTTCAAATATGTAAGCATATTATTTCAATCCTAAGGACTTTCATTTGCAATATGCTTTTTTTAGTATATTGAAGGATAGACAGACCACATCTTTTTTGGTGTGTACCTTTCATGCACTGTTAAATGAGAGATATAGATAAAGATATCTTTTTATTTACTATCCTAATTCAAACAAAGTTATTTCTTATGAACTCCATTATCATTGCAAATACAGGTTTTTAAAATAAATTTATATTTCAACCAACAGGAGATTTTTGAGTACTGACAGAAAATGATAATAAAGTAGCAAAAAGTGAAAGAATGGAATATGCAGACTTGGCAGAATTACAAAGACCATTTCAGCAGACTCACAAAAATATGGTCTTGCCACCAAGAGTTAAAAGAATAGATGATGGGAAAATGTAAGTGTTATTGGGTAATTACCAATTACTTAGTATTTCTAAGAGGAATAACTGAAAGTGAAAGGAATGATAAGAAACCACATGATAATTTAACAATTCAGCATTTTATATTATGTAATATTTGCTTGATGTAAACTACCCAATTTTATATGTATATCTAGATATGTTTTAAAATTGGTAAAATTGTTACCAATTTTAGTACTTTTAGACTAACTGGAAAATGATATATATTTAATAATATTACAATTACATATATCTATTTTTTAGATATATTAGTACTTTATTACTGGACAGATAAAGATCGATTATCTAAAACAGATTACTACTTAAGTATTATAAATAAAGTATTCAATCTTTTGACTATGAATAAAAACATCAAAATTTTTCTTTGTGTCAAGTGTTTTTGTCTAGTTTGTACAAAAATAATTTCTCAGACAGCCTAATTCCTCTTATCTCCTCATACCTATGCATGGAGGCAGAACATTAATATATTTAGACCTTTTGATTGGAGACTTAACATTTACACTGGCATAAAACATTAATAGTATCATTGAAGCATGAAAATTTCAAATTAACAGAAACTGATGCTGCTATTCAGGCAAAGTGAGAGTTAGTGTGAGAAATGGAAGCAATTTTCTAAGACATGGATAAGCAGGGTAGTAGAAAGCCAAATCTAAGTGGAATTCTTTATATATGATACTACAATGTATTAATCCTCTTTCCATCTTGGCTTTGAATTCTAAGCCTTCTTTCTATGAATTTCATATTAATACCTGATGGTGATTCCGGCAATGAGACCAGACTGCTTGACACCAAATGTTGCTTTGTGAAGAATACATGGGAAATTTCCCCAAAACTATCTGTCTTGTTTTATTTTTTTATTTAAAGAAAATAATATTTGTGTTACTTTTCCAAGGATGATGAATTTAGTATACAAGAAGCATTCTGTAAATATAAGAACTTTTATTTTTGTTTCTTTTTAAACTAAAGGACTTAGTTATAAAGCCGAAATGATTTTTTAATAATGTACAAAAGTATAGAAAAACATAATTGTATGTATAGAAAATAATGTGTAATATAATTAATGGAAATATTATTGCTTAGTTAATAGTTGTAACTCTGAAATAGATAGATGACATACTTTTGCTCAATTTAAGCATTTTCCTATTATTTTTTTTTTTACATGCCAACCTTAGCAGATTTACTGAGCAAAAGTTAAACCAAAACTTTTCTGGAAGACCTACAACTCCAGATATAATATTCATTTTTAAGTTCACTCCATTTTTTGAAATCTGCTAATTTTATTTCATTTTGTTTGCAATTCTTTCTATCTCTGTGAACTCATAGAAATGAATAGCTCCAAAGTTTAGTTCATAATGCTAAAATCTCTCCTGAGCCAGGCACCCAGTGTAGAAGGGAAGACACTAATGAAAATTAGCATTCCAAAAGAATCCACTGCAGCTGTCATCATAAAAAGAAACTGATTAGTGGTTTGGACGGTGCTAACTCTTTAAATTATCAAACAAAATACTGCCGAAGCATCCATTTACGTATATGAAAATTACCATTTGAACATCACACTTAGAGCACATTAATCAACTTCATTCTTTGTTTTTATGGGTAATGAGGCTTCACAGAAAGGTAAACAGCCAGCTAAATAAAGTTGCTTTCACAAAAAGTGGATTAAATAGATTCATACAAAAAAAAAGAAAAGTGCTAAGAGGTGTTGAAATAAAGGAACCATGTCCATGGTCATTTATTTCCATTTTTAGTGTCTAAAGGATATTTTCCCTTCTAGTAAATCATTTTTAATCTTCTGTTCATTCAAGTTTCTTTCATATTTACTGTCTTTAATGTCTTTAATGTGAATGCTAACCTTCTTTTCAATTACTAACCTTCCATTAACATACTATGTTACTACTTCCCATTTTTTATCAAAGAGAAAACAGAACACTTAAAATCTGTTTTTTTTTTTTTTTGACAACTTTCATGATTATTAACAGTATCCCATGGTAATTCCCTCCCTTCCTCCACTTTCACTTTTGAAACCCACTCTCCATCATATCCACCCACCCTCTCAACCAGTCTCTCTTTTATTTTGATGTCATCATCTTTTACTATTATTATGATGGTCTTGTGTAGGTAGTGTCAGGCACTGTGAAGTCATAGATATCCAGACCATGTTTTTTCTGGAGGAGTACCTTGTAAGGAGTCCTACAATTCCTTTGGCTCTTAAATTCTTTCTGCCACCTCTTCTGCAATGGACCTTGAGCCTTGGAAGATGTGATAAAGCTATTTCAGTGCTGAGCATTCCTTTGTCACTTTTTCTCAGCACCATGGTGCCTTCTTAGTCATCCCAAGGTCACTGGCATCTGAAAAGAGAAGGTTCTCTAGCCAAAAGTAAGAGTAGCATTGATATGTGGGTATGAACATTAAGAGAAGTGCTTACTGGGCAGTTTGGTAAGCATAGTATATACATTTAGCCAAACACTAGCAGACATTACACCCCTAGGGCTCATGACTACCCCTGTTGTAGGTTTTCAGTATCAGGGATGTATTCCTTCCCATAAAGCGGACCTCCAGTCCAATTAAAGGGCAGTTGGTTTCCCCCTTAACTAACATGCCACTAAAGAGCTCTTCAGATATTACATAATTTTTATAAGGTAATAACTATTTTCTTTGTTGGGCATGGTGTAATTTATTTTTAATTTATTTACTGATTGATATGTAAATTTGTATAGAGAAATATCTTAATACAGTTGTAATGCTAGAAAATTGCTAAACTTTAGTTTTGGTAATATATGGAAAGATGGATTTTGAAGACATATTGCAACCATATACTATTGATGTAGATGATATCAACCAAAATAATCTCCATGCTAGAAGAGTCTAAGGAGTCTACACTGTTTGACTTTTCAAAACATAGTGTTTTTTTATGTACAAAATTATCACCAGCCCCATCACTCTGTTTCTACATGTTTTACAGTGTAGAATGTTAGATCTGCACTTGAACCTTTTCTGTCTATGTATATGTGTGGAAAGGTATGTGGAGATAATGTAGTCTAAAATCTCTCCCATCCATTTCTACTATCTTCTCAAGTAGTGATTCTGTATAAAATTATTTCATACTCTTTTATATTGTTAAATATATTGTTAAATATGCATTTGCATGCTATAGGCTGTATTCTGATTTGCTTTCTAAAACTACTACTTGTCAGTGCCAAAGTGAGCAGATGGAGTGGAGTTAGTTCCTTTTATGATTAAAATTGCACAAACATTTCATATGGCAAAATGACTTTTCATTATGTCATGTTTATAATATAGTACTACAACAGATTTCTACTGATCTTCATATAACTTTTCTTAATAATTCTTTTTATACTATTTAATAGGATAGTATACATCTCTTCTTTGTTTCATATTTCAGTATTGGATGTTGAGGTTGGTTGTAATTAGATTTCAAATGACCCTCAAAAATAGTGTCCTATGCACTGTGAGAACACAAGAAAGATGGCTCATGAGATGGCCATAACTTGAATGTTCTCCTTTCAATATTTTTGTCTTTCCTTCTATAGTAGCTTAATATGATATCTGGACAACTAAAAACTAACATTCACCTTTTTAAATGTAACAAGCTCATGAAACCTGATCATGATCCTCAATTGCATAAGTGGAATATTTTTACTTTGTATATGATTTGGTCTATCATGTGGAGACACTCACTGGGCTAATCTTAATGGATATGCCCTCCCTTAAAGAAATTGTATGTTTAGTATTTAAGATATTTTAAGTGAAATTATCACCTTTTGAATAAAACTTAAAAGAAGTAGATATGCTTTAAATTATTTTCTTTTAGGGAACCTTTTTCATATATTTGCAATAATATCCTCCTGTTTATAACTTGTAGTAGCGCTTTTCAAGTGCATGCTGATTTGTCTACTTTGCTGGCCTGACGATTTTCTTTTTGCAACATAAGTGGTGAGATATCCACCAGCTTTGCTTGTTACACTGGAATATCAGACAAATATGAATTTCAGTCACTCGCTTTCATTTAACACCTTTGTTGGATCCCTGCCTTTTCATCTGTTGCCTTCATTTGGAACACAGGCTATAAAGACCCACCTGTAACTGGACTATTGTGAATGTCAAGGAAGATGGAAGTAAAGGCACAGTTGTAGGTTGTTGTGGTTCTAAAATATTTAGTTAAATGTGGCTTACACTGCTTCTGTTCACATTTATTGGCCAAAGCAAGTCAGTTACTAAAGTCTGTTGTTAATGGGTAACATAGTTCTTTCAAACTGAGGAGAAGGAAATAGTTTGAGAAATAATATAACACTGTAAAAACATTTAAATTTCAAAAGTTATGAAATATGTACCTGACAGGACCTGGAGTAAAAGTTGCAGAATATTTGCAGTATTGTACAGGTGTTACATGCTTCTTCTTTAAAGAAAAAATTTATTTCTGATTTATTTATGAGGAGAGAGAGAAAGAGGGAGAGAGTGGAGAGAGAGAGAAAGAAAGAAAATGGGTGCCCCACCAGGACCTTGATCCACTGCAAATGAACTGCAGACTCATGCACCACCATGTGCATCTGGCGTATGTAGGTTCGGAGGAGTTGAACCTGGGTCCTTAGGCATCACTGACAAGCACCTTAATTGGTACGTCATCTCTCCAACCCACATGTTTCTTCTAGACCTATTTCTGTGTCTTCCTGGAGCTGTCATAAGCAGTGATATTTTTGTGGCTCTGGAGTATATATTTGCACTTTATTGATCTGATTAGATGTGCTTTTAGCTGAAAAGAAATGTGGATCATTGCCTCCTCTTTGGTGGGTGTTTTGGTCACTTTTTACAAGGTGTAAAACATATGACATTTCCTTCACTTGACATCCTAACTCATTTATTTAATGGACTGTAACTGATTCAAAACATAGTTGCTGCCAATTATTCAGAGCTTACATCATTGCATGTTAGGCTTTCTTCCAGTGGCACTTGTTAAAGGTCATGTTACACCACTCAGCTAACTCTAATTCACAATGCATATCAGAAATAAAGCCTTGCCTTCTTGGACTGGGTTTCTCTATCAGTTGAAGTCAACTAATGCAGTCCTCTTTGCAAGTCCCCTGCTGAAATATGTCTCTGCAGGTGATCTCCCTGTGAGCTGTAATACACCTGCTTCAAGGAACTCCTCTGTGTATACACATAGTGGCTTCAGGTTTAAGCTGAACTTAAGATGTGTTTGTTGTCATAGCCACTTACCAGAATTTAAGTAATTAACTCAGCAGGAAAGATAACGTAGTAAGTTTAATGTCATTGAAAAGCACCTGAGATACACAGCATGACAAGATGACATAAAGGTTGGTATGTGTAATTCTTTACCTTCTCCTAGAGTTCGGCACCCTAGTGTGTTAAACAAATGCATTGGTTGTTCAAATGGAAACTTGATACTAGAAGTCATGGGCATAAAAAAAAGATTTAGTTCTGATTTGGAATTTTCCATCTCTTAGAAATACAAAGAAAGGAGGGTAAATAATGTACCATTCTTATGGATCCTCACAAGCAGATAGAAACTACTGAAAAGTGGGGCAAATTCCTGGTATAAGTCCTTAATAATATGTTATTCCAATGCTAGCTCCTATATTTTTATGAAAACTACATTATTTTTAACATTTGTATATTATCATTTAAGTCTTTCACATAATTTTGATAACCTCTGTGACTATGTAAGGCTATTATATCCATATTACAAAAATAAACGAAATGGGGCTGGAGAGACAGCTTACACAAAGGGCTTGCCTGCAAAGCCATAGGACCCAGGTTTGATTGCCCAGGACCTATGTAAGCCAGGTGCATAAGGTGGCACATACATCTGTAGTTCGTTTACATAGCTGAAGGCCCTACTGTGCCCATTGTCTCTCTCTCTCTCTCTCTCTCTTCTAATTAAGTAATTAAGTGGTTAAATTAATAAATAAATAAATAAATAAGTAAAATGACAAAATTTGAAGAAAATTATAAGTATATAGAAATTAGAAAAATAAGCTAATATTGGAAATGAAACTCAAATACTCCTTTAGCGAATTTAGTTATTTTAAACAGTTAAGCTTATATTCATTGTATAATAAGGAAATAGTGAAACCAACACAATGCCTATCAAAACTATACTAGTCTATGTCTTGGCTAAACAAAATGAAAATAAACAAATATCCAAACTATCATTAGCTGCTATTGATAGAGAATATATTAAGTATTGCGAGGACAGGAGTGGTGCTATCATAAGAGTACATATATAGGGAAGATTACTTATATATGAATCGTACACAGAATAATAATAATAATAGGCACAAAAGAATAAGTAGTTAAAAATAGATGCCAGGCTTAACAGATGTGGAAGCCAATAGAATATAGGTTGAGAAATTAGTTTTAGAGAAAAAGAGTGGTGTTGTCAAAAGGGAAAATTAAAAAGTGACATACAGGGTAGAAGTTGATATGACTAAAATAATATCTAATATGACATTTTATAAGAAGCAAACTATTCAAAGAGAAAAAATGGTCTACTAAGTTGAGGGCAATAAAATTTCATTTATAATGATTATGCCTCCTGTTTATAATTTAAATTAGCAGGGATATCTCTTGCTTTTCAATTAGATTTTTCTAAAATTAAGCATAATTATTTAGTTACAGTAAGATCAGGTCAGGATATGCATGGTAATCTGTTGGTGGAACTAAACTTCATAAATGCAATTGTATGCCTAGCAATAATTTTCTGAATAATCCTAATTTTTATATGAACAAGTTAGGATATATATGTGTATGTGTATGTTTGTGTATGTGTATATATAAGTATATCTTTATTGAGAATGCTCATGCTCAAAGAAAACAATAAGTTAAGGATAAATAATACCTTATAAGTATTTTTAAAATTTCATCTTAATTAAAATATATGGATAAAACTTTCTTTGGGAGAATTAATTTTGTTTTTTGGTTGTTTTGTTTTATTTTTATTAGATATGGATATATTTACTATGTAAACAACACATGTTGGTACCATCCTTTCTCTCCTCCCTGCCACTTTTTTGAAGAGGCCTTCCACATTGGGGGTGCAAGACAAGCCCATGGAGATTGTGGATCACACACTATGGTGCATATGGTGTCTTCATCAATATGGACTTACCATTAACCTCTAGTGGGTTATCAAGTACTCTGACAGAAGTCTGTCTTGTTTGTTTTGGGAGATCTAGTAGATCTCTCTAATCAACAGCACATTGTGGATGCAAACCACATCCTGGTAGAGGGAATTACAAGCCAGCACCAAGGGAAAATAAAAAAGAAATAGAGAGGAAAAAGAAACAGAAGAAATTTAAGGTTAGGCCTCCTCTTACCCTCTCTAGGGCCCTTTGACTCAGGTGTTCCCCCTAAGGTCCTCTTAAGGGTTCAACCTTTCAGTCTAACTTCCAAGATATAGGATTCTATGGTACCAGTTCAATTTGAATTCAGTTTTGTTTCCCTCCACACAGCCTCCCCTCATGCCCCAGGCCCTACCCTCTCTATTGTCTAAGCCTTGAGATGTCATTCAGGTATGACAAGAGCAACTTGGGTTGATCTAGGTTAGGAACCACAGAAGAGAAAGATCTTGTGATGACTATCTTTCCGTGATTGTGTGAGTTCACTTAGAATGATCTGTTCTAAGTTCAACCATTTCTCTACAAATTTTATTGTATCATTTTTTCTTATTACTGAGTAGAATTCTTTCTTGTAGGTATACCACATCTTGGTTATCCATTCATCCAGTAATGGGCACCTGGGTTGATTCCAGTTCTTAGCTATTATGAATTGAGCAGCTATAAACATAGTTAAGCAAATATCTCTGAAGTGAGCTGTGGAGCTTTCATGGTAAATGTCCAGTAAGGGAATAATAGGCTCTGTTGGTAGCTCTATATTCATCCATTTCAGGAGTCTCCATATTGATTTCCACAGTGGTTGTACTTTTCCATCAATAGTGAATAAGTATTCATATTTTTCCGTATCCTCACCAACTTTTGTTTTTATTTGATTTTTTCAATGCTACCTATCCTTATGGGTAAGGTGAAATCTCATATTTGTTTGAATTTGTACCTCCCTAATGGTTAGGGATGCTGAACATTTCTTAAGTGTGTGTTAGCCATGTATAATTCTTCCTCTGAGAACTCCCTATTTAGTTCTCTGCCCCACTTTTGGAGTGTTTTTTTTTATTGTTTAGTTTTTTGAGTTCTTTTTTTAATTTTTTTGTTTATTTTTATTTATTTATTTGAGAGCGACAGACAGACAGAAAGAGGCAGAGAGAGAGAGAGAGAGAGAATGGGCACACCAGGGCTTCCAGCCCCTGCAAATGAACTCCAGACACTTGTGCCCCCTTGTGCATCTGGCTAACATCAGTCCTGGGGAGTCGAGCCTTGAACTGGTGTCCTTAGGCTTCACAGGCAAACGCTTAACCGCTAAGCCATCTCTCCAGCCCAGTTTTCTGAGTTCTTTGTAGATTCTGGATATTAGACTTCTGTCAGTGTTATAGCTGGCAAACATATTCTCCCATTCAGTGGGTAATCTATTGGTTCTGCTTATGGTATGTTTGCCTATGCAAAGCTTTTTTTGCTTCATGAAATCCCATTGGTTGAGTGCTTATTTAATTTCCTGGGATACTAGGATTTTTGTTCAGGAAGTCTTTTCCCAGTCCTGTATCATGGAGAATGCCTCCTATTTTTTTCTTCTAGTAGTTCAACAGTTTCAGGTCTTATATTGAGGTCTTTAATCTATTTGGACATGATTTTTGTGCATAGCAAAACAAATGGGTCTAATTTCATTTTTCTACATATGGTCATCCAATTTGTCCAACACCATTTGTTGGAGATCCTGTCTTTTCTCCAGTCTACATTATTGGCACCTTTCTCAAAGATCAAGTAGCTGTAGTTACTTGACCTAAGGTTTGGATCTTCAATTATGTTCCATTGGTCTATGTTTCTTTTCTTATTCCAGTACCATGCTGTTTTTGTCACTATGGCTTTAAATCAGATATGTGATACTGAGAGAGGTGTGTGGGGTTTTTTTTTTGTTTGTTTGTTTTTGCTGGCGATATGTTTGGATATCCATGGCCTTCTTCCCTTCCATATGAGATTTGATATCATTTTTTCAATCCCTGTGAAGAAAGCTGCTGGTATTTTTATTGGTATTGTGTTAAATCTGTATATTGCTTTTGGTAGGATTACCATTTTCACCTACTCAGGAGCATGGGAGGTCTTTCCATCTTCTCAGGTCCTCATTGATTTCTTCCTTGTGTGTTTTTTTTTAATGTTTTTATTATATAGGTCTCTCACATCCTTGGTTAATGTTACTCTAAGGTGTTTGTTGTTGTTGCTATTGAAAGAAGACAGCATCAATGGTTTCTTTCTCTTTATATTTGTCCTTTGCCTATAGAAAAGCTACTGGTTTTTATTCATTGATTTTGTATCCTGCCACATTGCTGAAGGAATATATCACCTTCAGAAATTTTGGGACGGAGACTTTCATATCACTTATATATAGGATCATGTCATCTGCAAAAAGGGCTAACTTGACTTCTTCCTTTCTAATTTGAATCCCTTTTATTTCTTTCTCCTGTCTTATTGATTGGGCTAGTATTTCTAGTATTATGTTGAAGAGCAGTGGTGAGAGTGGGCACCCCTATCTTGTTCCCAATCTCAGTGGGAATTCCTTGAGTTTTTCCCCATTAAGAATTATTTGGGCTTTAGGAGCTTTAAATATAGCCTTTATTGTGTTGAAATATGAACCCTCCATACCTACTCTTACCAGTGTTTTGATCATGAAGTGGTGTTGTATTTTGTCAAAGGCCTTTTCTGCATCAATTGAGATTATCCTGTGATTCTTGTGGTTCAGTTTATTTATGTGATGTATTATGTTGACCAATTTCCATATGTTAAACTATCCCTACATCCTTGGGATGAAGCCTACTTGATCAAGGTGGATAATGCTTTTAATGTGTTGTTGAATTCAGTGTGCAAGTATTTTGTTCAGGATCTTTGCATCTAATTTCATTAGGGATATAGGTCTGTTGTTTTCTTTCCTTATTGCTCCTCTCTCTGGTTTTGGTATTATGGTTATTCTGCCTTCATAAAAGGAGTCAGAGAGGATTCTCTGGGGTTTGTGGAGTTCTTCTTTTTTTTTTTTTGGAAATACATACTGATATATTTATTTATTATTTATTATTTTACTTTATTTTTTTCTTTTTTCTTTATTAGTCAGTTCTGTATTCAGCAAATACAGTGAGTTTGGTACCATTATTAGGCTCGTCCGTGACCTACCCCCTCCCCTTGGCCCCTCCTTGTTGAGGTATACGGGTCATGCATTGTGGAGTTAGCCCACAGTAATGAGTAAGCTAAATGTCTCTGTATATCATGACCCAACATGTGGCTCTGACATTCTTTCTGCCCCCTCTTCCGCAAAATTTCCCTGAGCCATGTTGGGTTCATTTTTGGTCTGCTTCAGTGATGAGGTGTTAGGGGCCTCTGAGGCTCTGGCTCTCTGATTTGGTAGGAGTTGATTTTTCTCTGTGCTGATCTCCTTCCCCCTTGTGCTGGTATCCGGTTCATCAGGAAAACAGCCCCCTTGCTTGTTTCTCCAATTTTTCTTGATGTGTCTCTAAGCATTTTGGTCTGATGTGATGCAGGAAGTTACTTCAATTTTCCTGATTTATGGAGGCATACTTTATGGCCTAATTCATGGTTAATTTTGGAGAAGGTTCCATGGGCTGCTGAGAAGAATGTGTATTCTGTAGAGTTGGGGTGGACAATTCTGTAAATATCCATTAGGTCTAGTTAATCTATGATGTGCTGAATCCTATTGTTTCCCTGTTCATTTTCTACTTGGATGATCTGTCTATTGATGGTAGTGGAGTGTTGAAGTCTCCAACTATGATGGTATTGGTGTTTATTTCCATTTTATTGTGGAGTAGATTTATGATTGTGATGTATATATGTTGGATCATTCCCTTGATGAGTAAAAAGTGGCCTTCATAGTCCTTTTTGATTACTTTTGGTTTGAAGTCTATTTTATCAGATATTAATACAGCAACACACTATAGTTTTTTATTTCCATTTGCTTGGAATATCATTTTCCAATCTTTTAACCTGAGGTGGTATCTATCTTTAGTGCCGAATTGGGGTTCTTGAACATAGCCAATAGAAGGGTCCAATTTTTTGATCCATTCTCAGAACCTGTGTCTTTTAAAGGGTGAGTTAATTCCATTAATACATAAAGTTATTACTGTGAGTTTTGAATTAATCCCTCCCATGATGAGGTATTTTATGTGGTTTGGTGCTTTCTTGTGTTTTCTACTCTGTTGAGTCTGGTCTATTTTGGTTATTGTGATCTTCTTGTTGGTTCTTTTGTGATCTTCTTCTTGTTGGCTCTTGGGATTGGTTGTTTGACTGCTCTGTATGGAGTATTCCCTCAAGTATTCTTTGTAGGTTTGACTTGTGTTCATATGATCATAGAGTTGACTTTTTCCATGGAATTTTTTCCCCATCATCTATTATGAGGGATACTTTTGCTGGGTAGAGTAGATTGGGTTGGAAGACATAATTTTTTAGACTTTGAAGTGTTTCGTTCCTAGCCATCCTGAATTTCAGGGTTTCCATTGAGAAATCTGATTTAATTCTGATAGAATTGTCTTTTAATGCCTTGAGTTGTTTCTCTCTTGCTGATTTTAACACTGTCTTTGCTTTTATTGTTAAGAGTTTTAACTATGGTATGTCTTAGAGTTTCTTCTTTGGTTCTGTCTGTTTGGTGTTCTGTGGGCTTCTTGTATCTAGTTGGGCCACTCTTTTGAGAGTCAGAAAATTTTTTCAATAATTTCATTTAATGTGCTCTCTATGCCTCTGGACTGAAGTTCCTATCCTTCTGGTATACCCATGGTCTGGATATTTGAGCATTTTAGGGTATCCCATAATTCCCTCATATTGTGTTCACTTGATTTTTTTTGAACTTAGCAAAGTTTTTGTACTCCTGATCAATATCTTCTGTTCTGTCTTCCAGGTCACAGGTTCTGTCTTCCATATAAGTAATTCTGTAAGGGGTTCCAGAGAGTTTTTTATAATTTATATTTGATTTTTGTTTTCTCGTGTTATTTTGCATTGTGTCCATCTCTCTCTCTCTCTCTCTCTTTTTGTTTTGTTTTGAGATATGATACCAATTCAAGTTCTGAATTTCTTCATGCTTCTTGGAATTCATTCTTACATTTCATCAAGTCCTAATTAAGCTTAATCAACCAGTTGCTGAGATTTTCCATTTCTTGACTCACCTTCAATTTACTCATATCTCTTTGAAGAGTTCTAACATTTTCTTCAATCAAGTTAAGCCTACTGTCAAAATCTGAATGCACTAGGAGACAATTCTGTTCAATTTCATTGATTCGATTGTTAGTTCTTTGATGGTTTGCTTCCAGTTCAGTGATTTTGTTGTTTGTTTTTGATCAGGGTCTCACTGGTTGTTATGTTTTCATTTTGGGAATGAATGTCTGATGATTTCTCTATAATTTCATTGGAAGCTTCCATTGTAGGACTAGGCATCCTTGGTTGGGATCTCTGTTTCCTGATTTTTGTTGGCTTCTTTGGGTTGTTGTCAACCTATTTTAGGAATATTCTTTTTTTTATTGAGGAGGAAGAAAGTTTTTGTCCTTTTGCCCATGCACCCTCTGACTCAGATGAACAGGGTGATGATACCAGAACAAAATGCCTGATTCCACAGCCCACACAGGGACCAAGCTTCCTCAAGTAAGGCAATGGGACCTACCAGGAAACCAGGTGACTGGGAGGAGCCAGGGAAAAGGGATCTGTCCTACTCACTCTGTGCTATGACAGCCCGCACACATACTGGTGTAGGGAACACAGAGCAGGGAGCTGGGAGGAGCCAAGGTACAGGTGTCTAGCCTACTCACTCCACACCACCATGCCTGTCTGCACAATGTTCACAAAGGGTACACAGACCAGGGACCTGGGAGGAGCCAGGAGAAATGGGTCTTCCCTACTCACTTCACACTGCTGTGCCCACCTGCACACTATCTGTGCAGGGAACATAGACCAGGGATCTGGGAGAAGCCAGAAGATAGGGGTCTGGTCTACTCACTCCATACTGCTGTGCCTGCCCTCACACTGCTGGGAGAATTTCTTAAATAACATGATATATGTCCTTTACTCATAAATAATCCATGCTAAAGATTAATGGTTATTTTCTGTTCTTCAAAAAGCTCAAAAGCTGTCAAAATGTCATTTTGTGAAAGGAAAAAAAAATATATTGTCGCTGGGCATGGTGGTACACACCTTTAATCCCAGCACTTAGGAGGCAGAGGTAGGAGGATTGCCATGAGTTCAAGGCCACCCTGAGACTCCATAGTGAATTCCAGGTCAGCCTGGGCTAGAGTGAGACCCTAACTTGAAAAACTATATATATATTGTCAGTGAGTATATACTCAGTGACTAGGTCATATTTAAGAAGATATTTTTAATAAAGAATAAGGGTATGCATTTTTGGGGGCTATTCATGTAGCATTAGTCATATTATCATTTACTGTCCCTAAGACATGAAGAGACCAATTCCACATAAAGGGTTTTGAAGGGTTGAAATTTCAAATACATGATTATGTCAACAGAGTCAATTTAGTATGATCACTCAAAAGATGAGATGAAAACAGTCCACCCGTCTTAGTCATCTTCATGACTACCTAAATAAAGAGAACATAGTATCTATTATCTATAATTCACTGAATGTTCAAAGTCTGCCTATACAGTCAACTCTTAGGCAAGATCTACTCTGAAATACATAAAAAAATGTTAAGTGAAGACCTATTGAGTGAGTGGACCTGGCCAGATGAAAAAAGGCTCTGGGATATGTCTCTTATTGAGTAGAACAGCATGTGTCTTGAGGCTCTCAGATCAAGAGTGTACTACTATATTTGAGAAGTTAAAGAAGCACTGTTTGGTTATTATGCATAGTGAGATAAGAAAAATATATTTCACAGACAGAAGGCAAAGAAAACCAGAAGCTATAGCATGCGTTAATTTTCTATTTTTCATAACAGATTCCCACAAACAGTGCTTTAAAATACATTTGTGATCTCATTGTCCACAGGTAACTCCAGGTCCAGCTCATCTTGGTCATGAGTCTCATCCCTGAGATTCAACCATCCATCTTAGGGGTGCTGAAGCTCAGAGAATTTTCTATGTTTCTTTACCCAGATGGCAGGATTTGGTTCTTTTACGCCGCAATACTGAGTTTCCAGTTTGCTTGCTGACTTTAACTCAGAACTTATTTGCACCTTCCACAGACCATCACTGTTCCTAGCCTTGGGGCACTCTGACACAACTGGGGAACATACTATTTCAAAGCCAGGAGGAAAATTTCTCTCCATGGAGCTAAAAGTCTTGGATAAACAATCACAGCAATTACCACTCCATCACTTTACCATAGAATGTAACCTAAGCAAAGGACCTGTTGCCATTTCATATTCACAATAAACACATCACACTCAAGGGAACAGCACTATACAACAGCTGAACACAATAGAGGGAGAACTTGGGGTCCACTTTTGAAATACCCCTTTGACTTTTAAGCATAAAAGTGATTGGAATATAGCAAGACCAGGAAGCTCAGGCTGGAGTGATTCTTAAAGTAATAGAGAATACTCAGTTAATTTGAAAAACAGTAATCTGATAGAAAAAGAGGACATGATCAATTATCAAAAGATAATTAAGGGCTGGAGAGATGGCTTAGCAGTTAAGGTGCTTGCCTGCAAACCCAGAGAACCCAAGTATGATTCCCCAGGACCCACTTAAACCAGATGCACAAGGTGGTGCATGTATCTGGTGTTTGTTTGCAGTGGTTGAATGCCCTGGCATACCCACTATCTCTTTCTCTGTCTGCCTCTCTCTCTCAAATAAATAAAATAAATAGTCTTAAAAACAGAAAATTTAAACCAGAGGGAGTTTCCAAGTTTCAGGCTTAAATGTTAGGGCTTTGGAATAAAGGAGATAACAAAAAGTATGAATATAACTCTGTGTGTGTGTGTGTGTGTGTGTGTGTGTGTGTACAGAAAGAGAGAAACACAGAGGCAAAGAGATGTATGCGTTTACATATATTTGTGTATATGATTGTTTATTTTCTAGAAATTAACACTATATATAAATATTTTATTCTTCTCAAAAGTTTGGCTAGGTAAGCATTGCTTATTCTTTCCCCTTGTGTTCTTTATTTCAGATTATTCTCTGCTATAATTTCTTTTGAGCCTAAATATTAGAATTTTATTTAGCACTTCTTTGCTTAAACTTGCTAAAAACAAATTCTCTCAATTTTTAATTTATGTTGGGCTTACATTATTTTGATTCATTTTTAATAATTGGTTTTTAATATTTTATTTATTTATCTGAGAAAGAAGGAGAGAGAGAGAGAGAGAGAGAGAGAGGGAGAGAGAACACGCACCAGGTACTCCAGCCACTGCAAATGGAGTCCAGATGCATGCGCCACCTTGTGCATCTGGGTTACATAGGTCCTGGGGAATTGAACCTGGGTCCTTAGCATTTGTAGGCAGGCAAGTGTTTTAACTGCTAAGTCATTTCTCCAGCCCAGGAATTGTTTTGAAAGATAAAGAGTTCTTGTTTGATAGGATATTTATTGCTATAATATATTTTCTTCTTGCTATCCATTAACACTTAACCTTCCTTGTTTTAGGATAAAGTTAGCTGTTAATCATATGAGTGGTGAAATTGTGTGTAATAAGTTCCTTTTGGTTCTTCCTATTTTTGATATTTTATTTATTTATTTGAGAGAGAATGACACACCCAAAGAGAGAGAGAGTGAGAGAGAGGCAGATGGAGAGAGATAATGGGCACATGAGGGCTTCGAGCTACTGCAGACAGACTCCAGATGCATGTGCCACCTTGTGCATCTGGCTTATGTGGGCACTAGGGAATTGAACCTAAGACCGTAGGCTTTGCAGGCAAGCACCTTAACCATTTACCCATCTTACCAACTCCTCTGTCTATTTTTTAAATTTATCTTTCCTACAATTTCACTGTTTAAATTTATTTTAAATTCATGGACCTTATTGCATGTGTATATTAATATAGCATAGGAGAAAGAAATTGGCTAGGCAATGAAGTATGACAGAACCCCCAAAGTGAAAATTTTCTCTTGGCCCAAAATTGAGAATTCCCCTTGGGCCTATATTGAAAAAAATCTAGGTCATTAAACATTACCACAGGTCAGAAATTTCAGAAGGATCTAGCCCTTCCTTATCTCTGCCCCCTTAGGTAGTCCTTCCACTCCCTTCTGAAAAGCCTCTTCCTAGAGAATTAAGATTTTGAGAAGATTGCCCTTCTTTCATAATTCCTGATTCTAAACCACTGGCATCCAGACTAAATTGGCTAAACTCACTGCCCATCCATGCGTCTCACAAGAAACACTGACCTGAGTCTCAATGTGGGCTTCCCAAACCCATGGTAATGCCCTGTGTAAGAGCTCCACCCTGCTTTCTTCTCGTACATTCTGGGAATAAGCCCCTTTTCTTTTGTCCCTTCTAAAGCTTTAAGCCATAGACAAATCTTTGTCAACCTCATCTTTTGGTCTGTGAATTTCATTCTTTGATTTCATACGACAAGGATCCAGAAACACCACCAAATTTTCTGTGCATTGGCATATGTTGGTACATTTGCAGAGTGTTGCAGTCAGGTTCCCTTGCTGGCAGAAATCACCCAACCAAGAGCAGGTTCTGGGAAAAAGTGGTTTATTTTGGCTTACAGGCTTGAGGGAAAGGTCAGCGATGGCAGGGGAAAACGATGGCCTGAGCAGAGAGTGGACATCACCCCCTGGCCAACATAAGGTGGACAACAGCAGCAGGAGAGTGTGCCAAACACTGGCAAGGGGAAACTGGGTATAACACCCATAAGCCCGCCCACAACAACACACTGCCTCCAGGAGGTTTTAATTTCCAATTGCTATCAGCTGGGGAGACTAGCATTCAAAATACCTAAGTTTATGGGGGACACCTGAATCAAACCTCCACACAGAAGAACCCCCAAAATTCCCATATTATTATTTTTTTACTCAAATATAGAAGTTTTCAGTAATTCCTTCATTTTTAATTTTTTAATTCTTAATTATTTCATTGCAAGGAGAGAGATACAGAGAAAGAGAGACAGAGAGACTGGGTGCACCAGGTACTCTAGTCACTGCCAAAGTACTCTAGATGCATGCGCCACTTTGTACACCAGACTTTATGTGGGTACTGGGGAATTGATCTCTGTCCCTCAGGCTTTGCAAACAAGTACGTTTAACCAGTGAGAAGTGTCTCCAGATCCATTACTTCATTTTTTAAAATTCTTTCTTTTCTGGAAAGCAAAAGACAGCATGTGACTAGAAATTTAAAAGGGAAATTGAGGAATGAGCTAAGTATAATGGGTTTTAATAAGCTCCCACATTTTATTTTGATTATCCTGTGTGTATGTGCATACTGTGTATTATAATTGTCTCTTCATTTTTCTTCATTCATGTTTTATTCTATCCATCAGATTATAAAGTAGTTATTATTTATCATCAAGTTCACTGATTCATTTATATGTCAGCTCACATTTTCTATTGTGGTCTTTCATTTCAGTTATTGTTTTCTGTGCTAGGATTTACATTTAATGTTTTATAAGAAAAAAAAAACTATTCATATATAGTATTTGATGAGTTATAATTGTTCTGTTTTTAATTTTTAAATTTTGTTGTCTTCTCTGAATACAAAAATATAAATGTTATTATATGCTTACAATAACTTTTGTGGAGTAATTAGGCTTTGAGACTTAGAAACAGTCTATGAACACCCTACTCCTAAAGGATAGGTCACAATTTCCTGTTTCCTTGCATATGATAATTTTCTGCTAACATCTAGGTCTCTTAGTTAATATCACAATAATTTTGTCAAGTGATTATCTACTCTGTGTTGAGTTTACTTCTTTTTCAGTGAATATAAATTATGCATATACTGGTTAACATATATATGTATACAAACATAGTGACATATACATAATCTATGTATATTTAATTTCTTTATATATTTAAAATATTATGAATATTTAAAACTGTTTTATCTTATTTGCATCTTAATCTTAATCTTGCTAGAGAAGGAATTTGTAATAATTAGTAGATTACTAATACTGGTAAATTTCTCTTTTTGACAGATAACCTTGGTTAATGATATTTTATTATAATTACAAACTATCAACAATGACAAGTCATTGCTAAGAAATTTTGCATTATATGAATTAACATGGACGAAAGAAAGCTACTTTCTAAATAATTCCATAGTGGAATGCTACACATATAGTAGCAACATGACCTACTATGACAAAGTTATATATTCCTTTTCCAGAATACAAACATGTATGCATAATCTACTTCCCTCTTCATGTTACTGGTTAAAAGCATCTTCCCTTAATCTCTGCTCTTATTATCATTTTAGTAATGGTTTTCAGTGTTTCAAAAATCATGTTTATAAAATTTAAACATAATTGATTAATAAATTGTAAAGGGTTATATATGTATCTAAAATCAACTTTGGTATTGCAAGTAGTAATAATGCAAACATACTCACTGAGCTTTCTATATATCTCCATAAATATCATTGAACTGATGAGGAGATCAAAAACAATTTTGAAGCATGAGTTAAGATTTCATATAATAATTTAGGATACCAAAAATACATATTTGACCCAAGCAGATAAACCATTTTGAACATAGGAGTGTTTAAATTAATGATGTGCTTGAGAAATGAGTCATTAGTTTTCTGCAACACTCCTAAGTTTTCAATTTTTCTACAATGCAAATACAATGTAAAAATACATGTATTTTAAAACATATTGAAAGTGATTACTATCCTGACTCAGAATATGTCTTTATTAAAAAATAGATTTTAAGAAATTTTTTTATTTCAAAATTGCTAAAAATAGGCATTCAGAGTATGTAGTCTGAGGTTTAAGGTTCCTTTTCTATACCACTGTAACTGAGACTGCAGAAGGCCCTGAAATTAAGGCTATCTCAATATCTTTCTGAATGTGTTCTTTGAGTCATTGCCTGTGTCCTCTCCAGGATGGTTCAGATGACGATGAGACAGAAATGTGCTAGACAATTGAGGGAGGGTAACAGGTCCCACAAAATGCCCAGCTTGTGTTGTTGCTGTTTCTGTTGTTGTTGTTTCTCTTAAAGTGGGAAGTGGTCTTGAGCCTGTGTGGTACTTTGAATAAATGATCCCAAATAGATTCAGAAGTTTATTAAAACTTCTTGGATTTCCAGCCACCTGCCTGGAGGAGGTGTTACTGGGAAGATCTTAGGGTACAGCCTGAAGGTGAGGTGGTGGATTGAAATTCCAATCTAAAGTCATGCAAAGTGCCTAGTTCCTCCTGGAGTTCCTGAAGTGTGCTGTATAGTGTGGCTTTTCTCTCTCTCTGCTTAGTCTTTTAAGAGGGGGGAAACTTCTGCCATTATGGAACTTCCACTGGATCTGTAAGCGTCAATTAATCCCTTCCTTCCATCTTCCTTCCATAACTGTGCCTGGTCTAGCAGTTTATCTCAGTGACCTGAAGCTTTCTATTACAGCTTTAAAGGGGAATTAGGCTCTTCCTTATCTCCATTTCCCTAAAGGAGTCCTCCCATCCTCCACTCGACTGGAGGCCAGAAATATCAGAAGAAGGGTCTGTGCTCTCCTTATCTCCTTACCTAGAAACCATACATAAAGACTGCAAGGAACTTGGACACCTAACATGAGATCTGTGTCCAGTGAATTCATTGTAGGAATAATTAGGGTCCATCCACCAAATTACCATAAAAGACCACAGTCAGATCCACCGAGAGGGTTCTCTTTCCATTTCCAGCTCCACCTTCTTTCCTTCTCATAGGGTCTATAATAAAATATTCCTAAACTTCACCCTTGTGGGTTTCTGGATTTCATTCATCAAATTCATAAGATAAGAACTAAGGTCACTGATCAGTGGAAATTTTATGACAATGACTGTCTGGTAACCTAAAGCACTTCCTACTCTCAAAGACACCCCAAATTCCTGTACTAACAATTCCTATATAAATATCAGATATTGTATATGAATTACAAGGTCTGTGTATGTGTCTATTGTTCCATCAAATGAACTTCTTCCTAATAATGCCTTCCTTATCTCTATATCCCTAGTACTGACATAAATTGTTGAGTTGTGCCTGGAACTAATTAATCTTCTGTTGAAGTATACTATTATATAGTGGTTTATTCACTTACCTGAAAACCCTGATTTAATGACTACTAATGTAAAGAGTTGTTGAAAAAATGGCATAGTTCTTTCTTGTTCTTTAACTATTCCTGTATTATTTTATATATATGAAAAAAGTATTATTTCTATACTACACATGTTATAAAACCTTTGTAATATTAACAAAAAGGTAAAATCAAGGTCATCATAATGTGTGATCAGCTATTAAAATTTATGGTGAAGATTCCTTATAGGTGAAAATAAAAATACTATTAAATTCAATGACTCGTGTATATTGCAAAGTGACAGGGAAACAATGATTAACAGTCTCATAATGACAGGGAAACAGAAGCTCTTTTGAATTTTAAGATAAACTTTGGACAGGGGAAAAGTGAGTTCTAAGTCAATGGAATCTAGCTACCTGGCCAATGAAATGGGCACTCAGCAACAGTTTCAAGGTCCTTGGGCATTTTTGTAATCAGTTTCAAAGGTGAACTCTAAGGTGCTTTTTTTCCCTCGGTAAATGAGCCTTCATACTGGCATAGGGAATTTCCTTTTTCAGTAATTTGGTTTTCTTTTTAAAATAATCTCAAGGCTGGAGAGATGGCTCAACAGTTGGGACACTTGCCTGCAAAGCCTAAGGACCCTGATTCAATTTCTCAGTATCCACGTAAAGCTGAATGCACGAAGTGATGAATGCATCTGGCTCCTATTCTCTATGTTTCTCTCCCTTGCTCTGATTTTAAATAAATAGATAAAAATAAATAAGTAAAATAATCTCAGAGTACTTTTGTTCCTTTTGAAGTTGATAAAGTTTCTGATTCAGAAATTAAATGACCTAAATATAGATCTTAAAATTGCTCTTAAATATTAGAAATTGGTATGTTAATTAATTATTTGTTTTTAATGCCCCTTCCACATCATAGGGAGTCATAATTCCTCTGTCAACACACTGTTGAAAGCTCTTAACCAATTAATGTGGTTAATTGCAAAGTGACAACATTAAGTACTAATGTCTGGCTGACTGTGCACCTTCATGACAGGTTTTAGTACTACAAAGAGTTTACACTGAAGCAGATGTTTAATTACATTTGTATTAATTCTTTGTTGAGTCTTGAAACTCTCCTTTTGCTCAAGTTCTGCTTTTAATCTATGCTACCAAAATGGTTGAATATATATATATATGTATATATATTTGGAAGACTGTCTACTTCCTACTTCCTAATATGAACAGATTTTACCATTTTCATCTCATTAAGTTTGTTTTGGTTTTTCGAGGTAGAGTCTCACTGTCTAGTCTAATCCAGGCTGACCTGGAATTCACTATGTAGTCTCAGGGTGGCCTCAAACTCACAGAAATCCTCCTACCTGTGCCTCCAAAGTGCTGGGATTAAAGGTGTGTGCCAACATGCCTGGCTTTCAGTAAGTTATTTATAAGGATATCTTTCTTAGAGCATATATACATATAGCATTTATCATGAGTGTTTTTTTCCTTAAAGTTCAGATGTATACATATGAAATTACAGAACATGTAATGCAAAAAATTGACAATAAAAACATTATTTTTCTGGAAAAACATTCTTTCAAACTCTCTCTCTCTCTCATTTAGTTGTGGTTGCCTAGAAACCAGTACTTGGATCATGATTTAAGAGCATACAATTTTATGTCTCTTTTTCTTTCTAATGCAAAGAGAGGACTAGACCAAGTGTCACTCAAAATTAACAGCAATTCATGAGAACTTTGGGAGGCTTCCTATGTTGGACCACCCAAAAAGGCTTGGTGATTATAGTCTTTAAGGACAGAGACTTGCTAACTGGCCAGCAGGGGTAGCTGATTTCCTGCATATTTCTAAATTAGATATTGACCATGTCATATCTTTCAAGCCCCCAAGTCATTCATTACAACTGTAATGTATGTGTTGAGTGGTTGCAAATAATTTTGAAGAATGTAATACACACACACACACACACATATGAAATTTTAAGCACATAACACTGAAAGTGAATATTATATTTATTCTTTCCTGTATATCTGAATTCTTACCCAAGAAATAAATACATACGCTCAGAAAACTCTTAATACTCTAAAAGACCAAGCATAATAACATTGACAACAATTCTGTGAGAGAGGCACTATCTGGATCCATGTGACACATATGTGATTTGCCATTTAGTTCTATTGTGCTCAAAAACATTTTTCCCCTATTTCAGATGATGTCAGAAAAGAAATTCAACCAGTCTTTAGCTCTCTCCCTAAGGAAAGAACAATTTGTATTTGAAATGAACTCCAGGATGAGAGACTAGAATGGTCCAGCCCTGATTTGCTAGTTAGGAAGGTGTGTTTCAAATCAAATGGGACTTGAGCAAGCCATTTGACAAAGAGAGATTAGCATTAAAGCCCAGTGCAAACATCTTGAGCTCAGAGGAAGGCTGAGGGTAGGGGCAAAAGGAAGCTGATTAGTAATTCAGATTTTATCTTGACTGAAAAGAGACTGATAACTGGAATTCTGGCAATTTTCACCTTTTGTTGTCCATCTGCACTGTGAGTTCCCCAGCAGAGACCACGCTCATTTGAAGACTGGAGAGCAGAAGGGCAAAGCTTCTCATATGAGAAAGGAAGCAAAAGCCACGCTAAATGCCATCAATTAAAATGCATTAGTCTTGTAGGAGCTGCCCATTAGATTGTTGAGTGTGCACAGGTGTCAGGGTAGCAAGCATGACACCAGTAATTAAGCATCACACATAGGAGGACTTCACACACTATTTAGCAAAAACATTGCACTGTTTTTTTTTTTTCTTTGCATGAACTTTTGTCATAACTTTAATTGCAATGAGTTTCAAAAATATAGGTCCACAGAAATATTTCATCTCATGACACCCAGACTGTTGCTTTCTAATTAGTTCTAAAACACATGAGCAAATAGACGAGGTTACCAAATAGAAGGGGGAAAAGAGTCCAGTGCTTTTATAAGTGTACTAGTTATGATAAATGCCTATACTTAGTCAAGAAAAATTAAAGCTCAATTTATTCTTATACATTTTCATGTTCGCTGTCACTGCTGACTGATGGCTCATCTTTTGAGTGCATCTGAAATGCTTTATGATAAATAAAACAGGACTTGAATCTGCATCTCAATTACTACAGTATATTTTCACTCACACTAACTTGTGCTAAAGGAAGCATTTCTGTTTAAAAAAAAAAAACTATTCCTCCTTTCCCATTCTTAGTCTTTCTTTCTCAATTTCTCTAACATAGCATTCCTTTCACAAAATTAAGAGGAAAAGTAATAACATGATTCTGATTAGTAGGGAGTCAGTATACTGCTGACTAGGTGGTCCAGATGGGATATTGTCAATAGGTCCCCTGTGCACTAATGTTACTTTTTAACTGAGAAGCTATACACACACACACACACACACACACACACACACACCACACTCCTTTCTTCTGTCTAGGTGTTTCAGGGAAAAAGATCATGAAAGGATAGCATCTTGCTCCTCTCCACACCAGGCTTTATAAATACAAATCTGCCAGTCCCAAACAGCAGCAGCAAACTCCTCAGGGGAAAGCAGTGTCTGGTATGTAGATTAATAGGAAAGGCAGATTAAACAGCTCATATGGGCATCCCCGACGCTTCCTTCCCACTCCTCACACATCTTCTTTGTGAGAGCTCTGTATATTATCCTCATTAGAGCAATCTGTACAAGCCCTGATGTTCCCAGGAAGAAAATCACAGCAAGGAAATGGGGAATCAATGGTGAGAGCTTCAAGAGGACAATCAGACAGTCCCCCGGACAGTGAGGAGGCCAGGAAAACAACAGATTGAAAGGCTTGACAAGCTCGAGTCAGATGCTGCTGCAGGACTCCTGTCGCTTGCGCTTGGCGTCCACATCCTGAAAAAAGAACATTGCTCTTAGGGGACAGCCCAGCACTGCTACCTTCATTTAGGACGCCCAGGTAGAGGTCCAGAGAGATTCACAGAGAACGTTTCTTAGAGAAATGAGAATCAAACCACTGTGAAGACCAAAACAGAAAAAAATAATAATAATTCAGATCTGAGTGTACATGTGCCTGGGTGCCCAGCTAGGCACAAGGGGAGCCACCGATAATATGTGAGTAGTCCATAATCTAGCAGTATTTCACTGAAATATTCAGCAACAAATCTAGGTCCCAAAACAAATAAACCAAAAAAAAAAAAAAAAAGTGACATTCAAGGAATAAATACAAGCCAGGTGTGGTGGCGCACGCCTTTAATACCAGTACTCCGGAGGCAGAGGTAGGAGGATCACTGTGAGTTCAAGGCCACCCTGGAACTACATAGTGAATTCCAGGTCAGCCTGAGCTATAATGAGACCCCACCTTGTAAAAACAAAACAAAGCAACAACAACAAAACAATGGGTGATTTTAGTTTTGCTATTAATTTTGTTTTTAAAAACAATAAAAAGGCTGGGTGTGGTGGTGCATGCCTTTAATCCCAGCCCTTGGAAGTCTGAGGTAAGAGGATGGCTGTGAATTCCAGGCCAGTGAATTTCAGGTCAGCCTGGGCTAGAGCAAGACCCCACCTTGAAAAACCTCAATCAAAACAACAACAAAAGCAATAAAGATTTTTCTCTGGCTGTAGAGATGGCTTAGTGGTTAAGGTACTTGCCTGCAAAGCCTAAGGAACAGGGTTCAATTCCCCACTACCCACGTAAGCCAGATGCACAAGGTAGCACATGTACCAGGAGTTCATTTGCAGTGGCTAGAGGCCCTAACACACCCATTTTTCTCTATCTGACCCCCTTTCTCAAATAAATTTTAAAAAATGTATTTTTAAAAAGCTTTTGCTTATCATGCATTAAGGTACTAAGAAGCTAAACTATTGAGCTATATGATTTGTTACACACACACCACACACACATATGTTTGTGTATAAAATCTTCCAAATTATTTTGTGTACTAATTTTTAGTTAGAGGTCAAATTAAAAAGATGACATATAATTCTCATAGCTTTTTGGCAATTTATGAATAGAGAGCAGATATGGAAGTGGAATTGTTTGAACACAAACATATTATTTTATTGAACTGGTATTTGCATACCATTATTAGTCCTACCAGCTCACCAGCTGAAAGAAGCTATCAGTGCTAAAGAAACAATTAAAAGTATTTCTGATCCTATGAGGCTCAGGCTGGTAAGTCTTATTCCCTCTTGGGAGGAAGCACTTGTCCATATGAGGTAAATTATTTCTCCAAGGGAGCCAAATGAAGATAATGATTTTCAGAGGCCAAGTAATAATTCAGCGACAAGTAAAATTTTTACATGGCAAGCATGACTTTATAATATTTATAGATTCCCTCGAGCCTTTCACATTAGAAATATTGCAAATGGTCTAATAATTTGATATTTCTAAACTAAATGCATTAATCCAACATGTAGCTGGTTAGTAGAGATCATAACAATATTTATGACATGAGGTTTTGGGTTTCCTAGGTGTGCAACACTTAAAAGTTTATGGACACAATTTAAATCTTTGAAACCTATTTTAATAGCATATGAGCTATTCAAGAATGTGCATGCGTGCACACATACACATACAACAATAATTTAGTGATTAGGCATATGCCATACATATCTATTTCCTCTCAAGGTTACAGCTAAAATGTCTAACATCATTCTGTCAGAAATTGTGCAACTTGTTATAAAATATCCTTCCTGTTTTCATGGTAGCATTAACTATAGTGGATGCCAAATGACAATAGAAGAACAATTATTTACAGCTTTCTTCTTAGGATTACTTATTATGAGGTGAATCTGTTTTCCAGACCTTCTAAATAAATTCTCTATAGAGTTGATGTGCTTGTGTGTCTATGAGAGGTGGGTTCTTCAAATGTAGCGGGCACTGAGTTTTCTCAGCCTGCCTATTAGTCCTAGTGCAGTCAGTGAGAAGGAAAACACAGCTGAGCCTTCAGTAAAACTCAAGACACAGTCTTCCTTCAAAATTACACTTTGATTGAAGTGCAAAGGTTTAAAGCCAAACAGCTAAATATATAGGAGAGAAAATAGTCCACGTTCTTCAGTAATGAAAAATAGATCAATTTATCACACGCTGTATATTCTTCTAGTTTGGCTCCCATTTTTTACAGAAACAGAACGGTAATTGTAGATATCTATCAAAGCAACTTGAGAAACTCTTGCAAACTCATTTCAAGAACTGAGCCTACATGTAACATAAAAGAGGAGCTTGTTTAAAATAAGTACTAACTAGACACACACATATACACACACATACATACATATATATATATATGTACATGTGTATGAACTTCCATAATTTTAATGGAAGTGGCATAGATAATCAATTAACATCATGACAATTTATTATATAATTATTTGTAATTGATTGAGTAATTAACTTGGACCTTTTACATGTGAGGCAAGTGCTTTACCTCCTGAGCTCCATCCATTGGCCTTGGTTCCTTTGAGTATAGTTGTCAATATTTAGGGCAACCTGATCTCAAACCTGTGGTTTTCTTGTGTCAGATTCCAGTACAATGGAGTTAAATAGTTCATCAGCACATCCAGCTAGATGCTTAGTTTGTAATTCATTATCTCCTCAATAGATACCTTTTCTGGTTCTTCATATAGAGTTTAAAAAATAATGAGATAAGAGATTTGTGACTGGTTAAACATTTCATATCTCATAGCAGAAACTTCAATAGATTCTAGCATTTGAAATAACTGAAATTTATCCTTAAAGTTCTTATCTTCTCAGAACCTGTTCTAATATCCCCTGTATTATTTATTCTTGATTTCATCTCCATTACTTCCATATATTCACCATCCCTTAGTCTTATTTTCTCATTTACTCTAAATTGCTTTATTCTGTATTAAATATGCCACTAACTAGAACAATTGGAAGTTTTGAATTAACCTTAAAATAATCTTGTCCCTGGTGAAAAGGTATGCATTACCATTTAGGAAGTAATGATTGTAGGAATCATAAGAAGATTCTTATAGAGTAATGAAGAATGAATGACATGACTAAGCATTCTTTGAAGTGTCATAAAACAATAATTGAATGATTATAGCTTTAGTACTATGATATGTGTAAATATAAAAAGTAATATAGGTCAATCATAATATTTGAATTTAGTAGTCCTCACCACAATAATGATAAGTCAATAAATGAAGAGGTACATGGCTATCCATTTAGTTTAGAAAAAAATTCAGCTTATTTTCTCACTTCAATTTTCATAGGGTTATAAAACTTCATGTGGTTCAAAGATACAAAAGTAAATCAAAAGCCAAAAAAATTAGTAGAGGAAAACTGTTGAAGATGTCTAATATAGTGATTAAATTTTAAAAAAAATAGGTAAGCAACATTTAAAATATATAAGAATGTCCAGGCTGGAGAAGATGGCTTAGCAGTTAAGGCATTTGCCTGCAAAGCCAAAGGACCCTACTTTGATTCCCCAGGACCCACATAAGTCAGATGTACAAGGAGGCTCATGCATCTGGAGTTCAGTTGCAGTGGCTGGGGGTTTGCCCATTCTCTCTCTCTACTTCTTCCTCTCTCTAAAATAAATAAATAAATAAATAAATAAATAAATAAATAAATAAATAATATATATATATATATTTTTAAAATAAGAAGGTTCATTAAATGACTTATGCATGTATGTGTTTGCACACAAAGTCCTTGTTTCTGAGAAGACCTAAGGAGTGATTAACATAGCTGGAAGCATGACCCAACCCCCAGTGACATAACAAATTAGGATTAGAGAAATGATTGACATTTTTCTCTAAATTGATTTGTAGAGTTTTTTTTTTTTAAGGTAGATTTGAGGTTGGGTTTCACTTTAGCCCAGGACAACCAAGAATTCACTATGTAGTCTGGCTGGCCTTGAACTCACAATGATCCTCCTACCTTTGCCTCACGAGTGCTGGGATTAAAGACTAGGGCCACTATACCCAGCAGTACTTTTTTTTTTTTTAACTCATGAAATCCTGGAAATGAAATCCAAGGCTATATATCTCCATTGCTCTAACACTAAGTTATACTCCTAGCTCATAACGATTAAAATTCTTAGCATAAATATGTACATATTGTCATAATAAATTAACAATAATTAATAAAACAAACATGCTTTCTACTTGTATTCTACAGTTATCCCTCATGATTTTTCTATTTCAGCATACTTTAATCCTAAATACTTTTTGTTTACTCTGGACTGGGCCTTCTGTGAAATTTATTATTCTTTCTTTCTTTTTTTATTAACAACATATTTTACATGGGTACATCATGTGTTGGTATCCTCTTTTCCCTCGTTCCTGTCTCAAATCTTCTGGGAACCCTCCTCAATGGCCTTACAGGTATTCCCCATGTGATTGTGGAATATGCATTATAGGAACAGCAGGGTGTTTTTTTTTTTTTGGTTTTTTTTTTTTGTTATTTTGTGTGTGGGGAGGGGAGTTGTGGTGGGATACCTCTGGGCATGATGTTTCACCCTGTGACTCTTACATTCTTTCTACCCCTGTTCTGCAAAATTCCCTGAGGCCATGTTGGGTGGGTTTTAAATCTACTTCAGTGATGAGCTCTTGGGAACCTCTGGATCTCTGCTTTGGTTGGTGTTGAGTATCCTCAGTGTCTGTCTCCTTCACCCTGGCACTGATTATCAGGTTCATCATGGAAGCAGCTCTCTGGTTTGTCACCCCAATTCCTCCACAGTTTCATCTGTGGCTTGGCTGAAGTGTGAGGGGTTATTTAGCTCCTCAGGTTTTGCTACCTTCATTCTCCAACGGAGAGTGAGTCAGCGTAGTTTAAATGGGACAAGCATTGAGAATAGAGAATTTGATGTATGTAACCCCTCTTTTTTTAGCCAAATACTAGTGAAAGTTTGATACTGGAGAGTAAAATTTTTGTTTGCATAGCATTCTGGTCTGGTTCCCAATTCCAGATATGGGTTCCTTTACACTGACCTTATCTCCTAGCCAATCACAAAACTACTGGCTACCCACCAAGGCTGTGTGCCACTATTGCACTATTGCTGTCAGGGTGTTTGCTTCTGAGTAGCTTAGACCTCTGGTTGCTCGGACTGTTTTTGGCCACTTTCTCCCAGTACCTCATGTAGTGCTTTCTTAATTTCTGAAACATTCCTCAATATAGCTCTCATTTGCATGAATAGTAAGATAGTAAATATTTTCACACTCCAAATTGAAGACTTGATGAACCTACCTCCAATAAAGTAGCATGATCCATCTAGTTGATAGCAACTTCAAATTCCTCTTGCTCAAGTCCAAGCTCATGAAAGATCCACTCATGTTTAAGTCTGCAAGACAGGTTGCTAGTCCACACATTGCAACCTACTCTTGGATCATAGACTAAGTCCCCACTGAGCTCTGTGAGGTCCTGTCTGCGACACACATGTGGAATTTTCAATGCTACTTGGAATGATTCATAGTTGGATTTCACTTTTTAGAGCCTCAGTCCTCATTGTATAATTCAACTCAGTCTTTGCTGTGTTTGCAGAAGTACATGCACCTTGGGGAGGACAGAGTCCTTGTCATTGCCCTTCCGCTCAGTCTTGGGCTCCACTCCTCTCCATGACCTTGTCAGACCTACCGTGGCTTCAGAGATATTTTCTTGCTGCTTTCAGATCTAGAAATATATTTTCAGGCTGATTTACACTGCTTATCTGAGCTCATCTTTTAAGAATAATATTTCAAGGTATCCTTCAGGTGACAGCTCTGAACCCAGTTCTCTATTATCTATTATCTGTGCATGAGTGTGACTGTGCATGCGTGTGCATGAGTGTGTGTATATTAGGAGCAAGGAAGCTTTCTTTTGCAAGTGCCAGCTAGAGACATATTCCCAAAAGAATATGGATGCAGCCCTGCCTCTAGTCTGATTCAGTATGATCAAAGATGCCACAAAAAAAACAACTTATGGCTTGGAAGCTCTTCTTGATTTTTTCCAGGGCTTGGTCCCACCCTTGCCCAGCCCTTTTTGGGCCTAGGATCAACTCTTAAGATCACCAACATCTGTTTGTGAAGTGTGAAGAAACAAATCTCTAATACTGAATGTTTAAGTACTAGGGCAATTAATTTGAGGGAAATTGGATCAGGTTAGTGTTATACCAAGAGCTACACTACCTTTTATATTTGCCTATACATAGATCTTGGCATGCAATTGGATGATGCGTCTTTATGATGACTTTGGTGTCTAGAGACAGGAGTGATCACATTGGAAGAAAATAATGATAATAATATACAAGCTTGATAACAAGTGCCTCTATGTAGAGGATTGAATATTCATGATTTCATTGTAAATTATCTGATGGATTTGATCATATCATTGCTTTTATGCATCACTTTAGTACATTGATGGCCAAAGATGCAAAGAAGAAACTCTGACCCTATACATCTGATAAGCATCACTGTCTCATGATTACGTCAACTGTTTATTTTTTCCTAGTAGTGACTTACAAGCTTTTACATGTTATTTATTAGACTGTCTCAAATGACAACTGAGTCATTGAAGAATCTACTATTCAGAGTTTGTAACCCATATTTTATTTAATCATCTTTAATTAATTTTGGATTTATTAATCTCTTACTCTTTCAATTCAATGTCTAAAATTCCCTTTAAAGCAAGCTCTGTAATGATAATGTAGTTTTTTAAATAATATCAAGCAATTTGTAAAATTTATGTACAGATGACTCTTGTGCATATTTATTGAAATTTAATAATTTTATAAACATAGTAGCTGAATTTAAATAATGTGAGAAAATGATGTTAGTTAGCTATTTTTAGCCAACACATGAACTTAAATAAATCATTCTATAGTCAATACAATTGATTGTCTTAATGTAGAATACTCATAATTGAAATAATGAACTGATAGATCAGGACAAGAATATAGGGGTGTGTGTGTGTGTGTGTGTGTGTGTGTGTGTGTGTGTGTAACTGGTATAGACACAGTTATGGAGACTTGTATAAAAGGACCAGCATTTATATTGAATCTCGAGATTTTGGCCTATAATTAGTAGTATGTTCTCCCAGTGAATCACTGTGGAATAAGTAATTAATATTTAGTTCTCTATTTTCGGAATTGTTACACAAAGTGGATTGTCATCTTTCAGATGATGTGATACCATCTCACCTGTCTCTGCCTGAAAAACACTTCTGAATATTCCATTATCACCGCTTCATTATTTGAGTCAACTCTTTCCTTATTAAAATAAGAACACTCTTCCAGGAAAGAAACATGTTATGCATTATATAGGTGTTCATAAATTCAGTAAATAATATCTTGTATTTCTATATAATATCTCAATTTAGCATAGGATATACTGTCAGTATATAAGGTTGCAGTGAACAGTGTTGTAAATCAGAATTTGCAATTTTTGGAGGAGAGAGCCTGGGCACTCAGAGAAGTGGGTCATTTTATGTGGAAAGCTGACAAGGATGGTCCATGGCAGTACGAGGGTGACAGTACCCAGAGGCTTGTTAAGGGACAAAGGGGTCAGAGATGGTGGTGGTGGGTCCATGCAAAGAGGAGACAGCTAGAACGGTGGGTTAGAAAGCTGTAAAAGAGGATGCCTATGGTTACTTTATCACATTTAGTCATTTACCCAACTTCTATGCCTACCATGACTCCTATAGTTGTAATAAAAATAGTTATTAATATTATTTATCTTCTGATCCTCTCCCTGAGACATTTGTAGATTTGCAAATGTCTCCTAGCAGAAAAAACATAACCATTAGAAAAGCTAATTAAAATCTGAGATTTTTTTATTTGGCTTGGCACCTTCACAGGTGTCAATCTTTCTTAATTAAGAACATAGTGAGAAAAACATTCATATTACTCTAAGCCATTTTGTGCAGTGTGAAATTGCTTTTTATTTTCAAGAAAATGTGAAGTCTTTTTAACACACATACCAGATATTCCAAACGATATTTCCTCAAAGAGCCACAAATCCACAAAGGATTTTCTTGAATATTTTCCTTTTATACACAGCAAACAAAAAAGCAAATCTAAACATATAGGCATATGTTAGGTGTGTGTGTGGAAAAATAAAATATATAACTGGAAAGATATAATACAGATACACATTTAAATAGGAAGTTAATTTATATATTAGATATCTGATATACATGAATACTATTGTGTGATTTAACTTTTCTTTTTGAAATATCACTCACTGTTGCTATTTTTTGCAAGGAGTCCAGACTACTTAAAAAACACATGCAATTAATATTCAGTATTCTTCAAAGTAAGTAATAAAAGCACTATTAGTTCCATTTTGTTCAATGCTAAGGAAAATACAATCAAATATAAAACAGAACAAGCATTTTTGGTACACACAAAACATATCAATTTCATACAGTTAGCATTCTAATTTCACAAAAAATATAAGTAGTAGTTATGTCTAATGTGTGTGTGAAAATAGTGACTTTTAGTGCACAAATATATTCACATTATCAAACATAAACTTTTTTAGCTCTTTCAAATTATTGACCACTAGAAATCAGACACTGAATTTATTGATACCCTTTTTATTTCTTTTAATATTTATTTATGTATTTATTTATTTATTTATTTATTTATTTATTTATTTGAGACAGAGAGAAAGAATGGGCTTTCCAGGGCCTCTAGCCACTCTAGATGCATACTTTACCTTGCGCATCTGTCTTTTCATGGGTATTGTAGAATTGAACCCGGGTTCATATGCTTTACAGGCCAGCGCCTTAACTGCAAAGCCATCTCTCCAGACCATTATTTTTATTAATATTATTTTTATTTTTTAGTATTTTTCTAAACATTCTTTGGAATGCTCTTTACAGCCACAATCCTGTTTTTTGTTTTTTTTTTTTTTCCTAATCATCAATTGCTAAACTGTTATTTAGCAAATGGAAAAGTTCTAGTTGATTAGTGAGGACATTATCATTGGGCATGGAGTATTTTAATATTTACCTGGAAACCTGCAAATATTGTTTACAATCCAGTAGGATCTGATTTGTAGACAGAATTAAGGAGAGTATAATGTAACAGATAGCTGTGGGCAGATTTCTCTGGGATCAAGAGCTCCTGAGCTAAATCCTCCACTGGAGCCTGCATGGTTGTTTGCTGTTTTCCCATTGGATTCACTTCGAACAGGTCAGCTAAGAGGTATAGCCTTATCTCAGAGAAGAAAATCAGTCTGGGGTATGGAAATGAAAGGACACAGATTTTGTCATGGCACTCAGTTTTTTTTATGACCTATAAGTTGAAATAAATTACAGAAATTATTTGGATTATAATATTCTTGTCTACAAAACAGGGATACTATCTATATTTTATAACCTCTATGTAAATTTCTCACCATGACATGTATAATATACTTAACACATCTTTCTGAATAGATGTAATTTTCTAAGGAACTCTTCTAAATAGTAGGACACTGATATTTCCCCCCTCTGGAAAATTTGTATACTAGACAGTAGCAAAGGATGACGCTTTAAAGGAATGCAATGTGAAGTAGCTGAGAAATAAAGGTTTGAGGACAGGAAGTCATTTTAACTATCTCAGTCACTATTTTGGATTTGCAATGAAGAGTTTTTTATCACTACCTAGTGAGTTTGGAATTTTTAAAAAATATTTATTTATGTATTTATTTGAGAGATTAATAGATAGGCAGAGAGAGGCAGATAAGAATTTGTGAAGATGGATGTCGAGAAAAGTATGTGATCTTTGTTTAATTACTTATAGGTAAGAAAGAAGGTTCTAGCTATGTTCCCCTGAAGCATTATATAACCAAAGTAACCAAGTCTCAAATATATTACATGTACTTATGAAGTCACAAGTATGGAAAATGTAGAGACTGAGATTGTTCATCCATGACTTAAAAGCCCATGATTTTCTGCTAAGATAGCTTTTCTTAGATCCACACTGCAGATAAATGTTTGATTTTATTACTTGATTCTACCACAGATGTTTTCACCTTAAAGAGATGGGATGAATAATTTAAATGTACTTCAAAGGTTTCCTTGTTGATTTTGATGCCTCAGTATTTCTTTACCACAAACAGAGATAAATAATGAGATAAATAGGAATTCTAAGTGATTGTCTTAAAGGTCAAAATAATAATTTTATGTGAATACGAGGTAGTTACTTAGGAGCCACAGGGAATACAGTGATCTTATAACAGGTAATATAAAGATACATTGATCAAAGTACTACAGATATTTTCTGTGTATAATCAGGAATCAATTATTCCTTTACATAAAGTTGTGAAGCATAAGTTCAGAAAAGACTAAAAACTCAATTTATTTTTTTATCATCAATGGCTTAATTACACAAAATAAAGCATAAATTAAATCTGAATCAATGAAATACTGAATTTATAAGTGTGGATAATGTGATTATGACCATTTGATTTTATTTTAATCAAAATATTGTAGCTTATTTCATGTATTTAGCTTTAAAATGTCTTGTTAGAATAGATGTATTTACATCATTTTTGTGAGGAAAGATTCTGAAACACTACCTCATTCAAACTAGACATCAGTGATGGTTTATTAATGTCTATTTTAAGTAATAGTAGTTGTTTGTTTTAAAGCATGGCCTATATCTCCATGTTCATACAGTTCAACTTGATGCAGGATTTTGGGGTTCCGGAGGGGTCTCCCAAATTTGTGAACCCCAATGTTGGGACCTTATTCTAATTTAATAAAAGAATTGACTAAATGGACTTAAGAAGGCTAAATTCTTAATTACTGAGCTCCTTTAGGGACTCATGAGGTTTGAACTGGTTTCTAGGAAAAGGCTGGCACAGTTACACACACACACGCACACACACACACACACAGATGGAACACTGAAGTCCCTTCAAATCACAGACCAGAGAGGACTAAGGAAGAGTGAAGGACTTGAGAGATAAAAGATTAAAAAAAAAAACACTATTGCATATGATCAAAATTAAAGCGTCCCCCCAAAGCATGACACGGATAGAAGGGAGGAAGAAAAATATCCAGCTCAAGATACGAGAGTCAGACTCAGATGGATGTTTATTCCAGGTCACAGGGCAAAAGGACAAGTGGGGGGAGCATGTATCCAGGCAGAGATCACAGGGCAGAAAAGAGAGGCTGAGCTATGTGTGTTACCTCCTTTATATTGATCAAACATCCAATCAGAGTGAGCCTTGTTATTGCGCTCAGGTGTGTAAGCCGAGATCTGGTTGGTTCTGATTGGTTTGTGAACTCAGGTGACTGATCTAGGGAGGTGGAGTTGAAGAAGAAGCAGGAAGTCCCTGGTGAGGTTGTAACTGGCATAATCTTGGAGAGATAGGATCTGACCCAAGTATCAGTTTTGCCAAGATGGACAGAATGACATCTTGTGGTTTCTTTGGGCTTCTGTCCCTAGCAAACTGCCTGGAAGAAGCTAGCTTTCTCCTAGTTCTCCTCCAAACTTGCACACTAATTTTAAAATCAGTCTTTCATTCTGTGACTAAAGATTAATATCACTGTTGTTGAAGTTCACATTATGGAATGTTTGTGAGAATTTTTATGGAAACTTTCAAAGGTTCAAAATTCAGATTATGTGGTTTCATTATAAAATATTAAGTAACATTTTTGTTTTATTAGTAGTTGACTTATTTATGTCATGTTTCATTTTCCATCAACTCATAACTTATTTTTTTAAATAGTCCTGTCTTACTACCTGTTCTACATTCAACTATAATGTATTGAAAACTATAAAAACATATCACTAAGTTTGGTCCTCTTCATGAAGACAGCATGTAGCCAAGTGCCTCACGATTAGGTGTTAAGATTTCCTTGTTGGTCAGGATGAATTGCTCAGTGAGCAAGAGTACTTACCTTGCAAACATAAGGGACAGAGATGGCCTGTGGTGGCCCTAGTTTGATCCAAGAGGCCCAAGTAAGAAGTTGGGCATGGCCATGAAAATCTATATCCCAAATTCTGTGGGAGTCAGAGATAGGAGAACTTGTGAGGCTCACTGGTCAGCAGTTCAATGAGAGTCTCTATCCAAAGAAGGCAAATAGAAGCACAGTAGAGGAGGATATCCAACGTTCTCTGGTCTCTGCACTCACATGCCGGGTTATCACACCCATACACATGTCACACCATGCATGCCACACACAGACACACACACGCAAACGCACACACCAATTTTTTTGTTAGTGTCCATAATTGACAATGCTTATGAATACCTATGAATATACCTTCAATTAATATTTCTTTAGATGATGTTGGTATTAAATGCCATTCTGTTTCTGACTGGTAACTGTCGTAGCTCCCTATAATACTTGGTATTTATCAATAGCTGAATGATAACCTGATTGCTCATCTAAAAGCATGGTAAAAAATAAGTCTTTCTGACGTCCATTTTAATGATTTCCAATGTGCAATTAGTGATGCAATTTTTGTGACGACAAGTCCCTGCAGTCTAAAAGGATTTAAAATTTCTCTTATTCTACTTATGATTGACTGGCTGGAAATCTTTTTTGGCATGATTTTCCTGTGCTTTAAACATGTTATCAGTGACTGAAATACAGAATATTCACCTGAGTACTAATCACTAGTAAAAGAAAATGGATGTTAGAGTCTGTGATAACAACGATATCAACAACAAATATTATTACTAATATAACCAATTACTCAACTTTGCTGTTCGTTCATTGTTTGAGTCTGGGATGTATTGTAAAATCTACAGACGAGATGAATAGGGAGACAAAAGGAGAGAGAGGATGAAGAGGTAGGAAAGAGAGACATCAGTTAACATGATGTCTATATATTAAGTAATAACTGAAATATGAAGAATGACAGTCACTTTTCAGTCATAAAATGTCCTTGTAAATGTTCAAATGTTTATGAAATAGTGGTGAAAAAGTACATGATTACATTAAAATAACATGAGCATGAAATAAAAGAAAGCTGTTTACATATTTGTTTTAGTCAGGGTCACATCATTAAATAATGTGAGAGAAGTAAAAACATGTGTACATAAAGTCAGTTACTATCTACAAGAAAGCAGACATAGCAGCAACTCATCTTAGCTGTGGCCCTGTGTTATACGTCAGTTTTTCCTGAAGCGAAGCACAAATCACTGCAGTCTCAAATGATTCCCCTGACTGTCCTTGAACAGCTATAGAACCACTAACCATCCTTCCTCACTGACTTTTCTGGGACAGTTTCACATTCATTTAATCAGTATCTTTGGCTTTCTTCTCTAATGCCAGAGCACGTTTTCATATGCGTGTCATTGTACCATTATGTATCTTACTGAGTTATATAATAAGAAATACAGGTGCTGCAAATTGCTGTGGTTTTTCTCTTTCCGTGGCTGAAATACTGGGCCTAGAATTTATTCCTAAATGTGGCAAGATTCAAGTTGAAATGAAGCCTAAAACTAATAGCAATACCAAAAAAGTACCAGAACATTATTAGCTCCTTCTTTCTGGCCCACCCTCCCTCCCTCCCTCCCTCTTTCCCTCGCCTCTGCTCACCCTCCCTCACCTCTGATCTGTTCTCTCTCCTCCAGTCCTTTGTCTCCCATCTCCTCCTCTCCCCTTCCCGCTATTCCTCTCCCCTCCCCTCCCCTTCCCTTCTCCTTTTTTGTTTTAGGCACTAATTTCTACCATGGTAAAACAAAACATAATTATCACTTAACCAGTACATCTAAAACGAACATTTCAATCTATATAGTGAAAGGGAAAAATCTCAATTAGCAATTAAATAACATTGTTATAATTAAACAAAAGTTTACCTCTGGTTTGATACTTTGAAACATTCACATAAAACATCTTCTAATTCTTTAAGAAAACATTGTCTTAATTTTACCTCTACTTATTCCTAACATTTAGGCTCAGGAATGACAAAGTTAAGAGGCTGAAAAGTAAAGAAACATTTACCTTACATCATTTGAAAATAGTACCAAAACTAAGAGGGGCACTCCTAAATTGAACAACTTTCCTCTGTCTTGAGCTCTCCATAACTGCAAATCCTGTGCAGAGCCTTTAAATTATAGAGCTCTAAAAAGTATTCTGAGCAGAGCAATACTGTCTTCTGAATATATATATATATATATATGTATATATATATATATATATATATTGTGTGTGTCTGTGTGTCTGTGTGTCTGTGTGTGTTTGGCTTATGTAATTTGTGGTGAGTAGTCCACTAATGGCCTTCTGTAGAGAACCTGGTAATTGTTTAGACCACAAAATGCTGGGTGCCTCAGCAATCCCAATCTGTGCTGAAAGTATGGAAGATTCTCTGGAGAGTTAACAGTCATCAGTCCACAATGGCAGGCCAAAGAAATTGGACTCTTGTATTAGCAGAGGGTGGCAGGAGAAGCAGATAATATGTTCTTGCTCAAGAAGAAGCAAAAGCAGGCAGGGAACACTGTTCCTCAGATCTCTCTGGAAACAACCTAATACACACCTAGAGGTATGTGAATGCAAATTCTTCCATGTCAACAATAATGATTAACCATCATAGTTTCGTTACTTTTTAAGAAAAACCCTCTTATTGACAATTCATATACACATATAATGTATGTTGATCATAGTACCCCCATTACTATCTTTTGTCTTCCTTCACCATTTCTTTTTTTTTTAACTTTTATTGACAACTTCTATTAATATAGATAATGTACTATGATCAGGCACAGTTTAGGAAGGAAGGGATTCATATCCATCTTAAAAGTCCAGGGGGTACATTACCCCAATTGCAGAAGAATCTGCTACCATACATACAAGCAGAAAGAAAAAATTGAAACAGGTCAAAACAAAAAAGAACAAGCATGAAACCAGCAGGGACCCAGGCAGAGTTCAAACCTCTCTTCCCATCTTTGGCCTAAAAATGAGACTGTCTGCCAAACACACTTTAGGTCTGGACCCTAGGTTCTGCTCCTGGTGACACCTCCTCCAACCAGGTGTCTGGAGATTGAAGTTACAAGCTTAAAACACTTGAGTCTATGGGGAACATATAATCATACTATCACATCCTCCCACTGTCAACAACTTCACTCAAATATGCCATGGATACCATAATCCAAAATGATCAAAACATTCTGACCTCCCCATTCTAAACCTGATGTCTTTTTCCTCTATTTTTAGTTGATAAGAATCTGTAATCCAGGCACAATCTTTGAGCCTTTTCACTTCCTTATTTCCTCTATTCAGACAACAAATTATGTTGATTTTATCTAAAAACTATCACTGGAGTTATGAATCTGTCTACTTTTAATATCCTCCCTGTGGCAGCCTTAATTTAGCCTTGCCCTCTCTTGTTTGGATTCCTGTAACTGCCTCCTGGCTGGATTCCTTCCTTCTAGTTTTACTTGCCTCTAATCCATTATTTACACTGGTACCAGAGTGTGCTTTCTAAAATGCAAATCTAATCATGTCTTCTCCTTGCTGCAGAATCTTATAATGACTCCCCTAGCTTTGATGGTAAAAGACAAACTCCTTAGCATGGCATGTAAGGTGTTTTATGGCCTGGCATCTGCTTACTTCTGCAGGTGCATTCTTTTAATTTCCTGGCTTCCTGATATTGAACAGAGACCATTCACTAAAAGATATATCTGCCCTAGCCTTTGCATGTCTGTAACTCCATAGAGTCTAACCCTATCCATTACCATGTAAAGTTCAATGATCTTTCAAGACCCAATTCAGGGGGTGTCTCATCAAGGAAACCAATGTAAAATATGACACTTCTATACTTTCATTGTATAATACATGATATTGTTTTACATGGTCTATCTAGTTTGCACTTTGCTCACTGGATAAAAGATATGGTGGCTTACATTGTGGCTTGTATTTCTCTCGCATTCAATAAATTCTTAATGAAAGAATGAGGAAATAAGGATAGACCTCAAAGCCCTATTATGAGACTTTGAAGGATACACATATTTAAAATCCAGCTTTGACAGATGCTAGTTATTGGACTTTATACAGTCACAAATCACTTGAAGTTCCATTTATTTCTAGAGGTGACTCAGAGTACCTAACAAATAGTAGAAGATGAAATTAGGTAACTTAGAGAATGTACTTATGATGCTTTAACAAATGCTGGCTCTTGCTATCCTCATTGTCGAGTGGCCAAATGGACTGTTGTGTTCGATCCTGCCCCAAAGGGACATAGGAGTAATGGTTTGAACAGAAAACATAGCCTTCCTGATATAAAGAAAAACTTTTTAAAAGTTAACTGTCTTATGCTTATTTGTAAAGTAGTAAAGATGGACAATAAGGGAGATAGATTGTTTCATTATCACTGTGCATTCAAAATAACACAAAACTTGCAATTGACAGGGAAGGTCATGTGATTTAAAGTATGAATAATATGAAAAAAAACTAAAATATAGTTGGTAAAGAGTATAATATCTAGTATAAGAACAGCTATACCTGGGAGCATGGCTCAGTAGTAGAATACTTGTCTAGCATGTAGGAGGCTCTGAGTTCAACCCTTGGTATTGCAAAGTCAAATCAAAACAAAACACAACAAAAGTAAACACAAAAGCAACAAAAATAAAGGGCAACTATAGTTCAGTTTATCCTATACAACTAGAGCTTTAAATCAACTTGGACATATAGTTGATTAAGTCAAAAAGGAACATAAAAACGGAAAGAACTATAAAAGCAGTAACATGAAGAATGGTAAGAGATTGGGGAGTTTAGTTCAGAAAGAGAAAATCTACAACTGTATATTACAGGTTTCAAACATACTGCAGTGTGTAGCCTTGCAAGATGGGGGTTTGCTTTTGGCTTACTCATTTGTGGCAATGTGAACCCAAAAAGGATCTCAACATACATGAATTTTACCTTCCCTATTTTTGTTTGGTTCTGTTTCATCTTGAAACAGATTTGTATTCTGTATCCCAGATGGAGTTGGAATTTATGACAATCCTCTTGCTTCATTCTCCTGAGTGCTAGAATTGCAGGCATGAGCTACCATGTCTGGATCACCTTCCTTATTTATAAAAATGATATTATCTACCTCTAGGGTTGTTTGGGATATGAAATTAGATAATTGTATAAAAGTTATTAGCTTTGTGATTGACATGGGCACTATGGACTAAGGACAGAAAGTATTAGGTTTTTTTGTGTGTGTGTTTTTCCCAATGAACTATTAGGAAACAATTGAAACTACCAGCTTCTCATAAGGCAGAATTTCCATGTGGAAAAGGTGAATGCAGATGGAAAGGGATGATTCATTTTTCTCTTACTGGGTCTGAAACATTTCTTCCTCAAAGAAGCCTTCCTGAAAACATCATTTGCTTTTACTTATCCTTCATAACACAGTAATTTATGCATAGTTTTCTTCTTCTAAAGTGGTTTCACCAGAACAAAAATGATTCATGCTACATTTTCCAATTGTGTCTCCAGATCTAAAATTTATATTTTGAAATAAGATAATGTTCTGTGCTATTTTTTAAGTAACATAGAATGCATGAAGAAATTAAAATAATCACATTCAAAAAAACTTACTGAATTAAAAATAAGTAACAGTGTTAAAGATATAAAGGATTTAAAAATTTGATAGTGGTTAGACAAATTACTTAAATATTTCTAATCCCCAAATTCATTTAATCTTGATTGAGCTCCTATCATTGAAAATGTTTAATAAAGCTTGCTCTAAATCCATCAGAAATAATTTAGAAAAAATCATTTATTATGGAGAAGGTTTAGTTAGGTGGTCTTTAAGTTACCATTTAGCATAATGATACAGTGAATTATTTTATGATTATATTTATTCATGAATTAGAACAAGACTATATTAAAATTCAAGAAAAGTTACTATCAGAGAGTATACATGTTCACAGGTTTAAATTGAGAATCAAATTTCATTGTCTGGTGACCTGGTTATTTTCAGTTTGTAGATACTAATTATTGGAAGTCTTTTCTGTATATAGAATGCCTTGTGAAAGTGATAATCATCTAAGTATGTTATCATTTCATTAAGAATAAATTAAGTCTAAAAATTCGCATTAGGTTGGAAATGGGAGCAAGCCAAACTTTCTAGTTTTATGAGTGTCAGAAATATCATTTATTTGCTCTCTTATCAAGAGAAATACTAATGCAAAAAACATTCAGCATAGATGTTGACTATATTGCCTTGAGTACCACTGAGATTTTGCCACAATCCCAGCAGGATGAACATAAACAGGCAACTTTTTAATCTCTACTCCCAAAACACACTCGGGCCTATGACTCCTGACACTGGAATTTCTTTTTTGTTAATTTAATAATTTATATTTATTTACTTATTTGAGAGAGAGGGAGTGGGCGTGACAGGGCCATCAAGCCTATGCAAATGAACTCCAGATGCATGTATCTTCTACCTTGTGCATCTGGCTATGTGGGTCCTGGGGAATTGAACTTGTGTCCCTTAACTGCTAAGCCATGTCTCCAGCCATGAAATTTTTTAATAAATGGCTTGAGGTACCTCGGGTAACCATTAGGCTCAAATCTGTGTTTTTGGTATGGACTGAGAGACTGTTGCAGTCAGATTCACATTGCAGGCAGAAATCACCTGACCAACAGCAGCTTGTGGGAAAATGGTTTATTTCAGTTTACAGACTTGAGGGTAAGCTCCATGATGGCAGGGTAAAATGAGGGCATGAGCAAAGGGTGAACATCACCTGGCCAACATTAGGTGGACAATATTAACTGGAGAGTGTGCCAAACACTGGTAAGGGGAAACTGGTTTTAATACCCATAAGCCTGTCCCCAACAATACTCTGCCTCTAGGAAGCATTGATTCCCAAATCTCCATCAGCAGGGAACCTAGCATTCAGAACACCTAAGTTTATGGGGGACACCTGATTCAAACTGTGACAGACACCATATGGAAATGAGTTGGAAATATCAAAATCTCTGAAAAATTTCCTTAATTTTTGCATCAGCTAGTGTATGGCTTCTCAGAACTGGAACATTTTGACCCAGGTGTCACTTGTGAGGACTGTCCTTGCACTGTAGAATAGTCCAAAAACATCTCTTGGCTTCTCAAGTTCTCCACAGGCCCAAATCATCCCCATCTGAGAACTACTCAAAGTGAGAGAAAATTTTTCCTGGAATTATAATAGAGTTCTCACATTAGAGAATTGAGTTGGCTCTCCAGAATGGAGATTCAAAATTCCTCTTCTTCCTTCCAGGACATGATTCTAAAGCCAAGTAATTAAGGGTAATTTTATGTGGAACCAGACCCAAATATTAATAGTAAGTATAAAGTTTAATAATGATTCCCTTTTCTGATACTATACTTTCCCAACAAAGGCAATGCATGTATGTGTGTACATTTAATTATTGTATATATTTTGATTTTTTTGTTGTTGTTTGTTTATTTATTTATTTGACAGCGACAGAGAGAAGGAGGGAGGGAGAGAGAGAGAGAGAGAGAGAGAGAGAGAGAGAATGGACGCGCCAGACCTTCCAGCCTCTGTAAATGAACTCCAGATGCATGCGCCCCCTTGTGCATCTGGCTAACGTGGGTCCTGGGGAATCAAGCATCGAACTGGGCTCCTTAGGCTTCATGGGCAAGCGCTTAACCGCTAAGCCATCTCTCCAGCCCTATATTTTGATTTTTAAAGCAGAAACTCTATTATTTTTAAAGGGAATATGTATTATCCATAACAATAGACAATGTGGAAGCCAATCAGAATTATTTAGTGCCGTGACTCTTCAGAGTGTATGGTTGTGTGTATCTATATAACTGTGTGGGTAAAATAACTTGAAAGTGACTCTAGTGCCCCTTCTCTTCAAAAATTTTGTGTTTTATGATCAGATCTTTGCTTTTGCATTTCTATCAGGGGGTTTAAAGTGGATAAGGGAAGTCTTTGATTAATATATATAATTCATATCAACTACCATTGCTTATAGCAGGTAAGAAAAGAAATTCCTAATAAAAATTTGTAAATACTCTGTAGTCATAAATACTCATGCTAAGCATTTTGCGATTTTATTCCACATAGTTTGCCCCTCCATATGTACTTTATTAGTTGCTCAAAGAGCTCAATACCAGACATGAATTCTCTGAAAAAGGCTAACCAGCAAGGAAAATCAAACAAACAAGCACAGGCCCTGAAGCATTGAACAGTAAGAGTACTGTAGGATTGTGGGTCTTTCAGTGTGATTTGTAAATGATTGGAAATTTCCAAATCCAGGTTCCCATGGAATTTTTGTCTTCCTTGCAAAATTACTACCACAAAATTCTGTGTATAGCAGACTTTACCCAAAATTTACTTCATTAGTGCAAAATAAAAAAAATACATATTAGCATATTTTTGTGACAGCTACTATTGAGAGGAGACTACTACCCAAGATGGAATTAGGTTAAAACTTGTATGTATTATGTATTTTGTAGGAGATTTGGAACTAAAAGCTATAGTTCACATTTTGATAATGAAGAAAATAGACAATTAGGACTGAATTGTATCTTATTGTTATAGAAAGAGTCTATTTAAATCCTATTTTCCTCAGTTCCATTGACACACTTGGCCACTCAGAAGGAGAAAAATTGCTTCTCTATGATGACCTGAAGAGGCATAAGCAATTGCCCTCTTAAATGTAAGAGGCCTAGCAGTGCACTTGGTGAATTCTTTCTGCTGTGTGTTATTAGTTCAATGTTTTTCTGCAAAGTTCAATGAGGTTCATTAGCTTATCTGAAGAAAAAGGGACCAGAACTTTTGAGACAACATCCCCGTATGACTTTTCTAATTAAATCCCTTCCATCAGATGAAGAGCTGCCCTTTTTACTTGACAAACATTTGTTCTAATTTGGCCTTGCTTGATTTTTCAGTGCTGTTAGGTCCCTCTCCCTCCTCTATCCCCACTAGCATCTGTTAGTCAGAAGATGGCTCTGGCTGACATTTACTCAGAATATGCTTGCTTATTAAAATATTTCAATGTTAGACAAGCTTATCAGTTGAAAAATACAATATAGTTCTGGGACACTGGTAGAGCTCATCTTATAGGGATGTTTTGTTGGGCAAATGTGCCTTGGTTTGTATGAGATAATATATAGAGCCTATAGGAAATAGATACATGTTTTGTAGTATAAAGTAAATTCCCAGCTTAACTTTATTTCAAGTTTAAGAATTTTATGCTACCTAGTGACACATAGGGAGTGAAATTAAACTAAAAATAATATACGTATATAAAAATAATATAAGGACAGGTAATATTTAAAAGTAAAATTCAGTGCTCAGAGATGCTGTTTGCCTGACTTCAGAGAATATAACTATGGAAGGAGCTGATAACTCAAAAACACTTAAATCCAAGAACAATTTTTATAGGCCTTGAAAGTTCTAGGAAAATCTCCCAGGTATCTGGCTGATTGGTAACTAATCCTGCAAGAAGTCTCCTCTTCCTAGACAAAATGATGATGTGTAAGGTTAAGTGCTCACCTAGGAGCAGATGAATGTTTGGGACCTTGAGTGTTTATGCTGGACTTCAGAAAGGCATGCTCTGTCAGTGACAAGCCTTGCAACATTCAGTTTATTCTCCTATTTTCTTTAACACTATCCAGCTCTATTAGCTTGCCAGCCATGTAGTCTGTAAGTAATAGGTTGCAATAGCAGCTGAAATTGACAAGTGCTTAGCCCAGAGCATGGATTGAATGTAATTCATAGGGTTCTCAAGTTAATTTCCAATACCTATTTCATCAAGGCAGACTGATAGATGGCTGCCAGCATCTTTTGGCTTTATCTGTAAATCCCTATGTCTTTTACTGCCATCATTTCGTGTTTTATACATTCCATCCCTTGCATCGCTCCTCCCCATTTCCATAACTTCAAATAGAGCTTCTCTCTGGGCACATCAGTCATTTAGGTTAGAGGCCCTTGCAGCTAAATGCAAGACCTTCAGATGTTATTGAAGTGCATTTTCCATGTGGCCCTGTTTAAAGCGATGTTTCTTTAGGGACTGCAGGGTGAAATATGAAGTTATCTGGGAGAGTAAATCTAAGATGTTGGACAGATGGTGAAGCGTCAATGCATCCGCAGAAACGCATTTCATTTTTATATAGGGGATGCTCTTAATCAATTCTGGCTTAAGAAAACACTTGCTTCTATGGCATCAATAGCTTTTTTTTGTCTTTAAAAGATCAATAGTGAAGCATATCATGCTACAAGAGATTTAAAAGAATTCATGGGAAAAAAGAAAAGGCAAAAAGGAAAAACTTCTTAAAGATTCAGAGTTTATTGAAAGCGGAACTAAGGTTGTCACAAATAGAACAAATAGAATGACTGCTGTGGAAACATAAAACTCGTTTACTCTATAGGACATAAGAAGTTTCATTTTTTACCTAAATGTGCTTTGGGAACAAATATCTTTACAGAAGATCTTATTTAACCTTTGCAAAATGTCTTTTCTTCGTTGAAGGTCCAAAGCTTCCATTTATGCCACAGGCCTGTAACAGCCTTCTAAATCTCTATGCTGTCCTCTGGTACCTCCAGGGTAGGCCAGCTGCACATTCAAACCCTCTGCTTTCACTGAGCATTTAGAAAGAAATATTGTGAATACTGGGTATTCTACCTATTGTTTAAATGCTGTCTGGACATTTTTATCTGACAATCTAACAACACTTCCATGTACATTACCCACACATATTTATGAATACATGTATATATCGCACATCGTTTTTGCCTATAATGATTTACTATGTAAATATTATTAGCTTATATTATAACTGATGTTTTCAGTTAACATCGGATATAATCAAATTTGAAAAGCAAACAAGGGCTGATGCGATGGCTCAGTGATAAAATGCACTTGCATGCAAAGCCTGATGGCCCAGGTTTCACTCCCGAGTACTCACACAAAGCCAAATCTATAAAACTGATGACATGCACCTAGAGTTCATTTGCAGTGGCACAAGGCCCTGGTATGTCCACATTCATTCTTCATCCCCTCCTCCTTCCAAGTAAATTAAAAAAAAAAAAAAGAAAGCGAAAAAAAAAAAAAACAACAATAGAATCACTGAAAGAGGCACTAATTTCTTCAAGAGTGTAAACATCCCAGGGCTTAAGAAAATTGTGCCTAAGTACTGATTGATTGGTAGTGCTGGAATTCCAGTGAGACTTGCCTAAAAGGAGAACATATTGATGTATTGGTCCTAGGTGGGAGCTAGGTTAAGGCTATCGTCTCTAGAGCAGGGCTTGACATTATTTTAAAAGTATAACCACATAGTAAATATTTTTTGGCTTTGTCAAGTACATCATCTCAGCTGTAACCACTCTGTTCTGCCGCTAGAGTTAAAACAGTTGTGAATAATGTAGAACCAAGTAGGCTGTTCACCAATAAAACTTTATTTATAAAAAAATAGGAGGTGGGGCTAGAGAGATGGCTTAGCGGTTAAGGCGCTTACTTGCAAAGCCTAAGAACACTTGTTCCAATTTCCTTGTCCCATGTATAGCCAGACATAAGTGATGCAAGCGTGCAATGTCGCACATGAGCACAAGGGGGCGCACGCTTCTGGAGTTCGTTCACAGCAGCTGAAAAAGGGCCTAGCGCCCATTCTCTGTCTGCCTCTTTCTCTCTCTCTCAAAACTAAAATTAAAAAAAGGGGGGAATGTGGAATGTACTTGCTGTTCTCTACTCTACAGCATAGTTTAAAAGTCACTTAGGCCTGTACTTGGATCCTGACTCTTTCTGACTCACTAATTATGTGATTAAGGGCTAATTACCTAAACCTTCTTTTCTTAAACATCTTTCTCTGTAGTGTAGTATTAGAATCATATCTAGTCATATGACCTTCACATGAGGCTGTATCTTCTAATAGATTATTAATGTTAAGTAAGCAGAACTGATGCTGGAAGATAGCAGGGTTACCCTATTTCAGAGATACTAAGGGCTCATGGTCATTAAAAATGGGTCTGAATAACACATACAAGAATACACATTTGTATAGTTCTTGGAGTTCACAGAACTCAGTAGCCCTAGCTAATGATTTTAGAATTCTTCCCTGAGATGACGGGGGTTACTTGAAATTGATGTCGAAAGACCGTAGTAAAATTTTATACATTCAGAGTGTTGGAGGTGGAATCCCTTCTGGATCAAGGAAAAGTTTGAATTATATGATGCTTTTTATAGAAAGCAGTTTTGTTGTTTTCAAGTACATACAGTAATTGGCAAAACAGCCAAGAAAGCATTGCCAAGTAGACTTCCTGCTGGCATGTGTAAGCGAAAAGCCTAGTCTCATTTAAAATTAGCATGTTATTATGTTGCAAAAAAAAAAAAATGGCCTGAATAAAGTTCTTGAAAATAGTTTATTTTCTTACTTAGGTTAGATATTTTTATTTATTGCATGAGAAAACAAAGCTTTCAAAACTGACAGATTTCAGTCATTGTGCTTCATCAATGGAAATATTTTTATTTAATTTTTAAAATCTAGTTATTTGTAAGTGTGCGCACTGTTTGGCGTGCAGGCTAAAAGGGGGGAGGGTGCCTGCCAGGGACTCTTGCTGCTGTAAATGAACTCCAGAAGCATGTGCCACTTTTTTTTTTTTTTTCCTTTTTTGGGTTTGGCTTACATGGATGGCTTTGGAATTGATCCCAGGCCAGCAGACTTTGCAAACAAATGCCTTTTGCTGCTAAGCTACCTTCCAAGTCTCCTTCAATGGGATTCTTATTTAACTTTCTATGGCTTGTTGTACCAGTTAGAATAGCAGCATTTTTATAATCTTTATAGCCTCATTGATCCTCCTTCTCTACGTAAGTCAAAACAGAATGACATCCATTATTTTAAATGAAGAACTAATTCATTCTTACATGAAACTATTCATAATAAATTTACCATCTTGTGTTGCATTATGTTAAGTCAGTTAAGTATATTTAGTACATTACATAAATCTTTATTATTGTGTGCAGTGTATTCATGTGTGTATTTTTTGTGTAGTTGTGTCGAGGCTTGAGAAATGTGTTGGAGTATACTCCTCTATCACTCTTTGACCTTATCTCCCTGAAACAAAAAATCCCCAGTTTAGTTTAAGCTGGTTGACCAGCAAGCTCCAGTGACCCTACTGTCTCTGCCCACCCTGAGCAATGGGGTCATACACTGCTGTGCTCAGCTTTTTACAGGATTGCTGGGGATTGCGTTCAAGTCCTCATGCTTGTGCAGCAAGCACAATACCAACTGAGCCATCCCCTCAGCCCTCAGAGTTGACTATTTATGCTATTCTTCTTTTCATCTGAATGTCTCAGTATATATAGATTTCAACATAGTAAGTCCATTTAAAATTATCCTACTTGTGAGTCTGATTAGATTCTGAGTTTTACATTTAAAGAAATCTTTGCATAAATGGAAAACTTCATTTAGTAGGTAAAGATGTGTTGGGTCCTGACTGTATTTACCATCATAGATGTGAGGGTGAGCATGCCATTTTGTTGTTGGTGCCATTATTCTGAGACTTGGCAGGTATCCTAACAAGCTTTCTGAACTGCTCTAATTAGTGACCATGTTACCTTGAAGTTGGGACAAAAACAAACATGAAGAATACTCAATAAAGCTCCTGCTATGGTGGTGCCAGGTTTACATTCTGTATCCCACCCACACCATAATTTAGGTTCCCCATTGGTCATGTGCAGTTGAAATTATTCTTTTTGTGGTCATATTCACAGCAGAAAGACTACTTTCCTTTGAGCTTTGAGAACTTGTGACTGTTAGTTTTCTCCTTGACTTCTCAGTTTATTCATCGTATATTTTACCAACTTAGCATTTTCTGTTTTTGTTTTAAAATTGTTTTTCAAATGATTTTTTTAATACATTTTATTTTTACTTACTTATTTTTTGAGAGAGAGAATGGGTGTGCCACGGCTTGCAGCTACTGCAAACAAACTCCAGATGCATGCGTCACCTTGTGCATCTGGCTTATGTGGGTCCTGGAAAATTGAATCGAGGTCCTTTGGCTTTGCAAGTAAGCACTTTAACTGCTAAGCCATCTCTCCAGCCCTTTAAAATGTTTTTATTGACAATTTTTGTATAGGCATATAATGCATTTAGATCATTATTCACTGCAAAGCCGTCCTTTTCTTTTCTCCCTTATCCCCCTTCCTGAACCCTCTCTTCTTTTTTTTTTTGTTTTATTTATTCATTTTTATTAATTAGTTTTGTGTTCAGCAAATACAGTCAGTTTGGTACCATTATTAGGCTCATCCGTGACCTACCCCCTCCCCTTGGCCCCTCCTTGTTGAGGTATATGGGCCATGCATTGTGGAGTTAGCCCACAGTTATGGGTAAGATAAATGTCTCTGCATATCATGACCCAACATGTGGCTCTGACATTCTTTCCGCCCCCTCTTCTGCAAAATTTCCCTGAGCCATGTTGGGTTCATTTTTGGTCTGCTTCAGTGATGAGGTGTTAGGGGCCTCTGAGGCTCTGGCTCTCTGATTTGGTAGGAGTTGATTTTTCTCTGTGTTGATCTCCTTCCCCCTTGTGCTGGTAACCAGTTCACCAGGAAAACAGCACCCTTGCTTGTTTCGCCAATTTTTCTTAGTTTCAGCCGGGGCCCTTTTGAGGTATAATGGGGTGGCTCTCTCCTTAGGATTTACATCTATCTGAAAAAGAGAAGCAGATTCTCCAACGGAGAGTAAGTTAGCACCAGGACAAATGAGATAACCCTTACTTTTTTTATAGAGAATTTAATACGTGTAGGCCCGCTTGTAGCCCACAATTGATGGTAGCTTGATATTGGAGAGTGGGCTTATGTTTGGATATGGTTCTGACTTGTTTCCCAGCTCTAGCTATGGGTCCTGTACCACTGAGGGGATCAATTAGCCAAATCAAGAGCAGTTGGTTCCCTACCATTGCTGTGTGCCACTATTGCACGTGTGTGGGCATCACAACAGGTTATTTGCTGCTAAGTAGGTTAGACCATGAGTTGCTTGGACAGATATTGGTCATTTTTCCCCAGTCGCCCTTGTAGTACCTTCTGGCACTAGACACGCTGACTGTCTGGGACTGACTCTCTCCCAACTTCCAAATATGCCATTCTATTTTACATGTCAACCACATAAGGTGTCTTCAGCAGTAGGGTCTTACCACTAACCTTTGGTGGGTAATCAAGTGCTCTGACAGAAATCTGTCTTTCTTTTAGGAAACCTTGTAGATCTCTCTGATCAAAAGCTCATTGTGGATGATAGCCACATGCTGGTACTGGTAGTTACAGGTCAGTGCCCACTAAGAAAAGGAGGAAAGAGATAACTAATGTACAAGAGTTAGAGAGAAGAGAGAGAGAGAGAGAGACAGAGAGAGGGAGGAAGGAAGAGGGAGGGAGGGAAGCTGTAGAAGATTAAGGTTAGTCTTCATCTTACCCTCTCCAGTGCCTTGTGTTTCAGGTGTTCACTCTAAGGGCTTGGTGAAGGTTCAGCCATTTGGTCTCCCTTTTAGGAAGTAGAATTTTATGGTACCATTGCTGTTTGGGCCTCTCTTCTTTCCAACTGTCACTTTTCTATTCTTTAATTTACCTTCTCCATTATCCATTATGGAATGTTGATAGACCCACTATTGTATAGGACTTGTGCAGATAATGAAAGCTCTTGTGAGGTGATGAATACAATGGCCACTTGCAGATTCAGAAAACAGTATGCTATAGCACTCCTCCCATTATCTGGCTCTTATATTCTTTTCTTTATTTATTTTTAACTTTTTTGTTGGCAACCTCCATATATAAACACAATATACTCTGATCATAATCTCTTCTCACCTCTCTCCCATTTTTTCCCTGCCCTTTACACCCTGTACTGAATCTCTTCTTCTTTCCAGTTAGTCTCTAATCTATCTTAATATCATCAGTTACTTTCCTTCTTATAATACAGGTCTTGTGCAATAGTGTCAGCCACTACAAGTTCATGAATGTCTTAGAACTTTTTATCCTGAAAGCAGCATTCAAAAGCACTTCTCCCCATTCCTTGGCCCTTATATTCTTTCAGCCATTTTTTTTTCCTCTATGATCCCTGTGATTTGGAGAATGTGATAGAGACATCTCAGTGCTGAACACTCCACTGTCACTTCTTCTTAGCAGTTTAATGAGCTTTGAGTCTCCCCAATACTTACCACCATCTGAAAATAGAAGCTTCTTTAATCAAAAGTGCTAGTAGCATTAACATATGGGCATATAGGGCAGTATAGTGGGCATAATATATCCATTTAGGAAAACAACAGTAACAGTTTTCCCTCTAGGGCTTTCAACCCTCCTGGCCATATGATTTTGATTAGGTTTTCAGTACCAGACAAGATGTTTCTCCTGTTGAGTGGGCCATGAATCAAATCAAAATCCATCATACCAGTTGGTACATTTGGCCAGGATTCCCAGGCATAAAATTTACAGGGTCCATCCACTTCTGGTTAATACTGCTGATGACTTTCATCCCCATATAGTGGCATCACTCTTTTTAGCATCCTGACAGCTATTCAACAGGGAGCAGGCTTCCAGACTGCTTCCAGCTTGCTTTTTCACTGATCTGTTCTCTAAGCATGTGGTGTCTTCCCCAATAGGGCCTAGTTCTGTTTGCAACCAATTCTTTCTTCTCCCTTTTCTACAGTGTTTCCTGAGCTTAGGGAAGCACATTTGAAATTACTGATTTATTGCTGAACACTTAAGAGTCAATTATTCTCAGCAATTTGATGAGTTTTGAGTTTCTTTAGGAGTTACTCACAGCTGCAGAAAGAATGCTCTCACTTTTGGAAAAAAGGGAGCACTAATGTGTGGACATGAACATATGTATTTAGAGGACAATTTTGTGGGCATAGCATAACCATTTATCCAAATGACAGTAGTACCTTCCTCCCTAGGCCCTATGACATCCACAGCCTTAATATTTTGAGTGGGTTTTCAGTAAAAGGCACTAGTTCAATAGAGGCAGGATTGTCAGGCAGGTAACTTACTGTGCTCCTGTTCTGAGTCCCACTGCCTTGTGATTGTTTTCATCTCATTCTAGGCTATCCTGCCTTGAATTCAATTCTGAATTCAATTCTGTTTCCATTTATGTGGCTGAAGTTAATTCAACACCTGTCTCCTGAAATAGTTTTTTGATGTAGCATTTGGGATGCAAATCCTGTAATAATGCCTATGTTTTGCTATACATCATTCACAATGAGGCTATAACTCAAAGGCTCATCAATAGATTAAGAGGGGCATGTTTTTTAATCTAGGTGTTGCATCCTAGTTAGTAGTTTAATTTATAGGGTTTAGTTAAGATTTTTTGTAATACATATTAATACCAAATCAAGCCCCTCTAAGAGAATATTTTTGAAGTTCCACAAACAAAACTAATATATTTTAAGCAGCAATATCGGATAAAAATGTTGGATATATGGGGTCATTCTCTGTTTCTTTTTCTTTTTTATTGAGAACTTCTTTTGATTGTATTCCTGTAAAATTGCCCTCTTTACCCCTTCTCCCATCCTTACTTCACTGAAGACCATCATCTTTCCAAGCATTCCTTTCTTTGTTTTGATATCTCATTCACTTTGTCTTCTTCTATGTTAAAATGTTGATGGACTCAGACTAGGGCAGGTTGTTTGGTGGTATTTACCACCACTATGATGGATTGTATAAGTTGGTTCATTTCTGAGGACTGTGCCCCAAAGAATGCCTGACCACCATATATATGGCTCTTACATCCTTTCTGCCTCCTGCTTCACAACGTTCCTTAGCCCTAGAGGGCATGGCAGAGATGTCTCTTTAGTATTGTACTATTAACCAGTTGTGATTTTCAGTTGTTGAAGTTTGAGCCTGTTCAGTGTCAACCAACACCTCTATAGAGAAGATTATTTGGAGGGTGTGGTAATGACTCTTCCAGTTCTAAGCACTAGGCTTTCTCTTCTTCTTGTCACATGGGAGTGTCAGTCTCCCCTAGTATTCATTGCCATAGGTAAAGTGAAGGTTCTCTAGTCAAAATTCAAAGCAGTATTAATCAGTAATCATAAATATAAAGATTTTGGATGTAATTTGTTCTGTTTAGCATATCCATTTTGCCAAAGAATAGTGGTAACTTCATTCTAGGACCCATGTCCTTCTAAGCCATAGGCTTTCATTTGGTTTTCAGTAATAGTGAAAGAAAAGTTACAACAACAACAAAAAAGTTTTCACTCCCATCTCCCTATGTGAAACGCAATCAAAGAGCAGTTGCTTACCCCCATAACTTATGTGTCAGTATTGCTCCTATGAACCTGGCTGGTTGATTGTACAGCTTTCCGAATCCACTACTTGTTAAGATTATGGTCAGATTTTCTCCCCAACAGGCCACATAACACTTTACATCTCTACTATAGCAGATAATCTGCAAAGAGGTCCTGAAACCACAGTAGGTTATACCTTTAGCAATAAGGTATTATAATTTAATTCAGGTTTGTAACCAGGAACATTGAATATTGAGCATGGGCAATAGCCTACATTGTGTAAGAGGTTTCATAAGTGTCCCTGACCAACAAATCGCTGGCTCTGAGTTTGCCTGTAAGAACCCAAGGCCTCAGATAAAGCTTTCTCCACCCCACAAAGGAACTTCTGCTCCAGCTGTCTGTTGGTGTGTCTTTCTTGTGTCATTGTATGTTATATTTTTAGTTAATGAAGAACTAGGTTTCTATGACTTATCTATACCATTGTTAGTTTGTGTAACCCACTGTCCTCCTCCCCTCCTTCCTGCCTTTCCCCTGACACTACTTAGATCTTTCCACATCCTGTATTCAGTCCCTCAGCTTACCACCCCATTCCCTCCCTACTTCTCTGCAGGGAGCCACATCTAGTCCCCACCACTAGATGGCGCTGGCACTGCAGGAAACCACATCTAATCCGCCATTACAAGATGGCGCTAACCTCGTGGTGTTCAACTTCTTTTACGACAGTGCTTTGGCGCCAACCGTATTCAAGGTACGCGCATGCGCTTGACGCAACCTGTCCTGAGCCTATCCCGTGGCGCCTGGTGGTGGCAAGCAGATAACAGCCAATCAGTAGGTGCCTCATTGCCCATCCCCCTATAAAAGTAGCTGTACACCCCGCCCCCGAGTCTTTCTCCATCCGCTCTCCTGTTAACCAAGAAGCTCTCCAATAAAGTGTGATCAAGAAGGATCCTCGTGTGGTGATTGTTCTTTTCCCGCTGGTCGGGGGGGCTCGCCGCAAAGTGGTGCCGAAATCCCGGGAAGGACCAAAGGAGGATTCAGAACTTGACACACGGAGAGGAAGGTACCGATAAGTCATTCTTTCTTCTTTTTTTTTTTTTTTTTTCTTTTCTTTTCTGTGTCTCAGTCATGTCCGTGTCTGAGGGCCTCGCTGCTCTTGCTGTTTTCGGTTTGTTTTGTCTGGGTCTTTCTATTGTTTTGCGTTTGTTTCTATCTTGCCTAGTCTGTTGATTGCCTGGACCGGTTAAGCCCGCGGTAGACAACGCGGCTCTGGTCCTTGGAGCCTCGAGTTAGATAAATCCTCGGTAGATAACGTGGGGCTGGCTGTTAGTTTTATTTCCAGCCTTCCAGCTCGTGATGGGTAATACATCGAGTGCCCGGTATTCTCCCATTGATTTTACTCAGCCTATAAAGGAAGTTTTGAAACAACGTGATCTAAAGGTCTCTAATGCCACTATTAAAAAGATTGTTAAAGACATTGATGCTGCGGCTCCATGGTTTGCGGTGTCCGGAGATCTCTCATTGCCCTCATGGGAAAAGCTGGGTAAAGACCTTGAGGCGGCTAGGGAGGAGGGTCACTTAGGTCGAGGTACCCTCCCTTTCTGGAGGATGATACATTCTTGTTTACGTTCTGGAAGCCACCCGGACCCACTTCAGGAGGGCCGGAGACGGCTCAGACAACATCAGGATAGTTTGTCAGAATCTGATGCAAGTGGGGATAGCAAACCCAGATTATATAAGGAAGTACAGGAAAAAAGGGCCAGTCATTTCCCGGGAGGAGTTCCCAATATGGCCAGTCATTTCAAGGAAAAGGTTCCCTGCCATGTAGAGGAGAAGGCACCCCCGTTAGAAGAGAGTAATGAGGGCTCCGGCTGTATGCACAGGAGGGGTGAGGACTTCCCTAGGGCCCCGCCGCAGCAGGGGGCTGTGGGGTTATATCCTTCCCTACAGCCGCTGCGACACCTGAGTATACGAGATGATCACGGCAGTAGTTCTGCTTCTGATCAGGAGGACTCCAGTGGGACAGAGGGACAGGATTTAGAGGAGGCAGCTTTGCATTGTGCTCAGGATACTCAGTTTGTGGGCGGGCGTGTCTGCCCTCCCGCGGTTAGGGGGAGGAGTGCCTTAAAAGAGGAAGTTGGTATTCGGAACCGAGCACCGCCTAGTGCTCTGCCACGCCCTCATGTTCCCCCCCCCCCCATGTCCCAGTCGAGGATCGCTGCCATTTTGTTAAGCCGTGGACATGGTCCCGCCTGGCCTCCGCTTTCCCGGTTTTTTTGAATACCACTACCAATCAAAGAGGTTGGGAGCCAATCCCCTATACGGAACTTAAGGATTTAGTTCAGGCCTGCAAAGATTTTGGACCCACTGCTGACTATTCACTTATGCTGCTTCGCAGACTCACGCAGCGCACCCTTACTCCTGGTGATTGGTTAGACTTAGCCCGAGCTTGTCTAACGAGAGGGCAATATTTGGATTTCAGATCACTGATTTCTGATAAAGCCCAAGAACAAGCTAGGCAGAATATTATGAAAGGGGACTGGGACTGGACTTCTGATATGCTTCTGGGGACTGGTCCCTATCTTACAGATCAGCTCAATTTCCATCCAGACGTGTATATCCAAATTAATAATATTCATTATCAGGCTTGGAAGGAGCTCCGTAATAAGGGAGAGGTCGCAGGACAGTTGACTAAGATTGTTCAGGGCCCTACAGAGCCATTTTCTGATTTTTCAGCTAGAATGCTGGATGTGGCAGAAAAGACAATTGGCCTTGCTGACCACACCATGCCGTTTATACAACAGCTAATATTTGAACAGGCCACTAAGGAGTGCAAAAAGGCTATACAATCAGTAAGAAGGGGAACATTGGATGACTGGCTCAAAGCCTGTCGAGAGATAGGGGGTCCTCTGTCTAATGCAGGATTAGCAGCAGCGGTCATAGCTGCCGCTAAGGCTCAACGGACAGGGAATCAAAAGGGCTGTTTCCGATGTGGTCAATTGGGACATTTTAAACGCCAATGTCCTCAAGCGGATAGCCCAGCCCCTGTCCGAGATGCGGGACCGGCACAGCGCCCCCCTGGGACTTGTCCTAGATGTAAGAAGGGAAAACACTGGGCTAATGAATGTAGATCTGTGAGGGATATTAATGGTCTGCCCCTCCCCCCTCTTTCAAGTAATCAGGACCAAAAAAACGGGGGGAAGGGCCCACGTCCCCAGGGCCCACAAATTTATGGGGCAATGCAGACACCTCAGGTCCCGGTGACTGTGGCGCCAGGTCCCCCGCTGCCTCAGCCCGGAGAGCAACATCGGGCTCCGCAGGCCTGGACCTCTGTGCCACCTCCGGATTGGTCTTAACTCCGGAAATGGGCGTGCAAATCCTGGACACAGATGTGTCTGGCCCGCTAGCAAGAGATACGGTGGGCCTTCTTTTGGGGCGCTCCTCCTCTACTTTAAAGGGTCTCATAGTCTTCCCCGGTGTTATTGATCCAGATTATACAGGTGTAATTAAAATTCTTTGTCATTCCCCCTATGGGGCAGTGTCAGTGGCCCCTGGGGACCGTATTGCCCAATTGCTGATTTTGCCTTCTAACCATTCTCTATTTCCTGCACTAGATAAGGAAAGGGGTGACAAGAGCCTTGGGTCTACCGGTGTGGACTTGACCTGCTTGTCTTTGGAGTTGGATCAAAGACCCCTTCTGCGCCTGACCATAGAAGGAAGAGAATTCTCAGGACTGGTGGACACTGGGGCAGATAAAAGTATAATAAAATTGGATTCTTGGCCAAAAGCCTAGCCCTTGCAGAGATCAGCTCAGATCTTGCAAGGCTTAGGGTTTGCTAAAACACCACATATGAGTGCAAAGGAGTTAACATGGACCACTACAGAGGGTCAAAAGGGAAAAATCCAACCTTTTGTGTTGGATGTTCCCATTAATTTATGGGGAAGAGATATTCAGACCCAGATGAATCTCCGCTTGACCAATGATTATTCAGAAGCTAGTAAAAATATGATGAAAATTCAGGGCTTTGTTCCAGGCTCAGGTCTAGGGAAGCACCTTCAAGGGCGACCTCAGCCCATCATCCCGGAGGAGAAGCTGGATCGCTTTGGGTTGGGTTTTTCTTAGGGACCACTGAAAATTCTGCTTCCAATTTTGAACAGGTGCCCATACCTTGGATGACTCATAAGCCAGTGTGGGTTCCTCAGTGGCCCCTCTCACAGGAAAAACTGGAAGCAGCCCAGAGGTTAATTGAGGAACAATTGCAGTTAGGCCACCTGGAGCCCTCTATTTCCCCTTGGAACACACCTATATTTGTGATCAAAAAGTCCTCTGGAAAGTGGCGATTATTACATGATTTGAGGGCTGTCAATGCTCAAATGCAGGTCCTGGGCCCAGTTCAGAGGGGCCTGCCAGCGCTTTCTGCTCTCCCCAGGGAATGGCCAGTGATGGTTTTAGATATTAAAGACTGTTTTTTCTCCATACCCCTTTGCCCTCAGGACAGAGAGCGTTTTGCTTTCACATTACCAGCTGTAAATCATGAGAAGCCTGATGCCCGCTTTCAGTGGCGTGTGTTGCCACAAGGGATGTCCAACAGTCCCACTATGTGCCAGCTTTATGTAGACTCAGTGTTATTTGTAGTAAGACAACAGTTCCCCTCTTTACGTATGATCCACTATATGGATGATATCCTACTCACAGCCCCTACTTTAGATGTTTTGCATGTCTCCTTTCAGGAGGTCGTCAAGGCGTTGGAACATAAGGGTCTTTTTATTGCCCCAGAGAAGGTCCAGCAAACGGATTCAGTAAATTTCCTTGGGTCCGTCATTGGCCTTCAGTCTGTGAAACCTCAAAAAATTTGCATCCGTACCTCCCACTTGCATACATTAAATGATTTTCAAAAACTTTTGGGGGACATTAATTGGTTGCGAGGTTTTCTCCATGTCCCCCGTGCAGATTTGTTACCATTGTTTTCCATTTTGGAGGGTGATCCTGAGATTACCTCTCCTCGTGTGCTCACTGAGCCAGCTCGTCAGGCCTTAAGCAAAATAGAAAAGGCCCTTATGAAGGCACAGCTTAAACGCTTTGACCCTTCTAGTCCACTTCTTCTTTGTATTCTAAAAACAAGGGATGTCCCCACGGGAGTGTTATGGCAGGACGGCCCTCTTTTGTGGATTCATGGACATTCCTTGGGAGCTCGCACCCTGCAGTACTTCCCACAGTTGGTTGCCCAACAGGCTTGTTTGGGTTTGAAATCGTGCCTAACTCATTTTGCAAAGTTGCCTGATAAGCTTATCATCCCCTATACTAAGGAACAAGTAGAGACTCTATCCGGTACGGTTGATGAATGGAGCATTCTTATGTGTGCTTTTCCAAATCCTATAGATAACCATTACCCAAAAAGCCCCATTCTGTCCTTCGTGGAAAAAAATTTAGTCTATTTTCCCCGGGTCACATCAAAGGGCCCTTTGCCCTCAGCCCCTGCCATTTTCACTGATGGTTCAAAAACAGGTCGCGGAGCTTATATGGTTCAGGGCTCAGAACCTGTGGTGAAGTTCTATAGGCCTGACTCTCCCCAAATTGTGGAATGCATGATTGTCTTGGAGGTGTTTCAGACCTTTGGTAGTTCCTTTAATTTGTTCACAGACTCACAGTATGTGGCTAATGCAGTTGTTGGACTGGAAATTGCTGCCTCTATTCGTTCTGCTAGTCCTGTCTCAAACATTCTTTCTCAAATTCAATCTCTCATTTGGCAACGCTCCTCCCCCTTCTATGTTACCCATGTTCGTGCTCACTCCTTGTTACCAGGACCTATATCTCAAGCAAATGACTTGGTAGACAAAGCCACGCGGATGACCATGTTAGCCATGAGTAGTCCTAAAGATATGGCCACCGAGTTCCATAGACTGTATCATGTTCCTGCTAACACCTTAAGAAAGACCTTTGCCATTTCTAGGTCCGAGGCACGTGATATTGTTAAGGCTTGTCAATCCTGTGTCACTTTCCTGCCTTCTCCACATGTGGGTGTGAACCCACGGGGCCTAAGACCTGGTGATCTTTGGCAGATGGATGTTACTCATGTCTTGGAATTTGGCAAGCTTAAATACCTGCATGTCTCGGTGGATACTTGCTCAGGAATCATACATGCTTCTCCTCTTGCAGGGGAAAAGGTTACTCATGTAAAAACTCATTGTTTGGAAGCCTGGGCGTCTTGGGGAAAACCGCGACGCCTAAAGACTGACAATGGCCCTGCTTATGCTTCCTCTGGCTTTCGTGCCTTCTGTGCCCAGATGCAGGTTGCCCACACTACTGGCCTACCTTACAACCCACAAGGCCAAGGTACTGTGGAGAGAGCAAATAAAAGTTTAAAAGCTATCCTTTTTAAACAACGAAGGGGGATAGCGGAGAATGCAACCCCCAAGGAGAGAGTCTCTCTAGCACTCTATACCCTTAATTTTTTAGTTTTGGATGTTCATGATAGGTCTGCAGCAGACAGACATTGCCACCAGGGGGCACAAGCACATCCGGAACTGGTCATGTGGAAGGATGTGTTGGATAATAAATGGAAGGGACCGGATCCTGCTTTGGTAAGATCCAGGGGAGCTGTTTGTGTCTTTCCACAGGACCAGGAATCGCCACATTGGGTCCCGGCCCGGCTAGTCAAGACGCTGACATCAACTCCAGAGGAGAGTCCAGGGGACGAGGATGGCCATCCAAGTACGAGTGCCAAAGATCCTGTGGATGCTGATCCTTATGTGCCTGGAGACTAGTAGAGGAGAATTGCGCTGGGGCATCCTGTCTGTTTTCCCCAAGCCCCTGCCCGTTCGCCACACGGCGAGAGTCCTTCCTCGGTTCTTCACCACTCAGCAAGGTCTCAATCTCCCTGCGGTTGTTAAAGACCTGACCCTTGCCCCCCTGGGGGAGGCTCGACACTTCGAGGAAAGTGGAAGTCTCTGCTTTACTCTCGCCCGTGAACGTGACTCTTGTATACAACTGGAGATGCAGGCATTTGCTTGGTTTAGGGGGGACAGGAGATGGGGCCCAGAATCTACCTCTCGGAATTCGTCCCACAAAGCTTATAGTTACCCCTTCTCAGAAGAGGCGATATGGCTCAATGGTACCTTTTTTCGTGGCCAGAGAGGTACTGTGACTCTGCCTCAACCACGCCTGGCACCTCACTGTATGGGAACTTATGAAGGGGACCTTTGGCCATGGACGGAATGCCAGTCCAGTACTGTGGGCTGGGCAGATGTGGGACGGACCTTTACTTATTCCCCGAATATGAAAGGGCCTTTTCCTTTACAGTTTTCGTGGACGGAGGGACCATTTCTACAGGATGGTACTATGAACCCATTTTCAAAGTGGGTTCTGTGTGGGGTTAATGGTAGCTGCACAGATATGACACCCTTTGTTTTATTACGGGGGGGACAGTTGCCCGTAATAATGTGTCTGGAGTAATCCATGAGCTACTATCCCTGAGCGAATTCCTTGAATGGCGATATGAGAGAGTGCTCGGGGGTGTCACCCGGATAGGAAAATACCTAGGAAAAAATGCCTCTTATGCCCCCACCCCGGTGTGTGTCCATCCACCATTCATGTTTGTCCTTAGTAACTTTTCTTTCAGCAATTGTTCTAATGCTTCTTGTTATTTGTCCCAATGTTGGGATGCAACACTCTATCACAGAGCCATGGTACTTAGGGTCCCCCGTTGGGTCCCCGTGCCTGTAGAGGCTCCTAGTACATTGTCTTTGTTCAGGCATAAGAGAGATTTTGGAATTACGGCCGCTGTTATTGCTGCGGTGGCGGCTGCTGCTGCCGCAGCTACAGCCGCAGGTGTAGCCATGGCTTCTTCAGTTCAAACCGCCTCTACCTTAAATACCTTGGCTTCTTCCACAGCTGCCGCCTTAGACACACAATCAAATTTAAATTCCCAACTCAAAGGTGGCATTATGATCCTAAATCAAAGGGTGGACCTAGTTCAGGAGCAAATTGATGTTCTTTGGCAAATCGCTCAGTTGGGATGTGAATGGAAACTTAATGCCTTGTGTATCACTAGTGTTCAATATGAAAACTTTACAAGGGCAGCAAATCTGTCAAAGCAACTGTCCTTGTACTTGGCAGGGAATTGGTCCCTAGATTTTGATGCGGAATTGGAAGAACTAAGACAAGCTATTGTTATGATCAATTCCACACGAGTGGACCTTAGCCTGGCTGAGGGTTTTACCTCTTGGCTTTCCTCTGCCTTTTCCTTCTTCAAGGAGTGGGTAGGGGTAGGGATGTTTGCAGTTTGCTGCCTTGGGGGCTGTGCGCTGTGCCTCTGGTTGATTTGTCGCCTGCAAGCCCAGACCAGGCGGGACAAGGTAGTTATTTCTCAAGCACTTGCCGCTTTGGAGTGTGGATCCTCCCCCCAGATTTGGCTGTCGGCCCTGAAAAACACCTAGTTTTTCCCTGGCCCCTGCCCCCTTAGGGCCTGAGGTGCCCATTATACTAGGAGGAGCAGAGGGTTGGTGTTGGGAACACGACATTTATTGGCGCTCAGGCTGCGAGACAAAGTACTGCACATGAGGTATGCTCTTAGCAGCCTCATGGAGGGCATGTTTGATTGCATATGGGTTGGTACCGACATCCCATCTCTGAGAAAAGGTACCGGACGGGTGAGGCACCAGCCTGGCTGGCCACCTGGCCTGGGGTCTTCACAATGTCCTTTTGTTTATCAGAGATCAAACCTCTACCTTCACCTGCTGCACTTTATAATAGAAAGGGGGAACTGCAGGGAGCCACATCTAGTCCCCACCACTAGATGGCGCTGGCACTGCAGAAAACCACATCTAATCCGCCATTACAAGATGGCGCTAACCTCGTGGTGTTCAACTTCTTTTACGACAGTGCTTTGGCGCCAACCGTATTCAAGGTACGCGCATGCGCTTGACGCAACCTGTCCTGAGCCTATCCCGTGGCGCCTGGTGGTGGCAAGCAGATAACAGCCAATCAGTAGGTGCCTCATTGCCCATCCCCCTATAAAAGTAGCTGTACACCCCGCCCCCGAGTCTTTCTCCATCCGCTCTCCTGTTAACCAAGAAGCTCGCCAATAAAGTGTGATCAAGAAGGATCCTCGTGTGGTGATTGTTCTTTTCCCGCTGGTCGGGGGGGCTCGCCGCACTTCTCCTCCCTCCAAGTCTCACTGTAGCATCCTGGACTCTACTACTGACTCCTATTCCAATGTATGTGCAAGTTTAATATTCAAACCTAGGTTCCAGATATGAGGAAGAGCATGCAATATTTCTGAGCCTGAATTACATCACAGTATAATTTTTCCAAATCCATCCATTTTCCTGTGAATATCCAACTCTCACTTTTCTTATACCTGAAGAAGACTGTGCCATGCGTATACACAACATTGATATATTCATTCATCAATTCTTGAGCGTCTAGGCTGATTCCTAGTTATTGAGAATAGAACCACAAAAAACATGACTAAGCAAATATCTTTATAGTAAAGTAGAGACAATTTATGGGATATGCCCAGGAGTAGTATAGTTGAATCATTTTGTTGATCAATTATTAGGTTTTGTGGAAATCACCTTACTGATAGCCCAGTGGCTGTTCCCGTGTGCACTCCCACAAGAAGTGACCAAGGTTTCCTCTCTCCTCACACCCTTACCAGCACTCGTTATTTGATTTTTTTTTTCATTATAGCCCTTCTGAGGAGGAAAAGAATCTCAAAATTATTTTAATTTGTACTTGCCTGATTGATAAAGATGCTGAATATTTTCTAAGAATGTGTTGGGGGGTGGAGAGATAGCTTTACAGTTAAAGGGCTTGCCTGTGAACCCTAAGGATACAGGTTTAGTTTCCCAGTAATCATGTAAGCCAGATGCAGAAAGTGTACATGCATCTCGAGTTCATTTGCATGGCTAAATCCCCTGGCATACCCATTCTATCTCTCTCTCTCTCAAATAAATAAAATTTTTTAAAAAATTAAAATGTTTTTGGTCCTAAATATTTCTTCCCATTTTTTGTTTGGGTTATTTGACTTTTTAATTGCTTAGCTTTTGAGTTCCTTGATATTCAAGACATCTAGATATCAATAATCTGCCAAATGTATAGTAGACAATGATATTTCCCATTCTGTCAGCTATGTGTTGATTCAGTGGATGGTTTCCTTAGTTGTACAGAGATTTTAGTTTCATGAAATCCCATTTGTTGATTCTCTTACTGGCTACTGGAATCATATTCAGAAAGTCTTTCCCTCTCTGAGTGTTCTCATCACTTTGAGCTACAATTGTTTAAGATTTTCAGGTCTTATACTGAGAAACTTGGTCCACTTGGAGATGATTTTCATAAATGATGAGAGATAAGTTTCTGGATTCATTCTTCTACATATAGAATCCAATTTTCCCAAGACTATTTGTTCAAAAGGCTGACTTTTCTTTAGTATATATTTTTGGCCACCTTTGTAAAAGTCAGATGGCTATAGTTATATAAACATATATCTGGGTCTTATATTCCATATATTTTGTGCAAATACCATGCTGGTTTTATTACCATGGCTTTACAGTGTAGCTTGAAGCCAGGTATGCTGAAACCCTGGCAGTTTACTTTGGCTGATGACATTTTTGGCTATCTGAGGCCTTTTGTGTTTCTATGTGAATTTTAAAATTGCCTTTTTCTATTTCTATGAAGAATGTTGCTGGAATTTTTATGGAAATTTCATTGAATATGTAATTTGCTTTTAGTAGGATTGTCATTTTATTATGTTAATTCTGCCAATCCATGAGCATGCATGTCTTTCCATCCTCTGGTTTCTTCCTTAATTTCTTTCTCCCGAGTTTTAAAGTTTTTAATGCAGATGTCTTCTACTTCATGGTTACAGATATTCCGAGATGTGTATATGTGTGTTTCCACTTTTAATGGTACTGTTTCCTTGATTTCTCTCTCAATATTTTTGTTATCAGTGTATACAGAGGTCACTAATTTTTTCTCTGTGAATTTTGTATCCTGCCACTTTGCTGAAAGTGCTTATCAGCTTTAGTTTTCTGGTGGGGTCCTTATATTGTCATAAATACAGACTCATGTAATCTACAAATAAAGATAGTTTGACTTATTGTTTCCAATTTATATCCTTTTTATTTCTTTCTTTGATGACTCTAGCTAAGACTTGAAGTTCTATATTAAATAGCAGTAGAAAGATTGGAAAATTTTGTATTGTTTTAAATCTTAGTGGAAGTGCTTCAAGTTTTGCTCCATTTAGTGTGATAGTGGGTTTACATGTTTTTCTTTTTTTTTATGTAAAGCTTCTTGATGTTGAGAAATGACCCCTCCATTTGGAGTTCCTCCAAAGGTTTTATAATGAAAGAATATTGTATTTTGTCAAAGGTCTATTGTGCATGTATTGAGATGACCATGTGACTTTTTATCCTTAAGTCTATTTATGAGATGTTTTATAATTATTGGTTTTTTTTTCATATGCCAAATAATCCCTGGGATAAAACCTTGATCAACCTTGATTAAAGTTGGTGATATTTTCTTATTTATTTAATTCAATTCACCAGTATTATACTGAGAATTTTTATGTTTACATTCCTCAGGGATATTGCTCTATAGTTTGATATTCTTGTTGTTTCTCTAGTTTTGCTATGGGTATAATGCTAGTATCATACTAGACTTAAGTAGCATTCCTTTATTTACAATTTCATTATATATCTTGATAAGCAGTGGTTTCAGTATAAAAATCTGATAGAATTCTTAAGTGTACCCATTTAATTTTTTTTTTTTTTTTTTTTTTTTTTTTTTTTTTGGTTTTTCGAGGTAGGGTCTCACTCTAGCCCAGGCTGACCTGGAATTCACTATGGAGTCTCAGGGTGGCCTCGAACTCACGGCAATCCTCCTACCTCTGCCTCCCGAGTGCTGGGATTAAAGGCGTGCGCCACCACGCCTGGCTTTCCCATTTAAATTTTTTATCTTCTTCTTTTTGTATAAGAGTGGTAGATCATAGGTGTCAAGAAATTTAACCATTCCTTCTAAGTTTTCCTTCTAGATGGAATATAGTTTTTGAACTAAATAATGATTTTCTGTTTCATTTTTATCTGTTGTAATATCTCCTTTTTAATCTACAATATTATTGATTATAGTCTTCTTTTTCTTTTAGATAATTTGGCTAAAGCTTTGTCAATCTTTATCATTTTGATGAACCAACTCTTTTGTTAATTTTGTGATGATATTCTTAATTTCTGTTTTATTTCTTTTAACCATGAACATGATTATTCCTTTCTGTCAGGTAATTGGGGGGCTGTTTAATTTTGGTTTACCACAGGATTTAAAAGAATCATTAACATATTTATTTGGGAACTCTTGTTTTGTAAAGTAGGCATTTAGAGCTATAGACTTCCTTCTTAGTAATGCCTACATCATATCCTATATATCTCCTAAGTAATATTTTGGTTTTATATCAGTTCTAGGAATTTTTTATTTCCTTCTTGATTTCAACAACCCACTCATTCAAAAAGTGTGATATTCAATATCAAGGAGATTCTGTATTTTTTGTTGACGTCTAGCTTTATTGCATTGTGGTCAGATATGATAAACATATTTATTTCAGTTTTCTTACATTTGTTAAGACTTTCTTTGTTTCCTAATATGTAGTCAATTTTAATAAAAAGAAAATATATATACTATAGTGTTCGGATGGAAAAATCTGTGAATGTTTGCATGGTCCATTTGATTTCTGGTGTCCCTTAACTCCATTGTTTCTCTGTTTCTTAACTGTCCAGATGTCCTATTTTTTGGTGATTGTTAGGTATTGAAGAAACCCACTACTGTTTTGTTGAAGTTTATTTCTGATTTTATATTTGGTAGATTTTTGTAAAATTGGATGCACCTATGTTTGGAATATTTATCTGTAATGTTCTTTTAGTGAAATGTTCCCTTGATCAATATCATATGACCTTTATTTATTCTGATTAATGTTGGTTTGAAGTTTGTCATATATTAGTATGGCAAAACCTGCTTGTTTTCTAGTTCTATTTGCTTAGAATAATTTTTTCTATCCTTCCATATTAAGGTAGTGTCTGTCTTTGACTGTGAGGTGAATTTCTTGAAGTCTACAAAGGGATGGATCCTGTTTTCTGACCCAGGCTATTAGTCCATTTATTTATTTCTTTATGAGAGAGAGAGAGAGAGAGAATGGGTATTCCAGAGCCTCCAGCCACTGCAAATGAACGTCAGATGCATGTACCCCCTAGTGCATCTGGCTTTTGTGTGTCCTAGGGAGTTGAAACTGGATCCTTTGCCTTTGCAAGTAAGTGCCTTAACTTCTAAGCTGTCTCTCCAGCCCAGTCTATTTCTTTTGATTGGGAAGTTGAGACTATTGATATTCAGTTATTGTTGAAAATTGTGTATTAGTCTCTGTTATGCTGATCATTTTCTTGAGTTTGATATTTTCTTTGTCTTCATTTGCTTAAAAGGTATTCTAGCTTTGGTAACTGCTTTTTTTTTCATATATATCTTATTGAATAGGTTTGTTATTTCTATTTAGTATGTAGTATACCATACAGTATTTTCTGTAGGGCCAGTTTAGTGCTCATATATTTTAGCTTATTTTTAATCATATTTTTCTTTCTCCTTTTACTATAAAAGATAATTTTTCTGGGTATAGCCATTTGTGCTGGCAGCTGTTACCTTTCAAAACTTAAAATATAACTTTCATTACCCTTCTGGTTTTTAGTATTTCCATTGAAGAATTGGCTGGTATTTTTATGGATCTGTCTATGTATGTGATACAATGTTTCTCTTTTTCAACTTTCAGTTCTCTTTTTTATTGTATATATATTTCATGTTTCAACTATAATATGACCTGGGGATTTTTGTTTGTTGTCTGGACTATTTGGTATTCTGTATGCTTCTTATACCTGGATGGGCATCTCTTTCCCTAGATTTTGGGAAAATTTATTCTATAATTTTCTTAAAAATGATTTTCTATGCTATTGGTCTAAAGTTATTTCCCTTCTTGTATACACATGATTTAGGTATTTGGTACTTCCAACATGTCAAATTCCTTTCCTGTTTGATTAATTTTTTAATTTCTCATTTGATTTGGCTAATTAATCCAACCCCCTCCCCCTTTGTCTTGTGGATTGTTTTTGTCTTCATTCATCCATTATATTGGCGATGCTTTCCATGGAGCTATTTATCCGACTTGTTGTAATTTTCATTTTCACCTTTATTTAATCCTGTTTTTTCTTTAGGTTTTCTATCTCTTTGTTGAGTTCCATTTTCATGTACTGGTTAGACTTCCACATTTCATCTAGTTATGTCTTTATGTCCTCTTTGAGCTTATTCAGAACTTTATTCATACCTTTATTTAAGTCTTCCTTTCTACATATTTATGACCATTTTTTCCATATGCTTCTCCATATGCTTTTCTGAAGTTTCCTGTAGGAAACTCATGAGTGGCCTGTGAAGGTTTTAGCCTGCCCTTCTTCAAGTTTCATTATCTACATTCTGGTTCACACCATTTTAGAAACAACAGCTTCAAGCTTCTCCCAGTACTGAGGAGACAATTATCTGGAAACAATGTGATCAAATAAAGAATTTGTTCCTTAATTTGATTTTGACAGTTATCTTGTCATATTGATGAGAAAAAATTATTAATGGAATGAGTACATTGACTAATCTATCCTTTCTGAAACTTAAATTTACTTTATGCTTGCATTTTTAGTATAGTCAATTCAATAGCACACATGCAAATGATATATATATATATATATATATATATATATATATATATATGTGTGTGTGTGTGTGTGTGTGTGTGTGTGTGCGTGTGTGTGTGTGTGTGTGTGTAGGTAGGTAATGCGCTATAAAGTATCACCCACAGCCTTTTGTGTGTGTGTGTGTGTGATTAAGCTATATACTCATTCTGATGTTGGTGGCAATTTGGGAGAGTGGAGCCTTGTGGGAGGAGATTTGTCACTGGTGTCAGACCTTGAGGTTTATAGGTTTATTAATCAGTTGGCCAGTGCTAACTAGCTCACTTTTTCAGCTATCTCCCAGCTACTGTGACAAAATATGATGTGTAAGCTCTCCTCTGCCATGCCATGATGAAACATCTCCACAATTCAGTAAGCCAAAATAAACCCTTTTCTTCCATACACTATTTTTTGGTCAGGTGTTTTTGTCCCAGTAATTACAAAAGAAAGTAGTAGTTGTTGCAGTAGTATTTGGGATTAAGATGACTGAAATAATCTTTTTATTTTGTTATTATTACTGTTTTTTATTTTAGAAATAGAGAGTACTGTAGACAGCTTTATGTTGCTGGGATGAACAGGTTATGGGAGGAAGGGATTCATTTCAAGCTTAAAGATCAAGGGGAAAGTCCATTTGTGGTAGAAGAAGCTGGCTCCCATTCATAAGTCCAAGCAGAGTGAGAAAACAGTCAATATCCAGGAAACACAAAAAGCAGCAAGCACAAAGGGCAGCATGCAGCAGGGACCCCACCAGAGCTTAGACTTCTCTGTATACTTTAGGGCTGGTATTCAGATACACCCCCGAATATACCTTAGGGCTGGACCCCAGGATCTATCTTCAGTGACACTACCTCCAGCCATGTGAATGGATACCCAAGTTACAAGCTTGAATAAGGCATCTGATTCTATGGGGAACATACATTCAAACTACCAGAAAGAGGATATCAATGTGTCTTTCATTCACTGGAAGCACAGGAAAGCAAGGCAATACTTACAGGCTCAACACAAACAATTTGAGATGTTGGGTTCAAATGAATAATTTTAAAGAAGATTTTTGACACTCTATTATTAAACAAAATTTGAGGTTGAAGTCAGAACAAATTGACAAGAAAAGTCAAAACAAGGTCATTGTAAATAATTAAAACTTATTCCCAGAGAAACAAACACAAAATGCTGAGAGCAACTATTTTGCCACAAAATTCACCAGCTCATATTTTAGGAAAAATTCAACTGTTTTTACCACACTGAAGCTTTTGTACTTAGGCACAATTATAGATATGATTTATTTTACATGTTATATACATGCCTATATTATATATATATACACATATTGCCTATCTTCATCTATCAGTCTCTCAATGTACTTATCTAGTCATTCATGCCTTATCCATCATCAATCATCTGTCATCTATCTATCTATCTATCTATCTATCTATCTATCTATCTATCTATCTATCTATCCCTCTTCTGTCTATCTTGGGATCTTTAGGTTACCATAAGAAAATATCACAAATTTATGGGCTAATTAAAATAAAGATGCTCTTATAGTGGGTTTCTGTTATGGCCTCTCATCTTGACCTACATATGGCCAGTAGATCTTTGCTGGTGTCCCCAAATGGTTTTTTTATCCCTGTGTACATTTCTTTGGGTCATTTTCTCTTCTTACATGTAGGGTTCCACTTGCAACTTCACTGGAACTTAATTACATACTTAAGCATTATCCCTTTAAGTGAAGTCACACTGGACACATGGTATTTATCATGTGATATTATTTAGGGAGCACAGTTTAATATATTAAACTATTACCTATGACTTTGCCCAGATATATTTAAAATCACATTTGTAGTATATCATGATATTCTGCCTCTTTTCTTTGAGAGTACACCCTTTATCTAATATATCTATATTTTAGAGATTTATGCTAAAATGTTGTTGATTTCCTGAATTGAATTGAGTAATTGGCTAACTGCATGAGTTATTTTACTTTTCCTGGAGAGAGAACCATTACTAGTCTCTATTTATTTGATCACTCTTACCTGTGACAGGTTCCTTCAGTAGCTGATTAAAAACATGTGACAAAGGCTGAAGAGATTGCTTAGTGGTTAAGACACTTGCTTGTGAAGCCTAAAGACCCAAGTTTGATTCCCCAATACCCATGCAAGCCAGATGCAGAAGGTGGCACAGATGTTTGGAGTTAGATTGCAGTAGTTAGAGGCTCTGGTACAATCAATCTCTCTCTCTCCTTCTTTCTTTCTCAATTTCTCTCAAATAAATAATTTAAAAAACAACCTTCATTCCTCCTCTAGAAGGTCACATGAATATTTCATTGAAGTCTGAGACTTTTTAAAGTATTTTATAAATATTTTAAATTATAAAAATTTTAATATTAAAATAATCTTTAATATTTTGTAGATGGACAGAAGGAGTATGCTGGCAAATTATATATTATAATTACACTTAATGAAATCTTTCTTTCAAAATATTTTCATTTGTTTATTTTCAAGCAGAGAGAGATAAGAGAGGCAGAGATAGTGATTAAGATGAGAGATAGATAGAGAGAGAATGGGTATGCCAGGGCTACTAGCCACAGCAAATGGACTCCAGATGCATGTGCCACTTTGTGCATCTGGCTTGATGTGGGTGCTAGGGAATAGGATTAGTCCCAAACTGCTCTTCAAACACACACACACACACACACACACACACACACACACACACACTGTATGACTTGGATAGTCATAAAGGATTTTCAAATGGAAGACATCAGAGTCAAGTGGATGCAGCTTTTAAGCACCAAGAGGATAGGCACTTATATTCTTGCAATCTTTTAAGCATTTGATAATTTTGAATTTATGCACTATTCCAATGTGCTACTAATTGGTTTCATAATGTGGATTGCTCTTTTTGTTCAATAGTAAATTCAGAAGCCCCTTTTCTCCCAGCACTCAAAATATTCTGAATTTCAACATAGAAAAAATCAAATAATATGTAAAAAGCTACACCAATATTTGGTTTGTAACCTTGAGATGAGTCACAAGTTTCTCACACTTCAGACTTCATATTTTGTAGAGTGTTATGATCATACTTGCAAGCAGCTTTTAAACATATGTTACAGCAATACTCTGGAGGTTAATTACGTTTAAAAATCTGCAAATTGCTTAGAGTTTGTTGAGGTTGGAGGCCATATAAATATAGCTGTCATTCTTTTCCTGGGACCTGACCAAATTTCTTTTAAAAGCAAAAGGTTTTCATCTTGTTTTCCTGAAGCCTGACCTATGTTAGCAGTCATGATGTTTTATAGCATTGATGCTGCTGCCTACTGAACCGTCCAAAGCACCTTTCGATCTGGAAACTTTGATTACATTTTATGATCACTCTTCTAAGATTAGGGAATTTGATTTGCATCCATCAGGAAAGAAGAAGGTGGAAAATCTTTTCGGAAGCATTATCACCATATTTCCCTAGATGAATCTTCTCCAATATTATTTACTATAATGCATTCAAATTTCAGAATTATACTGGTTATAGATAGTCTGTGGTTTTGCTCTTTATTTCTAAGACTTTAAAACATGTAAACTTGGGCATTGCGAATTCTGGAACAAATGTAGAATTTTAATTTATTAACTTGCTCCAGGAGACCCACTGTTATTACTGTCATTTTGAAAGGTTCCAGAAAGCAGAAGTACTTGTTTGGTAAAATCAAGTTGCCACACACACAGGCAATCATTTTGCAAAGGGCATAGAGCTGGTGGAGCCAACATAATTTAGACTCCAGATGTGTCACTAACCACCTCATGAGATTTGGAGAACCAGACCAGGAGCTGCCATTTCAGGAGCTGTCCTAAGCCACATGTGGGAAAACTTAAAACAAATTAAGTCTTGGAAACATTTAATCCTAATGCTCTTTGCTGACTTCATTAGACTTGAATATAGAAATATTTGTTATCTGATAGCTACCAAAATTATCTTGGAGAGCTGTGAAAGTCAGAGAGAACCCATCGCAGCTTGCAATCTGACAAAGAAACCACCCAGCCAGATAGGTTAGGTGGCTACTCTGTGTACTGAAGACTGGGGGGATGACATTTCATTTCTGAGGGATGACTTTCACATGGTTCCATTCAACTTGATGGAACTCAGTGTCAAATTGTGGCAAGAGTAAATGATGGCAGAAAACCTGATTCTAGCAAATGGTCAATGTAGGCTGTTTACAAGGTCACCTTTAGTTTCCCTACATAGCTACTAACGGATCCTGTTTTGTCAGAATATCATTACCATTTTATGTGGTATCTATAACATTTTAGAAACACACAAACAAAAAATTCTCTTGGGAGTATTTATGCCACAGTATTTAATAGAGATTTTTCAGTAAACATCAAGGCATTTCCCAACCTTTCATTTTTCTTGGTTTATTTTGCAGTTAATTGGTGATCAATCTCTGTCAAGATAAGCAATTTGATCTACGTTAAAGGAGTAACAAGTTCAGTTGGGAAGTGATAGAAACTCATTGAATTTTAATATGACCTACAATGCAGGTATTGTGTGAGATAGTACAGACACTGTTTGTTTCTAATTCATAAAGAAATACCCAGATTTATCACGAATGTACCAGTGCCATATCTTTATTTGTAAACATACTTTAGTGAGGTAGCTCATTATCTATTAATCAGCATCAATGGCTAAACATTATTAGTGCCTACTACTATGCTATTGTAATGTATCAATTGTTTAGAACATTAAAAAACTAAAAAGGTGATTTATATTCAAAAAATTTGTCAGTGAATTCAGATGCAAACGGGGATAAACAGGTGCAATTCGGTGGAGAGGAGGGGAATTATATACAGGGTAAGGAGGGGTCTAATTGATCAAAATATGAATATGTGTATATACACACACAAAATAAGCATGAACAATATGATAACCCTTTGTGATTGGTGATCATGCCAATACATTAGAGTTTGATTTTATGCTTTACCAAGCTGCAGTAGCATTGTGCATAATGATTGAGAAGTAATACAGAGTATCTCATTTCTCCATATTTCAACCAAATTAATTTTACTAGATGATCAAAAATTCCTTCATTAGCACAAGAGGAAACTGTTTAGGTGACAGTCAAAAAGATGTGGATAAAACTCGTGTTCAGGTTCAACCATTTTTCCTCAAATTTCATTGTGTCAGAACAGATCATTCTCAGTGAACTTACCCAATCACAGAAAAAAAAAAAAAATTGCCACATAGTCTCACTCATCTACAGCACCTAACCTGAATCTACCCAAGATACCTTACATACCCAGCAAGCATCTCCTGGACTAGACACTAGGATGGAAGGGAGGGAGGGGAGGACATCAAAGGGGTGCTAAACACAAATCTAGACCCAAATGGCAATGGTACCATAAAATTCTACTTACTAAATGGCAGACCAAATGGCTGATCCTTCACCAGGCCCTTACAGGGAACACCTGAGCCAGAAGACACTGGAGAGGGTAGGATCACGACTAACCTTAATCTTCTACATCTTCCCTCCCTCCTTCTCCCTCTCCTTCTCCCTCTCTCTTCTCTCTAACTTTTGTATATTAGTTATCTTTTTCCTCATTTCCTTAGTGGGCACTGACCTGTAGCTCCCAGAACCAGCATGGGGCTATCATCCACAATGAGCTTTTGATCAGAGAGACCTACAAGGTTTCCTAAAAGACAGACAGATTTCTGTCAGAGTACTTGATGACCCACCAAAGGTTAGTGGTAAGACCCTACTGCTGAAGACACCTTATGTGGTTGACATGTAAAATAGAATGGCATGTTTGGAAGTTGGAAGAGAGTCAGTCCCAGACAGTCAGCGTGTCTAGTGCCAGAAGGTACTGCAAGGGCGACTGGGGAAAAATGACCAATATCTGTCCAAGCAACTCATGGTCTAACCTACTTAGCAGCAAATAACCTGTTGTGATGCCCACACACGTGCAATAGTGGCACACAGCCATGGCAGAGAACCAACTGCTCTCAATTTGGCTAACTGATCCCCTCAGTGGTACAGGACCCATAACTGGAACTGGGAAACAAGTCAGAACCATATCCAAATATAAGCCCACTCTCCAATATCAAACTACCATCAATTGTGGGTTACAAGAGGGCCTACACCTATTAAATTCTCTATAAAAATGTAAGGGTTATCTCATTTGTCCTGGTGCTAACTTACTCTCTGTTGAAGAATCTGCTTCTCTCTTTCAGATACATGTAGATCCTAAGGATAGAGCCACCCCATCATACCTCAAAAGGGCCCCAGCTGAAACTAAGAAAAATTGGCGAAACAAGCAAGGGTGCTGATTTCCTGATGAACCGGATACCAGCACAAGGGGGAAGGAGATCAACACAGAGAAAAATCAACTCCTACCAAATCAGAGAGCCAGAGCCTCAGAGGCCCCTAACACCTCATCACTGAAGCAGACCAAAAATGAACCCAACATGGCTCAGGGAAATTTTGCAGAAGAGGGGGCGGAAAGAATGTCAGAGCCACATGTTGGGTCATGATATGCAGAGACATTTAGCTTACCCATAACTGTGGGCTAACTCCACAATGCATGACCCATATACCTCAACAAGGAGGGCCCAAGGGGAGGGGGTAGGTCACAGATGAGCCTAATAATGGTGCCAAACTGACTGTATTTGCTGGATACACTGGCACAAAATGTGCATCTGACCCTAGAGGAAACACTGTAACACATTGTCCCTGAGTTACCAGAAATTCAAAGAGCATTGAACTGCTGCGTGTGGTAGTACACATCTGTAATCTCAGCACTTTGGAGGTGGAGGCCAAAGGATCAGGATCGAAAGGTTATTCTAGCTATACAGAGTGTGTCAGATCAACCTGATCTACATGACTCAAAAAATAAATAAATAGAAGTACATCTCTACTAAGCCAAATTAACTTATGAAATTATTTTCAACACAGTGACTTTTGTGAGTGTATGTCAAACCTGGACATGCTCTAGAGTGTGCTACGTAGTTTTGGAGAGTATAGTTTTATTTTTTGTTTTATTAACAAACACTGTGAAACAATGATAATTCCTTGGTCAGAAATATAATTTGTGCTAAAGTTCTTTTTTCATTTAAAAATATATTGTTATTTAAATCTATATGACTTAGAGAAACGTGGGAACTACTGTTTGTAGTGAGTTTGTCCATATGCATGTGTGCATTTGTTTATATAAATACCATTTGAGGTTAATAGCAGTATTTGTACATGCATGACTTCTGAATACTAAGGGATAGGCAAAGCAATAAAATGAAATTATCTTTTGTCAGAACAACCAATACACAGAAGGAAATTTTGAAGTTTTGATTGGATACATTGCAGCAACACTTAAGATCCTATGATAGTGAACACTTTATGTTGGCTCAGCAAAACAATGACATGATTCTTACTTTTACAGTTTTCACTGTTAGTCCACGAACTGAGTCTGTGCTTCATTTACATGTAAATCATCAATCAATGAATGACTTCAAGTATATATATATATATATATATATATATATATATATATACACACACACACACACACACACACACACACACACATACATTAAGGGGCTGGAGAGATGTTTTAGGGGTGAAGCTCTTGCCTGTGAAGCCTAAGGACCCCGGTTCCAGGCTTGATTCCCTAGGACCCACGTTAGCTAGATACACAAGGGGGCGCACATGTCTGGAGTTTGTTTGCAGTGGCTGGAGGCCCTGGTGTGCCCATTCTCTCTCTCACTATCTCATTCTCTTTCTCTATCTAACACTTTCTCTTTGTCGCTCTCAAATAAATAAATTAATTAATTAAATATATATACATAGATATATAAGTATATATTTACTAAAAACAATTCAATAGAAAGTTGGGCAAAGGATTTGAACAGACATTTCTCTAAAGAAATTTAAATATTTAACAAGGAAATGAAAAGATGTTCTGTATCACTAATCAACATAGAAACGCAAATCAAAATCACTGTGAGCTAGCATCTCACACACACTAACATGACTGTTATCAAGAAAGAAGGGTACAGAATGGAGTGTAGGGGAACAGATGGGATAATAGGGATGAGAAGGGGAGGAGAAAAGTCCCATAAACATGCACATTTGTATGCCAATAAATAAAAAGTAATTAAATATCTATATTTACAGCAGCATTATTCATAATAATTAATAACAAATCAATAAAGTGTGGTATATATAAAAAAGATATATTACTTGAATTCAGTATGATCTGATCTTACTGTAGACAAGTAATTTAATCTCACATTTAATTTCCTTTATATCTTGTACTTTTAGTTATTGTAGTAATTTCTATGTCATATATGTATCTATGAATACGTACGTGTGTGTGTGTGTGTGTGTGTGTGTGTTTTGAGTATTAAGTTTTATAGTGTACATAGACATAACTATTCTAAAATCTGATACACAAAATACTTAACTCTCTGAGATTTCATAGGTCCATACAACCACTCTCCTGAATGTAGCATACTAGAAAGAATCTCCTTACACAAGAGCTTTGAAATGTGTGTGTATATATATACAATTAATATTTTTTATTTTTATTTATTTATTTGAGAGAGATAGATACAGAAGTAGGCAGGCAGAGAGAAAGAGAGAGAATGGAAATGCCAGGGCCTCCAGACCTCTAAACGATCACCAGACACGTGCACCCCCTTGTGCATGTGGCTAATGTCAGTCCTGGGGAATCAAACCGAGGTCCGTTGGCTTTGCAGGCAAGTGCCTTAACCACTAAGCCATCTCTCCAGCCCTAATATATATATTTTTATTGACAACTTGTTATTTACAGACAACAAACCATGATATTTCCCTCCCCTCCTCCACTTTCCCCATCATAATTCTGTCCTTCATCATATCCCCTCCCTCTCAGCATTAGTCTCTCTTTTAATTTGATGCCATCATCTTTTTTTCCTATTATAAGTGTCTTGTGTAAGTATTGCTAGGCACTGTGAGGTCATGGATATCGAGGCCAATTTCTGTCCGGACAGTTGCATGTAAGGAGTGGTACCCTTCCTTTGGCTCTTACATTCTTTCCACCACCTCTTCTGCAATGGACCCTGAGCCTTGGAGGGTGTGAGATGTTCCAGTGCTGAACACTGCTCTGTTCCTTCTTCTCAGCACTATGTTGCCTTTTGGGTCATCCCAGTGGCCTTTGCCATTTGAAAAGAGAAGCTTCTCAAACCACAAGTAAAAGTAGCATTAATATATGAATATGAACATTAAGTGTAGTGCTTTCAGGGCAATTTGGTGAGAATAATATATGCATTTATCCAAACAAGAACAGGCTTTTGATTAGGTTTTCAATACCACACATGTATTCCCTCCCATAGAGCAGGCCCTCAGTCCAATTATGGAGCAGTTCGTTTCCCCCAGAGCAGACATGTCACTATTGCACTCATTCAGTCATTGGGCCTGTCTGGCCAAACTTGAGGCTTCCAGTGTCCACTGTTTTCACCGCTGATGACTTCTGTCTCCCATAGGGCTGCATATACTGCAGCGTTTTCCAGGTTTCAGTTGGCTGGGCTGCAGGGAGAAGGTTTTCTGCTCAGCACCAGCATGATTTCTCAATGACATTGAAACTCAGGTATGTGAAGTCTTCAGCAATAGGGACTTACCATCTGTTTCTCAAAGAAAACCAAGGACCTTAGCAATAGCCTGCAATGTTTTGGATGCAAAACGAAACTCCCTGGCCAACAACTTATTAGAAAGTATCCCAACCCTAGAACTGAAAATTTTCTAGTAACAATATATGGCTTCTGGATGTGCCATTATTCAAAAAAGTAGGTTTTCATATGTCTTATTCAGAGTATATTGAATTTTGATTGACCCTCACACCCCACCCTTCTTTTATACAATCTCTTCCCCTGGCCTTGCTGAGGCCTTTCTCCTCCCTGTAAGCTCTTCTTCTACTTACATATATACAATACCATCCCCTTAAGTCCTTCACTCTCCTCCCTCCCTTATAGCCTCTTTCTAGCTTTCTGGCCTCTACTGCCGATTTTTGGTTTTAGCTCACACAAGTCTATACATTTGTAGCTAGGATCCACATATTAGAAAGAACATGTGGCATTTGGCTTTCCAGGCATGGGTTACCTCACTTAATATAATCTTTACAGATCCATCCATTTCTATGCGAGTTTCATGATTTCATTTTTCTTTATCACTGAATAGAACTCCATTGTGTAAATGTACCACATCTTTATTATCCATTCACCTGTGAAGGGACATCTAGTCTGGTTCCATTTCCTACCTATTGTGAATAAAGCAGCAATAAACATAGTTTTGCAAGTATCTCTAAGGTAGTGAGTAGTGAGAAGAATCATTAGGATATATGACTAGGAGTGCTATAGCTGGATCATATGGTAAATCTATTTTTTGCTGTCTCAAGGACCGCCACACTGATTTCCACAATGGCTGTACCAGATTACATTCCCAACAACAGTGTAGTAGGGTCCCCCTTTTCCACATCCTTGCCAACATTTATTGTCATTTGTTTTCTTGATGGTAGCCATTCTGACAGGAGAGAGTTGTAATCTAAAATTAGTGTTAATTTGCATCTCTGATAGCTAAGGACATAGAACATTATCTTACATGTTTATATGCCGTCTGTATTTCTTCTGGTGAGAACTGTCTATTTAGTTCCATAGCCCATTTTTAATTGGGTTATTTGATTTATCATTCTGTTTATTGAGTTCTTTGTATATTTTGGATATTAATCCTCAGATGGATAGCTAGCAAAGATTTTCTTCCATTCTGTAGGTTGTCTCTTTGCTCTATTCACAGTGTCCTTTGCTGTACAATAGCTTTGTAATTTCATGAGATCCCAGTGGTTGATTAGTGGTTTTATTTCCTGAGTAATTGGGTTATATTCAGAAAGTTATTACCTATGCCAATATGTTGAAGGGTTTCCCCTACCTTTTCCTCTAACAATTTCAGAGTTTCAGGTCTGATTTTAAGGACCCTGATCCACTTGGATTTGATTTTTGTGCATGGAGAAAAACAAGGATCTAATTTCATCCTACATATAGATACCTAGTTTCCTTAGCACCATTTGTTGAAGTGGCTATCTTTTCTCCAATGAATATTTTTGGCACTTTTGTCAAAAATCAGAAGGCTGTAGCTGCCTGGATTAACATCTGGGTCTTTGGTTCTGTTCCATTGATCTACGTGTCTGTCTATGTGCCAATAATGTGCTATTTTTGTTACTGTGGCTTTGTAATATAGCTTAAAATTGGGTATGGTGATGCAGCCAGCCTTATTTTTGTTGCTCAAAATTGTTTTGGCTATTCCATTTTTTTTGTGCTTCCAAATGAATTTGAGGATTGTTCTTTTTGTATTTCTGTGAAGATGCCATTGGAATTTTAATGGAGATTGCATTAAATATATAGATTGCTTTTGGTAAGATTGACATTTTCACAATATTCAGTCTTCCAATTCAAGAACATGGGATGTCTTTGCATTTCCGTGTGTCTTCTGCAAATTCCCACTTGAGAGTTTTAAAGTTCTCATTTTAGAGATCCTTCACTTCCTTGGTTAAGTTTATTCCAAGGCAATTTGTTATTATTTTTTGAGGGAGAGATTCCCTGATTTCATCCTCTACATGTTTGTTGTTAGTATATAGGAAAGCTACTGATTTCTGTGTATTTCTTTTGTGTCCTGCTAAATTACTAAAAGTATTTATCTCCAAATTTATTCCCACAATGGTTGAAACAGCCTTCTGCCATTACATATGAACTTTGAGATCATTTTTTCATCTTGGTGAAGAATCAAGCTGGTAATTTTATTGATATTACGTTAAATCTGTATATTGCTTTTGGTAGAATTGCCATTTTCACAATATTAATTCTACCTATCCAGGAACATTGGAGATCTTTCCATCTTTACAAGTCCTCCTCTATTTCTTTCTTGAGTTTTTTAAATGTTTTCATTATACAGTTCTTTCAAATCCTTTGTTAGTGTTATTCCAAGATATTAAATTTTCTGTGTTGCTATTGAAAATGGGCAGCTTCACTGCTTTCTTTCTCTGTATATTTGTCCCTTGCATGTAGAAAAGTTACTGATTTTTTGTACATTGATTTTGTATCCTGCCACTTTGCTGAAGGAATTTATCACCTTTAGAAGTTTTGGGATGCAGACTTTTGAGTCACTTATATATAGGATCATGTCATCTGCAAGTAGTGATAACTTGACTTCTTCCTTTCCAATTTGAATCTTTTATTTCTTTCTTCTGTCTTATTGCTTGGGCTAGTACTTCTAGTATTATGTTAAAGAGTAGTGGTGAGAGTGGGAACCCCTAACTTGTTCCTGATCTCAGCAGGAAGTTGTTGAGTTTTTCCCCAGTAAGAATTGTTTAGACTTTAGGGCTTTATTATTTATATTATTATATATTATATAATAATACATATTATATACTATTTATAGCCATTATTGTGTTGAAATATAAACCTTCCATGCCTATTCTTTCCAGTGTTTTGATCATGAAGTGGTGGTGTATTTTGCTAAAGGCCTTCTCTGCATCAATTGAGATGAGCATGTGGTTTTTATGGTTTAGTTTATTTATGTGGTGTAGTATGTTGACCAATTTCCATATGTTAAACCTTCCCTGCATCCCTGGGATTAAGCCTACTTGATTAAGGTGGATAATGCTTTTCATGTATTGTTGAATTCTGTTTGCAAAGATTTTGTTCAGGATCTTTGCTTCTAAGTTCATCAGGGATACAAGCCTATAATTTTCTCTCCTTCTTTGCATCTCTGTCTGGTTTTGGTATTAAGGTGATTCTATTTTCATAGAAGGTGTTGGGAGGATACTCTGGTCTCTGATTATGCAGAATATTTTGAGAAAACTGGTTTCAGTTCTCTATGAAAGTTTGATAGAATTCAGCTGAGAAGCCATCCAGTCCTGGACCTATCTGGGGAGGTTTTTAATTACCTTTTCAATCTCCATGGATGTGGTAGGTTTTTAGGAGATTAAATTGCTCTGAGTTTAGTTTTGATAGGTGGTATGTGTCTAGCGATTCAGCCATTTCTTCCAGATTATTTAATTTTATGGAGTAGAGGTTTTGCAAGTATGCCCTGATGATTCTTCCAATTTCATTGATGTCTGTAGTGATCTCTCCTTTTTCATTTCTGATTTTGTTAATTTGAGCCTTCTCATTTTTGTGCTTGTTCACTTTGGCTGGTGGGTTTGTCAATCTTGTTTGTTTTTTCAAAGAACTAGCTCTTTGCTTCATTGATTCTAAAAATTATTTTCTTAGTTTCAAATTCATTAATTTCTGCTCTAATCTTGATTATTTCTTTTCATCTGGAGTTCTTTGGGTTGTATACTTCTTGTTTTTCCAGTACCTTTAGGTGGACAGTCAGGTTATTGATTTGTGATATCTCTGTCTTTGAAATGAAGGCATTTAGGGCTAGGAATTTCCCCTTATGACTGCCTTCATTGACTCCCATAATTTTTGGTAGGTTGTGTTTTCATTATCGTTCAAATTTAAGAATTTTACAATTTCTTTTTTGATTTCGTTGATGACCCACTTATTGTTTAAAAGTGCGTTGTTTAGTGTCCAGGATTTGGAGTTCTTGATATGTCTCTTGTTGTTAATTCCTAGCTTTAAACTACTGTGATCCTTCAGACCATTTATATGATGCATTACATTTATTGATTTGTATATGTTGAACCATCCCTGCATCCCTGGGATAAAGCCAACTTGGTTGGGATGAATAATCTTTCTGACATATTCTTGTATTCTGTTTGCCAATATTTTGTTCAGAATTTTTGCATCTATGTTCACAAGGAAGAATGGTCCATAATTTTCTTTTCTTTTTTCTTTTTTCTGCCTTTGTCTGTTTTAGGTATCAGGGTGATGCTGGCTTCATAGAAAAAGTTCCATAGAATTCCTTCCTTTTCTATTTTTTGGAAAATTTAAGAAGCAGCTGTGTTAGTTCTTCCATGAATGTCTGGTAAAATTCAACAGTGAGTCCATCTGGGCCTGGACTCTTATTAGTTGGGAAATTTTTATAACTTCTTGGATCTCTGTACTTTTTATAGGTCTACTTAAATGGTTTACCTCACCTTGATTTAATTTTGGTAGGTCATATGAATCAAAGAAATCATCCATTTCTTTCTGATTTTCAAACTTATATATATATATATATATATATATATATATAATGTCCTTATAATTATCTGAATAGTTTTTTGTTTCTGTTGTAATGGTGCCTTTTTTATCTCTAATTTTATTAATTTTTTTCTCTACTCTCTTTCTTCCAGTCAGCTTCGCTAAGGGTGTATCAATCTTCTTTATCCTTTCAAAGAACCAACTCTTTTCTTCATTGATTCTTTGGATTTTTTTTGCTTCTATTTCATTAAATTCTGTCCTAATCTTTATTATTTATTCATATCTACTGAGTTTTGGTTTGCCTTGTTTTTCTTTTTCCAAGGCCTTAAGGTTAAGCATTAAATTGTTTACTTGTGAACTCTCTAATTTCTTAATATAGGCACTTAGAGCTATAAATTTTCCTCTTTGGACTGCTTTCATTGTGTCTCAAAGGCTTTGCTATGTTGTATTCTTATCATCATTTGATTCTATGAATTTGTTGATTTCCTTTTTGATTTCCTCAATGACATATTCATGATTCAATGTACTGTTTAGTCTTGATGAATTTCTATATGCTCTGTAGTTTTACTTGTTGCTGATTCGTGGTTTATTCCCATTTGTGGTCATATAGAGTACAAGGGTTTATTTCTATTTTCCTTTGTTTGTTGAGATTTTCTTTGTGTCCTAATATATGGTCTATTTTAGAGAATGTTCCATGTGCTACTGAGAAGAATATATATTCTGCAGCATTTGGATGGAATGTTCTGTAGATATCTGTTAGGTCCATTTCTTCCATGACATCATTTAATCCAGATGTCTCTGTATTTTTTTCTGGGATGACTTGTCAGTTGATGAGAGTGGCATTTTGAAGTCACTGACTACTGTTGTGTTTTGTGTTATCTGTGACCTTAATTCTAATAGTGTTTATTTGATGAAACGGGGAGCCTCCATGTTATGTGCATATATGTTTAGGATTGTAATGTCCTACTGTTGTAATGTTCCTTTAATCAGTATAAAATGACCTTCTTTGTCTTTCCTCACTAATGTTGGTTTGAAGTCTATCCTTTCAGATACTAGGATAGCAACCCCTGCTTCTTTCCTAGGCCCATTTGCTTGAATTACCATTTTCCATCCTTTCACCCTAAGATAGTGTCTATATTTTATTGAGACATGAATTTCCTGGAAGCAACAAATGGCAGGATTCTGCCTTTTAATTCAGTCTGCAAGCCTTTGTCTTTTGATTGGGGCATTGAGGCCATTGATGTTAAGAGTTATTGAAAGGTATGTATTTATTCTTGTCATTCTTCTTATTTTGTGGTGCTTCCTGTTTTCCCTTTACTTGCTTGTTTTGACTGTTATTTGAGTATGGTTTACTTTTTCCTATTCCCTCCTGTGTGTATTTTGCTTGCTCTTCAGCATGAAAAATTCCTTCAAGTATTGTCTATAGAGCTGGTTTAGTTGGCATAAATTCCGTTAGCCTCTTTTCGTTGTGGAATGTCCTGATTTCTCCATCAGTTTGGATAGATAGCTTTGCAGAATAAAGTAATCTTGGCTGACAGCTGTTATCTTTCAGAACTTGGATTATATCATTCCAAGCCCTTCTGGCTTTTAAAGTTTGTGTTCAGTAATCTGCTGCTACTCTGATGGGCTTGCCTTTGTAGGTGACTTGCTTTTTCTCTCTAACTGTTTGAATATACTTACTTTCTTTTTTATTTATTTTTATTTTTTATAATTAATAACTTCCATGATTGTAAACAATATCCCATGGTAATTCCCTCCCTCGCTCCACTTTCCCCTTTGAAACTCCACTCTCCATCATATCCCCTTCCCCTCTCAATCAGTCTCTCTTTTATTTTGATGTCATCATCTTTTCCTCCTATTATGATGGCCTTGTGTAGGTAGTGTCAGGCACTGTGAGGTGATGGATATTTGGTTTGTGTGTTTAGTAGCTTAATTATAACATGGCAAGGAGACGTTCTTTCCAGGTTTTTTCTGTTTGGTGTTTTAAAACCTGCTTGTATCTGCATTGGCATTTCTTTCTCTGTTTGGGGAAATTTTTCTTCAATGATTTTGTTATAAACACCTACTAAGCTTCTGGATTGAAATTCTTCTCCTTCTACTATACCCTGAGATCTTATTTTTGATCTTTCTATAGTGTCTCAGATATCTTGAAATTCCCATTCATACCTTCCTCTTATCTTGTCTTTCTCTTTTCTGGACTGTATTAGTTCTGCTACCTGGTCTTCTAGTTTAGATGTTCTGTTCTCTTCTTCATCCATTCAACTGGTGTGACTTGTCACAGAGATTTTTATTTGTCTGACTGTGTTCTTTGGAGCTAGAATTTCAGCCTGGTTTTTCTTCACTGTTTCTATTTCCTTACTCATTTCTTGTAATTACCTTATTTCATTAAGCTGGTTTCCTGTGTTCTCTTTCAGGAGTTTGTTTGCTTCTTTAATTCCTTTAATTTCTTCTTTGATTCATTTCATTTCTTCTTTGATTTTTTTTGTGGTATAGATACAGTCATTCTTTTTTTAATCTTTGGCAGGCATTTCATCTAAAACAGTCTCATTGGTGATCATTTCTGATGGATTTACAATTTTTGTTGGGATTTTATTCTTTGTGCTTCTTGTATTATAAATAGCGAGTTTTGCATCCTCAACTGATTTGATGCTTGGATTTTCTACTTATATGCAGTGTTCTTAGATGTGGTGATACATCTTTATTTACTTTCATGGTATATGTTTAATGAGCCAGGTGTAGCTCTTGTACCCCTATTCAGCTGCAGAAGTAATCCTAGGTGTTGAGTTTGCTTGCTAAGCAAGTATTCTAGTGGACTGGGTGGAACAATTTACTGGAAAATTCTAAACTTCAACTGCGCAATATACACATTCAACAAAAACCAGGACAGAGAATGCAATTCTGGGGATTAAAACAAAGAGATAGTCTTATAATGCTAAAATCCCTAAAGGTGTGTGTTGTTCTACACCCTTAATCTTGTCAGCTTGGAGGTAGAGATTTCTGTTTTGAATTGGGTTCCAGGTCATCCTGGATCTGAATCAGACCGTGCCCCCAATAATGACTGAAGCAAAAGACAAAGGCCCTATAGATCTGAAAGCATCAAAGGCAACAATATTCAACCCCCAAATACAGCTTATTTGAAAATGGTAAATCCAACCAAAAATATGTTACCCACAACCTGCCCTGACATGGAAAGACAGATTAGCTCTTCCAATGCAGGCCTATATACCTGCTTTTTTTGTCAGTCAGCCTCATTACCTTTTGGAGTGGCTTCCAATCTCACCAATGCTGAGTGCCCACCTCAATCCCTCCCTGTTGTACTGTGTAGCTGGAGTTCTGATAGCTGTGCTGGATATGCTGCCACTGGGGGCTGAAAGCCAGAGGTTTGTGGTTCTGATGGTTGGGGGATGGGAGAGTGCAGAAGCCTGGCGTTTCTCACGGAGTTTTTGTCTGTATCCCTTTCAGTAGCTGCTTCCTTGATCTCAGATATCTTTCCTTCAGATTTCTTGACTTTACGAGGAGGCTGATGAGACTGGAAAATCCCCTTGTTTGGTCTCTGATGCTGTCCCCACTTGGTGTGCTTGGTGAAGCGGTGCCCTGCAGGTGCCTAGATCATGCAGATCAGCAGGCTGCAAGCACCTCAGTGGGATTCTGGCCATTTTACTCCTTTCTAGTAGATCTTGGTATCTCCTGCTTCTCCATTGTGTCTAAGAATATCCTATAATATACTCTTTACTTTTCAGAATAAGAGTCGAATTTGCTGTGGTTTTGCTTAAATCCCTCCCTAGGCTGGTTTGGCATAGCTCCTATGATGCCATCTTACCCAGAAGTCTCCACAAGTAATATATCTTTTTATGCTAGTCAAAATGTTCTCTCAGTTATGTGTATAAATATGCTGACAATAAAATCATAAAAACATGTAGAACTTTAAAGATTAGAACAAGTTAGTTAAAATGTCTTAATGTCATTTCCTTCCAGTAGACCTCTGAAAGAGTTATTTTAACTATTAAAATAAGCCTAACTTAACAAAAATAATTCTTAGGTACATTAGATACATATAATTTCTTCTTCTTCATTTATTGCCATCAATTCTTCTGCATCTAAGATATCTCTTTGTGTCTGCCTTTCCTTTTTGTGAGAATTGTGCTCTGTATGATAGGTATATAGTTTACTGACTATTCAATACAAAATTATACAGCCATATAGTTTGGAAATTCCTTTTTGTGAGAATTCTGCCTGTATGATAGTTGTATAACTTATTTACTATTCAATACAAAATTATGCAGTCATATAGTTTGGAAATCTGGATTCTACTCAGGATGAGACGCCTTTGCTTCCCACATATGGACACTATATGTTATCTCCTGCACTAGGTGTTTCCAAGGGTTTTAGATGGAGAAAGAAAAAGCCCTGTCTTTGAACAGATGAGACTTCCTAAAGTCTTCCACTAGCAAATACTTCTGGACCTTTCCATATATGAATCACATGAATATTTTCTTTATATCTGACCTCACACAAGCCAACATCTTTGTTTTCTGCATGTATTTTACTTTTTTTTTTTATTTTTTTTTTAAAAATTTTTTTTGTTCATTTTTATATATTTATTTGAGAGTGACAGAGAGAGGAAGAGGCAGATAGAGAGAAAGAGAGAGAATGGGTGCACCAGGGCCTCCAGCCACTGCAAACGGACTCCAGACGCATGCGCCCCCTTGTGCATCTGGCTAACATGGGTCCTGGAGAATCAAGCCTCGAACTGGGGTCCTTAGGCTTCACAGGCAAGCACTTAACAGCTAAGCCATCTCTCCAGCCCATATTTTACTTTTAACAAGTAAAACATAATCAAATTAGCATGAAATCTACTGTTTCAGCTACATTACCTCTCAAGAGGCATGCATCTTTTCTTAATGCAATGGGTAATGTTGACAAAGGATAATATGAGTAATAAAGGGGACTATGTAAATCTCTATGGGTAATATTTCTTTAAAAATTATCCATAGGCTGCACTTTGAAGAGACAAGGGAACATTTCTCCTACAGACAGGCAAGCAAGTTAATGAGGACAAAGGTGGATAGCTGAAGAGAAGATGGACAATCTGACACCTGACAGTTTCATCTTATAATCTCAAGTTTGCACTTGCCCGCAGGGAAATTAGAAGGGAATGGCAATAAAGCACTGCTTGCTGACAAAGCAGACTGCTCTGTGAAGGCATCCAAACCTATGGACAAATACATGGCAAATAGTTTAATTTATCAGATTAAATGCAGTTCATTTTCCATCCTAGAGTCAGTCTTACGATTTGTCTAGATGTGACGATGCATGTCAAGATCAAAATTTGACTTGGATAGAAAATGGTCAGAGTTAACAATCAAGATTATATGAACAAAAGAAGTTTATGTTGGTTGGATTTGTACTACATATACATTATTGTATCAATTTTATATTCTTTTCTCATTCATTCATTTTATTCGTCGTAATTAAATTCAAGACTGAATATTACTCAATCATGTCTGCAGGAATCAAGGACAGCAATGAGAATTCAGGACTGTCCTAGATGCTTGAAAGCTATAAAGATCGTCTTCGTCTCTTTTTACTCTTATTTAGATTGAAGTATAACTTCTAAACTTTTACACTTATCTTTAAAATGTTAAAAATAATTTTAATTAGCTATCCTTCCTCTTATGTAGTCTCAGTGTCATATTAAAAATATGCCTGGCTTATGTCAAATACATGGTAAAAGCTATAAAGTACAATTAAAAGGTAGTACTTCTTTTTCTTCATTTTATACATTCTCATTTATCAGTATATTATCTATATATAAAAGTATTCATTGCTAGCAGATTCTAAAAAACAGAACATCTTATAAGTGTTTTTAAAGCCTCCTCCTCATTCCACACAGCTTAATTTATGTTTATATGAGTCTCAAACATATTTCCCTATCCTTAGGAATGGTCCTATGTCATTCTCAAATTTCACAAGGTTATTTAGATGGAGGTATCTTATTTTGCATTTATAGAGACATGCTTATTAGGACTTCCTGTTGTCAAGTAATTCAAATTCTGTTTAGTGAGCTATTTGCCAGCAACTGTGTTTATTCTGGGAATACTAAGATGGGTATTAAATTTGTTGGGGAGGAGCTTAAAATCCAATAAGAAAGTTGAGCAGAAACTATGAAGTGAATATGTGAATTTGGAGAGGACAAAAACAAAATAACCTAGGTGATATCAGAACAACTTGGAGGGCTGGAGAGATGGCATAGCTGTTAAAGGCACTTGCCTGTGAAGCCTAAGGACCCAGGTTCAATTCTCCAGGTCCCACATAAGCCAGATGAACATGGTGGTGCTTGTATCTGGAGTACGTCTGCAGTAGCAAGAGGTCCTCTCTCTCTCTTCCTCTCCCTGTCTGTAACAAATAATAAATTAAAAGGAAAAGAAAAACTTGGAAAGAAAAGATAATGTTTGAGCTAAGTTGTAAACGTAAACTGTTCCTGGAGTAGCTTGCTATCTCTGGTTCCATGTAAATATATAGGAGTTACATTTTTGGCATTGAGATACAACTGAAACAAGAGTGCAAAGACAGACACAAGTGTGACCACAACAGGTGACTTGTAAGTATTCAGACTAGAAATAAATAGGGCATATAAAGGAAAAAATAAGTTGAATTAAATGGAGGGGCAAGATCAAATAGAGTTTTGTGTGTCTTACCAAGGAGTTTTATTTATTCTGTGGTAAAAAGGTAACCATTAAAGTGTTTTAATAGGGAGCAAACATGATTAGATTTTCATTTTAGAAAAATCAATCTGGCAGTAAAAGCTAGCTTGATCTTGCAAGACTGTAAGGAAAAATACTGTTTAAGATCTTATTATTATAAATCAGGCTGCGGCTAGGGTTAGCACAAAGGTAATTGGTGTAACAATTAGAGATGAGAGACCAGATACAAGAAACTTTCAGGAGGTGCAATTACAAGAATTTCACAACTTATTTTTTTGTGTTACAGTGGCAGGAATGGTGGTTATGGTGAAGAATTAATGCCTGTCAAACTGACTGACTCAGGGGTTTGAAAATAGGACTGGACTTATGGAGATGGAAACAACAGACATCAAGAATAAAAACAAAGATTAACAATATGATAGTTGGTAAAATTACTGAGAGAACCAAAATCATGCTGAGGAAAACTAATATATGTGGGACACAAAGGCAAAGAGGGAATGGTGAGCTAAAATAAAAAAGATATTGGGAAACAATGTGAGCATACAAATAAAAACACTTTTTAAATTGTTATGTAGGAGCTGGAGAGAAGGCTTGGAGGTTAAGGCTCTTGTCTGCAAAGCCTAACAACTCAGGTTCGATTCTCCAGGACCCACGTAAAGCCCAATGCACAATGTGGCACATATGTCTGGAGTTTGTTTACAGGGGCTGGAGGCCCTGACATGTCTATTGTCTCTATCTCTCCATTTGCAAATAAATAAATAATTAAAAGTGTTTAAAATATGTGAAGGAAAGATATTAGAAAATGTTGCAATTAAAGCCCATTCAGGAAAGGGTGTTAGGTAATAGCCAATAGAATCAAACAACTTGTAGTGGTCAAGAAAGTTATGGAGAATGAGTATTCTCTGTATTTGCAAGTTGTAGGTCCCTAATCTCTTCATAAAATTAGAATCAGTGTAACCAAGGCATGTCCATTGAAGAACCCTGCATGAACATAGCAGGAATAGCATCTGAAGGATAACATAGTGCAGTGTTTTGGTGGGATCTGAGTAATACAATTAGGGAAGGGTATAACAAATGGAGACAAAATGTGGCTATGACGCAAAATAACAACTTGAAAAATGGCTGCACTATAAAACAACAAGCAGAAAGGGAGAGGTTAAGCAAATACTAATTATTAGGGATTATAAGTACTTAGCAATAGAACAATAGATCATATTGACAGCTTGCTTGTCTTTGATAATTACATTTCCTATGAGAAACAACAGATGGAAAGAAAACTCATGATTGTATATCTACTACATATTCCCCCTTAATGAAAGAAAAATAGAGAATATTTTGTTTGAAGCACAAAGGGTACAAAAATATCTGTACTGTATTTACACATATGATAATACATTTGTTGTAAATGAAACTATTTTTGGATAGTTCTCTAAACCTATTTCTTTTTTCAAAATGTTTATTTGAGAGAGAGAGAGAGAGAGAAGAGAGACAGAAACTGGGCATGCCAGACAGGGTTTCCTGCTACTGCAAATAAATTCCATGCACACATATGCCATTTTGTTCATTTGGCTTTACATGGATACTGTGGAATCAAACCCTTCCTGTCAGGCTTTGCAAGCAAGAGCCTTTACACACTGAGCAATCTCTCTGGGCCCCCTAATCCTATTTCTCTGAATGTATCATTTCACCTTGGCTCTCCATAATGTATATATTTAACTATCAACTTTATATATCCCTATCTATCTTGTGGGCATGTTGTGGTAGTTTATGACTTGATCAGTTCTGGCTTAAACAAATACTCATAAACTAAGTCTGAAAACAATAAATATTAAATGCAAAAATAACTCCCTATTACAAGTGCCTATTCTGCAGACAAAAAGTTCAGATTGAACTAATTTGTACAAAAGATCATCCTCCCAAACTAGTCCTGCCCAGTCCTCTTAGCTTACTTTAGGAAAAGAAAAAGAATAACTAGTAGAGAAACGTTTGTTAAGGAAACAGTGTGGAGACAGAGGCAATTGTAATCATAATTCTGTGGGATTTTTGTCATTTTGTTTTGATATATAACCATAGATAGCCTGAAATTCACTATGAAGCTAAGGATGAACTTAAACTTCTGATGCTCTTCCTGCATCTCCTTCAGAAATGCTGGGATTAACAGGTGTAGGCCATCACTCTGTGCCCTTCTTTTATTTTATTTTACTTTTGTATAATCTTCTAATTGTAAGATAAAAGAGCCACTTTTCCATACCTTCCCATGGTGCCAGCTATACTCCAGTATAGTAATAGATTATGGATAGCTAAGCTTTAAGGACACTTGTACACTTTGATGAGAATTTAGCTAAGTTCAAAATTAAAGGGAGAGATGTCACCTGACATGAGATGATGTTTTAGCTCCTGGAATGTATACCTAAAACAACATTGACCATTATCAACCCTGAGTTGGATAATAATGCATCCTTTGACTCCAGGTCTGTTTATACTCAGTCTTCCATTCCTTAGGTAACATGTGCAGCTTTCACCAAAGCACGACCAAGGCAAAAAGGCAAAAAAAAAAAAAAATTAGTTTGAAAGGAAAAGGCAACAGGAATAAATTCAGATAAGACAAAGGTTCAGATATAATACTTTGGAATTATTTGATAAGGTTTTATAAAATCTGTCTATATATCTATATATATTATCTATCTATCTATCTATCTATCTATCTATCTATCTATCTATATTTCTTTCTATCTACCTATCTATGAAATGGAGAATGTGTACAAAAACATCAATACAGATGGGAAATTGTCAGGGGAAGGAAAAAATCATAATAAATTATGAAAAATGCTACAAATAATAACAGACTTATATTAGGAAAGGATCAGTAATCTTGAAGTTCGACCAATATATTTGCAAACTACCATAGACAGAAAAAAATTAAAACTACAGAAGAGAATATCCAAAAAGAATGGGGTAATTTCAAAAGTGTAATGTGTTTGTATTTTAAATAATACAAGGATAAGAAAGAGCACAATAGAAATATTTGAATTTGTAACTGAAAACTCAAAAAAAGAAATGAATAAAAGATCAGGAATAATTTAAGAATATCAAACAGCAGATAATCATAAACAAAGGGGTTGTATAAACTAAAAATAAAATCAGATAAGGATTACAACAGGTGTTTTATCAAAAAATAAAAAAAAAACTATGCAAGTAAGCCAGAAACCAGTAGATGGAAATATTGGAATTTTGTAGAATACAACAAAAATAAAAATAAACCTACCCATCTGAAATTATCTATCCATTGAAAGTATGCTTTGAGAAAAAGAAACATTCTATTCTCAAAGGAATGAAAATAAGTTCAAAATACAGTGGAAATTGGATAGTGTATATCACCTGGTTCGGGCTCTGTCCTTGGGATATAAATGGTCACTTTCTTGGTATATGCAGTAAGGGTAGAGAAGGAAAGCTCTGATGCCATCTCTCTATTTATATTCTTTTTTGTTAAAGAGAGAAAGAGAGAGGGAGAGAGAAAGAGAGACAGAGAGAGAGAGAGAGAGAGAAATGGGTGCACCAGGCCCTCTAACCACTGCAAACAAATTCCAGATGCGTGCACAACCTTGTGCCTCTGGCTTATGTAAGTACTGGGGAATTAATTGAACCTGGGTCCTTATGCTTTGTGGGCAAGTACCTTAACCACTAAGCCATCTCTCCAGTCCAGTCATCTCTCTATAAAGGAACTAATATAAGGTTATTGTCCACAAGACCTGCCATAACCTAATTAGCAACTATATGCTTACCTCCAAATTCCATCTGACTAGACATTAAGATTTCACTATATGAGTTTTGAGAAACAACCATTCAGTCTATAACATTTTCATTATTATAAGAAATATTTAATGAAGTCCTTAAGTTATAGAAAAAAATATGATATTAGAAACTTGGATCTACAAGATAAATATTTATTTATTTATTTATTTTTATTTATTTGCTTGCATTCAGAGACAGTTAGAAGGACGGGAGATGAGACAGGGTCTCTAGCCACTGTAAATGAACTCCAGATGCACGCTTCACTTTGCGTATCCTGCTTTATGTGGTACTGTGAAATCTAACCTGGGTCTTTAGGCTTGCAGGCAAGAGCCTTAATTACTAAGCCATCTCTCAAGCCCACGCTAAATAATTTTAAGTTGAAATAAAAATATGTCAATTATTTATGTGATATTTAAGCAATATTAGTAATAATATTTTATTATGTTAAATGAATAAACCAAATGAATGACAGTAATATCATAAAAGATGGATGGAGGAGTTGAAATGCTATCATTAACATTAATTTAAAGATGAACATACATAAATAATACATCATGTATATTTAGATGTACTTACAATACAAAAGTGTTTATTATGAACTTGAAACAATTACTAATTGTTTTCTTGAGAGTGGGTCTGGTTCAATCTCAGGCTGGCCTGGAACTCACTTTGTAGCCCAGAGTGGACTTGAATTCAAAATGATCCCAGTATCTCAGCTTCCCTTGGCCTGGTATTAAAGGGGTGAGCCAAAACATCTGGCTAAATTTTTAAATAATATTTGTTCTACATAAATAGCTAGAAATGTACATAAAATAATTAAAACCCCAGAGGCCACAACATGAGAAGGAAAATATGACAAATGGAAATTTATAGAAAACAACTACAAATGCAATAAGTATTGTTTAAGCTGTATCATTAACTGCTGTTTATGTGAACGGTTACTGTGGGAATTTTTCCTGAGGATATATGGGCATATATCCATTTACCCCAGATAAGGTATTAAAGTCAGGCCAAAGTGCAATCACTTCTCTAAATACCAATATGCTATGGATCCATAAAAGGGTTAATCCATTCATGAGATCAGAGCTTGCATGATCCAAAAAGCGCCAAAAGACACCACCTCTGAACACTAGGGATTGAGGATTAGGCATTCCACTAATGAGCCTTTTGGGGGACACCTAAGGGCCAAACCATAACCCTTAGCGTGCAGCTATTCAATTATTACAATACTGTTTAGCCAGCAAGTTCTATTTTCCCTTGTAAGGGTAGCTGACAATATTTGTATGAATTTTTGTTCCTTGGACTATTTTTCCTTTTGTCATGAAAGTCTTTAACCACAGCAGTGCAAACATGCTCTTCCACATCAGTTTTATTATGCTGTTTTCCCTCTATTCTTGTAAACTTTCCACTTCCCTACACATTTTACAATATCTCTTGTGATGGTTTGAATATAACATCCATCCATAGGCTCACGGTTTGAATACTTAATCCCCAGCTTGTAGTGCTGTTCTGGAAGGTTGTAGAACCTTTAGGAGATGGAACCTTGCTAGAGGAAGTGTGTTGCTAAGGGCAGGACTTGAGATGTTTTAGCCTGGCACCATGAGCTGCTCTCTCTCTTACTCTCTCTCTTTCTCCCTCTCTCTGCTTTCTGACTGCAAAGAGATGTCAGCTTCCTGCTCCCACCATGCCTTCCATACCGTAATGAGACTTTCCTTCAAAATATAGGCAAAATTAAACCCTTTTCCTTCCTTAAGCTGTTTATGATTGGGTAATTTGTCCCCGCAACAAGGAAATAACCGATAATGTCTGTGAAAGAAAATAAAACAAAAGGTGGTAATTTGATTTTAATTATACTGACTCTGTAGATTAAGCTAACATCACTGAGACTTTTAATGAAATATATGTCTCCATTTGCTTTAGTCTTTATTTATTCAGAATATTTTTCTTTGTTTTAAATTTTCTACCAAACAAGTCTATTCTTTAATTGGTATTATTTTGTTTAATTTTCACCTTCATTTTCAAATAATATTTTTATGTATTTGAGAGATTGAGAAAGAGAGAGAGAAAGAGAGAATGGGTCAACTATAGCCTCTTAACGGTGCCCATAGAATGTAGATGCCACTTTGGACATCTGGCTTTATGAGGGTACTAGGGACTTGAGCAGTATGCTTTGCAAGCAAGCACTTTTAAGTTTTTTCTTTTTTTGAGGTAGGGTCTTACTCTAGTCCAAGCTGACCTGGAATTCACTATGTAGTCTCAGGCTGGCCTTAAACTCACCATCAACCTCCATGTCTTGTCCTCATGAGTGCTGTGATTAAAGGCACATGCCAACACACCCAGCCGGATATTATTTTTTAATCTCAATTTCAAAGTTTTCATTAATATATGTAGATAATCAAGAGACATTTACATATGAAATTTGTAGCCTGCCTTATTATGTTTTTCTGGGATGTTTATTTTCTTTGTTTTTGTTTTGTGGAGGGACATTCTACAATGGATAATATGTTATTTTAAAATTAAACCATACATATTTCTTCTTTTCTTATATGTTTATCTTTTCTTTCCTCCAGTGGTGTACTTGCAGAATGCAATATGAAAAAGAGAGGAAGATCTGAGGAACTCTAGGGTAGGGATACTGACAAGTACCTCAGCAAGGTAATCGAGAGAAGCATCAACAACATTGTACTAAATTGAAAATACAAAGAAGGGAATAAGCACAGAAATTACAATTTGTGAGCATTCTCTCAAAGCACATCATTTAAGTCTGATTATGAAAAAGAAACTATGAAAAAGGTCAATCAACCAAGAGGTGTTCTACAAAACACCTGATTTCTTAAATTAGTGAAAGTAATAAAAAAGGAAGTCTAAAAAACTCATTTCTAATAGGAACCTAATGGTTCAAACCAGCTAAATAATGGATTCTCTTCTATGTGATCTGGAAAAGAATATGGCCACTGGGCAAAATGTAGGACAATTTAAATGGGTATACATTTTAGATATTAAAAATATTATATGATGATAAAATTTTAAATCTCTCTCTCTCTCTCTCTCTCTCTCTGTGTGTGTGTGTGTGTGTGTGTGTGTGTGTGTGTATTGTAAGACTGTAGCTAAAATAACCAAGAGAAAATGGTACTATAGAGGAACAGAGGCATGCATAGGTAAGCATCACAGAATAAAGTGTCCAGAAGGAGACTGATTAGAAAGCACACTAAAGCAATTTTATATAAGAATACATTTTCAATAAATTGTCCAAGAACAATTGGATAGCCAAAAGTAACAAACAAATGAGAAATTTCCACTTAAATGCTATGCCTCACATATAATTTAGCTCAAAATGGGTCACAGGCCTTAATGGAAATTTTTATAGGAAAAAAAAGGGAGAAATATTTGAGTTCTTTGTCCATGCCAAAAAAAAGTCATTGACTTGACTTGGGAAATACATTTTATAAAGGAAAAATTGACAAAAGTGGACTTTCCAAAATTAAAGCGTCTATTGAGTAAGAACCTATAGGTTGATTTGTATAATCATCCTACTACAAATAGTCCTGTTGAGTATGAACAAAAGATTTGAAATCTGCCTCAAAGAATACATAAAGAAATAAATAAAATAAGCCTATCGATATATATATATGTTCAACATCATTAGTTACTTGGAGAAATAAAAATCAAATTTCCAATTATTACTCATCCCCTATCAGAACAAAGCAAACAATTACACAAGTAAATAATAACACCACAAGTTGGTAAGTTTGTAAAGTGTCTTAATAGCAATGTTATATGATATAATGATTTGCAAATAGTTATGTACTTTTTTTAAATGAAACTGAACTCATGCTTATTATATACCTCCAATACATCAAAACTTAAATTTACACAAATCTCTACCCTGAAACAATTTTATGCATAAAATATTCCCAAATTTGAAAACTAACCAAAATGTACCTAAAATGTGAATGGCTAAAAATTTTGTGAGTTTATGATGCCATTATTAGGGAGCACACTAGGGGACAAGCTGGTGATACAAGCCACAGATTGAATAAAATATGAATACGGCTAAGAGTAGTAAGATGAGGAAAAACAGCCAAAAATCACAACGCCTGATATACCTCCTTGGTTGGCTGTTCATGCACAAAGCCCTGAGTTTGATCCTCAGCACCTCAAAAAAATCACAAAGGCTTCACAGTACTTGATTGCATCCATATATTATTATTGAAATAAGAATATAGAGGTAGAAAATAAATTTGTGTTATCTAGTTGTTAGAGGCAGAAAAGATAGAAATGGTTTAGAATTGCAGCACAAAGGTGACCTGAAGTATTTCTGTATCTTTATTGCAAGAGAGGTTGCATTGACATCCATGAATGATGAGTGATGAACGAACTATAAAGACACAGACACATTATGGGAAGTAACTTGGTAAGAGGGAAATGTGAGTTTGTGGCTTATATACATTTCATTTCATGGTTTTGATGTTGTATGATGGATATGCGAGTTTCTATGCATGGGGGAACTGGGAAATGAACATATATTTTTCACTCCACATATTTTTTAATTTTTGAAAATTTATTTGTGTGTGTGCCTGTGTGTGCATGCACACACACATACATGTACCAGAGCCTTTTGCTGCTGTATATAAACACAAGACACATTTACCATCCCTTGCAAATGACTTACCTGGGTGGCTTGGGAATTGAACCCCAGACATCAAAATTTGCAACCAAGTGCTTTGAACTGCTGAGCTATCTTCTCAACTCCATGCCACATGTTTTTTATAATATATTTAAAAACCATAATTGACAGAAAATTTGAAGACCATAGGCAAGATTTTTGACTATAAGTAGCATTCCAAGTACTTTAGTAGTTTTTGCACTGATGGACACTGAATGTATAGGCTTTTAAAGTTTACATTTGTTCCTGTTGAAAATTATTCCTATTAATGTAGCAAAAGAAAAGAAATACCAATCACTAATTTGTGCAAGTCTCATTGTACATGTGCTTCTAGAATAGATGGGCATGACACTTTGTATCTTTCTTTTTTTTTTATTTTTTTGGTTTTACGAGGTAGGGTCTCACTTTAGTTCAGGCTGACCTGGAATTCACCATGTAGTCTCAGGGTGGCCTCGAACTCACGGTGATCCTCCTACTTCTGCCTCCCGAGTGCTGGGATTAAAGGCGTGCGCCACCACGCCCGGCTAACTTTGTATCTTTCAAAACTTTCTTACAGGGCTGGAGAGATGGCTCAGCAGTTAAGCCTGTAAAGCCTAAGGACCTGAGTTTAATTCCCCTGTACCTATATAAGCACCAGGTGGCACGTGTGTCTGGAATTTGTGGTGGCTAGAGGCTCTGGTGTGCCCATTCTCCCTCTCTCTCTATCTCCTCTTTCTCTCTCTCTCTCTCACATAAATAATAATAATAAAACTGTCTTACACATATGATACTGTGTAAACACCACTGAAATTAGAGAGTTTAATTTTTCAAATGGAAACATGTTCTCATAGGTTAAACACTGCACCCACATTAGCCTAATATACTTTATAAAATGAGAAGATGTGGGTTGCAGAGATTGCTTAGTGATTAAGGCATTTGCTTGCAAAGCCAAGAGACCCAGGTTCAACCTCCAGGGCCATGTAAACTAGATGCACAAGGTGGCACGTGGGTCTGGAATTCATTTGCGGTGGCTGGAGGCACTGATGTGCCTGTTTTCTTTTTATCTGCCTCTTCCTCTCTCAAATAAAAATAAAATATAAAAAAATGAGGGGGTGCAACCTTTTTTCTAGTTGTCCCTATTGTACAATGTGCTTTTAGCTGTTGTCTGCTTAAGCCTTTTCTTGAGTATACAGAATATTAAACTGTGCTGCAGGTATTTATTTTCATATATTGTTGTGTAAAACACTGGGGAATGTGTTGGGGTAATAACTGTGTCCTTCTTAGGTAATATTGAACAATGCAAGTTACATCTGAATGTAAATGTTAAATATATTTGTGGGAAAGATACACAGGGAATTTTTAAGATATAATTTTATGAGTAATTAGAAAACAAAGCCATGGCTAGTAGCAAATACTATGAGCATTCTAAAAACAATTTGAACAAATTGAACTCTATTAAATCTTTAGATAAAAAAGACAATCGGATGCATTTAAATATCATTGCTCATTTACAGTTTTATATTGCAATAGGGATTTTAAAATAAAAATGAATGTAAACAATGCTAATGTGGATACTGAATAGTATGAAGACATGATATCCTGAAGAAAGACTGGATTGGCTAATTTGGGATTGAAGATGAGATTGAAGAATTATTGGCACTTTCTTAGTAGAATTATTTCATTTTCTTTGATGGAAGGAAGCAGAAATTTGCATTGTCTACATTCAGTGACAAATAGAAATACATTTGAGTTAACATAAAATGGTTATTTTAAATTATAAAAGACCAAAATCCCAAAGTTAGAACTCTATTATTTACTAGTATGCTCTCAATTCAGAGAATATTAAAGCAGCAGTTATCACAACATTCCCCAAATAGGTGGTGTGTAGTTCCTTATGTTTAAATGATGTTACCATAAAACAAAACCTACTGGAAAAATGCAGTATACATAAAATGTTTTCAAATACATGTAAAATAAACGTAATTTGTGCAAGGAGAAATTAAGTGAGATGAAAGGATGGGGCCTATATGCTTGTGACAAGAGGCTGCATATTTTGGTTTAGTATAAAATCTGGACTGGCAACATGCAATAGAGACTGTGCTGGCTGCAGATATAGCAGGGATTTCTTTCAGACATTTGCCTGGAAAGACATGAAGCAGCTCTGCAATTAATAGATGAAATGATAATTAAACAAGTGAAGCAAGCAATATTGGATGGAGGGATAAGCATTAAGTATATAAATTGTATTCATTTCAATTAATTTCTGTCTCATATAGAAACATGGAATAAATGCATAAATTGTTGAAGCAATTTAGTAGCATCTATAGCTTAAAAGTGGAAATATTTTCTTAAAGAGAGGCATGGATTCTTTATACTTCTAAATTATTTTCTAAATGCTTAATATTTTGAATATAAATGGATATTTTATTGACATAAACTAAAATATTTTGAATATTTTCATGCTAAATAAAGTAATGTTATGGAGAAAAACCAATGTCAAGATAAAACAATAACAGTAGATTGGAATTGATCTATAGCACAGATTCTTCTGTTGGTGAAAGACAGTCCTTGCACTAATCTTCAAAGCTCTCCACATTGGATGCTTCATGAACATTGATCTGAAAACAACACTACTTCTTCATGAGCAGTGCTCTTTTGAAAAATTTTCACCTATTGTGGAATGGCAAAGTTGAAATAAATCGCAAATATGTGACCTCATATGCTTATTTTTTATTGCTGTGAGAACACTTGAAATGTACACATCTATCATTATTCGCAAATACAATAATCACAAAGTTATACAACTTTTGGATAGATTCTTTCTGTCTAATTGAAATTTCATTCATCTTTCCAATCCTCTTCACCTCCCAGCCTTACACCATACTATGCACTAAACTGTTTTGGTCCTACAAGTTATTTTCCCCTCCTCTTCTTTTCTATTTAAGAATCTAAGAATGCATGAATGTAGAGCCAAATTAAATTAATTAGATATGCAGACTATCTACATCTCTACTACATCTTTAACTAATGAGTTATTATTTTTATTAATAACTTAAAATTAATGCTTACCAAAGCTTATCAACAGTCTTTCTGAAGCATGTGTTTTCCAGGATTGCTATAGTTCTCCAGATGATGAAGTGTTTGCTGTGCCCCTTTTACATGTATGCATTTGCTCCCAACTCACTGCCCTCTGAGATGAGAAAGATCATATTTCAGTAAGATGTATACTGTTGGTGTTAAATTGAAGAAAGTTAAAAGTTTCTAGCTCTTTCTCTGTCTGTCCAATTATCACAACACCCATCACCAACACACTCTACCATCACTAAAAGAAAAGTGCTAATTGGCTGGATCAAAGGACTCTAATTAGACTACTCTTTTGTAGGGAATTATTAACTGATGGGATAGTCTATATTGGAGAATAAGCGGCTTTTTGTCTGTGGAATGTTTTAATAAATGCAGAGTGATAAGATGACTGGAGATCTTCCTTCTTGTTTCTTGAGAACTCTTTTCATCTTACTCTCCATGTCTTTTTCTTCATCTTTTCTCTATCCCTCTCATTTCCTGTATTTTCATTAAATTATTTATTTATTTATTTATTTATGCTTTGTTTTTAAAACAGGGTCTCATGGTGCCCAGGCTTGTCTTTAACTCCCTATTTATACAAGGATGGCTTTGATTTCCTGATTCTCCTTCCTCCACTTCTCAAGTGATGGGACTAATGGTAAGCAACCATGCCTGGCTTCTCTGACATCAGTCTGAATAAGTATAGCATAAACGATCCTCTTTTCCTCTGGGCAACTAGTAGAGTCTGTTCTAGATATATCTTGACCATGGCCAGTATCCCACCCCTCAAAACTCAAGTTTGAGGGCTTAGACAATAGGAAAAGTTTTTGTTGATCTTTATTCCACTTAGTGCAAACTAATATGTTAATATGGTTGCCTTCCATATAGCTAGTTCAGATGAAATGTCTAAGTTATGGGCATAAGAAGTTCAAACACAGGGTTTATACACCTAGGATTGTGCATGTTAAGACTCCTTTGTATGTAAGGCAAAAAAAGATGTCCTTTTCTTTTAGTGTGGCACAATCCACACTAGAGCTTTAAGGTTTCAGCTTAATAGTAGCATGTTTCCTTTGTGAATTGCAAAGGAGTGGTAATCGAGTAGTACTAAACTGTACTCAAGTTTTTTATCTTATTTTTCAAAATATACCTTAATGGTGGATTAACACATACCTAAACAAACAAACAAACAACAACAACAACAAAACACTCTCTCTTCTTTCCCTCCCCTCACCCTTCATAAAGTTTCAACATTTTAATATCTGCTATACCGGAATCAATTTGAAAAAAAAATGAAATAAGTTTCTCTAAAGAAAAAGATTAGATCCTTGGATACATTACCAATATCAAAATTTACCCTTTTCTATTTAAATAAGAATACAATAAACCTTAGCATTCACTTAACCAAAATAGTTAGAGCCTCAGTTTTTAAGGGGAAAATATTCAAATGACCCCCCCCCCAAATAATAAACTAGGTGCATATCAGGGTTTTGGTAAATGCAGTTTTCAGAATGTTACTTATATTCAGTAGCATTTCAGTGTGATCTATGCCCATAAAATGAGGATTGATGTTTAGAATGATGTCCCTGAGGCATTGCTGGATCCTGAGTCACAAAAAATTCAATTACCTTCAATAAACTGAAGTTAACTATCTCAGGAAAGGTGATGAATACAAATTAGAAATATTATCCACAAGCAGTGTTCAGAGAAGCTTTTTGATTAAGTATCAGGTAACTAGCAGTTTTGATTTATTAGAAACTATTCTCTAAGCATCTTAGAAAACAAAATTTATTGTATGCCTTTCTATATTGTTGAGTTACTGTGGGATAACATCAAAAGTATTTTGGCTATTTAAGCAACCTAGATAAAAAGTACCTAGCCAAAGACACCAAATATTCTGAAATAGTTTAACTGCCTAACTACTTCCAGAGTGATTTTTTTTTTTCTGAGCTTAAACCTTTGAATCGGCCTTTTGTAATGTGTCTTTTTTTTTTTCTAATGATTTTTTTCCAAGCAGTAAGCCTGATCTGCCAAGTTGACTTTTTTAATTGAATAAAAGTCTTTAATTTCTTTTAGAATATTTCAAAGTTTTCATCATTAATTTATATGGTCTTTTAGGTCAGCATACAAAATGAGTTTCATTATGAAATTTTTTGCATGTCTATCATTGTGGTTCTTCTTTGCCCCTAAGATTCTCTCATATTTAATCCCCACTACCATCACTCACCCCTCTAGCCCTTCCCTATTAAATCTAGATTCTACATATATAGAAAAAGAGTAATATTTTCTTTCTCTTTCCCATTAATCTATTATGTCTCCCATTTCCAACATTTTGATTTCTTCTATGGCCCATGTAGTTCCTGTTCTATTTTTATACCTTATATCTTTATTTTGAATCTACATCTTGCATATGGTAGAAAAATTAAATTTGTCTGAGCCTAACTTGTTTCAAGTATAATGATGGCTAGTCCCATCCATTTTACTGTAAATTATATAGTTTCATTATTTTATAAAAAATATTTACTTGTGTATTTATTTGCAAGCAGAGAATGAGAGGGGGAGAGGGAGAAAAGAGAAACAGACAGAGAACGGGCACTTCAGGACAACCAGCCACTGCAAACAAACTCCAGATGCATGTACCACCTTGTGCATCTGGCTTTATGTGGATACTGGGGAATTGAAGTTGGGTCATTAGACATTGCAGGGAAGTGCCTTAACAACTGAGAGATCTGTCTAGGCCATAATTTCATTCTTTACTACAAAAATCCTTACCGAAAAAAAATCCTAAATTTTACAAATATGCCGTATTTTCTTTTTTCATTAGTCTACTCATGGCCATTGAGACTAGCCCTGTGTGTTGGTTATATTATAAATAGTGCAGAAATACACTTGCATGGGTAAGTATCTCTGGTGTGCTGACTTATTATGTTCCTTCACATATATATGAAGGAATAGGTATGGGCTTTAATTTCTTATACAAGTAAATTCAATTCTCTTATCTCTCTTCTTATTATGGAGCTGACAAATAGAACCACTAAGTTTCTTTTAACTCTTCTTTGGAGACAGTCTAGAAGTGAATCCTTACATGCATGAAGATTTACTATGTAATCATGTTTCCATTCAGTGGCAATAGGATTCATTGTTCAATGAGTAATGCTGACCCAAATGGATGCTGTCTGGAGGAAAGCAGGATATAGTGCACATGATATATGATATTCAGTGTTAATTCTATATGCAAATGTAAATATCATAATTAAAAAGCTCCTAAGGTGAAAATAATAATAATATTAAAAACAACTAATATAACACCATAGGAAAGTTATTTGAACATGAAATTAGTTTGGGGAAGTCCTGAATCTATATTCATAGTCTAACATTTTAATTCTCATGTAGACATTCTATCAATGACAACAACAGGAAATTAATAGGTTTAGAGAAAATTTCAGGAATGTGAATCATAGAATATATATGAAGCTCATAAAGAACATTAAGAAAAATAAATAGTATGAAAGATAAATTAGAAACAAAATTATTACTTTGAAAGGCATTTCATAGAATGACAAATTTATATAGCTAACTAAAATAAAGCTAAAAACGTTAAGAAAAATAACTTAGAGATACCATACTCAGGCCTTACCTCCTATGCGGCTGCAGTGTGTGAGCCCATGTGTACCCTCTCACTCTGCGCGTCCTCCACCTCCCAGTCCATGTGCTACCCTGCTGAATGGGAGTCTCCTGCTCTACAAGTGCTTATTCTGGGTGACCTTCCTCTGACTGTACCAGTCAGGGCACACTCAACCAATTCAGTATCCTCAGCTGGAAAAATTCCAATGCAATATAAGCAACACAACAAAACAAGGCAATATATGTCCTCAACGAATGTCTATTCTTACATTACAAGCCTACTGCAAGAGCTACTTAGTGGAAATTCTGACTGCACAAAAATGCAATTATGATAAATTTGTTCAAGGTCATAAAGAAGGCATGAAATAACACCTGAATGAAATCTAAGAGAAATGAAACAACATCTGAATTACTTCAAAAAGAACATGACCAGATGCCTGAATGGGTTCCAAGAGAACAGAGAGAAACAGTCAGATGAAAAGAAGAAGTCAAACGTAGATGTAAAAATAGAACTCAATAAAGAAAAATGCTGACGAAAAACCAAATTAAAATAAAAAATACTGTCAGTTAACTGATGAGTTCCATGGAAAGCCTCATCCACAAAATAGACCATGTAGAGTACAGAGTAACAGGGCTTGGGAATAAGGTGAAATAAATAAGATCAGGTAGCCATTATCTGTGATAAGTTTAAAACAGAAAGTATGAACAGAACATGAGGGACATTGGGGACATCATGAGCATACCACATCTATGAGTATATGGTATAGAAAAAGGAGACAAGCCTCAGGCCAAAGGAATAGAAATATTTTCAATTAAATTACAGAAGAAAATTTCCAGAGCCTCAGAAAAGAGGTACCCAAATAGGTACAAGATTCAAACACAGCACCAATTTGACAGGCAGTATTTCAATGGAAACTCTAAAAGGGAGAGGGCTTAGAATGAGGTATTTCAAGTATAGAAAAATCACAGGTGCCAACCCATACTAATACACCCAGCAATATCATCACTCATAATTGATGAAGAAAGAAAAATTTCCCATGATAAAATCAGGATAAATTGATTTATCATCACTAAGTCAGTTCTACAGAGGATCATGGAAGAAATACTTCAGACTAAAGCAAAGATAAGAATATTCAAGAAGTTAGAAGGAAAAGAAAAAAAAAACACTGAGCAATGGTAGATTAGTTATTAAACAAATGAAGACCAAGGAAATAAGAAACAAAACAAAATCATCAATATGACACATAGTGACACAAATCTTTCACTAAAAATGGAATATTAATTATCTCATTTATCCAACAAAAAGGTAAACACTAACATACTGGATCAGAAAGCAGGATCTATGTTTTTGTCTTCAAGAAATTCAACTCACTAACAAAGACAATAATTACCTAGAGTGAAAATATGGAAAAAAAGTATTATAAGCAAATGTAACCAAGAAAAGAATGGATGTTACTATTATAATGTCTTATAAAGTATTTTTCAAATGAATACTAGCTAGAGGAGTTAAAGAAGAACATTCCACATTGAATAAAGGGACAATCTTCAAGAGGACATTACGATCTTAACTATATATGCATCTAATATAGGGCACCCTACTTCATTAAGAAATGGGCAGGAGAGAAAGCTTAGTAGTTAGGGCACTTGCTGGCAAAACCAAAAAACCCAGGTTCGATTCCCTAGTACCATGTAAGCCATATGCACAAGGTGGCACGTGTATCTGGAGTTTAATTTCAGCAGCTGGAGACTCTGGTGTGCTCTTCTCTCTCTCTCTCTCTCTCTCTGTCTCTCTCTCTCTTTCTCTCTTTCAAATAAATAAATAAATAAATAAATTAAAAAAATGATTTTTTTTAAATCTACTAGATATGAAATCATGGTAATAGCCTCAACAAAGCTATAGTAGGTGACTTCAACATACCTTTCTCTCAAAACACAGGTAAAACAGACTAAAAAAAGTATGTACAGACATATTGGAGAAAAGTGATATCATAGAACAAAAAGATGTGTCCAAACATATTTTTATAAAACAGTTCATGAAAAACTGCAGAATACACATTTTCAACAGTCTATGAGACTTACTCTACAACCGACCACATATTAGGCCATAAAGCAAATCTCAAAAATCTAGAAAAATTGAAATAGTTGCTAGCATGTTATCTGATGACAATGAAAAATAGAAATAAACAAGGAAACCTACTTAAAATAAAAAAATGGAGATTAAACAACATATAATTGAATGAAGGAAGGTCATTTAAGAAATTAAGGAATCAAAAAATTCTTAGAACTGAATGAAAATGTTAATATAACATATTAAAACCTATAGGATATAATAAAGGTGATCAAAACAGACAAGTTTATAGCTTTAAGTGCTCCCATTTAAAAAAATCAGAGCGATTTCAATAGAAGAAATAATGATGCATCATAAGGCCTTGAGCAAACAGAGCAAACTAATCCAAAAACCAGTAGATGGGAAGAAACAATTAAGACAAGAGAGGAAATCAATGAAATAGAAATTACAACAAAACCACAATACAAAGTCAATGAAATGAGGGGTTAATTCTTGGAAAATATAAACAAGATTCACAAAAAAAACCCAAACACAACAAAATATAGAGAGAGTGAAGGGACCCAAATTAATAAAGTTAGAGATGAAAGGGATAAATTACAATAGATAATAACAAAATTCATAAAATCATAAAGATATGCTGTAAAAAATCTGTTTTCCACAAAAATGGATAATCTAAGATAAATGGAAAAGATCTTGGTATGTACATAGCCTACCAAAATGAAAGCAAGAGAACATCAATAATTTAAACAGATTTATGGCAAAAGACAAAATTGAAGTAGTACTTAAAAAATTCTCCCTTGTGTGACATGATGCTCACACAAGTGCAATTGTGGCACACAGCCATGGTGGGTGCTGTTGATTTGTCAAATGGATCTTCTCAGTGGAATGGAACCCATGGCTGGAACTGGGAAATGAGTCAGAACCATATCCAAAAAACAAACCCACTCTCCATTATCAAGCTCCCACTGATCATGGGCTATACGAGGGCCTACACCTATTAAATTCTCTCTAAAATAATAATGTTTATCCCATTTATCTGGTGCTGGCTTCACTCTTTGTTGGGAGAATTTGCTTCTCTTTTTCATTTTGATGCAGATCCTGAGGAAAGAATCAGCCCGTCATACCTCAACAGGACCCCAGCTGAAACCAAGAGTAACTAGGAAAATGAGCAAGGGTGCTGTTTTCTTGGTGAACCTGGTACCAGTACAAGGGTGAAGGAGACAGACACAGAGAACAATCAACTCCTACCAAACCAGATATCCAGAGACACAGAGGCGCCTAAGACCTCATCACTGATGCAGACCTAAAATGAACCCAACACAGCTCAGGGAAATTTACCAAAGAGGGGTGGAAAGATTGTTACAGCCACATGTTGGGACATAGTGCACAGAGACATCATCTCTTACCCATCACTGATGGCTAACCCCACAATGCATGACCCACATTCCCCGATGAAGAAGGTCCCTGCAGAGGGGGCAGGATAGGAAGGAGGTTAACGATGGTACCAACATGGTTGTATACACACTGTGTACATAACTAAAAAAAAAAAAAACAAAACAAAAAAAACCCTCCCAACTAAAATAAGACCAGTTCCAGATGAATTTTCAGCATAATTCTACCCAACCTTTAAATAGCTATACTAAAACTCCTCCATCAATTCCATAAAATAAAAAGAGAAGGAGTATTGTCCTTACTTTTAAATATCTTTGTATACATAAGCAAACCTAAAGACTTCCAGAAAATTGTTAGAGCTGATAAATATGTTTAACAAAGTAGAAGAAATCAAAATTAATGTACAGAATTCAGTAGCCTTCCTATATGCCAATAGGAAATGTGCTGAGAATGAAAGCATGGAAATACTCTCATTCCCAATTACCTCAAAATAAAATAAAATGAAGTACCTTGTAAAAAAAAAAAAAAATCTAACCAAGGAAGTGAAGGATCTCCACAATGACAACTTTAAAACAAGAGAGAAATTGAGGACATTTAGGAAATGGAAAGACAACCTATATTTATAGATTAGAAGAATCAGTATCGTGAAAATTTCTCTTACCAAAAGCAATGTACAGATTTAATGTAGTCCCCGTCAAAAATTCCAATGGCATTCATCACTGAAATAGAAAAAAAAAAATTTCACTTCCTAAATTTTTAGAAATATATTTTATTTATTTGAGAGAGAGAAGGAGGGAGAGACAGAAAGAGAAAGAGAATAGGCATGGAAGTTCCACTGCAAATGAACTCCAGATGCATGTGCCACCTTGTGCATCCGGCTTATGTGGGTCCTGGAGAATCAAACCAGGATCCTTTGGCTTTGCAGGCAAGCACCTTAACCACTAAGCAATCTCTCCAGCCCTTATTTCCTAAATTTTGTTTGGAAACACAAAAATTCTTGAATAGCCAAAGCAATTCTGAGCAACAAAAATAAGGCTGGTGGTATCACCGTACCTGATTTTAAAATACATTACAGAACCAAGGTAACAACAACAGCAAGGAACAAAAACAGACATGTTAAAAAAAAAATAGCCTCCCTCAGTTGGGTGTAGTGGCACATGCCTTTAGTCCCAGGCCTTGTGAAGCAGAAGTGAACACTGTGAGCTCAGGGCCACCCTGAGACTACATAGTAAATTCCAGGTCAGCCTGGGCAACAGTGAAACCCTACTTTGAAAATCAAAAAACAAACAAATAAACAAACAACAATAACAACAACAAAACCTTGTAGATCAATGTAACAGAGTAGAGGACCAATATGAAAACCCATGTAGCTATAGACATCTGATTTTTGACAAAATGGCCCAAAATATTCACTAGAGAAAAGATAGCCTCTTTAACTAAGGGCACTGGGAAACTGGATGTCTATATGTAGAAGGTTAAAAATAGATCTTTATCTCTCTCCTTGAATAAGAATCAAGTCTAAATGGATCAAATGCCATACTATCAGATCTGAAACTCTGAAACTGTAGAGGAAGATGTAAGGAAACTTTCTGAATAGAGCCTCAGTTACTCAGGTAGTATGGTGGTTTGATTCAGGTGTCCCCCATAAACTTACGTACTCTGAATGCTAGTCTCCCCAGCTGATGGCAATTGGAAATTAAAGCCTCCTGGAGGCAGTGTATTGTTGGGGGTGGGCTTATGGGTGTTATAGCCTGTTTCCCCTTGCCAGTGTTGGGCACACTCTATTGTTCCTCTTGTCCACCTTATGTGGGCCATCGGGTAATATTCACTCTCTGCTCATGCCATTGTTTTCCCCTGCCATCTTGGAGCTTCCCCTTGAACCTGTAAGCCAAAATAAACCTCTTTTCCCACATGCTGCTCTTGGTTGGGTGATTTCTACCAGAAATATGAACCTGATTACAGCAGCAAAGTAGCACTGAGGCATGAGATTGCTGCTAGACATCTGTTTGGCTTTGGCCTTTTGAAGCTGTTTTTCAAGAGGAATGTGGAAGGATTTGAAACCTTGGCCTAAGACATGCCTTGAAGTACTGAAAGCACAGCTTGATGGACCATTTTGGTTAGAGATGAAAGACCTGAATGCAATAATAACTATAGACTGTGAGATTTGGCTTATGAGGGTAAGAAAGAGCTTTGCTTGGACTGGGCTAGAAGTTTGTGTGAGGCTGGCTATTATGCCCATGTCCTGAGAAGTTCTGCAGGGTTGCTTTGTGTAGAAATGAACTGGTATGAGCAGAGGCATATGGTACAGAAAAAAAAAAAAAAATCTTTGGATGAACTGCTGCCTGTTCAGCTGCAATTGAGAGATTACAACCTTTGAGATTGGGGCAGCTGACCTTCACTGGGACAACAGGAATAATGTAGACTCTTTTGAAGGGGCCTGAGTGCTCAAGGAGTGTCTTGTTCTTCAAAGTCGCCCCCCCCCCTTTGATTAACAAATTGGCACCCTACCTGGTATTGTGGAATATAATAAATGCAGGGAAAAGAGGGTCATTGCGTTTGCAACATGGTCTTGTGTTTTGGAAATGGACATGGGCAGTGTGACGCAGGTTTGCCGGATGCTGGTTGCACTGGAGATGCCAGGACCATGAGATAGCTGCTGGCCCTGGATGTTTCCAGGACTATGAGTAGCCGAGCTGGAGGGGCAGAATTGGAACTCCAGATATTTGTTGCTGGTTCACATTACTGGAATTGGAGACATGTCATTGGCTAGAGTTGTTGGACTTAAAGCTAGAGTGTTTGATGTTTGCCTTGGTTGTTTTAAATCTTATATTGGTTCAGCTGGGCATGGTGGTGCACACCTTTAATCCCAGAACTTGAGAGGCAGAGGTAAGAGGATCACCATGAGTTCAAGGCTACCCTGAGACTACAAATGAATTTCAGGTCAGCTTGAGCTAGAGTGAGACCCTACCTCGAAAAACCAAAAAAATAAAAAATAAAAAAATCTTGTATTGGTTGAATGTTTCTTTGCTATGCCCAGTGCAATCTTTGCAGTGTGTTTATTCTGTGCCATTATGGGTTTGAGGGGATTTTTTGGTATTGTGGCTCAGTTAAATGATCTTGGATTATGGGGATGTTTGAGCATCATTGAGATTCATAAAAAACTATGGGGACTTTTAAGGTAGACTGAATGCATTATGCTTTCCATCATGTATGGATATCATTTTATGGGGTCCAGGGGAAGAATGTGGCAGTTGGACTCAGGTATCCCCCATAAACTTAGGTGTTCTGGATGCTAGCATCCCCAGCTGATGGCAATTGGAAATTGAAGCCTACTGGAGTTGATATATAGTTGGGGGTGGGCTTATGGGTATTATAGCCAGTTTCCCTTTGCCAGTGTTTGGTACACCCTCCTGTACCTGTTGTCCACCTTATGTGGGCCAGGGGGTGATGTCCGTCCTCTGCCCATGCCATCATTTTTTTCTTGCCATTGTAGAGCTTTCCCTTGAGCCTGTAAGCCAAAATAAGCCTCTTTTTTCCACAAGCTGCTCTTGTTTGGGTGATTTCTACCAGCAATATGAACTTGACTGCAACAGAGAGTAAGACAATTAATCAACCATTGTGACTTCATGAACTAAAAAGTGACACAGTGAATAGAGCAAAGAGGCAGTTTACAGAATGGCTGAAAATCTTTGCCAGCTATATATCTAACAGAGAGGATTAATTTATAGGATCTACAAAGAATTCAAAATACTGAATAATAAAAATTTAAGGGCTGGAGGGATGGCTTAGCATTTATGGAGCTTGCTTGCAAAGCCTAAGGACCAAGTTTTGACTCTGCAGGTCCCATGTAAGCCAGATGTACAAGGTAGTGCATGCATCATGAGTTCCTTCAGAGTGGCTAGAGGCTCTGGTGAGCCCATTCTCTTTCTCTCTTCATCTCTACATCTCTCTCTCTCTCTGTCTCTGTCTCTAATAGTGAATAAATAAAGTTAATCCATAAAAAAATTAAAACCCAATCACAAAATTGAGCTATAGAACTGAATAAAGAGTTCTCAGAAGAAGAACTGCAAATGGTCAATGAAGATCTAAAAACATTTTCTACATCTTTAACCATCAGGGAAATGAAAATTAAACTACTTTGAAATTCCATGTCACCCCAGTCAGAATGGCTAACATTAAGAAATCAAATGACAATAAATGCTGGCAAGGGTTTGGGAAAGATGATCTCCTTCTTCATTGCTGGTGGAAATTTAAACCTGTCGTGTAGAGTTCCTAGAGACAGCTAAAAATTGATTTACCATATGATCCAGCTATACTACTCCATGCCATATATCCTAAGGACTCTACTTAGTTCTATAGAGATACTTACTCATCCATGTTTACTACTTCTCTTTTCAATAGTAGCTATAAAATAGAAGCAGCCTACATTCCCTTCTAGTGATGAATAGATAAGAAAGATGGGGTATATTTACAAAATGGCATTTTTTCTGCTAATAAAAAATGAATTGTGAAATTGATGAATCTGGTCTAAGGGGAAGGGATGGAGGAGAGGATGGGGTGGGAGGAGGGTTAATCAAAATTTCCACTCTTATGAATAAGCCATATGGGCACCTACTTCACAACCTAATAATATCTATGTTAACAAAGAGAGAGAGGTTGGACAGAGTATTCTATGAAGGTAAATAATGTGCACAGAAGCCATAGATTATTGTTATTAGAAAAAATTCAGTATCAGGGTTGTGATTCCTTCTAGCAGGTTGTTGGCCAGGGAGGCCCCTCATGCCCCCAAACAAGGCTTTTGGTTCCCACCAGAATGAGATTAAAAGACCCTATTACACATACGTGTGCTACAGTTCACTGAGAAATCAAGCTCAGACTGAACCGTAAGCCTCCTCCCTGTTAACTATATATCATGATGCTAGGAATAGTTGTGTATTACAAAGCTTTTGGAAGGAGAAAAGTAGTCAACAGTCTTAACCATCAGCAGACTCTGAAAGCTTTATGGCTAGCAAGCCAAGCAAAGTATCCCAACAGGTGTAATGGAATTGAAGACCACTCCACGGGAGGAAATTATCACCTGGTACAGAAAACCTAGTCAATAGTCTATGGCTGAGGAGGTCATAAACACTAAGGGGGAATCTACTATTGTTGTTTGGCTAAATGGATATATTATGGCAACCAAACTGCTCTTTAAATACTTATGTTTATGCCCATATAATAATGCTACTCTCACTTTTACTAAGAGAAGATTCTCATATCAGATGGTGGTGTTCACTGGAAAAACTCAAAAACTGGCAAGTTTCTGACAAGAAGTTACAGTGAAATGTTATGGAGATATGGCAGACAGAACGTAAGATACAAAGGAAGGAGAGGACTTTCTTACAATGCTGTTATTGGCATAAAGGAGCCTTGATATTCACAATGTCACAGTAAATGATGGTACCTACACAAGACCTGTGTAATAGGAGACAAATGCTGGCATGAAAATAGAAGTCTAATTGCATAGAAGAAGGGAAGGGGAAAAGAGGAATATTGGGAAGGAATTGTGATCATGGTATGTTGTCTATATTTATTGAACCTATTAATAAAAATTAAAAAAAAAACACATTGTTGGTCATTTTCTCCCCAGCAACTCAAGCAGCACTTTACAGAACTATATGGGCTAAGCCATCTGGGAGATTTCTTCCTTCCAGGTTCAGCCAGATGTTATGCATCAGCAGCATATGATGACTTCAGCAATAGGGTCTTACCTTTCACCTCAGATAGATAATCGTGTGCTTTGACTGAAGCCTGTCTTGTTTTGGGGACTTCATAGATCTCTCTGGTCAAAAATGCAATGTGGATTGAAACCAGTTTGTCGTACTGGGAATTATAAGCCAGGGCCAAATATTTTAAAGTTAGGTTACATTGTACCCTCTCTCAGGCCCGTCTTACCTGTTGATCCCTCCATGTAATCTCCATTAACAGTATGGAGAGATCATCCATCTGATATTGGAGGCAGAGTTTCCCTATGAACTTAGAACTCCCTGATTCAGCTAAACTAGCAAGCTAAAAAGCCCTAGGGATGCTCCTAAAACTCTACCTTTATAGCACTAGGCCTATAGACACACACTTCCATGCCAAATGTTTAAAGGTTAGGCTTCATACCACCTTATCCAGGGCCCTTCTTACCAGAAGAACCCTCCATCCTCCTTTTAAGTATATATATAATTCCACCATCTAGGAGGAAGGTTTCTATGGTACCAATTTATTTTGGATTTGGTTTTGTGCATATCTCCCCCTGCCCTCCTGTTCCCTTCTCCCCAGAACTTTCTATCCCTCTCATCTGTCCCTTGAGTTGCTTATCAGGTTTGCTTGCAACTCAAGCTGTTCCACTTTAGGAACCACAGATGAGGGAGAACATAAAGCATTTGTCTTTTGGTGCTTTTGTGAGTTCGCTTAGTATGATCTGTTCCAAGTCCACCAACATTGTGAGCAAGCAGGAGACCTGCTATATGAAAGCACTAGAATGACAAGATGCACACAACTGTGCAGTAGTGATACGCAGCCTAAGTGGGTAACCAATGACTCTCTGCCTGAGGGATCTGCTCAGTAGAAAGAAACCCATACCTGGAACTGGGAACCAAGTCAGAATTCTATGGAGACCAAGATGATGGACTCCATAGAGGCTATACTCATCAAAATGTATGACCAAGATTATGGATTCCATAGAAGCCATACTCACCAAAATCTTTATAAATTATCAATGCTTATCCCCTTTAACCTATCCTGATGTCACTCTCCATTGGAAAATCTGTTTTTAATTTTCAGAAGGCAATGAGAACCAAAGAACCAAAATCTATCACCAAGACAAGAAAAGATAAATGACTCCCTGGCAGGAGATGAACCACTCCTCACACATCACTTTGGGCCTGGGTGAAACGATAGAGGAGTTACTGATATGAGCAAAAGTGCTGCTTCCATGGTAAGCCTGACAATCTGCACCAGGGTGATGGAGACAGACATTGAGGATACTCAAAATATACCAAAGCACAAATCTAGAAGCTGCTGAGGGAACATCACTCTAATAGATTAAAACACACCCACCAGGGCTAGAGAGACGGCTCAGCTGTTAAGGTAGTTGCCTGCAAAGTCTAATGATCTTGGTTTGATTCCCCAGCACCCATATAAGCCAGATGCACAGAGTGGCACATGTGTCTGGAGTTTGTTTTCAGAAGCTAGAAGGCCTGATGCACCCAATCATTTTCTCTCTCTCTCTCTCTCTCTCTCTCTCTCTCTCTCTCTCTCTCTCCTTGGAAATAAATATATTTTTATAGAAGCTGGGAATGGTAGTACGCACCTTTAATTCCAGTACCTGGGAGGCAGAGGTAGGAGGATAACTGTGAGTTCAAGGCCATCCTGAGACAACATAATGAATGTCAGGTCAGCCTAAGTTACAGTGAGACCTTACCTTGAAAATCCAAAATATATAAAAATAAAGACAGAAGGAAAGAAAGAAAGAAAGAAAGAAAGAAAGAAAGAAAGAAAGAAAAGAACAAAAGAAAAGAAAAGAAAAGGAAAGAAAAAAAGAAAAGAAAAGAAGACACCCCAACTATGGCTCAGAGAATTTTGCAACAGATGAAAGCTGGGGCAGAAAGATTGTGTGAGCCACAGGGTGGGAGGGGTTATCCAGAGGCAATGCCCCCACCACAGTGACTGACTGCTGCTCTCACAACTCATAACCCACAACAGCATGCTGAATACCAGCATTCCCACTGAGGAGGCCCCTCAGTGAAAGTGGGGCAGGGATGAGGGAAATGATGGTACCAGCAAATGATGTGTCCATACAAAGTTTCTACTTAATAAAAAAATAAAACAAGATTAATCGAATTAAATCAAAATAAAATTCCTGTGCCAGTGATAGAATACCAAACAATGAATTATTGCTATTGTTGCTCAAATGTTCTATAGAGGCCCCTGAATCAACACTGGCTTCTGACATTGCACTTATTTCCCAAGAAAAACTGTATTTTAAGTCCTTATTGCTGAGAATTACACCTGCTTTCATTGCAGAATATAAAGAATCCAGGTGGAAAGTGAGCTGGACGATTCTCCCCTACCAGCTAGCTTTCTTCATGCCAGAAGGTGCTATTCAGAATGCTGGGTAGAAAAGTTATCAACAGACCTACCCAGTATTGGACCCCACAAAAATCATCTGCCAGGCAAGATGTGCCTACTGGTCCAATAGTGGCACAAAAGTTATGGGAGTAACTAACTTCTCCATGATTGGATTTAAGGCCTATTCCATAGGAAAGAATTCATGCCTGCTATTCTAATCTATCCAAAAGACAGGCTGTAGCAAGAAACCCAGTACTGGGGCTATGCTAAGTGTCAAACTACCTTTCTAAATATCTGTGCTTGTTTCTATAGTATGGTATGGTTTACAGCCTCAGTTATAGAAGTTTCTTTATTCATGCAGAGGTTAATGCACAGATAGCTGGCAAAGTTATCAAGAATAAATAACTTGTACATGCCATGTTCAGACCTACGTATGACATCTAAACCACCATGGCTCAAAGAACACTTTGAATGTGAGGGTAGGAAGAATGTTAGAGCAAGAGGATGGGAAGAGAGTAGCTATAAAATGCTGTCATCTGGATACATGGTGATTGTACTCATGAGCTCACAGTGGGTGTAGTTTCCTGAACATGAATAAGCCTGTTAATAGTTTATCAATGATGATCTTCCTTAATAAAAAGAAACCCTGTCCAAAAATATGCATCTTTAAAATGATGGGGAGTGAAGAGACCTCACACCTCCCAGAATAGTTAGTGGCAACTGATAATTTCTGGGGGACAGGAGTCATATCCTTCAGTGCTGTGGCCATGGATAAAATGCTTGAAAGTAGGATGTGGATTAAGTAGGAAGAAACATTTAAGTGGACGGGGTAAGGGATGACTGATGGTAACTGGAGAAGTGTGCAATCACAATGCATTGTATACATGTGGGACAGTGTCAGAAATAAGTAAAATACATTTAATTATTAAGTAACCAATCAGTTAAAAGTCTAACGAAGCTTTCTCAATCATTGGCACTGGAAAAGTTGTGCGTGCCATTTGTTTATTAGTGCTAGAATGTGGGCTGTTAGCCCTGTTTATGAAACAGTAACGTTACGTTTCCCATCTTGTTGCTGTGAACAAACACTCAACCAGAAGCTGCTCATGGAAGCAAAGAGGTTTAATTTGGTTTATAGCTTTGAGGGAAAAAAAAAAAATCATTATGGTGGAGAAAGCGTAGCAGGCCAGAGCTAGGAGCTTCTGTCACATTTCATTTGCAATCACCAAGCCAATTAGATTTAAAAAAAAAATGTGGGAACACACTACAACACGTCTCAAGGCCCACCCATAATGACACACTTCCTTCAACAAGGCTCCACCCACAGTGACACACATCCTGTGGAAATGTTCCACCTCTAGTTAAACATTTCCTTCAGCTAGGCTCCACAGCCTAAATATTCCACAATCTTCCCAAACAGCACTAAGTGGCTAGGGTCAAGTATTCAAACATTTTTGATCCTGTGGGAGACAGTTTAAATTCAAACCTTCATACCACCACAATGAGAAAATGAATATTAATAAAACAATGAAATACTTTTGACTATACAATAGAGAACAAGTGATCTTCCTCTATGAACTTTAACACATTTGTGTAGATGTTTTTGGTGTGTGCATGTGTGTGGTGTGTGTGTGTGTGTGTGTGTGTGTGTGTGTGTATTTGAACATACACGCTTCTGTGTGCTTTTATGATTCCAGAATTTTCAAGGTTTCAAAAACATGGAAAATGATTGTGTATTTATTTATGATGAGAGAAATAGCATATTCTCCTTAAGTGTTTCTATTTTATCGAGTGAGATTATGAATGCCTCTGTCCTGCCCAACAACTTTTTTTTTCCAAATTTTTATTAACAACTTCCATGATTATAAAAAAAATACCCCATGGTAATGCCTTTCCTCCCCTCACTTTGCCCTTTGAAACTCCACTCTCCATCATACGCCCTCCCCATCTCAATCAGTATCTCTTTTAATTTTGATGTCATGATCTTTTCCTCCTCTTATGATGGTCTTGTGCAGGTAGTGTCAGGCACTGTGAGGCCATGGATATCCAGCCCATTTTGTATCTGGAGGGAGCACGTTGTATGGAGTCCTACCTTTCCTTTGACTCTTACATTCTTTCTGCCACCTCTTCTGCATTAGACCCTGGCCTCCTCCATGTAGACCAGCTGACAGAAAGCTGGAAGAAGCCATTCTGCATGCAGTTCAATGGGAGAAAGAGAAATTACCAGTGAAGATACTCAACAGTGGGCACTGCAAGCCTTATATTTGCCAGCCAGGCCAAATGAGCCAGCGGGTGCAATAGCGGCATGCCTATCATGGTGGAAACCAACTGCCATCTAATTAGACTGGGGCCCGCTCCATGGGAGGGAATATATCCCTGATACTGAAAACTTAAAACAGGGGTAGTCATGAGCCCTAGGGGTGTAATGTCTGTTGTTGTCTGGCTAAATGTATATACTATGCTTATCAAACTGCCCCGTAAGCACTTCTGTTAATGTTCATACCCTTATATTAATGATACTCTCACTTTTGGTAGAGAATCTTCTCTTTTCAGATGGCAGTGACCTTGGGACGACTCAGAAGCTATCATGGTGATGTAAAGAAATGACCACAGTGCTCAGTACTGCAATATCTCTATCACCCCAACAACTTCTTTTTAATGCACCATATTTTTTTCTTTCTCCATCTCCTTATTTCCCTCTTACTCTTTCCTTTTCCTCTCTCCCCCACTCTCTCTCCCCTCCATCTCTTCTATACTCTTCACTTATATGTCCATCACTTGTTGTCTCCACCATGCATATACATTCATGAACTCCCATGACCTAGATTTTCTTGTTCATTACAGAATATAATTTAAGCACACCATGACCCACAGGGCAGGTGTCAAGGCATGTGTGTTTGTTTAAGAAGAAGCAGACCCAGTTCCTCGTGTTTGCATCTGCAGAGCCTTTATGACTGACCGAACTTACAGTTCTTTACATGGTTTTCCAAAAGAACTTCTTTGACAGAAACAGGGAGTTTTAAGATTCATAATCTACCCCAAGTATGCGTCAGTGTCTCATAAATTTTATTTAATTTAATGTTTTTGACTACTCATATTGCGATTTCCCCATAAACAGTGATGGTGAAACACATTAAAGAAATTAGTAATCATCAATGGGACACAAAAATATTGGGATAATATATATTTCATATTCCACTATTTTTTACATTGGTGTTCTACCATACTGCAAGCATAGCATTCATATAAATACTATGTAATATATATACATACAGCCAGTCACAAGGCATGAGTCGTAATTCACATTCACATTGAGGGTATAACAGTCTATATTTCAACTTTTTGTTTGTTTGTTTTTCAAGGTAGGGACTCGCTGAAACCCAGGCTGACCTGCAATTCACTATGTACTTTCAGGCTGGCCTCAAACTTATGGCAATTCTCCTACCTCTGCTTCCCAAATGCTAGGGTTAAAGGTGTGCACTGTCACACCCAGCCAATCAACTTTTTTTCTTTTCTTTTCTTTTTTTTTCCATGTCCTACCTGGAAAATGAACACTTCAAATCTTCAAATCTACTTTTGAGTTTAAAAGTTCATATTAAAGTTATTATCTTGAAATTCAGTTGAATCTATACTTCTTAAGTGAGTGTCATTATCTTTTATAAGACCCTGAACAATGTAGTTAACCTGTCTAAGCCTCAGTTTCCTCAAAGATAAATGCTGATAATATTAGAACTTACCTCATAAGGCAGTTTTTGAAGATTAATTAATCTTGTTGAAACTATTTCAGCTTTGAGGAAAAGCTCAACAAACATCAATGAAGCATGGTTTTAAAAACTGTTATGTGTCACTCTATAGTCAAGGAATTAAGTGACCTATAAAGAACAAAGGTTAAGATGGGTGAAACAAGATCTCTCATTAATTTTTTTTATTATAAATCTTATACTTTTTCAATGCCTGACCCTAAGGTGCTCTTTAGAACTGTATTAGATTAGCATACATTCTATTGGAATAGCTAAAAGTCATTTTGCCTCTAAATCTGATCATGGTCTCCAAAGTCCCTGTTCATTCTGGAGAAATATAGATGAGAGAGAGGGGCTGCTGATTCTGTTGAATGGTCTTTATGGGGTTAAGGAAGTAAAGGCTAATAATAACAATCTTCGCAGACCCTGAGATATTTCACTATGATCAAATCTGTCAGAGCTAATTCTATTTCATGAGGGTTGCTGGCATTGCATCTCTGTTCACAGTGATTGACAACTGGAGGTATTAAAAAGTAGAGGTTAGGCAGCCCTTTGCTCAGGGTTTCTGTAAACAAGTGTTGACAATCTGGGACTTGTGACAATCTACAGATGGAGGGTCAATTGTAGCATCTGGGCTTTAATTACTTGGGGTTGCCAAACTTCAAATGACATTGATACTCACTTTCACTCAAAGAAGAGCCAATATATATTTTCAAAGAAAAATACCACTTTTAAATACAAACTCTATTTGTTAAATCCAGACGCATGGCCTTACTTTATTAACTCATGAGGTTAATTTTTTTTATCATCATTTTACATGCTTTCCATATGGCTGCAGTTGAGTTTGTCTTATATGAATCTGGGCTTTGGAGAACAATAAAAACATGTAAATGAGATAAAAGTGTATTCAGGGAGCATGCAGAATCAATACTGTGTAAAGAATCTTTACTCACTTTACTCACTTATTTCACTTTCTCCAAATTCAGCTAGTTTTTTATATATTGTTTAAATAGTGATAATAACCATAAAATGTAAAGGAGAAATTCCAAATAATTTTTTTTTCTTTTTTTGGTTTTCCGAGGTAGGGTCTCACTCTAGCTCAGACTGACCTGGAATTCACTATGGAGTCTCAGGGTGGCCTCGAACTCACGGTGATCCTCCTATCTCTGCCTCCTGAGTGCTGGGATTAAAGGCGTGTGCCACCACGCCCGGCTTTCCAAATAATCTTTGACAGGCTAATTAATTTAAGTATACTAATTGCCAGATTTCTCATGCTGCCAATTTTTCCAACTTTTTTTAAAAAAATAAAATATGAAGATACAAAAACGGTGCTTTGTCAGTTATATATTCACAGAAAAATCATGGACCTTATGTTATTTAGGTTTCGTAGAATTTCTGACAAACAGAATTTAGAAGTTTTTGTTTATTTTCTGCATCCTAGAAAGTCAAACAGATCTAATGAATATTTCTGGTATATATGTAAAAAAATGAAAAATATTCTCATGTTGTCCTTTAACATCAGTCTGCTACTAATCTATACTTTAAAATGTAGGAACATGAATAACAACTTAAAATGTTTTTCATGTTCCCAAATGACATCCCCATCCTCTATCCCAGAACCTATGCAGTCTGAGGGGTATTGTTTATGTGGCCAAATCAACCACCTTCAGATGAGGAGATAATCCTAAGCCATCTATGCAATCACATCAATGTAATCACAAAAGTCTTTATGAAAGGGAAGCATGAGGATCAAAACTGAGAAAAAAGTAGATGTAATGATGAAACCAATGGCTGAATGATACATTTTTGAGATCAAAGAAGTACCATAGTCAAAAGAATTTAGGCAGAAGAAAAGTGAATTCCCCTTTGAAGTCTTCATAGGACATAGTGCCTAGGTGAACTTTTGATTTTCTGACCACAGAAATGTGGAAAAATAAAATTATGCTGTTATGAGCTTCTAAATTTCTGAAGATTACTTACAGAAGCTAAAGAAAACATATACACAGTTTGTTATCATGGTGTTGACAGATGTGAGTACTCACTCTACTCATTGGTTATCTGTCCAATTAATGATACTTCTCATTTGGGGTAAATTTCTTTCTGTAAATTGATTGTCACATGTGAGCATATATGCTTTTAATGTCAAATAATAGAGAACACTTTTTCTTAGACCCAAATTGAATCAATTAGAAAATAAGTGTACAAACCTTAAGAAAGCCAAAACTCAGCTGAAAATAAAACATCTAGACAAACAAGTGCCAAGATTGTTCTGGAAAGCCTGAAATAGAAATGTCTGAGAGAGACTTGAATATTCAAATGTCATGATCTGTGCGTTAATATTCTTTGTGTCCCTTATTGTAAAATATTAAAACGTGATTGACCCAGATGGTCCCATACATACCTCCATGCCCCCCACCCCGCAGACTTGTCATGGTTGATTGATAAAGGCCACATAGAGCAATATGAATACTGGAGGCCTATCCTCTGAATAGCAAGCCATCCTCAAAGAAGATCCCCCATGAGTGATGAGCCTTAATTCTGAAAACTTACCTCCCAAAGAGCTCATGGCACATGGATATTGCTAAATCTATTTTTTTCAAAAAACCTTTCAAATTTAACTCAGTTGAGTTAAAAAGAAAATGCAAAATCTAACCTAGTAGGTAATTATACAAACACTTACTAACCAGCCCTAGTACATATAGGTAAGATGATGACATATCAGTTTTATTCTTGTTACTGGAACAAAATACTTGGCTAGAAGCGGCACAAGGAATGAAGGAAAAAAAGAGACTTATTTCTGCTTACAGTTTGAAGGGTAAGTTTCATGTTGGAAGGGAAAGCATGGAAGATGTAGGAAATTGGTACCAGGTCATCACATCAGCATGGAGTAAGTGGCAAGAGCAAGAATGGCAAATGGGACTGGGCTGTAACAAATCCAGGACCATCAGTGACACACTTCCTTCAGCAAGGCTTCGCCTCTAGTGAAACACTTCTTCAAGGAAGGCTCCAGCTCCTAAAGTTTCTACCACCTTCCAGAGCAGCACCACCAACTGGGGATTAAGTATTCAAACATCAGCCAGTGAGGGATGTTTCACTTCCAAATTGTGTCGATGACTTGGGTTAGTTACATTCTTGTCTACTTTATTATCCAGCTAAGTGACTTTGGTCAATATTAATCTCTCGCTCAGTACCTTAACATATAATATGAAGATAATTCTATGAAGTCCTGTTAGAATGAGAAACCATTCTTATTCCAATGCTTAGTAATTAGAGATTGTCTGTCATGTTGTAAGCATTTAGTAGATATTAAATTCTATGTTCCCTTTCTCAGTGTTAGCTAGACAAAAATCAGTATATAAGAAACAGAAAAGCATTCATATTACATACAAAGGAATGAGGAATTACCTTGAAAAATGAGTCTGTTCCTAAGCTCTTAACCATTGCATATCATTTTTATGCCTCAGAAAATATATTTGAAGTCATAAATAAGTTATATGCTCAAGGAGTATGTGCATTTATCTGCAGGGGTTGCCTGCTTTTTAAAATTATACTGGTGGTTAATAGTCTATTTAAATATGCCCTTTATACTTACTGCTTTGCTTCTTCATGTATTTAAGGAGACTAATTTACACAAATATGCAAAAGCAAAGCATTTATGATAGTACCCTGGAATATTCTCAAAATAATGATAACAACGTTATGAGATTGTGAACAGTAAATGAAAGAGGGACAGTATCTTTGATAGCTAGTGTTCTTAGTATGGTCACATTGGGGTAATTGTGCAGATTATCACAGGTTAAAAAAACCTCTCATGTGGGTGTTGTCCTATCACAGCAGACAGGGCACATGTTAGTTCAGGGCTATCTAAGGAGCCATGCAAACTCACTGCAGGTTTCTGATGCTGCATTCTAGCTCTGTGGTTATTGCACCAGCCTATTATTATTATTTGGAAGACTGTCCTTCCTCTCCCACAAAACAGATTCATAGTTCTTAATTGATCACCTAAAGGAATTGAAAGAGTAAGTATTTGAGACACATAGAACATTACAAGACTTCATAAACACTTCCTTGAAACAGTAACAGTTTTGAATGTGTCGATATGTAGGGCTGTAATCATCATTGACATGCATCTATCAGTCTTAGGTCTTTCTTATACAACTAATAATTCTACTATGATCTACATGTGAGAAAGGTGAATTTAAATTTATGTTTTAACCTTACAGTTAGGCCCTTCTTTAAACAAGACTAGGTGTTCATGGCAAACTTTGAGAAATGGAAATGAATTTAGTTTACATAAACAAGTAATCGGAAAACACAATGCAATACAAGTTAAAAATCTTGCCTACTAGCCAGGCGTGGTGGTGCACGCCTTTAATCCCAGCATTTTGGAGGCAGAGGTAGGAGGATTGCCGTGAGTTCGAGGCCACCCTGAGACTACATAGTTAATTCCAGGTCAGCCTGGGACTGGAGTGAGACTCTACCTCGAGAAACCAAAAAAAAAAAAAAAAAAAAAAAAAAAAAAAAAAATCTTGCCTACTGCAAGTATCTAAATAGCATGTGTCTTAACTTACAAACAGAAAGCAACCAAACCTCTTTGTAAGGTTGAAATGATTTCCCAGGATCTGGTTTTACCATATACTTTCTCTGCTCACAGTTATTTTTGAAATATCAGAAATCCTATAGAATAGAGTAAGGCTAGAGGGTGATGGATTAAGGCTAAAGGGTGATGGATTAAGTAAGTCAGAGAGAAATTCAATCTTACTCAAATGGTGTACCAATACTCTGATTAGTACATGATATGTTTGAGAATTCAGGGGCTAATCTTGAGACTGACTTAACAAAATTCCAAGGAACCTGAAAACTACTGAGCAGACCTTTCATTGGTCTGCAGGAATGCTTTTCCTCTGTCCTTCCTACATTGGGGTCACCTCCCTGACATCAGTGAGGGACAGGCAGAATGTCTGTAGCCACTCTAAATACCAAATTCACCCCATAAAACCAAATCTAACTAGCTGCTATCCACCATTTGTAAAAATGAACTCCATAAGAAAATTATGAGGCTCCTTCACATTACAGGGGTCTAACTAATGCCTTCACTCTCCTTTTGTCACTCAACAGCCTCTTAAATAAATGTGAAAATTACCTCTTCTCAGAAAGTCACACCTAATTAAAGAAAAGTCATAAAATGGGTCTAGGGAGATAGCTCAATGTGTAAAAGTACTTGCCACACAAGTGTGAGAACCTGAGTTTGTATTCACAGGACCCAAGTTAAGCAATAGAACAGGCACCTATAATCATAGCCTCTCTGCTGTGAGAGGGAGGTAGAGAGACAGAAGAATTCCTGAATTTGCAGGTGTGCTAGCCTGTGCTTGCAGCAGTCTCAAAACCAGATGGAAGTCAAATACCAACGCAAGGATTTGATACCTCCACATGCATGCTCACACTCACATAAATGAACACACACACACACACACACACACACACACACACACACACTAGTACATTGAGAGGGACTTAGGGAAGTTATAGTCACATCCCTTGCCAGATTTGGCTTACTCTCCTACTGCTGTTTTACACTAACTAAGGAAGGAGGTAATGTCCAGCCTCTGCTCTACCTTCTTTCCCTGCTGTCAGGAAGCGTCTCCTAGGACTATAAACCAAAAATAAAGCATTTCCTCCCACTGGCGGTTTTTGGTGGCTGTTTGGTCCCAGCAACACAAAAGTAACTACAACTCTCTCTCAGTCCTCCTCAGGCCCTTATTTTTGTGCAGAAAGTGCACCTAACCACAAAACCATCCCTTTATCCCCTACCTACATTTTTATAACTTCCTTGCTGTCTTTTTTGGAACTTTGCTTTTTCTAGTCTTTCTTCGTCACCAAACTCCTACCATATAATAGTATTCTTATAAAAGCATAAAGATCTGATAAACAATGTATTACTTGGTTTTAAAAAGGCTATAGACAAGGGATGATAACTTGGGGTTTCAATTATGCTTTGATTATAAAGTAATAGCAAACTGGGTGTGGTGGTGCATGCCTTCAATCCCAGCACTCGGAAAGCAGAGGTAGGAAGATTTCCATGAGGCACTGTGAGTTCCAGGTCACCCTGAACTAGAGCAAGACCCTACCTCAAAAATTAAAAAAAATGTAATAACATAATACAATATTGAGAACTGAGCTCAGGGCTTTGTATATAGTAGTCAAGGATTCTACCACTGACCTATATAACCAGCTCTCTTTCTGAGACAGCCTTTTTAAGACTGGTCTCCCTCAATTACCTGGGTTGACTTTGAATTCATTTATATCCCATAGAAGTCTTGAACTTGCATCCTTCCTGTCTTGGCCTCTGGAATAACTAGGAACATAAGCCTTTGTCACCAAGCCAGAATGGGTGTGAAATGTTTTCTTCTGTTCCTCAAGGTTAGATTAACCTAGATCTCCTTCTGCCTGGTTTTAATGAATTGCTTTATATAGCTGCTTTCCTTGATTTTTTTAAAGATATGTTAGTTTCCCCGGGCTTATTTAGCATAATATTAAAGATGACTGGCTTAAAATAACAGAAATATATTGTCTTACAGTTCTGTTTTGCAGAACCTTCAAGTCAAAGCACGAATAGGGCCACACTACTCGCCAGGCCCTGGTAGAGTCCTTGCTTGTCTCTTCCTCTTTTCTGGTGGTAACAATTAATCCTTGACAATCCTGTGCTCACAGTCACATCATTCCAGTTCCTGCCTGTTTACAAAAAATGCTTTTGTGTCTTTACCTCCTCTTATAAGGATTCAGGTAATAAAGACCTAGGTGTTCACTGTCCTCCAGGATGACTTCATCTTAACCAGTACTCCTGTAGGCACCCTATTGCCAATAAAGGATTCTGGAGCTCTATTGTTAGAATCTCTGCAAATCTTCTAGAGAAACACAATTCAACAGTTGTGGAAATAAATAGCTAAGCAATATCATTAAAATATGTGCTAATAAATAAGGTAGATAATAAACTATACAGTTCTGGTCTCAAGCCTTAATATACCTACAGTACTGTGATTGGAACCCTGGACTTTATGTTACTAAGCAAGCATACTGCAAGGGTGTCTGGAGAGTCACATATTTGGAGGTATTTTGTACTTCTCTCTGGATTTATTTTGCTCTTAGTCTAAAGAACATTATTTTCATTAAAAGATGAGATACGTCTGAATGCATGCTCCACCCCAACTCACATGTTGAAATCATAACCCCCAGGTTGCTGATTTAAGTAAAATATCTTTGTAAAGGAATTGGATTAGTGCCCTTATAAAGAAGATCTGAGGGAGCTAGATGCCCCCTTCCCTTCTAGGAAGTGAAGACTATGTAAGGCACTACCTATGAGGATTGAGGCCTCTGTCACCAAAACTCCAGTGGAAGCTTGCTTTATACTTCACAGCCTTCAAAGCTGTGAACAGTATGTTTCTTTTGCTTATAAATTTCCTAGTCTAAGTTAACTTATTAGAACAGCTATTGGACTTCAATGGACTAACACAGAAATATTTTAATCTATCTACATGTCTTCTCTTACAATCCTATTTCTAGGAAAATGAATTCATTTCCATTGATCTTACCTTACAAATATTTTGTCTATAATTAATTTTCTTTCAAAACAAGCAATATAAGACATAGAAGAAATATTTTACATACTATAATCACCCCTCTAAATGTTCATTTTATTATCATATGAAGAAACTGTCAATTTTAACTGAAAATATGGTTAGTTATCAGAAGAAGAAATGAAATAATTCTAGACCCAAAAAGTATGAGCTTTGTCAAGTTGTAAACTAATATCAAGTGCAAAAAGAAGAGTTATTATTAATGTCTCACAATAAAAGGCTAAACATGACTATATAAAAATTTAACATGCACAAAGGTGAAGGAGATAGACACAGAGCACACTCAGTTCCTACCAAACTAGATTTCCAGACACACAGAGGCTCCCAAGACCTCATCACTGAAGTATACCTAAAATGAAACAACAAGGCTCAGGGATATTCATGGAAGAGGGGGCGGAAAGATTGTTAGAGCCACATGTTTGGACATTATACACAGAGACATTGCCTCTTACCCATAACTGATGGCTACACCCACAATGCATGACCCACATTCCACAATGAGGAAGCCCCTGTGGAGGGGGGAAGGACAGGGAGGAAGCTAATTATGGTATTGATATGGTTGTATACACACTGTGTACATAGTAATAATATTTTTTAAAAAAGAAAAAAATTAAGATGCATTTTTTAGAAATGTAATAATCTCAGTTCACAAGTATTAATCATTCCAAAGTTGAAAAATATGACACTACTGGTGCTATGGAGTGAAAACTCATTTTGTTCACTTTAATTACAGATAATCAGAAAAATTATGCTTAAATGAAACTATCTTCCTTCCTCTAGTTTCAATAAAGCCTAAAGCAGAAAAGTCCCTCTGTTTATTTTAATACCTAATTTTTAAGAACTTACAAGGCTTGTGTATGACTGCACAGGTTCTGCTAACAAGGCATTTTTAAAATTTTTTCCATCTAATTAATATTCATTTTTGAATAATGGAAATTGGCTTACTTATTTTAAGTAAAAATAAAGGGCACTGCTGTTTGTAACTAATTGCTAATTGAGCAATTACTCTATCATATGGCACTGGTAAAAACCATTACTTAAGGTTTTGCACAACTTCTGATTTTAACTTAATAATCATTTGAGTTAAAATCATTTAGTAAATTAAGCATTTCTTTACCAGGCGCTCTTTAGACTTCAAGTAATTCCTAATTATGCTACCTAATGAAGTAATTATATCATTAGAAACTTGTCAGAAGAGTCTTTTAAAAAAAAAAAGAATAATAAAATGTTGTGTTGGTGATTTCCATGAAAAGGAACTACAATAAATAGAAGCCATTAAACCTATTTGTCCAAATGTATGCCTATTTTTGGTGAGTGGTGAGGGCATTCTACAGTATCCTACCATGGCCTTTTTCTAGCACTATCAGTGTATTAACCAGAAGGTTAAATGGGATCAAATCCTCATTACTCACTGCCTTTCCTTCATTTCCAGTTCTCCAACCTTGTGCTACAGGTACATTGCAGAATCAGATTCAGAACCGGTTGGTCTAGGTACACAGCCTGCCCTGCCAGGCATTTTTCCAGAACCTTTGGATATTATCAGATAATTAATGCAAGGGACAAAAAACCCAAATATCCTGCCAGTGTTCATAACATCTGACTTGAGTGCACAGGGAGCTACTGAAACTTTTCTAGGAATTCTCCTATTATTAAAACTTTTCAGCAAATAGAAATACACTATGGCAAACTGCTCTTAAGAAGCATTGAACAAAGGCCATTTGAAAGTGGAGAGAGCAACTTTAAACCAATTTCCTCTGCTAAAGAAATTGTTGTATTAGTCTGCACAGAAAATTGGATCTTGCTTCTCTTCCCAGTCCCACTCATACAAGTCCTGCCAGTTCATTTAGCTCATCAGCCAAAGCTGAATTAGAAACTGCCATCACTTTTGCTCTCACTTGTGTTTTTTTTCTCCCCCAATACCATTATTATATAGCACTGTGGTCGGCTGGACTCTCACTGACTTGGCAAAGGCATGCTTGGAGTATGTGCACGCATAAGCCAAAGCAGACTCATTTTGTGAATTTAGAAGGCCTTATTTTGTTCCTGTATTCATGTCTTTTATTTGCTAAGGATGTAACAATATAGCCTTTATAATGTTTTAAAATATGTTGTAAAAGTGCTACTTCTACCTGTAGCTGTATACATTATATATATATATATGTATATATATATATATATGCATATATATATATATATATATATATATATATGTGTGTGTGTGTGTGTGTGTGTGTGTGTGTGTGTGTGTATAATGTATATATATATATACACACACACATATATATATATGTATCTCAGAATATTATAATGCCTAACTAATATTGTGCAAACCATCTCTGAAATATAAAAAAAAATATATAAAATGAAGTTCTTATTCATGTTTCCAATCCAGGTGAATGGATCTAGAGGAGACAAACAAATAATATTTTACAAAATAATGTATGAGGTGGTTCTTATGCCAATCTCTCCCTCCCCCTCTCTCTCCATGTATATTAAGATAAGGGTTTCCGACGAATCCAACTAGAAGTTAATACAGTAAAAACTAGAGATTGAAATTATCTAACTGAAGATGTCTTCAGATAGTTTTCTCAGAATTATAATTTTATTGGTACCTTGTAGCTACTTATGATATTGTGTTTAAGATTATTTGGTTCAAGTGATTATGATTATTATAGGATGATTATTGATATTAAGAGCCAGCTTTTGTTTTGCGCTCCACTCTACTATATTGAAATTGCTGGACTGATTGCAAATGAAGCATAGCAGAATAGCCTGCGTCCACGGGAGTTGACCTGGTGTGATCAGGGAATGTGAAGCCTGAGGTCTAACCCTGAAAGGAAGGAGTATCCAGGTAGAGACCTAGGGGAAGGAAAAACAAACACAACATTGTGTCAACAATGGAATCACCCACATTAAGGAAGTTATAGGTAAAGAGAAACTGCAGCTAAGGAAGGAATGAATGGGACAGAGGGATAAGATGGGACAGGGATGTGGAGGGGGGGAGGTATAGCATCTGCAGTAACTAGAATCAAAGCAAATACTAGTCCTGGGAAAAAAGAAAGTCATTTCAAACTTTTTTTTCTTTTTGTTTAAACTCATGTTTCCTTGTGTTAAATGTTTTGGTTTTCTTTTTGAAGCCAGTAAGCCAATTACAGCAGTCAGTTGGTTCCACATATTACTTATATGTGCAAAGACATTCTTACCCTTCAGTTAGCTGAGTGACAATAACAAAAAGGTCCCGTGCATTGGTAAGCAATGATGGTACAGGAGAATGTTAGCCTGGAGCAAAGCCCCTAGAAATACGGCTTGCTTAGCTTAGTTTACCACAAAATGATGTGATGTGTGGGAAGCTTGTTCCATCCTTTCATATGCTGATAATTATGTGTTCAGCTGGTTGGTAACAAGCCCTCTAATATATGTCCTCAAGTTTGCAAGCAACACACAAATGCATTTTATTTGTTCCTCCCAACGCATAAGTATACATAGCAAAAAATTACTTATTTGGACCTCATTATACAGGAAACACATGGAAAGTTAATTGGGACGAATTTCAGTGTTATTAAAAACTGTCTTTTAAATACTCTTCATACATATATAATATATATTTTCCCATAAAATTCACCAGTTGAATTAAATACAGAAAGGAATAAGAAGATTTTTTTAAAAAGCATTAATAATATGATTTTAGGACATTTCAAATAGAAAGGTCAGATAGCACTGTACTAATTGATGTATTTAGGATGAATCATTTGTGGAAGATGATAGTACATGGTGACCAGACGAATAAAATTATTTGTGTGTGGGAGAGACAAAAAGAGATGGAGGGAAGGAGGGAGGGAGGAAAGGAAGGAGAGAAAGGGAGAGAGGAAAAATGAAAGAAGCAGAAAAGGAACAGAAAGAAAAGAAAAAAGAAAAGGAAAGAAAAGAAGAAAAAGATTTTCAACCACTCCAACAATCTCTGTAAAGTCTGGTGCTCTAAACTCACCTCTGTTATGACTTCAGAGAGGCTTCTCATCATTTGCTCTCTGCTTTTCTTTCTTTCTATTAAGATTTCTCACTGCTACAGTGTAATCGTGCACTGGGGAAAAAAATCTGAAAAGCTCTTATCTCTGGAGCACAGAGAAAGGACAGGCTGCCACCGTTCTCCTCAGACTCCTGACTCAATCTGCCAATTTGCAGAAGTGGGTTACCTATTTCACTGCTAATGATGAGATCAGAAATGTTATACCTGCCCTTACTCCAGCAAATAGTAGATTTGCTCCATCAAGGCTGTTGTTTGTCAAAAAATAAATTCTAAAGGATTAAGTTCCAAGAATGACTACTAAATCAGAAAATAGCTTCCAATAACTATAGGTTTATTTCCTCCCTTACAGAAAGAAGCACTTCAATTCCTTTACAAATAAAAATAAAACCCATAGAGTAAAAATATAGATGTACAGAAGTACTCTGAAGTAAAGAAAGTCTATGCCATTGGAGACCACATTTACAAACATTTGAAATTATCCTACACAAATCAAACCAATGTTGTCATGCACCTTCAGAGATGTAAAACATCTTATGTAAGGGGACATGTGTCTTCTTGGTAGGAAACTTGCAATTATAAATGAAAGCCAGTCATCTACAGTGCATCATCTGGTTAAAACAGAAGCATGCATGTTTTATGATCTGAATAAGATACACCAGTTTATAGTTCTCCTAACTTCTCTGAGCAATTTAGTTTTCCTCTGAAAACTCCAATTTAATCAAGTAACCCATCCAATTCATGGAATTAATCTATGAAGAGTTATTGCACGTGTGTAAATGTACTATAAGAGAGACACAGTGCTTCCTGCAACATCAAGTCAAATCAGAGAATACCCAGCGGCAGTGTATACTAAGCAGGGGGTCCAGCTGGGCCCATGCTTTCAGCCATATTTCACAAGAACAGTCAAAGTAGAAATGGGTTTACTTTTAGTAAGATTTTTCTTACCAGGAGCAAAACAATTCTCAGAGCATCTCTAACCATGGGAGACACACACACACACACACATATGTGTGTATATGTATATGTATGTATGTTTGTGTGTGTGTGTGTGTGTCTGTGTCTGTGTGTAGTGTTGAAGTCTTCCTATATTCCCAGAGGGTTTCTGATATTAGGAACAGAAAGAAACAAGGAATAAAACAATGTGATAACACTAAGAAACTTCCCCATGTGTAACTTTCATTCCAAGGAGATGAATAGATGTACATGCACACATAAAACTGTATTATTCTAGAAGGTGATAAGAGTTACTAAATAAAACTGCAGCTGCCTTGAGTGATTTGAGGCACCAAGGGAAAGTGGAAATTGTAAATGTGGCTAGAGAGGTCAAGACTTGCTGTAGTATAGTCATGCTGATGAGTTGAAGTGATTGCTGTAAATAAAAACCCTTCCTTGGAGGAAGTGGGTCACTCCCTCAGTCTGGGATGAGGAAGTTAGAATAGGGATGAAGACTAAGGAATGGCCATGCAACTTTTACCTTCACTCGGGATCAGAAGGGACTGTTTCTGCAGGGTTCTGTTAGCAAAGGCAACCTGTTGGAAAGGAGATTGCCTGGCCTTGGTGAGACTGCCTTGACTTACACACACACACACACACACACACACACACACCATGGCATACAATGCATAGATTGAGGGGACTCCCCTTTTCTGAACAACAGCTCAGATGTTTTAAAGCATAGTGCCAGAAGAGATAAATTAACTCAGAGAAAAGAAGAGACACCAGACTAGCAGATCCTTTGCTACAGACTGAGTTTCTTTAGAAAAATAATCAGGCTAGGTCAGGCTGGAGTTCTATTAGCAGAGTTTTGGAATCAAGCCATGCACTTGAGGGTGGAGAGAAGGCTTAGCATTTAAGGCATTCACCTGCAAAGCCAGAGGATCCAGGTTCAATTCCAAAGTACCCACATAAAGTCAGATATACAAGGTAGAACATATGTCTAGAGTTTGTTTGCAGTGTCAAAAGGCTTTGGCATGCCCATTCTCTCTCTTCCTCTCTCATAAATAAATAAATAAATAAATAAATAAATAAATAAATAAAGCAGTACATTTGTTAGTACAACAGTAAAAAAAAAAAATTTGGCTTGACATGTTTGTGTAAACACTGCACAGAAATGGATGGTATAATTAAAATATTCACTTTTTTGGTGATAACCCAAAATTGCATTTGTCACAAACATTTGCTACTTATATAGTTGAGTGATCTCATTCTTTTCTAAACCTAAGAGAAATGAGTGGCCTTGCTTGTATGACACTTACTTCTGGGGAAAACAAACCCACTTCCTAAATTAATAATAGAAATTTACTTGTACATACTTTAGAAGTCATTATTAGTCATGATAGGCAAATTAATGTCTAATTCTGTGGTGGTAGGATAGCACTGAATGTGGAAGGAAGCTAGAATTTCTGAGGTGGGGATGAGGCAAGATCCTTCTTGTGCAAGAGATCCTATAGAATCGTCTTGCAGTTCTGTATGTGGCTCAACATTTGTTTCCTGCTTTTTTGTTTTTGGGATATCTATAAGCTACACAGTCTTTCTTTGGTGCTATCTTATGGCCATGAAAATCCATCAAGATACATTTGGTTAACTATGTTACACCAACCCAGATGCTTACATGTCCACTAGTTTTTTTTTTTTTTTTCTTTTCAAAGAAGATAACTAGGTACATGGGTCTGCACAAGTGTAAATAATTTAGAGTCATGAAAAATGAACATTCCTAAATCTTGTTTCACTGTAGAAACAAGGAGAGCAAAATAGATACAAGGGTGGAGCAGGACACTATGTGTGGTTTGCCAATATTGGGGAAGACATCAACTTCATGGACAATAGCAAAGATTTGAACTATGACAACCAGAAATAATAGGATACCAAACGCTTTTGCTAAGTAGCTCTCTGCCAGTAGGAGTCACCAACGCAGCTCTGTCTTGATGTTTGAAATACAATGTAGTCAAGAACTATATGGGGTAATGGTTATGCTCACAAAGTGCACAGACTGAGAAAGATCACCTCCAATAGTATTTTTCAGTCCTTCATAACGAGTTTTCCTCACATCTCTACGAGGGTAAACAATTCAGAACAATTTTACCTTTTTCATGATGTCAGAATATCCCTTCCCTTCCTCCTGAGGAATCAGATACACTGAAAGTTAATGACCTCAGGGCCATTGACATAGGAAAACAAAAGAATGTACAGTGAATCTGAGGCAGGAAAGATATCTCCACACCTGGTGAAGAGCATTGCACAGGCTGGGTTTGAGTCTCCGTTAACTGGGTAAACAAGTGTCAAAGCCCCAATCCATTCTCTGATAGTAGATTACTGTATACATGAGTCTGCACTTCTCAACATATAAAATGTAATATGAAATATGCTTTGTAACATATTTGTGTAGTATCCGGCCTTAGTTTGTATTGTTTGAGAACAAATTTATAAAGTTCATGGGATTAATTAGACAATATAAAAGCCAGGCATGGTAGCACATGCCTTTAATCCCAGCACTTGGGAAGCAGAGGTAGGAGGATCACAATACCATGAGTTCAAAGCCACTGTAAGACTACTGAGACTACCGAATCAATTCCAGGTCAGCCTGGCCTACAGCGATACCCTACCTTGAAAAACCAAAACAAAAAAACAAAAAATTCTAACCTCTGAATTTCTAAAAGAAGAGATTACTGCCAGGCGTGGAAGTGTACACATTTAATCCCAGCACTTGGGAGGCAGAGGTAGTAGGATATCTGTGAGTGTGAGGCTAGCCTGAGACTCTATAGTGAATTCCAGGTCAGCCTAGGCTAGAGGGAGACCCTAACTCAAAAAAAGAAAGAAAACAAAGAGAAGGGATGGAGAGATGGCTTAGCAGTTTAGGCGATTGCCTGAAAAGCCAAAGGACCTCAGTCAGATTTCCCAAGACCCACGTAAGCCAGATGCACAAGAGGGTGCATGTGTCTGGAGTTCGTTTGCAGTGGCTGGAGTCCCTGACATCCCACTCTCTGCCTCTTTATCTCTCTCTAAAATAAATAAATAAAAGAAAAGAAAAATAAAAAAAGAAAAAGGACTAGGTTACTAAATATTTTCTCTCCATTACATTTCACATTTCTAAAATTCCCATATGTTATCTCAGTTCATGCTCCAAATAAGCTACAAGATGAGTGAGGCATATTATATTTTCCTTTTATTGTTGTAACTTCTACCTACTCTGTTAGGAAATGCCTACTTCATTATCTGCAGTCATATCTATGTGGCCTTCAGCAACCTGCAATCAGATGATGTAGAATGTGAAAATTAAAACTCAGAATACTGGGACTGGAGAGATGTCTCAGTGATAAAGGCACTTGACTGCAGAGCCTAAGGACCCGAGTTCAATTCCCCAGTACCCGTGTAAAGCCAAATGCACAAAGTGAAGCATGGAGTTTGTCTGCAGTGGCTAGAGGCCCTGGCATGCACATTCTCTCTCTCTCTCTCTCTCTTTCTCTCCCTCCTTACAAATAAATAAATAAAAATAGTTACGAAAACTCAGAATAATAAAGAAGAAAGTACAAGATATGATTGCAAAAAAGTGGATTTTTATAGGGGAAGACACAACTGGAGGCAGTATTGAAATACTTAAAATGTAAAAAATCTGTTAGGCCAACTTACCTTAAAATTTCCAATTAAAAATTAGGGACTAGCCTGATTACAAAAATAACTTATGATTTGGACCCTCTCCAATGGTTTAAGTGTGTCCTTTGAAATGGGAAGATGGGAATTTATGTATGTTCTTTCCCTCATTAAGTAGAAACTTTGTATGCACATTATATATTGGTACCATCATTTCCCTCCTCCCGGCCCCTGCTCTCCACTGAGGGCCCTTCTTGGTAGGATTGCTGGTATTCAGCATGGAGTTGTAGGTTATGAGTTGTGAGAGCAGGAGTCTGTCATTGTGGGGAGGGCTATGTCACTGGGTATTCCCTCTCACCCTGTGGCTCTTACAGTCTTTCCACCCCCTCTTCTGCAAAGTTCCCTGAGCTTTGGTGGATGTGCTTTAATTCTGCTTTAGCGTTGGGTTTGTAGAAGCTTCTGGGTTTCTTCTTTCGTGCATTTTGAGTATCCTCAGTGTCTTTCTGCATCACTCTGGCACAGGTTATCAGGAACACCATGGAAGCAGTATTTTCGCTCATCTCTCCAACTTCTCTGTGGTTTCACCTGGGTCCTGGCTGCTGTGTCAGGGGTGTTTCATGTCCTGTCAGGGAGTAAGCTATCTATTCTTGTCATTTTGGTAGTTTATGGTTGTCTTTGGTTCTTGCTCCTTTCTGAAAAACAAACAACCAACCAAAAGTAGATTTCCCGATGGAGACTGAGATCAGGATAGGTTAAAGGGGATTGACATTGTTAATTTAGGGAGATTTTTATGAGTATAATCTCACTTTTGGATGAAAGCTAGAGGGTCTCATTGGAGTCCATTATCTTGGACTCCATAGGGTTCTGACTTGGTTACTAGATCCAGTTATGGGTTCCTTTCCACTGAGTTGACCTCATAGCCAACCAAAGAGCCAATGGTTACCCGTCTAGGCTGTGTGCCACTGTTGTGCAGTTGTATACATCTTGATGGGTAATCACGTGCTTTGATAGAAGCCTGTCTTATTTTGGGGACCTTGTAGGTCTCTTCGGTCAACAGCTCAATGTGGAATGTAATCAATTTTTGTAATAGACATTGGAAGCCAGAGCTAAATGTTTTAGTGTTATGCTTCATCCCACCCTCTCCTGGGACTTCTTACCAGAACATCCCTCCATGCTTCTATTGAGAGTTATATCTTTTAGGTGGCTATCCAGGAGGGAGGTTTCTATGGTATGAATTCACTTTGGATTTGGTATTCTGTATATATATCCCCCACCTTCTGGCTCCCCACCCCCCAAAACCCTTCCATCTCTTTTGTCTGTCCCTCCAGTTTTCTGCAGGTATGCCTGCAATTCAAGCTGTTCCAATTTAAGAACCTCAGATGAGGAAGAAATGTAGCATTTGTCTTTCTATGCTTGTGTGAGTTCACACAGCATCATTTGTTCCAAGGCTGTCCATTTTATTGAAAATCTCATTATATCATTTTTCTTTATTAATGAGTACAATTCCATTGTTTATATGTGCCACATTTTTATCCATTTATCAAAGGATGGATATCTGGGTTGATTATAGTTTTAGCTACTGTGAATTGAGCAGCTATAAACATGGTTGAGCAAATATCTCTGAAGTGAAGGTGAAGCCTTGAGGTTAGATACCCAGTAGAAGAAGAGCCGTGTCAGGTGGTAGCTCTAGTTGCATCTTTTTCAGGAGTCTCCATATTGATTTCCACAGTGGGTATACAAATTTGCACTCTCACCAGCAGTGAATGAGGGTTCTTGTTTCCCCACATCCTCTCCAACATTTATTGTCATTTGATTTTTTTAGTGATTGCCATTCTAACTAGGGTAAGGTAGAATCTCACAGTTGTTTTAATTTGTAGTTACCTGATGGTTAAGAATGTTGAACATTTTCTTCCGTGAGTATTAGCTATTTCTATTTCTTCCTTTGAGAATTCCCTATTAAGTTCTCTGTCCCAGTTTTTGAATGTATTGTTTGATAATTTTGTTGCTTAGTTTTGGAGTTCATTGTAGATTCTAGACATTAGACGTCTGTCAGTGATGTAGATGGCAAAGATTTTTGTTTTCTCATTCTGCGGTTAGTATGTTGGCTCTGTTTATGGTATGTTTGTCTGTAGTAAAGCTTTTTAGCTTCAGGAGAATAGCTGGTTGAGTGTTTGTTTAATTTTCTGAACTACTGGTGTATTGTCTAGGAAGTCTTTTTCAACTCTTGTATTCTAGAGAGTTCCCATTGCTAAATGATAAGACTGGATCTGTTTCTCCAGCCTTTGTGCCAAATTGTCAAATTGCTCCTTTCATTCCTCTTTGGCAGCACCAGGCATACCAGGCCCACAAAGTCTCAACCTTACTGCCTAAAATCCCTTTCCCAGTGAATGATTTGATCATCCACACCATCCTGACTTGCTAACAGATATCTAGGCACTTGTGATTCATCTTAGGGTTTTTTTCTCCTCTTTAAGTATATGCACAGGGAAACATTAGGTTCTACATATTGCTGCATGCATGTATACATGTATTTATATGAGATTGTACAGATAATATATATGTATATATATATATATGTATATGTATATATATGTAATATATATGTATATATTATCTGTACACACACAGAGAGAAAGAGCGATCATGTCAGGAACAACGACTGCTACAAATAAACTCTAGACACATGCATTCCTTTGTGCATCTGGCTTTATGTGGGTACTGGGCAATTGAAACTTGTCCATCAAGTTTTGCAAGCAAGGGTCTTTAACTGTGGAGCCCTCTCTCCAGCCCCTTATTCATTTATTTATTTAGAAAGGATTCTGCTTTTTAGCTCAGGTTGGCCTGGAACTCACAATTCTTCTGCCTCAGCATTCCGAATGTCAAAATTATAGGCATGCACCACCATTCCTGGTTCATTATCTTAATGTATTAATAAACAGCCATGAACATCTACAGTCATCACTGTCACAGTCCGCCTCATCTTTTAAATTTGTGCAATGGTTTCTTCCTCTCACTCCTCTTCCTTGGATATTCAGTTTGCTTTCATTTCTACTTTTCACTAATCTCAGATTTTTAAAGGTCTATGTTATGCAGTATTTTATTTTTTGGATCCTATACTTGAGTAATTTACAGGATCAAAAATAATGTTCAAGACTGAATATTCTTCTGATTTGTCTTTCACATAACTAATATATTTTTCTTAAGGTTTTTTTGTATTTATTTTTATCAGAAATGAATATAAGTGTTCTTGTCATTTGATTTAAATATATTATGTATTATTGATTAAATAATTAGGGAATTTTGATGTTCAGATTGTTTGGAAACTCAAAAACAATGTCTTAGAAAAATAAGCGTATTGCTAGAGGATCATACAGTTAGGTTAAATTCAAAACAATATCTATTGTTTCAGCCTATATAAAAATTGATCAAAGATGATTAATGGAGTCTCTGATGACCCACTACAGTGGAAAATCCTACAGTGCTATTTATATTTTCAGCTAAGGTGTTTAGACTAAATTTATTTTTTACCATATTATTGGAAATTCTGAAAGGAAGAAATTATATATTAACTAAAATATTGTCTTGGAAAGAATCTGGCATACTTGATGGATGACTTATTTTTGCAGTAGGAATTGATTATAATTTCAGGTTTTTTTCTGATCTTGAGTTTCTATTTTTAGGAAATATATGACTAAAATAGAACTATAGAAAAAACGTACTATCAAATAGTATAATTCATGAAATGGGGAGAAGCATTGAAAATCACCTGATATAACAAAAGATCACAACTCTTAATCTACTAAACTTAGTCAATGGCTCATCAGTAATTCACCAACGGAATGTGATAAAACTCACTAAAGAATATTTATGAAATATTTATAGCCTGAGGCTCAGCATATGGCAATGTGGACATGAACATTCTTATTCTAACCATCTGAGGTTGCCTCAGTAGAAGCTCCAAGCAGCAAACATAATATAAGCCACTTGCAGTCAGAAATCAATTTCTTTAAGGGATATCTGTAACAAATCCAAATCCAATCTGAAAACTAAAGAATGCTTGGCGCTGGTGACATTAGACAACTGAAGGGTAGTGGAAGGGGTAGCAGAGCTACATGATTGCTTGACTCATATTGAAAAGGTTGCATGCAAGTCATAATTCTATAAGGTATGGGCATTGGTCACTGGGGAAATAAAAAAAACTGTTATTATAGTAAAAGCAAAAGCATGCTTTGAACTATCTAGTGTTTCTTGTCTCTGGTTTTTCTCTGTCTATGAACAAGTAAGTAATGGTGAAAAAAATAATTCTTCTAGGAAATAATGTGTCCATTATTCCTTGGTGATTTCCCTTTGCAAAATTGTTACTCAGATCAGTGAAACACATACATCCAGAGGATTAATATCAACTACTTCAATAACAATTTACCTGTTCTTTCTTCTCTGTATGAACTTATTATGTGTAAAACACAATGTAAATATGTATGCTTATATTTTTAATATAATACTACAGTTTAGGAAACTTTAATTTTAAAACTATAATTTATACATACTATGCAGTATACATACTACACCGTGTACACATCCTTACCTGTGGCTCTCTATAAATTAAAATGTACATACATTTACAGATTTTAAGAGATGAATAAGCAATGTATGTAATAATATTTACCTTCTTATCATAAATCTGTTCTTATAAATTAATGTTATACTGTAGAAACCTATTTTTATCATTTAAAAACATTTTTTGTTTATTTATTTGAGAGAGAGAGCAAGGAAGGCAGATAGACAGAAAGAGAGAATTGATGTGCCAGGGCCTCTATCCACTGAAAATGAACTCCAGACACATGTGCCACCTTGTGCATATGGCTTTACATGGTTACTGAGGAATTGAACCTGGGTTCTTGGGCTTAGCAGGCAAATGTTTTAACCACTAAGGCATCTCTCCAGCCCTAAATATTTATTTTTAACCTATGGTTTTGTCTTTAAGTAGACACATGACTTAAGTTCATCACTTGTCTTGAGTACCTGATACACTGCTTGGCATAGTACAATTAGAAAGGACTGCATGTTTCCAAACAGGAAAGCAATACATAAATATTAGGGTTTTATGCCTTGTACTGTGAATTTAACTGATCAACCAAATACCTTGGTTTCTTGGCATGAAATAGCAGTAATATATTCATCAAGTAATGGCAATAATCCAGCATACTTGTTTAAAGGACTTAAGTGATTATGAAGAAAATCCACCTACTCTTCTAACTAAACTAAAACTTCTTCTTACCAAACTAAAACCACCTTCAAGAGTGGTTCATGATGAAACCAGAGATCTTGACATGAAAATCTTTTGTTGTTATATGCAAATGAGTTATGTGTAGGGCATATGTTAGCAGAAAACATTACTGCTCAAAGGGTCTCTTTGTCTTATCTGTAAGTCTATACTCAATGTCTAACAGATTATGTAAGAATTTAGTGTATTCCAGTGAAATAAAATTTTGGAGCTTGAATTTTATCAAAAGGCAATTCCACAAAATAGGTTCTTAGTTGCCATAATACTTGCTACTCTTTCATTACAAATTCATTACTTTAGGACTTGTATTGCCATTTTTGATGGATCATTCTGATGACAATGGAAAAATGTACTATATGGCTAATTATCTAACAGGATTTCTTCTCATGGATTTCAGTATTGATTTCAGGTATCAAAAGAATATAAATAGATTGGAGTTACTGTAGAATTACCAAAAGGTGTAGGAAAGTATTTTTATTAGTCAGCATAGTCTGGAGGAACAGAACTGATAGACTGAATGAAAGCATATTATAAAGGACTTTTCTTATACTGGTTTAGACAGTATGGGCTGGGCAGTCCAACAATGGCTGTCTGCAGGCTAGAGAGTCTGTAAACCTCTTAGCTCATTCAGTCCAGGAGGCTAGATGCCTCAGTAGTTCAAATCTGACATTGATGGCCTAAGCAGTGTTCCTAGTGAGGTGCTGGTCTTCAGTCCATGTTGGAAGGTCAAAGAAACTGGGTTCAATAGCAGCAAAGGATGGACATGGCCACAGCAACAATGGGAAAGAAACACCAACCAGAAAGGAAGTGGAGAGAGCAGCAGTTCATTTTCCATGAACCTCTTTATACCTGGGCTTTTGCCAGAAGGGCTGCTGGGCTGGCTCTGGGGAAGGTTTTCTCTCCTCAGGCCATTCTTCCTGGAAATGCCCTCAGACACCTGCCAAAGGCTGTGTCTATAGCCGATTCCAGATCCAATCATGTTAACAATCAACATGGAACACTGCAGAATTCCAAGTTACAAATTAGTATATTATTTTTTGAATTTGGTTGTAATTCAGAAGGCAGTTTATATAAATTTATTGTTCTTTGATAATATTTAGTTAAATATATAAAGGTTGAATTTTGAGTTTCATAAAAATATGGAAAGTGTACAGTATTCAAAGTGTACAATATTCAATTCTGTTGTGCAACTGTCATCGGTCATCCCTGGGTATTTCCAGGTTGTTGGTCTTGTTCAAGAATTGTGAAAGGTACAGATAAGTAGTGAAGCTGCAAGACATTTTATTAAGAGAGTAGAGAAAAAGTACAAAAGGGTGCTATACTGAAAGTGAGTACTGGGCTCTATTAGCTGAATTTCCAAAGAACAGTGGGTTACTTTTCGTTATGGGTTCTAGAAGAAGGGAGGAGCTGGTTCACATACAGCATAGTCTGGGTGTTTCTCTTCCTTGACTGATATGCTTGAGTTATAGAACCTTTATACTTATTTGCATTATGCATATGATTTTAATCATATGTATACCTAATTATGTGTAGGCAGAAGATAAATAGGAAATGCTCCTTAAAAGTTCATTTATGGGGCAGAGTTTGCCTTACTGTGCATGGACGCAAACCCAGCCCAGGCCAAATGACACCTGTCTCTCCATCCTGAATATAGCTTGGAACACATTTGAATAAAAACTGACAGCAAAGGGATGTGTTTGTAGGTTTTTTTTTTTTTTTGTAGAGACCTATTTCATTGTTTGAAGAGGGGTGTGCATGTAGCATGATGCACGTGGGATTCCTAAGCATAGCATGGGGGCACATTGTGAGTGTGTGTGTCTATTGTCCAAACCAAGCAATGTTTTGGGTTGTTAAGCCTAGGCATGCTTGCCTACCACATCCCCATTGGTTACATTTATGTTATAGGAAGTTCATACTGTTTCCTGTTATTTTATTTATTTATTTATTTTGATTTCTCTAGGTAGGGTCTCTCTAGCCTAGGCTGACAGGAATTCAGTACCTATTCTCAGACTGGCCTCAAGTTCACAGACATCCTCCTATTTCAGTCTCCCCAGTACTGGGATTAAAGGTGTGTTCCACCAAGCCCAGCTGTTAAATTCTTTTCTAAAAAAAATTAAATTCACTTTTTTAGTGACAACTTCCACAATTATAGACAAAAACCCATGGTAATTCCCTCCCTCCTACCACTTTCCCCTTTGCAATGCCACTCTCCATCATACTCCTTCCCCCTTTCAGTCAGTCTCTCTTTTATTTTGATGTCATGATCTTTTCTTCCTATTATGATGGTCTTGTGTAGGTAGTGTCAGGCACTGTGAGGTCATGGGTATCCAGGCTATTTTGTGTCTGGAGGAGTACATTGTAAGGAGTCCTACCCTTCCTCTGGCTCTTACAATCTTTCTTCCACCTCTTCTGCAATGTATCGGAGCTTTAGAAGGTGTGATAGAGATGTTTCAGTGCTGAGCACTGCTCTGTCACTTCTTCTCAGCACCATGGTGCCTTCTGAGTCATCCTAAGGTCACCACCAACTGAAAAGCGAAGTTTCTCTAACCAAAAGTAAGAGTAACATTAATATATGGGTATGAACATTAAGAGCAGTGCTTACTGGACAGTTTGGTGAGCATAGTACATACATTTAGCCAGACACCAGCAGACGTTATACCCCTAGCGATCATGACTACCCATGTTGTAGGTTTTTAGTATCAGACATTTATTCCCTCCCTTGGAGTGGGCCTCCAGGCCAGAGAGCAGTTGATTTCCCCCATAACAGACATGCCTGTATCGGACCAATTGGCTCATTAGGCCTGACTAGCCAAATTTAAGGCTTGCAGTGTCCACTGTTGAGTATCTTCACTGATGATTTCTCTCTCTCTCTCTCTCATTGAACTGCATGCAGCATGGCTTTCTCCAGCTTTTGATCAGCTGGCCTATATGGAGGAAGTTTTCAGCTCAGCTCTAGCAGGATTTCTCAGTGACCTTGGAGCCCAAGTATGTGGACTCTTCAGCAATAGGGTCATACCATCTATTCCTGGTGGGAAACCAAAAGCCTTGGCAATGGCCTGTAATGTTCTGGGGGCACGAGAGACCACCCTTGCCAACAACTCACTGGATAGAATCCCATCTCTGGCACTGAAAATTTTCTAGGAACTATCTATGGCTTCTGGGTCCAAAAATTGTCCAAAAATATAGGTTTCCATATGACTTATTCATACCCTTTTAGATCTTGATTAGCCCTCCCCCAACCTTCTCTTTACTGAATGTCTTCTCCTGACCTCACTTAAGCCTTTCCCTCCCCATTTATCGATTTGCATGTGTGTGCAGAAAACACAGGGAATTGTGTATTCTTCTACGTTCTTAGAGACAGGATGTCTTGTTGCTGCAAACAAATGACAGTGTAGCTGGCTTATAATTTTAAGATTCTTCTGACTCTACTTTTCATTGTCCTAGGTGCTGTGAGGATCACAGACACATGTGCTACTTTGCATCCAGCTTTATGCAAGTGCTGGGCAACTGAACTCAGCTAAGCAGGCTTGCAAGCAAGCACCTTTATCTGCTGAGCCCTGTCTCTGCAGCCTCTTCTTGTTCATATTTTTAACTACTAATTTTATATCTTTTGACATTTTGCTTCATGGATAATACTCATACTAAGTGTTTACATATTTGTCCTTGATTATTTAGCAATTATGCCTTTCTGAATTTATTTTCAGACCACTTCCAGGTGAATAGAAAATGTTGCATAGTTACTACCAACTCATTGAAATTGAGAGTGATGTCTTTACATTTAATATAAATGATAGCAGGTGGAATCAAGGTCTTTCTTAAATCTTTATTCCACTTAATATAATGTCAAAATTTCAAATGCCAGTAGAAAAACTGTGACCAGTTTTGCTTAGGCTTTTGAGAACATCATATCTATTGACATTTTTAAAAATCTCAATTAAAGAACTATACCATGACATTGTCGTGTTGTTTCATTACACATGCTTCTGCTGTGTTTCCATCTGTTGGATCTTAAAATAAAGTCAGTGGGAGCCACATGGGATTGAAAATTTCTGCAGGAACACATACATGATGAATGACTATTGGGATAAAAAAAAATTCTGCAGGATCACTTAGAAAACACCTAGACTTCAAACAATCTTATAAGTAGAGTTTGGAGATAATTTCTTCCTCCAGTAATAACTAATAACTATTGACTAAATCTAGGCTGAAGTACTGTTCGTTAGTTACTAAATACCTTTTTTCAGCTAGTTGCTATGCTTCTTAACATGGGTGGCTTTCACCACTTTCCCAAACATGGATTTTTACTGTGTTACTATTCCATACATCACCAAAACTTTCACTTGTATTTAAAGAGAAAGATAACATTCTATACATATTTTAGTAATGCCAGTACAGAGTACAGGAAAAAATAGACTAAAATCATACCCACCACTCACACAAAGATAAAATAGTTAAAAATGAAACTCAATATTACGTTTTAGGATTACCAATAATTAATTCCAAGTTGATAGATATATTTTGTATAAATTACATTAGTTAAAAACTTGGAAACTGTATAGCACTATCAGTTGTACAATAAAATTCAAATTACATTGTTTAACTTGAAATATGCATATCAAATTGTGTGCTCAGAGTAGGAAAGGAATTCCTAGTTCAATATTCTGTCAGTTCTCCCATCTTAATATTTCTTATTCTTCTCAGTAGTTTCCAATTTTTCTGTTTTGTTTTTCCTTTATGTTTTCTCTTTTTTCTCTTTATGTGACAGTTTGTGAAGTGCCATCAAGGTGCATATCCACCTTCTGATATCCCATTCAATTTAATTATGTTTGTAGATTTCACTGTAGAAATAATAAAGCCTGCAGTGTGTGGTAGAACAATATACTTGGCCCCTTGTAATGTATTCATGTGCATGGATGTGATGGTTTCTGATCCACTTGTCTCAATCCCAGCTACCCATTTACATTCTAACCATTAGGTTGGGGTATAAATGAAAGTAGCCTGATATGAAACTATTTATTAGGTGATTATCTTTATTAAATTACACTGCTCAACAACAAAAATAAAGTCTTTATATGTCATTATAAGAGAAAAATTCCAGGCCTGGCAAGATAGCTTAGTGGTTAAGGCACTTGCCTACAAAGCCAAAGGACCCAGCTTCAATTCCCTAGGGCCCACGTAAGCCACATGTACATGGTGGTGCATGCTTCTGGAGTTTTCCTTGTTCTTCTCTCTCTCTCTTTCTCTCTCATCTCTCTCTCTCTTTCTCTCTTTCCCCTTCTCTCTGTCTCTGTCTCTCTGCTTCTCTCTTTCTCAAATTAATAAATTTCAAAAACAAATAAAAAGAGAAAAATTCCATATAAAGTGCATTCATCCCTTTATATTGTCTCTACAATAAGCTGAAAACATTCTCATTCTATGAAGTCCATACTTAGGTAAATATGCACAAGTATTCTGCATTTTGGATTTGAACTGTGGCAACAGTGCTAGAAGCATTTTGGAAAGCAAACTGACCCTTTAGAATTTTAGATAGTAACTAGCTATGATAATAGACTTACATAATTGTAAGAAGTCAAAATGTTCTCTGCAAGTAGAGAACAGTAGTGGGTATGTGTAAAATTTCTGTTATAAACATCATTTGTTTTTCAAAAACCATTAATGGTCACTGACCATATATTCAATGTTGTCTAAGCTTCATTGGAAAAAAAAATGAGATTAACCATAGAGTCACAGAGTCAATCATTTGAATTTACAGTGGGAAAACGAAGAATATAGCCATGTACTTCTAACTATAAAATATGCGTTAAAATACTATCGCGTATGTGCACAGTGAGAACAGAGACAAGTGTGTAATTGTTTCTGACAAGCATGGACTTCATGGGGAGATAATTGATGCAGAACACAGCTATGCATGAAAGGTGGTGAGATGAGAAGGATGTTTCTGGCAAAGCGAAGGAGCTGTGGCACTGACATCCCCTGCAAAAGAGCTGTGCCTTACCACTCACAGATTTTGTTGCCTGTATTCCTCCCAACTGCTAGGCTAATGGGTAGATGAAATGACCAGGGAACAATGTAGGAGAAAGATAATTTCATGGCATTTTATTTATTTATTTATTTACTTATGGGAGAAGGAGGGAGGGGGAGAAAAAGAGAGAGAGAGAGAATGGGCACACCAGGGCTTCTAGCCACTGCAAAGGTACTCAAGATGCATGTGCTACCTTTTGCACATGGCTTATGTGTGTACTGGGGAATCAAACATGGGTCCTTAGGCTTCACAGGCAAGTACCATAACTGTTAAGCCATCCCTCCAGCATGACATTTTAACAGGTAGAAGTTACTGTACATTTTATTAGTATGTGCTCATTTTTGAATAATCATTTTTTTTTTTTTAGGACTGGGGCACTACCATGTAAAAGCCTAATTGCCCAGGTTCAAGTCCCCAGTACTTACATAAAGCCAGAATCACAAAGTGGTTACATGTGTCTGAGTTTGATTGCAATGGCATGAGCCCCTGGTGTGCCCATACTCATTCACTTTCTCTCTTTCTGCCTTTTTCTCTCTCATATATATTTAGATAACTCTTTAAAATAATCAGAGGTGAGGAAAATTTTAAAGTGTTCCATAAGTGTAGCTTCAAAATTAGGATGGAATATATTGTTCTCTTCATTCACATTATGTCTTTTTGATCAAAGACATATCCAGCAAATTAGAAAACTTTCAGTTTACTTTGTGACAAAGAGAATAATATGCTATGCTGATAAAGGGATTTCTTTTCTCTACAACATTCATTTTATTTACATTTGCTTATCTCAGCAATTTCTTGAGTTATCCAAATGAGTGCTCAAGTTTACAGCAAGCCATAATCATATATTTATTCAGAGATTTCAGGGGTCAGATTTGACATTATATTTTCTAACAACCAATTACTTTTTAAGGAAACTAGTGAGGGCCTGGGAATGTAGTTCAGTCTTTATAGTGCCTACATAGCATCCAGGAAGTCCTGGATTATATTCCCAGCAACACAGAAACTGGGGTTCATCACCTGCCTGTCAACCCAGAGCTATGGGGATGGAGGCAGGAAGACAAGAAATTCAAGGTTATCCTTGGAGTATATAGTAAAATTCAAGGCTAGTCTGGGATCCATGAGACCAGTCTCAACACACACACACACACATACACACACACACCACATGGGAAGAGAGAAAGAGAGAGAGAGAGAGAGAGAGAGAGAGAGAGAAAGCAGAGTGAAGTAACAAAATCTGTGAGTTGGGTGAAACAAACCTGACTTTTCTTTTTTAACCTTATGTGGACCCTTGGCACTTGGTTCTCATTTTCATGTTCATTTTCTTTTCTTTCTGAGAGTCTGACAATTGGGTATTGAATTCAATTCTGCAGCTCTTATACAATCCCAATATCTATTTATATAGAATTGTAATTGTGTGTTCATAATAACACCATGAATCCTGAAACAGAATGCAACTATACTAAAAGAGTTTGGCTTAAAACAACCTATCTCAGGATCTCATCATTTCAAGCATTCCTTCTGAATGATTTCTGTACAAATAGCAACTGGAGGAAAGAGTTTATTTTCTTTGCCACATACCTTGTATTTCTGATACAAATTCTCAACAAAACTTTCGTGATACATAAGGGAAAAATATTCTCTTATTACACTGTGCACATGTGCACCACATTTTCAAACTGATTATTTTATATTTTTTGCTTGTTTCTCCTTAGCTTTCAATTCCCAACTTCCATGATAACTCAATATGGAGTTGAAGTAAAATTTTTGTCAATTTTCAATAGTATAATGTATGTTTGAGTGCTATCTTAAATTTTTCATGATCTCATACCATCTTTCTAATTAAATCAAGCAAGTGAATAAACTTTTGGTGTGCTGTATGTGTACTATCACATAATGAAAACATGAAAAAGATGATAATTCCTAAGAACTGAGCAAATAAGCTAAAAATATATACTGGCCATATTTTGTATGTCATTTAATATTGATGATAATATTTGACTTTAATAGTTAATAATGGACAAAGAAGAAGCTATGAAAAGAAAGAGGAACCACACTGCATCCCTCATCTGTATAAATAATAAAATAATAATCATATTAAATAGTAGGTTTACCACTTGGAATTCATGTTACTTTTAATAGATGGGTCAATGGATATTTCCTCCAAGATTATTAATGATGAAACTATTATGTTTCCAGAAATGTAACAAAGATTGTATAAGAATTACTGCAGAGCAGTACTTGTGTCACTATATCCTCTGCAATGTCTCTTGGGCCCCAGCAGATGGGGTAGCAATGACCCAACTCATGGTACACAGTGACTATCATTTATTGTTTTATTGATGGGTCCTGGATCTCCCTAGTATTCTCTGTCATCTGTAAAATAAAACAGATTTTCCAGCCAAGAGTATGAGCAGTTTGGATTAATGGGGATAAGCATAGTTATTTAAGAGAATTTTTGATGTGTGTATTCATTCCTCTTAGCTAAGGAGCACTGGAGGTTTCTCTCTTCAGTCTTTGAGATTTCTATCCACGCAATTATGACTTGATTCCCAATACAAGGTATGCATTCTCACCCACTCAGTGGGCCTCATGTCCAATCTGAGAACAGTTGATTTTCTGCATGGGCTGTGTGCCACTATTGCACAGATGTGTACGTCTTGCCCAACTGGTTGATTTGTAGCTTTCAGGATCTCCTGCTTATTCACACTGTTGGGACCATTATCACCCAGTAGTTGCCATAGCACTTTCCAGTGCTATGAGGACTAGTCAGAAGGGAACTGGTTTCCCTCTCAGTTCCAGTGTGGTTTCTCAATAGCCTGTGACCACAGTCTGTGATGTCTTCAGCAATAGTTTCTTGGCTTTTAGTTTTGGCAGGTAACCAAGTGCTCTCAAAATGGCATGTATTATTTTAGGGGCCTTATGTGTTTCCCTGACAAACAGCTCACTCTGTTGCATAATCCAGTTTTGGCCCTGGGATTTATCAACCAGAGCCCATGGTTTTAGGATTAACCTGTCTCCAACTTCTTTGGGCTCTTCTGTCAAGGCCAGCTTCCCTCCCACCTACTGAGGGTTGCATTATATAGATTGTTATCCATAAGGAAAGTTTCTATGGCACTGATTCATTTTTTTATTAGTTTTGTGTAATTTCTACCTCGGTCCCCCAACACCTCCCTCCTACCCTCTGTTCTTTCTCTCTCTCTTTCTTTTTTTTCTTCCTTCCTTTCTTTCTTCTTTCCTTTCTTTATTGTCCCTTGATCAATACTCCTGATCTTGACAATTTTGAAGAGCACTCATTAGCTATGTTTTTAAGATGATTTTCACATTTGGGTTATATAATGTTCTTTTCATGTGTTCTACTCAATGACATTCATATTAGATCAGTGTCTTCTTCATCACAGAACACCATGAACTTCACCTTGAATCATGGATTATATAACACAGTGTTCCCTTTGTGACTGTATACCGTGACTTTCACATTACCTCACTGGTGATATACAACAATGTTCTCCTTGTGACTGTATGCCATGAACTTTACCTTGTGTCACAGATTATATAACACAGTGTCCTCTTGTGACTGTATACCATGACCTTCAACTTTCATCACTGAGGTTATAACAGAGTATCCCCCTGTGACTGTATACTATGACATTCACCTTCCATCACTGATAGTATAATATTAAGCATTTTTTAATGTCCAATTTGCCAGATTCCTTTGAGAAAGCAATTTTTTTCCTTTCCCTAGTTCATCATTCCAAAAATAGTGGCTAGGGTCCCTCATCACTGAAGAAGGGTAGTTGCTCATCCCTGAGTTCGATTTTCTAGAAGAAAGAATATCAAGATGGTATTTGGAATTTTGTAAAAAGGATTTGTTTGATGTCATTGATGACTGCCAGGATGAACTTGTGGCTATTCATTTTATAGTTTAAGTTACAAACAGAAATTAACACAATTGATTTTGTTGATTAAATTGCCACCAATATTGAACACTGGAAATTTATTCTGGATATTACTGTCTCTTTTGAAATGCTGTGATTATTTTATTTCTTGAGTATTTATTTAAATTTATTGTACTTAAATACAGATCCTTTATTTCTTAGTTCTAAAATTATCTGTCTATATAAATGCAACATCCACCCTTTCTAAATATACTTTTTAAATATAGTTATCTCAGATATCTTATTTGAAAAACATTATTTCTGTATTTTTTTTGTTTCCATAGCCTTTTTAGGAAAAAAAAAACACAACACAAGTACATGAATCCATGTTATGATCAGTGAATGTTCTGTGTCTTCACCATTGGGTGGTAGAAAGGAAAGTTGTGGTTGAAGACTGGCTGATGGTACTCATTATAGCATAGGCTATTTTTCTTGCATTCATTTCAGCACTGTGCAGCAGCAAGTCAAAAACAATCCGTGGATATGATTCACACAGATTAGATAGTGGAGAGTTCAGCATAAAGCTTCACACTCGAAAAATTATTGTCCATACAATGCTGAAAATTTTGTCTGATGACAAAAGCAGAATAACTTTACTACATTATTAGACCCACATTTCATGAAGTAGCAAGAATCCTTTCTGTCAATATTTCTAATCCTGTGGGTAAGTAAACTTGTGTTTGCTTCACAAAAATAGGTATTTTTACGATCATATTTCTTTATATCTATAGTATTTTTCTTTTCAAAAATAATCAAGATGAAGATATTGTGGTTAATTACATGCAACTGCCATATTAGAGTTTTCTATTAAAAACTCATTTCAAAGCTGCTAAATCCAACAATGAAAACACATGAACTATCTCACATAATAAACAATATCAAAATAAATTAATACTGCATTTTTCCATGTCTCAGTATGCATATATAGCTTTTAGGCACAAGACTAATTTTCATTTGTTCCCAGATAAATGATGGCTTGTGCCGTTTAAAAATAATGCTCAATTTTTGGAAAAGTTATAAGTAATGTATCTTGTTAAAAATGCCTACTGCCTGAGTAGGCAGAACCCTGTTCTCCACCTTCTCCCAGATCCTTGGTCCTGGTAGGTTCCCATGTGGCTGACTTGGGGCTTCCTGGACCTTGAGAGCCTGCTGCAGAAGCAGGCCTCTTTCTCTGCCTTCCTGATTGAAGTGCCCCTGGGTCCCCAATTCCCAAATACTCTGCACCAGAGGGTGTCAGCACTGAAAGGTATCAAGACCGGAGGAGATAAACTATGCCTAATATTTCAACCAAGCCATAGCTGAAACCATAGAGTAATTGGGGAGATGAGCAAGAGTGCTGCTTCCATACTGAACCTGATAATCAGTGCCAGGGTATAGGAGACAGAGGGTGAGTATACTCAACACTTACCAAATCAGAGATTCAGAGGCTCATAACAGCTCATCACTGAAGTAGACTTAAAACTCACCCAGAGAGGGAGGAAAGATTTTAAGAGCCACAGGTTGAGACATCATGTCCAGAGGCATTCCCTTCCACCCCCCAAATAACTTACTTCTCCCACAACACATAAACTGTAACTCCATGGGGAGCACCTGAAACTGCATTGAGGAGTGTCCCTAATGGAATGGGTACAGGGACAAGGGAAAAGAGGGTATCAACACATGATGTTTCCATATGAAATATGTTGATAATAATAACAATAGTGAAATTAATCTTGCTATTCTGGACTTGGAGAAGAAAGAGGAATATTGAAGATGGTGGGCAAGAGTTTTTTCTTATATGTCACCACATCCAAACAAAAATATATTGAGGACACTGATCACTTCCAGCAGTAGATACCTTAATTCAGAAACATCAATTCCAAAGAAACATCCACTCCACTTCTTATATTTCAAAGCCCCAAGGTGAGTTATGAAATGTTAATATGGAAAAATGTTCTGTACTTAAGTAAGTTTTGGAAACACTAAAATAAAGTTGAACTGACTTCTTTGGTGTGCAATAAAAGCCCACACTATACAAATAATTTGGGAGGTAAATGAAGATGAATTACTTTTACAAAGGAATGCGCTGGTCTCAATTGAGCAACACCCTGATGCACATTTACTTATAGACAGTTTACATTCCTCCTTCTGGGGTCCTCAGAAGCAACATCAATTATAGTTCTTTTCTAACCAACAAGATCCATGAATGTGTCTGCTCTGTTGCTATGGGGTTTATCTGTGTGGTATGGGAGTGGCAGATATCAGTAAATTGTTATGGTATGACTTTGGTGATCATCTCCACCCAAAAACATCGAACTGAACAACTACTCACACATGGGAATACATGACAAGACCTAAGGAACTTGTGGAGAGATCACAGAACCTGGTCATAGTACAATAAGAAGGGAAATGCACTAAGGAAAGTAGGAAGACTTAGACTACATGTCACCCTCCCTTTATTCAGACAGAGTAACCTGGAGACAGATGGTTTCAAGCTATGGTAAGAAAAGGTAGGTGAGCAGTGGGCCAGACCTTGGGCTCCAGCACTGTTCTTAACTCAGAAAATCACATGTAAGTCAGGTCCCCATCTACTCACACTCCAGGATAACACTTGCAGTATTAGCTTCCAGATCCACTACAGTGTTAGGTGGGACCTGAAAACCCAGGATTTAGGAATCCAGGCTACTCTACTACCACCTGGCTGATGTCATCGTCCTCAGGTCCCTAATACTATGCTGGCCTGCAAGGCCCCAGGCTTCAAGGCATTATAAGATTTTCTCCCATGAAGGAGAAATGTAAACTGTCTATAAGTAAGTATGCATCAACGATAGCCTGGCCCTGGGGGTTGTATGGGATGCCTGTGGAATGTGAGCTTTTCCAGGTCTGGAGAAAATCTACAAAGGCCTTGCTTAAGAAGCAGGGGCCATTATCTGTCTTAACTTGGTCAGGTAGTCCAAGCATGGCAAAGCATTGAAGCATATGGCTAATAGCATGTTTAGATTTTTCCCCGGCATGTGCCAACACCCAGCAGGCACGGGAAAAGGTATCGACTGAAAGAAAAATATATTTAAGCTTTCCAAATGGAGAATAGTGTGTGACATCAATTTGCCAAAGATGATTAGGGCAGAGCCCTTGAGGATTGCTTCCTATAGTTTCAGTGGTGATATAAGCCTCAGCTTCTCCAAGTTTATCCTGATCTAGGAGGTTGGCCGTTAGGCCAGACACCACCAGAGAGTGCACCTCCCCATGGTTACCATCAGGATCAGTCCAGGGCTGCCAGTTGGCCATTTCCCAGGACGTTGACTGTCCGCCCACACCAAGTAAAGGCGGACCAGGGACTAACTGCCATGAAGGAGGGACTTCCTCCTTTCTAATTAGTATTACACTGAGGCATAGAAGCCATTTTATCAGCCAAATTGTTTCCTCAAGAGAGACAGTGAGGTTGGCCCTGGTGTCAATTTTGGCCTTGGTCCTGGAATCAGGGGCACGGTCCAGTGTGTAACGGGGCTGGGAATAGCCCCTGGGGGAGTTTAAAGGCTCACCCTGAAGGCTGAACTTGGGTTTGTAATCCTTGGCCCAGTGGAACCCTTTCTTGCACCTGGCGCAAGGGGTACAAGGAACGTTAGGGGCCACAGGGACTGTTGTGGTATTTTTTTGACCGATTGGGGCACTCCCTTTTAAAGTGACCTTCTTTGTCGCACCCAAAACAAGACCTCCCCTTTCCCCCCTGAGGCCTGTTGAAGGGCACAAACTAGAGAAGCCATATCTTCACGGCACATACTCTGTGGGGCCTGATGGGAGCTGGATCCCACGTCTCTGGTGGCTATAATCCATTTACTCATAGAGTGATCTTTTAGCCCAGTGCAGGCCAGCTTATGGTCATTCGTCATGTCTTCTCAGACCAGCATTTTAATGAACTGGTCTTTCAGGGGGCCAGGGGAGAACTTTCTGTGTAGGCTCTTTTCAACCCTCTCTATGAAGGTGGCCAAGTCTTCACTAGCCTTTTGTGTGATTCCTGTGATTGGGGGCTCAGATAGGCCTTCCTTTAGTTTCCTCCATGTGGCCATTCCCAAAGCCCGCACCTGATCTCGGTATGGATCAGGAATGGAAGCTTGCTGGAGGCCCATGGAAAACGCATCAGTGGTGCCCAAGAGCATGCTGAAGGTGATTGGGACTGGGGGCTGAGTGGCCTGATTCCACCCAGCCTGAGTACAAAACTCATCCTGAAAGAAGGCACACCACTTTATGTACAGGGGTCCAGAAAGAACGGCTTTAGCAAGGTTTTTCCAATCTTGGGTGGTACACTGATGATGAGCCAAACCCTGGAGGATGGTCTCCACCCAGGGGGAGTTATGTCCATCCTCTGAGACAGCCTTTTTAAGGTCCTTTAGATCATAAGCCTCCCAGGGGTACCAAGCAGTGGGGTGATTACCGCCGGGGTTAACATTGGCAGGGAAAAGGTTGGTTGTTTCTCCCCCAGAAGTGCCATTCCCATGATAAGGCGGAGGGACAGAGGGGGTCTGGAATGGGTTAGTAGGGGGGTCTGGAGGTGGTGGGCCTTTAGAGGGCCAAGGAGCACTTCCAAAAAGGACCCAAGGAGGGATACAAAGACTCAGGCGGGCCTGAAGTTTCGGGGCTTGGCTTTAGTTTTACTTTCAGCTTTTCGTCGTCTTTTGTCCCCTCCTGGGTTGGGATTTCCCCTTTGTCCTTTGGGGGCCTAGGTGGAAAACAGGCTTTTAAGGCTGATACAGTTGGGTGGGCACCTAAAGGGGGGATCTCCCCCTTTCCCACCTGGGCCTTCCTGATCAGAACTTCAACCTGATCCCAGGTGTCACAGTCAAAAAAATTACTCTTGGACAACCATGGATCAATCTTGAGTAAACAGCCCCATGCCTGGAGGGCTTGGTTATCATAAAGGTTAAGGCCTAGGGCAACAGCAACACACAGACACAGGAGTACAACACAAACACAAAGAACCCAAAAAGTAGCTAAACATGCTGCAGAATTAAGTTCAGATTTAGATCCGTGATGGCCAGATGAGTCTGTGTCCTTAGGGGATGGCTCGATGATACCAAACACGGTACAGATGGGAACAGATCTCTCCAGCAGGTTTGCTCTGTGTTCTGGGACAGAGTCCCCACTCAAATGAGGGGGCAATATGCCTTGAGTCTCCTCCAGGTCTGCCCATGTGGTGTGTCCACCAGGCACGTATGACCCATTTAGAAATACAGACACCGCAGATGCAGGTTGCTGGCAAACCCAAAGTGAAAGGAAAGAGAAAGGGAACGAAGAGATGTTGACAAGCAAGCACAGGTTACAGAAGCAAAGGACAGCACATTAGATATGAGGACTGCCTCATAACTTATGAGGCTACACTCACCCGCAGACCAATTGGCCCATCAGCGTTCTTCCATAGGAAAGAGAGAGAGTTTCTCACACAGGACACCAGTTTGCCAGGTTCTCCAGCAGGTAGGGCAATGGGAGAGCTGGTCCTGCCAGTCTCTTCTTGGGGCTGAGTGGGATGGTGAGTGTCGATGGCCCAGACCCTCTCCTAGTCATCGGAGAGAAACACACTGAGTCAGGAGACTTGTCGAAGCAGGATCTCACTTTATTGTAACAGGCAGGTGCTTATATAGCATTGAGAAGAAAGATGGGGATCTCAGGATGGGGTGAGGTATAAGGGCCAATAGCATAGCGTGACCTTTGAAATGATTGGTTCTAAGCGCCTGTGCGGGCAGGATTTCTAACTTCCTGCGCGGAAGTAGCAGGCCAGAGGCATTTGGTGCCCTGCTGAGTCATAGCTGGCCAGAGACAGATAGCCAAACTTCAGCTAGGCTGAGGAAGTTACACTAGGCCTTGTGTCTGGGCCTCTCAAGGCCCAACACCCTGGGTTCAATTCTCCAGTACCCATGTAAAGCCAGATGCATAAAGTGGTACATGCTTCTGGAGTTGGTTTGCAATGACAAGAGGTCCTTGCACACCCATCACTTCTCTCCTCCATGTCTGCTTCTTTCTATCTGTCTCTCTCCCAAATAAGTAAATAATAAAAAAAAAGAAAATAAGGGAAAATATATAAAACCAGAAAATAATCTCTGATCAAGAATGGGAAGAAAATCAAAATATTTTCTCAAAAATGAAAAGTGTTGGGGATTAACATTATTAAAATACAGTAGAGAAATTCTGAATGTATAAAAGTAATGAATAAAATGGAATTTCCAATAGATGTCATCAACAAAGTTGACTAAACAGACAGAAGAACTCAAGTCTATGTTATTTATATATAGAAGCTATCAGGGACAAAATTATAAAGGAATGTAGGAACTTATAAAATTAATGAGATACTATTCCAACAGTAAATGTGTCATAAAAACAAAGATAAAGGAGCAATAAGGCAAAAGGACTTATTTAAATAAATAATAGAACAATTTCCAAATACAGGAATGATGTAAGCAAACAGGATAGAAAACTCAAAACATCACCACTCCCATTAAGATGGGCAAGAACACAACAGTAAACAATGTATAACACAATAAACTTATCAAATCACCAAAAATGTCAGAAATAAAAGACTGATGCTTTTCTTATATAAACAAGAGGTTAGTGAGTCAATTACCACCACAAATGTACAACATAAGGTACAAATAGTCACACCAAAAATTTAAATTGTGGCAAGAGTAAAAGTATATGTTCTTCAATATGATGAAAGTTATATCAACTTAAATAGTGTTATAACAAATAATTTTGTAATATAAACCTTATGGTAGTGACAAAACAAAAAGCTATAGGAGATAAACAAAATATAAAAAGTAAAGGAGGGCTGGAGAACTGGCTTAGCAGTTAAGACTCTTGCCTGAAAAGCCTAAGGACCCAAGTTCAGTTTTTCAGGACTCATGTAAGTCAGATACATATTTTGATTAACTTTGGAAGGTGTATAATTGGCATTTATTTTAATGTCTGTTTTTCTTCATACTCATTTGAGATGATAATAATAACCAATTTTTTTGAAAAATGAAAACAGAAAGGTCTCTGTACAAATATTGAATTACTGGTGTTAGATGATTTTTAAGAAATTAGGGAATAGAAATCAAGTGGAGGTTTTGAAAAATAATTTTCACTTCTATTCCTGGGTATAAACTCTACAGGTTAGAATTAATGAATCAATGCAAATTCTTCTAGGGTCTAAAACAGAGTTGGTTACTAGAAATCCATTCACAAACATAATATAAATCCTCTCCTGGGGGCTAAGTGCTCTGGTCTAGATACTGATGCCCACAGACAGTTTGGTATATATGTACATGCATATATTCAAAGATATTTTGGACACAGTTCACTTCTCCCAATAACATGATGGCCAGTAAATATTTTCATTTTAGAAGCCTAAACTGTATGTTTCCACTATTACTTGAAACAATTAGAAAACATAAAAAATAAAATCAGGAAATGCTATTCTTTGATAATGGTTTGTACCTGTTAAAACGCCCATTGCCATTTGGTTCCCTTTGTTGCATTATTGAGAAGTGGTAGGGACCTTATGAAGTATTTGATGGAAGATAAATTCCTCATAAGGAAATTAATACTTTCACAATAAGGAGTCAGTTCTTACTCTTGAGAGACTAGAATTCTCAAGAAAGAGTGAGGCATGATATAGCAAGTTTATATCTCATGTTCTACCCTTCCCAGGCAAGAGCTAGGCCTAACAGTTTCTGTCATGAGTAGCCCTCATGACATGCAGTCTTTGATCTTGGCCATTTAACTCCCATGGATATTAGCTAAAATAAACCTCTTTTTTCACATAATTTTTCCATCTTGGGTATTCTGTTATAAGAACATAAAACATCCCAATGCAAGGAGAAAGAGAGAGAACAAAAGAACTAATTAGAAATCTCAAAGTCCTCAGTCTCCTTTCAAGATAGAACGTTTAAGAAATGGAGGCTGAACAAGAAAGTGGTTTAAAGTCTTAGAAAATAGTTTCCACTTTATCAGAAGGAGAAGTAGAGTGAACCTAGAGCTCCTTTCAAATGCCAGTTAACTCCAGGGAAGTGGTGGGTGAAGTAATGTCCCTGGCCCCCTACCAGGATTCTCAATGTGGAGTTACATTTCCATATGAAAAGATTTGGTACCATTCTTTGTGCTCTGACTTCAAGTTTTGGGTGAACACAGTCTTTGTGTCATTCTTGGTATTAGCTGACATCTTCTTGATGTAACTAATAGTCAGTGTGTTCGCAGAATCCTTGATTAAACTGTAAGTGATCTTTTATAGCTTTTTACTCCACAAATTATAGCCTAAACAGAAACTCCATCATATATGAGGTCTTGAGTTAAAATAGACTTTTTCCTAGCAAGTTCTAGAAAAACACAATGCAGCAGCTTTACACACAGAGACACACAAAGGTACTATCTGTGAGGCCAACAGGTAAGAAAGCAGGCTGACCATCTTGAACACTGCCATGTTTAATGATCATTTTTTTCAGCTCCTGAGAATTGAGCAACATCAGAGGTGATATGTATATATGTGTAGCAGACAGATTCGGGTTCGCTGAGATAAACTTCCAGACTAGGCACAGTTATGGAGAAAGGGATTTATTGAAGCTTACAGATCCAGGGGAAGTTCCATAATGGCAGAAGAAGCTGGCCTGCCTTCATAGGCCCAAACAGAGAGAGAGAAGCACAAGCCTAAAAGGCAAAAGCCACAGCACACTTCAGGAAGTCCAGCTAGGCACACTTTGCATATCTTTAGATTGAAATCTGAAACCCACCACCACACCTTAAGATCCACCCAGTGACACTGCCTCCAGCCAGGTGGCTACAGAAAGCAAACAACAAACAAATAAAAAACTGAATATATTGGGGGCCGTCTATTCAAACTACCACATTCCGCCCCTGGCCCCCAATACGTTTATAACCATCACACATTATAAATTGTACTCAGTTCAATTTCAAAGGTCCCCACAGTCTTGACCAATTTAATATATTAAGACCTGTAATTTAAACAAGTCAAACATTTCTAACATATAAAGGCACAGAGTAAACATTTTCAACTGGTATAAGGCATAGCAAGGAGAGACTAAAACAATGCAAACTCAACCACCATCAAACAAACATCAAACTTCGGCAGTTCAAGTTCAATACAACCAGGGACTGACAGTCTCCAGATTTTCCAATTCTGCCCCCCCAGCTGGGCAGAGTAGCCAGGGAACACTTCCATCTTAGGCCAACAGTGCACTCTATGGTTGCCCTTGCATTGTCCTGGTATATAAAAACCATCTTCAGGTCTTCATGCAAACCACAGTCCATCTTCCAAAGGCTCTTTCAGTCTATCAGGGCATCAGGCCCTGCCTCATGCTGCATCTCAGCAGCAGCTGCTGCAACCGTGTGCAATTCACGACCATTCCATGAATTTTTCATGCTTCTGAAACCAATACCAGTTGTGCAGGACACAGCCATATTCCTAATTCAGGGACAAAACAAATCATAGCCTTGAAAAGCATATTCCTTCTCCAGTCAACTCTTTTCAAAAGTGTTTGCATTTCTATGATAGTCTTTCCTCAGGCATCCTTCCCATGGTAAAGCAATTGGACCATCTTCCTTTAAGATTGCTAATGTGTTTGACAATAGCAGGTTCAGTAACCTAAAACCAATCTCAGTGCCTGTAATGTTAACTTGCTTGAGGTTTTCCAGCTTAATAATCTTAAATTTCTCACTCCAATATCTTTATCCAATCACATCAGTCCATAACAGATGTAACCTTGATCAAACTCTCTGGTCCTTCACAGCAGAATGCAGCCAGCTGTTATGCCAGTAGCCCAGTTCCAACAAAGTCCTCTGTAGTCTTTCCTTCCCCTTAGAAAACTCATAAGCCAAGCCTCGAAGTTCAATATTGTCTACACTTAGAATTCTCAAACTCTCATCATAATGGTCCATAAAACATGGCTTACCACTCCATAAGGCATCTTCAGTTGCAAGCACAATGTGCATGCCCACTCCTCCAAAACAAAGGTTCCAAAAGATGAACATCCACATGGTGAGGTTCATCTCAGTCCTCTCCTCAGTACCAAGTTCTGTAGCAGACAGATTCAGGTTCGCTGAGATAAACTTCCAGACTAGGCACAGTTATGGAGGAAGGGATTTATTGAAGCTTACAGATCCAGGGGAAGTTCCATAATGGCAGAAGAAGCTGGCCTGCCTTCATAGGCCCAAGCAGAGAGAGAGAAGCACAAGCCTAAAAGGCAAAAGCCACAGCACACTTCAGGAAGTCCAGCTAGGCACACTTTGCATATCTTTAGATTGAAATCTAAAACCCACCACCACACCTTAAGATCCACCCGGTGACACTGCCTCCAGCCAGGTGGCTGCAGATGCAAACTACAAACAAATAAAAAAGTGAATATATTGGGGGCCATATATTCAAACTACCACAATATGCATATCTATTTTACATTTCTATATTCTTTGTTTTTTTTTTTTTGTAAGTTAAGGTCTCATTCTAGCCAAGGCTGACTTGAAAATCACTCTTTAGCTTCAGGCTGGCCTCGAACTCATGGCAATCCTCCTACCTCTGCCTCCAAAGTGCTGGAATTAAAGGTGTGTGACATCATGCCCAGCTTTATTTTTTATTTTTTCCTTTTTTGTAACTGATAATAAATCTAAAGAAATTTCTTCTTAAAACCAAAATTAGTTTCCCCTGTTTAAATCTTGTATTGGTTGAATATTTCTTTGCTATGCCCAATGCCATCTTTTATAGTGTGAATGTTTATTCTGTGCCATTTTGAGTTTTGGAAGGTTTATTTTGGTGTCATGACTCAGTTCAAAGATCTTGTATTATGGGGATGTTGGAATATCATTGGAATTGATCAAAATTATGGGGAATTTTAAAATTGGACTGAATACATTGCATTTCATATCATGGATGGTTATCAGTTTATGGGGGCTAGGGGTAGAATGTGGTGTTTTTTTTTCAGGTGTCCCCCATAAAGTTAGGTTTCCTGATTGCTAGGTTCCCAGCTAATAGAGATATGGGAATTAAGGCCCCCTGGAGGCAGAGAATTGTTGGGGGCAGGCATGTGGATATTATAGCCAGTTTCCCCATGCCAGTGTTTGGCACACTCTCCTGTTGCTATTGTCCACCTTATGTTGGCAGGGGGGCGTGTGATGTCCACCCTCTGCTCATGCCATCATTTCCCCTTGCCATCATGGAGCTTCCTCTTGAGTCTGTAAACCAAAATAAACCATTCTCCCCCCCCCCCAAAAAAAAACCCTTTAGAATATATATAATTTTACCATTTGTGGGGCTGGTGTTGGTGCACAAAAGAACCTACTTTCAGGCCAGTCAACCCAAGTTCAGTCCTCCCCAGCATTAACATAAAGCCAGATACAAAGTCGTGACGTGTCTGTTCCTAATGTGTTTAAGGCAGTAATAGTTGGAGCCAGGAGAAACCACAAACTTATAGCCACAAAACAATAAAAAAGATTTTCTCTCAAAGAAGATGGAAGGAGAGGATACACACGTTGGAGCTTACATTCTTATTGAGGAGATCAAAGTGCTCAAGTCTTGTAATCTAGGAGACATAATTAAGTTAAAACAATACAATGTATGATAGAGCAATTAAGCCTCAGATGCATAACTAAGGCTACTTAGTAGTTTTCTCTAATTATAGTAATTTTGGACATTTTGTAACATAATACTTTTTTAATATTAGATGCAGCTAGTTGGTACATTTCCCATAACTGAATTTTGGCAGTGTCTTTGGTTTTTTGTCAGTGAACATGTTAAATATCACAAATATACTCATTTCAAAGAACTTCTTAAGAAATTGAATCTTCATTTATTTCCCTTTCATTGACTTTTAAAGATTTCCCAAGTCAAGACTAACCAGTGGTACAAGTGTCTAAAGCTGAACAGGTTTCACTCCTCAAGTATTCAGTGACACAGCAGTGTCTCTCTCATTAAACAACACAGAAGGCAACTAACAAGTGTGAAGTGTTCCACAGTTGCCATCGAAGTGACGAGAAATGAAGAAAAGATAGAAAGGCTTGGAGAGAAACAAGGAAGAGAACACCCAAACAAAGCCAAAAGTCCCAGTAGGACAACATGAGTGTTGGAGAGAAACACAGGTGAGCCATAATACAGAGCCCACTTGCCACAAGAGGCAAGTCTGAGAAAATAGAAGCCAGCTGTATTCTTTTCTTAGGTGATAGGACAGTGGGAGAATTTTTCATAACTCTTCAAAACCATGTCAAAATGATGCTATAGTCACCAAGATTGGAAATAGACATTTATCATCATGATCACCCATGGTAAATATTTAGGAGAGACCTATTACGTAGCCACAGTTTTAACATGTCCTTGTCTCCACCAGCCCGCCCCCCCAATCCTAGCAATCCATAATGAACTATGCATGAACAACATTGTTCCATGTTCATTTTATTTCTATCGCTTTAGTATGTCAAAATGAAAAACAAATAAATATACATCTGAGAAGTTTTTGGAAAGTAGCTTTAATCATTGCTATAAACCAGGGAATTCTTTTTAAAGCTTTAACATGTTAGCATCAGAGGGTGCAAGCGAAGTGATTACCACATTTGGGATTATCTCTGAAGAACCGTACACTATTTTGTAGCACCCTCTTCTTCTCTAATCTTTAATGACAAAATCATGTTTTGCTCTATGAGCAGCTGCAAACAATTCACCTTTATTGATTTTATTGTTGTATCTGACTGACTGTTTCACCCTGGTTCCACACTGCCTTGTTAGAGCCACACCTCCCTCTTTCTAAGCACTTCTGTGATAGTTAAGGTGTTGTCAACTTGATCTGTTTAGTAATCCATAGGTTGCTTCTAGGAAGGATCAATTAGAGGAGGAAGTCTTTCCCCAAGGTTGAGCCCTTCCCCCAGAATGGGCGGTCCCACCCAGAGGGGGACTTGATACAAGGGAGCTCTGGGAAAGGAGAGTCCCTTCCTTCCTTCCTGCCCCCCGTCCATTTTGGCTGCCGGAGCTGCTTGCTACCTTCCAGCGTGGATTGAAGACCAGTGCGGACGAAAGACCAGCATCAACTGAAGACCCCCGTGGATTGAAGCCCAGCGGCTCCTCAGGAAGCCTCCAGGCTTTCCTGCACCATCTGCAGTGCCGGGTCGGGACTGCTGAGGCATCTGGCCACGAGGACTGAGCAACTACCAGGTTCGGTGATTCTCGGGCCTGAAACTGCTATTGGACTACTGTAAGCTGATCCAATAAATCCCCCTTTAAAATAATTCATTCTAGCAGTTCTGTTCCTCTAGGATGATGGAGGAAGGAACATAAGATTAGATCAGGCTGAATTTACTGAAATAGGCCCATTGAGCAGAGATTTTAGATTTAACAATGCAGCTCGTGCAGTTGGAAAGGGTGCCAAGAGTTTATTTGATTGGTTGGCTGAAGTATGGATCCAAAGATGGCCCACTGTGAGTGAGCTCGAGCTGCCTGATATCCCTTGGCTTAATGTCGATGAAGGGATTAAAAAGCTCAGAGAACTTGGAATGCTGGAGTGGATTTGCCATGTAAACTCATCTTTGCCCCCACAATGGGAGCGTCCAGAAGATGTGCCCTTCACTAAGACTATAAGAAACAGATTTGTGAGGGGAGCACCAGCATACTTAAAGTCTTCCATCATTGCTCTTTTATGTAAAGAAGACCTCACAGTGGGAGCTGCAGTTGCTGCATTAGGTGATTTAGATGCAATGGGCATAACTGGATCTCGGGGTAACAAGGGCCAGGTGGCAGCACTGAATCGCCAAAGGCAGGGTGAACGTGTTTTTCATAATAGACAGCGTAGGCAAAATTATGCACATAAAGGTATGACTCGTATGGACCTTTGGAATTGGCTGATTAATCATGGTGTTCCCAGAAGTCAAATAGATAAGAAGCCTACTGAATTTCTTCTTGATCTGTATAAGCAGAAAAATTCCAGAGCAAGGGAACATAAAGCCACTTTGAATTATAGTGACAGAGAATCAAGACCTCTTAATCAGTTTCCAGATTTGAGCCAGTTTACAGACCCTGAGCCCCTTGATTGAAGGGGTGGCCGGGTCCCCTTGAGGAAGGACCCTGCTGCAACTGCCAAAAGTTTCAATATTAAACTTACACCTATCCTTCCTCAGAGGGACCTGCGGCCTTTTGCTAGGGTAACTGTACACTGGGGGAAAGGAAATAATCAGACCTTTCGGGGCCTACTGGACACTGGCTCTGAATTGACATTGATTCCAGGAGACCCCAAAAAGCACCATGGCCCTCCAGTTAAAGTAGGTGCTTATGGAGGTCAGGTGATCAATGGAGTTTTGGCAAATGTTAGACTGACAGTGGGTCCAGTGGGTCCCCGAACTCACCCTGTGGTTATTTCCCCAGTGCCAGAATGCATAATTGGGATAGATATACTTAGGAGTTGGCAGAACCCTCACATTGGTTCCCTGACTTGTGGAGTGAGGACTATTATGGTTGGAAAGGCAAAATGGAAGCCACTGAGGCTCCCACCACCAGGGAAAATAGTGAATCAGAAACAGTATCGCATCCCTGGAGGGATTTCAGAAATTAATGCCACTATAAAAGACTTGAAGGATGCAGGGGTGGTGGTTCCCACCACATCTCCCTTTAACTCTCCTATTTGGCCTGTTCAGAAGACAGATGGATCCTGGAGAATGACAGTGGATTATCGGAAACTTAATCAGGTGGTGACTCCAATTGCAGCTGCTGTACCAGATGTGGTTTCTTTACTTGAGCAGATTAACACATCTCCTGGTACCTGGTATGCGGCTATTGATCTTGCAAATGCTTTCTTCTCCATACCTGTCCATAAGGACCACCAGAAGCAATTTGCCTTCAGCTGGCAAGGTCAGCAGTACACATTTACTGTTTTACCTCAAGGTTATATTAACTCTCCAGCCCTGTGTCATAGCTTAGTTCGCAGGGACCTTGATCGCTTGTCCCTTCCACAGGGTGTCACGTTGGTCCATTATATTGATGACATAATGCTAATTGGATCAAATGAGCAGGAGGTGGCATCCACTCTGGAGTTGCTGGTACAGCATATGCGCATCAGGGGATGGGAAATAAATCCATCCAAAATTCAAGGACCTTCCACCTCAGTGAAATTTCTAGGAGTTCAGTGGTGTGGGGCATGTAGGGATATTCCTTCTAAGGTGAAGGACAAGTTGTTGCATTTGGCCCCTCCTACCACTAAGAAAGAAGCACAACGTCTAGTGGGCCTATTTGGATTTTGGAGACAGCACATTCCTCACTTGGGTGTCTTACTCCGTCCCATATACCAAGTGACTCGGAAAGCTACTAGTTTTCAGTGGGGCCCAGAACAAGAGAAGGCTCTTCAACAGGTCCAGGCTGCTGTGCAGGCTGCTCTGCCCCTTGGGCCATATGATCCAGCAGATCCGATGGTACTTGAGGTTTCAGTGGCAGACAGGGATGCTGTTTGGAGCCTTTGGCAGGCCCCCATAGGTGAATCACAGCGGAGGCCATTGGGATTTTGGAGCAAGGCCCTGCCATCGTCTGCAGACAATTATTCTCCATTTGAGAGACAGCTTTTGGCCTGCTATTGGGCCTTAGTGGAAACTGAACGTTTGACAATGGGCCATCAAGTTACTATGCGACCTGAGCTGCCCATCATGAGCTGGGTGTTATCTGACCCACCAGGCCATAAAGTTGGACGTGCACAGCAACAGTCCATCATTAAGTGGAAGTGGTATATACGTGATCGGGCTAGAGCAGGCCCTGAAGGTACGAGTAAGTTACATGAGGAAATTGCCCAAATGCCTATGGTTGCTACTCCTGTTGCAATGCCTTCTGTCCCCAAGCATGCACCTATGGCATCATGGGGTGTGCCCTATGATCAATTGACTGAGGAGGAGAGGTCTAGGGCATGGTTTACAGATGGTTCAGCACGTTATGCAGGCACCGCCCAAAAGTGGACAGCTGCAGCATTACAGCCCCTTTCTGGGACAACTCTGAAGGACTGTGGTGAAGGGAAGTCTTCACAATGGGCAGAACTTCGGGCAGTGCATATGGTTGTGCAATTTGCTTGGAAAGAAAAATGGCCAGATGTGCGCTTATACACTGATTCATGGGCTGTGGCCAATGGTTTGGCTGGATGGTCTGGGACTTGGAAGGAGCACAATTGGAAAATTGGTGAAAAGGACATTTGGGGAAGGTGTATGTGGATAGAACTCTCTGAATGGGCAAAGGATATAAAGATACTTGTGTCCCATGTTAATGCTCATCAGAAGGTGACCTCGTTGGAGGATGACTTTAATAATCAAGTAGATAAGCTGACCCGTACTGTGGATAGTGGTCAACCTTTTTCCTCAGCCACCCCTGTCATTGCCCAATGGGCCCACGAACAAAGTGGCCATGGTGGCAGAGATGCAGGCTATGCATGGGCCCAACAACATGGACTTCCACTAACTAAGGCTGACCTGGCTACGGCTACTGCTGAGTGCCAAATTTGCCAACAGCAGAGACCAACTCTGAGCCCCCGATATGGTAGTATTCCTCGGGGTGACCAGCCAGCAACCTGGTGGCAGGTTGACTACATTGGACCACTTCCATCATGGAAAGGGCAGCGTTTTGTCCTTACTGGAATAGACACTTATTCTGGGTATGCATTTGCCTTTCCTGCACGTAGTGCTTCTGCCAAGACTACCATCCGTGGGCTTACAGAATGCCTTATTCACCGTCATGGCATTCCACACAGCATTGCTTCTGACCAAGGAACTCACTTCACCGCCAAGGAAGTACGGCAGTGGGCTCATGATCATGGAATTCACTGGTCTTACCATGTGCCCCACCATCCTGAAGCAGCTGGCTTGATAGAACGGTGGAATGGCCTTTTGAAGAAACAGCTACAGCGCCACCTAGGTGGCAATAGCTTGGAGGGCTGGGGGAGTGTCCTCCAGCAGGCTGTGTATGCTCTGAATCAGCGTCCTATATATGGTACTGTTTCTCCTATAGCCCGGATTCACGGGTCCAGGAATCAAGGGGTGGAAATGGGAATAGTCCCACTTACCATCACTCCAAGTGACCCATTAGCTAGATTTTTGCTTCCTGTTCCCGCAACCTTATGCTCTGCTGGACTACAAGTCTTGGTCCCAGAGGGAGGAGTGCTTTTGCCAGGAGACACAAAGAACATTCCATTGAACTGGAAGCTAAGACTTCCCCCTGGTCACTTTGGGCTCCTAATGCCCTTGAGTGAACAGGCTGAGAAAGGAGTTACAGTGATAGCAGGGGTGATTGATCCAGATTACCAGGGGGAAATTGGACTGCTTCTCCACAATGGAGGTAAGGAAGAGTATGCCTGGAGTGCAGGAGATCCTTTAGGGCGTCTGCTAGTGTTACCATGTCCTGTTGTCAAAGTCAATGGACGACTGCAACAACCCAATAGAAGTAGTGTGATAAATGGCCCAGATCCTTCAGGAATGAAGGTATGGGTTACCCCTCCAGGTAAAGAACCAAGACCTGGTGAGGTGCTTGCTGAAGGTGGAGGAAATACAGAATGGGTAGTAGAAGAAGGCAGTTACAAATACCAGCTAAGGCCACGTGACCAGTTACAGAAACGAGGACTGTGATTGCAATGTTTCTGTCCTGCCTTGATAACAGAGTGTTTGTATGTATCTACACCAATATTACGATTATATCATTAGCTAACTGTTGAATTTATATTAGACCCATTATACTAGAGACTAAGCTTTGTGTTGGGGGGAAGATTTTGCGGTTCCGGTTGTACGTGGGATAGTTATGCCATGTTAGGCGGAATTATGAGCTTGTTACTGTTTTCATTTGAAAATTAAGTATGATGTAAGGAGACATGATTTGATGCCAAGTTGACAAGGGGTGGACTTGTGATAGTTAAGGTGTTGTCAACTTGATCTGTTTAGTAATCCATAGGTTGCTTCTAGGAAGGATCAATTAGAGGAGGAAGTCTTTCCCCAAGGTTGAGCCCTTCCCCCAGAATGGGCGGTCCCACCCAGAGGGGGACTTGATACAAGGGAGCTCTGGGAAAGGAGAGTCCCTTCCTTCCTTCCTGCCCCCCGTCCATTTTGGCTGCCGGAGCTGCTTGCTACCTTCCAGCGTGGATTGAAGACCAGTGCGGACGAAAGACCAGCATCAACTGAAGACCCCCGTGGATTGAAGCCCAGCGGCTCCTCAGGAAGCCTCCAGGCTTTCCTGCACCATCTGCAGTGCCGGGTCGGGACTGCTGAGGCATCTGGCCACGAGGACTGAGCAACTACCAGGTTCGGTGATTCTCGGGCCTGAAACTGCTATTGGACTACTGTAAGCTGATCCAATAAATCCCCCTTTAAAATAATTCATTCTAGCAGTTCTGTTCCTCTAGAGAACCCTGACTAATACAACTTCTATCAAGTTAACTGGAAGTAGGAACCTTTCTCATCTTAATTTAAAACTACAACAACCAAAAAAAAAAAAACAATAAATAATAAAGGAGTAAACACATAAATCCAACTCTAAGGGACATTCTACATTAGTTACAGTAGGTTACGTAGTATAAAATGATAGCATTATGAAGCCTTGAATTTAAATTGAGAATAACCAAATTATTAAACAAAGCCTATAGACCAAAATAATAAGCAAATTCATAATATGAGTATTATTTAGAGCTTGAGTTCAAAAGAAATTAAAAATATGATAAAGAAATCTGAAAATTACCCAGACATTAAACAATATTAAGAAATTATTTCTAGCTTTTAATTGTGAAAAAAGAATTGGAAACATATTATTTATTATAATATTGCAGTAAACTTAGTAACTTATGTGGTGGTTTGTATCAGATTTTCCACACAATTGCATATGATTTTAATGCTTAAACCTTAGCTGATGCAAGTTTGGAAGGTAGAACCTTGCTGAAGGGGTTATGTTTTGGGGCATGCTTGGGGATGATATTGCAAGCTCCCCCTTGCTATAATTTGGCTCACTCTGTCACTGCTGTTTCTCACTTGCTGTGGCAGAAGTGATGACTAGTCTCTGCTAATGTCATGTTAGTCCTGGGAGGTAGAGGTAGGAGGCTCCCTGGGGTTGCTGGCTAGCTAGTCTAGCTGAATTACTGAGCTCCAGTTCAGTGAGAGACTGTCTCAAAAATAAGGCAGAACTAGCCTAAAGAAGGCATCCAATGTCACCTTGTAGCCTGCAATCACATGTACGTGCATCTACACCAGCAGTCACAATGTTCCCACACTTATAGACACACATGCACACATGCACACACACACACACACACACACACTTATGCTTATATATACACACAAAGAATATTTAACATTTTGACAGACATAAGCTACAATAGCTATTGCCATTTGTAAAATATTTTGAAGCCCGTAGACCTGCTCTACTACCCCTTTACTGCTGGCTACTTTCTACATGAATACTCAGCTGCTGAGCACTCCAGTCTTATCCTTAAACACTTGTAACAGTGAAGCTGAAAGGAATGACATTTGAGAGAAACATCTCCATTTTGTGAAGCAGATGAAAAAGAATGCCAGATTTACACATGACAAGAATGTTCCCAATTTCTATTATGGAGTGAAAAGTTAGTTTACCTGAAGTCTGGTGTGAATGTTTCCAAAAATTAATCATATATCCAACAGACATGGTCTATAGTTTAGCTTTTGTACTTTTGCCATTTCTTGAATTATACCTATTGTGTTTTTTTTTTTTTTCTCATCAGGCTTGATTCACTCTGAGATAATTATTTCCTCTAGGTAAAGGTTTACTTAAAATCACTAAATACTACTACAACCATACTAAGGTTTATCATATTATCATTGCTATATATTTGATAGTCCTGTTTTCCAATGCAATAATCTAATATATTTTTCTATTTATTACCATCAATAAGTTATATTTCAAAACTTTTGGACAGTAAGTGTATTTTTATATTATTAAGAGCTTATAAAGCAATAATAAAAAGGGAAAAATCTATAAGCCAACATTCACTGTAGCAAAAGGGAGCTGCATTTCTACTTAATTTGTCTTTAATTCTCACCAACTTTTAACGGACAGATGTCCAAAAACACACAACAAATTGTTGTTGGAGGTGGAAATGAAAGTTTTTCAGTAAAGCACTTGTTTTGACATATTTGTTGCTAGTTATGCTCTTGTTAATAACAGTATCCATTTTGTGTATTGTGGCTCAATTGCATTACTTAAATATTGTAAATGATTTTATCACCCAGGCTGCAGAAAAAATACATTTCTATAATTACACTTCAGGAGAGTATTAGAAAATAGACTTTAAGTAATGTTTACAGTGTATTGATTAGAGAAGTAAATACATTGATTATCCATATAAAGTGTACTTAATCCAGTAAAAAAATGCTAATCAGCTATGTAATATGTTAATTAAGTATTGAACAGAAGAAAATTAAATGAATATATTTTCTTGTGAAATTCTAGGGTAATAATTTATACCAAACCTTTTTGTTGGAAACAGTTTTTTCTGCTTCTTGAAACTGATCTCCCATTCTCTGTAAAAGAAACTAATGTTTCTCTTTCTGACTATGACAGTCATATTGAGGCTTTTATTTTTTTTTTTTTTGCATGCTATAACAAAAGACATAAGGGCTGGAGAGATAGCTTAGCAGTTAAAGGTGCTTGCTTGTAAAGCCTGGCAATCTGGGTTCAATTTCCCAGTAGCCATGTAAACCAGAATCACAAAGTGGTGCATGAATCTGATGTTTGTTTCCATTGGTAAGAGGCCCTGGAGTATCCATAATCTCTCTCTGTCCCTCTCTCATTCTCTTTTCCCCTCTCAATAAATAAATTAAAAGACAAAAGTAAGAGGAAATTAGTTCAGGAAAAAATAGGCATTCAGTGGAAATGGGATAGGGATGAGAAATTAATAGGGGTGAATATGATCAAAACACATCATATACAATATAAAATTGACATTAAATATAAAAGTAAATAAAAATAATTCTGAGTGAGACACAATTTTATTTTGATGAACAACAGATGGAGACAAAACATAATTATTGATAATTTGATACAGGAGACAGCTATAAATATTGTGAATTTAACTAAAAATTTCTACAAGTTCAGGTGTCTAAGTGCTAGAAGTCTGAATTTTTTCAGCAAACATTTTTCAGCCTATCCACTAGCAGAAAAAAGTATAAAAATTACATCTCCTAGGACATAAAAGATTTGGAATGATTTTCAGCCTTCTGAGTGAATACTGGCCACCCAATATACTTTGAAACTGGCTCCATAGGGAGTGAAAAGGATAGGCAAATTATTATTCCATTTTCTAAAGATTTCTCTATGGCAACTATGAGGACCTGAGAACATGGCATGGACACTTGCAACAGAACAAAATGATGATAAAAAGAAGATTTATTTTCCAGGAAAAATGGCTAATAGGACATTGAATTAAATCTCTCACTGAGCTTTACAATAAGAACTTACATTAGGCAAGATCTAATGAAAAATATGATATAACTGAAGAAAAGATGACATGTGTAATATTGGAACATGACAAATAGAGATTTTTAAACTGACCATAATGATTTGATGTTAGCTCTTTTTCCATAGCTATCAGTCATTGGCTAATATGATTAGCAGTAGATGAGACCTGGAAGAATGTCAAAACAGCCTTAATTCTACATGAAACTAGCTTATACTTACAAAACTACTATGTCTCACTCATAGGCACAAAACAGACAATTGACTGTCTATCTTTATAAAAATTACTTTAACATTTATATTAACACAAAATTCATATTTAATTGTACATAAACAATGAGTTTGGGGCAATGCAAAAACTTTTAATGTTTTTCATGATAATTAATGTAGCAGTCATTGCACCACCTCCTACAACCTCCCAAAGCTTTTTGTGTTCCTTATGTTGTAATTAAAAGAATTTGAGACATAAGGTCTATTTTTAAAACAATATTTAAGTATATTACAGCCTCATATTTTAACCCCAAGACTATATAAAGTAAACCCTAGAATTCATTTATTTAGCATAACAGAAATGTCATATTGATTCATCACACCCCCCAGTAAACCCATCCTCCTTATGCTAGCAACCATTATTTCATCTCTGTTGTATGAATTTGATTATATTAGCCCATATAAGCAGAATCAAGCACTATTTATCTATGATTGACTTATCTCACTTAATATTATGGACTCCAAGTTCACCCATATCTTTGCAAATGGAATGGTTTCTTAAGTTTTTATTTATTTTTACAGATATTTTTATTTATTTGCATGAGCATTTGTATGTATATGTGCATGCATGTGTATGTATGTTTGTGTTTCTGTATGACAGATGATCCTCAGCACTGCAAACAAATGCCTGATGCTTATACAACTCTTTTCTTGGATGCTGGGAAGTTGAATAGAGGCCACAGACTTTTCAAACAAATGCCTTTAGCCATTGAGCCATCTTCCCAATCCCTCCTCCTCCTTCTTCTTTTTTTTTTTTTTAAATGCTGAGTAATCTGGTATGTAAGGTATCCTACCTGTTCTTTAACTATCTTTTTTTTTTTTTTCTGGGAAGGGGTTCTTGAGTTAACATATCTTGGGTATTTTGAATGATGCTCCAGTAAACATAATAGTTCCAATATTCCTTTGAGAAAACCCTGATTTTGATTATTTTAGATATAATACCAGAAGTGGGATTGTGAAATTATATGATGGTATTACCTTTAAATTTAAGAGGAACTCCTATGTTATTTTTCAGAACTGCTGTAACATTTTTTTGGAATTTCATTGAGGTTAATTTAAAAAAGGAAATCATAACCTTTAGACACTAATATATATTTTCATAAATGTTACTTGAAAAAAATAATGATATTCAGGCTCTAAAAGTCAACTACATAGGGACAATAAAGAGACATATTGCTGTAATTTAGCAGAATACATAACTGAATAGCAGCTTCAGACAGAGATATAGGTTATCAGTGGTACTAACAAGTCTTCATTATAATCTTATAAACAAATAATCCAAAGTAAGCAACGGATGTTGCCAATTTATGACTTTGAATATCACTTACTTTATTCATGGAAAACTATCTACTATATCCTTCTTTGTGCTTGCAAATTCTTACAGAGCTATAGTTAGAGTTAGTTAAAGCCATTGTCTGGCTATTATAGATTGTGGTTGTGCGAGTTTTGTTTTCCATACATTAACTTAATATGTAGGATGCTTAGTTCATATCATGGTACTTCAAAATATACTGCCTGCACTTTAATATGAAGGTTAAAGCTTATACACATATGCATAAATGCAAAATTGATTATGCTGAAACTTTTTGGGTAAATCATAAACTTCATAAAGGATAGTATATTAATTAACCACAAGAGTTGGTAATTCCCTTACAGCCATGGAAAATGAGACAAGAATGCCAATGCCAAGCTCCTACTCTTCATTTCCAATACACTGTGAGATAGTATGGTCTGCCCACATTACTTCATTTATGAGGTGTCAGTACTGGAATGAGTTGTTCCCAATCACATATTATAAAATCAGATAGTTTCAACAAATCCACAGGGAAGTTAATGTTGGTGGTAGAATAAATCAAATAGGAGACCACATAAACTTTTGGTCAACTGCCCAGGGTCAAGTATAGAAAAGTATATTTTGCCAAATAGTTCTCATTTAACAGTACCTCAATTGATGTTTACTTTTCTGCCCCTGAATTGTGAAGGAAAAATAAAAACTAAAATATATATAATAAAATAAATAAACAAATAAAAACCACATCATTAACATAACCTGGATAGAAAAGTAGGCCATTGACAGAGATGTGCTTATCAAATAAAATGAAAATAAGGTAAATATCTATGACACAGGAAGAAAAATTTAGAATTAGAAAATGATGGAAAATTCTGCGCTGTTTTTAAAATGAGCAGACTGGTTAAAGTATAGACTTGCTGTATTTTATCTCCATGGTCTTAGAAAAGTTAAGCAACACCAAAATATTCATGACAGCTTTATTCATAATGTAATCAAACTTTAAAGGACTCATACGTGAGTGAAGGAAAACTTATAAATAAACATTGATAAATGTATTCAATAGAATAGTGACTGGCAATAAAAAAGAATGAACTACTGAAATAGGCTGCTACATAATGAATCTTGGGGACTTTTAAAATAAGTCAGTGCATAATCAACTTATTAATATAGAGTACAGCATCAGTTCCTTTCTAATTTATGGAATAAAACTCCCAACCAGAAGCAGCTTATGTAGGAAAAAAAGTTTAATAAGGCTAACAGTGTGTAAGAATAGAGTCCACCATGGCAGGCTTGAGCATGAAGCCTGTTTCACATCAGCAGGAGGGAAGCAGAGAGAGAACAGCAAGTAGAACCAAGCTGTCACACCTCCAGGCCATCAAGTCACAAACTTCCCCATAAAGGTTCCACCTCTTCAAGATTCCACAACCTTCCAGAATAGTGCCACCCACCAGGGGTTTTACGGATTCAAACACATGAACTTATGTGTAAGGTTTTGCATTCAAACTATCACAAATACCTTGCATATCAAACATATGATATTAGTTTTCCTGACCGTCGGCAGTTTTGCTATTAGTGACAGAGGATGGGGGCATTTCATCAATTTGGACTTCAGTTTTCTAATGATAAAGTACAATTCAAGTTATTGTTTTTAGTAATTTTACTAAAGCATGAATAGCCCATATTTTCTGTTAGTTCCATATGTACATATCTGTCACAGTCAGGTTCGAATTGCTGGTAGAAATGACCAAACCAAGAGCAGCTTGTGGGAAAAAGAAGTTTATTTTGGCTTACATGCTCAAGCAGGAAGCTCCATGATGTCAGGGGAAATCAATGGCATGAGCAGAGGGTGAACATCACCCCCTAGCCCATATAAGGTGGACAATAGGAACAGGAGAGTGTGCCAAACACTGGCATAGGGAAACTGGCTATAATACCCATAAGCAGGCCCCCAACAATACACTGCCTCCAGGAGCCTTCAATTTACAATTGCCATCAGCTGGGGAACCAGCATCCAGAACACCTAAGTTTATGGGGGACACCTGAATCAAACCACAATATCCTTCTGTAGTTTTCTTTTTCATTTAAAAAAAAAAAACATAAAATAATTCAGTAATGTTGCCAAGATTTACCTTGTTAGAATAGTAAAGAAATAGGAATGTGTAATAAGATCAAAGCTATGTGGATATAATAATGGTAGATCATGAGAATTATAATACCTCCAAATTTTCTGAGAAATGTGTTTATATATATATATATATATATATATATATATATATATATACATATATATATATATACATATTTTTTGCTATATACTGCCATTTCAGGTGATATCTATTATTACTGTGTTATCTTTATTTCTTGGTTTATTTAAACACAGAAGTGATTTTTGCAAGCAGATATTTCTATTTGTACAACACTGGGGTGTATGACAGACTGCTGTGAGGCAAAACACACATCCTCTGCTAGTTCATATGTTTCAAATGATGCTTGACATTATCATTGTAAATTAATGAGTTAGGAGAAAAGATAGTAGTGAATGAAATATAAGTGCCTATTAGAAACACTAAAATGTGAACAGTGGTGACATGTAAATTTATTAAAAGTGGAACTGAATATTCAGCTGTCATTCCATCTTTGCCATGGCCCATGGAGTTGAGGTATTTTAATCCCCATTCAGAGGACATGCTTCCTGTGTTTAAACTGGAAGAAACACACAAAGCATGACAGAAATTTACATTTCTCATTTGGTAAGTCATTTATCTGAGAGCAAAGAGAGACAGACAAAAACAACTAAAACACAGGGGGGAAAGAATAAATTGCAAAATACCACGTGTAGTATCCAAAAGATAAATTGTGGACTTCCGGTCAAGATGGTGACCACCTAACTGTGCTGCCCCTGCCCAGGAAAGAAAGGCAAGGCATTAAGTGTTCACTGGGACTTTTAGGGGAGAGTAATCTGTAATACATTGGCAGTAGGAGGGCACAGAGGGGGATAAAAGGAATTGTTGATTCCCTCACTTGCAGGTAGCCAACCAGTCCCCCAATCCCTCCAAGCAACCACCATACCCATAGTCCCAGCTTCAGGATACTCCCACACTTACTGCAGGAAAGGGGACCAAGGCCAGCATAGTTCCACTTGCCTCACTGCACAGGGATGATCGCCCTGCTACCCCACCCACACATGACCTTGGGCAGGCTCCACCCACTGGCCTGCTGGAGCTCAGGCTCCATCAGTCCATCTGCCCAACACTCATGTGCCGCCCATCTCCGCTAATGCAAGCTTAGCCTGCTTTGCCCATTTGCCCACTTACAGCTCCAGCCCTTCCAAGCTCAAACTCAGGCCCATTCCACCTGCCCATGTGAGCTCAGGCTCACTCTGCCTTTCTGCCTGCACCAGATCAGGCCCAATCCCCTTCCTTCTGCCACATCAGCCTCAGACAGCTTCAGTGTCCCAGTGTCCCACCATATGCAAGTTTAGGCTGCTTTGGTACTTGGTGCTTCAGCAGACCTCCGTGTGCCAAATCAGGCTGCTTTGGTGCCCCACCTTGTGAGAGCTCAGGCTGCATTGGCATTCTGCTGAGCGAGAGCCCAGACTCCTTCGGCATATGGCCTCAGGCTGCTTCAGCTTCCTCCATTGCATAAGCTCAGGCTGGTCCACCCACCCACCTACTACCTCAGGACCACTCTGCCCATTGGCTTGCCTGCCTGCCTGCTAGCTCAGGCCAACTTCCCTAAGAGGCACCACATCCCCCACCTATCAAGACAAGAGTCCTACTCAACCTGCCCATACACTGTGATGGGCAGACCACAGTGCAAAAGAAATAACATGAAAAATCAAATGCAAGTAAATCAAGTAAGATCACCCAGTCTTACAATGAACATCTCTAATCAAAACATAGAAAAGACATTAGGATCAGAACACCAAAATAAAGCTATGAGCAATGCAACCCTAACCATTCTACTGGTAGAACTTGCAGACAAACAACAAAGGACCAATAATCGTGTGGATGCTGCCACCACTAGACTAGACCTAATAGATAAGAAATGGAAGGAGTTCAAAGACAGTTAAGAGATATGAAGGAGAGTGAAAAAAAAAAAGAGGACCTCAAAAATCAGCTGGCGATGCCAAATGAAGACAAAGAAATGCAAGAATGAACTCCAAGAAGCATAAAGAAAATCAGAAAATGATGTGAAAAGGGAGCTTGACAGAGGGATGGAAATTATACATAGAAATGTAATAGAAAATGCAAACTTAATTGAACAAGTCCAAAAGTCTCTGGACACTCTTAAGAACAGAGTCAGCCCTGTGGAGGATAGAAACTCTGATCTGGAACACAAGACAGAAGAAACAGTTCAAGAGTTCAAAAGTTTCAGTAAGTTCAAAAATTTCTGTGAACAGAACACGAGGAAATTGTGGAATACCCTTAAAGGTCCTAACATCTGGATCATGGGAATACCAGAAGGGGAAGAAATTCAGACCAAAGGCATGGAGAACTTATTTAACAAAATAATTGAAGAAAACTTTACCACTCTCTCAAAAGAAAGGCCCATCAAGATACAAGAAGCTAACAGAACTCCAAACAGATTGGACCAAAGGAGAAACTCTCCAAGACATATTATCATTAAGATTGAAAAGGTTAAAAAAGAAGGGCTGGAGAGATGGCTTAGCGGTTAAGTGCTTGCCTGTGAAGCCTAAGGACCCCGGTTCGAGGCTCAACTCTCCAGGACCCACGTTAGCCAGATGCACAAGGGGGCGCACGCATCTGGAGTTCATTAGCAATGGCTGGAGGCCCTGGCGCGCCCATTCTCTCTGTGTCTCTCTCTCTGCCTCTTTCTCGCTCTGTCTGTCGCTCTCAAATAAATAAATAAACAAAAAAAAATTAAAAAAAAAAGAAAAAAAAAAAAAAAACCTCCCCAAAAAGAAGAGTCCAGGACCAGAGGGCTTCTCAGCTGAATTCTATCAAACCTTCATGGAAGAACTCAAACCAATCTTTCTCAAACTTTGCCACACAATTGGAGAAGAGGGAAAGCTCCCCAAATCCTTCAATGAAGCTAGTATCACCCTAATTCCAAAACCATGCAGAGCTGCCACAAGAAAAGAAAACTACCAACCCATCTGCCTGATGAACTTAGATGCAAAAATCCTGAACAAAATCCTCACAAACCAAATCCAACAACATATCAAAAGCATTATCTACCTCGATCAAGTGGGATTCATCCCAGGAACACAGGGGTGGTTCAACATACAGAAATCTGTCAATGTAATACACCACATAAACAAGATTAAACACAAAAAACACATGATCATTGCAATAGATGCAGAAAAGGTCTTTGACAAAACATAACATTACTTCATGACCAAAATATTGTAGAAAATTGGCATGGTTGGTTCATATCTTAACATACGAAAGTCAATATACAAAGCTCCTAAGGCCCAAATAACACTTAATGGAGCGAGACTGGCGGAATTCCCATTGAGATCAGGAACAAGTTAGGGGTGTCCACTCTCACCTCTGCTCTTCAGTATAGTACTGGGAGTCCTAGCTCAAGCAATAACACAGGAGAAAGAAATAAAAAGCTACGATGATTGGGATTCTGTGTGATAAGGAGAAAACTCAGTAGCAGAGGCCAGTAAGTTAAAAAGGAGATAGAAAGGGAAGAGAAAGGAAGGGAGGAGGGAATTTATTAGGTTGGTATTGTATATATGTAAGTAGAAAGATTGAGATGGGGAGGGGATATAATGGAGAATGGAATTTCAAAGGGGAAAGTGGGGGTGAGGGTACTACCATGAGATATTTTTTATAATCATGGAAAATATTAATAAAAATTGAGAAAATAAAAAAAAGAAATAAAAGGGGTACAATTTGGAAAGGAAGAAGTTAAATTAGCTCTATTTGCAGACAACATGATCTTATCCATAAGAAACCTGAGAGACTCCTTCCCAAAACTCTTGAAGGTAATTAACTCCTTCAGCAAAGTAGCAGGATACAAAATCAATGCACAAAAATCAGTAGCCTTTCTATATACAAATGCAAAGATGCAGAGAAAGAAATAAGGGACATGGTTCCATTTCCAATAGCAACAAAAATAAATAAATGAATTAAATACCTTGGAATAACATTAACCAAGGTAATGAAAGATCTATACAATGAAAACATAAAAAAAAAAACTCAAAAAAGAAATTGAGGAGGACTTGAGAAAATGGAAAGACCTTCCATGACCCTGGATATGCAGAATTAACATTGTGAAAATGGCAATCCTACCAAAGGCAATACGCAATTTAATGCAATTCCAATTAAAATTCCAACATTGTTCTTCACAGAGATAGAAAAAGTGATCTCAAAGTTCATATGGAAAGGCAGAAGTCCTCAGATATCCAAGCATATCCTCAGCAAAAGAAATACCTCTGGAGGCATCACCATACTTGATCTAAAGCTGTATTGCAAAGTCATAGCATTAAAAACAGCATGGTACTGGCATAGAAACAGGAGTAGAGACCAATGGAATAGAATCAAGGACCTGACAACTACAGCCAGTTGATATTTAACAAAGGCCCTAACAATATAGCCTTGAAAAGAGCATCTTCAACAAATGGTGCTGGACAAACTAGATAACCATATGCAGGGAATTGAAACTTAATCCACACATCTCACCATGCACAACACTCAAGTCCAAATGGATCAAGACCTCAATATAAGACCAGAAACTTGGCTACTACTGGAAAAAAATTTAAGAGGAACTTTCCATGATATAGGAATGGAAAAAAAAAAAAAAAAAACTTCCTGAACAAAACCCCAGTAGCACAGGATCTTAAACAGTCACTCAACCAATGGGATCACATGAAGCTGAAGAGTTTCTTCGCAGACAAGCATACAATAAGCAAAGCCAATAGATTACCCACAGAATGGGGGAAAATATTTGCTGAATATCCAACTGACAGAGGCCTAATCTCTAGAATCTACAAAGAACTCAAAAACCTAAACAATAAGAAGTCAAACAATCAACTCAGAAAAATGGGGCAAAGAGCTGTACAGGAAGTTCACAGAGGAAGAAATACAAATGGCAAACACACACTTAAGAAAATGTACATCATCCCTAATCATCAGGGAAATGCAAATTAAAACAACTATGAGATTCTACCTTACCCCAGTAAGGATAGCAAATTTCAAAAAAATCAAATGAAAATAAGTGCTGGCAAGGATGGGGAGAAAAAGGAACCCTCATCCACTGTTGGTGGGAATGTGAGATGGTACAACCACTTTGGAAAGCACTCCTAAAAAAGCTGACTATAGAGTTACCAACAGACCCAGTTATTCCCTTACTGGGCATGTACCCTAAATCCTTCAAGCCTCGGTCCAGAGAAATTTGCTCTACCATGTTTATAGTGATGCAAATTGTAATAGCTCAGAGCTGGAATTAGCCCAGATGTCCATCACTAGAAGAATGGATAACTAAGATGTGATATATCTACACAATGGAATTCTACACAGCAGTAAGAAAAAAATGAGACAATTAAATTTGAATAAAAATTGTTGAACCTGGAACAGATCACTCTCAGTAAACTTACCCAATCACAGAAAGATAATCACTGCATAGTCTCACTCATCTACAGCACCTAACCTGAATCTACCCAAGATCCCAACATACCCAGCAAGCATCTCAAGGACTAGATAATAGGGTGGGCGTGGGGGGAGGGGAAGGTAAGGGAGGATGTGGGGGACACAAATATAGACCCAAACATCATGGTACCATAAAATTCTACATCCCAAAAGGCAGACCAAATGGTTGAAACTTCACCAGGCCCTAAGAGAGAACACCTGAGTCACAAAGGATGGGAGAGTGTACAATGAAGATTGATCTTAATCTTCTACAGCTTCTCTCTCTCTCTTTCTTTTTTTCCTCTCTCTCTCTTCTAACTCTTTTATATTAGTTATCTTTTTCTTCCTTCTCTTGGAGGGTACTGACCTATAACTCCCAGTACCAGCAGGTGGCTATCATCCACAATGAGCTTTTGATCAGAGAGACCTACACGGTTTCCCAAAAGAAAGACAAATTTCTGTTAGAGTACTTGATGACCCACCAAAGATTAGTGGCAAGACCCTACTGCTGAAGACACCATATGCGGTTAACACGTAACATAGAATGACATGGCTGGAAGTTGGAAGAGAGTCAGTCCCCAGACAGTCAGCACATCTAGTACCAGAAGGTGCTACATGGGCAACTGGTGGAAAATGACCAATATCTGTCCAAGCAAGTCGTGGTCTAACCTAGTTAGCAGCAAATAACCTGTCGTGATGCTCGCACAAGTGTAATAGTGGCACAAAGCCATAGTGAGAAACCAACTGTACTTGTGGGCTACAAGAGGGCCTACACCTATTAAATTCTCTATAAAAAAAATAAGGGTTATCCCATTTATCTGGTTCTAACTTTACTCTCCATTGGAGAATCTCCTTCTCTTTTTCAGATAGACACAGATCCTAAGGAGAGAACCACCCCATCATACCCCAAAAGGGACCCAGCCTAAACTAAGAATAATTAGCAAAACAAGCAAGGGTGCTGTTTGCTTGATGAACCTGGTGCCAGCACAAGGGTGAAGGAGATCAACACAGAGAACAATCAACTCCTACCAACTTAGATATCCAGTGATCCAGAGGCTCCCAACACCTCAAAACTGAAGCAGACCCAAAATGAACACAATATGGCTCAGGGAAATTTGCAGAAGAGGGGCAGAAAGAATGTCAGAGCCAGCCGCATGTTGGGTCATGATACTCAGAGACATTTCCTCCTGCCCATTACTGTGAGCAACTCCACAATGCATTACCCATATACCTCAACAAGGAGGGACTAGGGGGAGGGGGTAGGACATGGAAGAGGCTAGCAATGGTACCCACTTGACTGTATTCACTGAGTACAAAACTAATTAATAAAAAAGATAAATTGTGAATTTTATTTTTATTTTTATTTTTGTTTTTTTGAGGTAGGGTCTCACTCTAGTTCAGGATGATCTGGAATCTACTATATAATCTCAGGGTGGCCTCAAACTTACAGTGATCCTCCTACCTCTGCCTCTCAAGTACTCGGATTAAAAGTGTGTGTCACCACACCTGGCTTTAAATTATGAAATTTTGGGTTTGTAAATATAGTTGCTAATATTTCCTCTTACTACATGAACCTAAAATGAAAATTTGTGAAATCAAAAAAATTGCAAAAATAAAAAAAGAAAAAAAACTAAAAAAATTACAAACAATTGTCTTGTCATCTTGGTACAGTATTTGAAAAAAAACCAAACAAAAGCCACTTTTCAGGCATATTCCCATACACTTTAGTAATGTGCAGACCATATCATTGGAAGGATAAATTAGTATGCACTAGAAATGTTCGACTAACAAAAAAAACAAAAATAAAATTTTGACAATTCCATTCCTGTGGAATTAAACAACTGAACTACCTCAATTATGACCCAAAGTTCCCAAGATATCATGATTTACATTTAACCATTTAATTCTCCTTATTGCAATATCTCCTTGGATGAAATAAAATAAAATGGTAGCCTATAAGTAAAGATTACTTAATGTTTTTCTTAGTTCTCTGTTTTAAGGTACTACTTTTTTTGAGGTAGGGTCTCATTTCAGCCAGGGTTCTTTTAAATTCATTTTGGCCTTCCTTTTTCAGCCTCCCTAGTGCTGGGACTAAAGGCATGAGTAACTACATCTGCTTCAATGGGCTACATTTTTCAAAATATCAATACGGAAATGATGAAAACAATAAGAAGAATATTTATAGACCTGAGGAGTTAACATAGAAACTGAAAATCCCAGAAGAAATGATAGGTACATGAACGAGGCTAAGTTGTAGCTTATTTGGTTGATTGCTAAACATTAATAGGAGAAGGATCCACCCCTTATGAATTGCTAAGTGTCCATTGTGCTTAGAGTCAAAAGGGTGAAGAACCATCATCTGTGTACCAGAATGAGCCAAAAAAAGTTTTTACAGTGTCCTGGCTTGGTTTCAATAGGATCAGGGACTGTTCACAGTTAGGACACTATTCAGGAGTCTCCAGTCCCTCCATGTGGAGGATAGAGAGATGATTAGAGTCCAGGGATCAGTGAATGATGTGAGAAGATTTTCTCTGAGGAAACTGATAGAGAATTGTATTAATTGCAAGAGAATGACATATTCAGTTAAGTAATAGAAGGCTGGAAAATCTGAACTTGGGAGGTAAAGTATCTTTGGCATTTAGTTATTTTGTAGCTAAGAATAATAAATTTGATCAAACTCCTCCAAGACATATTTCATCCCCTTCCCCATCTCACAAGAACTTTTATCACCCAACATTAAAACATTTTAAAATGCATTGTTTAATTCACAATGGAATTATATTATATAATTATGGAATACATTAATTTAATTATGTTGAAACTTCTTGAGTATAGTTAATAACAAAAACATTTAAATTACTTATTAAAAAGCCAGCATATTAAGGTCTTTCATTCATTTGGAGTTGATTCTTGTGCATGGTGAAAGGTGCGTGTGTAATTTAATTTTTCTACATGAGGTTATCTAATTTGTCCATCACTGTTTGTTGAAGATGTTCTCTTTTCCCCAGTGTATGTTGTTGGTTCTTTTGGACTGGAAGAAAAAACAAAAGGAGGAACTTTCTATGATATCATATTGGCAAAAGATATCCTGAACAATATCCTAGTAGTCCAGGAAATGAATCACTCAAACAGTGAGATCTCATGATCTCATGACACTAAAAAACTTTTGTACAAACACCATAAAAAGAGCCAACAAGCTGGGCATGGTGGCAGATACCTTTAATCCTAGTATTTGGGAGGCAGAAGTGGGAGGATCACTGAGTTTGAGGTCAGCCTGAGACTACATAGCGAATTCCAGGCAGGCCTGGGCTAGTGTTAGGTCCTCCCCGCCCCCCCCCCAAAAAAAAGAGCCAACAGACTACCCACAGAATGAAATAAAAAAGAAAATCTTCACAAAATATGCCTCTGACCGAAGCCCAAAATATAGAATCTACAAAGAACTCAATAAACTAAGCAGTAATAAGTATCAAACAATTCACTCAAAAATGTGGCAGAGAACTGAATCATAAATTTTAAAAGGAAGAAAAACAAATGCACAATACTAACTTAAGAAAATCTTTAACATCCTTAGCCATGAGAGAAATGCAAATTAAAGCAACTATGAGATTCTGCATTACTCCAGAAGGATGGCAAGCATTAAAAAATTAAGTGATAGTAAATATTGGTCAGAATATGGTGGGGGTGCAAACTTGTTCAACCACTATGGAAATTAATATTGAGACTCCTGAAAAAGATGAAACTGTAGCAACCACCTGACCCAGCTGTTCCTCTACTGGGTGTCCACACCAAAGGCTCAGCTCTTCACTTTTGGGATATTTGTTCTACCATGTTTATAACTGCTCAATTCACAATAGCTAAAAACTGAAATCAACTCAGATGTCCATTTTGTTTGCTGAATGGATAATGAAAATGTGGTTCAAATACACAACGGAATTCTACTAAGAACTAAGAAAAAATGATATAATGAAATCTGTAGGAAAATGGATGGTCTTAGAACGTACTAAGCAAACTAACACAAGCAAAGAAAGACAAATACTGCCTGTTATGCCTCATATGTGCATCGTAATCCAGAATAGCTTGAGGTGCATGCATACCTCAAAAGCAACTTGAGGGACAGATAAGGAGGGATGGGAGCATTTGGGAGGTGGGGAATGGGAGGGCAGGGGCGGGAGATAAAGACAAAACTAAATCCAAAATGAATTGATACCATAGAAACCTTCCTCTTGGACCGCAGACTAAAATATATACCCCTCAATAGGAGCATGAAGGGATCTTGGTAAGAAGAACCCTGAAGAAGGAGGGATGAAGCCTAACCCTTAAACATTTGACTCTGGCTTGTCACTCCCAGTACGAGAAATTGGTTGCAACCCACATTGAACTGTTGATCAGAGAGGCATATGAGGTCCCCCAAACAAGACAAACTTCTCTCAAAGCACTTGATTATACAATTGAAGTAAAAGGTAAGACCATATTGCTGAAGACACCACATGCTGCCAATGCAGAACATTTAGAAATCCTGCTGGAATCCTCAAGAAATCTAGTTCCCGGATGGTTAGCATATATAGTGCTGTAAAGTGCTACAGGAGCTGCTGGGAGAAATTGACCAGCAACATTGTCAACAAGTAGGGGATCCTGCTATATGAATGAGAGTATCCTGACAAGAAGTACTCACCTGTCCAATAGTGGTACCTAGCCTAGTTGGGTAACTAATGGCTTTCTAATTTGAAAGGAAACCACACCTAGAAGTGGAAGTTCAGTCCAAATTCTGTGGAGACAAAGATTATGGATTTTAATAAGAAGCTCACATTAGGTTTTGGCAAAAGGAGAGGCTGCAACCATAAAATTCTCTTTAAATTAACAATACCTATCACCTTTTAGCTATGCTAATTTCATTCTCCATTAGAGAATCTGTTTCTCATTTTCTGAAAGCAGCAATAACCCAGAACAACCAAAATCTATGACAAGGGAAGATAGGTGACTCCCTGGCAGGAGATGAACCACCCCTCAGAGTTGACTCTGAAAGCATAGTAGGCTAAACTCAAGATTTACCCCAAGTGACACATCTCCTCTAGCAGGACTCCACCTGCTAGAGACTGAGGAGGAATCTTAATCAAAAATACCAGAGGCCCTGGCATGCTCATACTCGCTGTCTCTGGCTTTCTGCTTCTTTCTATTTCTCTCTCTCTCTCTCTCTCTCTCTCTCTCCCTGTCTCTCTTTTTAAACAAATAAACAATTCAAATATTTTATTAAATTTTTTGTTTATTTTTATTTATTTGAGAGTGACAGAGAGAGAGAGAGAGAGAGATAATGGTCACACCAGGGCCTCCGGCCACTGCAAATGAAGTCCAGACAAGTGAGCCCCTTTGTGCATTTGGCTAATGTGGGTCCTGGGGAATCGAGCCTTGAACTGGGGTCCTTAGGCTTCACAGGCAAGTGCTTAACCACTAAGCCATCTCTCAGCCCTAAATAAAATATTTTTAAAAGGGAAAAATTACCTGAAGCTATCAGGAACATTTACATTCAAATCACCAGAGACTATGACAGAAGTGTGCTTGGGAGAGCCTGATTATGAGCTTCTCCAAGCCTGACCAGTAGTGACTATGGATCCGCCTGAAAAGTTCTAGAATAGCACAACCTAGAGAGAAGAGACAAATGATCAATCTGGCTTCCACAGACAGACACAGGTATTCTTAGGCAAGATCTGTGTATCATGGGACAAAAACAGCTGTCTTCTGAGTGGGAAGAGAACTTGTAATGTCAGAGAGAGTGCTAAAAGAAGCAAGAGAGGAATAACTCACTACATACAAAGACAATCCAATTAGAATTACATCAGATTTCTCAAGAAAACCTTGAAAGCCAGAAGGTCCTGCAATGGAACACTTCAAAGTCTAAAAAACTATGGCTTCCAACCCAAGCAAAATCATGCCTCATAATAGATGGTAAAATGAAAACTTTCCATGAAAAAAGTCAACTCTATGAATATATTAATACAAAACCAAACCTACAGAGAATACTCCAGGGAATATCCCACACAGAAGAGTCAAGCAACCAATCTCAAGAGCCAATAAGAAGACCACAATAACCAAAACTAGACCAGGCTAAAAAAAAAAAAAAAAAGTACAAAACACACCAAAGCACCAAACAAAATAAAAGACCTCATCATGGCAGAGATTAAATCAAACCTCACAGTTATAACCTTGAATATTAATGGTCTTAACACACCCATGAAAAGACAAAAGTTAACAAGGTAAAGATAGACACCTCATGAGGGTGAAGGGATGAGAAATGATATTCCAAGCAAATGGAAATAAACAAGCAAGTATTGCTATATTAATATATATTAAAATAGACTTCAAACCAAAAGTAATCAAAACGGACAAAGGAGGCCACTTATTACTCATCAAGAGAACGATCCAACATGAGCACATCACAATCATAAATCTATATGTGCCAAACACAGGTGCATCACAGTTTATAAAACAAAACCTACTTGACAAAAAACAGAAATAAATACCAACACTATCATAGTCAGAGACTTCAGGACTCCACCCAATAGACAGATCATCCAAGCAGAAAATCAACACAGAAATAAAAGAATACAACAACACCATAAATCAACTAAATCTAATGGACAGCCACAGAACTTTCCACCCTACTCTACCTAATACACATTCTTCTCAGTAGCCCATAGAACCTTTGCCAAAATGTATATTAGACAATAAAGAATGCCTCCATAAATACAGAAAAATTGAAGTAACTTCCTGTAACATATGAGACCACAATGCTTTAAAGCTAGAAATTAACAAAAAGAGACTCACGAAGAACTCCACCAGTTCCTGAATACTAAACAACACACTTTTAAACAATGAATGGATTTTGGAAGAAATGAAAACAGAAATTGTAAAATTTCTAGAATTGAATGATAATGAAAATACAACCTACCAAAATTTATGGGACACATGAAGGCAGTCATAAGGGGAAAATTCATAGCCCTAAATGCCTTCATAACAAAGACAGAGAGCTCCCAAAATAAAAACCTAACTGTCTACCTAAAGACATTGGAAAACCCAGAAAAATACAACCCTAAGAGCTCCAGACAGAAAGAAATAATCAACATCAGAGCATAAATTAATGAATTGGAAACTAAGAAAACAATTTTAAAAATTAATGAAACAAAGTGCTGGTTCTTTGCAAAAATAAACAAGATTGGCAAACCCCTGGCCAATTTTATCAAGCAAAAAAAAAAAAAAGGAGAGAAGTCTCAAATTAACAAAATCAGAAATGAAAAATGAGAGGTCACAACAGACATCAATGAAATTGGAAGAATCATCAGGGCATACTTTGAAAACCACTACTCCATAAAATTGGATAACCTGGAAGAAAAGGATGAATTCCTGGCTACATGTCACCTTCCAAAGCTAAACTCAGAGAAGATTAATCTCCTAAACAAACCTATCACATCCTTGGAGATTGAAAATATAATCAAAAATCTCCCCCAAAACAAAAGTCCAGGACTAGATGGCTTTTCAGCTGATTCTATCAAACCTTCATTGAAGAATTGAAACAAATTTTTCTCAAAGTGTTTCACATGATTAGACAGCAGGGAATCCTTCCCAACTCCTTTTATGAAGCTAACATCCAAACCAGATACAGATAAACAAACAAACAAACAAACAAACAAACAAACAAACATCTAAACTATAGGCCTATATCCCTGATGAATTTAGAAGCAAAAATCCTGAGAAAAATCCTCACAAACTTAACTCAACAAAACATCAAAATTCATTATCCATCTTGATCAAGTAGGCTTCATCCCAGGGGTGCAAGGATGATTCAACATATACAAATAGGTCAACATAATACACCACATAAGTAAAATTAGCCATAAAAACCACATGATCATCTCAATTGATACAGAGAAGGCCTTTGACAAAATACAGTACCATTTCATGATCAAAACCCTGAAAAAGAAGGCATGAAGGGTTTATATCTCAACACAATAAAGGCTATATATAAAACAGCCAAAGCACAAATGATACTTAATGGGGAAAGAATCTAGGAGTTCCCATTGACACTGGGATCAAGACAAAGGTGCCCACTCTCACCACTGCTCTTCTACATAGTATTAGAATTACTAGCCCAAGCAATGAGACTGGAGAAAGAAATTAAAGGGATTCAAATTAGAAAGGAAGAAGTCAAGTTATCCCTATGTGCAGATGAGATGATCCTACAGTTAGTAACTCAAAAGTCTCAATCTGAAAACTTCTAAACTTCTAAAACTTCTAAACACTTCTAAGAAAATAGAAATTTGACCAAAATCAATATACATATTTAATGCAATACCAACAAAAATACCAGCACCATTCTTCACCAAAATAGCAAAAAAATGATTTCAAAATTTATATGGAATGACAACAGGCCTGATCTGTAACAATGTAATAAAGCCATAGTAACAAAAACAGCATGGTACTGGCATAAAAACAGAATCATAGACCAATGGAACAGAATTGAAGGTTCAGACTTTAGGTCAAGTAACTACAGCTACTTGATCATTGACAAAGGTGCCAATAATGTAGTCTTAAGGAAAGACAGCATCCTCAACAAATGGTGTTGGACAAATTGGATGACCATATGTAGAAAAATGAAACTAGACCCACTCATTTCTCCATACACAAAATTCAAATCCAAATGAATTAAATACCTCAGTGTAAGACCTTAAACTCTTCTCCTACTGAAAGTAAAAGAGGAGGTACTCTTCACAATATTGGAGTGTTGAAAGACTTTCTGAACAAAATCCCAGTAGCCCAGAAGATTCAACCCAGTGAGAATGTGTAGTGAAAAAAAAAAAAAGATTAATGATAACAAATGCTGGCATACTTATGAAGAAAAAGGAACCCTGATTCAATGCTGGTGCAACTGTAAACTACTGCATTTACTATCAAAATCAGTATGAAGTAAATATATCTCAGCTATACCCTCCTGACTAAATACTCAAAGACCCTAAGTCAATATATCACAGAGACAGTTGAATGTTCATGTTTATTCCTATACTTTTCATAATAAAAAGTAAATAAAACCAGCCTAAGTGTTCATCAACAAACGAATGGATAAAGAAAATGTGGTGCATATACACAATGGGATTTTATTCAACTATGAAATAAAATGAAATCATGATATTTGCAGCCAAAAAATGGATGGAAACAGAAATTACTATGTTAAGCAAAACAAACCAGACTCAGCAAGACAAAGACTTTATGTTTTCTCTTGTAGCTGGATATCAAGCTAAATTTGTGTATGTGTGCTTTTGTAGAAAGGGGAGGCACAGGACAAGCGGGACTGAGGAAATGTCTTAGTGCTTGCCACAGGAGCATGAGATATAAGAAGGCTGGAGGCCTCCTAAGCTTGATCTTCAGCACCCAGGTAAGAAGCTGGGTATGGCCATGCACACGAACAAAAATCACTGGAGCTCACTGGGTAGCGTGACAGACACATGCCAGCTCTCAGTTCAGTGAGAGACCTCTTCTCAAGGAAATAAAGTGAAAAAGTGAGAAAGCGGGACATTCAAAGTTCTCCTCTGGCTTCCACGTGTGCACACAGGATGCTATGCATATGCACCTGTGCATGCACTGCACATGCTACATAACCACACATGCAACCCTCCCACATACACCCCTCAGGAAGAAAAAAAAAAGCATGCCCGAAGCATAAAGTGGTTCATGCATCTGGAGCTTGTTTGCAGTGGCAGAAGACCTTGGAGCACCTACTCCCTCTCTCTCATTCTCTCTCTCTTTCTCCTTGCAAATAAATAAAATATTTAAAAAAAATAAGTTATATATAAACTTGAATCTGTTAGATCAAGCAAGAACATTTTGAAAGAAAAAACAATGAGTATATGTTTTTGTTTTAATGAGAATGTGTTCTTGTTTTACACATATTAGAGAAATTTTAAAGTATAAATATAAACAATTCTATTTGTGCATTTATTTCTAAAAATATCATACTTTTCAAATCAAAGTCATTTGAGGTCATTTAGTCAGCAATTGGGAAAAAAAGCATATTTATACTTGTGTTTTGTTTTGAAAGAGTTTCTTGCTAGGATGCCTGGAGTGGATTCAAACTTGATACCCTTCTGCCTAAGCCTCTGGGGTACTGAGATTACATGTGTATTTACATGAATTCCATTCTAAACCAATATTATAATTGGAATGCATTTCATCATTCAATACAACCATCATCACATCACGGTCTTTTAAAGAAAGTTGGAGTAGAGTAAAACTTTGTTAATTAAACAAAATAGTAAGCAGCACTAAAGGGAAATGGTTTTTGAAAATGTAAACACTTTGCTCTGCAAGTTTTCTTTATGGACAAGAATTCATGAGTGACATTTAAAGAAAATATGGAAAAGCATTTACAACATAAAATATGACAAAAAGTCCTATTTCCTTATGATGAAAGAGTATCAGTCACTAAGAAAGTGACCAAAATAAAACAGGCAGGAAACAAAAGGGGTTTTCACTATACTAGACTAAAACAAGGATAAATCACTTTAAAACATATGAATACATATTCATTTTGTGCATAATTAAATGCATATTGGACAGATAATGAGATATCATTTTCACTTTGTACATTGGCACAGATTGAAAATATGAGATAATATCCAATTCATGAGGGTGAAAGAAAATATGCCATTTTATACACTGTCTATGGAAGTAGAAATTAGTCAGCTCTTGGACAGCAAAGCAGAAACATGAAAATTCAAATGCACTCAGTGACCTGGAAATTAGATCATAAGAATATCATTTATAGGGCTGGAGAGATGGCTTATCGGTTAAGCACTTTCCTGTGAAGCCCAAGGACCTCGGTTTGAGGCTCGACTCCGCAAGACCCACGTTAGCTAGATGCACAAAGGGGCACACGCGTCTGGAGTTCGTTTGCAGTGACTGGAGGTCCTGGCATGCCCATTCTCTATATATCTCTATCTGCCTTTTTCTCTCTCTGTCACTCTCAAATAAATAAATAAACAAAAAAAATTAAAACAAGAATACCATTTATATATATGTGCATGTAAGGGTATACACATTAGTATATTTTTGTAATAATTAGAGACCAGCATAGCAGTAAGTATTGGAAATTGTGTTAATACCACAGGTATACATAAAATAATGCAATTTTTTAAAAGACAGAATATAAATTCTTCACGATACATTTAAGACTATCAAAACAGGTTAGATATCTAAAAGGAGCCCATATCTCTGTTTATTATGCTTCCATGGGTGTAAAGGGTGGTCTGAATGTCAATACAAACTGAGTGCACACACTTCTATGTCTGACATGAACACTGCCTATTCTGGAAGAATGCCTACCAAATGAAAGAATGACGGTTGTCTCTGAGGGCAGAGCTTGAAGAGTGAGTGAGTGGGGTTGTATATTGGATCTATATGGGATTGTATTTTACTTTTTTTGCAATCTTGCCATGCATATCATGACTGATCTATTGGAGGAATGCAATAAATAAAGAAGGATAATGATCAATTTTCAGCAGAAATTAAATAAATAATAATGGAATACATGCTATGAGTTAAGAATAGTGAGGATCTTATATAAGTAAAGAATAATGAAAATTTTTGAGCAGAATTTAAACAATAGAAGACAATACAGTTTAAATCTAGTGAAACTAATCTTTTTGGCCATGTATGTGAATCCTTTCTCCATACCTTTATTTTTTTTTAATTTTTGTGTATTATTTATTTATTTATTTGAAAGTGACAGATAGAGAGAAAGAGGCAGATAGAGAGAGATTGAGAGAGAATGGGCGCGCCAGGGCATCCAGCCACTGCAAACGAACTCCAGACGCTTGTGCCCCCTTGTGCATCTGGCTAACGTGGGTCCTGGGGAATCAAGCCTCGAACCGGGGGTCCTTAGACTTCACAGGCAAGAGCTTAACAGCTAAGCCATCTCTCCAACCCTCTCCATACCTTTAAAGAGTCCTTTTCACTCTTTTTATCTTTTATGGAAATGCAAAGTTTGAGAACAAAGACATTTTAGACTTTGAAATGCCATACTTGGTATACAAATCACAGCACTATTGAAGTTGTATGATCTCAGAAAAAAAATTAATTCCTTATTCACTGCATCCTCTTTAGTTACTTAAAATTTTAAAGAAATGTATATATGAAATGGATTAAGTTGTGTAAAGTTCTTAATAGTCTGAGAAATTCTGAATAGTTCTCCATGGTTGTGTACCAAAAGTCTTTTGCTCATATAAAATCACTTTACTATGAAGTTCACATCTTTTTGCCTTTGTCTACTATGATGTTCATAGTACAAATACTATAGTCTTGTTGCTGGTCCCTATCAACCCATACAAGTTATCTACTGTACTAAAGTGTTTTCCTTTCCAGGACATATGAATAAAAGTCAGACAAACAGCTACTAGAAAAACAAGTCAAAGGTGTCCATTGCATGTCAATATAGATTTCTCTTTTTCATACAAAATGTCACAGACTTTTTTCTTCATAAATCACCCTTCTTAGTCATTTTCATTGAAAATTATAACTTAGTATATTTTACTTTATTTTTAAATATATATTTTAATCATTTTTATCTATTTATTTATTAGAGACAGAGAGATGGAGGGAGAGAGAGACAGAGAAAGAATGGGTGCACCAGGGCCTCTAGCCACTACAAATGAACTCCAGATACATGTGCCACGCTGTGCATCTGGCTAATGTGGGACCTGGAGAATCGAACCTGGGTCCTTAGGCTTCACAGGAAAGCACCTATATTTTACTTTCTAAAAATGCATGTTAAATAATTACATATGGGTAACATTCTTATTTATAGAAACTGACCTCACAACAAATAGTGCTAAATTTTTACAGAAGTTATATTGAAACACTAACAAATATATGGCATGGACAGGTTATAAAAACAGAGTCATATCTAACTTCTGAACTAGTAATATTTCTAATTACCAAGAACTGTGTTTGTGTAAACAGGGGTTGTAAACTAACAGCTGCATAGGCAAAGACTTAGGGACAATAAATAGCAAAAATTCTTGAATATTTGCACAGTTGGAAATGCAGTTATTCCCACAAGTAGCAGTGAAAGATATTCTACAAAGACCCATAGAGATGATAGAAACTGAGCTAAGATCATGATTGGCACCAGGTTCTGTGTATTCCCTTAAGAATAATGTATATAGGAGAGAGGTTTAGAAAAAATATTTCAGAAGGGACCTTTGCAAACTGAAGGATGCTTGAAGTAAAGGCTTTTATTTATATCCCACAGGAGACCTAGTAATAGCATCTGAAAGCTAGCTACTCTCTAATCCTGAAATTTGAGGATATTACATTACATGACAAAAAGGATTTTGCAGCTGTAATTTTACAGTGGAATATTATACAAGATTATTTTAGTAGGCCCAATGGAAGGACATCAAGCCTTTAAAATAGATAGCTGCTTCAGAAGGGGTAAGAGGTATATTAGAAAATCAAAGAGATTTCAAGATTGAGGAGGAGCTAAGTGTCATTTCATACTGTAGAATAATAAAAGTTCATGTGCACAATGAAAAAGAGAGAGCACTTTATCTGGAAGAAACAACAAAAGCCAAAACCTTACTCCTATATCTGCAACAAAGGAGGTTCTACCCATAGTCTGAGTAAACTTCAAAGGAGGTTCTCCGCCTCCATAGGGGGATATAGATAGCTTAAATTTGTTTGCAGTTGAGAGAGAACCAAAAAACTAAGAGAATGAATTGGTGTTGTTTAGAAGTGCTAAATGTGTGTATATACTTATAGCAACCATGAGACATTAGTAAAATCTGCCTTGAAAAGATGTACTCTTCCCTGGATTTTCTAAAATAACACCAATCCATTTCATGGAATTTTCTAGATGCATATAGGGAATACGGAAAATAGGACAGAAAAGAATAAAAGTGTCATGAGTGATTAATGAAACAAAAACTCATGATGTAAGTCTACCAAAATGTCTCACACTCACTCCCTACATCCATGGTAATAAATAAACCTTCATAAACTCAAGACTGCTAAAGAGCTTGATATAAACTCAATTTCTTAGCCCCATAACCCAAAATTTATATCTTTAAACTTAAGCTTTGTGTTGTTTCAAATTTGAAACATTGTTTTAGATGCTTCGTCTCAGTATTGCTGGATGTCCATCTATTTAATTCATCATGTATGCATGATTTCTGTCTGTATATGCTTGTTATTGAGTATCTACAATTCAAAGTAGTGTGTTAGGATGTCCATAGAAACACTGTATTCATGGAATTTCTAATTCAAATGCAGCTGGAAAATTTAATTCAATTGCTGGAAACATCCTTACAATCACACCCTAGAAATCATGTGTTGTAATCAGTTGCAAGATGTTGGGATGAACATCTAAATCAGACATAGTTTGTGGGAAGAACAGGATTTATATCAGTTTACAGGAAGGTACCTTCCATCACATAGCAGAAGTAGCTGGCTTCCATTCATAAATCCAACCAGAGAGAGAAACCACCAGCAAGCCTGCAAACACCAACATGCAGCAAACACCAAAGTCTGCCAGAGCTCACACCTCTCTACAAATCTTTAGGCTGGAACTTAGATTTTCAGCCAAACACACATTTTGGCAAGCTCCTAAGATCCACTCCTAGTGACACTTCCTCTAGCCAGAGAGCCAGCCTGCAAGTTATAAGCTTTAATAAAATACCTGAGTCTATGGGGGCAGGCATTCAAACTACCACCTTTTGCCCATCACCTCTAATAGACTCATTATGATCTCACATTGCAACTTGTATTCAGTCCAACTGCAAATAGTCTTTACCAAAACTAAAACTATCACTTAATTGTGAGTCCTGTAAAATCAAATGAAGTTGCATGCTTTCAACATATACTGAAACAGAGTACACATTTCCATTGCTATTAGGCATAACAAGGAGAGACTGGACCAATGCAAAAATCAATAACCATCAGGTATAGATCAAACATCTGCAGTTCAGCTCCAACATCTATAGCCAGTGACAATAACCTCTGGATTTTTTTTAAAACATTTTTTTTGGTTTATTTTTATTTATTTATTTGAGAGTGACAGACAGAGAGAGAAAGAGGCAGAGAGAGAGAGAATGGGTGTGCCAGGGCTTCCAGACACTGCAAACAAAACTCCAGACATATGTGCCCCCTTGTGAATCTGGCTAATGTGGGTTCTGGAGAATCGAGCCTTGAACCGGGGTCCTTAGGCTTCACAGGCAAGCACTTAACCACTAAGCCATCTCTCCAGCCCAACCTCTGGATTTTTAATTTCCACCCCTCCAGCAGGGCTGAGTAACCAGGGAAAATTCCATCTCTAGCCAATAGTGCTCCATGGTAGCCTTTACACAGTCCTGGTATTTCCAATATATCTTTGTGTCTCTATTGCAAACCATAGTCCATCTTCAGATTCATACACTGGCTTTTCCAGACTTTAAAACAGGAATATTCTGTTTCCCATGCCTTATCTCAGCAGTGGGTCTTATTTAACTTCAGATAATGGCCTCACTCACCACACCGGAAAATTGTCCCACTTCATATGCTTCATCTTAACAGAAGCTCCTGGAACGTTGTGTACTTCATGACCAACTTCCATGCTTTTCTTTTTTTTTTTTTTTTTTGCTTCCAAAATCAATGCCAGGTGTTCAGCCATACAGCCATACAATAAATTGTGACTTTGAAGAACAGGTTCCTTCCTTTTAGTCATCACCTTTCAAAAGAGTTTGCATTTCTAATATTCAGTCTTTCCTGGAGGGAATCACCTCAAGCATCTTTCCATTGTTTCAATGCAAAGTAGTTGAGATATTCTTAATGTTGTAATATGCTTGACAATAGCTGTTTCAGCAACATAAAACCTATCTCTGTGCCAGTTTTAAATTTGCTTGATTTTTTCCAACTTCAACTTTTGTATCTTTCAGTTCTATATAGTCTGTCAAGCGCATCAGTGCAGTTCTTCCAGATTCAACCTTGATCAAGCTCTCTGGGCAAGGGCAGCAGAGCACAGCCAGCCATTATGCCAATAGCCGAGTTCCAACAAAATTCTATACTGCTGGTCATTCCTCTTTGAAAGTTTCAAAGCCATCACAATTCTTTCTGCACTTAGCATATTCAAATGCTCACCAGAAAGCTCATAAGCCTTGGCTTACTGCTCTGGAAGGCATCTTCAGTCCCAAGCTCCAATTCTGTTAACATTCCTCTAGTACCTAAGTTCCAAATGACCCAAATCAACATGGTCAGATTCATTGCACAGCAACATTCCACTTCTGTTACTAAATTTTTGTTGTATTCTGTTCCCATGATGCTGGGATGAACCTCCAAACAAGACAGAGTTTATGGGACAAACAGGTTTAAGTTCAGTTTACAGATCCAGGGTAAGATCCATCACATGGCAGAAGAAGCTGGCTCCCATTCATAAATGCAAGCAGAGAGAGAAACCAGAGCATCCAGCAACCAACAAAATCCACTAGAGCTCAGACTTCTCTGGATGCCTTTGGGCTGGAATTCAGATCCACCCTCAAACGCACCTTTGGGCTGAACTCCAGAATCTGGCCCCAGTGGCACCTCCTACAGCCAGAAGACTAGAAACCCAAATTATAAACTTTAATCAAAAGCTTTCATCTATGAGGCCATATTCAAACTACTACATAATGTGTAAATAAAAAGGTGGTTATCTACTGGCTTAGTTGACACATAAATCAAGCGAACATATTATTTACTGAAACCTTGGATTTCCCTCAATGTTCATTTGGGGTTTTCAGTAAATGGAACTCACCTGGCTTTTGTTTATGTGTTTTATGTTGCTTATACTATCTTAAATATAATGTTTTAAAAACATTTTAGTTAAATATTGTTAGTTGTTTGCTGCTAGCATATTAGCCACTTTTTGTATATCCAAGAGGATTTTATTTTTAAATGTGTGTGTATCCAAGTGAATGAAAATTATTTTTTCCTATGCAAATAACTTAGCACTACAGTTTTAACACAGAGCTGTTTTTTTTTTTTAATTTGGACTTGTTTTCCTAAATATATTCATTTTCTCATTCAATAAACAAGTATTAAATGTGGAATACAGGCATTCTACTAGATACTTGTTTTGTCTGTACTGATGATGTTGATGATGATCTTTTTTTTTTTTTTTTTTTTTTTTTTTTTTTACAACTTTTGTTAACTCCCAGAACTCCTCTCATACTTGACATCAACTATGTTTCACAGTCCTATGAAGGAGTCCTATGAAGGAGATAAGACATGTATTAGTCTTAGAAACTCCAGTTGTTGTAACCGAGGTCTTCTGAAGAATGTTAGTGGTTCAGTTCTTTGTCCTTTAACATTCTAGCTGGAGGACACAGGTCAGTAGATGACTCCATTCCTGTGATTCAAGGATCCAGCCTGGAAGTAAAGAGCTTTGAGCTAGTAAAGAGAGGTTAAAAATCTCACTTATGATGTTGCCTAGATCATAACAACATGAACACATCCACTTCAGTGGTAATTTGGGATTGTAATCTTGTTTTGTGAATAGAAGAATGATTTTTCTTGTACAGTTAGCAATCTCTGCATCAGCAAACACTCTTTTTTATTTTCAATTTTATTCTACTTCTCTCCGTACTATACATTGAAATTGTGTTTGTTTTTTATGGATTTTTTGTTAAGTAGAAACTATTTACGGACATATCATGTGTTAGTACCATCATTTCCCTCCTCCCTGCCCACATTCCACTGAAGATTACTGGTATTCTATCCGGTATTGTGGATTATGAAATGTGAGTCATGGTGAGGGGGAAATGACGATGGCTCTGGACATTGCCTTCTACTCTGTGGTTCATGCAATCTTACCACCCCCTCTTGCACAAAATTCTGTTAGATGTGGTGTTTTCTAAGACTACTTTAGTGTTGAGCTCTCAGTAGCTTCTGGATTTCTGCTTTGGTTCTTTTTGAGTGTCCTCAGTGTCTATCTCCATCGCCCTGGTGCTGGTTGACAGGCTTGCTATGGGAGCAGCACTGCTGCTCATCTTGCCAGTGCCTCTGTGGGCTCTCCTGGCCTTTAGAAATGTGTGAGGGGTTGTTCATCTGCTCTGGTCTATCTGCTTTACCACACGCCCTGCGGGGTCCAGGCAGTTCCACACCAGCAGCAGGGGTACCATTAAGAAATTTCAAAATTTCTAGCCTAGGCTTGAGTAAGACAGACAGTGCCTTGCTTGCTTGCATGAACCACAACTTCAACATTTACATTTCATTGACTATGCCATGTTATGGAGAAATAAAAGAATCCATTTACACACATCAACAAAAATATTCAGGTCATCATTGTGTTCTCTTCTTTTGCTGTGAACTGTACATGTATTTTTATTCAAATGCTCTCCATATACTAAAAGAGAGACAAAGAAATGCCTTTTAAAGAGGCACAAACCAAAAGCTTTTCAGCATGGATGGACCTTGAATTTTGAGCTATGTATGGAATTCCATATATTTAATTGTATTCATTCATACAATATCTTCTGATTCTTAATTTGCAAATGCAAAGTTTTGCTGAAAATCAGTAGTTGAAAGAAAACCAAACTAGCATAAATTATGCTTTCTGTTATTTATATGAAGGCTTGAAATTAGTGAATAACAACCTGATAAAAGCATACAAATAATTTATATACCTTGCTTATTGGAGGATAACCTATTTCCTTAAATTAAAATACATCCAATTTTTTTTTTTTTTTGCCATGATGACTTCTAATTGCCATGTGCAGTATGTTCAGAGTTAGATAACTCTTCATTGTAAACAAACTGGAACTGCCCAGAGCAGTGCTTATAAATCACCCTAACATTAAAAAAAAATACATCTAAAGTTTTTCCAGGTTGAACAATCCAGTTCTGACTCATTTTTTTTATATAATTTCCTCTTGCATTCCACTGAGATGCTCATATTTACAATGCTGAAATTCCATGTTTACAAAACTGTTTCACTACATATTCCAATTACAGATTTCCTTTTCAGTTTCTGAATATCTTGTTTGCTAGTCAATTGTATGGGTTCTCTACATTCAATTTATAATGTAATCATAGCATTGTTTGTATCAAATGCCATTTTATTTTGGGGACTCTGTGGTCCTGTATTCATTACAGATAAATGAAAATCAATTAAATTTCATCAGTGTGGTCATTGCGAGTATGACTTTTTACTTCATATAATGAGACATGCATGCTCAGTAGGTTTTTTAAAAAAATTTAAATGCTTTATTATTGACATTGTTATTATCAAGCTGTTTCATACGGATACATCATGTGTTGGTACCCTCTTTTCCCTCTCCCTGCCCCCATTTCATTGGGGATGTTCCTCAGTAGGGTTGCAGGTATTCCCCATGAGGTTGTGATTTATGCATTGTGGGAGCAGTAATCAGTTATGTTGGGGGGAATGCATCTGAGCATGATGTCTCAACCTGTGTCTCTTACTATCTTGTTGCCCTCTCTTCCAAAAATTTGCCTGAGTCATGATCGGTGAGTTTTAAGTCTACTTCAGTGATGAGCTCTTAGGAGCCTCTGGATCTCTACTTTGGTAGGTGTTGAGTATCCTCAGGGTCTATCTCCTACACCTTGGCACTGATTATCAGGAGCAGAATGGAAGCAACACTCTTGTTTGTCTCCCCATTCCTCTGTCGATTCAGCTGTGGCTTGGCTGAAGTGCGAGGGGTATTTTATATCCTCCAGTCTCGCTACCTTCAGAAAAAGAACAAATTCTCCAATGGAGAGTAAGTCAGCATAGTTTAAATGGTATAAGCATTATTAATTTAGGGAGAATTAGATGTATGTAACCCTGTTTTAGTCAAAGACTGGTGAGTGCTTGACAGACAGAACATAATCTTTGTCTCCATAGGATTCTGATCTGGTTCCCAATTCCAGATATGGGTTCCTTTACACTGAGAAGATCTCTTAGTCAATCAGAAAGCTATTGCTTACCCATTGAGACTGTGTGGCAGTATTGTACTGGCATTTACATCATGTCAGGGTGTTTGATTCTGAGCAGCTTAGACCTCTGTTTGCTCAGGCCATTGTCGGCCACTTTTTCCCCAGTAGTTCATGTAGTGCTTCCCAGCATGAGACAGGCTAACTGCCTGGGGGCTGGCTTTCTTCTGAATTCCAGCCAGGTCTCTCCATGCTCTGTGTCAGTAGTGCATGGTGTCTTCAGCAATAGGGATTTTGCCTCAGAAAAAAAAAAAAAAAAGTGTTTTGACAGAAAGCTGTCTTGATTTGGGGACCTCATAGGTCTCTCTGATCAACAGCTCAATGTGGGTAGCAGCCAATCTCTACTACTGGCAGTAACAGGTCAGAGGCAGAAAAAAAATTTTGTTGTTTATTTTATTTATTTATTTGAGAGTGACAGAGAGAGAAAGAGGCATAGAGGGAGAGAGAGAGAGAGAGAGAGAGAGAGAGAGAATGGGCTTGCCAGGGCCTCCAGCCACTGCAAATGAACTCCAGACGCGTGTGCCCCTTGTGCATCTGGCTAACATGGGTCCTGGGGAATTGAGCCTCAAACTGGGGTCCTTAGGCTTCATAGGAAAGCGATTAACCACTAAGCCATCTCTCCAGCCCTCCCCCCCCAAATATTTTAAGGTTAGGCTTCACCACACCATCACCAGAACCCTACTTTTCAGGTGCTCCCCCCCTTACTCCTTTTGAGGGTTATATCTTTTAGGCTATCTCCAAGGATAAAGGTTTCTATGGTATCGGCTCATTGTGGGTTTAATTTTGTGTTTGTTTTCTGCCCCCTCTCTCCCCTTCCCCTCCCATCCCCCAACTCCTTCCACCCCTATTTTCTGGGCCTTGAGTTGCCTATTAGGAATGATAGCAACTCAATCAGGTCCAGGTTAGAAGCCACAGATAAGCGACATGATTACAGAATTTGTCTTTGTATGATTGAGTGAATATACTGAGTATGATCTATTCCAAGTTGGTCCATTTTTCTACAAATTTCATTGTATAATTTTTTTTTTTTTTTTTTTAGAGCTGAGTAGAATTCCATTGTGCAAATGTACCACAACTTCATTAATCATTCATCCAATGATAGGCATCTGGGTTGATTCCAGTTTTTAGCTATAATGAATTGAGCATCTATAAACATGGTTGACCATGTGTCTCTGTATTGATACATGGAACATTGAGGATAAATGCCCAGTAAGGGAATAACTCATTCTGTTGGTAGCTCTATGTTCAACTTTTTCAGGAATCTCCAAGTTGATTTCCATAGTGGTTGTACAAGTTTACATTCCCACCAACAGTGGATGAGTGTTTGTCTTTCCCCACATCCTCACTAATGTTTGTCACTATTAGATTTCTTTTTAAATTCCTTACTAGAATAAGGTGGAATCTCATGTTGTTCTAATTTGCATTTCTCTAATGGTTAGGGATTTTGAACATTTTCTCAAGTGTGTGTTTGCCATTTTTAATTTTTCCTCTGAAAACTCCCTTCTCAGTTCTCTGCTCCACTTTTGGAGTGGATTGTTTGATTTTTTTCTTTATTTTTCAGTTTTGTATTCAGCAAATACAGTCAGTTTGGTACCATTATTAGGCTCATCTGCGACCTACCCCCTCCCCTTGGCCCCTCCTTGTTGAGGTATACGGGTCATGCATTGTGAAGTTAGCCCACAGTTATGGGTAAGCTAAATGTCTCTGCATATCATGACCCAACATGTGACTCTGACATTCTTTCCGCCCCCTCTTCCGCAAAATTTCCCTGAGCCATGTTGGGTTCATTTTTGGTCTGCTTCAGTGATGAGGTGTTGGGGGCCTCTGAGGCTCTGGCTCTCTGATTTGGTAGGAGTTGATTTTTCTCTGTGCTGATCTCCTTCCCCCTTGTGCTGGTAACCAGTTCATCAGGAAAACAGCCCTCTTGCTTGTTTCTCCAATTTTTCTTAGTTTCAGCCAGGGCCCTTTTGAGGTATGATGGGGTGGCTCTCTCCTTAGGATCTACATCTATCTGAATAAGAGAAGCAGATTCTCCAATGGAGAGTAAGTTAGCTCCAGGACAAAAAGCTACCATCAATTGTGGGCTACAAGAGGGCCTATACCTATTAAATTCTCTATAAAACAAAAGTAAGGGTTATCTCATTTGTTTGATTTTTTTATTGTTTGGTTTTTGAGTTCTTTGTAGATTCTAGATATTAGTCTTCTGTCTGTGGTATAGCTGGTGAAGATTTTCTTCAGCTCAGTGGGTAATCTGTTGGCTCTGCTTGTGGTGTGCTCATCTGTGCAAAAGCTTTTAAGCTTCATGAGGTCCCTGTTGTTGAGTGATGTTCAGTTTCCTTGGGCTACTGGGGTTTTGTTCAGGCAATCTTTCCTCACTCCTATATCTTGAAGTGTGCCTCCTAATTTTTCTTCCAGTAGTTGAAGAGTTTCGGGTCTTATATTTAGGTCTTTCATCCATTTGGACTTGGTTTTTGAGTATAGGGAGATGAGTTGGTCTAGTTTCATTTTTCTAGGTATGGTTATCTAATTTGTCCAACACAATTTGTTGAAGAGGCTGTCTTTTTGACAGTCTAAATTATTGGCTCCTTTGTCAAAGATCAAGTAGCTGTAGTTACTTGACTTAAGGTCTGAGCCTTCAATTCTGTTCCATTTGTTTATGATTCTGTTCTCATGCCAGTACAATGCTATTTTTGTTACTGTGTTTTTGGTAGTATGGATTTATCATTGGTGATACCTCCAGAGGTGTTTTGTTTTGCTGAGGATATGTTTGGATATCTGAGGCTGGTACCATTCCGTATGAATTTTGAGATCAGTTTTTCAATCTCTGTGAAGAATGATGCTGGTATCTATATTGACATTGATTTAATATGTATATTGCTTTTGGTAGAATTGCCATTTTCACAATATTAATTCTACCTATCCAGGAGCATAGGAAGTTTTCTATCTTCACAAGTCATCCTGTATTTCTTTCTTGAGATTTTTAATGTTTTCATTATATAGGTCTTTCACATCCTTGGTCAATGTTACTCCAAGGTATTTAATTTTTTTTTGTTGCTATTGATAATGGGACAGCATCAGAAATTTCTTTCTCTGTATGTTTGTCCATTACATATGGAAAAGCTACTGCCTTTTGTACATATATTGTGTATCCCGTCACTTTACTGAAGTAATTAATCACCTTTAGAAGTTTAGAGATGGAGACTTTCAGGTCACTTATGTATAGAACATGTCATCTGCAAAGAGGACTAACTTTATTTCTTCCTTTCACATTTGAATCATTTTTATTTCTTTCTCCTGTCTTATTTCTTGGGCTAGGGCAGCTAATACTATGTTGAAGAGCAGTGGTGAGAGTGGCTACCCTCGTCTTGTCCCAAATCTCAATGGGAACTCCTTGACTATTTCTCCATTTAGTATTATTTGGGCTTTAGGTGATTTATATAAAGCCTTTATTGTGTTGAGTTATAAACCCTCCATGCCTATTCTTTCCAGCATGTTGATCATGAAGTGGTGGTGTATTTTGTCAAAGGCCTTCTCTGCATCAATTGAGATGATCATGTGGTTCTTATGGTTAAGTTTATTTATGTACATATTATGTTGACTGATTTCCATATGTTGAGCCATCCCTACATCCCTGGGATGAAGCCTACTTGATCAAGGTGGATAATGCTTTTGATATGTTGTTGAATTCAGCTTGTGACTATTTTGTTCAGGATCTTTGCATCTAAATTCATCAGGTATATAGGCCTATAGTTTTCTTTTTCTTGTTGCAGTTCTTTCTGGTTTTGGTATTAGGATGATGTAAGCTTAATAAAAGGAATCAGGTAGGATTTCCTGGTTGCCAGTTATACAAAACATTTTGAAAAAATTGGTTTCAGTTCTTCAGTGAAGGTTTAGTAGTATTCAGCTGAGAAGCCCCCTGTCCCTGGACTTTTCTTTGGGGGTAGGATTTGGATTAACTTTTCAGTCTCCATGGATGGGATAGGCTTGTTTAGGAGACTAATCTCTGAGTTTAGTATTGGTAGGTGGTATGTTTCTAGGTATTCATCCATTTCTTCCAAGATATCAAATTTTGAGGCATGGAGATTTTGGAAATATGCCCTGATGATTCTTCCAATTTTGTTGATGTCTGTTGTAACCTGTCTTTTTCTCATTTCTAATTTTGTTAATTTGCTGCTTCTGTCTTTTTTTTTTCTTTATGAAATTGGCCAGGGGCTTATCAATCTGTTTTCTTTTTTCAAAGAACCAGCTCTTCATTTCATCAATTTTATAAAACTGTTTTCTTAGTTTCCAAGTTCTAAATTTCTGCTTATTGATTACTTCTTTCCTTCTGGAGCTCTTATGGTTGGATTCTTCTTGTTTTTCCTGTGCCTCTAGGTGGACCATTATGTTATCAATTTGGGATATCTCTGTCTTTGTTATGAAGCCATTTAGCGCTATGAATTTTCCCCATTAGACCTCCTTCGTTATGTCCCATAAGTTTCTGTAGGTTGTGTTTTCATTATAATTCAATTCTAGAAATTTTATATATATATATATATATATATATATATATATATATATTTCTTATGCAATCAATTCATTGTTTAAAAGTGTTCTGTTTAGTCCCCAGTAGTGGTGGAGTTCTTAGTGAGTCTCTGCTTGCCAATTTCTAGCTTGAAAGCATTGTGATCTGATATGAGGTAGGAAGTTACTTCAATTTTCCTGAGTTTATAGAGGCACACTTTATGACCTAATATATGGTCTATTTTGGAGAAGCTTTTATGGCTGCTGAGGAGAATATGTATTCTGTAGAGTTAGGGTGGAAAGTTGGGTAGATATCTTTTAGGTCTAGTTGTTCTATGGTGTTGTAAAGCTCCATTATTTCCCTGTTAATTTTCTGTTTGCATGATCTGTGTATTGATGATAGTGGAGTATTGAAGTCTCTGACTATGATGATTTTGGTGTATATTTCTGTTTTGTTTTCAGGTAGGTTTTATTTTATAAAGTGTGGTGCACTTGAGTTTGGTGCATATAAGTTTATGTTTGTGATATGCTCATGTTGGATCATACCCTTGATGAGTAATAAGTGGCCTTTTTTTTTGTCCTTTTTGATTACTTTTGGTTTTAAGTCTATTTCATCAGATACTAAAGTAGCAACACCTATTTGTTTTTAGTTTTCATTTGCCTGGAATATCATTTTCCATCCTTTCCCCCAGAGGAGTTGTTATCTTTAGGTATGAATGGGGTTTCTTGAAGAAAACAAATGGAAAAGTCCATTATTTGATCCACCCTGATAACTTGTGTCTTCTGATGGGTGTGTTAATATTTAATGTTATTATTGTGAGGTTTAAATTAATCCCTGCCATAATGAGGTGCTTTATGGAGTTTGGTACTCCTGCATTTTGTAATTTTTTTTGAGCCTGGTCTTTTTGGTTATTGGGATCTTCTTGTTGACTCTTAAGATTGGTTGTTTGAGTCTTCTGTATGGAGTATTCCCTGAAGTATTTTCTGTAGGTTTGGCTTTATGTTCATATAATCATAGAGTTGACTTTTTCATGGAAAGTTTTCCTTTTACCATCTATTATAAGAGATACTTTTTCTGGGTAGAGTAGCTTGTGCTGAAAGCCATAGTTTTTTGGACTTTGAAGTGTTCCATTCCAGGTCCTTCTGGTTTTCAGCAGGAATTCTACTCATGTAGTTTTGATGGAATTGGCTTTGTATGTAGTAAGTTGTTTCTCTCTTGCTGCTTTTAGTGCTCTCTCTTTGTTTTCATTGCTAAGAGCTTTAACTATGATGTATTTTGGATAGTTTCTTCTTTGGTCCTGTCTGTCTAGTGCTCTGTGGACTTCTTCTATCTGGATGGGCCTCTCTTGAGAGAATGGGAAAATTTTCTTCAATAATTCTGTTGAGTATGTTCTCTATGCTTCTGGTCTGCATTTCCTCTACTTCTGGTATACCCATAATCTAGATGTTTGGTAGTTTTATGCTATCCCACACTTCCTTCATATTCTGTTCACTTGATTTTTAAACTTAGAAAACATTTTGGCCCCCCCTGAACAATTTCTTCTTTCCTATTTTCTAGGTCAGAGGTTATATCATTATAAGCTCTAGTTGATTTTTGTTATCTGTTGTTTTATTTTGCATAGTGTCAATTTCTTTTATGAGGTACAATTTCAGTTTGTGTTCTGCTGTTCTTGTTGTTTCCTGGAATTCATTCTTATATTTAATCAACTCTTCATTGAGCTTAATCAATCAGTTATTGAGATTTTCCAATTTTAACCTACCTTCACTTCATTCATATGTTCTTGAGGGTTTTAACCTTTTCTTTAATTAAGTTAATCCTACCATCATAATCTGAAAGCTCTAAGAGAAGATTTTGCTCAATTTTATTGATACAATTGTTTTTTGATGTTTTCCTTCCAGTTCAGCAATTCTTTTCATCAGAGTCTCATTGGCTGCTGTGTTTTCACTTCGGGATTGAATTTCTGTTATTTTGCCCATGTTTTCATTGGAGGCTTCCATTGTGGGACTAGGCAACATTGTTATAGATGTCTCAGTTTTCTGCTTTTTGTTGGCTTTTTTTTTTTTTTTTTTTTTTTTTTTTTTTTTTGCATTGTGTTCTCCCCTCAAGGTCTCCCACCTTGGACAGACACTTTATTCTATTGAAGCAGAAGTGATTTTTTTTTTCCCTTGTAGGTTCTTCAAAGGGATTTCTCTTGTCAATATTAACTGGAATGGTACACTGGTGTATGATAGGGTTATAACCACAGATGTACAGATTGTGGAAATTGCAGGTATATCAAAGGTAGCTGAGGAATTAAGAGCTCTGGCCTACTCACTCCACTTGCCCTTACTCTTCTGCACAAGGGAATCACAGCTTGAGGAGCCAGGCACCAGGAAGCTAGAATGCCAGAGGCAAGAGGCCTGTTCCTGCAATGGGCAGTGTACCCTCTGACTCACAGAACTAGGGATGTCTGTATCCAGATACCTGTCAGGATACCAGAGCAAAAGGCCTGTTTCCACAGTCCCCAAACAAGGACCAGGCCTCCCCAAGCCAGGCAGGGGGGAGGTACAGGGACCAGGAAACTAGGCAGAGCCCCAGAGAACAGGAATCTGGCCTACTCAGTGTCCTACATGTGCATCCTTGGATGAAGTGTACCCAGGAACTGGGGACCCAGGGGAACTTCGATCAGGAAGGCTGAGCAAGGGGCCTGCTTCCACAGCAGGCTTGCAGGGTCCACACAGACTCAAGCCAGCCTCAGGGGGACCTACCAGGACCAGGAAACTGGGAGAAGCTTTGGGGATCAGGGATCTGGCCTACTCACTCTGAGCCCACTGTGCACACCCTCCAGCACAGGGTATCTGGAAATGGACCCAGTGCCACTTGGATCCTCAATAGTTTTTTTTTTTTTTTTACAAATATATTTTAGAGACTTTTTTAAAGTTAGCCATAAGATAGAATTCTATGATTGTAGTCATCAATTCAAATTTTTATGGTCTTTGATATTATTTCCCTGGAGAAAATGTCCTTTTTAATCATTTTACTGATTTAGACATATACCTGTGTTATACAACATTTTACACGTAGGGATTAGTGCATATTTGCTTATTTTTTTTTCTATTTTGAAAAATCATTATATAACCAAATAAGCCATAAACACTTTTCAAAACCTTTATATATATTGTGTCACTGCTAATTGAGTGAATATACAAAAAAATTGCAGTCTATGAACTTAATTGCACTGGTCGTTCCTTTTTAAAATCATAAAGGCTGTCATTATTTGTAGGCAATATTTCTTTCTTCATTAGAATACTTTTTTATCACAAGTAATATTGAATAATTTACAGTGGAAAACTGTCATCTGATGATTTAATATTTCGATGCTTTACAGAAATCTGTCTCTGGAGAAGGAAATTTGAATGAGATTTTTCTTGTAATCTTTATAAAGGTTTATGAAGCCTTTCCTTTTTTTCTTTTAGAAAGAACACATTCCATAGCCAGTGTTATGAAAATAATTTTTAGTTCAAGGGAAACTTATTTATATTTTAAGTAGATCTATTTAGGATTGAAAGTAAGAAGTACAATTTCTAACACAAGTCGCAGAATGGAATTATGTTGAAATTCAAAAGATTAATATGATACATGACACCTGAATGATAAGAAATGTGGAATTAGAATTGAAGAAATCACTACAAATGTTTCAAGTTCTTTTAGAGAAATTTCTAACAGACAGCAGAAATTTACAGGACCCTTCTCATAGCTGATAAAAAGTAGGACCCATGCATTATCTGAGAAGAGGTAGAAGAGTGATGTGAATCTACATTTATATTTTATAAATAACATATACTTTGAGACTGTGATGTCTTTACATGTAAGCTGAAGGAAAGACTTCAGTTTAATCCCGTACATAACCTTCAGAGCCACGTAAGTCCACATCATTCTCCAGAAACAAAACACTATCAGTAACTGGTACAAAGATAATCAATGTAAAATTTAAAAAAGAAATATGTATATGAACATTTAGGACTTAAAAAACATTTTAACATAAACTTTTATTTTATGAAAAGAATTCTAAGATAATTAGGGTTTTGTGGCGATTCTCCTAAGTTTGAATCATAACTTTCATAAAGGCAATTATAAATTGCATAACTTTAAATTAGAGGTATGTAATTATTGGAGTCATTATCTATTTTAAGATTTCTGATATTACACTTTGATTTTTATTAAAAAAATAAGATTTCTAAAACTTCTAGATAAAACAGCATGGAAGCATGTGTACATTTAGTCTTGCTAAAATAAATCAAGTATGGCTTCACCAAGTCCTTATTGTGGAAAATAATCTGATCGGTTCTTTGTACTTATGAGAAAAAAGATAGTTCCTTTACACTTTCTATAATAGTACTCAGCTGACTATAGGACTTATAAAATAGAATATGCAATACACTCTCCCAATATGTCAACTGTGTTTAGGAGGGAAAGAACGTGTACATCCTCCTGAGGTATAACTGTCTGTCATTCTCTAAATGCTTGCCAGAGAGTACTGTCAAAGAGGAAAAATGAAATATATATTCTGTCCTTCTTGGTGCTCAACAGGAGCATTTGTTTCTGCTCCTATTGAGGACATGGCTAATTGGAAAGCTGACTTTTCTTGAGGATAGGAGTATTGGTCCTATGAGATTTCTGAAAACAGGCTCCAATGTTGGGGTTCTACTTTGGAAAAAAATTGTTCTTTCTCTTACTTCCTGTCTCAGGTAAGTTTTATTTTCAAAACCTTTGTTGTTCTTTAAATAAAGGCATCATCTATTGAGGTGTAATGTGAGAAATGCAGTATCTTCTTGAACTAGGGAATACAAAGAATGGTATTCATGGATCATAGAAATGAATGGTTTGACCCAAACTATTACTATTGTGATGATGATGTCCACCTCAACATCCTGTAGAGGAGAGAACTCGTGTGGTTCCTTCATATTTCTTAGCAAGAAGAAATGTCTTCATTCAAAATTACATGTTTTGGTCCTGGGGAGATGGCTTAGCAATTAAGGCATTTGCCTGCAAAGCCTAAGGACCCCAGTTTGAATCTCTAGAACCCACATGAGCCAGAAGAACATGGTGACATATACATCTGTAGTTCATTTTCAGTGGCTTGAAGCTCTTGTGTCCCTGAAACAAAGCAATAAATATATACTGTTAATTGATCATTACCTAAATGAACAGTGCGCTATGGAGAGTGAGTTTCCTCTGAAGGTTAGACTGTCCACTCTAAGCCATATTTCCATAAACTGGGCTGGTTATAAGAAACAGCCAACACAGGCTTGGCATTTAGTTTCCTCTTAATGTTTCTCTATTCCTCTTGCTAATTTAGAAACCATGTACTATCCAATTAAAGACGTGTGCAAAACACAGCCTAAAGACAAATTGCCCATCTCAGGTGGCACATAGCTTGCTCAGACCTCATTATTAGGAAAGAAAAACCCAGGAGAAAAAGAGACCAAGGGTTGAACTACTCAGTAATCTCGTCATGCACCTTCTGCCACACATTCATTAGAACACCAGATTTTTTAAAGCTGAGCACGTAGATTGCTACTTGCTGAAAGATATTGGTTGGTGAATGAGAATTGTTGCAGCCCCTTACTGAACTGCTTTAAACAATGAAAAACTAGTGGGCTAAAAGCTATTGCAGATCAAGCACAAGTTAGTGGATTTCAACACAGACTTGTAATTGTTTGTATCTTTTTTCAGTTTATGGTCTCAGAGCCTTGGAAATAATTTCCATCGGCCTTTGCTGAGACTGCTGAATTCTCCTGAGAAGATGTTGTGGCCTTTGAAATTAAAAAATGACTGTGCAATGTCTTCTGCAATATTTAAGACAAATTTGTATTTAACATGCTGATCATAAAATATTTTGCGGTACTTTCTTCATTTCTAGAAGCTCTGTAGTAGAAGATAATATAATATGAACATTTTTGCCAGTATGCTATTTTTTTCTGTTTGTTTCACTTAATTTTGAGTTTTGCTTAGCAGTAGATCAAAAATGTATATAATTCAAGGGCTCCTCCAACCTTCTGCTGACCTTGTTTTGTTTCATTCGTGTCTTTCTTTATACTCCTTTCTTTAGAAAACATTAATATTATATTAATTCTATAAAATCTGCACATATGCATAGACATCATCTATATACATATCAACATATATAATGTAGAATTATATAATGTACATATATATACATATGTGCATGTATATATACTATATACATATATATATATATATATATATATACACATATATACATACACACACACACACACACACACACACACACACATATATATATATATATATAGTACATATATAATCTACAAGAATTGGATTTGGTAATCTCAAACTGAACACATTTACATCCACTATCCATTTAATCTTATAGATTAAACAAAAATGGCAAAATCATCTTTGTTTTTCTTTTTCTTTTATAATTGCTGACTGTTTAACAATGTTGTGCTACAGTTAAATATAGTTTTAGTAAATGTTATCCCTTTGCTAATTTTAACATTTCTGTCACTTCTGGGTTAGTTTCTTTCATAAGTTATTATTGTTCTTCTTTTTTGTAACATGTGTATATATCTTCCTTTTTTGTATGAATATTACCATTTTGATCCTGGGATATTTCTATATCTCTCTCAATATTCTCAAACTTTGCTTTCAGAAATAGTTAAGTTTTGTGGAAATAGACTGATTCTTTCTGGCTTTACAATTTGTTAGTATATATGTGTGTGCATGTTTGTGTGCATGCAAATGTGTGGGAGGGTGGAGTGTTGCATGTGTGTGTGTGTTGGGGGGGGGGGAGATGTGCAAGGCCAGTGGATAATCTTGGGTGATATTCCTAACAACATGATCCACCTCCTATGAGGAAAGAGTCTTTCTTTATCCTAAACCTCACCAGAACAGCTAGATTAGCTAGCCAGCAAGTCCCAAGGATCTTCCTCTCAGTCTCAGCACTGAGATTACAGATGTGAAGGACACATGCCGTTTTATTTTTTCTGTTAATGTATTTATTTATTTAAAATTTTTATTAGTTTTTGTTGGCCTTCCCTCTGCCCTCTGTCTTTAACCTCTTTCCCTCTTTTGCCTTTCCTATTCTGATACTCTCCATTTGACTTTCAGATCACTTAAGAGCTACAATATCCCTACCCTTCTCCTTTAAGTCAGAAAAACCCTTTTATAGATCCCTGAAATTTACATACTCTCCCTCCTACAGATGTATACATAAGTACTGAGAGCTAGAGTCAGCATTAGAGAGAACAAGTGGGGCTTCACTTCCTGTGCCAAGTATCTCGCTGAATACAATATCTTCCAGTTCCAACCATTTCCCAACAAATATTTCAGTTTTATTTATGCCTCCATAGAATATATATTCCATGGAAGAATGTATATATATATATATATATATATATATATATATTCTATGGAAATATATATATATATATATATATATATATCACATTTTCATCAGCAATTCTCTGTTAATGGACATCTAGACTGATTCCATTTTCTGGATATTGTGAATAGAGCAATAAACATGGATAAGCAAGTATCTCTGTAGCAAATATATAGATATATAGACCTAAGGGCATATGCCCAGAACAGCAAATATGAGGGTTTTTTCCCCTACACCCTACACCCTTGTCAGCATTTGTTGTTGATTTATTTTCTTGATGATAGTTATTTTGACAGAGGTGAGATGAAATCTCACAGTATTTTTAATGTTTTCCTGATGGCCTTTGGAAGAGTGTTGAAATTTATTTATATTTATTGGTTAATTTCACTTCTTCATTTGAGAACTCTCTTTTCAGTTCAGTCCCTTGATTGGGCTATTTTTACACTGTTTAATTGTTTTTTTTGTTGTTGTTGTTGTTTCTTTGTATTTTTGAAAATATTTTTATTGATTATTTATTTACAAGCAGAGAAATATTTATTTGTAAGGAGAGAGTGAGAAAGAGAGGGAAAGAGAGAGAAAATGGATATACCATGGTCTCTTGTCACTATAAACAAACTCCAGATACATGTGCCACTCTGTGCATCTGGCTTTATGTGGTAGGTGCTGGGGAATTGAATCTGGGCAGTCAGACTTTGTAAGCAAGCACCTTTAACCAGTGAACCATCTCTCCAGCCCTTGGATCCTTTTACTATTCTGGGTACTAATCCTCTGTCAGATGTGTAGCTATTAAATATTTTATTCTCACTCTGTAGACTGCCATTTCACTTGGCTCTTTTCTCTGCTACATAGAATTTTTTTTAATTTTATGGTCACATTTGCTTCATTTTGATGCTATTTCCTGATTGACCTGAGTCCTTTTCAGAAAATTCTTACCTTTTCTATATCTTGAAGCATTCTCCTTACTTCTTTTTCCTGTAGTTGTTTCAGGAGTCTGTCCAATAAGTATTTTTTCACATTTAGTTAAAAATTCAGATACCTGTACCTTGTGGGTCTATTCCTCAAGCTTCTATTGTGTTCCATTTATCTACTTGTCAGTTTTTGTGTCAGTACCATGTTGTTTTCCTTATTATGTGTCTGCAATAGAGCTTGAAATTAAGTGTAGTGGTACTTCCCTCCACTTCTTTTTTTCTTAGGAGTGCTTTGTCTATCCAGTTTTGTGTTGCCTCCAAAATGACAAACTAATCTTTCATTGAAGCAATAAAGGAAAAGGAATACCCAAATGCCCCACAGAGGGAAAAGAACTTGTTAATGATTGAAGTTGTGTTAAAAACTGTGGTGCTAGTATTCATTGAAAAGGAAATGATGGTAGAGTTTTATCTGGTTATATTGATGAGTTTTTTTTTTGAGGTAGGGTCTCACTCTAGTTCAGGCTGACCTGGAATTCATTATGCAGTCTCAGGCTGGTCTCGAACTCACAGCGATCATCCTACCTCTGCCTCCCAAGTGCTGGACTAAAGGCATGCACCACCATGCCCGCCTATATTGATGAGTGTTGTTGACACAGGTAATAGAAAAAATAGTTTAATAAATTATACTCTTAAAAAGAAAACAGTGGCCCACCTTGAGTTGTTGGAGGATTGAAATGTAATAAATCAATCAGCCCATTGTCTAAGGAAGGTGGAATCATAGGACATACAAATCATACTTATGGTAGAGATTCTCTGAAAGAATATGGATGAGTCCTGAGTACCAAATACCAGACATTCTAGTAAGATTGCATGTCTTTAGAACACACTGTTTACCTTGGTACCCTGAAAATGATAGTTGTTACGTATAATAGCTGATGAGGTCATTATTGAAGTGGGCACATGATATGGACAGAAACAAGTTTGAACCTGTCTTAAAGAGAGCAAAATCAGTACAAGAATCATGTTTAAAAAAATATAAAAGTAGTCTTTGTAAACACTTTAAGTCCAAGAACAGAAGAAGTATTCTATGAGAAAATAAGATTATGCAAACTATAAAAATCATAAAGTGGTAAAATTCAGAAAAATAAATGAAAGAAAATAATCATAGAATTTTAAATGAAATTAAGGACAAGGGAAAGGAAAAGTACTGTGTAGAAATATAAAAAGGAAGATGTATGGTAGAAATGAAATGTTACGTGAACACACACAAGCATACATACATATAGTCAAGCATATAAGGAAGAGGATGAAATAAAAGCATAGATTTAGAAGGTAGTCAAAGAAACAGTATTTTATACCAATAGAATATACTGCATGATTCAGAAAACAAAGTTGTAATGTATGTGATGAACACTGTATTGTGTTTCAGAAGAAAAATATACTAATCATCCATAAGTATATCTTAGTAAACATATTGGAATTTAAAAAACAAAGAAAGGAATGTTATGGCAATAAAACAAAGAACAAGTCATATATTAGGGAAAAAAAGATATATACGCTAAAATGAGCATTGCTTTACATTGCCTTAGCATAATTTTCACATCCAGAAGACACTGGGGTTAAAATATTCTCAGAAAAGATCTTTGAGCTAAAGAGCTGGACTTTTGTTTTTGTTTTTAATTTATGTGTTGGGACAGGGGCACAGTAATGGGATGTGATGGTTGAAAATTCAAACAAAGTTACAATACCATGTACTAAATATATTGATCTACAAAACAAACTTATAAAAATATGAAGACAAGGGCTGGAGAGATGGCTTAGTGGTTAAGCACTTGCCTGTGAAGCCTAAGGACCCCGGTTCAAGGCTCGATTCCCCAGGACCCACGTTAGCCAGATGCACAAGGGGGCGCATGCATCTGGAGTTCGTTTGCAGTGGCTGGAAGGCCTGGCGCGCCCATTGTCTCTCTGTCTTTCTTTCTCTCTCTCTCTCTCTTTCTCTCTCTCTCCTCTCTCCCCCCTCTCTCTCTCTCTCTCCCTCTTTCTTTCTCTGTTGCTCTCAAATAAATAAATAAAAATTAAAAAAATATGAAGACAAGAGTAGTAAAATGCATTTCAAGCTTAACAAGGAATAATTAACATTGATAAGGTTTATTAGTTACTTTTCTTATCCTTTTGACAAATCACTTAACAGAAGGAATTTAGGGGAGGAGAGGATTATTTGTGTCATAGTTTAGACCCTGGCAAAGCTCTCATGGTAGCTGGAATAGCTGTCTGTGGTGGTAGAAGCATGTGATCTTTCAGGCTACCACATCACAATAGCAGATAGGAAACAGGGCTCCAGCTAGCATCAGGCCAGGACTATAATCTTCTAAGGATTATATGCTGTCCCAGCCATGTCTCCTGTTCCAATAGCTGGGGACAGAGTGATCAGACACATAAGTATGGGTGGGGGGACATATCAAATTGAAATTCAAAGAAAGGGGAAATGAGAACATGTGAGCATTTACAGATCACCTTGTGTCACAAGTAGGTGTTGGACGCTAGAACATGCAGCTAACAATGCATTCATTCAATATAACTATACCAATTGAGCAGCAAGAAAGAAGCATATTATATATAGTCACAATCTGTGAATAGAAACTAAAAGGTAAAAGGGAGAAGACATGATTTTAGTACATTTTTTTTAAATTGGTAATCTAAGCACAGATGCAGAATTAAGTATATTTGTGTATACATATACCTATGTGTGTGTGTGTGCTTGTTTGTGTGAAGTGTGTGTATATGTATGGAAGTCAGAGGACAAGTTCTCTATGTACATGTGTGCAAATTTGCATGTACATGTATGTGAATGCTGTGTGTGTGTGTGTAGTCAAGAGGATAACCTCAAATGCCATTCCTCAGGTGTCATACACTTTCTACAAGACAAAGACTCTTACTGGCCTGGACCGTGTGAAATAGATGAGACTGGTTTACCCACCAACCCACACAGACCTGTTTGTCTCCTCTTGGACCAGAGCTGAGATTATAAATGCACATCACTACAGCTGCTGTATTATACGTGAGTACTGGGGACTGAACACTGACGCCTATGCTTCATGGCAACTCCTTTACTATCTGAGCCCTTCCTGGTCCTGGATTAAATATTATGATGATGCTGTAAAAAATTATCACTTTAATTATAGATTTTAGAAAAAAATGGTAAATTTCCAGAAAGAGATTTGGACAGTAACAATTATTTATTTTAAGTATTTGGTTTATACAGTTGTGGAGGCTGGCATGTATTAAACATGAAGGATAAGTAAGCAGAATTGAACTAGGAAAGATTGGTGTTGCAGCTGAAGTCCAAAGTGAGTGGGGAACATGATTTCCTCTGGAAGACAGCAGTCTGCTTTCTCTTCAAGACATTTCAGATACTGAATGAGAAACCCCCATATTAATGAAAGGCAGTTTCTTGTCTATCAATTGAAACAGAAACCTCCTCAATAAATACTTTCACAAAAACATCTGGAGTAGGGCTTACCAAGCTATCTAAACAAAATGATCCAGTAGATACCCATGATTAACCATCACACCTATAAACATTGCAGACACATTAACACACACATTTATGTTAAAAATGTTAGCTTCTTCTGTGCCCCTGATTCTTTACTCCATGAAGTAAATGCTTCAAAGTAGATTCTCATAAATCCTTCTCTCCCTAATCTTTATAACACTGATTCACATTGTCTGCTTCCTGCCTCAGTCTTCCATTAGATACTATGGTCAGGGCATTGCTACATCTTATATAAATCAGTGGCTACCCACTTAAAAGACTTCATTTTCTGTCCTTCCTTGTAGCATGGTGTCCCAGGTGACTAAGTTCTGTTCTCAGGATCTAACACATACCTGAATGTTTCAGAATGCAGCATTTCCAACCCAAATTTTCATTTTACATATAAGGCTATTATGCACCTATGTACATGAATGTTTTCTTCCCCCATTTTATTTTATTTTGTTTTCTGTAATTTTGAATTCCTAGGATTTATGTTCAAGCACTTTCTTAAAAGAAAGCACCATTTTATATTGGCAGGCTGTGTGTAGGCTAATAGTAATATCGTCGAAGCCTAATTTCTTGTGACCTAAGATAGATCAAAGACATCTTCTCCTTTGTGTTCAATAAGACTTTTCACATACTCTCTATTGATGCCCTTCCTCTGCCAATGTCTCCCATAAATCTTATAATTAAAGATAGGAAATAGAATTGAAGTTGAAAGGGTTGGGTAAGAAAAACTGCATTTAGTTTTCCTTTGGGCTTTAAGAAAAAAAAAATAATCATCTTAATTACATGGTACTTTTCATCTTTAACCTGACTTTCAATAATTAAACCTCTAATTACATTAATTAAAAAGAATATTTTCAGATTAATTATATTGAGGGGGAGTATTAAGGGAATTTTCCTTTGAATTTTGCTTTTACTTCAAATGTGACTTAGTATCCACTCTGTTCAAATTACCCTCTCAAGCTCTGCTCTCATTATTCCTGGTCATTCAGCTCCAGATGAAGGGAAGCTGAAAGCACATTTGGGGCTTTTATCTTCAGACTCTCAACCCACCCCTTTCACCCTTTTGTTGCTTTGACATACAGTCAATTGGACAATCACTTATTGTATAAATGTCCCGCTGGTGAAATAGAATTTAACCCTGTTTTACTTCATTCCATGAATAATTTTCATGAAAATTTTGAGAGCTACTCCCCCACCAACTTACCAACTTAACTGTGATTGGAGGTAGAGAGGAGTGGTAAGCATGCTGGGCAGAGTACCTTTCAGCTGCCTGCTTGGAGAACTCCAGAATCCCTTTCCCTTGGCCTTGCTGCTCTCTTGAGGAACTCAGCAGGCTTCCTGCCATTTGCTCAGGCCCAAACTGTCATGACAGAGTCAATTAATGTGATAATGAGAGTTTGGCATCCAAGATGTTATTTCCTGCAGGGCTTGTCAAATATTTCAGAGAGCATTAGGAGCAGACACAAATCTGCTTTTTCACTTCCCATCCACAAATACTTCAAACTTGAAAATCCTGTGCATTTGTGGCATAGCAGGGAAATGGACTGACAAATTGGAGGCTGCATGCGGAGGAGAGCATTTGAAATTTCTAAAGTTGAAGACAAATTCATGAGAGTTGCAATGACACTGAGCAGGAGGAATCAATAATAGAAAAGTTCATTATATACATTACCAATCCCAATAAGTTACAAACTAGAATTCCTTCAATACAGATGAGCTCCAAGTTTTCTACAGGAGACAGACACCTGCTCTAAGTTTGAAAAGGCCTCACTTCTTCTTCATACAGGAAATTGCAGTCATCCTGGGAATAGCATAGCAACTGAAGAATGAATTTATGGTAAACTTTAAGTTCTGCCACAAACTAACAAATGTGTGAACACATAATCACTCCATAACTGAACTTGATTTGGATATGTTGAACTGTTTAATTTAAATTGTGAGGTGAGAAAAGCTATAAAAAGTTCTCTCACCTGAAATTTCTGGAAGCAAAACTGCAGAATAAGCATTGTCTTTTAATGCAGTCTCAGTGTAGTGTTTAACAGTGGCTCTGGGAAACACGTAGTACAGAGTCATCAATGTTCTGCCATTTTAAATTAATATTAGTACTGATGGATATCTGAACACATTGTTAAGACTTGGGAAGATGTCTGGGTTCTTTCCGGGAGCTCATTGTCCTCTCATTTTATATGTTTAGATACACTGATTACAATGATGTCTGGTACTCCCATGTCAGATCTATCATCCTAAAGTCCTATAATATAACATACTCATCCTCCATAGATTGTCATATGAAAGTGTTATCCCATTATCTGAAACCCTATGATAACGGAGATGCTCACATGTGTGTTTATGGAGTACTTGAGCTGAATGGTGCTTTGTGAGTTGAGTTTCTTAATGGCAATGGGATGGCTATACAGATAGCAATTGTTTGTCTAACATTCATAAATCCATATCCTTTTAGTAGATACACAACTCAGGAAACAAGACATAATGAGCTGTCATGAATTCACAGCAGTAAAGACATGCTTTCTTGCATAAGAGCCTGTGTTACTATGCCCTTATCTCTGCAGCGGATAACTTGCTATGTTTTTACTCTTAATAAGCCTTAGCCTATTAAATATGGGTGTATAGGTTATGCATTATTGCCACATCAAAGGTATTACTACTTTGTTCATAAAAAGAAAAAAGTAGTCACATGTTGAAAGGGAGTTATGTAATGAATTGTCACCCAACCAGAGTTCTGAAACCATTGGCCAGGATCTCTGTGACAAGGAAATTCAGAATATTACAGGGTCTCAAATCCTACATGTGGAAGTTGCAACTGGCTAAAGACCAGGAACCTCAAAGAGCACATGCTTGGAGCAACTGATGTTTCTTGGTCATATCTCTGAGTGACTGTCATTTCTCCAGAATGGAGGCTCTCAGGAGTTCTTTCATAGCTCTTCAGGCTTGCAAATGCTTGTGTGTCACAAGGAAGATAGCCTGATGGGAATTATAACACAACATATGACAGTCTCAGAAGGCACACAGCCACTGCTGCCTCATTCTATTGTTAGAAATACATTAGAGAGAAGCCTATATTTAATGAGGAGAGGATGAAGCTTCACCATTTGACTGAACAAGTGTCAAATAATTAATTTACATGTTTTATAACACCTACAGATAGAAACCAAATTTATATCATATCATTTCTAATACTACCAATCAAAATAACATTTATAATAGTACCTCTAATTTTTGAGTGCTTAATATTCTTTGAGCATAGTAACGTTATTATCTGCAATATATCCTTTGAAGTAGCTATCTCTATTACCTTGGGTTTGAAATGAATACTAAGATTTGCCGAGTTTTTATTATGTTTCATGGCTTTTCTGCTAATGGGAATGAGATCCGGTTCTTTCAGGATGTTTATGCACTAATGTATTCTCTTTCACAATTCCTTGTAACCTGATAGTCTGTGCAGTATTAATGGCTAGGGCCAGGAGTCTTATATGATTTTGTTTGGTTGTTTTGTTAGATCACTTTATGTCTTGCTAAGTTCCAAAACAAACAAGTTAAATAAAAATCTATTATTGAAATGAGTGATGTGTCACTCCTGTACATCAATTCATTACATGCTCTTAGAGAAAGCATTGGATGGTAACAAAAAATTAACTTGTGGGCTGGAGAGATGGCTTAGCGGTTAAGTGCTTGCCTGTGAAGCCTAAGGACCCCGGTTCGAGGCTCGACTCCCCAGGACCCACGTTAGCCAGATGCACAAGGGGGCGCACGCGTCTGGAGTTCGTTTGCAGTGGCTGGAGGCCCTGGCGCGCCCATTCTCTCTCCCTCTCTCTATCTGCCTCTTTCTCTCTCTGTCTGTCGCTCTCAAATAAATAAATAAAAATAACAAAAAAATTAAAAAAAAAATTAACTTGTAAAGCCATTATTAATTTACACTGACACAGAATAAAATGGAAAATAAGAAGGTATTCAAAGCCGATAGGTATCATGAGGAATAAAAAAAAAAAAAACTGCTGAGTGGCTTTTGTCTTAATGGGAACATTCTGAAGGATCGGATGACAGATGACAATTTTGTCCAGTATTATTACCTCTCTTTCAGCAGAAGTTATTATGAAAGCCAGTGCACAAGCTGCTTAACTACCAATAACATTCATGTTAACACCCACCACAGTAAACCGAAGCACATCACCGTGGAGAAGCATGACAACCAACACAGGGGATAGAGTATATTAAAACTGGCCTTTAGTATGCTGTGCATAATAAATAAGAACAAAAATATATCATACATTAGTTCTAGACTTATGAGTTTCTGTGTATGTGTAAGATACATGCATGTCATTTTAAGATTTTATAGTTTTATATTTTCTAGTAGAGAATAAAGTCATTCATTGTTCTTGGACAATTTGTAAGTATTATTGATTTTATTGTTTGTGGTAGTTTACCTTCATGTTATTCATACTGGAAGCATAGGCTTTATACGTAGTAATGAAGAAATTTTACACATGCTAATTGCTGAGCAACAACACAGCATGCATATGTGCAGCACACAACATAATACACATGTTGAGGTACTCCATACACAATTTGATCATCATCTGACAATTAAAAGCAAAGGTAAACTGAAAAAGGAATTATCCGCATGTATTTTTATACATACTTAATTCTTCAAGATGATAAATGTTTCAAAAGCCATACACATTCTGTTCTCATTTTTCATTAACTACTTTATACTTCCCAAATGTTCCAAATTTAAGGATTATCACTCACTCTTAAATATGAAAGCTTCACCTCCATTCATTGATATTTAAACACAGAGTGTGAAGATCTACTTGTTAAAGCATGATTTTTGAAAAAGTAGTTCAACTGTTAGCATGAATGAGTTTTCAGCTAAAAATTCAGTCTACAAAATCAGTTTGTACTTCCCAGCTCCTTAGCACGTGCCACACTTAGGCTAAGTCTGTAAATCACTTCCTAGTTCATTTTCAATTCTAAAAACTAGAATATTAGGGATTGCACATCAAACTTACTTTTCCCTGGAATTGCACACACACACACACACACACACACACACGGCTATCTTTGAATCATGAAGGAGGAGGGAGCATCATAGTAACTCTGTAAATTGGGAAATGAGATGATCATGTAGCCAGTTAAGATGAATTACTCATTTTATATCCGTTCCTATTACAACCAAAATATGTCCAGTGACTTTCAATCTGAATAGCTCATCATTCAATTATTCTCATTATAGGAAACAAGAAACATGAAGTAGGAATTGCTGCATAGATCACCACTGTATCAGAAATTCCAAGAGAAAAATGGAGGACATTTTTCTGGTTCATTATTATTACTGCTTCTAAAAGGGCATTCAACTTAATATCCATCACTACTCCACATCCAGTTATATTTCAGACAAGAAAAACTGTGGCTTGTAGAGGAAAAAGTGTTAGAATTAGAAAATGAGGTTCTTTAATCTCATGCAATAAATGCCTCAGAAACTTATGGGCAATTAACTATAATCAATTATTAAAACTTTTGTAACTATACAAGTGTTTTCAAAATCTTAAGGTGGGGGTTTGGGAAATAGCTCAGTGGATATAAATGTTTGCCAAGCAAGTATAAGGATCTAAATTCAGATCCCCAGAACCACTATAAAATCAGATTTGGTACAACAAGAATCAGTATTCTAGCACTCTTATAGTGAGATGAGAGGAGGAGACCAGAGAATTTCCAAAAGCTACCCTGGCATATCCATGCTAAACAATGAAAGAGTCTGCATAAAACAAGGTGAAAGTTGAGAACTGATACCTTAAGTTTTCCACTAACTTCCACATGTTTATAGGCACCCAAACTCAAACACGCAAATACACACACACATGCACACACCTACAAAGTAAATGTACTATTCCAGCCTATTTTTCCAAATTTTGTGCTATAGAATACTATCATTTCTTTTTGATTTTTAATTAATTATTTTTAACATCGGTTGTACTATTTTCCCTCCCCCATTCCCATAGCCCTGTAGGCCTCCTCAGTAGGATTATTGCTCTTTACTGTGGGATAATTGGGGCCTTTGTCTTTGGGAGTAGCTGGGCCTCACTGTGTTTCTACCCATCTTGTATATCTTACAATCTTCCTGCCCCCTCTTCCGCAACAATCCCTGAGCCTTGGTGAGTGTGTTAACCTTTGGTATTGACTTCTTTATAGCCTCTGTATTTCTGTTATGATGAGTTTCAGGTCACCACAGTGTTTGTTGGTATTTTCCTAAATGTGGATATCAGGCTAGTATTGGGAGCAATACTCATGCCACTGCTTCTTCCACAATTCCTTCTGGACCCTGGTAAATGTGGTAGAGGTGGCACATGTCTTTGAGAGCATTAAGTTGCCTTTTCTTGTGTTGATTAAACTTGAATTTTCCCCAATATTCTCTGCCCTCTGTAAAACAGAACAGATTCTCTGATCAAGGGTTAGAGCAGATTTGATTAAAGGGGAAATGCCTAGGAGTTTAAGAGGCATTTTGATGAGGATATCCACTTGATATGTACAGGGAATACTGGGGGCTTCACTTTCACTGTGGGTATTGTGATTTTCCTGACCAATGTGTTCTGACTTGATTTACAGTACCAGTTATGAGTTCTCCCCCACTGAGTAGGTCTCATGTACAATCAGAAGGCAGCTGGTTACCCATAAAGGCTTCGTACCACTACTGCACTAGTGTGGAGTTCTTGTCTGGCTGCTGGATTGCATGGCTTGCAGGGTATTATGTTTATTCATAGTGTTGGTGACCACTGTCATCCAGTAGCTCCAAAAACACCTTTCAGCACCAAGGCAAGGACTGGATTTCCTCTGAGTTCCCGCATTGTCTCTTGGTGTTTTGAGATGGCAGCCTGTGGTGTCTTCAGCAGTAGGGTATTGTCTTTTATTTCTTTGTTGTAACCAAGCACCAAAACTTGAATTGATTTTGAGAATCACGTGGACCACCTTGGCCGACTGCTTACTGTGGGGGTTAACCCCAGATTTGGCCCTGGGGTCCATAAACCAGAGAGCCCATTGTTCAAGGATTAAGCTTTCTCACTGTGGTGGTTTGATTCAGGGGTCTCCTATAAATTTAGGTGTTCTGAATGCTAGGTCCCCAGCTGATGGCAATTTGGAAAGTAAAGCCTCCTGGAGGCAGTGTACTATTGGGGGTGGACTTACGGGTGTTATAACCAGCTTCCTCTTGCCAGAGTTTGACATACTCTTCTGTTTTACACTCCTCTTCCACTGGTCCAGCTTACAAGACAACATGTGAGAGAAACCACTTGATGTCAGTCTTTCTTAGTCTGTGTGACCTTGCTTAGAATGATATTTTCCAAGATCCTACATTATTCTGTGAATTTCATTGTTTTATTTTCCTTTACTGCTGAGTAGAATTCTATTATGTAAATATGCTACATCCTTATCCATTAATCAGTTTGTGGATGTCTGAGTTGATTCCAATTCCTAGTTTTTGTGGAAAGAGCAGTGATAAGCATGGTTAAACAAGTATCTCTGACGTACACAGTGCAGTCTTTATGAGTCTCCACACTAATTTGTATAGTGGTTGCATAAGTTTGCATTCCCAACAGCAGTAAATAAGGGTTCCTCTTTCTCCACAGCCTTGCCAACATTTGTTCTTATTTGATGTTTCTGATAATTGTATTCCTGACTGGAGTAAGATGAAATCTCAAAGTTGTTTTAATTTGCATTTCTCTGATTACTACGGATGTTGAAGATTTTTAAAAATGAGTATTGGTCATTTGAATTTCCCCCTCTAAGAATTCACTGTTCAGTTCCCTACCCCACTTTTTGAGTGGATTATTTGAATTTTCGTTGCTTAGTTTTTTAGGTTCTTTGTAAATTCTGTATTTTAGGCCTCTCTCAAACGTATAGATGGCCAATATTTTCTCCCACTCTGTGGGTTGAAATCTGGCTCTATTTATGGTATGCTTGTCTGTACAAAAGCTTTTTAATTTCATGAAATCCCAGTGGCTGTGTGTTTATTTAAACTCCTGAGCTACTTGTGTCATATTCAGGAAGTTTTTCCCACTCCTATATCTTGGAATTGTTGCCCTCCAATTGTGCCAATTACTTTAGATTTTTGGGCTCATATGGAGATCCTTAATCTATTTGGGGTTGATTTTTTGTTTGTTTGTTTTGTTTTGTTTTTTTCGAGGTAGGCTCTCACTCTGGCTCAGGCTGATCTGGAATTTGTAGTTGATTTTTTTTTTTTTGTACAAGGTGAGAGGATTGTGTTCAATTTCACTTTTCTACATATGGTTAACCAATTTTTCTGACATTATTTGTTGAAAATGCTCCCTCTTCTCCAGTGAACATTGTTAGCTTCTTTGTCAGAGTTAAGGTAGCTGTAGTTGCTTGAATTTAGGCCTGGATCTTCTATTTATTCCATTGGTCTATATGTCTGTTTTTGTGTCAGTACTGTGCTATTTTTTTTTTTTTAACTATGGCTTCATGGTATAATTTCAAGTCAGGTATGGTTTTCCTTCCTGAATTATTTCTTTTGCTGAGGGATGTTTTGGATATCTGAGGGCTCTGTATTTGCATATGAATTTGGAGACAACTTTTTCTATCTCTGTGAAGAAAGTTGCTGGAAATATTATAGGTATTGTGGCCATTTTTATGATGTTTATGTTTCCAATCCATGAGCATGGGAAATATTTTTATCTTATCCTTCTCAATTTCTTTTTTTTTTAATTTTAAAATTTTTATAATTAACAACTTCCATGACTGTAGATAATATCCCATGGTAATTCCCTCCCTCCTCCACTTTCCCCTTTGAAACTCCATTCTCCATCATATCCCTTTCCCCTCTTAATCAGTCTCTCTTTTATTTTGATGTCATCATCTTTTCCTCCTATTATGATGGTCTTGTGTAGGTAGTGTCAGGCACTGTGAAGTCATGGATATCCAGGCCATTTTGTGTCTGGAGGAGCACATTGCAAGGAGTCCTACCTTTCCTTTGGCTCTTACATTCTTTGTTCCACCTCTTCCGCAATGGACCCTGAGCCTTGGGAGGTATGATAGAGATATTGAAGTGCTGAGCACTCATCTGTCATTTCTTCTCAGCACCATGATGCCTTTTGAGTCATCCCAAGGACACTGACATCCAAAAAGAGAAAATTCTCTAACCAAAAGTGAGAGTAGCATTAATATATGGATATGAACATTAAGAGAAATGCTTACTGAGCAGTTTGATGAATATAATATATGCATTTAGCCAGACAGCAGCAGAAGTTACACCCCCAAGGGTTCATGACTATCCCTGTTATAGGTTTTCAGTATCAGGGATATATACCCTCCCATGGAGTGGGCCTTCAGTCCAATTAGAGGGCAGTTGTTTTCCCCCATAACAGATGTTGCAACTATTGCACCCGTTGGCTCATTTGGCCTATTTTCACATACATAAGGCTTGCAGTGCCCACTGTGGAGTATCTTCACTGATGATTTCTCTCTCTCTCTCTCATTGAACTGCATGTAGCATGGCTTTTTCAAGCTTTCTGTCAGCTGGTCTACATGGAGGAGGTTTTCAGTTCAGTTCCAGCAGGATTTCTCAGTGATCTTGCAGCCCAAGTATGTGGAGTCTTCAGTAATGGGGTCTTACCATCTCTACCTGGTGGGAAACCAAGGGCCTCGGCAATGGACTGTAATGTTTTGGGGCATCAGGGACATTCCTGGCCAACAACTCACTGTAAGATATCCCATTTCTGGCACTGAAAATTTTCTGGTAACAATCTATGGCTCCTGTGTATTCCATTGTCCAAAAAAAGTAGGTTTCCAAATGATTTATTTATTTAGATTTTGATTAGCCTCCCTACATTTGTCCTTTACTCAATCTCTTTCCCTCACTTCACTTAGGCCTTTTCACCCCATTAATTTATTCTTCTACTTACATATACACAATACCATCCTATAAGGACTCCCTCTCCCTTCCTTTCTATTCCCTTTTAATTTCTTTCTTCAGCATTTTTATGTTTTCATAGTATAAGTTTTCACTTCCTTGGTTAGTGATATTCCAAGATACTTTTTTTTTTTTTTTTTTTTTTTTTTGGTAAACAGGACAGCCTCACTATCCCTTTCTCCATGTGCTTGTCTTTAGCATATAGGAAAGATATTGATCTTGGTGTGTAGATTTTGTATCCTTCCACTTTGTTTGTAGCGTTTACCACCATTAGAAGATTTTTGGTGGAGTCTCTTCTTTCCCTTATGTATAAAATTATGTCATCTGAAAAGAGGGCCTACTTTGACTTCTTTCTTTCCTATTTGTATCCCTTTGATTTCTTATTCTTGTCTTAATGCTTCAGCCAATACCTCTATTCTAGTACTATGTTGAAGAGCAGTGATGAGAGTGCATACCCCTGTCTTACTCTGAATATTAATGGGAACATTTTGAGTTTTTCCCTATTTTGTGTTATTTGGCCCTTAGGTGCTTTATATATAGCCTTTATTGTGCTGAGATATATTCCTTCCATCCCTAGTCTCTCCAGTGTTTTGATCATGCAGTGAATCTATACTTTGTCGAAATCATTCTTTGCATCTATTGATATTATCATGTGGTTCTTATATTTAAGTTTATGCATGTTATGCATCACATTTATTGATTTCAATATGTTGAATCATACCTGCATCCCTGGAATGAAGCCTGCCTGATGGAGGTAAATGATACTTTTGATGTGTTCTTGAATTTGGTTTGTAATAATTATATCAAGAATTTTCACACCTAGGTTGTTCAAGAATATTAGTCTGTTATTTGGCTTCCTAGTGTTTCTTTCTGGTTTTGGTATCAGGATAGTGATGGCTGCATAGCAGGAGTTTAGGAACTTTCCATCTTTACCAATAGTGTGAAATAAGTTGAGAAGTAGTTTTAATTCTTTGATGAAGATTTGGTAGAATTCAACCAAGATACCATAAGGTTCTGTACTCATTTTGGCTGGTAGATTTTTAATTACATGTTCAGCATCATTGGATGTAATAGGTTTGTTTAGGAAGTTTATCTCCTCTGGGTTTAATTTTGCTAGGTGGTGTGTCTAGGAATTCATTCATTTCTTCCAGATTATCCAGTTTTTTGAAGTAGAGGACATGAAAGTATGTCCTGATGATTTTTTTCCAATTTCATTAGTGTCAATTATGACCTCTCCATTTTCATTTCTAATCTTAATAATTAGAGACATCTCTCTTTTTTCTTCTTCTTTTGGTCAAGTGGGGCAGGGGTTTATTTATCTTGTTTAGTTAAAAAAAAAAAACAGCCCTGTGTTTCATCAATCTTTTTGTTTCCTTAATTTCCAATTCATTAATTTCTGTTCTGATTTTGATTACTTACTTCCATCTGAAGCTCTAGTGGATTGTATTGTTCTCATTTTTTCCAACACTTTAAGTGAATGGTTAAGATATTAATTGGAATATTTCTGTTTTTGATAGGAAGGCATCTAGTACTATGAATTTTTCCCCAAGACTGAATTCACTGTGGCCTATAAATTATAGTATATTTTGTCATTCAGTTTTAGAAATTTTACAATTTCCTTTTTGGTTTGTTCCATGACCTATTCATTGTTTAATAGTGAGTCATTCAGTCTCCAGTAACCAGTGTGTTTTCTGTTGTTTCTCTTGATATTGATTTCTAGCTTTAATGCAATGTGGACTGTTATGATGAAGGAAGTTATGTCAATTTTCCTGAACTTATGAAGGCATTTTAATGCCGTAATATATGATCTACTTGGAGAAGAACGTATGTTCTGTGGAATTAGAATGGAATGTTCTGTAAATGTCTGTTAGGTCAAATTGTTCTATGGTATTTTTAAGCTCCATTATTTTCCTGCTGATTTTCTGCTTGGATAGTTTATCTGTTAATCGTGGAGTATTGAAATCATTTACTATGATGATGTTAGGATCTATTTCTGGTTTGTTATCAAGTAGATTTTGCTTCATAAAATCTGGTGCACCTTTGTTTGGTGCATATAAGTTTATGTTTGTGATATCTTCTTGTTGGATACTTCCTTCAATGAGTAAAAAAAAAAAAATGACATTCTTCATCCTTTTGATTACTTTTCTTTCAAGTATATTTTGTCAGATATTAGTATGACCATATCTGCTTATTTCTATTTGCTTGGAAGATTGTTTTCCATCCTTTCACCCTGAGGGGATGTCTATCTCTTATTGTAAGGGGGGGTTTCTGTAAATAGCAGATAGATAGTTCCATTTTACTGATCCAGCCAGTTCACCTGTGTCTTTTGAGAGGGGAATTGTGACCACTCATGTTTAGAGTTATAATTTTAAGGTTCAATTTGACCCCTGTCTTATTGGAGGTTTTGTGGGTTCTGGTGCTTTGTTGGGCTTTATACATTTTCACATCTGCCCCAGGTTTAGTTTTTTCCCCTCTTTTAGACCCTGGACGTTAGTTGTTGGATTCATCTGTACATAGTTTTCCCTGAGGAATTCTCCATAGGGTTAGATTTATACTCATATAGCCATAGAGTTGGATTTTATCATGGAGAGTTTTCCTTTCATTTTCTTTTAAGAGGGATATTTTGTTGGCTACAGTAGTTTGGCTTTGAAGCCACAGTCTCTCAGGGTTTGGAGTACTCCATTCCAAGCCCTTCTTGCTTTTAGACTTTCCACTGAAAAGTCAGTGGTATTTCTTTTGAGCTTAGTTTTGTAAGTAATGCCATGTTCTTCTCTTGCTACTTTTAGCAATCTCTCGTTGTTTTCATTGTTGACCATTTTAACTATAATGTGACACAGAAAGATTTTTGGTCCAGTCTATTTGGATTTGTGCGAACTTCTTTTATATGAATGGGTGTCCGTTTAGCAAGCATAGGAATAATTTCTTCAATAATTTCATTGAAGGTGTTTTCTATGTATTTGGACTTCTATGTCTATGGATTTCTATGTATTCTGTTCACACCATTTTTTGGACTTATCATAGTATTTGGACTCCCAATCCAATTCATTTGTGTTTTGAAATTCTGTCCTCAATCTGATTACTCTATTTGTGAGACTTTTTATAGAGGCTTTTAATAGGGTATTTGATTTTTGTTCTCGGTTGCATCATTTACATCCTTTCATTGAGTTCCATTTTCAGGCCTTGGTTTGACTTTTTTGTTGTTTCTTGGAAATCATGCCAGCATTTTATCATTTCCTCATTGAGCTTTATCCACTGATTGTTAAGGTCATCTGTTTCTTGACTCACAATACTATCATTTATCTATCTACTTAGATTTCTCTCATTGTCTTCTATTAGGTTGAAAAGAAAAATGAGAGCTATTTACTGTTGTTCATGGGTCTCTTGAATTGCTTTTATGTGATTGTTGATTCTTTGATTATTTTCTTCCAGTTCTGACATCAGTTTGTTGAGGGTCTCATTAATTTTGTTTATTATGTTTAGTATGACTTCATCGTGAGATTCTATGTCTTGAGTATCCTGTGTGTTTCCACTTGGGGCTTCCATTAAGAGGCTAGACATTCTTGGTGAGGATCTGTTCACTTGATGTCTTGCATTGTTTGTTTTGCATTGGGCTTTTCCCATCTCTCATATGACATTTGTTGTTTTGAGCGTGAAGTACTTGTTCCCCTTCTGGCCCTGGAGATATATCACCAGGTTAGGTTTGTTTAAGGGGGAGTGTGGGGTGGTTTTCTGTCCACTTGCTTCGGTTCGGTGACATAGGGTCTAAGTGGGGTCCTCCTTGTATATTGCCTCCAGGCCAGCCAGAGTTTAGCCCAAACCTGTTTGGCTTGCTTGCTATCCCAGCAATGTTCTATTCTCCCCATCTTATTACTGCCTGAGGACTTTGGAGTGTGATGCATACTGCGTCCAATGTGGCACAGTGCTATTGCCTCCACTAGGCACACAGAGGACACTAAACTGATGATGAGCTCCATACCTTGCCCTAGCTGTACAATCAGCTCCAAGACCACATAGGCCCGAGGATTGCAGCCAGAGGCTTGGGGGTTAGGTTTTCCAGTCTCATGTGTTGTCGCCAAGCTTGGAGAATTTGTTGGATCCTCCCCTAGTGTGGCTCTAAACACAGCCTACAGTCAGCACTTCCTCGCTCTGTCCAAGCAAGACATGAAACATGGCCCTCACCAGCACTTCCTCACCCACCACCAGTGTGACCCCAAACATGGCCCATAATTCCCATTTCCTCACCTACCTGAGTCCAACCCCAAACATGGCTGGTGATCAGCTCTTTGTCATCTATAGCAAGTGTGGCCCCAAACATAGCCTGCAATGTGCAGTTTCTCATCCACCCCACAAACTTCATTTAAAAAAAAAAATACTTAATAGATTTATTTATTTGTGGGAGAAAGAGAGGAAGGGAGAGAGAGAGAGAGAGAGACAGAAAGAGAGAGAGAGAGAGCAAACCAGGGTCTCTAGCTATTGAAGGCAAACTCCAGATGCATGTACCACGTTGTGCATCTGGCTCATACAGGTACTGGGGAATAGAACCTGGGTACTTAGGCTTCACAGGCAAATGCCTTAACTATTAAGCCATCTCTCCATTTTTATTTTTTACAAGTGATATATCCCACTGTGAAACTTGTGCTAATCCACAAGCCTGACTCAATATAACCAAGATGTGTCTTTCATTCAAAGGTCAATTTCCTCTTTTAAATGTCACCTCTGTTTCTTAATTCACAATCATTTTTCTCTTTAAGCAATAACCTGCCTGTCTCTCTCTCTCTCCTCTCTCTCTCTCCCTCTTGTTTTTCTTTCAGGTAAGATCTTACTCTATCCTACACTGTCCTATCTCTAGTTGCAGACTGGCCTCAAACTCACAGCAGCCCTTCTACTTTTGCCTTCCAAGTATTAGGATTAAAGGCATGTGCCACCACTCCTGGCCTGTCTCTCTTACATCACTCACATCTGTTGAATAAATTACCCAGAGTGACAGTCACTGAACATAAATCCAGTCACATATCTTCCTGCTAAGTTTTCTCCCATAGCTCTCTATTGCACAGAGAGAATTCACACTTTTTGACATGGACACAGATATATGCATTGTGACCCTCCCACCTCCCTGCCTTACCCTCCTCTGCTGTTTGTGCATACACCAAGAGTCAACAGCACTGACCTTTTTTTTTTTTTCTATTTTCTTATACACTGCTATTTGTTTGTCTTTAGGAATTCTGAAGTTAACGTTTATTCTCCCTGAAACCTGAGGATCAGGCATGACTCATTTATATCAACCCAGATAAACTGTACACCTCTCAACATGCAACCATTTTCCAAATTATCAATTCATTTTATTATCTATTTGGGAGTCAATTATGTGATTTTTCTAAAATTTAAATAGTGCCCAACATATAGTAGCATCTTTACAAATGTTTCATGAATGAGTCTTCTGTAAATATATAAAGAAATGCCAGGAATAGAATACAAACCTCCCCTTCCTTTACAGATATTGCTTTATGGGATCACTTAGTTTCACTAGAGAAGTCCAGATAGATGAACCCAGGCAATCCAGACTGAGGCAAAAAACAAGTCAAAGTCGGTCAACTCTCCAAATGAGGATCTACCACACCCCAATCTGGACTAAGGATGAGGAAGAGCAACTAACCTCATTGTAACCCATGGAAGATACTTAAATGTGATCCATGACTTGGCCAGATGGCTGAGGTTGTGTTTGGACTATTACGGTATATATTAGCTGGAGTTTTCAGTTTGTAACATGGCTAAATAGAGCTTCACCACAAAGATTTGCTTTGACAGGCTCCCTCAAGCATAATATTGTTTCACCTTATTCATACTTTAAGCATTTCCTGTGCTTGAGTGAGCATATTATTTAAAAGGAGGCATTTGATCTTTCTGCTGTATTTTTTTGCATCAGCTATGGCTGACTTCTTCAAAATCCCTCTTGTATGTTCTTGCACCACAGCCAACGATCTCAATGGAATTTTGTGTGGGAACTCCTCTATTTTTATTGAGATAAATATAGTTCTAATCCCTAAGCAAACAAGCAGTATTAAAAGCAATCATAAGTGTAGCAATTATGACTAATATTTACTGGATGTTTAATATGCTCTGGGGATACACAAAATAAACAATATGAAATAAGTATTATAGTCTTCATCTTATAGGATAAACTCTTCTTATTCTGTTTATTGATATCCTTTAAGAAACTATTCCTGTTATGGTCTCAATTATGGCTATATGTAGTGTTTCCTACCAGTTTCCATCCTATATGACAAATATTTATCTTGATAGTACCTATTTAAGGTTGCATAGGATCTTTCAACAATTTCCTTCTATATTTCACACTGCATAAAATGAATTTGTCTAGTCACCTTCACCATACTACTACTTTTTAAAAAATCTATTGAATTCACCATCTCTTTGTTATATTTCCATGTATTTCTGAATGCTATTCCTTATGTCAATTTAGTTTAACAGAGTGGCATTTCATGAGCTTTACTGCCCATGTTCCACCTATCTTTAGATCCACTCTCCACACTGCCATTGCAGCAGGTCTGTATGCATGAGGGAAAGAGATTCTTTACTACAAACTTTAAAGCCACTTTTCAGCTTAAAACATGTTTTCATTCTTCTTATAATAAAAAAGACTCCTTGTGCAGCCCCAAACATCCTGCAAGTCTCTTTTGTAACCCTACCCCATTACTGTCTGTGCTTTCTGTTCTCAGACACTCTGGCCTTCTTCATAGGTAGTCTGTTTAATGGTTTAAAAAAAAATGTTTCCCATGTATGCTTTCACCTTGGAAACAGTTTTTCTTACTATTTTAACTTTAAAATTTCTGCTTGTTTAATCTTACTTTTTTCTATGAAAAATTAAAGGAATATATAAGTACTTTTAATGTTTGTGAGCTTGAGGATTCACACCATTTTTTTTTTAATTATTGGTTGATTTTATATATAGTTGAACTCTTAGAACCCCTCATTTGTGCCCCAGTTCTACTGAGGGTCTTCTTCCATGGGGTTATAGGTACTCATTGTGGGGACCAAGAGGCCTCACTGACTCAGTGTAGGGGGAGGGGGAAGCACTCTGCCTCAGGCTATTCCTACCCACCCTGTGGCTCTTAAAATTTTTTCTGTCTACTCCTCTGCAAATGTTTCCTGAGCATTGGTGAGCAAGATAGAAATTTGATATAGAGTTGCTTTCTCTGTAGACTCTGGATCTCTGTTTTGATGAGGTTTGAGTGACCACAGTGTCTAGCACCATCTCCCAGGAACTAGTAACCAATCCCTCTGTAATGACTTCTGGGCCTGGGCAGATAAATGGAGTCCACCCATCTCATGGTAGACAGTTGGCTCTCTATTCTTGATGGATTGATGTATCCTGATTTTCTACAGTATTTAAAATTTTTAATCATTACAAACAGTGTCCTTGCTCCAGTTGACCACACCTGTCCACTAGTCATGATTTCATGAAGACCCTCACCTTGGATTTGTAGTTAGTGCACTGTGTTAAAAGTAATGTTTCAAAGTTTTGAATGAAAGATGAAAAAAGCCTGGAAGATTTTTCGGTTGTCTGAGTTTAGGTCAGTCATTCTCCACATAAAATGTCCTTTAGGGGTTGGAGAGATTGCAGAGTGGCTAGGGCACTTACCTGCAAAGTCAAAGGACTCAGGTTCAATTCCCCAGGACCCACATTAGGCACATACATGGGGGCACATGCATCTGGAGTTTGTTTGCAGTGGCTGGAGGCTCTGGTGTTCCCATTCTCTCTCTCTCTCTCTCTCTCTCTCTCTCTCTCTCTCTCTCTCTCTGTCTTCCCTCCTGCCTATTTCTATATCTCTCTCTCAAAAATAAAAAAAATAAAAATAAGTATTTAAAAAACATCCTGCAATTAGGCTGGAGAAGATGGCTTAGTGGTTAAGGTGCTTGCCTGCAAAGCTAAAGGACCTAGGTTCAATTCCCTAGAACCCACATAAGCCAGATGCAGAAGGTGGCACATGCATCTGGAGTTCATTTGCAGTGGCTGCAGGCCCTGGAACACCCATTCTCTCTCTCTCTCTCTCCCTCTCTTTCTCTCTCTCAAATAAATAAATAAAATATATTTTAAAAAAATCCTGTGGTCATAATATTACTGGTATGTAATTCTAGTGTAGTTCCAGAGGGGTGTTACAGAGGCAGAAATGAGGCTTCTGCTTATCAGTCCCATTCCTAGTTCTCTCTGTCAGCTAGGACAGGCTTTAGAGGTAATTGAGTGGATCCATGTGACAAGAGCATCTTCTAGATCCATTTAACCTTCTTTTTCTGATGTTGTATGGAATCCAAAAACAATTTCTCCTAGGTACCAACCAAAGTATGGAACTGTTTGCATATGAATAAATGTAAGAGTAATACAAGGCACTAAAATTAAGAATATTTTTGACACTAAAATATTTTTAATTGAAAAATGAGCAAGTAATAAACTGGCAGACTATGATGTAGATCCTAAAGTTGAAGTGGATAGTGGAGCCAGCAACCATCATGACAGCAGGAGGAATCAATTATTAGAAGATAGATTTAAAACAAACAAACAAACATTGGAATAGCCCAAAGTCTATTATTATGGATTACTATAGTTTGCTGTTTGCTCCATATACAGTGTCCTTTGCTGTACAAAAGCTTTGAAATTTCATGAGGTCCCAACAGTTGATCTGTGTTATTTCCTGAGTAACGGGGGTTATATTCAGAAAGTCTTTGCCATTACCAATATGTTGAAGGGTTTCCCTTTCTTTTTCTTCTAGCAGTTTCATAGTTGTGGGTCTGATATTAAGGTCTTTGGCCCACTTGGACTTATTTCTTGTACATGGAGAGAGATAAGGATCTATTTTCATCCTTCTACACATACATATTCAGTTTTCCAACACCATAGAGGTTGTTTGGCATTTTTATCAAAGATCAGGTGGATCTGGCTAGCTGGACTTACATCTGAGTCCTTTGTTCTGTTCCATTGATCTACATGTCTGTTTTTGTGCCAGTACCATACTGGTTTTGTTACTATGGCCCAGTAATATAGGTTAAAATCAGGTATGGTGTACCACCAGCCTTATTTTTCTTGCTCAAAATTGTTTTAGATATTCAAGGTTTTTTGGGCTTCCAAATGAATTTTAGTATTTTTTTTCTATTTCTGTGAAGGATGCCATTGGAATTTTGATTGGGGTTGCGTTAAATGTGTAGATTGCTTTTAGTATGATTGCCATTTTCACAATATTGATTCTTCCAAACGGAGAACAAGGGATGTTTCCCATTTCCTAGTGTCTTCTGGAATTTCTGTGGAGTATCTTAAAGTTTTCATTATAGAGATTCTTCATTTCCTTGGTTAGGTTTATTCTAAGGTACTTTATTATTCTTTTAATGCAATTGTGAATGGGATTGATCCTCTGATTTCATCCTCTGTGTAATTGTTGTTAGCATATAGGAAGACTACTGATTTCTGTGTATAATGGAGAGTGGAAATACAAAGGGAAAAGTGGGGGGGAGGGAGGAAATTGTCATGGGTTATTGTCTGCAATTATAGAAGTTGTCAATAAAAATATTTTTAAAAGAATGAACTCGGGGGCTGGAGAGATGACTCAGTGATTAAAGGTGCTTGCTTTTATACTATGATGTGTCTGGAGATTATTTGTAGTGATAGGAGGCCTTGCAAGAACATACATTCTCTTTCTCAGAAATAAACTAATGAATTAATATTTTTAAAAAGAGTAAATTGAGGGCTGGAGAGATGGCTTAGTGGTTAAGCACTTTCCTGTGTAGCCTAAGGACATCAGTTCAAGGCTCGGTTCCCCAGGACCCACGTTAGCCAGATGCACAAGGGGGCACACACATCTGGAGTTCGTTTGCAGTGGCTGGAAGCCCTGGCGTGCCCATTCTCTCTCTCTCTCTCTCTCTCTCTCTCTCTATCTGCCTCTCTCTCTCTCTCTGTCACTCTCAAATAAAAATGAACAAAAAATTTTTTTTTTAAAAAAAGAGTAAATTGAATGGGTAAAATGGGGAAAGATCATTCTAAAATGTGTTTTGGGGACATTAATGAAATGTAGTGCAGTGGACAATTATCTGAAGAGGGAACAATAGATAGTTAATTCATTTTAATCATGGTTTGCGAGCATAATTTCATGCTAGGAGGATACAATGAAGAAAGAGGTATAGGTTGTTTCCAATAGAAATATCCATGGTGATATGCTGTTTTTAAAAACACTGTATAAAAGGATAGATACAGAGTTTATAATCAGAATTTAATGCTGATTATATGCACATTTTATAGCTCTTTTAAACATTACTTTATTCAAATTGAATAAATTATATTCAAAACATTTGCTCAGATTGGACTAGTGAAATTAATATGTGAGAAAGTCATGATTGGCTGTGGATCTCAGAATGTAAATTCAACAAGGTAGAAAATATAACCTTTCCTTCCTGTAGCTGAAATTGCTTTTCTGTTATGAACACTCTTTCCTTAGAAGTGCAAAAAATTAAACATTTTGAGTTTGGGTTTTTCTCCTAATCCTTAAACTGGTTTATGTTAGAATATTTTAGAATATTATGAAGCATCAATTTCTGGGACTCACTGGCAGTTGACTGCTGTGTTATTCAATTCTACATGTATTACTTCTGGTTTCTCATTAGGCTTGAATTTCATTTAATAAGGTCTGTGCTAAATAAAACTTCCATAAATAAAAGATCTGTTATTATTTTAGAGTCCTCTACAAAATATATTACTTTCCTTGGATTGTGGAGATCACCCAATGGAAAAAGTGCTTTGCTGCGTAAGTATGAGGACCTGAGTTCAGATCCCCAGAAAACAACTAAAAACAGGGCACCGTAATGTGATTATCTATAATTGCAGTGCATGTGGGCTGAGAAGGGAGGCAGAGAAAGGAGACCACCCAGAAACTTGCAGGCCAGCTAACCTGGTTAGTGTGGCATTGCACAATGGCAGACACTGTCTCAAACAAGGTGGAAGGGTCAACATCAGAAATTGTTGTCTGACCTCCATATGAGAGCTGTGGCATGCACAGCCCCCACTCATATACATGAACCAGCACATACACACATGCACATATTACTGCCTTTAAGAATAAAGCAGGACATTCTGCTGTGTGCTATAATGCTCTGAATCTTATGAAGACTTTGGAAGACTATTTGTGTTGTTCACATGAACTATACAGACATTACTTCTAGATTTGCACTATTTTACTTGTGAAGCTACTAGAAGGGATTCTCAGAGTGTGATTCTGAGGATCTCTGCAATTTCTTTTTAAATTATCTGAAGTTTTTGACACATCACAATAAAATTCTGTCTGGCCAGAGCACAGACAAGGCAAAAGACCTTTCATCAAAATTATTCCATCAAATGTCTTTTGTTCCATTTCTTTCTTCTCTAATTAATATTTTGCCAGTCATAGAAAGTTTTGTCCAGCTCCTATTCCTTATTTATGGCAGAAATGTTACTTGATTAGTATTTCAGAAATTATATTTTTGAAACTAAAAGTAGTTTATTTTTATTCAAAAAGTACTTAGCAAATGAGAGAAAGTCTCAAAGAACAACAAAAAAACAAAACCAAACAAATGCATGTAGAATGCAAATCTTTCAAAAATTTGTTTTTCTGGCATGCGACTTTGTGCACCTTTACATCTACTTCTGCTGAAGTATAAATACTGGAGTATGTTTCTTGGTAAATTTGTTTTCTGCACTGTGTCTGAGCTATAAGTCATGGAAAATAATCGAATAAGGCTGAATATGACATGAAGGAGGACACGTAATAAATGTATACATATAGGATCAGGCTTGCAAAGTACTATTTTTTTTTTCTGGCATCAAATAGAACGATATTTAGTTTCAAATGTATCCATTTCATTAGCTGTGTATTGCAGTTACCTTCTTGTTGCTGGTATAAACACCCATCCTAAAAAGCAGCTTATGGGAGGAGAGTTGTTCTATTTTGGCTTACAGTTTTGAGTGGAAGCTCTATGATGGCAGAGGCAAGATGGTAGAGCAGAGGCTGAACATTACCTCCTTGCCTTAACAGGAGGCAAACAACATCAGGAAAGTATGCCAAACTCTGGCAAGGGGGAACTGGCTATACTACTCCTAATCCCAACCCCCAAATATACATCATCCAGGAAGGTTCCACTTCCAAAATTGCTACCAGTTGGGTACTGTGCATTCATAACAACCTGAGCTTAAGGGAGACACATAATTCAAACCACCACACTGTGTAACTTTAAGGACACCATTTAAGCAATGTTGGCTCATTGACTGGTCAGCAAAAAAAATAATAAATTAATTAATTAAATTAAAATGCATTACATTCTTTTTAGTTCTGTTGATGGCAGAAATTAAAGAAAAACACATGAGCAATTCATGAAAGACATAAGCATATAGGAAGCTTCCAACTCTAAGTACTTTGCCTTTTTCAGTGAGGTAAGAAAATGAAGGTACTTCCGTTTGTTTTCATCAAGGTAGGAAAATGAAGGTACTTCCATTCGTTTACATCGAGGTAGGAAAATAAATGTACATCCATTCTTTTTCATCGAGGTAGGAAAATGAAGGTACTTCCGTTTGTTTTCGTCGAGGTAGGTAAATGAAGGTACTTCCATTCTTCCCCCCCTCCCACTTACTAGTCCTACAAGCTGCTTCCACTGAGCTATGCTGGGCTGGGGTGAATCCAATTAGAATGCTATGTATGAAATTCAAAAGGAGGAACTATGGTGTGGTTATGATGTTTCCTTCCGTTCTTGGAGAGAAGAAAACCCATTTCAATTAAAAATAAACCAAAGATATTGCATACTAAGTACAATCACCATAGCTGGACATAATATCAGAAAATGTAGAAAAAAGATAAAATTGTATACATAAGAACTTTAAAGGAGACATTGATTCAATTTATTTCAACTCGATTAAAATGCTTATAAACAGTATACTTGAGAGGACACAACTTGAAGAAGAATGTATTTTGCCTCATGTGAGATACAGACAGACCATCAGGGTGGGAAAGACATGGCAGGCTGAGTGGCATTTGGACATGGTGGCAGGAGCTTGAGACTGCTTGATTTCATGTTCCTGTATCAGGAAACAAGAGGTAGAAGAGAGAGAGAGAGAGAGCTACATCTGCACCCCATGTGATTTATTTCCTCTTTCTAGGTCCAATTCCTAAAGATGATACAATCTCCTAAAACAGTGACATTAGCTGGGTAACAAATACTATATTGTATCATCCTGTTCAAGAGATTTCTCAGTTAATCCAGAATACCTACTAATTACTTGGATGTATTCCTTATTACATAAAGACTAAAAGCTGGATATAACAGTATTCACCTGTTATCTTAGTATGTGCATGGCAGAAACAGAAAGATTTCCATGGCTTTGAATCCAAGCTGCACAGTGATCTCCCGATGAGCCAGGGTTACATAGCAAGACCTTCTTCAAAGAAGAACAACAATACCAATAGCATGTAAGCCATAAAATCAACAAGCCAGATAAAATGCACAAATCTGTACAACAGTGGCACACAACATATGTGGGTAATCAACTGCTCTTTGATGGGGTATGAGCACCACTGAGTGGGAGAGAATTCACACCTGGTTATAAAAACCAAGTTAGAATTTATGCATAGGAAGGTCACAGACTCCAGAGAGAAGCTCCCACAGTTCTTTGACTAAAAAAAGATGGTATGCCATCAAAAAAGTCGGTTAAGTAATCCCTTTTTCCCATGATGCTCTCACACTTGATAAGAGAATGTGCTGGTTTAACAGATAACAGGTTATACCAGGGAAAACCAAGTACCATCAGTACAAGCAGAGCCAGCACTCATCAAAATGACAAGAATAGAAGCCCAAGACTTAACACTGGATGAGATATCCTTATCACACCCACAAATGATCAGGTCACATTGCACAGCTAGTTGTAAATATATATATTCTCGCTGTTACCCAGAGATCCCTTTCTATGGAGAAGGTGGCAGATACTGAGGAGCTCAAAACTCATCAGAGTAGAAAATAAGAGCCTATGGAAAGCTAAACACTAAAGGACATTTGTGCCATACCCTTCAAGGCTCAGGGAACATTATGGAAGAGGGGAAAGAAAGAATGTAAGAGCATCAGAGCAAATAGGCTTATTTTGGATCATTGATCTTTTCCTCATGAACCAACTAGTGAATTCGTGACACCATAGTTTTCACTGATACTCCTGAAAACCATCCCGGTTCTGAGCCTACTAACATACTGACATGATAAACTGAGAATATCAAAAGGAATTATGATAAAACAGAGGAAATATTTATCATATTTATCCACGGTGGATACAACACAGAGGAGAGAGGACAAAGGAGGATAAAGGGACAGGAATAGCATCAAGTTCCTTTATATTCATATGTTATTTTTTTCCATTAAAACAAAATACATCCTCTTTTTTTTTCCAGTTTTAAATTGATCACTGTAGGCTATATCCACTTACCGGCAATTGTATACAATAAATATTCAGGTATATTCTTAATTCTTCTGCTCCTTGGTGTTAGGCCTTCTTGCACATTGTTAAATGTTACTGGTATTATATTAGAAGAGAGACTTTTCCTATAATTTTCTTAGTTCTTTGAGAGGAAAATACATCTCAGCATCAATACAATGCTGTCAGTTAAGTTGAAAAGATGTGATTCTCTGTACATCAGATTTGCATAGATAGGATAGAATTGCCACTTAAGAATTTTTGGAAATGATTTTATTTATCCACGTTATGTTCATTAAAGTCACATTTGCTGAAGGCTCACTTCAGATGAGAAGTTATTTATTTTTTTGAAGCTCTTCTTATTTTAATTTGTACTTTTACAGAATTTCTTTTTTAATGTATAATTTTATTATTAACAACTTCTATCCTTTGAGAAAATAAACCATGATAACTCCCTCCCCTCCCCCACTTGTCCCTTCACAACTCTAGTCTCCATCATATCCCCTCCTTCTCTCCATTAGTCTCTCTTTTATGTTGATGTCATGGTCTTTTCCTCCTGTTATGAGGGTCTTGTGAAGGTATTGCTACGCACTGCGAGGTGATGGATATCCAGGCTAGTTTCTGTGTGGACAGTAGCATTGTAAGGAGTAGTACCCTTCTTTTGGCTCGTACATTATTTCTGCCACCTCTTATGTAAATGACCCTGAGCCTTGGAGGATGTGATAGAGATGTTTCAGTGCTGGACAGTCCTCCATCACTTCTTCTCCGCACTATATTTCCTTTTGGGTCATCTCAGTGATCACCACCATCTGAAAAGACAAGCTTTTCTAACCAAAAGGGGAGGAGCATTAATATATGAATATAAACATTAAGTGTAGTGCTTACTGGTCAGTTTGGTGAGCACAATATATGCATTAACCAGAAAAGAGCAGGCTTTATACCCCTAAAGCTCATGCCCTCCCCTGCCATAGGCTTTTGATTAGCTTTTTAGTACCAGGCATGTATTCCCTCTCATAAAGTGGGCCTTCAGTCCAATTAGAGAGCATTTGGTTTCTCCTAGAGCAGACATGCAACTATTCCACGCATTTGGTCACTTGGCCTGGCTTGCCAAACTTGAGGCTTCCAGTGTCCATTGTTTTCACCGCCAAAGGTTTCTGTCTCCCATAGGGCTTCATGCAGTACAGCTTTTTCAAGCTTTCAGGTGGATGGTCTATAGGGAGGAGGTTTTTATCTCAGGCCCAGCTTGATTTCTCAGTTACCTTGCTACAGGCATGGGAGGTCTTCAGCAAAAGGGTCTTATCATCTGCTTCTTGTGGGAAGCCATGGTTCTTGGCAATAGCCTGTAATGTTTTGAAGTCAACAGGGACCTCCTTGGCCAACAACTCACTGGAAGGTATCCCATTCCTGGCACAAATTTTTTTAGTAACAATCTATGGCTTCTAGATGTGACATTATCCAAAAAAAGTAGGTTTTTATATGTCTTATTCAGAATATCATGAATTTTCATTGACCTCCCCCACACTTCTATTACTCATTCTATTCTCCTGGCCTCACTTAGGCCATTCCACTCCCTGTAATCTGTTCTACTTACATATATACAATACTATCCACTTAAGTCCTTCACTCTCCTTCCTCTCTTATAGCCTTTTTCTAGATTACTGGCCTCTGCTACCAATTTTTGGTTCCAGCTCACACACAAATCTACACATTTGTAGCTAGGATCCACATATGAGAGAAAGCATATTGGTTTCATGGGCCTGGGTTACTTCACTAAGTATCATACTTTCCAGATCCATCCATTTCCCTGCAAATTTCATTTTTCCTTGCCACTGAATCAATTCATCCATTGAGAGACATCTAGGCTGGTACCATTTCCTTTCTATTGTGAATACAGCAGCAATGAACATGGTTGTGCAAGCATCTCTAAGGTAGTGAGAGGAGTCATTAGGATATATGCGTAGGAGTGCTATAGCTGGATTTTATGGAAAATCCATTTTCAGCTGTCTCAAGAACCTCCACATTGATTTCCACAATGCCTATACCAGACTACATTCCCACCGACAGTGTAGAAGGGTTCCCCATTTTCAGCATCCTCGCCAACTTTTATCATCATTTGTTTTCTTGATGACAGCCATTCTGACAGGAGTAAGATGGAATCTCAAAGTCATTTTAATTTGCTTTTCCCTATAGCTAAGGATGTAGAACACTTTTTTAGATGTTTATATGTCATCAGTATTTCTTCTTTTTAGAACTCTCTATTTATTTCTATAGCCCATTTTTAATTGGGTTGTTTGGTTTCTTATTGTTTTGTTTTTTGACTTATTTGTATATTTTAGATATTAATCCTCTGTCAGATATATAGCTGGCAAAAATTTTCTGCCATTATGTCAGTTGTCTCTTTGCTCTACTCACAGTGTCCTTTGCTGTACAAAAGCTTTGTGATTTCATGAGATCTCAGTGGTTGATTAGTGGTTTTATTCCCTGAGCAATTAGGGTTATATTCAGAAAGGCATTCCCTATGCCAATATGTTAAAGGGTTTCCCCTAATTTTTTCTCTAGCAGTTTCAGAGTTTCAAGTCTGATATTAAGGTCCCTGATCCATTTTGAATAAATTCTTGTGCATGGAAAAGACAAAGATCTATTCTCATCCTTCAACATAGAGATATCTAGTTTTCCCAGTACCACTTGTTGAAGAGGCTATCTTTTCTCTAATGAATATTTTTGGCATTTTCATCATAAGTAAGATGGCTGTAGCTGCCTGGATTAACATCTAGGTTCTCTATTCTGTTCCATTGATCTACATGTCTGTTTTTTTTTTTTTTTTTTGTGACGATACTATGCTTCTTTTTTTTTAAGCTATGGCTTTGTAATTTAGCTTAAAGTCAGGTATGGTGATACCACCAGCCTTATTTTTGTTGTTTGCATTTTTTTTGTGTGTTTCCAAATGAATTTTAGGATTGCTTTTTCTATTTTCATGAAGAATGCCATTTAAGTTATAATGGGGATTGCATTAAATGTGTAGATTGCTTTTGGTAAGATTGCCATTTTCACAATATTGATTCTTCCAATCCATGAACATGGTATATCTTTCCATTTCCTAGTGTCTTCTGCAATTTTTTTACTTGAGCATTTTGAAGTTCTCGTTGTAGAGATCCTTTGCCTCCTTGGTCAGGTTTATTACAAGGTGCCTTATTTTTTGAGGCAATTGTGAATGGGAGAGATTCCTGATTTCATTCTCTGCATGTGTATTGTTAGTATATAGGAAAGTTGATTTCTGTGTGTTTATTTTGTATCCTGCTACATTACTAAAAGTGTTTAACAGTTTTAATAGTTTGCTTGTAGAGTCTTTAGGGTTCTTCATGTATAGAATCATACCACCTGCAAATACTGTTATTTTGATATCTTCCTTTCTAATTCGTATCCCTTTTATGAGCATCTCTTACCTTATTGCTATAGCTAAGACTCCCAGTACTATATTAAGTAATAGTGGGTACAGTGGACTTGTCTTGTTCCTGATTTTAGTGGAAATTTTCTCCCCATTTAGTATTACATTGGCTGTAGGTTTTTCATAAATAGCTTTTATTATGTTGAGATGTGTCCCTTCTATTTCCAGTTTCTGTAGGACATTTACAATGAAGGGTTGTTGAAGTTTGTTGAATGCCTTTTCTACATCTATTGAGGTTATTATATTATTTTTGTCCTTCAGTCTATTTATATAGTGTATTACATTTATCAATTTGTGCATGTTGAACAATCCCTGCATCTCTGGGATAAAGCCTACTTGGTTGTGATGAATAAACTTTTTTATATAATTTTGTATTCTGTTTGCCAACATTTTGTTCAGAATTTTTGTAGCTATGTTTATGGGGAGATTGGTCTGTAATTTTACTTTTCTGTTCTGTCTTTGTCTAGTTTTGGTATTAAAGAGCTACTTGCTTAGTAGAAGGAGTTTGGTAGACTTCCTCCCCTTTTTATTTTATGGAAAAATTTGAGAAGCAGTGATGTTAGTTCTTCCATGAAGATCTGGTAAAATCCACAAGTGAATCCATCTGGGCCTGGACTTTTTTTAGTTGGGAGACTTTTTGTAACTGCTTAGACCTCCATACTTGTTAAAGGTCTATTCAATGTTTTATCTCATCTTGATTTAATTTTGGTAGGTCATATGAGTCAAAGAAATCATTCATTTCTTTGATATTTTCAAACTTGGAGGCACATATATCCTTAAAGTATGTCCTTAAGAGTTTCTGAATTTCTTTGGTATCTGTTGTAATAGTGCCTTTTCCATCTCTAATTTGAGTAGTGTTTGTCTCTTCTCTCTTTCTTCTGGTTAGATTTCCTAAGGGCTTATCAATCTTGTTTATCCTTTCAAAGAACCAATTCTTTGGGTCATTGGTTCTTTGGATTTTTGTTTGTTTGTTTGTTTCTATTTTATTAATTTCTGTCCTAACCTTTATTATTTCTTCCTTTCTACTGATTTTTGGTTTGCTTTGTTCTTCTTTTTCCAAGATCTTAAGGCTATGCATTAAATTGTGTACTTGTGAATTCACTAATTTCTTAATGTAGGCAGTTAGAGCTATATCTTTCCCTCTTGGGACTGCCTTTATTGTGTCCCAAAGGTTTTGGTATGTTGTGTTCTCATCATAATTTGATTCTATGAATTTATTGATTTCCTTTTTGATTTCTTGAATTATCCATTCACCATTCAATAGTGTACCGTTTAGTTTCCTTGAATTTGTGTATGTTCTGTAGCTTTTCTTATTGCTGGTTTGTAGTTTAGCACAATTGTGGTCAGATAGAGTGCAAGGGATTATTTCAATTTTCCTGTATTTGTTAAGATTTGCTTTATTTCCTAATATATGTTCTATTTTTGAGAATGTTCCATGTGCTGCTGAGAAAAATGTCTATCCTGTCAGATATTAGGATATCAACCCCTGCTTTTTTCCTTGGCCAATTTGTTTGAAATACCATTTTCCATCCTTTCACCCAAAGGAAGTGTATATCTTTGATTGAGAGTACAGTTTCATGCCTTTCAATCCAGTCTGAAAACCTGTGTATTTTTGTTGGGGCATTGAAGCTATTAATATTAAGAGTTATTATTGAAAAGTATGAGTTTATTCTTGCCATTATTCTTGTTTTGTAGTGCTTCCTGATTTCCCTTTACTCTCTTGTTTTAACTATTATTTGAGTATGGTTTATTTTTCCTATTTCTTCATGTGTGTGCTTTGCTTTCTTTTCAGCATAAAGGATTCCTTCAAGTATGTTTTGTAGAGCTGGCTTACTTGTCATATATTCCTTTAACATGTTTTGTTGTGTTATGTTCTTATTTCTCCTTCAGTTTGGAAGATAGCTTCGTGGTATAAAGTAATCATGTTTGATGGGCTTGTCTTTATAGGTGACTTGCTTTTTCTCTCTAACTGCTTTCAATATATTTTCTTTGGTTTATGTATTTAATAGTTTAATTACAATGTGACTTGAAGAGGTTCTTTCCAAATTTTGTTTGGTGTTCTAAAAGCTTCCTGTATCTGCATTGGCATTTCTTTCCCCATTTTGGGATATTGTTCTTCTACATTTTTGTTGAAAATGCCTACTATGCCTTTGAATTAAAATTCTTCTTCTTCTACTATTACCTGAATTTTTATGTTTGAACTTTTCATAGTGTGACGAATAACTTGAAATGCCCACTCATACCTTCCTATTATCTTATCTTTTTCTTTGTTGGATTGTATTAGATCTGCCACCTGGTCTTGTGTTTAGATATTCTGTTCTCTCCTTCATCCATTCTATTGGTGGGACTTTCTACAGAGCTTTATTTCTTTTTGTCTTTTTTTTTTTTTTTTACTGTATTTTTCAGTGCTATAATTTCTGCCTTTTTTTCTTCAGTATTTCTATTTCCTTACTCATGTCTTGTAATGACCTCCCTATTTTATTAAGCTGGCTTCCTGTTTTCTCTTGGAATTCCTTCAGGAGTTTGTTTTCTTCGTTAATTCCTTTGCTTTCTTCTTTGATTTCTCCTTTGCTTTCTTAGAGTATAGATAAAATCATTTTTAAAAATCTTTGTCAGGCATTTCATCTAAAAAGGTCTCACTGGGGGTCATTTCTGATGCATTTATAATTTCTGGTTGGGTGTATTGCCTTTGTTCTTTGTGTTTCTTGTATTATAATGTATTGATGTTTGCATCCTGAGTAGATTTGATGCTTAGGTTTTCTAATTATCTGTGGTGCTCATAGACTTGGAAATCCAACTTTATCTACCTTCAGAGTGGGAGTTTAAGGATCCAAGTACAGCTCTTGTACTCCAATTCAACTGCAGAAATAATCCTAGGTGTTGAGTTTGCCTACTGTTCAAGTATTCTAGTGGGCTGGGTAGAGAAATTTACTGGCAAAATTCTAAAATTCAACTGAGCAATATGCACATCTAATAAAAACCAGCACAGAGTATGCAAATTGTGGAGAATGAAACAAACAGATAAGCTTATAAAGCCAAAATCCCTAAGGGTGTGTGTTTTGCTCTACATCCTTAGTCCTGTCTGCTGGGAGGTTGAGAATTCTGTTCTGAAATGATTCCAGGTCAGCCTAGGTCTGAGTCAGTCCCTACCTCCAATAATAGCAGGAGAAAAAGACAAAGGCTCTATGAATCCGAAAGCATCAAAGTCAACAGTAATCAACCCCCAAATACTGCTTCACTGAAAATGGTAATGCCAAGCATGAATATGTAACCCATAACCTCCCCTGACATGGAAAGAGAGATTAGCACTTCCAGTGCAGGCCTATGTACCTGCTTTTTCGTCAGTCAGCCTCTATACCTTTTTGGGTGGCTTCCAGTCTCACTAATGATGAGTGTCCACCTCTATCCCTCCATGTTGTGCTGTGGAGCTGGTGCTTTGATCAGCTGTGCTGGATGCCTTGCCACTGGAGCTGAATGCATCCTCAGGTAGTTCGTGGTTCTGATGGTTGGGGTGTGGGAGAGTGCAAGAAGCCTGGAGTTGTACTAGAACTGCTCATCTGGTCCCACTGTATCCATTTCAGCAGCATATTAGCTGATCTCTGCTATCTCCCCTTCAGGTTTGATGAAGCTGGAAAATCCCCTTGTTTGGTCCCTGCTCCTGTAGCTCCACAGGATTCTAGCCACTTTCCTTCTTTCTGGTAAATTTTGGTCTCTTCTGCTTCTCCACTGTGGCTGATAAAATCTGCACACCTTCACTTTTTGGAATAAAAGGTTTTTTTTTTTTTTACTGTTTTTATTCCTAAATCCCTCCCTAGGCTTGTTGTTTGGTGTGACTCCTATGCAGCCATCTTACTCAGAAGTATACTTACAGTCTCAGATGAGATGCTTTACAACACATCAGAATGTAAAATAATTTAGGTGTCCCCTTACCTCAAGAATCTTCTCTGTATTGAACAAGCAGAAGGACATTACTTCAAAATAGTCAGCATGGCTAACTACAGTAGTTTTCAAGCTCTGGATAGATTACACAGGCTTTATATAGGAACAGCAGTTCATATCTATTTTGATGATACACCATGATAAACTACACTGGTAGGCTTCCCTCATTTGCTCCATTTTGGGTCGTTGTACTCAGGTTCATATTGTGGGCAGAAAATGCCCAACAGAGAATATCTTGTGGGAAGAAAAGGTTTGTTTTGTCTTATAGACTTAAGGGGAAGCTCCATGATGGCAGGGGAAAGTGATGGCATGAGCAGAGGGTGGATATCACCTCCTCGGTAACATCAGATGGACAATAGCAACAGAAGAGTGTGCCAAACACTGTCAATAGGAAACTGGTTATAATACTAATAAGCTTGCCTACAACAATACACTGCCTGAAGGAGGCTTTAATTTCCAAATTTCCATTAGCTAGCATTCAGAACACCTAAGTTTATGGGGGACACCTGAATCAAACTAGCACTGGGGGAGAGGGATGCAAAAAGTTTTATCTAAGCAAGATGTTGCAAAAAATAACCTGCAATTTCTCAAGAGGTTGAGGTGACTAAATTGAACTTCATTATTAAACAATGTGAATATTAATTTCTTTATGTAGAATTACTCACCATTTTATAAATGCACACATAAAAAAAACAGTAAAAATTCAAGTTGGCTTTTCACAAGTTTTCAATCATAAAATAATTTCTCAAACTCTGTATTGTACATAAGAATCCAATATAAAGAATTATTATAGTTTCTGAACCAAGATGAGTGGGTAATTAGAAGGTTAACACTTTCTGAGATAGAGAACTGATTCTGTGGAAGGAAATTACATAATCATGTTATCTTTGACTATAGCAGGTTGATTTTAAAAGGATTGTTGTCATTCCAAATTATTACTCTGACTGATTGAAGTAAGGATATCCCAGCGCTATAAAATCAGAATGCAGAATGGAATTCCTCATTATAATTACACCAAGAAGTATACGGCATTGACCAATTCCAATAAGCATATTTGTTTATTCCCATAAATAAAATGAAAACAATTCTAATGTATCTCATGATTACTCATGGTAATAAGTTTTTCCCTGATTAATTATTGTCTGTGTTTATTACTTTAAATAAAATGAGGAAATAAAATTTCTGTCTTGTCAACACCTGTTGAAGTAAAAAATACTGTCTCCAAAACTATTATCTGAAATCCTCAGTTCCTTTTCCATTCTATGAGAAAGTAGTGGACTGGATCACATGTGCTAATACGTCTGTCCATTTTGAATGCTACTATAAGATACAGTATGATGGATAGCTTTTAGCCAGCAGAAATTTACTTCTCACTCTTCTGGATGTTGGGAGTTTCAGACCACTGAGCCAGTATGATCAGATTCAGGTGAAGTCTGTTTCTCATTGCCAGATGGTTCCTTTGTAGTGTGTCCTCACATGGTAGATGGCACAATCCATTTCTCTTGGACTAGTTTGATATAAGCCCTAGTAATGATCATCAGGATAGATTCTTCCATGATCCAATGACTCCCTAAAGACTTAATCACTTAATGTTATTGTACTAGGGACTAGGTTTCAAGAGGGAGAGGAAGGCATACACATTCATGAAATAGCAGTTAGCAATGAAAAAAGCTGAAGAAATTATAAATGCAATTCATTAAGACAAAAGATCATAGCAAATATCTATGAGTCAGAAGATCATTATGAAAATTTAAACACTTCCTTTGTATTTTTATGAGAAGTTAGCCCACAGTTATGGGTAAGATAAATGTCTCTGCATATCATGACCCAACATGTGGCTCTGACATTCTTTTTTGTGAGAGAGAGTGATAGAGAGAAAGAGAGAGAGAGAGAGAGAGAGGGAGAGGGAGAAAGAGAGAGAGAGAGAGAGAGACAGAGAGAGAGAGAGAGAAAAGGTGTTGGCACATCAGGGCCCCCAGCCACTGTAATTAAACTCCAAATGTGTGTGCCACCTAGTGCACATGTGCAACCTTGTGCTCTGTGTCACCTTATTTGTCTGACTTATATAGGACCTGGATAGTTGACCATGGTTACATAGGCTTCACAGGCAAGTGTCTTAACTGCTTAGCCATCTCTCCAACCCAGAAAATATAAACTCTTGAATCAACCTATGAATTGGCCTTGCCACTTAGTAAGTATGTCCAGTCAATGTAGTAAGTTTATTTCAGGGGGTCCATCCCCTTGTATGAAATACATAAATTAGGGAACTTCTGGTCATGGTGGTACCTACCTAACCACCCTTGAGATTCCAAGGTATTACCAGGCAAGATCTGTGGGATTCCAGGATAAGCAAGTCCTAGAAAACCTTCAGTAGAAGGGCACAGAGGAGGAAAGTAGGGAATCTGCTGATTCTCATGGCTTCAGGTAGCCCACTAGACCACCCCATACTCCTTAAACACCAGTCCCAGCCACTGTGCCCCAGAATAGGCTCTCTTCTGAGCTACTGCATACTTTGCAGATCAGGGCCCAAGCTACTCTCTCCTTGCCTACCACTGACCAGGTCTCCTCCCTCCCCCCTGTGCCTTTCCTCCCTACCTCCTCCCCTGTAACAGGACCTCTACATCTCCTGACTCTTCCCCTCCCTGCCACTGGGACCACACCATCTCCTGACTCTCCTCCCCCACCACTAGACCTCACAGTTTCTGTCTCCTGACACCCCTCCCCCACCAGTGGGACCATGCTACTGTGCCCTCCCTGACTCCTCCCCTGTCACTGGGTCCTGGCCTTCTCCCAACTCCTCTCTTGCTACCAGACCATGCCATCCCCTCCCCTGCCACTGGGAGCAGGTCATCTCCCAACTCCACCCCTGCCACCGTGTCCATGCTGCCTCCTGACTTCTCCCCCACCACTTGAACCTCTCCATCTCCATCCTGACTCCTCCCTGCCACCAGGGCGGTGCTTCTCCTTCCTGACTCCCCTGAAACGAGACCTCACCTTCTCATTCATGAATCCTCACCCTGCCACCAAGACCATGCTGGGCTGGGCTGGGATTCCTCCCCCTGCCACCAGACCACACCTTCTCCTTCATGACTCCTCCCCCTTGACACTGAGACTATGCTGAATCCCCTCTCCTGAGCAGACAGGCTCTTGCCATCCCCAATCTGACAGCAGGTAGAAAGCACCAACCCAGTGTTCACAATCAGCACATCCCTGAACATAAAGCCATCTACTGCCTGTAATTGTCAAACATAAAAGTGAACAATCACTGAAGATACTACAAAGGTAAACTATAGCTTCCACTTGATTCGTATAAGATTCTCAGACTATGGTTAGCAGAACACAATGCAAAATAAACATGGAACATCAAATGGTAGGAAGAGCAACAAGGTTGCCTAGTCCCACAATGAAAGTGTCTAATCAAAACATAGAAGAGAAAACAGGAATATAACTGAAAATGAGCATGCAAGATATGTGACCCTGACCAACAGATGGCAGAATTTGTAGAAAATTTAAAAAGACCAACAATTCTGTGAATGAAATCCTCACTAGGTTGGACCTAATAGAAAGAGAGAGAGAGAGAGAGAGAGAGAGAGAGAGAGAGAGATGAAAGAGAGAGACTTCAAAAGAGAGATAAGTGATCTGAAGGAAAGGCAAAAATCAGAGGACCTCAATAATAAGCTGGCTAAGCTCAATGAAGAAATAAGTAAATGCAGGGAAGAATGTCAAGAAGCACTAAGAAAATCAAAATATGACCTCAAAAGGGAACTCAAAAAAGGGATGAATACTATGCAGAAAAAGGTTAAAAAAAGAAATACAAACCAGGGCTGGAGAGATGGCTTAGTGGTTAAAAGTACTTGACTGCCAAGGCTACTGACCTAGGTTCAATTCCCCAGGACCCACATAAGCCAGATGCACAAGGTGCCACATACATCTGGAGTTTTTTTGCAGTGGGTGGAGGCCCTGCCGTGCCCATTCTCTCTCTCTCTCTCTCTCTCTCTCTCTCTCTCTCTGTCTCTCTCTCTCTCTCTCAAAACAACTAAACAAAAATAAAATATACAGGAAAAAAAGGAAATTATGAACCAAATTGAATAAGTCCAAACCTCTTTAGAAGACTTCAAGAACAAAGTCAGTAATGTGGAGGACAGAACCTCAGAAATGGAAGACAAGACAAAAGAAACAGTTCATGAATCCAGAAACATGAATAAGTTCAAAAAATTTGTCAATAGAACATGAAGGAACTGTGGGATACCTTTAAACATCCCAACATTTGTATGATAGGTATACTAGAAGGGAAGAAATCCAAACCAAAGGCATGGAGAACTCACAAAATAAAATTATGAAGAAAAATTTCCCACCCTCTCAAAAGAGAGTCCCATCAAGAAACAAGAAGCTAAAATAACTCCAAACAGACTAGACCAAAGAGAAACTCTCCAAGACATGTTATCATTAAGCCCCTAAACAACAAACACACAGAGAGAGAGAGTGCTAGAAACATCAAGAGAGAAACAACACATTACATGCAAAGGTAACACCATCATAATTACTACAGATTTCTCAATGGAAACCCTGAAAACCAGAAGGGCCTGGAATGGAACACTGGAAAGTCTGAAAACCTATGGATTCCAAAGAAAACTACTGTACCCAGCCAAAGTATCCCTCATAATAGAAGGTGAATGAAAAAAATTCCATCATGAAAGTCAGTTATACAACTATGTGAACACAAAGCAAAACCTACAGAGAATACTTCAGGGAATTCTCCACACAGAAGAGTCAAATAACCAATCTCAAGAACTTACAAGAAGCAGGCCACAGAACTCAAACTGGAAAAGGCTCAAAATAAGTACAAAGTCCAAGAAATTACTAAACCCCACAAAGCACCACAATATGGCAGTGATTAAATCAAACCTCACAGTTATTACCTCAAATGTTAATGACCTTAAATAACCCATCAAGAAATACAAATTAACAGGATGGATCATAAAAATGCACCCCTCAATCTGCTGCCTTCAAACATTATCCACCTTGATCAACTAGGGTTTATCCCAGGAACACAGGAATGGTTCAACATATAGAAATTGGTCAATGTAATATACCACATAAATAAACTTAACCACAAAAACCACATGATCATTTCAGTAGATGCAGAAAGGGCCTTTGACAAAATACAACACCACTTCATGATCAAAACAGTACAAAGAATAGGCATGGGCAGTTTATATCTTGACATAATAAAGGCAATATATAAAACACCTAAAGCCCAAATAATATTTCATGGGGAAAGATTCAAGGAATTCCCATTGATATCAGGAAAAAGACAGGAGTGCCTTCTCATACCCTCTGCTCTTCAACATAGTACTATAAGTCCTATCCCAAGCAATAAGACAGGAGAAAGAAATAAAAGGGATACAAATTAGAAGTGATGAAGTCAAGTTAGTCCTATTTGCAGATGTCATGTTCTTATACATAAGTGACCCAAAAAACTCCATCTAAAACTTATATAGATGATTTATTCCTTCAGCAATGTAACAGGATAAAAAATCAACACACAAAAATCAGTAGCCTTTATATATGCAAAAGTCAAAGATACAGAGAAAAACATAGTAACACTGTCCTATTTTCAATAGAATAACAACAACAACAAAAAAATAGAATACTGTAGAATAACACTAGCCAAGGATGTGAAAGACATATAAAAGGAAAACATGAAACCATTCAAGAAAGAAATTGAGGAGGACTTCAAAGATAGAATGACTTCCTATGCTCCTGGATAAGCAAAATTAACATTATGAAAATGGCAATCTTACCAAAAGCAATGTACATATTTAATGCAATACCAATAAAAATACCAGCAGCATTCTTCACAGAGATATAAAAAAATATCTCAAAATTCAAATGGAATGGCAGCAGATCTTAGATATCCAAGCACATCCTCAGCAAAAGAAACTCCTTTGGAGGTATCACCATACCTGGTCTAAAGCTATATTACAATGCCATAGAAACAAATCAGCACGGTACTGACATAAAACCAGGAAAATAGACCAATGGAATAGAATTGTACACCCAGACTTTAGGTCAAGTGACTACAGCTACTTGATCTTAGACAAAGGCCCCAATAACATAGACTGGAGAAAAGACAGCATCTGCAACAAATGGTGCTGGACAAACTGGATAAACATATGCAGAAAAATGAAACTAAACCCACATATCTCACCATGCACAAAAATCAAGTTCAAATGGATTAAAGACCTCAGCATAAGACCTGAAATTCTTCTACTACTTGAAGAAGAAATAGAAGGAGTTTTCTATGATATTGGAGTGGGGAAAGACTTCCGGAATAGAACCCCAGTAGCTCAGAAACTTAATCAACCAACCAATGTTATCTCATGAAGCTGAAAAGTTTTTCCACAGACAAGCATATGATAAGGAGATCGAGTAGACTATCCACAGAATAGGAGAACATGTTCACCCGCTATACAACTGACAAAGACCTAACATCTAGAATCTACAAAGAACTCAAAAACCTAAACAATAAATAATCAAACAACCCACTCACAAAATAAGATAGAGAACTGAATAGAGAGTTCTCAGGGGAAGAAATGCAAGTGGCAAACACACACTTAACAAAATGTTCAAGATCTTTAACCATCAGGGAAATGCACATTAAAACAACTATGAGATTCCACCTTACCCCAGTAAGGATAGCAAATATTAAATATCAAATGAAAATAAATGTTTGCAAGGATGTAGAGAAATAGGAACCTTCATTCACTGTTGGTGAAAATGTAAACTGGTACAACCACTCTTGAAATCAACATGGAGACTTCTGAAAAGGATTAATATAAAGTTACAAACAGACCTAGTTATTCCCTTACTGTGCATTTACCCTAAAAGCTCTGTGCCTTAGTTCAGAGATAATTGCTCAGCCATGTTTATAGCAGCTCCATTCATAATAGCTAGGAACTGAAATCAACCCAGGTGCCAATTATTGGATTAATGGATAACCAAGATGTGACATATATATATATGCAATGGAATTCTACTTAGCAGTAAGAAAAAAAATGACAAAATGAAATTTGTAGAAAGATGGTCGAGCTTGGAAGAGATCATACTCATCAAACTCACGCAATCACAGAAAGACAATCATCACATGGTCTCACTAATCTGTGGCTCCTAACCTAGGGTGGTGGGTGGAGGGTAAGAGTGAGTGAAGGGAGGGCACAAAACAGCATCCAAATTGAACTGCTGTCAGTATGGAACTTGGAGAGACCTGCCTGGAATCTGGAAGAGAGCCAGACCCCAGACAGTTAACCCATCTAGTCTTGGAAGGCACTACATGATGTATCGGGGCGGGGGGGGGGGGGCAGAGGAAGTGGCCAACATCTTCTGAAGCAACCTGAGGACTAAGCTACTCAGGAGCAAACAACCTGACGTGATGCTCACACAAGTGCAATAGTGGCACACAGCCATGGTGGATAACCAACTGCTCTCAGACTGGGATTGGGTAACAAATCTGCTCAGTGGAACAGAACCTATATCCGGAAGAAGGAAACAAATCAGAATCATATCCAGATAATTATTTTGCTCTCAATTTCAGTCTCCCACTAATCTTGGGCTGTAAGAGGATATACATCCATTAAACTCTCTCTAAATAAATAATGCTTATTCCATTTAACCTGTGCTGATTTTGATCTCCCCATTGGAGAATCTGCTTATGTTTCTCAGATCAGAGAGGGACCTGAGGAGATAAATGACCCATCACACTTCAGCCATACCCCAGCTAAATCTACAGATGAACTGCATTCTCGATGGACCTGATATCAGCCTAAGGGTGAAGGAAAAAATAGACACTAAGGAAACTAAACACCTACAAACCAGGGATTCATAGGCTCCATAGAGCCCATCAATGAAATAGACTTAAAACACACCCAACATGGCTCAGGGAATCTTGTGGAGAAGGGGGAAAAGAGACTGTTAGAGCCATAGTTGGGACATTATACACAGAGGCATTGCCTCTCCCCCATAACTGATTGCTGCCTCCACAGTGCATGGCCCACAATTCCCATAGTGTTGACTTGCATCCCCAACGAGGATGGCCTCTTCAGAATAGGGGCACATACTAAGTGTGTACATAACTAACAGAAAGAAATATTAAAATTTTTAAATTAAATATAAAAAGAGATGTATAAATTATATTTTATGTATGAGATTTTCTTGAATAAAATATGCCAGTAGCTCTTTGAGAGTAATTTCACATAAAAATGTACTTTATCAAATAAAAGCAGATGTTACCCCCAGGGCTTGTCACACATTGTTGTTTCCTTCTTAATTTTGTTGCCAGGATTTCATGCTGATTTTCTTTTTCTTATCTATCTAATTATTTAAGGTAGCTAAATTTCATGTGATATTTCTAAAAAACTTTAGTAAAATCCAAGGATTTTAGTAAAATCTAAGATTATGAGAAGTGTGGATAGTTCATAGCAATTAAGATCAAGTTCTGATGCTCTATCTAATTCTATTTTCTTAGGTAAGTCAGTTATGCCTGTGTAGTTATATACTTCTCTTTTCTTTTTATTTCTGCACACCAAAATAATTAACACAGTAAAATTATCATATGTGAAATTAAAAAAACTGAAAGTGTTTGTGAACCACATTTCAGATAAAGGATTAATTTGAAATATATATATAAATAACTCTTATAGCCCAAGAGCAATAAAAAATTTAATAGCCAATTTTTGAAAACTGGGCTACAGACATGGATAGACTTTTCTTCAAAGAATAAATGCAAATGGCCAAGAGGTAAATGAAAAGAGGTGTATTGTTGGGCTGGAGGGATGGCTTAGCCATTAAGTGTTTGCCTGTGAAGTCTAAGGACCCTGGTTCAAAGCTCCATTCCCCAGGACCCACCTTACCCAGATGCATAAGGGGGCACATGCATCTGGAGTTTGTTTGCAGTGGCTGGAGGCCCTGGTGCACCCATTCTCTCTCTCTCTCTCTCTCTCTCTGTCTATCTATCTGCCTCTTTCTCTTTCTGTCTGTCACTCTCAAATAAATAAATAAAAATAAACAAATTTTTAAAAAAGAAAGAAAAGATGTGTATTGTCACTTATCATCTGAGAAATGAAGTTGGAAAAGACAATGTGATGTCACTTCACATATTATTTTTTCTCTAATATTAAAAACAAATTGTACATTAAAATGTGGAAAGTTTGTACAATATCACTCAGAGCATGAAGCATTTTTGGCACCTTGAAAAACAGCATGGTACCCTTTCAAATACAAAAGCAGCAGTACTATTTAATCCAGTAATTCTACTTCTGAATGCTTTTAATCAAAAGCAGAATGTTGAAGACATATCTGCACTTCTATGTTCACTGAAACACGATTTATAGCAACCACAATGTGGATACCTTCTAAATGATCATGACCACAAAAACAAAGGAAGTGTGGTGGCACTGTGATATAATTCAACCTAATAATATTTTGCCAGTATGGATGAGCTTGGAGGATATTTGGATAATCTAGGTAAGCCAATCATATTTAAGATTACATTTATTAGATGAATCTACAAGTCAATATTACAGTAGTAGAGATGAAAATGGTAGTTTCCAACACTATGTAGGAAGGGACAATGAATCATGCATCTATGGGTATTATTCTAGAAAGATTTGGTATATATGTTTAAAATATTTTATAAGCTGGGCATGGTGGTGCATACCTTTAATCTCAGCACTCGGGAGGCAGAGGTAGGAGGATCGCTATGAGTTCGAGGCCACCCTGAGAATACAGAGTGAATTCCAGGTCAGCCTAGCTGAGAGTGAAACCCTACCTCAAAACAACAACAACAAAAAAGTTTAAGTTTAGTGGTAAGACCCTACTGCTGAAGACACCTTATGTGTTTGACATGCAAAATAGAATGGCATGGCTGGAAGTTGGAAGGCAGTCAGTCCCCAGATAGTCAGCACGTCTAGTGCCAGAAGATGCTACATGGGCGACTGGCGGAAAATGACCAATATCTGCCCAAGCAACTCCTGGTCTAACCTATTTAGCAGCAAACAACTTGTTGTGATGCCCGCACAAGTGCAATAGTGGCACACAGCCGTGGTGGGGAACCAACCGCTCTTAATTTGGCTAACTGATCTCCTCAGTGGTACGGGACCCATAGCTGGAGCTGGGAAATAAGTCAGAACCATATCCAAACTTAAGCCCACTTGCCAATATCAAGCTACCATCAATCATGGGCTACAAGAGGGCCTACACCTATTATATTCTCTATAAAAAAAGTAAGGGTGATCTCTTTTGTCCTGGTGCTAACTTACTCTCCATTGGAGAATCTGCTGCTCTTTTTCAGATAGATGTAGATCCTAAGGAGAGAGCCACCCCATCATACCTCAAAAGGGCCCCTGCTGAAACTAAGAAAAATTGGCGAACAAGCAAGGGTGCTGTTTTCCTGATGAACCAGATACCAGCACAAGGGGAAAGGAGATCAACACAGAGAAAAATCAACTCCTACCAAATCAGAGAGCCAGAGCCTCAGAGGTCCCCAACACCTCATCACTGAAGCAGACCAAAAATGAACCCAACATGGCTCAGGGAAATTTTGCAGAAGAGGAGGCAGAAAGAATGTCAGAGCCACATGTTGGGTCATGATATGCAGAGACATTTATCTTATTCATAACTGTGGGCTAACTCCACAATGCATGACCCATATACCTCAACAAGGAGCGGCTAAGGGGAGGGGTAGGTCACAGATAAGCCTAATAATGGTACCAAACTGACTGTATTTGCTGAATACAAAACTAACTAATAAAGAGAAAAAGGAAAAAAACGTTTAAAAAAATAAAAAAAAATTATAATTTGTGAAAAACGAGTGAATGATTTGAAGTACATTTTCTGATTGTTTGTGTTTTCAGAATTCTGTACCTTGACTTCAGAAAAACCCAAGTTGGAGTGCAGGCTGTGCCTATAATGGAAATTACACAAGTTAATCAAAATCTCAGGACTTGCCTTGCTTCTTTCTTTTTAGTTGAATTCTGTCATTTCAGCTCTAATGAACTATTTGCAGCATACCTTAATTTATTATTATAGAGTAATTAAAACATACATTTTTTTGCCTTAGATATTACTGGAAAATAAGCACTGACAAAATAAATTTTGGTGTTCTCTAAATGTTGAGCTATTGAGGGACTGGGACCTGAGATTCTTTGGTCAAACAAGGTGAGGCAGGTGGTGGTTTCAAATGCTAACTGAAGAATTCATGTTTCTAGTCCACAAAACAATAGTAAAGGTTACTTCATTTATACCCCTTGAAGACAAATGATTTAAAATTTATAATTATAGATAAACATAGTGTTTTCAGGCTTATCTTCCTTGTTGCTTATTAAAGAAGTGATTATACCTTAGAGAAGACTTGGGATATTATCCATGTGGAGAATGGATTATCTCCAGTGTATATAACACTGAAAAGCTAAAACATATTTTTAACATTTTTGTATCTGTTTTGTTCGATTTTGCTGTACATATATATTACATTTTGATCATATTTACCTCACATTACCTTCTCTTCCACTACTAAGTTTCATATTACTCCTAATCACTTACCATTGCCTATACCATGGAATAGAATGACTCTCCATCCTCACAACCCTTAGCAACCATTATCTTATTAGGGAAAAGAGTGACCACCCAAGCCCCTCCTCTGTCTATAACAGAATATTGACTGGTCTCCTCATATGTATGTGTTGTGCAGATAACCATTTCTTATATAAATATGTTCATGAATGTAAAGGTCTTGTGTCAGAATGCCAGAGTCCTATATAACACGTACCCATACTCCAGCTCTTAGAATACTTCCACTGAATCTTACAGGATGATTCTCAACCCTGGAGAGAATGATGTTTATGCCTCATTTTGGCTTCATTACTCATCTGTCACTTGTTTTCAGAACCTGGTATAATTTATGATTTCAGAATTTTTATGAGTTTTGATTCTCTACAATGACTATGTCCCATGACCAAAAATGAAATAGCAATAATAATGATAATAATAATAAAATTGACAAATTTATTAAAAGAACAACTTTTGTGACTCAGGATGAGAGCAGAGCTGATCTGTGGATATAAAGTAAATATTTATGATGTGGAATAAAACACGTTTTATTCCATGTGTTATAGTGATGGTGATGTACATGTGTGTGATGTGTGTGATGTATGCACATATATACACCATGCAGCTCCTCTGTGCTTGTGCCTGCAGAGACCATAGAACATCAGGTCAATTTATATGTTTTTCCTTGAAACTGACTCTGTCACTGATTCCAGAAATTGTGTTTCCCAGTAAATTTCAGATCTGTGCTCTAACAGGACTACAATTACATATGTGTGTCATCTTGCACAGTTATTTACATAAATGCTAGAGAATTGAGTCCTGTGGTCTTGAAACCCTCCTGGTCCTCATGCTTGTGTAGAAACCCCACTTAATACATAAATAAATGTGTGTGTATGTGTGCATTTTCATGCATATTTGTGTTGGCAAACAAGCAAAGCCATTTGTACAACCTTGAGTGTCATTTGTCAAAAATGCTGTCCTCTATTTTTTATTAAACTATCTCTAATGGCCTGAAGCTTACTGATTAAACTAGACTGGTTGGGCAGTGAGTGCCAGGAATCTTTTTGTCTCTACATCCCCACTTTAAGGAGGTAGGCTTGCACCACCATAAGAACTTTTACTTAGGTTTGGGATATTTAACTCTGTTTTTCATGCTTTTGAGGCAAATGCTTTACTAACAGCTATTTCCCCACCCCATAAAGCATATCTAAAGTTCTGATTTGTCCCTTCAACTATCTCTTCTTTTGTGATGATACTTATGTCACATATGCAGTTAGGATCATTGAAGAAGATATTCATGAATGTACCTAAAGGAGAAAAATACAAAAAAATACATATATACATATATGTGGACTTTTAAAGAAATTTGGGTTTGATATGAGGTAATGTTTATAGTTCTTCCCATTCCCAAAAATCAACTATTATATTGCTGCCCATCTAGATCATTAACCTGAGGAAACAGGTTTATGCTGGTGGTGAGTCCTGGAAGATGTCAGAATTTGATTGTAAGCTTTGGAGGTTTCTCTGCCATTAACACTATATTCATGAGATGATCCTGAAAATTAAGACTGTTGTAGTTTGAATATATGTTTCCCATAGAATCCAGTATTTTATTAAAGATTGTAACTTGGGTCTCAAGCTTCCAGCCACCTGGCTGGAGGAGGTGTCACTGGGGACAGATCCTGGGAATGAGACCAGGGGTGTGTTTGGAAGTTGTGGTGGTTATGAATCTGGTGTCACCCATAAACTCAGATGTTTTGAATGCTAGATTCCCAGCTAATGGAGATTTGGGAATTAATGCCTCCTAGAGGGAGTGTATTGTTGGGAGTGGGCTTATGAGTGTTATAGCCAGTTTCCCTATGCCAGTGTTTGGCACACTCTCCTGTTGCTATTGCTCAAGTTATGTTGGCCAGGGGGTGATGTCCACTCTCTGCTCATGCCATTATTTCCCCTGCCATCATGGAGCTTCCCCCTCAAGCCTGTAAGCCAAAATAAACCGCTTCCCCCACCCCACCCCCATGGCTGCAAAACTTCTCTTGGTTGGGTGATTTCTACCAGCAATGTGAACCTGACTACAATAGAGATGGATCTGACTTCTATCCCAAAAGGTATTCAGAGAGATATGTGATCTGTGGGTCCTGCTTGCTGCCAGTTACTGTTTGTTTGCTTGCTAGTTTTGGTATTTTCTGGCTGGTAGTATTTTTCTGTCTGTTTGGATGTATGGAAGCAGCTTCTTCCACCAATGATGGAACTTCCCTTGATCTGTAAGCTTGAAATAAATCCATTCCTTCCATCAATTGGGTTTGATTTAAATGTTCATCCCAACAATGTAAAGCTGTATATAACAGCAATTTGGCACCAGAAGATTGTGGTATTGGTGTGTGATGAATTTGATCCTGTGGATTTTTGTCTTCTGTAACTTATGTATTGGAAGAGTATGGTTGGATTTAGTACTTGGGCTGCAGAAGCCTGCTGGTGTGGTAAGCCAAATTTTATGGGCTACTCTAGTGAAAATGTGAAAGTCTAAGTGCAGAGAGAATTGTGTTGGCTTGTGACCTGTCAAAGGGAAATGAGTGACTATAGAGAACTATATTAGAACTGGTCTACTGACCTAAAGGTTGGCTGTGTTCTGCTGCCCATGCCTAGAGAGCTTGATCAAGGGTGAATTTGAAAGTAATGAACTTATGTGATTGGTGGAAGGCATAGAACTGTAAGATATAAGATTTAGAATTAGAGCTGTGCATGGTGGTGCACACTTTTAATCTCAGCACTCAGGAGGCACAGGTAGGTAGATCACCAGGAGTTTGAGAACATCTTGAGATTACATAGTGAATTCCAGCTCTGCATGGGCTAGAGTGAGACTCTACATTAAAAAATTAAAATAAATAAATAAATTTGAATTAATTCAAACAGATTTAAAATTACTGGCACAAAGACATGTTTTAAGTCACTGCAGCTAGTATTTTCAAGTATGGCATCATTCTGTAGTTGGGATGGGCCAACTACTTGACACTGAAACAATGGAAATATGGCTGAGGTAAGCTGCACCCAGATAAGACTGAATAATAGAAATGCAAAAGCTTTTGAAAGGAGATGGCTGAAAGGAAGAAACCTGAAATACAAGGTCGCAATTTATTCCCCCCACCCCCTTGGTTAACATTATGGCTTAGTCTCTACATATCTGGTATTGAGTTTAGAAACATAAAAAACACATGAATGTGGGTAATGAAGTGCATGTGGTTTCATGAGTGACTGCTGAAATGTGGTATGAGTGGCAGGACATGCTATCCCTGATAGAGACATCGATGAGGTCATTCTATGATGGGTTGTGGTATGCAATGGAGACCCAAAGATGTTTTGGATATACCCAGACTGTGCAAGGGCTACCATGGAGCACTGTTGCCTCAGGATGGAAGTTTTCCTTGGCTACTCAGCCCAGCTATAATAATGGGAATTGGAAGATCCAGAGACTATCACTGATTATGGATGTTGGACTTGAACTAGAGACGTTTGATGTTTACCTGGTGGTTATTAATTTTTCATTGGTACAGTCTCTTCTTGTAATACCTTCAGAGAAATGTTTACTATGTGCCATTATATGTTGGAAGTATGTAACTTGTTTTGATTTTTCAAGTCTTAAAGTTAATAGACAGCCTTGAATCTCAGATAAGAATTGGGACATTGGAATAATCTTAAAGTTGGTAAAGACTACATAGACATTGAAGTTGGGCTGAATATAATTTGCAATGTGAGATGGTCATGAGTACATTGGGGGCCAAGGGCAGAATGTCGTAGTTTAAATGTATGTTCTCCAAACATTCAGGTGTTTTATTGAAGGTTGTAACTTTGGTCTCCAATCACCTGGCTAGAGGAGATGTCACTGGGATGGAGAGATTCTGGGGTCCAGACCTGAGATATGTTTGGAGGTATACGTGAATTCCAGCCCAGAGTTATGCAGAAAGGTTTGAGCCCTGGCAGTCCGGTATGTTGCCAGTTTGTGTTTGCTTGTTTGCTGTCTCATGGTTTTTGGAGTGTGTGTGTGTGTGTGTGTGTGTGTATTCCTCTGCCTATACTTATAGCATCAGCTTTTTCAACCATAGATAGAACTTTCCCTGAACTTGTAAGCTTAAAACAAATTCCTTCCTCCCATAAATTGTATCCACTTTGGATCTTCACCGCAGCAACATCAAGCTTTCTACAGCAAACACCAATGTCCTGTACTAATTGGTGTGCCTGAGAAAGTGAATCAAGCCAGGCGTGGTGGCACACACCTTTAATCCCGGCACTCAAGAGGCAGAAGTAGGAGGATTGGCATGAGTTGAAGGCCAGTCTGAGACTAAATAGTGAATTTCCGGTCAGTCTGAACCAGAGTGAAACCCTGCCTTGAAAAAAAAAAACAAAAAAAAAAAAAAAAAAGAAGACGAAAGAAAGAAAGTGAATCAAATAAACAAAACTATTTCTAAATTATGACCGAAAAATATATCTCTATTTTAAAGTACATTATATTAACTGGAAATATAGACTCTGTGTATTGTGTAGGTTTTACATAATTCTGACAGGCTAATAGTAATTATAATTTGTCCTTAAAAAGGTACGAGTAGATTTGGATTTAGGTCTTTTGTCTTTCAGTGTTGAAAAATTATACTTGCTTTACATTTCCTTGTTATGTTTAAGACAGTGTAAATTAGATTGTAGAGCCCCCAAAGCCCTGCAAGTAATGCTTAATTCCATTAATAACATTTCCCCTGAGACAGTGCCATATCATATTCATGCCACATAGTATAGTATTTTTGTTGGTCAAAGAGGTTATTATAATAATTTTTCCCTAGTAAAATATATCATTCACATTAATTCTTTTTAATAACATGTAACCTCTTACAAAAAGTGGTTTGGGGAAGGGAAAATATTTTTTACCAACTTCTGTAGTAAATATTTCAGATCATAGTCCAAATGAAATTACAACATGGACATTGAAATGAATCAATACTATACATGTGAAAGATAACTTAGCAACATTAACAGAAGATAAAAAAAAAAATCTTGTGGCAAATATTGGATGTCTAGTGCAAGTCACAGATTGTGATAGGCACTTTCTAGTGTGCTACCTTAATCAGTTTAAATCTGAGTGATAAATCAGCACCATATTACAGATAGGAAAGCAAAACTGCAAGACCAAACAGGTGCTGGATTATAAAGCCAGAATTTAACTCATGACTAGATGACTCAAAACAAATTGCTGCTTATGTCATTATCATTCATTTGTCTAGAATGTTTAAATGAGCAAAGATGCATGACACTAAACAGATTAAATTACATACTTTGGCAAAAAATAATTAAATTTTACTTTTGATATCTCATTGATGATGAATTTGGTTTTCCCTTAGCTATATGGTGCTACTTGAATAGCAATTGTTTCTATTAACTTTTTGCTGATGGGATCTTTGTGACACTTGCATTATTCTATCTAATGTTCCCTTGGAATTTACTTAGAAAATAAAAGGCCTATGTACATTTATACATTTACCTCTTTGATTAATTTTGTAATAGTTGCCACAAGTTTTAAGTATCTATGCTCAAATATTAAATAAATAAATAAATAAATAAAAAAAATATTTAAAAAAACTATAATGGCCCCACTAACCACCCCAAGATCAAATATTCTACCTTACTTTCTAGCTATCTGCACTGTTTTGGAAGATTATAGAAAGTATAGGATGTGGTGCCTATTTGTAGGAAATGACACAGTGGAATGTATCCCAGAGGGTATTTGGTCCCTAGTCCTCCTGAAACCTTTCTCTGCTTCTGGGTTACCATGCTTTGAAGAACTTAGTTCTGTATGTACATACTGCAATGACTTTCTTCCACATCACAAGCTCAGAATCAAATACAGTTTCTAATATATACTATACTGAAATGATGTACCCAAATAAATCATTGCTATACTAAGTTCTGCTAGGGATTTTGGTAGTAGTGATGAGACAGCTTATAACTAATGCAAAAGTCTTTGCTGGGTATCTGACTTGTTAGGTATAAGAAATCAAAGAATAAGCAAAACGATTTATCTTTTCCATTCTTAGAGATTACAATTTAATGATAGTGAAAACTGAAATCAAATTAATCAGAAAATTACTTAATTAATGACCTTAAATTCATGTATATGAGCAATGAGAATAAAATATATTGAAACACAATATGTACATCATAATATCCTAAGTGAGCAGTAAAATCTTTACTTAATGCTATGTTATAAGGAAAAATAGTAATTATAGTTTGAGTAACACTTCCACTTTGGGCTATAATAGAACAATTTTTAGTAAAGATCTCTTTTACCAATTATAAGGGTAAGTGGGCACACAGAAAACTGGTTGCCTTTAGGGTTTCCATTTTTGTAGACATTTAGGCCTTGGAAAACATTTGAGGGAACCAAGGTCGATGGGGTTAGATTGTCTCAGAACCATCTGAGCATGAGATGACTGAGATTTTCTCTTAGAACTGTTCATCAAATGGTACAGTAGTGTCTGATATGATCTGAATCTGTTCCTGTATGGCTTGTAAAGCAGATGAGATATTAGCAGGGTTATCAGGAATACATACACAACATGTAACCTTGATGATGGCAAATACACACCTTTCTCTTCATTTGAGCCCCATTATTTAAAAGGGATATTTTTTTCAGTTGTGTCATCTAAAGCCTTGAGATTTTGTGTTATTTGACATCTTTCAAGCCACTTACAAAGGAATTTATAACAACTTTGGGGACTGTACATATATAGTACATCTGATTAGTGAAACAGATCTAGTTAAAGAATTGTGCAAAAGCTTGATGTCATTTTGTTTAACCTCTATGTTTAGCTATAATGTGACAGTGTAGACCATATCTGAGGCATGGGAAATAGGCACAACTTATCCTTTATATGTCTAGTAGCTGTAAGTACAGGCAGAACATGTTGCCACTCCTGAAAACAATATTTTTTCAGAATATCTAAACCAATTAATTTGAACTAGAAAACTGTCAGGAGAAGACAAGTAAGACAGCCTAAAGTCTTGGCACCTGTGTTTGAAGAAATCTTTGATTAGTCTCGATACCTGTGTGGGTACCAAAAATACAGTGAAGGTTGGAAATATAACAACAGAGCTTGAAATCATTTTTCTTAGATGAAGACCATTTGAGCATGAATCTATTTCCTGGAGCAGGGAATATGTTTTAAGAGTCGACTTACTAATATGTGATGAACTTGAGATACCAAAAATGAGAAAGTTATTTTAAAAATATTTGTTAAAGCTATTTGATTACATATAATAGAGCATAACCTGTTCATTGCTGAACTAAAACAGCTAAGTGCTAATATAACCCTTGACAACTCTGTTTTGAAAGAGTAAACACTGTATGACAACCAGTGTTTTTAGCTGGATCTTGGATGGCAATTAACCTGATCTATATTAGAAATTTTATTAACATAAAGTAATTTTATGTTTTACCCATGCCTTAAAATTCTTAAAGCTTAGGCATGCTATCCCAACACATTTTACCTAACAGGAAGATAAAAATTACAATTACTCAAATTACATCACTTAAACTTAAATGATTAAACCTAGTGATGACCACTTGATAGAATTATCATAAAGGAAACAGGAGTTATCTTTGAAGTTACAGTGTTTTTAGGTATGAGATTTTATCTTTGGAAATTAAACACTAATAAATTTACCTTTACCTTAAGATTCAGTTTCCCTAATAGTTAATGCTTTGGCAAATAAAGAAACATAGTTAACATGGCTGAGTATTTTAAAACCAGCTTTTATATTTCCTAAACCATGAATAAATTAGCATCACTGAGCTGTTAATGAATGAATTTTAATCATAAGACTCAGTTTATCCAATAGTTAAAATCTTGAAAATAGAGAAACCTAATTTACTTTACTGAGAGCCTTAAATCCAGTATTTATAACTTTTAAAGCATGAACAAACTAACATAGTGAACTGTTGCACTCAGTTTCTCTATTAGTTAAAATCTTAGCATCAAGTAGACAAATTTTAAATTTCATTTCATTTAAATGGTTTAATTGAGGGGAACTTCCCTGAGTGACCTTCATTACCACTGATTTCTAGGTTATATTTGTCCTTAATCTCTTTTATTATCTCCCCTTTACTCTTTCTGTTTGATTTATTTACTTTTTCTTTCCCTTCTTATCTTGCTAATGTTAGAAGTTGATTGTCCCATTTGAAATGAAATACAGGGAAGAATATATATATATATATATATATATATATATATATATGTAGTCAGGTTATACCCCAACCCATGTTGCATCTTCTAACTGAAGGGGAGAATTCCTCCAGAATCAGATTTGAGAGAAGGGTTTTGTATTCCCTTCCTACAGGAACCCTAACCCAAATTTCCTGGTTTTCTCCCCAGTCAAAGGTAACACATAACATGATCTACATGCCTCCTGGAGCAAGGAAATTTTGAGATAGGCTGTCCATGCTCATCCTCCAAGGCTGGCTCCCAAACTCAATTTCCTTTAGATCTCCCCCCAGACTCTAATGTATCTCACATCACAGTACATGACAAGGGCCAATATCAGTAAAGGCCCAAGTGTGGAGATTTCCACTCTTACTCCTTGTCTTGATAGCCTAAATGCCCATATCCTGTGACCCCTTTCCCTTATGCCCTCTGTGAGAGCCTGGAATATGGGTTTTCCCTTGGTCTATGAATGTTTCAGCAAGGTCTAGGGTCTGAAGGGTAGTTGTTACCATTTTAAAGGCAATATGTGGTTTCATTACCTTAAATATTAGAGGTGTGACCAGTCGTGCCCAGAAGAATCTTGTCTTTTATAGAGAAAGAGAGAGAGTGTGAAAGAAAGAAAGAAAGAAAGAAAGAAAGAAAGAAAGAAAGAAAGAAAGAGAGAGAGAAGAGTGATCATTTACTCAATGCCTTTCTATCATAATCTGTTTCTACCCTGATAAATACTTTAGGCAAGAATGATGGTTGTCTTACTTAAGGAGTTGGTAACCTGATTAAATACAATGACTCAATTTACCCATTTAAACTTTTTTATACTAATTAGAAAATTTATCTAATAGAGGTGACTGTAGGTGATAAGAAGAGAGGACCTATAAAGAAAACAAAAGTTATATGTTGTTTCTCACTCCCTTTTTGTCCTTGTCTGAGACAATTGGGCTATTTGTTTCTGGAAAGGGTCTAGAGGAGACATAGCTTTAACATGCTTGGGGACTGAGATGAAGGGAACAACAACCCAGTTCCCAGAATCCAGCCTGCCATGAGTTTAAATAGCATATACCAGTAAGCAAGAGTAAGAGGAAATGACAGCACAGAGCTAACCTCCTGACTTTTTTTTTTCCTATTTTAAAATTGTCTACTCGTTTTGTCCCAATTTTAATACATGAAGAGACTGCCTTCACAATACAAAAGGAGGTGTTAGGGTTCATGAATAGAGTCTTTAAACCACAAACCTTCAGTTCATGTCTGCTTTTAACCAAATAATTGAATAAGACTGAGCAGTATAATCATTATTATTTTTACTTAGGGAAGTAAAAATCAAGAGAAGGAAAATAGATACACCCATATGGTCTGAGATACTATGTGATGGACCTGGAAGAAATGGAGAAAGGCAGTTAGGAAAGAAAAGAAAGTACAAAGAGATCCTGCCCTGTGGAGTGCAGGAGAAGGTAAAGAGCCCCTGTTGGAGTAGGGGTCAGTGGTTCTCCTCTCTTCTCACTGGGCTGAGGTGTGGGAGAGAATCATCATCAGAACCTGGAGGAGGTTGAGGAGTGGTGAACAGGTCACCAAGAGAGCTTGCCTCCCCTTGTAAATGGTTTATAACCTCATTGTAGTTGGCTTTACCGTCTGGCTCAGGTGAGCCAGTGAAACAGCTGATTTGTTTGGGCTAGAGGCTCTCTGAGGAAGAGGCTAGCCATGATACCAAAGACATGCAAGGTTTTTCCAACTTTGTAATTTTAAAAAGTTTTAGCACATAGCATGTAAAACCTATCATATTCTGAAATACAATGCTTCTTTTGAAATATTTTAAAATTCATTTTTAACCAATTTATATCGATTTTTCGTATTGCCTTTTCGCATCTACTGAACATTAAGTGCTTACATAGTTCCCTTGAGTCAGAAAAATATTCAGAATGACATGTAGCATTTTTGATCCTAACTTCCATGCTCTATTTTCATCCCATCATTATATTACTATAACTGGCTTTTATTCCATAGCTTCTCCTTCAAATATTAATACATAGAAGAGATTATATTTCCATATAGTGTATTAAATTCAAAGGTCAAAACATGACTGTCTTACATAAATTGGGCTATAATACAATAATTGGTGTAGTTTAAACAACTAGCACTTGCCACATACCTTGAAGTTGGAAAGTCCAATGACAAAGGAACTGATAGATTTGTGAACCATCTGTTTCTTGGGCCAGACAGCTCTCTTCCTGCTGAGTCTTCACAGGGTAGCAGGGACTTGGAGCCTCTTGAGAATGTACAAGTCTCTTGCTCCATCTCACGACCTTAACCCTTCCCAAAGTCACCTCAAAGCACCTGTACCATGAAGATTAGGGCATAAGTAAGGAATAACTAAGAGGACATGACAGTAGTAGAATTCAAGATCTATAAGTGGACCACTAAGATGAGCTTATTAGCACCACCCTCTAACCAATTGAGCTAACCTGGCCAGATTAGATGACCTTTTTAGACACAGTAGATACTCTTCTTAGATTTTCTCAGTTTATCAAACTAAATTTCTTTGCTAATAAGGAGTAGAACAAGTTTTCTCCCATTCTGTATAACTCTGACACTTATATCAATTTCACTCAATTCAATTTTCATTTGAAAAACTTTCATTTCCAAATGTGTAAGTCTAGTGTCTCATTTTAGGATGTGGTGAAAGCCAGCTAGTATATATTAAAATGTATAAGTGGGAATGATTCCTATTGATGCAGTTGTATTGTTGACACAGATGAGGAGAAAGAGAGCTTTTTTCTTTTCTTATATTTATCTAGTATCTGGCCCACAGAACCATGGATGCCACCTTGCCTGCCCTGGCAAGACTAGAACCTTCATCTAATCCAGTCTTACTCAAGATGACTGACTACAAATATCAACTCCAGTGACAACTTCTGGCTTTTCAATTGTTTCTGGACTTATCACACCCATGGGTTGGCCCTTCCTGAGTCAACCTCTTGAGCTAGTCAACTAATCAGGTCTCTACCTTATACCCCTCAGTCTGATGAGGAGGCTCATCCATGTAAATGGGCTTGAGCCATGGGTGTGAGCCATTGGCTCTTGGCTCTTGGCCTATGGGCCTCTTACCTCTTGGTTCCTCTGACCATCTGGATTGACTTCCAATGTGAGGAGGATCTTCTAGGTCTACTCTCACCATTCCCAGACAGACTGGAAAGGGGGATGATTCCCTTTTGTTCTACATCTTGCATTGTTTTGGGTACTGTCCTGTTTTGCTATATGTTTGGCTATACTCTTTAAACTCTGAGCCTTTTATCATCCTAGTCCTCTCATGCCCAGTTTGCTAATGGGATCTCTTTCCTTAGGCTCTTCTGTTTTGTCCTCAACCCTCCCCCCCCCCGCCCGCCAAGGGGTGTGTGTGTGTGTGTATGTGTGTGTGTGTGTGTGTGTGTGTGTGTGTTTTCCTTTCCCAGAGACCTCTGGGAAATACCAGGGCAATTTTTCCCATTGCCTGACCTCTTTCCAGCCTGACTGGTGAGTGATACAATTTCCTTTGGCTTGGGGTTTCCTGCTTCCGTCCCTTCTGATCTTAACTCTCCTTAAAATAAAACTCATAATTTACCCTTCTCTGCATTCGCATTTTCAATTATTTGATAACATGGACAAGGGCCTGAAGTTGGGCTTCACTGGCCTTGTCTCTTGCATATTAATGGACATCTAATCCCTCTCTGGTTCCAATTCTATAGTGAAAAACATCAGTGAAAATCTCGAATCCCATTCTCTCCTTCACAGAGTAATGCTGACAAACATGAAATACAGTGTAATTACTATTTTTAAGTAATGTATACATGGTAACCTAGCATCTTTTACTTCAAAATTGTGTGTGTGTGTGTGTGTGTGTGTGTGTGTGTGTGTCTGTGTGTGAAGGTGAATGAATCACTTATATATGCATTGCTTGAGGCACTTTATATAGTTCTTTTTGATATGTATGTCTTCCTAAATCTATTAAAGAATAATTCATTTCAAGGAGGGCAAGGTTGTGATTGGTTTTCATGAAGATAAGGCAGAGCTTATAATTAAATTTTACTAGGGATTCACCATCTTGCCCAGGGGAAAAAATAAGCACTGACAATCTGGTCTTCAGACTATAATAAAAGGGTCAGAACACAAATTCCTACTTGATGGAAGTTCCTTATTGGAGTTTGGCTGATGATATTTTCTTCATCAAACATGGGACATCTCTAGGCTTTGGTTCCCAGGATATTTGAGTCCCTGGAGTCTATGACATTGTAATATAGATCTGAAGGGAAGCTATGTCAAATTGCTATTGTTTAGGCAGGTGTTGCTTTTAAAACAAGAGAAAGTGCATGCAATTTTTTAAAATAAAATTCTGTCTCTAAGCATACAAACATTCCAAGTTAATGTGAATTAAAAACAAAAAACTGACATCAGGCCCACTGAAGGAGACTTCCTACTCTAAATCTTTTATGAAGTATGATGGCATGGTGGGAATAGGTAGTAGCCTATAAAAATCTCAAATCCATGAGTTCAATGAAATGAGAGATAAGAGAAGGGCCGATAGCATGGTTTGGATTATAGCAGGGGCCAATCCACCTAAATATTAGAATCCTAAATATTAGAAGTTGAAGTATGTCCCTAAAAGATACTTTTTGTTGTTTGTATTTAATTTAATTCGATTTTTTAAGTAGGGTCTAACTCTAGCCTAGACTAACCTGAAATTCACTGTGTAGTCTCAGCGTGGCCTCAAACTCACAGCGGTCCTCCTATGTTTGCCTCCTAAATGCTGGTATTAATCCACCATTATTCCATCCATGATCACTCCATGTTACATGTCAATCATATATGGTATCTTCAGCAGCAGGGTCTTACCACTAATCATTGGTGGGTCATCAATTACTTAGACAGAAATCTGTCATTCTTTTAGGAAACCATGGAGGTCTCTCTGATCAAAAGCTCATTGTGGATGATAGCCAAATGCTGGTACTGGGAGTTACAGGTCAGAGGAAGAAAAAGATAAATAATATAAAAGAGTTAGAAGAGGGAGGGAGAGAGAGAGAGTCAGTAGAAGATTAAGGTCCGTCTTCATCATACTCTCTCCAGGGCCTTGTGATTCAGTTGTTCCCTCTAAGGGCCTGGTGAAGGTTCAACCAATTGGTTCATCTTTCAGGATATAGAATTTTATGCTACCGTTGCCTTTTCGGTCCAAATTTGTGTCCCCCACCTCCTTGTTGCCCTCCCCTGCCTCCACATCCACCCTATTGTCCGGTCCTCTAGATGCTTGCTGGGTATGTTGCCATCTTGGGTAGATTCAGGTTAGGAGCTGTAGATGAGTGAGACTATGCGGTGATTTAACTTTCTGTGATTGGGTGAGCTCACTGAGAATGACCTGTTTCAGGTTTAACCATTTTTCTTCAAATTTCATTGTGTAGTTTTTTTCTTACTGCTATGTAGAATTCCATTGTGTAGATATACCATATCTTATTTATCCATTTGTCTAATGATGGAAATCTGGGTTGATTCCAGATCTTAGCTATTATGAATTGAGCAGCTATAAACATGGTTGAGTAAATGTCTCTGGGCTGAGGCTTGGAGGTTTTAGGGTACATGCTCAGTAAGAGAATAACTGGGTCTGTTGGTAACTGTATAATCAGGTTTGCTAGGCATCTCCATATTGCTTTCCAAAGTGGTTGCACCATCTTACATTCCCATGAACAATGTATGAGGGTTCCTATATCTCCACATCCACACCAGCATTTATTTTCATTTGATTTTTTAATGTTTGCTATCCTTACTGGGGTAAGGCAGAATCTCATAGTTATTTTAATTTGCATTTCCCTCATGATTAGGGATGATGACAATTTTCTTGAGTGTGTGTTTGCCATTTGTATTTCTACCTCTGTGAACTGCCTGTCAAGAGTTCTTTGCCCCATTTTGTGAGTGGGTTGTTTGACTTTTTATTGCTTAGGTTTTTGAGTTCATTCTAGTTTCTAGAGATTAGGCTTCTGTCAGTTGGATATTCAGCAAATGTTTTCTCCCATTCTCAGGGTAATCTACTGGCTATGCTATTGAAGGTTTATCTGTGAAGAAACTCTTCAGATTCATGTGTCCCATTGGTTGAGTGACTATTTAAGATCCTGGCTACTGGGATTTTATTCAGGAAGTCTTTTTTCATTACTATATCATGGAAAGTTCCTCCTATATTTTCTTCCAGTAAATGCTGAGTTTCTGGTCTTATATTGAGGACTTTGATCCATCTGGACTTGAGTGTTGTGCATGGTGAGATGTGTGAATCAGTTTCTCCAGCACCATTTGTTGAGGATGCTGTCTTTTTTGTCTATATTGTTAGGGCCTTTATAAAATATCAAGTAGCTATTGTTCCTTGACCCAAAGTCTCGAGTCCTTAATTCTATTCCATTGGTCTATACTCCTGTTTTTATGCCAATACCATGCTGTTTTTATTATTATGGCTTTGTAATATAGCTTTAGATCAGGTATGGTGAAGCCTCCAGAGCTATTTCTTTTGCTGATTATGTGCTTGGATATCCGAGGCCTTCTGATTTTCCATATGAATTTTGAGATCACTTTTTTCTTTCTCTGTGAAGAACAATGTTGGGGTTTTAGTTGGATTTGCTTTAAATCTGTATACTGCCTTTGGCAGGATTGCCATTTTCACAATGTTAATTCTGCCTACCTAGGATCATGAGAGGTCTTTCTATTTTCTCAAGTCCTCCTCAATTTCTTTCTTGTGTGTTTTTATGTTTTCATTGTATAGATCTTTCACTTCCTTGGTTAACGTTATTCCAAGGTATTTCATTTATTTATTAATTTTTGTTGCTATTGGAAATGGTACCATGTCCCTTATTTCTGTCTCTGTATCTTTGCAGTTGTATATAGAAAGGCTGCTGATTTTTGTGCATTGATTTTGTATCCTGCTACTTTGCCGAAGGAGTTAATCACCTTCGAGAGTTTTGGGATGAAGTCTCTTGGGTCTCTTATGGATACAATCATATTGTCTGTGAATAGAGCTAATTTAACTTCCTCTTTTCCAAATTGTATCCCTTTTATTTCTTTCTCCTGTCTTATTGCGTGATCTAGGACTTCCAGTACTGTATTGAAGAGCAGAGATGGGAGTGGACACCCCTGTCTTGTTCCTCCTGATCTCAATAGGAATTCCTCCAGTCTCTCTCCATTAAGCATTAGTTGGGCTTCAGGGGCTTTGTATATAGCCTTTATTATGTTAAGATATAAACTGAGCATGCCAGTTCTCTCCAATGTTTTGATTATGAAGTGATGTTTTATTTTGTCAAAGGCCTTTTCTGTATCTACCAAAATGATCATGTGCTTTTTGTGTTTAACCTTGCTTATGTGGTGTATTACATTGACAGATTTCCATATGTTCAACCACCCCTGTGTTCCAGGGATGAATCCCACTTAATCAAGGTGGATAATGCTTTTGATGTGTTCTTGGATTCAGTTTGCGAGGATTTTGTTCAGGATCTTTGTGTCTAAGTTCATCAGGGAAATAGGCCAGTAGTTTTCTTTTCTTGTTGCATCTCTGCCTCATTTTGGAATTAGGGTAATACAAGCTTCATAGAAGGAGTTGGGGAGCTTTCCCTGTTCTCCACTTGTGTGGCACAGTTTGAGAAAGATTGGTCTGAGTTCTTCCATGAAGGTTTCATAGAATTCAGCTGAGAATCCATCTGGTCCTGGACTCTTCTTTTGCGGGATGTATTTTTTTAATGCCTTTTTAATCTTGATGAGTGTGATAGGTTTGTTTAGGAGATTAATCTGCTCTAAGTTTAGCTTTGGTAGATGGTATGTGTCCAGGAATTTATCCATTTCTTGCGTATTATCCAGTTTTGTCAAGTAGAGGTTTTTGAAGTAAGTCCTGATGATTCTCCCAGTGTGCACCTACATGTGCATCAACATGTATATCTATATGTGCATATACATACATTTCCATGGATCTATATTTGCATCTACACGAATCTACTTGTGAACCTACATCCATCTACATGTGCACCTATGTGCGTCCATATATGTATTTACATGCATTTCTATGTGCATTTACAAGTATCTATAAGAATCCTACAGGGTTGATACCTGATTAGAACTTCTGTGTTTGAAAGATGCACGTTTCAGGTTGGGAAACACATTATCTTGGGCTCTCATAGCCTCCTAAATCATCATTTGTTGTACATTTTTCTGTGTGATATAGCATTCCTTTTTATAAAAAAATCTAAACCAAGATACACAATTTTCACAAATCTGCAAGCTAAGGATGTCATTAGATAGCATCTAAGGTCTATAGAACAGATATTCTTGCTGTTCTATAACCTGCCTAATTGAAGTTTCCACCAATATATTTGAAAAAATATATTGATTTATAACTTACTTTATTCTGTTACTATACAAAAAAAAAAAAACTTCATAGAACTATCACTATGTTGGAACATGTATTTGGTACAAACCAAATCTATATTGTCAGACCATGGTCACATATATTTCACTCCAGAAAAGAGTGTCTCATTCTTTTTCAGGTCAGAGCTGTATTTTTTTCACCTCAACATTAACATGAGGTATAGTGTAGGAAACACACTTTTCTGCCATTAGCTAAAGAATAGGAAAACTTTGTAAATAGCAATAGATCTTTTTAGCAAAGGAAGGTTCATTTCATATACTAAAGAACATAGGAAGATGCACAAACAAGCAAAATCTAGAATCAAGACATTTTCATCCACCATGAATAAATTTGATTTATTTTTTTCTAACCTGTCATAGAAAAAAAACACAGAAATAAATAGCAATTCCCCATTTTGTGGCATCCCTTATATTTTGTTGAATGTGTACAAGCTTCAGCTATTTGGGTGATAAAATATATACTATTCTCATTTTGGCATATCACTTCAGTCACAACTCAGTCAAATAATACCTATAGCATAGTTCCTTCATGATATTTTAAGAGCTGAAATCTTTGAAAATATTAGAGAATGCACTGCCTGCACAGACAGCCTGACTAACCTGTCTATTTCCAAGACTGTAAGCAACAGTACAGATCAATGGAAGACAGCAGATTGGGGAAACAATTTCTTGGCAACATTAATTTTGTTTGCCTTCTAATATTCCATATTATAATCATAGATGCTTTCTGGTTCTGGTGAAATGAAGTCCAGATTAAGTATGCAGACTATATAAGAATCATCATAGGATTCAATGAACTAAGAAGTTTTGTTTGTTAATACGTGAAAATTTCAATTCTTTAAATTTTCACATTTTTCCATTTGCATATGACATTAAACACTTAATTAAAATTCACAGTGAAAATCATATATGACACATAATCATCAGTATTATATTTGTGCACTACTTTCAAATGAGTTGTGAGTAGGCATGGGTATTAATTCATCAACTAGTATCAGTTACGAAGAAGGTACTGAAGCAATATTTGCCATTCTCACTTCACAAGATATTGGAATTAAGAGAACATTTGAATTTCTTAAGAAGTCATTAAACTGTCTAACAAATAAACACATAGAATGTACATGGAATGTGGAAAATTCATATTATTTGCTATTACTGTCATTAATCTTTATATGCTGTTTTCTGAATTCTAAGGTACAGAACATCTTTGTTTAAAAATATTCCAGGATATAATTTATATTAAATATTATTAATTCTCAATAACTATTGTTATTTTTATAATAGTTACTATTTAAGCGAATATTTAAAATATGCCAGATGTAAACATGCAGATGGTTATGTAATATAGATATATATCATGCAATTATTTATGTAAATGGCTAAGTATGAAATATATCTGTTAAGATTAAGAATATATCTTAGAATAAATACAAAACTTCTTGAGGAAGGCTGTAATTAAATACATCTATCCATATAACATATATAACATACATGTATCTAGATATCAATAAATTAATTTTCCAAATAAATTTTTATATAGGTGGATTTTTTAGTAGACAAATGTTCTGTTTCTCTTTAAAGTTAACATAGCATTACTAAATATAGATGTTACTGATTATTTTTCTGACAGGTTTTGCTTTCCTAATCCATTTTCTCATAAGCAAAATCATAATGAAATAACTCTTGAGTACCCCTAAGGACTTAGTAATGTGCTAGGTGTTTGAACACTCAAAACTATAAAGAATGTGCTTAGCTGCTATTGAACTGAAATACTAAGTGGTCCATTAGGCAGGAACAAGGAACTCATTCATCCAAGACATCCATGCCAGATGAGTGCTCTGACAGTTCCTATGAAGAGTTTGAGAACACTCATGAAAAGATATGCACTGGATGATGACACACTAAGGTTTCTAGTATTCCAAACCTATGCTCTTCAATAAATGTTTGCACCTATATTTAAAATTACCTGCCATACTATACCTAGAATAGGCTATAAATTTTTCTGACTAACTCATTATATCTGTTGCACTTTACCTCAAGTGATTTATCTATGACATGAGGTGACTGCAACCCTATATAACAAATAGGGCCTGCAATCTAAATTGTTAAGGTTATAAGGAATTAATAACATTGCAAAAGTTCTAATATTCACAGAAATGAATAACTACAGAGAAATTACACCAGAATATACCCATTAGGTTATGAAGTAGACTGTAACACAAAAGCAACCAGATACATATCACATTAATAAGGAAGCTATCAACTGAAAACAAGAGAGAACAGAATTCAATGATGGCCCTGACAAATAGAATGAGTTCTAAATTATTATTTGCTTATAACTTTACTAATGATGCTGCATACTAAATACAAATACTTTATACTAATACTAATTAATTTATAATGATATAGAATAAACACAACAAATATTGGAATGTAAATGAATACTAAATAAATATGAAAATAAATAACATGTATTGAATTAATATTTATGTGAATAGGAACTACATTTGACCCTATAAATATAATAATGACTTTAATGAATATCTAAATAAAATTAATAGGCTATCAGGTCTTTTCATTCCTGTTCATAGAAACTATATAAGGAGAGTTATTAGAATGAAGTAGAGTAGTTGATTTAAATAATTTGTTAGAGATATAAGGGAATGAACTCAGTGTATGTGCACTCCTGTAATCATAGCAACACAGGAGGCTGTGGCAGAAAATCAAGTGTTCAAGGCCAGCTCTGTTTACACAGCAAATTTAAGGCCAGTTTGTAATACACAAGACCATGTCTCAAAATATAAATAAATAAATAAATAAATAGTTTTAAACCAAACCAAAATAAACATCAATTTAGTGAAATAAAATAGTATAAGCAGTTTGTTGCATATGATTAGAAGTTAGGAAGCAAATGTTTGGAAAATATCTGTAGTTATTTTGGAGGAAAGGTGAAATTACCAGTTTCAGTTGTATCTTCAGACTACATCATAATATTAAATGGACTCATATTCAGTTTATCTACATACTGACTCCCTCTCCTCTCTAATCCTCCAGCATTTTCATAGTAAGAGTCAGGTAGTCCTTGATATTATCATATTTTAATAACTTCTTAAATATTTTATTTTTATAATGTGGATATGCTTTTTCCCTTTTATATCTTGTCACATTTATAATAGGGGACAGTAGTGAATACCTTTTAGTGTAGCCATTATCTTGAAGAAATTCATAAGTAATGATTATCTTATCTCCTTATGGTTATCCACAAAGGGAAGAATAAGTCAGGAAAGAAAAAAGATTTAACAAAACAGACAAGATAGCAAAAGGAAATATTATTATTAAAAGTATTCACTTATATACTAAAATTGGTGTTTTTCTTCCTCATGATAAGAAACAGATAGCTAAATTTTGCACCATTATATAAACACAGGAATAATTTCTAGAAATACAAATTTTTCTTTTTATTTATTTACTCATTCAATAAGCCAATCAAAAACATTTTTCTATGTGCCAGCAATGGAATGTCAACATCTTGAAGCCAGGCTTCCTGATCTGTGTGTTTTCTGTTGTAACCACTGAACAGATCTTGACACAACTATACCAAGTTCAGTGGATGAAAGCCTTTAGCCAGCAGATAATACTATTAGATCATATACGTTCCTGTGCAGTGGGCCAAGCTTCCAGGTGTTCAGAATTGCTGTGTCATTTTATTGCAAAGTTATAGTAATTAAATAAAGACAAATACATTTTTATTCAGTAATGTCAAAAAATGAGCAACTTCTTTCAAAAATGTCCCTTAAAGTCTGTGCCAACAAAGGGTCCCTATTTATCTTCTGTCCTTAGTGGAAGTGAAGATGTTCATCCAGGAGAAGGTAACACAGAGTCTGAGAAAAAACTAGACTTCGTCTCTGCTTGGCGGAATGAAACACAGACTGGCTGTTTGCCCCCAGGATAATGTTCTCTAGTGAAGCGCTATTATCAGGACTGCCTCCCTATCATGGATAAGACTATCACCCTGTGAGCTACGTTCCAGAAGACAGATCTCACACTCATTATTTAAAATATTTATTGAAAACAGAATTGTGAATTTTTTTAATTTTATTTTTATTTATTTATTTATTTGACAGAGAAAGAGGGACACAGAGTGAGAAGGAAAGAGAGAGAGAAAGATTGAGAGAGGGGAAGAGAGAGAGAATTGGTGTGCCAGGGCCTCCAGCCACTGCAGACGAACTCCAGATACATGCACCCCCTTGTGCATCTGGCTAACATGGGTCTTGGGGAATTGAACCTGGGTTCTTTTGCTTTTCAGGAACATGCCTTAACCACTAAGCAATCCCTCCAGCCTAGAAATGTGATTATTTTGTTTGTTTGTTCAAGATAGGTTCTCACTCTCGCCCAAGCTGACATGGAATTCACGATGTAGTTGCAGTTGCATGCACAAACTTGTGCATCTGATTTTACATGGATACTGGGGAATCAAATTCTGGTAGTTTCGCTTTACAGGCAAGCCCCTTAACCACTGAGCCGTCTCTCCAGCCCCTAGTATTCAGTTACTTTTAGCAATAGGACATATAGAAACTGGCATGGTAATAATGCCTGTAATTCTTACAATTGGGACTCAGAAGCAGGAAATATCCCTTAAATTTGAGTTCTATCTTAACTTGAGCCATTGGAAAACTACTTCAAAACCATAAATCAAAGAAAGGTAAACAAACAATAGAAGATTCTTACTAAATGAAAAGAACATGTGAGATGATTCAAATGATCAATCTACAGATGTATAAGCAGGATTCTTATGATTGACCATCCAAAGTAACCATTATTATTGAAGAACTACTAGATTATAAAGAAGTGGGGCCTTTCCCAACAATGTGGATTGGATTTACATGTCATAAGTATTGACAGCATTTTGTTAGCCATACATTCTAATTTCTCTTTCTCACTGAGAATCCCATAGAACTATGGATTATGGAAATTTACTGAGGCTACATGCACCCAGGGGTTGAAATGATGGAAACAGTGGCTGTATGACTATTAAGTTGTTTTCATGCTGGTAAATATTTTGCATAGCAGTGGGGAATGAAGGTACAGAGACTATTTCTGCATCCCTTACTGCAATTCTAGTTTTTCAATGATTTGTATATATATTAAGGTTAACAGTTTTCAGTCTTTTCCTGTATCTATAACACACAATGCTACTGTATCAAATTGTAAGTGCATTTAAAAAAAATCTAGATAGAACCTAAAGCAGAAGACAATAGGCATTAAATACAAACCCATCTCAGAAAGGGGCCCAGATAAATTCAGGCAGTAAATACTAAACAGTAGAAAACTCAGCAAGCAACTTACTCAAACTACTCATGTTGACCAGTGAAGTGAAAAGAGCTCTTTAAATGAATTCAAAGTGCAGACATGAGGCTTGATTGCAAGCTCTTAAGCCTGATATTACTCTGTTCATCAGGCTGTGACAATACAAAAACTGTGAGGTTTCACAGTAGAAAGTATGTTAACCAAAGAGATGAAATTTGACTAGAAGCTGATGCACATGTGAACATAGACACTCTCTTTTGTTGTGTGTAATGTGGTGTGGTATGGTGCATGTGTGTGTGCTTGTGTGTGTGTATGTGTATGTATGTTTATGTATGAATGGGGTATATGTGTGCAAGTGTTTGTGTGTGGGAGCCTGAGGTCAACATTGGTTACTCTCTACCTTACTTTCTGAGGTATAATCTTTCTTTTACCCCAGAGCTCTCTGATTGGGCTGGGAAAGCTAGCTAGGCAAGATTCTCTGGAATTCCACTGTCTCTGCCTTCCCACCACTAAGACTTCAGCTGCATGTCAGAACTCAGGGACTCACACTGCCGTGACAAGTACTTATCCTCTCAACCATCTCCACAGCCACCAAGTAGGATGTGTTGAAAAGTCCCGGGGGAGTGAGAGGCAGGAGGCAGTGGTAGAGTGCTTCCCCTGGCAGAAAAACAGGCAGAGCAATTCTCATCAGGGCAGCCTCTGCTGAACAATGTGACTTGCACAAAAGGCTGACTTATCCTATCACAAAGAACTGATAACATCCATTAGGAGGTAACACAGAATTCTTAAATCTTCAAATAATCATGTGAAATTAGGTGTATTCCACCATTTACATTTATTGTAGTCTTTCTAAATGATAGTTGTAGATTAACTAGGGAAAAAGACAATGGAGTGCATTTAAGGGAGATGAAATATTACTAAGGTGTCTAAACTTAAGGCTTCATAAAGAACAATGGAAATTATGTGGTGATGGTAGTTTTAAAAGAATAATACTACAAATAGAAAAGTATGGAATCTGTATTTAATCAGATGCTTGAGGGACTTTTTTATTTTTATTAGTTATGTACATAGTGTGTATGCAGCCATGTTGGTACTATTGTTAGCCTCCCCCCTGAGTCCCCCTCTTCAGGGGCCCTCCTCCTTGAGGAATGTAGGTCTTGCATTATGGGGTTAGCCATCAGTTATGGGTAAGAGGCAATGTCTCTGTGAATAATGACCCAACATGTGGCTCTAGCAATCATTTTACCCCTCTTCTGCAAACTTCCCTGAGCCATGTTGGGTCAGTTTTAGGTCTTCTTCAGTGATGAAATCTTGGGAGCCTCTGTGTCTCTGGATCTGATTTGGTAGGAGTTGGGTGTTCTCTGTGTCTCTCTCCTTCACCCTTGTGCTGGTACCAGGTTCACCAAGAAAGTTGCACTCTTACTCACTTCCCCAATTACTCTACGGTTTCAGCTGGGGCTCTGGTGAGGTGCAATGGGGTGGCTTGAGGGAGTTTTATGTATATGAATTGTTGGCTACGTCTAAAGTCTTTTTTAAATTGTGTGTGTGTGTGTGTGTGTGTGTGTGTGTGTGTGTGTACACCATGTTGTGGGTGTTGAGGTGTCTTTGTTCCACTTTCATTGAGACAGGATCTGCTGCCTCCATCAACGAACTAACCACCAGACTGCAAATGAACTTCTGACTTGTTGGCCCTCCAACTTCACATTCTCCAATTTCTATCTCCCATTGTAAAGATGCATTGAGATTACAAATGTTTGCACTACTTTAGCATAAAACTTTTACTAGGTGCTGAGGACTAGAATCCATGGTGGTAGTCCTTGCTAGCAGATGCTTTTAACACCTTAGCCATCTCCTCAGAGCCCTCATTAAAATTGAAATTTAATATCAAAACATGACATTAAACAAAAATGACAAGAGAGCTCTTTTGCTTCATATGCTTGATTTACATAACCATCACAGAGCTTCCTAGAACAGTGACAAAAGAACTGAATCTGTGGATAACAAGAGAACAAAATATGTGGAACTAATATTGCTGTTGTTATTGACACTTCAATCATTTCTACTTCTATACCTTTAAAAATTACTTCACTGTATGAACATATTGCATATTGGACATACTCCTATTGGGTTATATTCTTATGTTTCTTCTCCTGTATGCCCATATCCACTGAGGATCTTACTCAGTCTGGTCATAATATATCAGTCAGTCTCTGTGGGTGGGGAGCAATGCCCAAGAGTATTCCTTTCCACCATATGGCTCTTGAAACCTTTTCATCCCCTCTTCCACTATGTTCACTGAGCCATGGAGGGCATGTTAAAAGTCTCCTTTAGTATTGAGCCCTCAGTAGCCTCTGATTGTCTGCTTTGATGAGTTCTAACTTTCTACTGAGCTGATCAGTATTTCACTGGAGGAGGTTGTCAGGCTAGAAGTGTAATCTGCCTTTTCAATACAACCTGGTCCCTGGCAGGTGTGACAGAGATGACACATCACATGCTAGGCATTCGGCTGTCTTGTCTTGTCCGAATGATGGGTCTTGTGTCTCCCCAGTGTTCACAACCATCTTTAAAAGCAGATTATCTAACCAAGAGTGAGAGCAGCATGGATCAAAACAAGATAAGCATCATACTTTCAAAAACCTCTTGATACCCTCTCATTTTAGCCAAAGAATAGTGGGAACTTACCCCTAGCATCTAAGACCCTCCTAGCCTTAGGCTTTTACTTGGTTCTTGGCACTTAGTATGAAATCCCTCTCACTGAGCAGGCCTCTTATCCAGTAAGAGACCAGTTAATTCTCCCATATCCTGTGTGCCAGAACTGCATAGGTGTGTATATTTCCCCAGCTGGTTAATTTTGTAGCATGAAGTATTCCCTACTTTTTCAGGTTGTCAGTGCCTATTTGCCACCAGCAGCTCACATAGCACTTTCCAGCACCATGAGGGCTAGTCTGAAGGGAGCTAGCTTCCTTCTTAGTTCCGGCATGATCCCTCAATGTCCTGCAACTGTAGTCTTTGGTGTCTTCTGTAATAGGTCTTACCATGTAGATCTGATCAATAATAAAGTGCTGTGACAATGACTTTCATAGCTTTGGGGGCTTCATGGGCCTACTGAGCAACAGCTCACTGTGGGGGTTAACCAAGTTCTGGAACTGGGATTTACCAGCAAGAGCCTATGATTCTAGGGTTAAGCTTTCTCTACTATTTATAAGTACAGACTATTTTGGCACTCACCGACCCAGTCTGTTAATAAGGGTCATATCTTTCAATTTAGCTAACCAAGAAGAAGGATTCTATGGGTACTGGTATTCTGAACCTCGACATGTCCATCAAGTACCTCGTCATCTCATCTCTCCTTGCTTCCCCTCTCTACTAATTCTTAGTCTCTTCAATACTATTGATGCATACTACAATTTATAAACAAATCAAGCTATTTTATGTTGGGAACTACATAAGAGAATGAAAATATGGTAGTTGTCTTTGTGAGTCTGTGTAATGTTTCTTAGCATGAGTTTTAAAAATTCCATTCGTTTTCCTGCAAATTACATTATTTTGATTTTCCTTAAAGCTGAGTAAGAATTACACTGTGTTTATGAACCACATCTTTATTACCCATTCAACAGTTGTTGGGAATCTGACCTGTTTCCAATTCCTAGTATTGTAAATAGTGCAGTAACAAACATGGCTGCAAAAATAAATAGTACAGTCTTTAAGGTATATGTACAGGAGTGGTATAACTGTAACAAAGCATAGATCTATTTTTTGATGTTTTAAGGAAATTTTATACCAGTTTCCATAGTGGTTGTGCAAGTTTACACTATCACCAACAGTATATGAGGGTTCCTTTTTGCCACACCCTCACCAGCATTTTTTGTCATTTGATTTTTGACAATAGTATTTCTGACTGGAGTGACATGAAATCTCAATGTAGTTCTCATTCAAATTTCCCTGAGGGCTAAAGATGCCGCACTTCTTTTTAGATGAATTTATTTTATTTTTATTTATTTATTTTCTAGGAAACAGAGAGAGGGGTGGGAGGGAGAGACTATGGACATGCCAGGACCTCTTGCCACTGCAAATAAACTCCAGACACATGCTCCACTTTGTGCATCTGGCTTTACGTAGGCACTGGGGAATTACCTAGGCTGTCATATTTTGTAAGCAAGTGCCTTAATGGCTGAGCTATATCTCCAGCCCTCTTAGATATTTATTGATCTTTTGTATTTCCTCCTTTGTGATCTCTATGTTCAGTTCTCTGAACTATTATTATTATTATTATTATTATTTTTTGGTTTTTCAAGGTAGGGTTTCACTCTAGCCCAGGCTGACCTGGAATTCACTATGGAGTCTCAGGGTGGCCTCGAACTCACGGCGATCCTCCTACCTCTGCCTCCCGAGTGCTGGGATTAAAGGCGTTTGCCACCATGCCCGGCTCTCTCTGAACTATTTTTTTTTTTTTGACTGGGATGCATGAATTTTTTACTTTAATAAATTATTGTTTTAATTGTACAAATTTATGGGGTATAGTGTGATAATATGGTAAATGTAACAGTGTATGATGACTAAATCATGATACATTACATTGCCATTTCTTTAAGTACATTTTAAAGTTTTGCTTAATACCAAATAATTGTTAATACTTATGGGGTACAGCATGATATTAAATATGTATATACAATATGTATTGATCAAGTCACACAAATATCATCATCTTTTGATCATCCTTTTGTATCTGGAGTCTTCGTAAAATCTAGAGTCTTCATAAAATGCATGATTTTTTTATTTTTATTTTTTATTAATTAGTTTTGTACTCAGTGAATACAGTCAAGTTGGTACCATTGTTAGCCTCCTCCCTGTCCTCCCCCCTTCCCCTGGTCCCTTCTTATTGAGGTATATGGGCCATGCTTTGTGGGGCTAGCCCTCAGTTATGGCTCTGACATTCTTTCTGCCCCCTCTTCCGCAAATTTCCCTGAGTCATATTGGGTTCATTTTAGGTCAGCTTCAGCGATGAGGTCTTGGGAGCCTCTGCATCTCTGGATATCTGATTTGGTAGGAGTTGATTCTTCTCTGTGTCAATCTCCTTCACCCTTGTGCTGGTACCAGATTCACCAAGAAAACAGCACCCTTGCTTTTTTTGCCAATTATTCTTAGTTTCAGCTGGGGCCCTTTTGAGGTATGATGGGGTGGTTCTCTCCTTAGGATCTGTGTCTATCTGAAAAAGAGAAGCAGATATTCCAATGGAGAGTAAAAATAGCACCAGATAAATGATATAACCCTTATTATTATTTTTTTAGAGAGAATTAAATAGGTGTAGGCCCTCTTGTAGCCCATAATTGTTGGTAGCTTCATAGTGAAGAGCAGTCTCATTTTTGGATCTGGTTCTGACTTGTTTCCTAGCTCCAGCTATGGGTTCCATTCCACTGAGTGGACCAGTTAGCCAAATCAAGAGCAGTTGGTTTCCCACCACGGCTGTGTGCCACTATAGCACTTATGTGAACATCATGTCAGGTTGTTTGCTGCTAAGTAAGTTAGACCATGAGTTGCTTGGACAGATACTGGTCATTTTCCCTCAGTTGCCCATGTAGCACCTTTTGGCAGTAGACACGCTGACTGTCTGGTGACTGCCTCTCTTCCAGCTTCCAGCCATGTCACTCCATGTTATGTGTCAACCGCATATGGTGTCTTCACCAGTAGGCTCTTGCCACTAACCTTTGGTAGGTCATTAAGTACTCTGACATAAATCTGTCATTCTTTTAGGAAACCTTTTAGGTCTCTCTGATCAGAAGCTCATTGTGGATGATAGCCACCTGCTGGTACTGGGAGTTACAAGTCAGTGCTCACTAAGAGAAGGAAGAAAAAGAAAAGTAATATAAAAGAGTTAGAGAGAAGAGGGAGGGAGAGAGAGCGAGAGAGAGAGAGAGAGAAGCTGTAGAAGATTAAAGTCAGTCTTCATCGTACCCTCTCCAGTGCCTAGTGCCTCAGGTGTTCCCTCTAAGGGACTGCTGAAGGTTCAACCATTTGGTCAGCCTTTTAGGATGTAGAATTTTGTGGTACCATTGCTGATTGGGTGCAGATTTGTGTTGCCCACCCCCTCTCTTGCCCTCTCCTACCTCCCCACCCACCCTATTGCCTGGTCCTCAAGATGCTTGCTGGCATGTTGGAATCTTGGGTAGATCGTTGAAGATGCTGTCTTTTCTTCAGCCTATATTCTTATGGTCTTTGTCAAATATCAAGTAGCTGTAGTTGTGTGACCCAAAATCTGGGTCCTCAATTCTATTCCATTCCTCTATACTCCTGCTTGTATGCCAGTACCATGCTGTTTTTATTACTATTTCTTTGTAATATAGCTTTAGACCCTTGAGGACCGCCTTCATTGTGTCCCATAAGTTTTGGTATGATGTGTTCATATCATCATTCATTTCTATACATTTTAGAAGTTCATTTTTTATTTCATCCACTACCTATTTATTATTTAAAAGTGTGCTGTCCAGTTTGCAGGAGCTGATGGGATTCCTGGTCATCTTTTGTTGTTAATTTCTAGCAACATACCAATGTGATCTGATATCATGCAGGCAATTATGTAATCTTCCTAAATATATGGAGGCAGGATTTGTAACCCAGTATATGGTCTATGTTAGAGAATGTTCTGTGGGCTGCTGAGAAGAATGTGCAGTCTGTGGATTTGCAATAAAATGTTCTGTAGATGTCTGTTAGGTCTAAGTAATCTACGGTTTTGTTGAGCTCTCTTACTTCCCTGTTGAGTTTTTGTTTGGATGATCTATCTATTAGTGATAGTGGTGTATTGAAGTCCCCAACTATGATGGTATTGGTGTTTTTTTCTGTTTTATTATCAAGCAGGTTTTGTTTTATGAACTGTGGTGCCCCTGTGTTTGGTGCATAAAGATTTATGATTGTGATATCCTCTTGATGTATCATTCCCTTGATAAGTAGTAAGTGGCCTTCTTTGTCTTTTTTGATTATTTTTGGTTTGAAGTCTATTTTATCCAATATTAATATAGCTACACCTGCTTGTTTCTTATTCCCATTTGCTTGGAATATTGTTTTCCACCCTTTCACCCTGAGGAGGTGTCTGTCTTTAGTGGTGAGGTGGGTTTCTTGAAGACAAGAGATTGAGGGGTCTAATTTTCTGATCCATCCTGTTAGCTTGTGTCTCTTGATGGGTGAATTAAGGCCATTAATATTTAGGGTAATGACTGGGAGGTTTGATTTGATCCCTGCCATATTGTGATGGTAAATGTGGGTTGGTGTTTTCATGGACTTTGAAGTTTTTTGTGCCTTCTCTGAGTTTGGTTATTGTGATCTGCTTCTTGTAGGAATTTGAGTTTGATTATTTGATTCTTCTGTGTGGAGAATTTCCTGAAATACTCTCTGTAGGTTTGTTTTTGTGTTCATATATTTGTAAAGCTGAGTTTTGTCATGGAAAGTTTTTCTTTCACCATCTATTATGAGGGATACTTTTGCTGGGTAGAGTAGTTTGGGTTGGAAGCCATAGGTTTTTAGACTTTGCAGTGTTTCATTCCAGGCCCTTCTATCTTTCAGGGTTTCCATTGAGAAATCTGAAATAATTCTGATGGGGTTACCTTTAAAAGTGATGTGCTGTTTTTCCCTAGCTGCTTTTAGGATTTTCTCTTTGGTGTCAATGTTTAGAGTCTTAATGATAATATGTCTTGGAGAGTTTCTCCTTTGGTCCAGTCTGTTTGGAGTTTTGTTAGCTTCTTGTATCTTGATGGGCCTTTCTTTTGACAGAATGGGAAAGTTTTCTTCTATTATTTTGTTAATTACGTTCTCCATGTCTTTGGTCTGAATTTCTTCCCCTTTTTGTATTCCCATGATCTGGATGTTAGGACATGTAAGGGTATCCCACAATTCCCTCATGTTCTGTTCACAGAAATATTTGAACTTATTGAAACTTTTGTACTCTCAAACTGTTTCTTCTCTCTTGTCTTCCACATTGGAGTTTCTGTCCTCCACATGGCTCACTCTATTTTTGAGAGGTTCTAAAACGTTTTGGTCTTGTTCAATTTGGTTTTCATTTTCTACTACTTTTCTATGTATAGTTTCCATCCCTTTGATAAGTTCCCTTTTCACATCATTTTCTGATTTTTTTTGATGTTTCTTGGAATTCATCCTTGCATTTCTTTAACCTTCATTTAGCATTGCCAGCTGATTTTTGAGGTCCTATTCTGTATTTTCACTCTCCTTCATATCTCTTAACTGTCTTTGAACTCCTCCCATTTTCTTATCTATTAGGTCTAGTCTTGTGATAGTAACATCCATATGATAATCATTCCTTTGTTGCTTTTCTGCAAGTTCTGTCAGTAGCTTGGTCAGGGTTGCATTGCTCATAGCTTCATTTTGGTGTTCTGATCCTAATGACTCTTCTATGTTTTGACTAGAGACATTCATTGTAGGACTGGGTGATCTTACTGGATTTGTTTGCATTTGATTTTTCATGTTATTTCTTTTGCCCTGTGGTTTGCCCATCACAGTGCATGGGCAAGGAGATTAAGACTGTGGTCTGGATGGATGGGGGAAGTGGTGCCTCTTGGGGGAGATGGCCTGAGAGCTAGCAAGCAGGCAAGCAGAAGGGGAGAGTGGTCCTGAGCTCAAGCGTGGGTGGGTGGCTTAGTCTGTGCTTGCATAGGGCAGGATGCTGGAGCAGCCTGAGCTTGCATTAGGTGGGTGATGGTGCAGCAGACAGGAGATTGGACCAGATGTGCTGCAGGAGGATGGTCAGAGTGAGCCTGAGCTTGCATGTGGGCAGGTGGAATGGGCCTGAGCTCATGTTTGGACGTTTGGAGAGCTGGAGCACTAAGCGGGCAAATGGGCAGAGCAGGCTGAGCTTGCAAGGGTGGATGGGCAGTGCATGCATGTCAGGCAGATGGATGGTTTAAGCCTGAGCTTGCATGGGCAAGCAGGAGGAGCCTGCCAGGGGTCACACTAGTGCAGGGGTAGCAGGACGATCACACCTGCTCAATGAGGCAAGTGGAACTATGCAGGCCTGGTTCCCCTTTTCTATAGTGAGTAAAGGAGCATCCTAAGGCTGGGACTATGGCTACAGCAGCTGATTGAGGGGACTGGGAGACTGCTGGGCTACCAGAGAGTGAGGGAATCAGATGATTCCCTTGTTTTCCCCCTCTGCACCCTCCCACTGGCAATCTATTAGAGATTTCTCTCCCCTTTCAGACCCACTGAACCCTTAATGCCCCCCTCCCTTTCTTTCCTGGGGAGGTGCAGTGCAGTTAGGTGGTCGTCATCTTGTCTGGAAGTCCTAATTTTTTGTTATTTAGTTTTTGATCTCTTTATATATTCTAAATATTAATCCTCTGTTATATGTATATTTAGTAATACTTTTCTCGAATTTTGTATGTTGTCTATCGACTCTGTTGATGGTGTGATTTTTTGTACAAAAGTTTTTTACATTCATGAGTTTCCAATAGTTGAGGGTTTGTATAATTCCCTGGACTACTGGGGTCTTATTCAAAAAATCTTTTCCTATACTAGTATCTTTGAGTGCTCCCCCTATTTGGACTTTTGGTTGTTTTATAATTCCAGGTCTTATATTGTATGTTCATGTATTTAAATTTATGATTCATCTTAATTAAATAGAAAGGACATGACACACCATGTTTTTTCTAGAAATATCTTCACACAGCCACATCTTAAGTAATTTATATTTTTATATATAGACTACCAAATGACAATTAGATTTAAGCATAAATTTTAAAATATTTATTTTTATTCACTTATAAAGAGGGAGGGAGAGAATGGGTGTACCAGGGCCTCTAGCCACTGCAAATGAACTCCAAACACATGTGTCATCATGTGCATATGGATTACATCAGTCCTCAGGAATTGAACTTGGGTCCTTAACTGCTAAACCACGTTTCCAGCTCTACAGCATAATTTTTGAATAAATTATTTTTTAGTTCTAGAATGGGAATCCCAAGCCTTCAGTCATGCTAGGTGGGTATTCTTCGTCTGAGCACCATGTATCAGACCTGGGAATGTTTTTATTGCAATAAAAACTTATGATTGACAGCTTAAGAGAAATGTCTTTCTATGCTGTACTCAGCAATAGAAATTTTACATAGAAATAAAAGAAAAAAAGTGAGTGTATAGATGAGTCAATGACAAATAATGTTTTCTGTTTCAAATGGTCAGTACAAGTGTATGGATATCAAATTCTTCATCTGAAAATATAAACATAATAAAGAAAGTAAAAACAACCAGCAACACTTTTCTGTGTCTCTTACCATGAGAATTATTTAGAAGAGGGAAATCCCAATTAACATTTTACTGCTGCTTAGCACTATTTACTGTCTTTGAACTAGATGAGTTTTAAAGCACCTCAATTGCATTCCTTGTTAAGAAACTCAGGCATGAACTTAGGCTGCTCAGATTTAATCAGAGCCATCTCCCACTCCTCCCCTTCTGTTCAGCAGAGAAGAAACACATTTGGTACTCTGTGACCTCAAGAGATTATTAATCAATAAAAATGTGCTTGCCCTCCCACAATTTCACAGCCTATGACAATAATTATGATGGCTGCCATCGAGCCTGTACTGCTGTTAAAAATGGCAAGAATAATGACAGAATTGAGCTCTCTTACCTTATGTATAAATGCAACACCTATTTCCATGCTATTTGGATAGGAACTATTCTTTTTCAACAGCCATGGCTGTGCATCAATCTTGAATGTACTGTAAATCTTCTAATAATTAATAACTGCTAGTGCTCAGCTCCTTAAAAATGAATTTATATGAATTATGAATCACCTGTAACTGAATTCATTTTACCCTCTTTTTAGCTGTAAAACCCAAAGGAAAGGGAGTTATTTTAAAATATGTAAATAATATTAAATCAACTTTCTTTAAAGTATTTAGAGATTTCTTTTTGTTTAGATATGTTTTTGTAATAGATTAATTCTTCAGACATGATAATAGCTTCTACTCGCAAGTGAATATATTCTATTACTTTTGGTTTCATAGACCTAGTTTTGTGTTTTAAAAGTGCAACTTAAAAAAAAACATATTTATTTATTTATTTATTTATGAATGGAAAGAGAGAGAAAGGGAGAGAGAATTGGCACACAAGAGCTTCTAGACATGGCAAACAAACTCAAGACGCATGCACCACCGTGTGCATCTTGCTTATGTGGGTTCTAGGGAATTGAACCTGAGTCCATAGGCTTTGGAGGCAAGTACCTTTACTGCTAAGCAATCTCTTCACCTCTAAAAGTGAAATTTTAATTATCAGACTAGATTAAGTTTAAAATTTTAGAAAAATATTACAATAGCTATGCCATAAATAAGTGAAATCATGTTTTAGTAGAATATTTATCCATTTACTATACATGCATGTGCATTATTTATTTATCTATCTGTACATATAGGTATTTACATGTGTTTAGGAGATACATGGCTGTGCCATATATGAATTTGATTATTTTAATTTATAAAACATATCCTTGACACCATTTCAATGAAAAATGCCCGCTACTTTATTAGTTAAGAAACATAGACTGTTGCATTGAGTTATTTAACAAAAATCATAATTAATTCTATACTTTTACTTTTAGCCATTTGTAAAGCAACTAATACACATTGTATGCTTTGGAATATTTCCAAATTTTTAATTATCTTACATTTTTCAGATTTTTTATTGATTTCTGTCCTCTTTATATTGTGTACAATTTTCATCTTCCCATGAAGAAAGGAAAAGCTTAGTATCATTCTCCAAATTACAGAGTAGTATGTGACATAGGAATCCTGGCTGTTGCCTTCTTTCAATTTTCAGAAACAGGTACTAGCATTCAGTTTGGGGTTTCAAAATGGATAAAAACTGTTAGTGAGAAGTTGAGGTACACGGTTTAATATAATGGATGTTTATGAATAGAAAGCACAAAATGTTGTAAAAGTTTTGTGAAATGTGAAGTGTCTATTGCTTTCAATTACACTTAGCTCAATTTTATCATGGAGAAAATAAAATATCTGTGATAAAATTAATGTGAAAATGAGAAGAATGAAAGACAACGTCTTCTTATTTTGCTATTTATATCTGTTATGTAAACTTAAATAAATAAAGGATCCCTACAACATAGGGGTCATTTAAATACAGAAAGTATGCCTCATTGTACTTTTCTTCAAAAACACAGAAATCGAAGTGCAAGGTTCAGAGCTGGGCAGCAACAGGGTGTGGTTATAGCTGAGGATGCTGTTGCAAATAAGGAGTTCTGGAACACTGAATACATCTACTAACTTTTAAAATACTGATACTATAGCCCATGTGTGAAAATTATTTTTATTTCCATATTTCTCAGCTTTCATATCCCTGTATCCTGACATGTGGTATGTTTACTTCTATGCTAGTTAGTAACTAGATCAGTGTGGCAACCCATTAAAACTTACCCAGTACTTATACCTGTATTAAAAACTCAAACCTATTTTTTCCTATCATGCAGAAGAAGAGTGGTGAAGAGGGAGGGCACTGACCTGAGACAAATGTGAGGAATATGTAGACCAGTTGCTTCTATCCACACACAATGGCATCGGTATTCAGTTTTTAATCATTTATGTCCTTTACATATTTTGCTTAATTTTACTGATGTCATATTAGAATAATTAGAAAACTGTAACACTGAAAAGGTCCTAATATATGTTTGGGTGATATAACAAGAAATGTTTGTATAGGTCGACAACATTTTCAGCTTCATACAGATGTTTCTGGACAGCCCGCAGGCAAAATGGGGCGCATGAATTCCATGAGAAAATATCCAGGGATCTGTGGCCTGGGGCATCTCTGAGGGGACTGTGAGGTTCCTTGGCCAGATCCTGGAAGTGGGCCCCCAGACACACTGCACAAGGCCGCCATGGAGAATGAACATAACTTGGCTTGGGGCTTATCTTACTTAACACAAGAATGCAGTCCCAAAGGAGGAGAATTTAACTCAGATTTGTCAGAGAAAACCTTTTTTTGTGATAAATGGAGTGAGAACGCACAGCTTTTAAGGAACTACTTCTAAAACAAGGTCAGACAGAAGGATCGAGCTGCATCACACAAGTAAGAAACTCCTAGCAAGGAACTTCCTGAAGTAGTGAATATGACTGAAACTTAAACTCAGAAAGTTAGCTTAAAGTTCACGCACAAAAGAAGATGAAGTATAGAGAGCATGAGAACTGCTGACAGCAGGTAGAAGAAAGTCTGGGCTTACTGTGTATCCTGGGGCATTCGTGTGGAAGAAAATTTATTGTTGTAACTCTTTCTTGTTCATTTCAAACGCTCCGAAAGTTAGCTATACAATATTCAAAGAAGACATTAGTAAGAATTTCAGGGAAGGTATTAAAAATGATACAAGAACAGAACAACACAATTTTCAAAACTGGCACAATTTCTGATGCATCCTCAGTTTGTTTGAGTTTCCATAACAACAACAATGATAACTAAACATAGCATAATGGGTATTATCAGTAGAAATGGAGTTTTCACAGTCATGAAGCCTAGGAAATCTAAGACTAATGATGTGGTTCACTTAAGTCCCATGTGGAAACATTTTCCGGTTCATAGATGATATATCCCAGCTTCTTGCTAACATGGTGCGAAGGACCCAGGAGGAGTCTTGTGTTCTTCATTAGGCCACTGAACCTCTTAACAGGGCTCCTCCCTGTAGATCTATAAATCCTTGAAAGCCCTTCCTCCAGTATTGTCGCGTTGATGGTCAGGATTTTAACATGCACTTGTGGAAGCATACTTGAACCAGTTCATATTCTTAGACATTACAACTCATGGAAATCATTAGTGACTCTATAACCTTTCTAAAGTGGGAATCATGGCAACATACTGTGACATGGAAGACACTTTTTAAAAAGGTCAGTTAGTTTGTGAAATTATGATGTAGCTCTGAATTGAATTCATAATATATATTTTCCCTTTATGCATTTTTAATTTACTCTTACTTTGATATCCAAATAGTGATATACAAAAAATGTGTTTTACCCAAATTTACATATTAAATCCTAATTCCAGTATGAAGGTGTTAGGAGGTAAGTTTTCTGTGACATGACTAGATAATAAGGATGGAACTTTGTGAGATTATTGCCTTTAGAAATTATCCTTAGAATTCAAATTCAGTGTCATCTTCCATTACATAGCAAGTTGAAATTTGAGGCTAGTCTTGGGCACATGAACTCCTATCTCGGAAAGTAAAGGAAAGGAGAGGAAGATGACCTCTGAGAACTCCATTAGCCATTTCATTCCACCATTTGAGGAAATAGCATAATGAGAACATGTACACTCACCAACATTAAACCTTCCTCTTTCTTTGTTCTTGTCTATTCAGCTTCCAGAATGTGAGAAATAAGCATTTGTTCATAAAGATCATGTCTGTGATGTTCAGCTCTAGTAACCTATAAGCACAACATAAATGAAGAAGTAAAAAATTGCAAATATAATTACTAAGTGCTATCTCAGTCCTACAAACCTTTGTGAATTTAGGTGGGTGAGGAAGGATGGAGAGACATCAGCAACTTCAGACACAAAACTAGAAGCAGGTAGATAACTTGTTTATTCCTTAGATTTTATAAATATATAATTTTTTAAAATTTTATTTATTTATTTGCAAGCAGAGAGAGATAGAAGGAAGATAGATAGAGAAAGAATGGGTGCTCTAGGGCCTCCAGCCACTGCAAACAAACTCCATATGTATGCATCCCCTTGTGCATTGGGCTCATGTAGGGACTGGGGAATTGAACGTGGGTCCTTTGTCTTCACAGGCAAGTGCCCTAACCACTAAGCCATCTCTCCAAACCTATTGCTTAGGTTTGTTTTGAGTTCTTTGTGTATTCTAGATTTTTAAACCTCTGTCAATTTGTATAGCTTGCAAAGATTTTCTTCTATTCTGTAGGTTATCCATTGAATTGGTTGGTGGTTTGCTTAGCTGTATAAGAGCTTTAAGTTTCATGAGGTACCAATGGTTGAGTGTTTGTCTAATTCCCTGGGCTACTGGGTTCTTATTCTGAACATCTTTCCCTATGCCTGTATTGTGGAGTGTTCTCCCTAATATTTCCTGCAGTCATTTCACAGTTTCTACACCTACCATATGACCTATCTAGGCCAGTCCTGGGCCTATGCCCTCAAAACATTACTCTTTAGGATTATGCTTGCTGGCTCATCCACGTTTACAACAGGTAGGAAAAAGAATCAACCCAGATGGCCATCAATAGATGAATGCATAATGAAAGTCTGGTTTACATATACACAATGGTATGCTACTCAGTGATATGTAGTGAATACCGGGGAGACCCGAAACCCATCAGAATGACAAGAAAATAAAGTCAAGTGTCTAGCATGAGACTACTCATCTCTAACATACCTTCCAGAGCCCAGTATTTACTACAGTGGGACTGGTGGATTAAATAATTGTGCTTCTTTCATGCTACCCTCAGAACCTCCTGCAAGAAGATGGCAGTCCATGCTGAGAAGATGTCAAAATTAGAGGCTGCCAAGAGCTTAGTGCTACAGGAGACTTATAATACACCCTCTAAGGCTCAGGAAATGTTGTGAAAGAGGGGATTGAGGTAATATGAGAACCACACCGGTGGGCAGGTCTACTCTGAGGCATTGTTCCACCCAAGAGGACTGACTGGTGCATTCATGAGACCACATTAAATTAGATAACTACTCTGAGGAGAGGCCTCCATTTAGAATAGGGTCAAAGGAGGGGGAGCATAAGGGTATAAACCAATGGGACTATCACTAATTTGCAATACATTGATATAGTAAAGGTCGCAATAGTAAAGTTTTAAAAAATAGAAACAGGTGAGGGGCAGAGGTAGTGTTAACATTCCCATCTAAGCCATCACTTTTTGGAGAAAGGAGTGGACAGTCCAAAGTGAAGTTACTTGTTCCAAGGTTTGACTGCTACAAAATGCCAGCACCAGGACAAGTCTCTATATCACAGTGACTTTTCTTATTATAATAATGAGAATTATGTTTCTTCCCAAACACATGTTGTATCTCAAAGCCCAGTATCCTAGAATGTTCTTTATTTGTAATTATTACTTTTACAGTTGCAATCCCAACAAATGATGTCATTCTGAAGCAAGGTAAAATCGAGTCCATTATGAGAGGGCTGGATATGTTGCTTAGTGGTTAAGGCACTAGTCTTCAAAGCCTAAGAATCCTGATTCAATTCCCAAAACCCACATAAGCCAGATGTACAAGGTGGCACATGCATCGGCAATGACTCGAGGCCTGCCCATTCTCTCTTTCTATTTGTCTCTACCCCTCCATGTCTTTCTTTCTCTTTCTCTCTCCTTCTCTGTCCCTACCTTCCCTACCCCCCTCTCTCAAATAAATACATTTATAATAAATGAATCAATTTTTTAAAGGAAAGTAATAACAGCTCCTAACAGCAGCAGTGTTATTTGTTTTCCTACCATTTCATTAGAAGTTGAGTGGACATGGAGGAGAGAAAACACATACTTTGATTTAACTAAAATAGAGGAGGCCAGGATAAGTCCAATTCAGAATATGAGATCATTGCACAGATCAAATGGGGGTGGCAGGTGAGGTTGGGGAATATTTGAGTGAAAATTACAAATTTAAAATCTTTGGTCTGGAGTTGGTAATAAAATCATGAGTATGATGACATTGCTCAAAAGAAGTAAATTAGCACAACAAAATTGTAAAGGGAAGAGCCTAACAGAATACTTCTATTTAAGTGACAGAGGACTGATGGAGAACCACCCTCCCCCCAAAGCATACTGAAAGTATGCTGTTCAAAAACTTCCAGCAATAATGATTTGCCAATTTTCTTTGACTTAGACAAATGCAGGACTTCCACTTTTCATTTTCTCTGGAACCAATAGTGTGATTATGAAAGGAAGAGTCATCATGGGATTGAGAATGCTCTTATCCCTAGTGATTCAAGAGGAATAAAAGCAGTGACTTAACATCATTAACCATAGCTTACAAAATATAGAAAAAAAAATGTTTGCTTACTAAAATTGATCATTTCAAGACAACACACATGTGTAGATCATTTTGGTGGGAAAATGATAATTTATAATGTAAATGTACAATGTAATATGTAAATTTATAATGTAAATGGTGAATACAATTATGTTCATCTCTTCACTATGTTAAGTCTGCATATTCTAGGTTTCAGTTAGTTGTGTATAAACTTATTTAAAAATGCATTCTACAAAATCTTAAGACTCTGATTTATTTTAACTGCATGAAATATAATAGTTACCTAAAATAAATTTAGAAAGTTGGTTTGAAAAATAAACCAGTATATTATAAATGGTTCATGAATGATTTATTTGATAAGAAGAGAGACTATTTTATGGGTAAATTTTCAAACAGTTTCAAGATAATCTAAGAGCAAAGTTTTAGAAAAGCTTCATGTCATCAAATTCTAGAATGTTCTTTTCTACCTTTGTCTTCAGTTCTGGATGCTCACAATAATGTCATTAAGAATAGACATTAGCTATCATGTAGACTGGGACAGCTTCTCTGTAACTAAACTCTGGCACACTTTCTTTTTTTATAGATATTTTTAAAGAGATTGAGAGACAGAGAGAGAGAGAGAGAGGGAGAGAATTGGCATACCAGGGCCTCAGCCACTTCAGTTGAACCCCAGATGCTGTTCCACCTAGTGGGCATATGTGACCCTGTGCTTTCCTCACCTTTGTGTGTCTGGCTAATGTGGGATCTGGAGAATAGAACATGGGTCCTTAGGCTTCTTAGCCAAGCACCTTAACTGCTAAACCATCTCTCCAGCCCTCAGGCACACTTTTTAAGCCTTCATTTGCTTACATAGAGATGGAATGTGCCTCACAAATTTGAGCTGAGAAAAATGAGATTACATATCTTGTATGTATGATTATATGATTATCCTATTATGAAGGCATCAAACCATGAAAGTCTCTTAATATTGGGGGAATGATGCTGACTCTTGTAATAAATTTCATTTTCTCTTTGTAAAGATAAAGAAAGAACCATTATTATGCAACATTAATAGTAGTAGCAAGTGCTTTTACTTTTCTGAATAATTCATGTAAGTAAACTGAATTCTCAGTGATCGCCCATGTGATGACCATTATTATTACTCCTATGTAAGGAATAAGAATCTGAGTCATAGCCAGTCTTAGACTTCTTTTTAATGATGCCAGTAGATATGAATGTCATACTAAGCAAGGCTGGTTTCAGGAATGCACCAGTAACCTTAAGCCACTCTGCTATGGTAGGGATGTGCATCACCTTGTGGGGATACATGGAATATGCATCATTGTTTACTAATTGTATGTAGGGGTTTCCAGAAAATTTAATTTCCTTCTTATATTCTGTCTTGAGAATGTGCTTACATTTTTATTTTATCTAGCTAATTTAAATAGAGAGTTCAGTCTTCTAGTGGATTAAAAAAGCATATTTTCTATAATTCTAACATTTCCTTTACACTAAAAACCCTTGTCTTCAGTTAAGAAGACCTGGAAGAAGATAAGTATGTCTGCCAAAGATGCATATGAGGAAGCTTTCAGAGTTTGAACACTATGCCTTAGCAAGTGAGAAGCTGAGAAGCTAGGGATTTTCATTCATAAAAGAAAGTTCGTTGGCAACCAGGATTCATTATAAAACTCAGGGTCAGATCACAGGCTCACACAGGGAGAATTTGTATAGAAAACAGACATTTTTTTTAACCATATCATTTCATGCCTAGAGCCTTTTCTGAAGAGATTTATGCAGAGTCATATCTGTAGCAGGATGAAAAGGGTGAGCTATCCTTAGAATCAAAGCCAAAGACAGAAAGAAACATTGAATCATAGCAACAAGCTCAGTCTTCTAACAGTCTTGAATGAAAGGGGGTGAGACTGTTTTTCGTGCTTCTAGTGAGAATAGTAAACTGTTTTAGGAAAATGACTATTTTGAGGCCATTTCAACATAAAGGTATAATTTCATTCTCTGCTTCATTAAGATATCAGGCTAAATTGTATTGACATTTGTCAACTTTATATTCAAATCTTTATGAACAGGCACACTGTTGGTCACATTTTTACTTGTTCAGAATATTTAGTTGCTTAGTCAGTCTTCATGTATTTGTGGAAAATCAATGCTAAAGTTAAAAAGTCATTACATCTCCCTTTTAAGTGTAATGCATATTTACTATAAGGATTTTTCAATGCACCCATGTCCACAACATTGAAAATTGTAAAAACTCTATGAATATTAGCTGAAGTTTTGTCACCCATTAATAACCCTATTAGCACATTCACACAATGTACATTTTTATGGTAATTATACATAATATCCTTTTAATATAGATATAATTACATACTTTAAGCTTAGCAAATTTTAGTAACAATCATGAGAGTACAATAATAAAGGAACTTTAAGTTGTTTTCAAGTTTCCTCTATTATGAAAAGACTACAAATAATGAATTTATGAATGTAATTTTTGCAGTTTCTCAATTACTTCTGTAGAATACCTATTTAGATATAGAAGTATTATTTTGAAAATATTTTTAATGCAAATCATCTTCCAAACATGCATTAGAATTCATTTACACAATGAAATATGAGACTGCCGTTTATGAAATAACCTTATTAACACTAGAAATAGTCAAGCCTCTTCTGGAGAAGGCCCTGTGGCCCATTCCTGCTGTCCATTCTATGGCACATGCCTTCCATTCCTGAATGTCTTGCCCAGTGTTTGACTCTGTTCGGCCCAGGCAAGATCCTGGCTGGTGCTCAGATGGGAGATGCCCTCCTGGAGAAGCAAGGAAACACACTCTACCTTGTGGGTTTGTTTCTCAATTACTTAGGCTTGTGTTACACTTCCCAGAATCCCTATGCTAACATGTTTCCACGTTTGATTTGAAGACTAGGATCAGAGCAAATTACTTGTAGAAAATACTACACACAGAGCAATGGGAGGTATCATGGGTACAGGCACGATGCAGCTTGCTCTCACTTGTCTTCACTCCTACTCTTCCAAATGGATGGTGTGCTCAGTAAGAGCTGCCTACACACATGTGGCTTCTTCCAGAGAAGTATGATTGTTCATACACTTCCTCTCCATTATACATTAATGATTCTTCATGGCTGGCTAGACATGCTAGAGGGATTCGTGGTGACATTTTAGATCAAACAAGTCTCCCTTTCAAATATATTGATTCAGCAACTCTCTGGATATGTAGTCATTATTAATTTCTGTAATGAATTACTTAACTGAAATGCATATAGTTCTCCTATCTTACAAAACCCTGACTTCATTTCCTCTCTTCCTGGACCAATGACAGGTAGCACCTGACAGTTAGGATTGGGACTCCTCAAACTCTAACTTAATTCAGGTTGATATGTTGCCCTGGGAATGGGTTCCCCACATGCTAACATGTGCTCCCCAAATCATTGTTTTATTTTTATATATTTGATAGAAAAGAAAAGAGAGAATGGGCTTGCCAGGGCCTCTTGCAGCTGCACACGAAATTCAGACACATGTGCCACTTTATACATCTGGCTTTACTTGTGTACTGAGGAACCGTATCTGTAATGATAGGCTTCCCAACCAAGTGACTTTAACTACTGTGCTAGCTCTCCAGCCCCACCAGCCATTTATTTTTATTTTTATTTTTTATTTTTTATCATTAATGAAGGTGATGTGGTGAATTTCCACAGGTTGACTTGTAAGTCTCATCAATTCTTATAAAATAGAGAAAATACCTACCTATATGCCCTTACTTAACTATTTCAGGAGATAGTAATTCTTTATTTTATTATAGTGACTTAGTAGGCAAATTAGAATGTTTTGACCCTAAAATTATATTCATTTGTATATGTTTTTGTTCTCTTTTTGCAATATGACTAATTATAAATATTGATGCACACATTTTAGTCACTATTATACCCGTCCATTTATTCAAGAAATCTTGAGTAGCGTGTACACTCAATCTATTTTACTTTAATATCTTTAATTTTTAATATTTAATATCTAAATTTTAATTTCCAATATATAAAACTAAGCAATGAAATGGCAGAAATAAAGAAAATGCTTTTCATAAAATAATATTGTTAAGAAAATAAACATGGCAGTCACAAATTAGGATAAGTATTTATAAATTATATGTCTGACAAACATAAATTCAAATTTTATATCATGTTTATAAAAATAAGTCAATAGCTATAGCTAAAAGACAAATTCACCAAACAAAATATCTCAACAAAGACAAGTGGTAATTATTATGTGTTAGAGAAATAAACATTTAAGAACAATGAAGTGTCACTTCACCCCTTATACATCAATAAGTGTTGGTGACAATGCAGATAAATTAGAACTTCATATGCTACTTGTAAAAATACAAAAGAATGCAATCACTTTGGAAATGGATGTCATGGTTTCATAAAAATGCATTATTTCCTTTTGTAAATATCTACCTAAAAGAAATGAAGACATGTTCACATACCACAATTTTACAAATGTTTTTAGTAGCATCCCTCATGGAGGCTATAGTAGTATAAACATTCAAACGTCTGTCATCAGGTAAACAAAATCGTATGCAGCCAGACAATAGAATACTATTTAAGAAAAAGTAATGAAATATTTACACACAATGCTTTACCAAGTGAAAGAAAGCAGATATAAGAAGCCATATAAAATAATTCCATTTATAATAAAAGTTCATAAGTAGGGGAAAACATGAGGATAGAACGTAAATCAGACTTCCCCGGAGGCTAGAAGTAAGAATTTTGAGTAACTGCAAAGGGCCCTGCAAGTTATATTTGAGGTCATGGAAACGTTCTTATATCACATGACACTGGGGCTTGAACAACCCACTGCATTTAGTAAAAACCATTGAATTTTTCCACTTAAAATGTGTGAAATATATGGTATGGGAAGTAGACCTCAATATAGCTATTAAAAACAGATAGCCAAAATTTCAGTTAGTCTCTCCCGTTTGTGCCTCATAGCTATAAACATGATTCATTTTAGCCAATGATATAAAAATTTATGAAATCATTACCTGATTTGCCCAGAAACACTGAAAAGGAAGGTCCAAGAATCCATCATGCTAACATATTGGGTACTAAATTCCAAGAGAATATGAAATTGAAAGAGCAAATCTTTATAATGTACAAAATATTTACCTTTATTTTTCATGTTCTTTAAAATATAAAACATTAAATGAGTTGAAGTTTAATGCATTTAGTGTAATTATACATTTAATAAACATACATGTAATGAAATGAAATTATTAATATCACCTCTCATTACCATAAATTTCAGAAATATTTTAAAGCCTGAAGCCATAACTCTTTCTTAAGTCAATGTGAAGAGAAATGAGAATGTAGGATTGTGAGATGAAGGCCACCTACACCCTACACTCTCAACAAAAGACCAATTTTAAACTTTTTCTTACCAAAACTTCCCTTTTTGAATAGCAAATTTCACAGCATACATTTTCACTAGTAAGTTTGGTCAGAAATTCTGAGAACATGTGTCTTTGGGGATATGAACACCATTTACCAGCGCTTTCCTCAGATCATTTCTTGATAGAGATCCACAGGGAAAAGAAGCAATGCCAAAGCAAGGTATGGAAGACAAAGAAGCCCGTGAGGGAGGACCAAAGCCTCTTACTTGTTTATATATTTATTTTTAGCCAAGGATTGTTTTTGAAAACCAGCAGAGGAAAGGTTCAAAGAAACTTTCTCTAGGGTGTCTTTGAGAAACTGATACAAGGGTGCAAAGCAGCATTCTATGTCATGCCTGAGTAGCAGGAGGTAGAAGGATAAATTGAATACAGTAAAAAATGAATGCAGTCATAAGAGACATTTTATTTCAATGCCTCTGCTACAGATTTTTCTCTCTTTGTATATTTTCTCCTCTGTGAAGAGTGTATGTACACATACCCCTACTTGATTATGCAAATCCGTTCTTACCTATCTCTTATTCTCAAGAAATAAACAATATGCTTTTCTTAGGAATACTTAAGACATACTTAATAGGAACTAATAGCACTGATCACTGAAATGTGATCTAGATAGCCAGGTAAAATTGCCTTTTTTTTTTTTTTTTTTTTTTACCTGTCAGAAAAATGAGAGAAGTCAGTGGACTTTGTAAGAATTTCTGATGTGGCCTCGGCGCTCTTTCCCCCACCGAGCCGCTCACTGCATGGGAGTCTGGTGCTCCCGCCGCCTGCACCTCCGCTGCCGCCTCGCCAGGACCACCGCAGCCTCCTGCCCTGCCGCCACCGCCGCCTCGGGACCGGCTGTATGATTAGTCCACAATTTTCAATGAGTAGACACATTCCTCAGTTCTGTGGTGTTCTTGGTCACACATTTATGGAGTTTCTGAAGGTCAGTGGAGATTACTGCCAGGCACAGCACGACCTCTATGCAGACAAGAGCACTGTAGAGATCCATTACTAATCCACCAAGAAGCCCCCATAAGAGAGGTTAGCCTGGACACAGCAGTGTTGAAGTGAGATCCACAGCTTTAACAAGAGCTCAGACATGGATGGGGTAAACCTCAGGGCACTTCTTTGTATCGCCTCAGTATTACTGGATTGAAGAGTTGCTGCTTCTTGTTAGGAGGTTCATTTCATTTCCCATTTCTCTCAGCTCCATACTCAAAAGCACTGAGAAGTTCAAGTGGAGTATATTGAAGTAGACTTCAGGCTTTTTTTTTTTGCTCCATTTCTGTATTCAGTTTTTTTTTTAATTCTTTCATAACCCTATTGGGTGATTTTTGGGTTTTTTTTTGTTTTGTTTTGTTTTGTTTTTTAAACTAAATTAACATGGCCTGAATAAACCACCCTGCTCCTGTGGAAGTCACATACAAGAACATGAGATTCCTTATTACTCACAATCCAACCAATTTATAGAGGAACTTAAGAAGTATGGAGTGACCACAATAGTAAGAGCATTTGAAGCAACTTAAGACACCGCTCTTGTGGAGAAAGAAGGCATTCGTGCTCTTGATTGGCCTTTTGATGATGGTGCACCACCTTCCAACCAGATTGTTGATGACTGGTTAAGTCTTGTAAAAATCAAGTTTCGTGAAGAACCTGGTTGTTGTATTGCTGTGCATTGTGTTGCAGGACTTGGGAGAGTCCCAGTGCTTGTTGCCCTAGCATTAATTGAAGGTGGTATGAAATATGAAGATGCAGTACAATTCATAAGACAAAAGCGGCGTGGTGCTTTCAACAGCAAGCAACTTTTGTATTTGGAGAAGTATCGTCTTAAAATGCGGCTGCGCTTCAAAGACTCAAATGGTCATAGAAACAACTGTTGTATCCAATAAAACTGGGGTGCCTGATGCTATTGCCTTGGATGTGGAACTTCAGACAAGACCCGTTTTGTCATACATAATTAACCAACATTTTGGCTTGGTGAATAACTCTAATGAAGTCCATAGGAGTGCTAACAGTTTTCCCAGGCTATAAGCTTGACAGAATTACAACCTCTGAGTTTGGGTTATGATCAACTTATTTGGACACTTAGCAAAAGATTCTTGCTGGTCAGCATTTAAAATGTGATTATTATTTGTACCGATTGACCTTTCCTAAAATCATGTGGCCATGGGTGTCTTTAAATGTTCCCTGCGGCAGGATCTTGTCAGTACATAAGACATGTAGGACAATTAGTTGCCAAAGCGTTCAGCATAACACTTGTACATTTTTAGTATCACACAGAACCAACGTTCAGGAGCTAAGGACACTAGACCCTGGGTGGTTTATTCCTTCAGTCATTTCTAATGTAGGGTCTATATATATAGTTTTCTGCTCACTTTATGTTTACATTTCCCACATTCATACCAGTACACATCAGATTTGCTTAAGTGTTGATTTTTTTTTAACCAACTCTTTTTTGGTGATTATTTAATGTCATTCTGTCTTTTATGCTGTTAGGGAAAAACCTCCATTTTGAAAATCTGAATTGTTGAAGAAGCACATGTCTTTAATGTCTCCAAACAAAAAGCCTTATAGTTAATTTAATGTTTGCACTCTGAGGTACACATGAACAGGGAGGGCCTGAAGAAAGAATGGGAAAGAGTCTGTTCAATATCTCAGTCAGATGTTGCCTTTGTCTTGTATAGCAGACAATGTGCTCTTTAATTTAGTAAATGTTTATAAATGTAGAGATGCTTTGTTGTAAACAATTCTTAATCAAAATTTCTGAAATACTTAATTTTTTCCATACTTAACAAAAGTTCTTTACCAGCTTTTTTTCCTCTTTCCAAACATGCAAAAAAGTGGGGTCTGCTAACGAACTGAGCAGACATCTAATATTTTATATGCCTTTTGAGCTATGTAACTTAATAATTGGATACTTGATAATTTGTTTTATTATGTAATTGATAAAATGGTGACGTGTTTTAATGTTAGTTCAACCATATATTTATACTGTTTAGGAATGTGTGGTTGCAGTTCTGTGGGAGAAATAATTTGTCAGTATTCATCAGCTTGTAAAAACCTAGTGCAAGATCTTAAACATCTAAATAAATGATGAAATGCATTTATCATTGCTGAGATTGTACTTCAGTTAATGCCATTTGATATGTATAAAGTGTCGTTTTAGAGATAATTTAATGTAGAGTGTAGCAAGTAGCAAAGGCAGCGCTCCTGCTTAGCAGGTATTGAGGAGAGGTGTGGGGGGAGATCTCATTGTGGATTTGCATCTAGAGATGATTTGGAACCAATTTAATGTGTACTGAGGAAAAACACTTTATAGCAGAGGAAGGCCTTGATTTTTAAAGCTTAATTCCCCTAATTAGTAGTCTTGTGCAATTTCACAGTTTTAAGTTAATTATATACCTTTATATATTTTGAAATAAAAATTTTTTTGGTTGAAAAAATAAAATGAATTTCTGATGTGAAAGTTAAAACCAGGATAAAAAAATACCTATGGCATAAAAACTGTCACTTCATTTTTTTTTTTTTTTGTTTATTGTTGAAATGACCTTTACAAACAGTATAGTTGATCTTGATTTTAAAAATAGAATGTAATGATAATCTGCATTGTTCACTGATTCACATATGACTTTCTACGAAAAGTAGAAAATAAAGTGGTTGATTAACCCAGAAGATCCCAATTATTTAAAATTTCAGAAATGTGCCAGAGTAAGAATTTAAGATATTTGGTATTGCATCTTGTGATGGTTAAGTTTGTGTCAACTTGATTTGTTTAGAAACCCACAGACATTCTTCATAAGTGGGTCTCTGAGGTTGCTTCCAGGAAGGATTAACTAAAGGAAGAATCCTTCCCCCTTGGTGAGCCCTTCCCCCAGAGTGGGTGGCCCCTGGGGAGGCTTTATCAAAAGAAGCTCTGAGAAGAAAGGTGTTCTCCTCTCCCACAGGGCTGCAAGTGCTGCCTGTGGTTTGCTGTTTGCTATTTTGCTGCATTCCAGTGTGGACCAAAGATCAGTGTGGACTGAAGATCAGGACACCTCTGTAGGACATCTCCAGGCCTTCAGTGCCAGACTGGGACTGCTGAGGCATCCAACCTCATGGAGTGAGCAGCTACCAGGTTCCTTGACTCTCAGCCTGTAATCTCTTGTTGGACTGTCGTAACTAATCCAATAAATTCCCTTTTAATACAATTCATTCTATCGGTTCTGTTCCTCTAGAGAACCCTGACTAATACAAATCTAAAACTTTATTTTTAATTAGTTGACAACATATAAAAATATGAGTTTCATTAATATATTCCAATCTACAAGCAGACTCACAGTATTAAAACCCTGTAATTAATTTCTCATTTTTTAATGTAATACAGTGAGTAGATAGTGTTTAAAAAATTTTTACTGTGATATTTAGAGTAGCAATCAAATATGTTTATGTCATGAACGAACCACACATCAACTGCTTTCCCCCTTTGTTTCATTTCTTTTAAAAAATATTCTATTCATTATTTATTTATTTATTTAACAGGGAGATGGGAAGATGCAGATACATTGAGAGAATATAGGCATGCCAGGGCCTACAGCCAGTGGAGGAAAAAAAAAAAAAAACTCCAAAGAAATGTACCACCTTGTGCATCTGTTCATGTGGGTACTGTGGGATTGAACCTGGGTCCTTAGAGACTTTGCAGGCAAGTGCCTTAACCACTAAGCCATCATTGCAGCCTCTCTTTGTTTTATTCCTAAACTTTAATGTTAGGAGGATGGGCAATGTGATTTAGGACTACAGGTTTTCTTTGGGCTAAAATTAGTTAAGCTTATTTTAAAGAATGTGTAAAAATAAATTCACAGATTATCCCTTCCATAACACATTAGATATATAACAGTGATGAAATAGAACACAATTATAAAATTGAAAAACAATACAACACTTTGAAAGTAATAAATAATAAAAGAATTTGTCTCCTCCACAAAGTCACCTGGTAGAATCCATTATGATGGCGGGTCACTGAACCCAATGCTGTGGCTATACAGTTTTATGGATTTTAGAAACACACACACATAAACACACACACACTCTCTGTCTTTCACACACACACAGTCATAAGTCTTTTGATGAGCAATTTTGGAATTTTCCAAGTTTTTTTCTTAGCCATTTTGGAAGTTGATTGTTAATATTATGTTTGTCACTGGTGCTGAGATAAAGGAAAAAATTTTAACCATTATAAGGAATAAATGTAATTTTAATTAAATACTACTCTACTTCAGAGTGTTTAATATCCTACTATTATTCTATCTAAGAAAGATATATACTGAATAAATAGAGAATGGTTCCCATGATACAATAAACATTCTTTACCAATTAAGACTACTAACACTGTCTCAAAAATTCCTAAAGTTCATTAAGACCTGACAATATATAAATAAGCAGAGGTTATGCTATAATAATGTAAGAGAAAATAATATCAAGTTGCTGTTGCTTAGTGTGACTTTCCTTTGTATTTTCAATAATACAAGCTTATTTTCCACCTTTGGGAGAAACTTGAGAAACTTGCTAAAAAAGAAAAGGCAGAAAGATTAACCTAAGTATATAAAATATAAAATATTTATTTTTGTATATTTTTACATATGTCAAAATAGTCCTCACTAGTTTATCACAAAATTTGTTTTTAAAATATGCTTATTAAAATATAGCAAAATAGATTATGGCACATTACCTTGCTTTAAGAAATCATCTGAAACTAAATCCATGAGTATTATTGTTTAAGTTTTTTCTTTTGGTGGGTAAAAGTGGCTTTAAGTATGCTGTTTTATTGATTAGCTTTTACTTTTGAAATATTTATTTATTTGAGAGAGAGAGAGAATGGGCGCACCAGGGCTGTTGACCACTGCAAACGAACTCCAGATGTCTGTGCCACCCTGTGCATCTGGCTTACGTGGGTCCTGGGGAATCAAAACAAGGTCCTTTGGCTTCATAAGCAAGTGCCTTAACCATTAGGCAATCTCTCCAGCCCCTTATTCTTATTTTTTAAAAAATATTTTATTTTTATGAGAGAGAGAGAAAGAGTCAGATAGAGAGAATGGATGCACCAGGGTCTCTAGCCACTGAAAACTCCAGATATATGAGCCACCCTATGCATCTGGCTTACATGACTTCTGAGGAATCTAACCCAAGTGTTTAGGCATCACAGGCAAGTGTCTTAACAGCTAAACCATCTCTTCAACCCTGCTGTTTTATATTTGAGAATCATAAAGAAAAGGAGTATAAGCATTGAAACAAAAGGTTTGATTTTTTTGTTATCATTATCTATGCCTACCATACAAAAATGTTATTAAGAACCATAAAACTATACTACCACTGCATTAGCTCAGTGACCTGCCATGGTAGTGAATTCCACAGGGTGACTTTACAGAGCAGACAGAACATTTTGTTTTCAAATTTATAAGTGTTCTATGTAATCTACTTTTGACTAAGTTTAAATATTCTGTATTTACCACTTAGCCCAAGATATATACAGATATAGACATGTAGACATAAAGATATACATTGATATTTAGTTATTGTCAGAAGATATACTATTATATACATTACTAGAGGAATGCTTTATAATTATCAGACCAGATTTTTATTAGCAGTCCCATAATTATTTAATGAATTCTGAAAAATCACTTTTACTATTGATGAAAAACTGTAAGTGATAGATATGAATGGAGTAAATTGAAATTTTTCCTTCCTTATTACTATTCTTTTCCTTTTCATACTATTTGTGTACTTTAAAGAAGAAAGACACTTGCACAAGAAAACTCTCAGCACAATGCTCATGTGCTAGTGTACTGCATCCCTGTACCTGGATCTTTGAGAGGCTAACAGACCCTTACCTAGGGAAGATCCATAAATTTCCTCTGTAGAGCAGTACTTCTGTATCAGAACTGTTTGTGAGGTGTGTCACAGGACTCTCATTATAAACATTAGACAATTGACATCTGAGGATGTTTAATTTAAAGAAACAACAGCAAACTCATGATTGCCTCAATAATTCACTGGCTCAGAGAACTCAAACTCCAGATTTGGCAGGAACAAGCTTCTAGATATTTTTCCTCCATTTTTTTACCCTTTATATTTTTTCTGTATCATATTTCATGTCATCCATAGATATTTGTTATTAAACTCTATTAAACATTTTCAGGCACACAGGGTTTGGCTTGCAGATGGTATGCAAACTGGGCTGACAATGTTTTAATGTTGTCCAAAGCCGATATTGTCCATGTTATGTAGCTTATTATTCTAACATGATGGCACCAACTATCATATTAACCTCTCCTCCTCATTGACTCTTCCTACACTTCTGCTCTTTATCTGTAAATAAACAGTCTGGTAATTGACTGTTCACCCTCGGTCTGAACTATTATCAAAATTTATGAAATGAGGTTAAAGAAATCAAGATAAGATTGATGTATGAATCATGGTAACAGAAAATGAGAGTCCCCTGGTCATTCATTTTGTAGCAGTCAAATCTATTGCACTTAAAGACACAGTGTAGAATCTAGAAATTAACTATTTACAATGATGTTGATAACATTTAATATTAACATATTAAGTATTCCCAGGCTTAGTCATGTCTCCTTACATTATTCAAACAAATGATATGATAAATCTTTCAGAGAAATTTCTCTTCTGTCTTTTTTTTTTTGTTTGTTTGTTTAACTAAGATTTAAAATATTAGCTGATCATTCCCTGAACCACTGGGAACAAAATTTCCTATTGTGTAATCACATGACCTTATAAAACAGTAAATTACAATCCACATTACTGTCATGGCAAAGTAGTATTTGGATTGCTGAAAAATGGTATTTATTAAAGAGAATCTAAGCCTCCCACACACATTCCTGAAATTTTACTTGTTGCAATATATCTTGATACAGTTTAATATGATTATGTTTTACATAATAGTAATAATTTTGAAATCCACTTTGAAAATCCTATATCTTGAGATTTTCATGTTTTTTTTTAAATTTTTTAGAGAGAGAAAGAGGAGAGGGCACAAGGGCCTCAGCCACTGCAATTGAACTCCAGATGTTTGTGCCACCTAGTGGGAGTGTGTGACCTTGCACTTGTCTTGCCTGGAGTGTCAAACATGGGTCCTTAGGTTTGGCAGGAAAGTGTCTTAACAGTTAAGCCATTTCTCAGCCCAGAGATTTTCATGTGATTTTATTTCAAATAAAACCTTTTCAGATTTTAGTGTCTGTTTGTATATGGTATTTGCTTGTGTATGTGCAGGTGTGCACATGCCATGACACACTGTGGAGGTCAGGTGTCAGTCTACCTCTTCTACCTTGCTTCTGGAGACAGGCTTTCTTGTTCACTGTTTCCCAGGATAGCTGGCTTGCAAACTTCTGGTGGATTGTTCTGTCTCCACCTCCTGTCTTATTGTTGGAATGCTGGAAGCACAGGTGCCCTTCACAGCATCTGACTTGATGTAGTTTTGGGGATCCCAACTCAGGTAATCACACTTGCATGCTAAACATTTTATCCACTGAGCCAACTCATTAGTTCTCAACAGTTTTCATTCACCATAGAATCTCAACTGAATATTTTTTATGAAAGTGTTCTGAATTTATAAATCATGTGTCAAATAAAACCTTATGTAGACACAGTAATAGAATTAACTCTAAAATGTGCAGTGATGATGACAAGTGCATGCTTCGAATTATGTTAACAATGGCTAAGCTTCTTGCATGAGAATTTTCTCCTACTAGGATAAGAAATGTTACTTCTATTCAAGAACCATGTTATATAATACATCAAATTTTGGGTAGAGTATGCATGATACATGTATTTTAAACTTATAAGCCATGACAATGAGCATAGGTAATAGAAAACAAAACAAGGAGTGCATACGACTTTTAGACTCATACAGTTTATCTTGTTTGCTAGACCAGAATATAAAATTTGGTATTGAATTTGGTAGCTATAAAAAAGTAGAACGAAGGGAAATATTTCTTGAAGGTAAGAAGTTATTTTCTTTTCTTTTACAGAAAGGAATTAATATAAATTCATTGCTTTGTTATAATTATTATTGTAAACAGACTTTTCTTCTACCATACTTAGATAAAATTCAATTTTGGATAAGTGATTCTAGGAGAGTTTGTTGATGTGACATGATTCAGTAGAGAAATTGTGATTATTTAGCTTTATGCAGTGATTGGATTTAACCTGAAAATTAAATGACCTCTTAAAGATATATATATTTTTTTCAAATGCCATTCAGCATGAGCTAATTTACTGAGAATGACTCTTTAGCCAGAGACTTGCAAAGCTGACTCCCCATTACTTGTTAAGATCAAATCCATGAACACTGGATGCCAGATAAGAAGAATTAGGCACATAATACATTGATTTAGTGCAACATGAGCATAAGTGAGACGGAAAGAAGGGCATGATGAAAATCTTTTTTATGTAAGAAATACAACAGTCAGATAATAAGGGGAGAATACATTACCAGAGTGTGAGGAAAAGAATGTGAAACAATCCTATACTTTAGGAATGTTGTCCTGCACTGTCATTAATACAATTCAAACAACATTAGGAGGTATAAAATTTTGGCAGCCATCATCCAGAAGGCATAGATTAATACTAGAAAATTTTCAGTGCCTGGGATACGATACCTCCCAGTGAGTCATTGGCCAGGGAGGTCTATACTGCCTCCAAAACATGCAGGCTATTGCCAAGGCCCTTGGCTCCCCATGAAAAAGAGATGGTAAGACCCTATTGCTGAAGACTTCACATGCCTGAATGGCAAAGTCACTGAGAAATCAAGGTGGTGATGAGAAGAAAACCTCCCTGTAGCCCCGCCAACAGAAAGCTGGAAAAATCTGCATTGTATGCAGTTTTATGGGAGACAGAAGTCATCAGCGGTGAAAACAGTGGACACTGGAAACCTCAAGTTTGGCCAGACAGGACAAATGTCTGAACCAATGCAATATTGGCATGTCTGCTCTGGAGGAAACCAACTGCTCTCTAATTGGACTGAATGCCCACTCTATTGGAGGGAATACCTGCCTGGTACTGAAAGCCTAATCAAAAGCAGGAGAGGTCACTAGCCTTAGGGGTAAAAAGCCTACTCTTGTCTGGATAAATGCATATATTACTCTCATCAAATTGCCCTGAAAGCACTACACTTAATGTTCATACTTATATATTAATGTTACTCTCACTTCTGGTTAGAGAAGCTTTTTTCAGATGTCAATGACCTCTGGGATTGCCCAAAAGGCAAGATAGCACTGAGAAGAAGGGATGGAGGAATGTCCAGCACTAAAACATCTCACGCCCTCCAAGGCTCAGGGTCCATTGGGGGAAGAGGTGGCAGAAAGAATGTAAAAGCCAAAGGAAGGGTGCTACTCCCTATATACAACTCTCTGGACAGAATTTGGCCTCAACATTCAAGACCTCACAGTGCCTAGCAATACCCACACAAGATCCTCATAATAGGAGAAAAAGATTATGACATCAAATTAAAAGACAGACTAATGAACAGAGGAAGGGGATATGATGGAGAATAGAGTTGTGAAGGAGAAAGTGGAGGAGAGGAGGAGAAGGAAGGGAAATACCATGGTTTGTTGTCTGTAAGTATAGAAGTTGTCAATGCAGACAAATCTTTCCATGAGAATGAGCTCTCCATGCTGCAGGAAATTATCTTTGCAGAGCAACTAAATTTGGTATTTCACCAGATAGCTCTACTTAGTAATTAACTCATTCTTCTTATAACTACATGTGGATACTTCATTAAGACTCAGAATAGTGACTTTATGTTAGGTCCTCTCAGTTAGAAGTTAGAAATGCTATTTTTGATGCTGTTATATTATCTTCCCAATTGCCACAGAGAAATAAAAACAAATGAAAAATGTTAATTTGCTACTTGTGCACAATTAAACACAGAGGTATACTTTGTGTATATGTATATGCAGTCTTGCAGTTTTGTGATAGCAGCTAAGACCATAAGAACTAGTTTTCATTTATTTACATAAAAGTATACTGTTATTTTGTTTTAAAGACTTTGTGACACAGTTGATTCTATGTCTCATGATTATTTTTACCTTCCAGTGTTACTTTCCTATTACTTATTCATGATCTGCTTTGCCATTTATTGTCTTTTTGTTTGTACCATCCACAAAATTTGAAGCATAAGAGCCAACCCCGGCAGCTGTAAAATACTTGGAATTATTTATATTAGTTTTCTGATCTAACATTAGCCCACTTACATGTAACTCTGCCAAATTAAATAAATGGTGGAGAAGGAAGTGGACCTGTGACAATTTAGCCAGAATAATGGAGAAGTAAAATGTGAATTTTGAGACACAGGCTCAGCGATGCTGTTGACAATTTTAACACAGACAGACTGAAATTAAGGAGAGAAGAGGCCCTAGATACCATCTAGTTCCCTCTGTAAAAATAAGAAATCTCAGAAGCACCCTAGTTAAGTGATTTTCCAAGCTGCATAGAATGTTTGGAACAGAGTCTTGTGGGAAGGGGCCCCTGCTTCCTTCTACTACAGCACACAAGTCACACAAACCATTTGGTTCAGTAGTTCACAAAGTAATTCAACCCTTCAGAGTTCAAGTTCACCCTATGTTTCTTTATTTTCTTTCTTTCTTTTTGTTTTTACTCCTTGACTTCTCTTATTTTATTCATTTTACATATACATTTATTAATTTCAAAAGGTGGCTGATGATCAGATAGCTTATCAGTGGAAGGTGCTTGCTGACAGAATCTGCTGACCTGCAGTGTTTCCCAGATGCCCACATAAAGCCAGGTGCAAAAAGTGTTGCAGCCATCCAACATTTATTTGGTACAGCAAGAAACCCTGTAGTCTAACATGCACACACCCTCAAAATAAATAAATAAATAAATGAATAAATAAATAAGTTTAAAAATTAAATTAAGTTAAAAAGTAGATAGTGTAGCAAACCATTGAAAAATAATCAACAGTTATAGAACAGCAATAGGTACCTTGAAAAATCATCCAATCTTTAAAAGTAACCCCTGGATGATTTAAGTTTAAATTAATCAGAAAAGTAGAAGCAAAGAGGTGGATTGGTATTCCCCTCTGCAGCTGTCTTATTTCATTGGTGTGCAGAGTTGCTCTAATTGCAAGGACTCCATGTATGGAAGCAATAAGTAGGTGCACTATGCATATTAATTTTGTAGAGCTTTTCCCCAAGTTACATTTGTGTCTCTATGTGTGCTGTGTTTAAATTAAAGGGGGGTAAAGCTTGGATAAATAGTTCAAAACATCCAAGGAACACCAAATGTAGCTGAGATCCCTAATTAATATGTGTTTTACAGAGAGGAATGCATGTAAGTTTGAAGGCATTGGGGATTTTGATGTTATTTTTGAAATAAATTTTAATTAAATTTTCCTTAATTGAGCATACTGAAATTCCAGTAAAGGATGCCTATGAAGTACTCCTTGGGGCATGAAGGAGATCCACAGAGGTGTGGAGAAATATGTGAAATGGACTGAGTATCTCATTAATTCTTATGACACCCTGGGAAGAAGATAGGCAGCATAATGTGCAAGCCCATGCCACAATTCACTGAAATCAAATGACCTTGGAAAGAATGTGAAAACCCTTCATGTCTGGTTACTAAAAGTGACTGAACACAATTTTTCCTCAACAACCCACTTCCTCTCCCCAACTCCTACCTTGTGAATTAGAATGGTGAATAAGGTAAGTTCCTTACACCCTTATTTATAAGGCAGAGACAAATTTCCCAATAAGGACAGATAAAACATTGCTTTGTTCATATCTGAGTAAATGATTATATTTGGCATTTGCAAGGTGTAGTGTGCTCTGTGAGAAACATGAAAATGAGCAAGTCAGTATCTATGTCTTCCTTCATCAGCACGTCACATTGATTATAGTTCTGAAAATATACAAGCCCTTTCTCATTTAATGCAATTGCCATAAAGATAGGGGTATCATGAATCTCTGAATTTTTACTTGAGCTTGAGGATAATAGATGTTAAGGTGAATAACAGAAAGACAGAAGAAAGGATTTTTTGCCTTCAAGGCACTCATGAGAAAAACAAGATAAGGAGAGGTGAAATGAACAGTTACAGATCACGAGAAATGGAATACAAGATATTTCTGTGACAGGTGTTGGTTATGTAAACTCTGTGGACAAGATCAGATCGATACATAGTGATCAGATGTGGAAGCCAATCTCAACGTCCATTGTCCCACTATGAGCCCTAAACCTAATCTTCTTAACATCTTTTCTTGGGTTGTCACCCAAGTAACAGCCACAAAATCTGACAAATTAATTCCACATGTCAAATAAAAATAGAATTGCTGAGACCAGGTTTAGTGGAGGCTGCTAATACATGAGGGAAGATTTCATTTTGCCTATTAAACTTGCAGGAACTTAACTCAGGCTTAGGTACCTGTCAACATAAAACAGAATGTTTAAGAAATTATGATTTTCACTTGCTTTTTCTCACCAGTGAATATCATGAAACATAATTAGCAATAAAACATGATCCAAATAAACATTATAGGGTTATTTCCTCTTTTTTTCTAAACTTCAAACATTTTAAGATGGATTTGATCTAATTTATTATTGTATCTGAGAACCTTTTCTACCTAGTGACATGTAGATTTTTGTCATAAAGTAAATATTCATTTAATGGATAAACAAATCTCATTGTCTCCCTCTGATGGAGTTAACTAACTTCCATAATATTAAAGGCTTTGCAAACTACTTAGTATAAACATCCTTAAGCAAATTCATAAGACTCCCATGAATATCTGTATATGTAAAATAAACACATTATAAAAATATGCCAGAATCTGCTTTTTAAATATAAAAGGCTGTATTTAATAAGTTCATAAGTAAAACATGATTTTAAGTGTAATAACTTGGCTGGTACCAACATATATGCCATAAAATAAACTGTCTGACAGAACGAAATATGTCACATAATTTAATCAATAATTTATTTACCTTGCAATTCTGTACAGATTACAGCAGAAGAGTATATATATTTTCACTGAATCACATTACTATAGGCATTTATATCCAAACTGCAATGAAATATATTGCTTATTGGGACCTGGCTTTAAACCTTCTGAAAACAATGCTATTTTCTTTACTCATTGATATCTAACTTATCTTTCCTTCTCTGTCACTTCCTTCTAATGCATCAATAGGTAGAAAATTCCTATTCAAGGAAATGTCTAAAGTTCATGCCTAAGCTAATGGCTCACCTTTGGTACCACCATATCATGCTGAGATTTAGAAGGCTCTTTGTCTTTCATATGTCATGTTTTACTAACACAGGCAGTATTTGCCCAAGTGTCTACATACCCAGTGTTAGAGCATTGCACAAAGAGATTCAGTTATATACCTTTACATTGAAAATGTATGAATATCAACCGAAACCAATAAAAACAATCATAATGGTAATGACATTAATGACTTTATTTGCATAACTCCATGCCAAGAAAGATACTTTAAGGTGACTTACAAATAAAAAGACAGATGTTTTAAAAATAAAATATACAGTAAAAATTGAAGGGCCTTAGAACGTATTTTATGGTTGCCTGGATTGATATTTCTGTCTTTCTTACCTCATTGAATTTTTATGGGAATAATAGTATGCAGTTTTGACATGTTTAAAATTTATAAGAGATATCAAAGGATTGTGCCATTCATTGCCTTTTTTATTAGAACAGATAAGAGTGGACTGTAGGTTATGACATTTCATTCGATGAAAATTCTATATTCTTTTTCTTGTATGCACAGATAACCTTCAATAACATATCACACTGGTTCTTTGGAGGGAATTGTGTTTTCTCCTTTTTTCTCTACTTCCCTCATATAATGTACTTGTCAAGGTGTCTAAGGAATGTATGTTGCAGCATTATATTGAAAGATAAATCAAGTTAAGTGTTCTAGACTATGACAATAATGAATTTCAAATGATACAAGGGCAACTTTTATAATATTCCAAAGCACTCTGTTTTATTTCTTTGTTTGTTTGTTTTCTTGAGGCAAGCCCAACTGACTGGCCATTCTTTTAATGCAAGAGAGTGAGAGAGAGAAAGAGAGAGAGAGGGAGAGAGAGAATTGGTACACTAGGGTCTCCAGGCCCCACAATCGAACTCCAGAAGCATGCACCCCATTGTGCACATGTGTGACCATATACCCTTGACTCACTTGTGTGTCTGGCTTACAAGGGACCTTGAGTAGGGTTGGAAATAACTGATAGTGTCAGTGTCATAAAGCTTGGGTGGGTAACATGAAGCCTCATTACTATCAATGCTGTACAGGGATCATATTATCAATTGACTTATGTACAGGCCACATGACTCCTAGAAGCTGTAAAGATACCAGTAGTTTAACAATATCTGCATTTGCACACATGATGCCCATTTATTTTAAGACTTTATAATTGGGTAGCTACTACATTGCAGAATCCTTGGCTGGAGAGATGGGTTTGTGGTTAGGGCGCTAGCCTGCAAAGCCAAAAATGCACATTAGAAACTCTAGTTCCAAAGTAGCCAGACACACAGTGAGACAAGTGTGCAGTGTCGCACATGCACACAAAGGGGTGCACACATCTGGAGTTTGTTCACAGCAGCTGAAAGGCCCTGGCACTCCCATTCTGTCTCACTCTCTCTTCCTCCCTCCCTCCCTCTTTCTTGTTTTCTATCTCAAAAATAAAATAATAATAAAATATTTAAATAGCAGCATCCTACTTTTAATCAATGCCTGATCTGCAAAATTATGTATGAAGTGATTTTCAATCATTGTGTTACATTGTTTCTTGTAAGTTATTGTCATTTTTTTAAGGATATATCTCATATGGAAATTGTAAAATACAGTGGATCACCCTGTCCCTGGTTATCAGACTAGCCATTGAAGCAGCACCCTTGCTTATCTTGATAGTTCCTCTGTGGTTTCACCTGGGCCCTTGCTGTTGTGTGAGGGGTGCTTCATCTCCTGTCAAGGTCTCAGCTATCTATTCTTGTCTTGAATCAAAGTTGTCCTCAGTTTCTTCTGCTTTTTGATAAACAAAAACAGATTCTCTAGTGGAGAGTGAGATCAGGATAGGTTGAAGGGGATAAGCATTGTTAATTTGAAAAGATTTTGATGATGATAGCCTCAATTTTGGGTGAAAGGTAGTGGGAGCTTCTCATTGAAGTTCATTATCTTGGTCTCCATAGGGTTTTGACTTGGTTCCTACTTCCAATTATAGGATCCTCTACAGTGAGCAGATCTCATAGCAATCATAGAGCCATTGGTTTCCTACATAGGTTGTGTGCCACTATTGTACAGGTGTGTACATCTTGGCAGGCTGTTTGTTTTCATATACCAATATCTTCTACTTGCTCACAACTTTGTTGGTCATTTACCCAAGCAGCTCAAGTAGCACATTTCAGTACTACATGGGCTAACAATCTGGGAGCTAGCTTCTTTATGGATTTAGCTGGATCTCTAGTTGTTCTGTATCGGCAGTGTGCAGTGTTTCAGTAGTATGTCTTACCTTTCACCTAAGGTGGGTAATGAAGTGCTTTGACAGAAGCCTACCTTATTTGGGGACCATGTAGGTCTCTCCAATCAGCAGCTCAGCATGGGTGGTAACCAATTTCTGCTAAGAGGAGTTGTAAGCAGAGCCAAATGTTTTAGGGGTAGGTTTCATTCCAATCTCTTTCCAGAGCCCCTTTCACCAGCTGATACATTTATGTTTCTATTGAAGGTTATACCTTTTAGTCTATTATCCAGGAGGAAGATACCTAAGGTACCAATTTATTTGGGTTTGTGTATATCTTCCTCCACCTCCTATTCCTCACCCCTCAAATCTTTCCATCCCTCATGTCTGTCTTTCAAGTTCTCTGTCAGATATACCTGGAACTCAAGCTGTTCTAGTTTACAAACTTCAGATGAGGGAGTGCATATGGTGTGTGACTTTTGGTGCTTGTGTTCCAAATCTGTCCATTTTACTAAAAATTTTATTATATCATTTTTGCTTAGTGCTGAGTAGAATTCCATTGTGTATATGTACCACATCGTCATTATCCATTCATCAGACAATGGACATCAGGGTTGATTCCAGTTATGAGCTATTGTGAATTAAGTAGTTATAAACACAGTTGAACAAATGTCTTTGCAGTGAAGAGTATAGCCTTTAGGGAAGGTGCCCAGTGGAAGAATGGCTGGCTGAGTTTGTAGCTCAATTTTCATCTTTTCCAGGAGTCTCCATATTGATTTCCACAGTGGTTCTACAAACTTGCACTCCAACCAGCAGTGAATAAGGGTTCACATATCCTGCATCCTTGCCAACATATATTGCTATTTGATTTTTTAACAATTGCCATCCTTTCTGGACTAAGGTGGAATCTTATAGTTGTTTTAATTTGCATTTCACTGATGGTTAAGCATGTTGAAGATTTTCTTAGGTGAGTATTAGCCATTTCTTCCTTTGAGAATTTCCTATTCAGTTCTCTGTCCTTTTTTTTTTTTTTTTTTTTAGTGGATTGTTTGATGTTTTTATTGCTTAATTTTTGGAATTATTTGTAGGTTCTAGATACTAGGCCTCTTTGAGTGGTATACCTGGTGAAGATTTTCTCCCATTTTAGGTAATATGTTGGCTCTGTTTTTGGTATATTTGTCCATAGAAAAGCTTTTTGGTTATATGAGATCCCATTGTTTGCCTAAAGCTATATCTTGGAGAGTTCCTCCTATTTACTCATCTCAAAGTTTGAAAGTTTTAGGTCTTATATTGAGGTTTTAAGTCCATTTGGTGTTTATTTTTGTACATGGTGAGTGGAGTGAGTCTAGTTTCCTTTGTCTACATGTGGTTATCTCATCTTTGAGCACCATTTGTTGAAAATGCTGTCTCTTCTCCAATGTACATTGTTGGCATCTTTGTCAAAAATAAGTAGCTGAAGTGACTTGAATGAAGGGCTGCCTCTTCACTTCTGTTCCATTGGTCTATATTACTGATTTTATGCCAGTGTCATGCTGTTTTTGTTAATATAGCTTTGTAGTATACCTTTAGATCAGATATGGTGAAACCTCCAGAAGTGTTTCTTTTACTCAGGATATTTTTGGATATCTGAGGCCTTCTGCCAATCCCCATGAATTTTGAGATTGTTATTTCTGTCTCCATGAAAAATTATGTTGGGAATTTTTGTTGGTATTGCATTAAATCTGTATATTGCTTTTGGTAGACTTGCCATTTCCATAATATTAATTCTACCTATCCATGAGCATGGGAGATCTTTCCATCTCCTCATGTCCTCCTTGGTTTCATTTTTAGTATCTTTAAGATTTTTTATATACATGTTTCACATACTTGGTTAGTATTATTCCAAGGTATTTGATGTGCTTGTGTGTCTATTGAAAATGGGGCAGACTCATGGATTTCTTCTCTGTATATTTGTGTTTTGCATATAGAAAGCCTTCAGATTTTTTTTGTGTTGATTTTGTATCCCAGCACTCTGGCGGAAGAACTTATCACCTTTAGAAGTTATATGGTATTTTGGTCACATATGAATAGGATGATGTCATCTGCAAATAGGGCTAGTCTGAATTCTTCCTTTCTAATTTGTGTCCCTTTTATGTCTTTCTCCTGTCTTATTTCTAAGGCTAGAACTTCTAGCACTGTGTTTAAGAGCAGTGGTAAGAGTGGGCACCCCTCCTTGTTCTGAATCTCAGTGGAAACTCCTTGAGTATTCCCTCATTTAGTATGATTTGGGCTTTAGGTTCCTTGCCTGTAGCCTTTATTACATTGAAATATAAACACTCTGTGTCTAGTTTCTCCAGCATTTTATCATGAAGAGATGTTGCTTTTGGTCAAAGGCCTTCTAAGCATCTATTAAAATAATCATGTGGTTCTTGTGTTTAAGGTAATTTGTGTGGTATATTATGTCAATCAGTTTTCTTATGTTGAACCTTCTCTGCATCCCTGGGATGAATCCTGCTTGATCAAGGTGGGTGATGTGTTGTTCTTTTAATGCGTTGTTGAATTTGGTTTATGAGGATTTTGTTCAGTATTTTTGAAACTAAGCTCATCAGAGATATAGGTCTGTAGTTTGCTTGCCATATCTTTGTCTGGTTTTGGTATTAAGGAGATACTAGCCTTATAGAAGGAGTTGAGGAAAATTCCCTGTTTCATGATTATGTGAAAGAACTTAAGAAGTGGTTTCACTTCTCCAACAAAGGTTTGGAAGAATTCAGCTGAGAATCCATCAGATCCTGGACTTTTCCTTTTGTGGAGGATTTTTATTATATTTTTAATTGTGTTGTCTGCAATAATTTTGTTAAGGGGGTTTATCTGCTATGACTTTAGTTTTGGTAGGTGGTATGTGCCTAGAGATCATCCATTTCTTACAGGTTATCCAATTATGTGGAGTTGACTGTTGGGAAGTATGTCCTGGTGATTCTTTCAATATCACCAATGTCTGTTGTAACCTCTTCCTTTTCATGTCTAATTTTATTTATTTAAGACTTTTATTTTTCATTTGACCAATTGTGCAAGGATTAATTGATCTTGTTCATTTTTTCAAAGAGCCAGCTCTTTGTTTCATGAATTTTCTTGATTTTTTTCTTAGTTTCCAATTCATTAATTTCGGCTCTGTTCTTAATTCTTTCCATTGGGAACTCTTAGGGTTGGTTGATTACCCAACACCTTTAGGTGTGTCAGTTATTAATTTGAGATCTCTCTGCCTTTGTTATGAAGGCATTTAATGCTATAAATTTTCACCTTAGGACTTTTTCATTTTGTCCCATAATTTTTGGTATGTTGTTTTTACGTTATCATTCAGTTCTAGTACAATTTCCATTTTGATTCCTTTCATGACCCATTCATTATTTAACAGTGTGATGTTCAGTCTCTAAGAGCTGGTGTAATTTATGCTGTTTCCCTTGTTAATTTCTAGCTTGAACAAATTGTGTTCCAATATGCTGAAGGAAGTAAAGTTAAGTTTCTTGAATTAATTGAGGTATTCTTTATGCGCTAATATATCATCTGTTTTGGAGAAGGTTCTATGGATTGCTGAGAAAAATGTGTATTATATAGAATTGGGATGGAATTTTATGTAGATGTTGGTTAGGTCTAATTGAGCTATTATATTGTTAAGCTCTGTTATTTCCTTGTTGACTTTCTTATTGGATAATCTATGTGTTGATGATAGTGGGATACTGAAAGCCCCTACTATGATGGTATTGTAATTTCTTTCTACTTTGTCATCAGTAGATTTTGTTTCATAAAATGTAGGATGAGTTTGATGCATATAAATTTACGATTATGATCTTGTTTATTGGACTACTTTCTTTTTTTAATTAATTTACTTTTTATTAACAACTTCCACGATTTTGAACAGCACCCCATGGTAATCCCCTTCCTCCCCACACTTTCCCCTTTGAAACTCCATTCTCCATCATATCCCCTTCCCCTCTCAATCAGTCTCTCTTTTATTTTGATGTCATGACCTTCTACCTCCTATTATGATGGCCTTGTATAGGTAGTGTCAGGCACTGTGGGGACATGCATATCCAGGCCATTTTGTGTCTGGAGGAGCACATTGTAAGGAGTCCTAACTTTCCTTTGGCTCTTACATTCTTTCTGCCACATCTTGCACAATGCATTCTGAGCCTTGGAAGTTGTGATAGAGATATTGCAGTACTGAGCACTCCTCTGTCACTTCTTCCCAGCACCATGATGCCTTATGAGTCATCCCAAGGTCACTGCCATCTTAAAAGAGAAGGTTCTATACCAAAAGTGAGAGTAGCATTAATATATGGGTATGATCATTAAGAGAAGTGTTTACTGGGTAGTTTGATGAGCATAGTATACACATTTATCCAGACAGCAGCAGACATTACACCCCTAGGGCTCATGAATACACCTGTTGTAGGCTTTCAGTATCAGGGATGTATTCCCTCCCATGAAGTGGGCCTACAGTCCAATCATATGGCATTTGATTTCCACCATGACACATGTGCCACTATGGCACCCATTGGCACATTTGGCCTGGATGGCCAAATATAACGTTTGCAGTGTCCATTGTTGAGTATCTTCACTGGTGATTAATCTCTCTCCCATTGAATTGCATCCAGAATGGATTCTTCCAGCTTTCTGTCAGCTGGTCTACATGGAAGAGGTTATCAGCTCAGTTCCAGCAGGATTTCTTAGTGGCCTTACAGCCCAACTATGTGGAGTTATCTGCAATAGGATCTTGCCATCTATTCCTGGTGAGAAACCAAGGGCCTTGGCAATGGCCTATAATGTTTTGGGGGAATCATGAACCTCCCTGTCCAACAACTTAATGGAAGGTATGCCATCTCTGGCACTGAAAATTTTCTAGTAACCATCCTGAGTGTTCCATTGTCCAAAAAAAGTAGGTTTCCATATGATTTATTTATATGCTCTTAGATTTTGATTACCCATCCCTCCACATTTCCTTTACTCAATCTCTTCTCCTGACCTCACTTAGGCCTTTTCACCCTCATTAATCTGTTCTTCTACTTACATATATACAATCCCATCCTATTAAGTAACCCCTCCCTTCCTTTCTATTCCCTTTATAACTCCATTCTAGCTTCCTGGCCTCTGCTACTGAGTTTTCTACCTTCTTACACAGAAGTTCAATCATCTATAGCTAGAAATCACATATGAAATAGTGCATGTGACATTTGGCTTTCTGGGTCTGGGTTACCTCAATTAGTATAATCCTTTCCAGATATATCCATTTTCCTACAAATTTCATAATTTTATTTTTCTTTACCACTGAGTAGAACTCCATTCTGTAAATGTGCCATATCTTCATTATCCACTCATCAGTTGTGGGACATCTAGGCTGGTTCCATTTCCCTGCTATTGTGAATAGAGTGGCAATAAACATGGTTGAGCACTACCTCTCTAAGGTAGTGAGATGAGTCCTTAGTATATATGTCAAGGAGTGCTGTAGCTGCTTCACATGGTAGATTTATTTTTAGCTGTCTTAAGAACCTCCACACTGATTTCCACAATTGCTGGAGCAGATTACATTCCCATGAACAGTGTAGAAGTGTTTCTCTTTTTCTGCATCCTCACCAGCATCTATGATCATTTGTTTCATGATGATAGCCAATCTGACAAGAGTCAGATGGAATCTCAATGTAGTTTTAATCTGCATTTCCCTGATGACTAGAGATGTAGAGCATTTTTTGAGATGTTTATCTGCCATCTGTGTTTCTTCTTCTGAGAACTCTCTAGCTCCACAGCCATTTTTTAACTGGGTTGTTTGATTTCTTATTATTTAATTTTTTGAGTTCTTTATATATCCTAGATATTAATCCTCTATCATATATATAGGTGGCAAAGATTTTTTTCCCCATTCTGTAGGTTGCCTCTTTGTTTTATTCACAGTGTCCTTTGCTGTACAAAATTTTTCATGAGGTCCCAGCAGTTAATCTGTGGTCTTGTTGCCTGAGCAATTGGAGTTATATTCAGAAAGTCTTTGCCAAGACCAAAATGTTGAAAGGTTTCCCCTACTTTTTCCTCTTCCAGTTTCAGATTTTTAGGTCTGACAATCCATTTGGAATTAATTATTGTGCATGGAGAGAGAGAAGGATCTACTTTCATGCTTCTACAGATCTAGTTTTCCCAGCACCATTTGCTGAAGAGGCTGTGTTTTCTCCAATGAGTATTTTTGGCATTTTTGTCAAATATCAGGTGGCTATAGCTACCCAGACTTACATCTGGGACCTGTGTTGTTGTGTTCCATTGATCTACATATCTTTTTTTTTTTTTTTTTTTTTTTTTGCCAGTACCATGCTGTTTTTTGTTACTATGGCTATGTAGTATAGTATGGTGATACCACCAGCCTGACTTATGTTGCTCAATTATTTAGATATTTGAGATTTTTTGTGTGTTTCCAAATGAATTTTTGGATTTTTTTTCTATATCCATGAAGAATGCCTTTGGAACTTTTATGGGGATTGCGTTAAATGTGTAGATTGCTTTTGTTAAGATTGACATTTTCACTATACTGATTCTTCTGATCCAAGAACAAGGGATGTCTTTCCATTTCCTAGTGTCTTATGCAATTTCTCACTTGAGTTTTTTAAAGTTTTCATTATAGAAATCCTTTACATCCTTAGCTGGGTTTACTCCAAGGTACTTTATTTATTTATTTATTATTAATTAGTTTTGTGCTCAGCGAATACGGTCAATTTGGTACCCTTGTCAGGTTCACCATGGCCTACCCCCTCCCCTTGGCCCTTCCTTGTTGAGGTATAAGAGTCATGCATTCTGGAGTCAGCCTATAGTTATGGGTAAGATAAATGTCTCTGCATATCATGACCCAACATGTGGCTCTGACATTCTTTCCACCCCCTCTTCTGCAAAATTTCCCTGAGCCATGTTGGGATCATTTTTGGTCTGCTTCAGTGATGAGGTGTTGGGGGCCTCTAGGTCTCTGGCTCTCTGATTTGGTAGGAGTTGATTTTTCTCTGTGTTGATCTCCTTCACCCTTGTGCTGGTACCTAGTTCACCAAGAAAACAGCACCCTTGCTTGTTTTGCCAATTGTTCTTAGTTTCAGCTGGGGCCCTTTTGAGGTATGATGGGTTGGCTCTCTCCTTAGCATCTATGTCTATCTGAAAAAGAGAAGCAGATTCTCCAACGGAGAGTAAAGTTAGCACCCAACAAATGAGATAGCCCTTACTTTTTTGTAGAGAATTTAATAGGTGTAGGCCCTCTTGCAGCCCACGATTGGTGGAAGCTTGATAATGTAGAGTGGGCTTATGTTTGAATATGGTTCTGACTTGTTTCCCAGTTCCAGCTATGGGTCCCGTACAACTGAGGGGATCAGTTAACCAAATCAAGAGCAGTTGGCTTCCCACCATGGCTATGCACCACTATTGCACTTGTGTGAGCTTCACGACAGGTTATTTGCTGCTAAGTAGGTTAAACCATGAGTTGCTTGGACAGATAGTCATCAATTTCCCCCAGTCGCCCATGTAGCACCTTCTGGCACTAGACACCCTGACTGACTGGGGACTGACTCTCTTCCAGTTTCCAGCCATGCCATTCCATTTTACATGTCAGCCGCTATGGTGTCTTCAGCAGTAGGGTATTACCATTACCCTTTGGTGGGTCATCAAGTACTCTGACAGAAATCTTTCTTTCTTTTAGGAAACCTTGTAGGTCTCTCTAATCAAAAGCTTATTGTGGATGATAGCCACATGCTGGTACTGGGAGTTACAGGTCAGTGCCCACTAAGAAAAGGAAGAAAAAGATAACTAATGTAAAAGAGTTAGAGAGAAGAGGGGGGAGGGAGTGAGAAGCTGTAGAACATTAAGGACGTTTTTAGTTGGGGGATTTTTGATAATCTCTTGGATCTCCATGTTTATTATAGGTCTATTTATGTGATTAATCTCATCTTGATTTAATTCAGGTAGGTCATATAAATCAAGGAAGATCATCCATTTCATTCAGATTTTCATATTAAGTGGAGGATATGTTCTTATAGTTTGTCCCTATGATTTTTTTGGATTTCTTTGTTATCTGTTGTGATGGTGCCTTTTTCATCTCTAATTTTATTAATTTTTGTCTCTTCTCTCTTTCTTCTGGTCAGATTTGCTAAAGGCTTATCAATCTTATTTATCTTTTCAAAGAACCAACTCTTTGTTTCATTGATTCTTTTGATTGTTTTTTGTTACTGTTATTTTCTATTTCATTAATTTCTGCCCTAATCTTTATTATTTCTTCCCATCTACTGATTTTTGGTGTGCCTTGTTCTTCTTTTTCCAAAGTTCAAAGGTAACACATTAGGCTGTTTGCTTGAGACCTTTCTAAGTTCTTAATATAGGCACTTAAAGCTTTAAATTTCCCTCTTAGGACTGCCTTTGTCCTGTCCAAAGGTTTTGGTATGTTGTGTTCTCATTATCATTTGACTCTGAATTTTTTTATTTCCTTCTTCATTGACCCATTTATTATTTAGTAGTGTATTGTTTAGTTTCCATTATTTTGTGTATGCTCTATAGCTTTTCTTGCTATTGATTTGTAGTTTGGTTCCATTTGGTCAGAGGGAATGAATGAATTATTTCAATTTTCCAGTATTTGTTAAGATTTGCTCTGTGTCCTAATATATGGTATGTTTTAGATAATGATCCATGTGCTGCTGAAAAGAATATGTATTCTGAAGTATTTGGATGAAATGTCCTGTATACATCTGATAGGTCCATTGGTTTTATGACTTCATTTAATCCAGATGCCTCTCTGTTCATTTTTTTTTTTTTTTTTTTGGCCAGGATGACCTGTTAATTGGTGCAAGTGGGGTGTTGGAGTCACCTACTACAAATGTGTTTGGTGTTACGTGTGACCTTAGTTCTATTAGTGTTTGTTTGATGAAGTTGGGAGCCCCATGTTAGGTGCATATATGTTTAGGATTGTAATGTCCTCCTGTGGAGTGTGCCTTTAACTAATATAAAGTTACCATCCTTATCTTCCCTAACTAATGTTGGATAGCAAGCTCTGCTGGTTTTCTAGGCCCTTTTTCTTGAAACACCATTGTCCAACATTTTACCCTAAGATAGTGTCCATTTTTGTAGAAAGGTGAGTTTCTTGGAGGCAACAAATTGAAGGATCCTACTGTTAACCTAGTCTGCAAACCTATGTCTTTTGGTTGGGGCATTGAGGTCATTGATATTAAGAGTTATTATTGAATGATGTGCATTATTTTTGCCATGTTTCTTGTTTTGTTATTCTTCTGGTTTTATCTTTGCTTTTTTGTATAAACTAGTATTTGAGTATGGTTTGTTTTTTCCAGGTTCCTTATATGTATGTTTTTCTTTCTCTTTAGCATGGAGGATCCTTTCAAGTATTTTCTGTAGAGCTGGTTTTGTCTTCAAATATTCTTTAGCCAGCTTTTGTTGTGGAACGTCCTTATTTCTCCATCTATCTGAATGGATAGCTTTGCAGGAAAAAGAAACCTTGGTTGACAATTGTTATCTTTCAGAATTTTGAATGCATCATTCCAAATCCTTCTGGCTTTGAAAGTTTGCATTGAGTAATCTACTGTTATCCTGATGGTCTTGCCTTTGTATGTAACTTGATTTTTCTGTCTAACTGCTTTCAATATACTTTCTTTGATTTGTATGTTTGGTAGTTTAATTATGATATGGCGAAGAGAGGTTATTTCCAGGCTTTGTCTTTTTGGTGTCCTAAATACTTCCTGTATTTGCATTGCATCTATTTCCCAATTTGGGGGAAGTTTTCTTCTACGACTTTGTTGAGAATGCCTACTATACCTTTGGAGTGAAATTCTTCTCCTTCTACTATACCCTGAATTCTTATGCCGGTGCTTGTGCTGGTGGTGGGGGAGAGGAGGATGAGGATGGTTGGCTCTAGTTCTCATGCCAGCTCATGTGATCCTCTACCTCACGAGCTGCCCCTGTGTTGGTCACTGTGGGACTCCATTCATGTTTCTTGAGTTTGCGAGGAGCTCCAGTATGAATGTTTTTTCCGGAAGCTCAAGCACAGCCTTGCAGCTGTGGCCCAGCAGACCTGGTGCTGCCACTGCTGGAGCCATTTCTTCCTGCCTATGTTGGCTCTGGATGCTCTGGATCTCTTCTACTTCTCTGCTGAAGTTGGTAACTTCTTATACACCTCACTTTTTACTAGTAGAGTGTACTTTGCTGTTTTTTGTTTTATTTATTTATTTATTTATTTTTGGGTTTTTCTCCCCTAGGCTTCTTTGGCATGGTTCCTACACCACCATCTTAACTGGAAGTTGGATTGTTCTCTTGGTTCTTGGTGAGTAAAAAGTGGCCTTCTTTGTCCTTTTTGATTACTTTTGGTTTGAAACTTTTTTGTTCTTGTTGTCAGCAGTCACACTTGTCTGTTTCTTACTTCCATTTGTTTGGAAAATCACTTTCCATCTTTTCACCCTGAGGAGGTGTCTATCCTTAGTGGTGAGGTGGTTTCTTGAAGATAGCAGTTAGAAGGGTTAATTATTCTGATTCATCCTAATAACTTGTGTCTTTTGATGGGTGATTAAGACCATTGATATTTAAGGTTACAACATTGAGGTTGAATTTAGTCCCTGCCATTTTGGGGGCTTTATGGGTTTTGGTGCTTTCTTGGGCTTTGCACATTTTCATGTCTGCTCTAGTTTTGACTATTTTATTCTTCCTCCTGAAGATTCATGAGTTTGGTTGTTCAACTCTTCTGTGTGGAGTATTACCTGATGTGTTCTGTTAGGTTTGGCTTCGTGTTCATATAATTAGAGAGCTGGATTTTATCTTGGAGGTTTTTCCTTTCACAATCTATTATGATGGACACTTTCATTGGGTACAGTAGTTTAGTTTGAAAACCATAATGTTTTAGAATTTGCAGTGTTCAATTCCAGGCCCTTCTTGCTTTAAGAGTTTCCATTGAACAGTCTGAAGTAATTCTGATGAGATTGCCTTTGATGTAGTGACTTGTTTCTCTCTTGACACTTTTAGAATTCTGCTTTTTTGTTTGTCATTTAGTGTTTTAAGTATGGTGTGCTTGGAGAGTTTCTCCTTTGTTTCTGTCTGTTTGGTGTTCTGTGAGCTTTTATGAGTCATCATTTTTAGATGGTGGAAAAATTTTCTTTAATAATTTTGTGGAATATATCCACCATGCTTTTGGCCTGAAATTCTTTGTCTTCTGGTATACCCATGGTCTGGATGTTTGATTGTTTTAGGGTAACCAACACTTCCGTCATATTCTGTTTGCATGATTTTTTTGACTTGTCAAAGTTTTTGGACACCAATAAATTTCATCCATCTTGCCTTTCACATAGGAGGTTCAGTCCTCCATATGCTTGACTTTGTTATTGAGGACTTCTATAGATGTTTTTGAAATCTCAATTTGGTTTTTGTTTTCCAACATCATTTTTTTAATATTTATTTTTTTATTTTTTTATTTTTTTTCTTTATTAGTCAGTTTTGTATTCAGCAAATACAGTCATTTTTTATGCTTTAATTTCTGATTAAGATTTGATTTTCTTGATGATTCCTGGAGTTCATTCTTGTATTTTATCATGTCTTCATTCAGTTTATTCATCTGATTATTGAAATCCTTTATTTTTGACTCACCTTCAGTTCATTTTGCTCTCTTTTGAGGTCTCTGGGTTGCCTCCCTTAAGTTACACTTAGTAACAAAAGCTATGTGCATTTCATTTATGAGATTGTTGGTCTTTGGAAGATTTGTTTCCAGTTCAGCGATTTTCTTGGTCAAGGTCATGTAGCATATTGTGTTTTTATTTTGGGGCTCTTTTTTGTTGTTTCCTCTACATTTTCATTTTAGACTTCCATTAGGGGGCTAGACAATCTTGGTGGAGATATCTCAGTTTTGTTGCTCTGCATTCTTTTGGCATGGTCTACCCGTCTCTGTGGTAAAAAGTCTTGCTTTTTTTTCTCTTTGTTTTCAAGGAGGAAGGAAGAATTTGCACTTGCAGGATCTTCAGTGAGTATATGGTTTTGGTTTTGAACCAGCTTGGAGTTGGATGGGATTGTATCCACAGATGTGCAGGTTGTAGAGTTTGCATGTGCACCAGCAGCTTTGGGCTGGTACCTGATACAAGAGCTGTGGTTGGAGTTCTGAAATCTCTTCAGCCTACTCCCCCAGCAGAACCTTGTCTGCGTGGCTCAGGAACAGTACTACTTGTCTCTTTATTACACTGTGATATAGCTTAGCTGGTTGTGGAGGATGCTCTGATACCCTCTAGAGAGTAGTTACCAGATACTCCCTATATTCCCTGCTGGTAGGTGGATGCTAGAGGTGGATAAGTGAAGGAGATGAGGAGGTGGTGGTTCTTGGGCATCCATAAATTAGGCTTGGAGATGGTCTGAGGAGGTGGCTGATGAGGTACTTATGTATGTAGATGTGGTTGTTGGTGTGGCTTGGAGTGATCAGAAGAGAAGTAGAGTTGGGGAAAGATCCAATGAGGTTGGCAGCATGGGGTTCCTCAGGGGCAGAGAGGCTAGGGGCATAGAGAGGCATGGAAGTGGGGTGGAGTGGGGGTGTGGCTCTAGCTCTGGTACAATAAGGACCCCAGGGACCAGTAAAGTATAGTCAGCTCAGACCATGCTCACAATGGTGTGGTGTGGCTCTGCTCCCAACCTCTCTTGAGCTGGCCTTACCCTCCCAGTCAGCCACCCAAGGATGGCTCTTCCCTTGGGGTGCTAACCACATCTCAGCCCTGACTCAATTTTTTGATATTTATTTTATTTATTGAGCTTCAGTGCTCAGATCCATTCAAGTTCATATATGGCACTGTGCTGGTAAGTGAAGAGGGATGTTCCTTTGTTACTACTACTGGTTGGCACAGAAGTTGTCTCTTTGCAAGCAGAGAGGGGCAGAGAGAACACACACACACACACACACACAGAGAGAGAGAGAGAGAGAGAGAGAGAGAGAGAGAGAGAGAGAGAGAATGGGTCAGGGCCTACAGCTGCTGCAAATAAACTCCAGGTGCATGTACCACTGTACATCAGGCTTTGCTCATAAATACTAATAGTTATATCTGGATTCTTAATTATATCTTATATATCCTTGTTACTATCATAAATTCTTGATAAATGAAATTTCTGTTGGGTTTTAATTTTTGGAAAACCCAACTCTTCCTGCACTGTCCTTGTTTTCAAGAATGGTTTAGGGGCTGGAGAAATGCCTTAGTGGTTAGGGGGCTTGCCTGCAAAGCCAAAGGACCCAAGTGACTCACCAGGAACCACATAAGTCAGATGCACATAGGGCACAGTCATCTGGAGTTCATTTGCAGTGACTAGAGGCCCTGGTGCACCCATTCAACCTCTCTCTCTTTCTCTTTCCTTGCAAATAATTACACTTTTTAAAAATGGTATTTTCATTTTTAAAAAAAGAATGGTTTAGCTACTCTGAGTCCTTACATTTCCTTGTAAGTTTTGGATTCAGTTTATTAATTTGTGCAAAACACCAGATGAAATATTGATATAGAGTATATTTCCTTTATGCATCCTTTTGGAGAATATTTCCAGTTAACAGTGCCGTACCTTCAGAGTCACAGATTTGCAACTTTTCCACTTATTTACATATTCTTAAATTTTTTTCAACAAAGAGCTTGCTAGCTCATTGGAATTTCTATTTTTTCTATGCTTTTTAAAAATTTTTGTGTGTGTTTGTGTGTGTGTGTGTGTGTACTCATAAATTTGTTAATGCATGTACACATGTGTATGCATGTGGACACCAGATACCCTTTTCAGATAACTTTCTCAATATCTTTCCAATTTGGTTTTTGAGAAAAGATCTCTCACTAATCCTGGAGCTTACCAATTCAGCTAGACTATTTAGTCAGAAAGTCACAGAGGCCATTGTTTGCTCTGTCTCTTTAGTACTGGGATCACAGGCATGTTCTACGTCACCTAGCTTTTATGCAGGGACTAGAGCTTCCTCATGTTTTCTTGGTAGTTGTTTTACTGGCTCAGACATTTCCCCAGTGCTGGGAACTCTTAGAAAGGCAATAATACTTTCACAGGAGCTAGGCTTGCATGATGCAACAAACTCCTAATGGCCCAAGATTCTATTATCATCACAAAGATAATTAGGTTTCACCTTATGAAATTGAGTGAACACAATATTCAGAACCCAGCACCAGAGACCTTTATTGCTCAGATCCATTCAACTTCACATAGGACACTACACTAGTAAGTGAATAGGGGGTGCCCCCTTGATACTACTACTGGGTGGCACAGAAGAAGACACTCTGTCCCTGGGCACTTCCAAATTTTAGGACTTGTTCCTTGTTGTTCATGCATAAAGAATAAATCCCTTGAACACAATGTTCCTCTCTCTAATGGACTCTACGGAAATGAGGTAAAAGGCTTTCCATGCGAGGTTTGGATAAAAGTTCTATTTTCTGGCACCATCTGAATGGGTAAATTTTCTCACCTTGCTATCAGGAATCCACAGTCACTCATTATTCTTGGGGTGCTGCTGCAATGTTTGCCACATTATATTGGAGGAGCGTGATTAAAAGTTTTCTGTTTTGCTTGATTTGACTGTTTTCCAATTTTTTTTTTCTGCAAAGAGTTGGCTTTTTAGGGGGTTTCTGTTGTCCTAGTTAGCATTTTGAGGCTACCATCTTCTTCAATACTCTTTCTTGGTATTTATGAGGCAAAGAAAACCCAGCACATACCTAACATGGTTCCTTGGTTCCCATAGTCCTTGTATGATCTATTTATTCACTCTTGTTTCAAGGCTGATATTGTCTGTACAATGTCCAGGATCTTTTAATCATTGTTGATGGAAGACATAGAAAAATACTATGTCCTCCATTTTTGTGTCATGGAAGTTGTCCAAGATGTGTCCATCCAGATTGTTCTGGCATCTTACACAGTGGGGATTCAGTAACACATATTCAATAAGTCATAGTTGAATGAATGATAATAATGGAAACTTGTGTCTACCTTTCTGGAAACTAGGAGCTCAGTTCTACACATTTCAGTATCAAATGATGTTATAGACAATTGGGATTTCCAGAAAACAACATTCTAGATGGAGGGACATATCCACTGTATTTTACAACCTTTTATAGTTTCTGTCACAATGTTTTATTCAAGTAAGATATTTGATTTGAAAAGGGTGCAAAACCTTCCTTTTGGTATTGTTCCTACCATCATTTTCATTTGAAAATCTCCTGTAACACTCACACTTTATACATAGTATTCTTTGTTGTGTTGATTTACAACTTCTAAATAATCTAGAGTATGTAATTTGTAATTAAGAACATTCTCATACACATATACAAATCCTAATGACTACTTGTGATATTGCTATTTTTAATAACATTTTGTGCTGCTGAGCTGGAATTTCTTAAAGATCAGAGCAATTTTAGTAGCTCAATGTTCTTTTTATAATTGCTGAGGTCATTGCATGAATATTGGTTATTCTCTTTACTATTAAGGAGCTTACAGAATATAATACAAATTTAATGGCCCTTGGAATGCAATGATCAATTTTCACTTTGGAGCTCTGGAGTCCTGAGATCCAGAAATAGATTTTTTTTTTTTCATGAGAATTCTTCGGTTGAAATGCTTTGACAAGCAAGGCCGTGAGTATGTGATTATGGTATTATTCCATCCCTTAGCTCTTACACTAGTTTTATACTTATTTGTTCACTTAAAGCAATTAAATTAAGATCAGCATACGTAATGAATAAATAAAATCCCAGAGACAGGTGTGGGTACAAATGTGGCTGAAATAAATGCCAACATAATATGCTTGTGGTTATTTCAAGACCAAGGATACACCTAACAGCACCATGGCCATTTTCCCATATAAATAGAGGATGTGCCTTCGTGGAAACTAATGAAATCTGGATGGTGATCCGGAAACTTCCTCATTTGTATAAACTATTTCTTATTATTTTAATTTATTTGGAGAGAGAGAGAGGGAGTATGCCAGGGCCTTTAGCACTGTATATGTACTCCAGATGCATGCACCCCTTTGTGCATCTAGCTTTATGTGGGTACTAGGGACTTGAACCCTGGTTATTAGGCTTTGGAGGCAAGTGCCTTAACTACTGAGCCATCTCTCCAGCTATAAACTCTTTTTTACTGTCATAATGATGACAAATATTTCATAGAAGTCCTATGACTTCAATGTAGGTCCCCCAAATTCTCCAACATATGTTCCTTTTATTTCTTATATTCATTATATTTTTAAAATCTGAATATATCACTGTTACTAGTCACATTTATTATTTTTATGTTTCTAGTCATTTTCTTTTGTAATTGATCTTAGAGCTTTATTCCATCTCATTACTAGCCAAAGGGTCTATATAATTTCATCACGTATAATATGCCACTCACTACAATGCACAGCTATCTTAACATGTTCCCCAAATCTTTTGAAATGTGAATGGTGTACAACATCATTTGTGAAATGATGTCAGATTTTATCAATATTATAATGAAAAAGTACATGTCACAGAGCCACTCAAACATGTCTGTTTCTGTTTGGTGCCTGGTCTCATAGCACTACTTATACAACCCTGTGAACCACAATAGGGATAGAGGAAGAAGAAAGTGTTGTAGGAAAGTGTGTATTATCTGAAGACTATTACCAAAGGAAGTATTTATAAGTATTAGCTTTTGATATGTCATTTTTGAAATAATTATTAGTTTACTATGAGAAAGGCAGATTATATAATCACAATGTCCCTATGAATAGAAGACTTGCAGCATTTATAGATAGAAGCTTAATAGTTTCTTTTCCGATATAACTTCTTTCTTACCAATGATCACTCCTATTCATACCAGTGAACTTTTACAGGAAAACATCACTTTCAGGTAGCATGAGCAGAGATTCTTGTAGCCACTTTTCATTGATGCCCAGGCCTCTGAAGGTGTTAACTTACAAGTGGACTATCCTAGCAGTTGTGAGCCTGCCAAACAGAGCTGCTGCTATTGAAACCATAGTGTTGTTTTTCAGTTGGCAGAAGCCAGAATGAGTATTGTATATACTTAATAATTGCCCAGCCCTGCTGTTAATGTATCCAAATTAATTTTTTTTTAATCTTAAGACCACAGTAATTTTGATCTACTCAACTATTGAAGAGTTAACCTGAAGTGATGATTTTGGTGATGAATGATAAGGAAAAAGCAACCATTCATTTTAAAATTTTATCTTGTGTGTCACTCCCCCCAACAGGATATTTTTATGTCATAGATCCCAACTTATGTGACATAAGAATTAATGAGTGCCCCAGAGCATTGGGAAGACAGGAGGCTCCATACACAGAAATGTAATATGAGACAGCATTTTTGAGGAGTGGGATAGGCTACTTTATTTAGAATTAAATTTCTGATTTGGACACCTTCAGAAGGAAAGCTGTCTTCCAACAGTAATAAAAAGAACAAAGGAATCCTCAGAATAATTGTGTAATATGTGCTCAAAAGTATTTAATGACAACATGGGGACATGGACTGGAAGGTATTTCAGGATGACTTCTGGATGATGATTCTCCTCTTGTCAGGCTCATCAAACACACAGGATGCTGCCTTCACTCATTCTTGACTTCTTCTGGGAACTTACCTCTCTTCTCACTCCATTGAATGTTTGCTTAATCTGGCTTTCCATGTGAAAAAAAAATCCTCTAATCTATTTCCATGACATCATCTTCAATTCTGCATTAACTTTAGATACTTACATTTGATGTCCTAAATCCCTGTGTCATCACCCAAAAAGCTGGTCACCCTGTCTTTCTCCTAAATCTAAGCAATTTTAATTATGCTATACCCAGTAGAAATAACTCTGCTTAATTATGAAAAGGCACACAGCAAGAAATATGACAAAAAGGTATAGAATGTTCTTTTAAGTGCATATATGTGCTCCATGCCATAAGTTTTTGACAAAGAATGATGTATATAAGATCTCTTATCTGAAAAAATAATCTAATTGCATTTTGGCCAAATCCTACCAGGTCCTGTTTCTTTGGAGATGCTGAAATTATTGGCCCTCTTTGGTCCTGTCACCACCTCAAAACCAAAAAAAAAAAAAAAGTGTAAAAATAAAGATTTCTGTTCTTGAGGTAAATATTACATTTTTATCAAAGATGAAAAATATATATACTGTCTTCTACTTGACAATGAATTGATTTCCCACTTTGCTCCTAAAAAGCCAAAAATGATGATTTCCAGTCAGGCAAGCCCACCAATTCCTTATCAGGCCTTTATTAAATAGAAGGCAGAATAGATTTATCCTTTAAATTTTCCTCTAAAATGATAGACATTCCCTTCAAGTGTTTTTGGAAAATAGCCTGACCATAGCTATTGAGCCACCATTATCTGTTTTCATCCCCAAGTTTATAGTAATGGAATTGATAAAATTCAACCCAAGATTAAATTTGAGGAACAATAAATTTTGTAGAGATAGAATGAGGAGGAAAATTGCAATTCAAAAACTTTTTCTCCCACTTAATGAGTGGGATTTTCACTGTGCTCACAGCAGAGCTGAATGAACTATAAAATTTTCTGGAAAGACCTAGTTACAGTTATATTATTATGTGTAATTAAAAAGCATGAGAGACAATATGTTAATTAGTGGCATTATAACAAATTCTCAGGTTTTCAATGTATCTTTCATCCGGGTCCTTAGGAAGAAAAAAAAATCCTTTGGGGATGCAGAAATTTTGCAGAAATTTTACTAAATCTAGGCCTAATAAAATGAGTCTGTAAAGTTCCCTAAGTACCAGATTTCTTGTAAAATGGAACCAGTAGTTCTCTGTGTTAAGGCTCAAAGGATTAATACAATCTAATATTGTTGGATTTTCAAGAAAAAATAAAAAAAAATATTTCTTATTAAGTTTGTAACAAGTTTTAAAACTGGCTCTATCAAAATATTGTTGGGACTCTGTGACTTCACAAAAATGAAGAACAAAAAAGTAGAGTATACTTAATTATTAAGAATAATTGTGTCATACAGTGTCACAACAAAATTTTAATGTACTAGACATCTTCAACAGTTCCAGATGGTGTTAATCCTGAAGAAGATGTGTCCTTCCTCACCTTTACTGACCCTTAGAAGGCCTCTTCTTGACTCTAGATTCTGTCCTCCGGTTTCTTAAAACATTTATTTAATCTTTCCTTTTGAAATGCTAATATTTTAATCACTTCTTGATAACCTTTCAACTTAAGAAGCTTTCTGTAGGATGTGGAGCCATCCCATTGCTTCAAAACCATTAGGGAAGATTTCCGCTGTTGTGAAGGGTTCAGAAGCTTAACTGAAGCTGATGTCTTCATCTAAGTTATAAATTGCATCTAGTCAAGAAGGAATTAAATTAATTTTCCTTTGAGTACAGCAAGTTAGCCAATCCACTACACTGGGTGGTGACTATTATTCCCTACTTTACACTTGTTTTGAAATGATACTTCCACTTTCTAAGCAGAGTTGACCTCAGGCTGAGTTCTGGCCTCTCTGTCCTGTTACAATAACTTGAATAAACTCTTGCTTGCATCTCCAATTATTCTACTCCCATTTTTGCTCCAAAATTTCTAAACTTATGATTTTACTAATGAAATTGATTTAACATATGGTCATATATTATAATAAAGTTATTGTTTTAAAATGAAAAATAAACTCTAGATGGTTTTCAGACCTAAGTGTGGAATGCAAATAGCAAATCTCTAGAAGAAAAACTTAGCAAAAATCTTCCTAAAGTTGAGTTTTAAAACATATTTTTAAGACCACATCTTTATAGTAGGATCTATGAAAAGAAACAAGCCCATATAGAAGTTGTTATGACACCACAGGAAAAGAATTCTCAATTAATTTTCTTTTTCAATAAACAGTGTTGTGGTCAGTTTCATGTTGCTGGGATGAACATCAACACCAAGGGAAGAAAGGGAGTTATTTCAAGCTTACCGATCCAGGGAAGTTCCAGCAGTGGTGGAAGAAACTGGCTCTCATTCAAAAATCAAAGCTCACCATCATCACTCAGCAACATGGAAAAAATAAAACAAAACAGCAGGCACAAACCTGCAGCAAGCAAGACCTCAGAGGTCAGACGTCTCAGCATACCTCTGGGCTAGAATTCAGATCTACTCCCAGTGCCACCTTAGGACTGAACTCCAGGATAAGCCTCCATTGGTACCTCATTCAACCAGCTGGCTGGAGACCCAATTTACAAGCAGTGATAAAACATCTGAGTCTATGGGGACATACATTCAAACTACCCCAAACAGCTATGGGCTTTAGACTAGATCTTGAAATTATTGGCATTATATTCCTGGAAAGTATTTAGAAAAGACAAATTCTGACAGATGGAAGCACAAAACTGATTCTAGATTTTCATCTCAACCTATTTAACTCATATCTGCTTTGGGTATTTTTATAGTTTAGTTTCTACTATTTCTAAAAATAATCAATTAAAAACCTACTAATTTTTTATTATGTTCTATCTCCATCTCTTTTAAATTCAAGGAAATTTTCTAAGAATTTAGATGACAGACTTGAATGAAACATAATATGTTGTTATGGTATGAAGTTTGGATACACCCACACTTATTCCTTGAAATTTAATCCCTAAATATATGAGATTTGAAAATAATAGTGCCTTTTGAGAGGTGGCATGGTCATGAAGATGTGACTGAGCATGAGTAGGTTAGTGCACTTTTAACAAAGGCCGAACAGATGTCCTTCCTGTCCTTCCACTTTGTAAAGAGACGGTATATAGATATTTCTGTAAAATGGACTCAGATACAGACTCTGCTGGTGGATTGCCCTTGTAATTCTACAGAAAAATGGGACATATATTCTGTCTAAGCTACTCAGACTCCGGCAATTTATTATACCAGTCTGAACAGACCATGACATGTATTTTCTATATTCATCTTCTTAATGATAGATTATTCATAGTTTGAAACTTTAAATTCCAGCCTGTTTTTAATTTTACCAAACTTTCTCATTCAATTATTCAAATTTTTTAGTGTCATTTACATATTTGAGATAGATGTGTTACATATTATCTGATTACTGGTTTCATTAGATATTGATGCATCAAAAAGTTGAGGATTCATTCTTTGTAATTATCAGTCATGTAAAGATCAAAAGCAATGTGTTTTAGGTATACTAGATATCAACTGAAGAGGAAGGGTGAAATGCATAAGAATTCAAGCTGACTGTAGCAAACTATCCAGTGCATTTATAATCTTGGTCATTTTTATCCTTAGCACTTATCTCCCTGATACCATCCTTTTCAATGCCTCTTATTCATACCCTTCTCTCTTCCTGGAAAAACTGCTTTGTTATTTTAATCACAAGGAAGAAACATACCTTCACATATCTCTGTGTCAACTTTAAACCTGAATCAGTCATCTTATTCTCATAACTCTCATGCCTTACCTTATCCTTTAATTATTAGATTATCAGCTTCCCTTTACCTGCAGTCGTACTGAGTCTGAAGCTTTTGTGTAATTCTATATTAAAGATGGTTCCTTTCCCCTATTTCCAACCTACGTTTCAAATCAAAGCCTGCTACAGAAGCAGTGAAATCCAAATTTGACGCAGGAACTGCATATTTGAAGTGAGTACCCTCCAATTTTGGTTGGTTGTGTTGTATACTGTCTTACCAAATATAAAGTGCTATGTATCACAGAGTTCTACCTCTACATTGTTTATTTGTTTATCTCTACTTTATTTGCATAGTCTCTGATTGTTCAATGTGCTCCACAATGAGTAGTTTTCAAACTGCCCCTGAGAGTTGACTTGCACTCCCCTTCTGCATGCCTGTCGCTATGGTGTCCTGTCTCCATCGTTGGGATGGAGTAGGGACCATTTCCTTCAAGTTATTTACAACAGTGCTGAGTGCACCATTAGCATGCAATAAATTAAAATAATAATGATACAGCTCATCACTGTAATTATCTTTATTCCCTTAGGCAGATTCATCAGGGGATGAAAAATCAGACAGTATTCTGCTTCCTACAAATGATCTCTGGATATCTGATGACACAAACGGAGCTGCTAACTCTCCTTACTTTTCATCAGAGCAATAGTTAGAAAGTAGTCATTGATGGAGCACTTTTTGAGACTTGCAGAAAGATATAAAAGAGTCAAGTCCCTATTTCTGTTCCTGAAACATATTATTGCCTTTATCACTTATGTGAAATGTGATATTGCTATTCTACTTTAATTATAAATGTTTTATGCCCATAATGGAAGGAATAAGTTTTTATTCTATTTTGTGTATCACCCGCTAAGGTGATACTAGCAGCTCCTTAGTAAACAAGTACTGAAATTTCAGGGCAAAAATAATGAAAGCAGGGCTGGAGAGGTGGTTTAGTGGTGAAGGTATTTGCCTGAAAATACAAACTACCCAGGTTTGATACCTCAGGATCCATGTAAGTCAGATGCATAAGGTGGTGCATGCATCTGGAGTTCATTTACAGTGGCTGAAGGCCCTGGCACATCTATTATCTCCCTCTCTCTCTCTCTCTCTCTCTTTCTCTCTATCTCTTTTTCACTCTTTCTGAAATAAATAATAAAATAAGTGAAAATAAAAAAAAATAATGAAAGTGTTCATTAATTCATTTATCTGGTGGTTTCCATTAATGAGATCTGATAAACAATGAACTTGGTGATTTGTGAGCTCCTCAACTACATATTTTCTTATCATCCAAGATAAGTAGCCTATAGAGTGATGGAAGATGCATTCTCAATAATTTTTAGCTGAAAAAATACAAGTAAATTGAAGTTTTCCAAGTAATGCTGAATTTCATGAAGGATTTGTGTAATCTGAAGAATTCTCAAACTGAAGTACAAGTGTTGTAGAAATAGCTGCACAAAGTGCTGACAACTCTGTGTAGACTTCTTGCCATTCTTTATTTTTCAGTGTCTTTCCTAATCCTGGAGTTCTAATCCCAAGTAAAAGCCACTCTTACTTTAAAGTTCATGCCATTGGGTTACATTGCCAGCACTAGCCTCTGAAAAGTTGTGTCACTGTAAATAGCGTGTTAGCTTAGCAGAAATAATTTCCACCTGAAGTTTCCTCTTTTGTATTTCAAGCCGTGTCGACGAAATGGACCACTGTGGTGTCTAAATAGAGAATAAGGACTTACAGCCCAGCTTCAAAGGCAGCTGGAGAAATGGGCCAGTGGTTAGCAATGTTTGCTTGGAAAGCCTGCCATCTTTGGTTTTATTCTCTAGCCACATATGTAAGCCAGATGAAAAATTTGGTGCAAGTGTTAGTATTCATAACCCATTCTCACATAAGAAAATATTTTTAAAAGCATCTTGTACCATGTAATTCCAATAATTTTAACTGATGGTTACCACTGACCCATAAATATATGATTGGATGAGAACTTTCTCCACATGAGACATAGGAAAGGCTAGTACAGTTTCATTACCAAAGGATTTAACCCTATTTTACAGTTTTGGTTTACTAAAACTTGCTTTTCAATTTCCTAAAAGGATGCAATTTGTTGCTCTTCCTTTTTCCCTAGGCCAAAGTCCTTCTCCTAGCTCATTCCCCCATATGGGCAAAGATCATTTCTGAATTGCTCCATTACATTGCACACTTGATTTCATTGCTCTTTTACCTTACCCAAAATACCTAATCGGAGAATAATGTACAATCAATCTTCTCTCATATGAAGTCCTTAAAACTGCTCAGCTTGGTGAGCAATATTATAAATTGATGTTTCTAACCTCAGGTTGTACATTCAGTGCTGCATATCAATTGTTTCTCCTAAAAGTATTTATCATTCTTTTTCTGAAATTTCACAGCCATTTCTTACAGTCTTTAACTGTGACTTTACACTTGGAACATTACTTGATATTAACAAATGTAAAATTTACAACATATTCTTTTGCCTTGCAAACTTCTCATCCAGGCTTGTACCTCTAGGCTCATAGGGTAAGACTGCCACACTTTCACTCCTAACCTAAAACCTCTCATAACATAGTCCTCTTTCCATAATTTACTTTTCCACTAGTGTCTTTTATTTTCTAATATTCATTTCTAATACTGGAAATTGCTCTTCAATTTCTATGTAGAAATATAAGAAAATAAAATTTCTAAATATTATATTACCCTGTAGCTATTGTTAAGCCTCTTTTCTTCATTTTTCATCTACATTTCTTATAAGAGTAGCAATGATTCAGTCAATTTCTATCTATCATCACAAAATTATTAAAAATCTTCCTTACATCTGGTTTGGAGCTTTGTGCTTGTATACTAGAGAAAAGAAGATATTCTTGTCACTGCTTTCATGGCAAACTTCAATCTCCTAGAATTATTGTTGAACCCTTAATAGCTTCCTGGTTTGGCCTCACACTTGGTTTCTGGAAAATCAAATCATCCTTCCAGTATTTATCCCCTTATTTGTTTCTTTGGTATTTTTTATAGTAATCTACCCTTTGATTTTTCACTCTTTGAATTTCTACACCTCCAAATTTTTCTTTCTTAATTTATTTCTGACTCTTGCTTCCCAGAGTTTTACAAAGAACCATTCTTCCTCAGACCTTATAAGATAAAATTTACATTTCTTGGGTTCCTAGGTCTTTCCATATTGTTCTTGCCTTCTGTAGTGTCATGGTTTCATGTGTTAACTAATACAAATTCCTACATTGAAAATTAAAATCACTGTCTACTCTTTTTTTCTTTTTCTTTTTTATTTTTTTTACTAATTAGTTTTGTACTCAGTGAATACAGTCAAGTTGGTACCATTGTTAGGCTCATCCATGTACTACCCCCTCCCCATGGCACCTCCTTGTTGAGGTATATGGGTCATGCATTGTGGAGTTAGCCCATAGTTATGGGTAGGATAAATGTCTCTGCATCTCATGACCCAACATGTGGCTGTGACATTCTTTCCACCCCTTCTTTCGCAGAATTTCACTGAGCCATGTTGGCTTCATTTTTCGTCTGCTTCAGTGATGGGGGACTCTGGGTCTCTGGATATCTGATATGGTAGGAGTTGATTGTTCTCTTAGTTGATCTCCTTCACCCTTGTGCTGGTACCCAGTCCACCAAGAGAACAGCACCCTTGCTTTCTTAGCCCATTGTTCTTAGATGAGCTGGTTCTCTCCTTAGGGTCTGTGTTATCTGAAAAACAGAAGTAGATTCTCCAACAGAGAGTAAAGTTAGCACCAGACAAATGGAAAAATTCTCTATTTTTCATAGAGAGTTTAATAGGTGTAGGCCTGATTGTAGCCCATGATTGGTGGTAGCTTGATAATGGAGAGAGGGCTCATGTTTGGATATGGTTCTGACTTGTTTCCCAGTTCCAGCTATGGGTCCTGTACCACTGAAGGGATCAGTTAGCCAAATCAAGAGCAGTTGGTTTCCCACCATGGCTGTGCACCATTATTGCACATGTGTGAGCATCACAACAGGTTATTTGCTACTAATTAGGTTAGAACATGAGTTGCTTGGACAGATATTATCATTTTTCCCCAGTCGCCCATGTAGCAGCTTCTGGCACTAGACAACGCTGACTGTCTGGGGACTGACTCTGTTCCAGCTTCCAGCCACGCCATTCCATTTTATGTGTCAGCCACATATGGTGTCTTCAGCAGTAGGGTCTTACCACTAACCTTTTGTGGGTCATCAAGTACTCTGACAGAAATCTGTCTTCTTTTAGGAAACCTTGTAGGTCTCTGTGATCAAAAGCTCTTATGACCTACAGATCAAGTAAATTCCAATGATGACAATGAAGTTCATCATATTTTCCCATCTTGATTTCAGCTGGTGACCTCTCCATCCTACTTATCAAAAAATGTTCTCATTTTTTCTCTCTGAATGTTGTGCCTACTCTGTCCTTAGCAAACACCTTGTAGATCGCATGTTAGTCACTCCTAATTGATATAGCTTATAACATTAAAACTCATACTTGATGACTGCAGAATACTATTCAAGTAATTACGTATTACTTATCATTGACTAATCAAAATTTTAGCATAATAGCAGTTTGTTACCTAACACCCAAGTATTTTAGCATGATAAAATTTTTATCTCTATGTTTTGTCTCATTCTTTATTCTTCTACATGCTTTTATTCATTGAAGTTTCTAATATTCTTTATATTCATCTCTCTCTGTGAGTGTGTGTGTTTAATGGAGATGAGTATTCTGACTCTTAGTCTACATCAGAGAGTCCCACAATATGCTAACATAACACTAAATACATATGTATGTTATACTATGAACCCCAATTCATCTTCATTGTCAACATTTGGATTTCTCCTCTGTTGGATTATGAATTGCTTAACAGATGGATTATGTTAGTTTCCCCTGTATCTAGAATAAACTTTATTGTATATAACAAATGAATCTTTATTTTAACCCAAATTATGGAGAAGAACAATTGTTCACATTTTCTTAATGTTCTTATGAGACTCTGAATAGCATGCTGTACTTTAGATAGTTACTTTCATTACTACTCATAAAGAGACTTCTAAGAAAATTGTAAGAAAAAAATGTGAAGGATGATATAGATCTTAACCTTGGAAAATGATCTAAAAATACAATTGACATTTCTCTAAAGTGAAATGGCAATCAGATTGAACATTGTGGCATTTCAACTTACCTTAAGGAAAATGATGGCCTTCATCTATTCCATATGGGCAGAAACCTTGACTTTATCCTGAACAGGTAACTGAGACTTCTGTGAGGATATTGGAAAGTAGTCTCATATATTAGCTTAATTTCCTGGGGCAATCACTATATCCTAACCAAATTCAATGTCTTTTAAATTCTCTACCATCTTAATTTTCAATGTTTCTTTGGAGCTAAACATAATGCTCTGTCAATTCATGAAAACATGGATTTTACATACATGAAATATCAAAATCAGTAAAGAATATTATGTCATTTGTCTTTTAATGTTTTACTTAATGCAAAAAGGAGTCTTAAGCATTAAGAATTCTCTATAACTAGGACATTTAAATAAGCTAGGTAGTACTTTACAAATGGGCAATGAAAATATTAGTAACCTACAAAATTTACCAGAAGAATAATATCTTGAATTTAAAATTTCTTTCTGCAGCAAATTTTTGTAGCCAATTTACAAAACATTGAATCTAGAAACTAGTAATGCAAACTCCTAAAGACCTTTAAGTATAGGAGCAAGAAGAGACACTGCTGAAATGCAAAATGAATCCTGTTCCAACCAAGGACTGAATATACAAATCATTGTTCTGAAAAATACCTTTTTCCTTATTTATATTCAATCTACAAATCATGAACTCATTCTTGCTAACAAAAACTGCCTTGAATTTTATTTTAATGTTCATTTTTTTCGTGCTTCTCCTCATTTTACATCTGTTCTGACTCTTCCTTTCAATCATTTCCTTTGTGATTACCCAGCTTCAAGCCTTCTAGATTTTGTTAGAATAAAATGTAATGTGCTCAAGGTTTATATTGGCAAACCCATGCAGCTAGTCAGCTCTGAAGTTAGCTTTCATCTCAAATGGGCGAGGCAGAGGCGATTGTAGAGGGGAGAAGGCATGCAGCAGAAAATGGAGGCAGAGGAGAAGACAAACCCATTTATATTTCTGAAGTGGCTAATGTTCCTTGTTTCTCAAGTTATTCTAAAAGAGAATACCTCTCTTCAGATGAGCAAGAGCAGCTGTCCCACCTGCAGGGTGAGATACTGTTTCAAATCATGCTGTTTGGATTATTTTAAATGGTGTGTTATTTGTCACCTGTTTACTTACATGATGCAACGTATCCTCAGGTCTGCTGGCTTCATTAGCTCCCATTTACTCTGCTCTTGGCTCACCTTGTGTTGTGCAGCCTTCAAGTAACTAATGGGCCTTGGGAGGCATCTGTTCAGAAAATCTTGTCTATCTAGTGCTCTTAAATCGTGCCAAATTGTTTGATCTTCATATTGGTGGGGTCGGGGTGGAGTTACATTTTTACTCTAAAACTTGATTTTGCATATAATAGGTCTGTAATGAAATATAATAAGTAACTATGTAAAGAGGAAAAGAGACTTTATTTTTATTCTTCCTATTAAGAAACTCCTTGTATTTCCAGGGATTGCATGAGCATTAGAATATCAAATTCTACCTGTTTATGTGAACAGTAATTATATATTCTACATGGCAGAAGCACACCCAGGACTCAGAGCAAGGCTGTTAGTCATTCCATCACTCCATGCAGCATTGATCTCACTGACTGCACAGAGCACTAATAGAACAAGTTAATGGAGTTTATTCTGTCACAAATGCTGCCAGTTAAAGATGATGATTGCCATGTTTGGAAAACCAGGCTCTCTGACTTCTTCTGAAAGACATATGGAAAAATTAAAGCTGCTATCTGCCCTAAAGGAAATGTGCAAAATATTGCCTACACAGAAGAGACCATGGGGGCATCACCGTTTCAATGTAGCAGTTTCAGGGGGTTTGTGCAATGTCTGGTTATAAACCTACAGTGAAATAGACATGCTTACTTTTTATTAATAGTTAATAAAATATACACATGATAGCTTTTCTCCCTCCTGAAAGTTAAATTATCCCAAGTGGGGAGATAAGAATCTCATATTTTAAGAACTAAATATGAACTAGACTGTGGCATTTAATAAGTAACTTTCCAGCTTGGATTGATGTTGATAAAGATGGAAAAAGCAAATGTTGTTTTGCAAGCTGTAAAATTACATGTTATTCATACTAAAGTGTGACGCTGATTATAAGATTCAATGGTAATCAGACTGAATTAATAGTCATCCTATAACAAACCTTCATTTTCTCCATAGTAGTGAAAATTCAAGTAAATAAAATATTGAGAGTATATACCAGTTTAGAAAATGCATTTAGCATTTTTCTTATACCTAAATTTTTCTCTGACTGATCAATAAAACTACCTAATTAAAACATTCTTTGACAGAATTCCAGATTTTCAAAATAATATGGATTCTCACTTATATGGTCTAAAAGTTAGATGAAGTTAATCAAGAATGAAAACTGTAAATGGCTTCTTGCTGTCATACAGAACAAATGCATGCATTATGACTTACACAGCTTATCACTGTTTAATTTAGCATTTTCCCTAAGTACGACAAAGCTTTTGGCTTGCTTCCAAGATTGCAAAAAGCTAGTTGAAATTATTTCCTGAAGACAAAGTCTCAAATTTTGAAGGCTATAAAGTGTATGCTCCACTCCGGTATTTTAAAATGTTTTTCTTTTTTTTAAACTTTTTTATTGAAAACTTCCATAATTATAGACAATAAACCATGATAATTCCCTACCCCCACAACTTTTTCCCCTTCACAAATCAACTCCTAAATAATATTTTATTGATAATTTCTAAACATGTACCTAGTGTATTTTGATCATAAACCTTCCACCACTCTCTTTTGTCCCTGGAAAGGAATACATTTTAGTTTAAGAAATCATCAGTTGAATAGAACCATATTACTACTACACATGCTTAATGAACGACTTAGAAAATAAAAAGACAGGGCTGAGGAGATGGCTCAGCTATTAAAGGCACTTGCTTGTAAATCCTGCCAGTCTGGGTTTGAATCTTCAGTAGGTAAATTGTTAGAAATTCAGGGTTTTAGAAAATAAATGTGGTACAAATAGTAACTAAATTCTGCAGTAGTGCTTTGTATATCAGTGATATAAAGATAATAATTTCCTACCCAGTGCTAGAAGTGGGATATCTTCCAGTGAGTTGTTAGCCAGGGACTTCTCTAAGGTCCCTCAAATAATACAAACTGTTGCCAGTGCTCTTGCTTGCCCATCAGAACTTGATGGTAAGTCCCCAATGCTGAAGATATTTTATGCTTCAGTTGCAGGACAATGAGAAATCAAGCCACCTCCCTGATGGCTAGCTGTCATGTAGTGGAAAGTGCTATGTAGGCTGTTGGAGGGGAAAAGTCATCAAAAGCCTTAACCAGTGATAGATCCACCCTGCCTGCTACATAAGTGACCACCCACCCAGGTAAAGTGTACCCACTGGTACAATAGTGGCATGTCTGTTGTGATAGTAACCAGCTGTTCATTGATTGGATTTGTGGCCCACTCCATGGATGATTAGTGGTGCTCTCACCTTTGATCAGAGAAGCTTCCCATTGCAGTTGCCGATGATTACTGGGGGAAACGAAAACTCATCAAAGTACTGAGAATAGGTGACGATTGAGTTCTCAGCACTAAATGAGATATCACTATCATCCCTCTAAGACTCAAAGAATATTCTGGAAGAGAGGGTGTAAAGAATGTAAGAGCTGGGCTGGAGAGATGGCGCAGTGGTTAAGGTGCTTGCCTGCACTGACTAACAACTTGAGTTTGGTTCCCCAGTGACCACATAAAGCCAGATACACAAAGTGGTGCAAGTCTGTTTGTGGTGGCTGGAGACCCTGGTGGAGTCCACTGTGACTGCCTCTCTCTTTGCTTGCAAATAAATAAATAAATAAATAAATAAATAAATAAATAATAATAAAGAATGTAAGAGCCAGAGGATGGACAGGAGAGCTCTAGAACACTGTCTTTGGGACAGAAGTATCTATTGCATTCGTGACTTCCTTCACAGTGGCTGTCATTGCCAGCAGTAGACCTGAACAATATTGGGTCATCAGCATGCCATCATGAAAGATGAAGAAAGGGGAAAACAAAAATAGAAGAGTAGTAGTTGGGAAAGAATACGGGGTTCATTAAAATGTTTTTCGACTCAACATGCTACCATTCTTTTTTTCTAAAATGAAATACAACTGAAAATCCAAAGATGCTTTTTTGTTTTTATTTGTAAATTACACAACTGTATACAAAGTATATGCATTTTGACACTTGGACAACTTGCAAGATCAAAATGGAATCATTATGGTTTTTGTAACTGAAAACCCAGCTGTAGCTTTGGACCTATTTAACATGTGCAAGGAAAAATTCTCATAGGGAAGAAGGTAATTTCATTTTGACAATTAGATGTTGTCTAATAACTTCCTGCTTCACTATACTAGCATGGGGTGATTCTACTCATGTCTCCAACTCATAGATTAAATATTACAATCATCAATTTAGAGAACAACATTTACACATTTAAATAATTCATGTCTTAAATAAGTATACATTTATGATGTTGATAATCAACTTGCATTTGAAAAATATGTAACCTGCTAAACACACACACACACACACACACACACACACACACACACATCACTTGTACCTCTAGATATAAATGATGGAGCTTTCTGTCAGACTATTTGACCTCACAAGTATAACTATCAATGTCAAATCATTCACTGTGCTATCCTTCAAACAGCATTAGGGAACAACCTAAATAGTGAGAAACTGAAGAATGAACCAAGGAATTAAAGGTCTCAAAGGAAAAAAGGAGTGTATGATATGAATTTGATGCTACCCGTTGCTTTTCTTCTGAATGTACTGTTGAGTTCTAATTCAAATCCCATAGATTGGGGAATAAGAAAGTGAAACAAAACAATAGCTAAGAAACTAAAGAGAACTATGGTAACCTCATCAGTCTCTTAAAGGTGGAAATTAAATGTAGAAGTTAGGGCTTGGCAGAAAAACAGACCAGTAGTTTGTATTTCAGGTTTTAAGTTGAGGCTTCTAAAGTGCTATATCCAGGAGAAAAACTAGAAATAAAGAAAAGAAATAGAAGGGTGTTCAGAAAAACACAGCTAGCCTTAAAACATTCCATTGCCTGATTTGTTAGAGTGACATGATGTCTCTGATAGCTCTTGAAAAATTAGGTTCTTTATAAAATAAAGTGACATCAGTAACTCAAAAATAATTTTCGTTATTAATCTTTGCATTTTCATTAAATGCAAGCAAGTATGCCAGGGGATGTGAACAAGTAATTGAAATCCCAGAGAAAGCTATCATATAAATGACTTGCATAGAGATGGCCATGAAATTGAAGTTACCAGGTAAACAATTTGAAAATATATGTATATACAATTGATACATAAAATATCCTTAAACAAGGAGAATATTATGAAATAATGAATTTAAAATTGAAAAATAATGAATATAAAAATGAAAAATAACCCAACATAAATTGTATGCAATGAAAAATAATTGAATATATTTCTAAAATTCAAGGTGACTTAAATGAAGATATATAATATGTTTCAAGTCATTTTAGGACAAAAGCATTACAGGCAGAACAATAGTTGAATTAGAATATAGTGCTCTATGTAATGTGTATCATATACAGTGAAATGCAAAAGGAAAGGAAACTGATATAAGATGGGAAAACAATAAGGGAGAAAAAACATTTAAAATTGTTATTTAATTAAAATCATTACTAATAAAAACTACTAATATGTAGTACTTGCATTTGCAAAATTATTTTACATTATATTTAGTATCCACAATATGAATGTTGCATGATGGCTGAAATCTCAAAGCTCTTTACATTACACAGAAAGTGGATGAACTGACAATAAGCTTAAAGTTTCCAACTGTAAGGTAGCTAACAGATGTAGGGAAACTACAATGAAATATACTCGGATAGTTTCTCCTCTGTGATAGAACTCACAGTAGATTATCCCTCCAGGCATAAATAACTAGAAAACAAGAACAATAGTATGAAGTATTTATATCTAACTTTAGAAAAAGTTAAAATTCACCTATAATCTCTGGTAGAAGGGAGGTGAATGGCATGTTTTCATTAGTCACAGTGACTCTTCCTGACTCTTTCCATAACAGATTTCCAGAGCTCAATTAACCCTCAGTGGTTTCAATTACAGAAGAGTAGAAATGGGAAAGATAAGGTATACAGTGCGCGTGTGTGTGTTGGAGTGAAGCATAAAACCCAAATACTGTGACAATGCAAATACATTGACAGCAAAAATAGTACCAGAGGCAGGTATAAAGGTCTCGTTGAGTTTTTGTCCAGATAAAACACATGAGTTACATAGAATGCAACTCCATCTGAAGCATATCTATCACATAATGACCAACTCCATGTGTGAACACCACCAGGCAGGGAAAGAGGACATCCTGAGTACCTTCAAGCATTCTACAAAGACCCCAGAAAGGCACTGTGAACAGAACTGGATCATATCTAAATAAGATGCTTCTGAAGGCCGTTCTTACAGTTATAAAGCAAGCCTCAGACAATCAAGACACACAGTCAAAAAACTAGCAGTCTTCCAGAGAAAAGTAATAGAACAGTTAATAGAGCATTGACACAGCAATGTGCAGACCTCAACAATAACCAGCAGACATGTAAAGGAGAAAAAACACACCCTCCATAGTAAGTTGACAAAAACTTAAACATGAATGATATGGAAAAATAAGTCAGCACACTAGTGTATTGAAAGTGTCTTGACTGTATTTAAGATCTGATATGAAAATACAAACACAATTTAAAATACTTGGAAAAATATAAGAACTTGAACAGAAGAAAAAATAACTGATTGCATAGAAAGGTGTCTATATGTAAGGTAAACACTGAAGAACAAAGGTAAATGGATTTGCAGCCATAACAATAGAATTACAAAATAAAATATAAACAGGAAAAAGCTTGAAAATGAAAACACAAAAAAAATAATGTTCCGTAAAATTATATTAACTGGAGCCTAAAGGGGATGGGTGTGTGGCAATGCTCATGCTAATTAGATAACTGAAGTAATTCTACAGTGTATATACACTTCCAAACCATATGTTATACAACTATTGGTAAAATGGTACAATTATGTCCATTTAAAAGAATAAATTAAATAAGATAATGGGTGTTACAAAACCATGAAGAAAGAAAAGGAAATCCATCTTGAATAAAAGTCATTATGGAAACTCTAATTATGGAAATGGCATTCTATGGGGATATTTTATTATCATTTTTATTATTGCTGCTGCTTTCTGGAAACAGGGTCTCACTATGTGGTCTCAAACTAGTGATTCTGCCTCAGCTTCTCAAGTGCTGGGAATACAACTATGCTTAGTTTGACATTAAAAAAATATATAGCTATCTGAAAAAAAAATTGTGTTATGTAGTCTACAACACAATTATTTTTGACAATCTAAAATATTAGCACAATGACATATAGGGACATGGGAGTGTATTACTTCAGCTGCTTAACATAAGAGTGAATAATAACTTTTGATCACTGACATGGAAATATTAGAAAGCTTAGGGGACTCTCTAAGAACAAGGCAAAAATAATGTATAATTTAAGATATAATGCAAAAGAATTTAATCCAATGAAAGGATTTAATAAGAATGAAAGGTATAGAGTTAGAGAGGTGTCTTAGGGGTTAAGGCACTTGCCCGTAAAGACAAAGGACCCAGGTCCAATTCCCCAATAACCACATAAGCGAGATGCACAAGGTGGCACACATGTCAGGAATTTGTTTCCAGCAGATGGAGGCTCTGGCATGCCCATTCTCTCTCACTATCTGCTTCTCTCCCTCTCTCTCAAAAATAAATAAATAAAAATAAAAAAGATTGAAAACTTCAGGATGATGTCATGAATATACTTAATTAGATCACGAATGTAGAGCAGTCTATGCACAAGCTCAGTGAATGCTGGTCAAAGGTGTGGTAAGCTGTGCAACGCTAGTTAATGGAGGAAGTCAGTATGAAAAAGTGTCATAATGTAAACTTCAAAATTCAACACAATTGTAGCAAAAGCACATATTCAAACATAGGAGTAACAAATGTTTAGTAGTAGTCACATTCAGTGAAAATTAGAACAGAAATTTTATGGCAAATCTATATGTTAGAAAGAAGAAATTGAGTGAAATAAAAATCTCACATATATCAGGCTGGAGAGATGGCTTAGTGGTTAAGTGCTTGCCTGTGAAGCCTAAGGACCCCGGTTCAAGGCTCGATTCTCCAGGACCCACGTTAGCCAGATGCACAAGAGGGCGCATGTGTCTGGAGTTCATTTGCAGTGGCTGGAAGCCCTGGAGCGCCCATTCTCTCTCTCTGTCTCTATCTGCCTCTTCCTCTCTCTGTCACTCTCAAATAAATAAATAAAAATGAACAACAACAACAAATTTTTTAAAAAATCTCACATATAGACACATTCAAATATCAAAATTTAAAATATGTGAAAATTATGTAACAAAGACAGTGGAAAACAATGTGATAGATTTCAATTTGACAAAAAATTCATAAAGTGCTCTTGAGACTTATAAAATCTATAGCCCTCTACTAGCACTGCATTTGAATAGTGACAGAAATTTACAAACAGTAGAAAAGAAGCAGAGCCTCCTTGTAGATCACAGAGCAGTCAAATATCTATACTAAAATATGTTCATAATACATATAAATAATTTAAAAGAAAACAAAGTTTTGATGCAAAGCTGTCAGTTTTATCCAGAAATTTATAAATTTATGTTACCTGTATCTATTCAATATGAATTCTGTAAATTCAAAAATATTAATAAGACTGATGAATTATTTCAAATCTTTGAAGGAAAAATTTTAACTGCATGTTAAAACTTTAATCAAATTAGAAACAGTGTTTCACAAATTAAACCCTAGTTTAAAGCAAAAATCAGTAACCTGAATTGGAAAAAAAAATGAAGGAATGGTATAATATATCTTTAGTTAATTTACATGTTGTAATATTTTAAGAGTATACATAGAAAGTAGCAATGTTAAGAGTAGTATTTTGTTTTCATACATAAATATTGTAGTTACTACATAAACATTAGCTAGAAAAGTCAAGCATAAAAAATAATAATGCAAAAATGGAAACGAAGAAATGCACCTGTTAACAATCACAAACTGTAATTTCGAAGTTTTTGAAAATGTATTATTTATCTGTTTATTTGAGAAAGATGGAGTTGGAGAGAAGTGAGAGGGAGAGAGAAAGAGAGAGAGAGTGCTCACATGGGCATCCCAGAGCATACTGCCTCTTCACACAAACTCTATGCACATACACCATTTTGTGCATCTGGTTCTACATCGGTATTATGGAACTGAACCCAGGCTGCCAGGATTTACAAACAAGTTCCTTTAACTACTGAGCAATCTCTCCAGCCCACAAACTATAATTGGGAAGCTGATGTACATACTACCTATAGACAAAACATTAGATGAGGTAATAGAATGTATAAAGCTGTTAGAATAAGAACAATCAAAGAACATATATTCAATAGTATGCAAAGATTGCTAGGTCATGTATGAATGCAAGCATAAAATCTCAGATGCACACAGTCAATTGTACTGTGATGTGGCAACCCAGCTGTGCAGTGGATAAAGAACCATTCAACCAATAGTGCCATGACAGATAATTGGATGTCCCTGGGGGGAAAATGGATAAGTGGGGTAAATAAGAACTGTCTTCACAACTGTATTCACCAGCGATGTATTTAATTTAGAAAGATAACATAATAAAATATGAACAGTATATTGCAATTCTATTTATGACTTTAAGTTACTTAAAGTTTTAATAAATAACACTAGAAGGCCCTAGTAGCAAAATAATAGCTTTATACACAGAACCTCCTTAATATTAGAACTTTAGGACATAAAATATTTCTTACAGTGGATATCATTATCTCCGCAATACCTGCACAGTATTGAGTCCATCAACATTTTGATATAGATGATGGAAAGGGCCAAATATAATATGACACCAAAATAAAGGATTACTTGAGACAAGGAAGGCATTTAGTGGATAGGGCTTGGAGAGGGGGATACAAAGGAGGATAAGGGAAGGAGATTATGATCAAATTACATTATGAATTACAATTTTTATTGATAAAATTATTTTTAATGCTTTGTCAGATATCTGGGTATCCTTTAATTCAGTCAGGTTGACAACCTAAAATTAACCAGCATACACAGCAAACCTGAGAGCTGGAATATGAACCCTGGGTCCCTGGGTTCCAGCTCTTTTAATCTCCATGCTATACTGAGATTGGGAAAGTTTTTTTCCCAGCTGTACTAGGCATTGATCCTAGGGCTTTGCACATGTTAGGCAAGTGCTCTATTCTAAGTTAGATGACTAGTCCTCGTTTAGTTTTTTTTTTTTTTTTTTAATCTTAGCCATTTTTTTTTTCATTTGTCAGTTTTGTATTCAGCAAATACAGTCAGTTTGGTACCATTATTAGGCTCATCCATGACTTACCCCCTCCCCTTGGCCCCTCCTTGTTGAGGTATACGGGTTATGCATTGCGAGTTAGCCCACAGTTATGGGTAAGCTAAATGTCTCTGCATATCATGACCCAACATGTGGCTCTGACATTCTTTCCGCCCCCTCTTCCACAAAATTTCCCTGAGCCATGTTGGGTTCATTTTTGGTCTGCTTCAGGGATGAGGTGTTGGAGGCCTCTGAGGCTCTGATTCTCTGATTTGGTAGGAGTTGATTTTTCTCTGTGCTGATCTCCTTTACCCTTGTGCTGGTATCCAGTTCATCAGGAAAACAGCCCCCTTGCTTGTTTCTCCAATTTTTCTTAGTTTCTTAGCTATTTTTTATTGATAACTTCCATAATTGTGGACAATAACCCATGGTGATTCCCTCCCTCCCCCACTTTCCCCTTTCCCACTCCACTCTTCATAAATACCGCTTTCCCCTCTTAATCAGTCTCTCTTTTATTTTGATGTCATCATCTTTTCCTCCTATTATGATGGTCTTGTGTAGGTAGTGTCAGGCACTGTGAGGTCATGGATATCCAGGCCATTTTGTGTCTGGAGGAGCACGTTGTAAGGAGTCCTACCCTTCCATTGGCTCTTACATTCTTTCTGCCACCTCTTCTGCAATGGACCCTGAGCCTTGGAAGTTGTGATAGAGATGTTTCACTGCTAAGCACTCATCTGTCACTTCTTCTCAGCACCATGGTGCCTTCTGAATCATCTCAAGGTCACCGCCATCTGTAAAGAGAAGCTTCTCTTACCAGAAATGAATGTAGCATTAATTTATGGGTATAAACATTAAGAGAACTGCTTACCAGGCAGTTTGGTGAGCATAGTATATACATTTAGCCAGACATTAGCAGATATTATACCCCTAGGGCTCATGACTACCCCTGTCATAGGTTTTCAGTATCAAGCATGTATTACCTCCCGTGGAGCGAGTCTCCAGGCCTATTAAAGAGTGGTTGGTTTTCCCCATAAAAGACATGCCACTATTGTACCCATTGGCTCACTTGGCCTGGCTGGCCAAATCTAAGGCTTGCAGTCCACTGTTGAGTATGTCCACTGTATGCAGCATAGCTTTTTCTTGCTCTTTGTCAGCTTGTCTACACAGAGGAGTTTTTCAGCTCAGCTCTGGCAGGATTTCTCAGTGGCCTTGTAGCCCAAGCATTTGGAGTCTTTAGCAATAGTGTCTTACCATTTATTCCTGGTGGGAAACCAAGAGTCTTGGCACTGACCTGTAATTTTGGGGCATCAGGGACTTCCCTGGCCAACAAATCAATGGAAGGTATCCCATCTCTGGCACTGAAAATTTTCCGGTAACAATCTATGGCTTATGGGTGGTCCATTGTCCAAAAATGAAGGTTTCCATTATCTGTTTATATTTGTATTTATTTTTTTTTTGAAAGGGGACAGAGAGGGAGGGAAAGAAAGAGAGAGAAAGAGACAATTAATATGGGTGAACCTGGGCTTCTTGCCACTGAAAATGAACTACAGATGCATGTGTCACTTTATGTGTCTGGATTTACATGGATAGTGGGGAACTGATCACAGGCGACTGGCCACAGCCTGTCAGGCTTTGCAAGCAAGTGCCTTAACCACTGAAGAATTTTGCTAGCCTTGTTAAAAATTATTTTTATTATGTGAATGTAAAATGAAAGTCTAAAATTGCAGATAGTATATGTAGTATGTACATTCAGTAAAATAGTGCAATGTGGGATTAGAACAAATAAATAAATTATAAAATAGAAACAGTTCTGAAATACATACAAAAACACTGAAGATAGATACTACATAGCCACATACTTTTGAGTGAAAAGAGTAGAATGGAGGTATCCTGATTCTGACTTCAACCCCAGTGTTGTGTAGACTCTCATGGTGGGCAAGATGAAGTAAAAACAGAACCATTAGGAATATAGAAGGGGCCAAGGGAGGCATAAAAATGGTTAAGAGAACAGATCAGCAGGATCAAAATATATTACATGCATCTCATAATGAAGTTGGTTTGAACAATTAATGTACACTATGAAAATTATGTCTAAAGGATTCTAAAGTATAGTTGATAGGGTCTACTTAGAAGCAGAAACATTTAATCTTCTTAAAATAATTTTACATGAGAGAATACACAAATAGTCAATAAATATTTGAAAATTCAATAAAGATATCAAAAATGCCTGTTGGGTTATGAAAACTTAGAACAGAATCAGAACCTTGACAATTTTAAGGACTGAAAAACAGGAGAAAAAAATGTTGTGGCCTGGGCAGCATGCTGGTGCCAACTCTCAGAGAAACTGTTAGTATTGTCTAACGTTGTTGGTCTCTATGAACTGTCATAGAAATTGTCCACAAAAGTAATACACAATTACAATATATGTACATGCTTGTTCAGTGGAAAAAATAAAAGGAAAGGAGGGAAGAAGAGGAGATGGTGCGGAATCACCACGATGTTTGAAATAATTGTGAATACTGTGAAATTCAATAGCATTCCTTGACACCAGAAAAATCTGTGACCTTGCAAGTAGTTTTAAAAATACAGTATTTTTTTTTCTTTTGTGGGTCATTCAATATATAAATGCAGTGCCTGCTTAGGCTTCACTCGAGTTTTATGTTTCACTTAAAAAGCACTTGTGCAAGGCCTGGAGTAATATTGAAATGTATTTATAGCTGTCCTTTTTCTGGAAGATCATACTTGATAATACAATAGAGATGTATGCTTGTCTATCACTCATCTGTCAATGGAATTCCTGTTCCCCTCCTTCTTCATTATTTTTCTCATGGTCAGTCTTAGCACAGACCATTTTGTATTATGATGGTCTTAAGCAGTAGGAAAAAGCCAGCAGTCAGAATTGTTTCTTTTACAAACAAGTATCATTAACAAGTGGGGCCAAGGTTCATCTATTAACAGAGATGATTTTCCTCATTAATCCCACAGTTCCTCTATTTTAAGAAAATATATCCTACCTACAAAAAGCTCCATGTAAGTTTACATTGAGTAATCTAGAATGAATATCTCATAGTTTAAAAAAGTATATTTGTATCCAACATGATATCATTATTTCTTTGATGATATAATGCCACTAATGCTTTGAAACAAAGTAGGAAGCCATGTAAATCCTATCATTATTACAACCCACTTTTCAAATAATTTATTTTTCTTTTGCTAAACTACCTCAAATATTAGTTTAATAAAAACAGCACATAAATGTCCACCTAACTTAAGAACAAAACTAAAATTTGTGTTTTATTTTTTTTAAAAAAGCCCTTTATGGATCTATTATCTTGAAACAGGAGGCAAGTGAATATGATACCATTTTTTGGTACCACTATGTGTTATAGTTTGGGTCTCGATATCCCACAAGACCCATACATGACATGTTTGGTCCTCCTACTTGTGGCAATATTCAGAGATGGTAGAATGTTTAAGAGTTGGGGGCTTATAGAAAAAAGTCAGATGATTGAGGGTTGGCCATTTTCTCTTGAAATAGATAGATATTTCTGCCTTTGTTTCTATCCTTCTTAGCTGCAAAGCAAACACTTTTTAACTCTAATATCTCCCCAGCCTCATCTTTAAACTAATAATTACTGAATCTTTGCTTTAAATAAATAAAAATATGAACATACACAGAGCCACATTTTAAATATATTTATTTATATGAGAAACAGAGAAAGAGACAGATAGAGAGAGAGGAAGAGGGAAGGAGGGAGGTAGAGAAAGAGAAAGAGAGAGTGGGCATGCTGGGACCTGTAGCCATTGCAAATGAACTCCACTGCATGTGCTGCCTTGTACATTTGGCTTACTTGGGTCCTGAGGAATTGAACCTGGGGCTTTAGGCTTCACAAGCAAGTGCCTTAACCACTAAGCCATCACTTCAGCCCCCAGTCACATTTTATACTATTACTTCCCCTTTCTTAATTTTCATTCTAATCTATTAACTATACCTGCAAGCATTTTAAGCCTTACTTTGTAATTGAATTGCTTCAGTGGGTCATTCAATGAGTCACTTAAATATAGCTCTCAGTTCCAGAGTTGATTTAGACAATCTCTTTAAGGGATAGACTTTGTAGTTATCCCTCGATTTCCTGTCACATGAAACTTTCCTTCCCTCAAAGACACCAAGAATTTGGAGTTTAATTTGTTTTGCTTATGTGTATAAGAAGCATTACTGTGTGGCTTGTGAAATATTTGTATTTATTTATTTTCAAGGAGAGAGAGAGAGAGAGAGAGAGAATGTGTTCACCAGGTCCTCCAGCTTTTGCAGATGAGCTCCAGATGCATGTGCCATGTAATGGGGAATCAAGTACATGTCATTAGGCTTTGCAGACAAATGCCTTAACTTTCTCCATCCAGTACTGTGTGTTGTTTATTGTGGGACATAAAAAACGTGCATGCAAACTGCAGAAGAATTTCCCAGTACTTTCTGCTACAGGCATTATTTCTGAAACTAACTTTTTCATTCTTAATTTCTACCTAAATTTTAAACTGTTCCAAAGGGTTGGAGAAGGTGGTTAAGGTGCTTGCCTGCAAAACCTAATGACCTAGGTTTGATTCTGCAGTACCCATGTAATCCAGATGCACAAAGTAATGTATGCATCTGGAGTTTGTTTGAAGGAGCTAGAGCCTTTGACATGCCCATACTTTCTCTTTCACTCTGTCTCTTTTTGCTTGCAAATAAGTAAATGAATTTTTTTCATAACTTTTAGTGTGTGTGTGTATGTGTGTATTCCTTTACTCTTGAAACTGAATAGCTTCAGCATTCATGTCTCGAATACACTGTGGTATTTTTTTTTTCTTCTTTGGGATATATTTCCCATTTTGTACTAGGAAAGTTCAACTTTTCCTACTTTTAATTTCATCTAAGGTGTATGCTTCACATCCTGAGATTATCTTTTCTCTATGCTCCTGTCACCATTGAAGAAGTCTTCTCAAGATCTTTGTTTCTCTGTCCCTTTCTTCTTTTTATAAATGTCATCCTCATGCTGTGACTGCCTTTGGGTGGCCCCATTTTTCAGTATAAAGTCAGTCACATATGTCTGATATAGTTTGGGGACACTGAATGCCGTTTTCATCCTTTCTACATCTTTAATTCCATTTTTTCATATTTCTTCTTTGTAGATTCAGTTAGATTTCATCTTATTCCTTTTGTTATAATAATATGCTTCAACTTGTCTTTCTCTTAGTTGAACTTGTTTTCAACAGTCCTAGCTTTTGTAATGTTTTTGTAATGGTTTTGGATTAAGGTGAATTGTTTGGACACACACACACACACACACACACACATAGTCCACCACGTGCATCAGGCTTACGTGAATACAGGAAAATTGAACCTGGGTCCTTTGACTTCATAGGCAAGTGCATTAACCACTAAGCCATCTCTCCAGCCCTGTCTTTTTGTTGCTATTGCTGTGGTGGTGGTTAACTTTTTAAAGTTTAAGATACAATGTTTCATTGTGAGATTTTCATACATATATTCATACATATATGTCAGTATATCTTATTAAGTCCCTTGTCCACTATCCTCTCATCCCACCCCCTTTCCTGGTCTCTTTCCTCTCCCCAAGTAGTAGACAGCTCATGTCTCATGTGTTGCATTAAGCGCTCTCCTCCCTTTTCCCTTGTTGAGTTATCTCTTCCTCCCCACTCTTGGTTCCCTCATTTGGTGGCACTCTGCTGGGTCTTCAAAGAAATGGGATTCAAACCTAGGTCCCATCCCATGCTTGACTCATATCACAAAGCCTTTAAAAAATGGCATGCTATGGCATCATTTTGTGTTGGACTCCTAAATTCTTTGAAAGAAAATCTCAGCAAATTTTAACCATTTGAAAATGAAATAGTGTCATAGTCAGTTAAGTAACATAAAGAGGAAATGTGTTGGTGCTAAAATACATTATTGAAAACTCCTTTAACAATTAGACAACATTGTTTACCTTATTACATTAAGGCAATTGATTTTTCATTGAACATTTGAAGGTTGTTTGTGATTTCAACATCAATATCATAGGTTTTAACTCTCCATATTGTTTAAAGTAGATATTGATATCTTTTAGTACATAGCAGAAAACTAGATACTCTATTTTTTAAATAAAATAGTCAATATATTTTTATACTTTTTTAACAATGAACTGTTCTTTGGAAGAGGAGGGAAAAAATATATATACAATGTATAGTTGCTTTACATATACTGTACATCTATTTTCATTTATCCTATAATATAGATTATATATAAACTTGTATCTTATACATGTGCATACAGATGCTACTTAGCCTCATAGCTTTTAACCCTGCTGACCATGTGACCCACAGGGAGCTGTGGCATGCATATCATACCATATATTTCTAGTTTGGGAATAGAACAAGATTCATAAACTGAAGTATAATATACCTTTTATATAATTGTATAATTAAAAACCATAGATTGAACCATCACAAATCTTGGTCTATGTCATGATATAGAAAAATTATATGTATAGCTACTGGATATATGAACTAAAATTCTTAATTTTTAAAAAATATATTTATTTATTTGACATCAAGAACAATGCAGAGAAAGAGAGAGAGAGAGAGAGAGAGAAAGGGTGCACCAGGGCCTCCAACCACTGCAAATGAACTCCAGATGCATGTGCCCCCTTGTGCATCTGGCTTACATGGGCCCTGGAAAATCGAACCAGGATCCTTTGGCTTTGTACGCAAATGCCTTAACCATTAAGCAATCTCTCCAGCCCCAAATTTTTAATTTTTATTGAAACTAGTATTTAATTTTCTTTCCACCTAAACTTAAAATACCAAAGTACTTCACTGAGATAGTAATGGCATAACTCTTTCATGTTGAACATCAGACATAAGTCTTGTATATCAAAACACTAGATATGAACCAAAAGCAGGAACACACCTTCTGTAGTCTATGTGATGAATGATACACTCTGGGAAATGATTGACATAAATGTTTGCACAAAGGATGTTAGAGTTGCCTATTCCAAATACACTAACGGGATAAATTGTGAAAATTGAGCATGTTACATTACAAGATTTTTATAGTGAGACATGAAGAAATTTCTGAAATGTTGACTACACTTCTCAATTTTCCTCCACATATTTGGCAACTTGTAAACACTGCTTAAATTCGCTCTGATAAACTGTAGTCTGCTTGCGTTTTGACAGCATTTCAACTGTTAGCTTTCACATTCTCTTCCTTGATAAGAAGTTTTCATTACTATACACATTTTAGGTTATTTGATAGCTCAAAGAAATAAAGGACTAGTAAAAATATCAGAAACCTCCCTCATGTTCTTATCTTTCAGAATGGAAAGCATGTGCTGAGTAGATGAATTAAAAGGAGATAGGGACGCCTAGACTGCAGTTTAAGGGAAGCCATTGATCTTTACAAATTAGACTGACAACAGAGATCCATTAAAGTCCATAGGACAATGAAAAAAATTCTTTCCTTTGGCCTTTCTTTTATCTCCCTTCTTCCTAAATGTGCTTCTTTTCTTCTATACTCTCTTGTCCTTCAGAAGAGACACTAAATGCTGATGAGGTAATGGCCTTTACAAACCTCTTTCTGTCTCATATGAGAAATGACTCTGGTTCTATACGTTAATATTTGTTACCTATCTGAATAGCAGAATTGCTGTATCAAAGCTTATGCCACAGAGAAGAATCCAAACAGTAAGAGAGGGTTTTGCTCACTGCAAGACTGCTTTGCCAGTTCAATGAAATCCATTAAGACTTAAGATACCCACTACCATTTCTTGCACAATTTATCACATTTATCACTCTTTTTATTTGTTTTTTAATGTGGAGTATTCCTCTAAAGTTAAGCATCTTAAGAAGATTAGTAATCAGATAATTCATAAGGATAGAAGTCAGGTCATGCCAGGCTTTTCTCCTCAAAAAATAACGGATCACAGATCCATCCATTTGCTCAGTCACTTGAGGCATACTTATTAGTTGCCTGAGAAAAGGCAAAAGGCTTGCTGGTATAGCTATTTAAATAACTGATTTACTTAAGTAATAAAACAGAATAATGAATATAATTAAATGTGTTGTAAATTATAGCACAAAGAAAACGTTTGCTATGTGGAAATGCCACATTGTTCTCCAATTTCTACGGAGAGAAAAAAAAAAAAAAAGAAAGTCATAGCCTAACCCCATGCCACCCAAATTTTACTCTTCATTTCAGTACTCAGCACTTAACTGACTCTATTATAATCCACCGTATCTTTAATGATAAGCCCTAAGGCTCCTAGGTAGAAGGATCCTGCCTATTCCTGTTTATACTTTTAAGTCTATTTTAGTACTTGTCTAAAGTAAGTGCTTAGCTATAGCTCTCTGTGTGCCCCTATGTATGCATAAGGTGTGTATGTATAGGGGAAAAATCTTGGCAAATAAAAGCTATTTTGGGTATGGGGATAAAGTGCTTCTCACACAAGTGTGAGAACATACACTCAAATGTGCAGCACACGTATCAATGCATGGTGGCCCTCCATCATTTGGAAGGAGGAAACAGAAGATTTGTGAGCCAAGATAGCTTGCTCAACTATCCAAATTGGAAAGCCCTGAGTTCAAATGAGACATACTCTATAAATAAATAAAATGAGGAGCAGTTGAAGAAGAGACCTCAATTGATCTCTGGCCTCCACTCACATCCACATCTGAATACCCATGTTCAACCCCACACAAATACCCCCCCCACACACACATGCACACTCACACCACATACATACATGCAGAAAGGTTATGTAAAGATAAATATGCAGAGTCCTCACCTGATTAGACAACTAAACTGGGAATCTATCTGCAAGGATCAGAAGCAAGGGTTCTGACACTGTTATATGGCTATGTCCATGTTGCAGTGAGGTTTGCATTGCTGGGAGAAATCATCCTACCAAGAGCAGCTTGTGAGAAAAAAATAAGTTTATTTTGGCTTACAGGCTCGAGTGGGAAGCTACATGATGGTAGGGAAAATGATGGCATGAGTAAAGGTTGGACATCGCCCCCTGGCCAACATAAAGTGGACAATAGCAACAGGAGAGTGTGCCAAACACTGGCATGAGGAAACTGGCTATAACACCCCTAAACTCGACCCCAACAATACACCACCTCCAAGAGGCTTTAATTTCCAACTGCCATCAGCTGGGGAACCTAGCATTCAGAATACTTAAGTTTATGGGGAACACCTGAATCAAACCACCACAGGCTACATGTTGTCAGCACCTCCCACACTTTTTAAAAATTTTTTTTGTTACTTTTATTTATTTATTTGAGAGTGACAGAGAGAGAAAGAGGCAGATAGAGAGAAGGAGAGAGAAAGGGCGCGCCAGGGCCTCCAGCCACTGCAAACGAACTCCAGACGTATGCGCCCCCTTGTGCATCTGGCTAACGTGGGTCCTGGGGAATCGAGCCTCGAACCAGGGTCCTTAGGCTTCACAGGCAAGCGCTTAACTGCTAAGCCATCTCTCCAGCCCCACCTCCCACACTTTGCCAGAGTTATATGAGGATATTTAGGGAGGCACTATCATTCAGTGCATAAGAACTTCTGAATCAATGCAATGCTGATTTTTGCCCTTGACTACTTTATTAATGAGTTGCAATAACATGGAGAAGAAACTTAGTCTTTGTTACTTGACTTCCTCATATGTTAATGGAAATTATATATATTCCTAAAAGTGTTAAGTGAGCCTTAATCATAAAGTGCATATTAAATTGTTTATATGATATTCAGCATATAATAACACACTCACTGAATAGTAGCTTCTGCTACTGTTAGCCTGACCTGGGTGTATATTGCCATTCAAAAATGGGATGTGTAACTGGCCTTGTAATTACGAGAGAATTGAGTTAGTACTAAGGTAGTAGGGGCAGTAATTCGCTTTCTTTCAGGTGCTGCAGTGATGCATGTGATAACATAGGGACAGTGAGTTCTCCCAAGTATCAGATCTCCCCAGCAAGTGTAACTTGGGGGATTACATTACACATTTCTGCTTTTCAAAACAGCTTGGGTAAAGCTATGTAATGTAATTTAGCATTCGTACTCATTGAAATGTGTCTGAAAATTTAGTGGTATGATTGAACTATCCCTAGTCACAGATGCCTTTGGTCTAATAACACTGATGTTTATTGCATTACTATTCACAATAAGAAATGTATGGAAGCAACCTATATGTCTATCAATACAGGAATAGATTAAACATGTGGTATATGTACAGAATAGATTTTATTCTTCCACAATGAGGAATAAAATTTCATTTATAAGAAAATGGATGGAATTAGATATTATCATATTGAAACAATAAATTAAGACTAAGAAACTTAGATATCTCATTTTTTCTCATTAATGGATGCTTGATACCATATACACATGAAATCATGTACATGAAATATATATTACATGTAAGTAGAAGTGAAATAGTCTAGGAGAACAAAGGGGCTTGTTGGAGTGAGCAGAGTGAGAAAGGGAGGTTAGGGATGTGTGGTAGAAGGAACATAGTAAAAGTACATTATAAACTTGCACAAAATGGTCTTATGAAACTATGTGCTAAGTACAATTAATATAGACCAATAAAAATATTCAAAATGAAATATGCCTACTTGGACTTAAGAGAAGCTTAATGATTTAGTGGTATTTTCATATAAACATCTTTTTTTCTTAATCAAAATGTTATCTTGAAAATATTACAAACACCATTTTGATACTGTGCTTATTGTCAAAGGTAGGTCATAAAGAAGCATTTCAAGTATTAACTTATAGCAATGCTTCTTTTTTTTTTTTTTTGGTTAAGTATATTTTTACAAAGACAAAAAGAAAAAAAAAGAAGATAGTATTGGTAATAGGTTTAAGTGACTGATCGATACCATCTGGACCAAAAAATATAGTTTACTGATCTTGAGAAAAAGTTAAAAAAAATCAATATAAAATTATAACCAAGGTTTTATGGTACAAATCCAGTTTTTGCTGTAGGAATGCTCACATAAAATTATTTTATCTTGGTATAATATAATGAAATAATTCTTTGAAATTATATTTTTATTTCATTGTTATACCTGGGAAAAGATTCACACACTGATTCAGAATCAGATAACAGATTAAAGACTAAACATAACTATAAATGAAGATACTTTAGCAATAGCAGGTCTAATTTATTCAAAAATTTTGAATTTAAGTACAAAGCATATGGCTCATGGAATTTTGCAGAAAGAGTGTAAGAGCCACAGAGTGGAAGAGACTGGCCAGAGGCATTGCCCAGGCCCCTTACAGTGACTGGCTGCTGCTCTCACATATCATAACTCACAACCCTAGGGGGAATGCCAGCAATCCCACTGAGGCCTCAGCAGAATAGGGGCAGAGAGGAGGGAAATGGTAGAACTAACATATGTTGTGTCCATGTAATTTTCTACTTAAAATAAAATAAAGTTAATACATAACTTATAAGTTAAATATATCTTTAAAATTTTATCACAAAATGCAGTGCCTTAAGATATCTGGGATTTTAGACCATTGATAGGACAGACCTCGCTAGAGATAATTAATTCAAAGGATAGCACAGTAATTGAGTATGTGGATAGTACTTATGATTGTTTAACCAAAGCTAGATATTGAAGTGATTTCTTAATTGCCAATGTGCAGTTAGTTTCTCAGTACCCTGGGAGTGAAATCATCCTTTTCACTGACCTTCTACATCATTTGTTATATGTGGAACTTCAACGAAGAAACCACTGCCCCAGTTATAACTAGCTGTTACACTGGTATTCTTACTGGACTGTTGAGAAGAGACAGTATAAGTTAATTCTTGATGAGCATATCCCGTAAAAATTTAAAATAGAGGCTGAAAACTGATTGTGTGACTCTTAAAACAGTCATTTAAATTTAAATTGAGGCCCTAGAATTCAGGGAGGGTCTAGTGAGATAAGTCAATGGGTAACATGCTTGCTTCTTAAGCATTAGGACTTGAATTTGATCCTCTTTACCCACACAAAGTGTTTGGCATAGTGACAAATGCCTGTAATCCTGGCACTGGAAAGGCAGAGACATGAAGATTCCGGTAGTCTCATGGACAGGCAGTCTAGCCTAATCAGCGAGCTTCCAAACCAATGATACAGTCACCTGTCTCAAAAACAGAAAGAAACCCACCTTTGGTTGTCCTCTGGCCTCCACACTGATGCCCACATGTGTGCATGCTAACTCACACGTTCATATTCATGCCCACAAATGTACACATCAACCCACACATCCCAACGTGCCCACCACACACACAAAAACAACAATTTCAGAAACAACCAAAAAGCCAGACTGTGGCACACTTATAAGTGTACATTTCCTTAGAGCAACATGCTGGTTAATCTATTATTCACTTTTGGAGGAAGGGATGGAGTTCTTTCTTTCATACTTTCAAGTATTAATGTTAACTCCAAGATACTGCTGGGGTACCTTACATGTTTCTGCTGATGTTTGAGGTGGGTGGTGAGACAACATACAAAAGTGTGCCCAACAGCCTGAAGTGTTGCGGAGGGCATTCGAAAGGAAGGTGGTGCCCTGCAGGCAGCTGGGACTATCAGTGTTAATGAAGACCCTGTATTGGTACACTGGATTATAGGTCTCTCTTTTGTTCAAAGAATCAAAAACTTTGCATAAATTCTGTAGAGAGTAGCTTCAGTCACCTGACTTCACAGGGACTGCAAAGAGCCAGTGGATTGCTTTACAATATGAGTGTGACAGGCTTATCAAATAAACTGAAAGCTAATGGAAGATATGAAGGAAGGACTCTCCCCTTAAACTGGCTTTAATCACCTGTGCAATCCAACAAGTATGGAGTGATTTGATCACTGTGCATACCGGTTCTCTCCTGTTTCTTTTATTTTCCTGTCTGCTCTTTACCTCAAAATCCAAGGGATCAAGAAATCATGTTTGCAAACAGAGGATGAATCAGTACAAAAAGATGCCAGCCAAGTTCCATCTGTGACCTTAGACTTTCTGCAAATGTGCTCCAGTAGACTAAACTAAGTTGGACTAGACATTCCAATTTCTTTTTTTTTACAGAGTTATTTATTTAATCTATTTAATAGAGTCAGAGAGAGAGGGAGAGAAAGAGAGAGAAAGAGAGAGAGAAGAGAGGGAGAAGAGAGAGAGAGAGAGAGAAAGAGAATGGGCATGCCAGGGCCTCCAGCCACTACAAATGAACTCCAGACACATGTGCCACCGTGTACATCTGGCTTACCTGAGACCTGGAGAACCAAACCTGGGTCCTTAGGCTTTGCAGGCATTCACCTTAATCATGAAGCCATCTCTCCAGCCCAACATTCCAATTTCTATGGGGGAAGGCTGAATTACTGAGTTAGCATGATCATATTATTTTGTATAATCTGTAGTTGAATAGAAAAGGTTGTGGCTGGATCATGAAATGTCTCCCACAAGCCTGTTTATTTAAAACTTGGTCCCTAGCTGGTGGCACTGGGAAGTAGAGTCATGCTGGAGGAAGTGGGTTATTAGGGGTTGGCCCTGAGATTTTACATCCTGGCCCCACTTCTTTTTCACTTTCTGCTTTCTGATGCTGGTTGCAGTATGGCAAGTTGCCTCTGGCTCCTGCCACCGTGTCTTTCCTACCATAGTGGATTGTATACCCTTGAAATTGTAAACCAGAATAAATCACTCCCTTCCTTGAGCTTCTTCCTGTCAGGTCTTCGGACAGAGCAATGAGTAAAGTGATTAATACAAAAATTTGTTGCCAAAAAAGTGGAAGTCTTGTTATGAAAGGCTGACAATGTGGTTGATAAGCCTTTGTAATTAGGTTGTGGGAGTAATATACAGTTGCACAGAACTGGCCTGGAGAAGCCTTACAGTGCTGTCAGCAGAAATTAATGGGCAGCTCTGCTGGGAGTTTGAAAGATTACCATGCTGACAGAACCATGGACAATTCTGGGCCAGCTCATGAGATTTCACAAGGGAACAAGAACTCTATCAGAAAATTGACTAGTCACAGTTTATGTTATATTGTCACAAAGAAACTGGCTGCATTCTGCCCATGTCCTGATAACTTGAGTGAGGCTGAGGTTAAGGGTAATTGACTAATGATGTACTTGGGAGATGAAATTTCAAGACAAAATCCCATTGAGTCTGTGGCATGGTTGTTGCTCACTGGTCTTACTCAGGTCTACCATAGAAGAGAGCAACACGCAGATAGAAGAGATTTAAAAATGTGCCATTTGGTGAGGAAAGCAAACCATTTGAAATTCCCCACAGTGAGAGAGCTGATGCCAAGAAAGCCACTGTACAATCAATGGGCTGCCATGGCTGGTTCAATGGAAGCAACACACTGCAGGACATGGAGAGACACCTACTATGTAGGGCTAAAGCTGCTCAAGATTAAAATTAAAACAATAAACTTCAGCTGGGAAGCGTCTTCATTGTTGATGAGGTTAGCACTGCCACTGAGAAGCACTGTGCTCTGCACTGGGATGGCAGCAAAGGTGTTCTGAGGGTAAGACACAACCTGTAGAAAGCTCTAACTTGAAAGGAAAATGCCTCCAAAAGGATTTCTCAGCTCCTGCAAACAACTACCTAAAGAAGTGTTTGTCTAGAGCTGGCTCACAGATGCTATTACACCTGAGGTCCAAGGGGGCCAAGCTCTATCCTGAGCTAAGAGCATAAATTAGCATCATTGTCCACATAGTGTAAGTCTAAGCGTGCATAATTTGCAAGAGTGAAGGGACCCTGGTCTCTTTCTCCACAGTTGCAGAGAACTGTTGAGGCTAGGCAGCTTGATGCAGAGCCAGGCTCCTTGCCAAGAGGCTAGGAGATACCATTGTAGAAAGCAGGAACAATGAAGCCTAAGTTGCAATGAAGACCTCAGGATGTTGGTGATGCTAGGATCATAGGATATGCGTCAAGCAAAGTGAAAAGCTCACTGTGGAACCAGACCAAAAAGGGAACAGTAAGTGCTCAAATCAGCAGAGCTGAATGAGTAGGGCTACCCAAACTCCTTGGAGCCCACATGATTTCATTATGAGTCCGGGTACCTTGGATGGAAATACAGGAGTTGCTTTTAAACTGAGTTTCAGTCTTGCTTTGGATCAATCTCTCCTTGACATGCCCCCACTTCTCCGTTTTTGAGCAGGAATAGTTTACTGAGTGCCATTATGTTTTGGAATTATTTAATTTTATTATTTTGTAGGAGGGTTCCCAATGAATCAACATCCTGAGGTCTTCATTGCAACTTAGGCTTCATTGAATCTAAGTGACCTTGTGTTTTTTAATAATGTTGGAACTGATCAACACTATGAGGACATTTGAAGCCAGAATGAAGAGGCTGGAGTGATGGTTAAGTAGCTACATAAGGCAGTTGCACAAGGTAGTGCATGCCTCTGGAGTTCATTTGCAGTGGCTGGTGGCCCTGACGTGCTCGTTCTCTCTTTCTCTCTCTCTCTTTCTCTCTGCCACTTACCCCCTCCATGTTTTTTCTCTCAGACAAATAAGTAAAATAGCTTTTGTTTTAAAATAAAAAGAATGAATGAATTTTGCACTTAGAAATGCCCATGAGCTTTTCAGTGGCAGAGCTGTAATGCTGTGGTTTGAATGTAAAAAGTCACCCATAGGCTCACTTATTTGAATACCTGGTCTCCATTAGTTTGAGAAGGTTTTGGAATCTTTAGGAGATAAATCATTGCTATAGGAAATGGGTCACAGGAGAGCAGGCCTAGAAGTTTAATAGTTTGCCTCCCTTCTTCTTTCCCCCTCCACTCCCTTACTACTACAGTGTGACCATGTGGACTCCTGTCCCAGCTGTTGGACTTTCCCCACCACTGTGGGATACTCCCCTTGAAAGGGTCAGCCAGAAGAAATCTTTCTTCTGAAGAAGCTGCTTTCTGGGAGGTATTTGGTCACGGCAACAAAAAAAGTCACTAGCAGGGGTCTTAATTTGTGTTTTCACCCAAGCACCTAGAAGAAAATTCATCACTGAGTAAATTTAAACAAAATAATATAACTTTCTTTCACCATTACACTGGTAAGTCCTGTTAACATTATTTACTTATTTTTACTTATATATAATGACTGCCAGTCTGTGGGGTGATACCAGGAGTTGAGTAAACATGACTAAGTGGTGTTATATTTACTTTTCACTATACTTTAAAACACTTTGAAGGTAAATATATGCTAAGTTATTGCATCCTCTCACATTAAGTCATATGACAGTTTACCAGCATATGTAGTATTTCTCCTATTTTCATCACAGGACAGAAATGCTATGTAACAATATATATGGAATTTAAAATCTAAGACACAACTTTATGGAATTTGAACAAAATATCATGAGACTTGGGCAATTTCTTTTATTTTGATGAAATTAGTAGGCATTGTTTGTTGGACATATAACAACACACTAGTTTTATATAATGGTTTGAGGCTGTGTATCATTGTTGGCATAGGATTACATGTAAGGAACTACCACCCGTGCTTATCCTTATTGCATGACTCTTCTTTCTTTACATTCAGAGTCTGGCATTGGTAAGGTGTCTTTCTACTGAGGTCCTTTTCAATCTACAGAGAGTTTAGGATTTGGAGTTATTTTAGGAATGGAAAACAACATCTCTCCAAGGTAATGGGACACCATGAGGTGAGTTCTTGCATAGTGCTTCCTTTACTAATTAAAGGAAATGCGAGAGTGAAAGTAAGTTGGCATTGTTAAAGTAAATGACCCAATGCTTTAGTAATGAAGACACTTCCCAGCTGAAGTTTATTGTTTTAATTTTAATCTTGAGCAGTTTTAGCCCTACATAGTAGGTGGCTCTCCATGTCCTGCAGTGTGTTGCTTCCATTGAACCAGCCATGGCAGCCCATTGACTGTAAAAATAACAAAACCATCCATAATGAGTTGCATTTTGGATTGAAGTACTTTATTTATATGCAAGGTAAATTGATGTTGGACATTTATTAAATCTGGTTTTTAACATGCTGTCATAAGTGGGGTTCTTTAGAGGTCAGAGATATCAGGAGACTAAAAGTTGCTTAAATGATACCCCATAAAAATATGATGAAGCTCATATGCCTTTGAATTAAATATTCATTACCAAATATTTACATAATGCATGGGAAAGTGCTTTTAAAATAAAAACTGTCTTCATATAAATGGAAGCTATGGCCAGATTTTCTCCATTATCCCCAGTAGAGCACTTCACAGCATCCTCTGGAGCTTTGAGAGAAATTTCCTCCATCACGTCTGCAACGGAAGGAAGAGACCGATTAGTCTACACAGTCCAAATCTGCCCTACTTCAGTTGTTGGGCAATCTATCACTGCTCAACTTTTAGTGGAGTATCCATGTACCATGATTTATAAATATGTGATTCTAAAAACCAAATGGTTTTAACATTCATTGAAAAGTGTTGAATGCTTAATAGGGATTTCCTTGGATGGGGAGATGCCCAATAGTCAAAAGTAATTGCTATAAAGCTGGGCATGGTGGTGCACGTCTTTAATCCCAGCACTCACGAGGCAGAGGTAGGAGGATCACCGTGAGTTCGAGGCCACCCTCGACTATAGACTATAGAGTGAATTCCGGATAAGCCTGGGCCAGTGTGAAGCCCTACCTCGAGAAATTTAAAAAAAAAAAAAAATTGCTGTATAAACCTGACACTATTTCACTGAATTTCTGGAACTGAAAATACTCCAGACATGGTGGCACACTTGTCTCCCAGTGAGCCTAAGGCAAGGGAGGTAAAGTTAGGAGACTCAAGAAGCTCTTGGGTTAGGTAGTCTGTCATTTGCAGGGGCAAAACAATAAGGAAAATCCTCAGGCAAATAAGGTGTGTCATTAAGACCAACACTCAAAGACTGTGTTCTGACTTCCACTCATGCTCAGTTACAATCATACCTACACACAAATAAACACACACACCCCACACACTCACACCTACACACGCACTCACGCCCCCCGCTCCCAGCACACACACATATCCCAAGGCATTCTCAATTAGTGAAGCCAAATCAGTTGAATGCGGGAACAAGCACTGAAGGAATTGACTCCCTGACTTACCTTCACTGCTTGGCAGTTGCTTGCATGACCTTGGACAAATAAGTTTACCCTTCTGCTTTCTTGTTCTTTGTGTTTCATTTGCTATTGGAAAGTCTGTCTTGAAGAATTAGTTGAAAATTAAATGACATAGTGCAGGCTGCATTCCCAGGATCTGCCACAATGAGAGGCCTGAAAAACAGGTAATTTTCTCCTACGTACATACGTTATTGCCAAAAGGAAAGGAGCCAACTCCCAATTATCCACACTGATACCTGAAAATACCTGTGTGGATAAATGAAAATAATGTGTGCATAATTTTCACACTCAGTGTTTTAATATATTTTTATATTTTATAATTTTCTATCACTTATGTATGGAATTTAGACATTAATGGAGGATATCAGGAATGAGGTGGAGCAAACCTTTCATTTTACAGGTGAAAAATAAATGCAATTTTGCATGTGTTACAGATAAGTTAGTGGGACTCAAAACCAAGCCCTTTTTTTGGAGCTAGGGAGACAGCTTAATAAATAAAGCGCACAAAAACATGAGAACTGGAGTTTGAATCACCAGGACCCATGCAAATGCCAGGCAGGCAGTATGGTCACTTGTAATCCCAGCAGGCAGGGCCAACAGATCCCCAGGGCTAGTGAGTCCTGGGTTCAAGTGAGAGATCCTCTTACAGTGTCTTACAGTAAAAAGAAGAGTAATTGAGAAAGATGCCCAACTTCAACCTCTGACCTCCACAGGCATGCTCACACATGTGTTCACATACCTGTAAACAAGTGTGCATGCACACATTCACACAGACCATAGGCCCACACATCTGCAGAAAGTAAATTTTCTTTTGTTTGCAGATTTTTTTATAGTACATCAAATAAAACTGTTGTTCAAACTTATATCCACCAGACAACTTCTCTCTGTTGGTATGCATGCTAAGTGCTCACACTGGTTCAAACAGGACATACAGTTATAATCCATAATTCCATTTTTAAAAGCTTATGTTAGTTTACATTAAACTTTAGGTTAACGAGGACAGCCATATATATGTATATGTATGTGTATATATGTATATATATTATATATATATATATATATATATAAATGCATGTGTATGTGTATGTATGTGTATATATATATATATATATATATATATATATATATATATATATATATGGACTAAGTCCTTAGAGAGTGACTTGATCCCTTTGGCACATTAGCAGATTTTGCTGTTTACTTGGAGGTTATAGATAGAGGAAGGCTGAGCATATTGACACGACCTCAGCTTAATGTCTTGGTTTATAAGATCTCTAGAGGCAAAGAAGTAATTAAGTGCTTTGTAGTAAAAGTCCTTCTATTATGATTCCTAAGCAGGTAAAAAAAAAATCATGTGCAAAGAGAGAGCAGAACTGCTGAGGACGGAGTAATGAGAAATTAAGAAGTATTAGTTAGTAAGATGTTTTTCAAGAAGTGGAACTTGATATTTGCTCTGACAAATTCATATAAGAGATAATCTTCTTTGGAACATGATACATTCCCCATTCCTTTGGGGCTTTACTTCTGTAATGGCACTAACTTGCAGTGGGGTTAAGATTGTGCTGAAAACAGATTGAGGATTACATGTCTTTTGGTTTTGTTTTTATACAACACAAGGTACCTGCACACTATAACTTCATAATGATGGTTATTTGCCTAGAATAAGTTAAATGAACTAGTATCCTTATCTTAAATTGGAATTATATTTCTTATAATGGAAAGTGGAAATAATAACAAAGTAGTTGCAACCCTTCTTGGAGGGATAGAAAATGATCTAATATTCTTTTTAAATAAAAGCAATCAATTACAGTAGTTCCTCCAAGATCTCAAATAAAATAAAATGGGGGGAATGAGAAGTTTTGCTTTAATGGTTTAAAATATGCTCACTTTAATGTTTAATTCTATGATTTGTTTGAATTGTTTCTGATGAAATATTTATAAATGAAATATGAACTGAACATTAAAAAAAGGTCAAGTCCTTTTGCATAGGGGTTACTTTTACTTAGTGATTTCCAACTTGCCTACATAAAGCAGTGGTGGCTGAGTGTGCAATATCTATGCCCTGATATTTCTTTTTGAAAGAATTATAGACTTGTTCCAAAATGCCCTGTGTTCCTACAAACTGAAGAATCTCAGGAGACACTTACGGGAACCTTAATTTGCAGCTCCAGAGAACTGCCCTTGTCAGATAGTCTATTTCATTAATGGGTTTTCATCATTCTCGCATTTGATTGGTTAGGTCATGTGACTGAGCTGCCAGGACACTCTAACTCCTACACTCAAGAGATGTTGATCCAATCAGATGAGTGTCTAGAGTTTCTTCTGCTGCCCATTCCCAGTCTTCTTCTTTTCTCCTCTCTCCCTCTTTCCCTCCTACAGTCCCCTCTGTCCTCTTTCATTTTGTTCTCTTCTCCAGCCCTCCTCTTTTTCCCTTTACTCTGTCCCCTATGTCCACATTTTAATCTCTCCTCTGTTGACGAGTATGAGGAAAGCAGTAAGGCTGCTAGTAGCTGTGAGGATGCCTGCTGTCTTCTACCACTAGGCATGGGCCTAAGCATGAATGCAGACACTGAAAGAGACAGAGCAGAAGAAAAGAGAAATTTTGATCTATGGTGTTTTCCAGAGATACAATAAAGACCAAACTTGAATCCCATACTCCATATGGACTTTCATTTTCTCCAAGTGATAGTTAAAAATTTGTTTCAGCTAGTTCATTCTAATATGGTTACAAACTAATTGTGATCTCTCCTTCACCCTTAATTCTCCACCAAATTTTAAAATCTCCTTCCCTGCTCACTTATTTTTCCATATGTGCCATTACTATTCTTATGTTGAGAAACATGTCCAGCTTTATGATACTGAATGATTATGCTTATATATGGACAAAAGCAAGGGGGAACTAGGGCAAACACAAATGAAATGCTGGCAACCAAAAGGCCAATTTTATGATTTGCATTTGTAGCTGCCATTTTAATGCGTCCACATAATCGTTCTAAAGAACTTTCAATAATGTTTCCTGCAGCTGTGCAGACTTTTAACTTTTAACTCTTTATTTAAAAATGCATCTAAATATAAATCAAGCACTATACACTTTCAATTTAGCTGTTTGAATGGAAAGAGAAAGCTGGAACAGTCATGAGTAAGTGCTATAGAAAGCTGTAGTCGACAGTTGCAATTTAAAACCAATCAAGTGGGCAGGAGAAAAGGAACACAGATCCTGAAAATAACTGGTAAGCTTAGAAATAGTCTTAAAGCAATAGATGCACTAATAATGATTATGGTTAATTAGTGATCCAAGCATGCCACCCTCCCAGCAAGGAGAACTGAAGTGGTTGAAACACAGGCTTGTCAGTTTCTACCAGCAACATTTACATGATCCAGTCTTTACTAATATGAAAAATTCTGCCTTGTGCCAAGGTGCAGTGTATGAAGGGAATACCTTTGCACATTATGTGCTATGTGTCCACACATTTCTGAAATGCTTTGGACCAATTAAGCAGGAGACTAGAAAACTGTTTTTTTTGTTTTTTGTTTTTTTTAAGGTAAGGACTCACTCTATCCCAGGCTGACCTAGAATTCACTATGTAGACTATGTAGTCTCAGGCTGGCCTTGAACTCATACCAATCCACCTATCATGACATTGCAAATGCTGGATTAGATGCATGCACCACCACAACTGGGCAAAACCAACATTTTACAGTGGATGAAATGTACAACATAACAAATGGCATTTGACTTTTGCTCTCAAGAATATTAATTCTTGGGACTAATCACCAGGAATATATATTAAATATGGTGCCTTCTATGTAATGTCCCTGCATATATTTTGAGCAAGGAGAGGGAGTTATATTTTATTTCATTTATCTGAGAGAGAGAGAAAGAAAGAGAGAAAGAGAATGGGCACACCAGGGCCTTTAGCCACTGCAAATGAATTCCAGATACATGTGCCACCTTATACAACTGGCTTACATGGGTCCTGGGGAATTGGACCTGAGTCATTTAGCTTTGCAAGCAAGCATATTAACTGCTAAGCCATCCCTCCAGACTAGGAGGACTATTTTAAATATAAAACAATCTGTTTTCCTTTGTCTGGGTGAGTGAAGTTAGTGATTTGATTATTCTTTTAGTCTTATGTAATTACAATTTGAACAAGTTATTTATGGTCATTCCCCTGCTCTGAAAAAAATCATTAACTAGGCATTTATCTCTAATGAATTTGTGAGTGCATTCTCCTTGATTAGGTAAAATATGAAGAAAAATAAAATTTAAGCATAAACTTCACATGCATAAGAATATATTTAAATGTTGTTCATATAGTTCCTGTATAAACAATGAACAAAAAATCAGCTCTCTGATGTACTGTGTTTTCCAAATCTGGCACAACAATAATTGGTCTTGTGCTTCTCTAAGCTTTGCCACTTTCCATCAAGTGTACAATGTAGTTGTCCTCCTTGACACTTGGGAACATGGTGAGAGGGCTCTGTCATAAGTGGTAATGTGAGGCCTCCTGGCACCTTCTCTGGATACTAACCGTTGTGAACAGCCACCATGCTCAGAAGGTCTAAGACATAATTTGGAGACATTTCCTGGAGAAGCCTTCATAGGAAAATGTGAAATTCTGTCCAGCAAAAGCCCACAGAGACATGCATACATGCACCTCAAAATATCAAAAGAATAGCCTTTGTGGTTGTCTCATAGATCTTGAAGTTCCTACATTGATTAAATTAACCCCAGAGTCATTTGTTTGTTGGGGATAAAAGGCCATTATCCTTGATTATTTTATGAGCAATGTAATTATTTATCATAGGTTTATAATATGGTCACTACATAATAAAATTAACATTTGTTAAAAGTAAATGGACATAAGATTTTTTTTCTCAATTCTCATAAAAAAATCCAAGCCTAGTTTCCCAGAAATGTTTCTTTCTTAGAAACGATTTAGAGGTCTACTGTAGAAAATGGGCTCCGTCACCATTTTCCTAGTCTGAATTCTCAGATCTGAACAGTCAGTAGCATTAAGCAATTGACCAAACTAGAATTATAGCAACTTCAGTCCATGAATACAAGTCTCACTGCACATACAAAATGTGGGAAATTATGGAATCTGCATTACAAATTTGTTTGAAAGATGAATGACATACTGAATACTATGCACTAAAAATGCTCCATACAAAATAAGGAATCAATAATGTTGATTATTATTATTATTAATTTTTTAGCCAATCTTAAACCCACTTTCATCTGAACACACTTTGATTTTTAGACTTCTTATAATGAATTTTTGTGACACAGATTATTCTATAGACAGGAAAGATTTCTTCTTAGTTGTTGTTTTTGCTGATGTTTGTTCTTGAAATCACAAATTACTTTGTTAAATACCAAAATGGGTGATGGGCAATGGGTAAGATGGTGAACAAACATTTGGATCTTTGTCTGGATCCCCAGCACCCACACAAAAATGCTAGGCATGGTAGCTCAATTCAGTAATCCAGTGCAAGGGAGGTGAAAACAGGAAGATCAGTGGATCCAGCTTACTGTCAAGCTTGGTTACCAGAAATGGTGAGCTCTGAGTTTTGCAAGAGACTATGTAATAGAAGATAAGATACACAGTGGTTGAAGAAGATACCCAAAATCAACCTCTAACTTATACACACACATCCTCTCTCTCTCTCTCTCTCTCTCTCTCTTCCTCTCTCTCTCTATCTCTCTCTCTCTCACCCCCCCACACATGCTTGAACACATGCATACACACAAATGAAATTATGTACTTATTAACAACACACATGCACAGACACACACACATATATATACACACATGCAAAATACTAAAATGATTATATACTAGAAATGAAATACTTAGTATCCTTAACTAATACTTCAAACATTCAGTAAATATTTAAAACTTAGTATAATTATCTACATCAGTGAAAGAATGCAGTGCCCAAATGTATCAAGTTAAATTAAGAAAGTTTTATCTTTTGACGAAGCCTCAAGTTCATAAACCTATATAGACAAAGTAGAAGTTATAGAATCCAGAAAATATATCTCTTCTGGTCACCATCGTCTCCTTTAGGGAATCCATAATCAAAAGCTTAGAAAGAGCTGAAGTTTCATGTATGAAAGAATTTCTTGAGTAGTGATTTTAAAAGCATAAACTTAAGTTATTTAAAGGGGATACACATAGAATCATATATTATTTATATTGAAATTCTTGTAATGAATACACTCTGATTTCATAAAGATTGCCTTATTATTTAAAGCATAATTTATTGTGTTTCAGGAATAAGCAAAAAAATAAGATGTTAAAACAAAGTCCTCTGAAAAATGTTGCAAACGTGTGATTTTATTTTTGTGCTAAAAGTGTTACAACTAGAGAGAAAGTTTTATGTAAAGCATTTTACTAGTACTGGGACAAGAGGATATTGATGGAATGTTGATAATCTAACACTGTAAAGAAAATACCCATCTTTAATGAAACTTATAATTTTGTGTGGGAGGTAATTACATAAGTTATAACATGAGGGAGTGAATGAAGAGGAGTTGGACAAAGGTGCAAGTTCTATATAAAACACCAAGCTGATGGTTACAAAATAGAACATTTATCCAAAATCTTTCTAGGTGAGCTGGAATGCTGAAGTAAGGTTTTTGAATTCTATTTTCAGTTTTCAAGTAGAAAATAATTTAAGGTAAACAATGTTGAAATCGCACATTTACGTTACCATAAGTATTATACTTATTATGAATCTGAATAGCTAAACATACATCAGAATTCACTGCAGCTTTTGTATTTTTCCAGGTATAATTTTTGGTGGATTTCAAGCAATATTGGAATTTATAAAATTATTTATAAGGGGCTATGGAAATTGCTCAGTGGTTAAAGGTGCTTTGCATGCGCATCCTGGCATCCTGGTTGATTTTTCAGTACCTACATAAACCAGGTGCACTAAGTGGCACAAGCACATGGAGTTCCTTTTCAATGGAAGGAGGCCCTGCTGTGCCCATACTTACTCTTTCTGTCTCCCTGCTTTCCTCTGTCTCTGTATCTCCATCTCCCTCTCAAATGAATAAATAAGAAATTAAGAAAAAAAATTAAAGATTTTCTTCTTATATTCTTACATATGTTTTTCTGCTTCAGATTTTGTTGATAATTTTGAAATGCTTCAAGTTGTTGAAAATAATATTGATTTTTTTCAAATGAAAGTGCTTGATGGTTAATATTAATCAAGTCTATATTTTGTGAGAACGAATTAAAAATATTCATTTGTTTGATGGTTATAAAAGGCTCCACCACAAATACATAACTGATAGATGCTAAATTTTGCACAGGATAGTAGAACTTCAGTGTGCTTTTATTAAGGACTTTACACAATGTATCCAAAAGCGTCCTGTATTGTTACCTCACCAGTCAACATGAGCAGAAGACAAAAAGTTCAAAGCAAAAAATCTATTAAAGCTGGGTAAATTTAGGAGTTTGAATATTTAGAAAAGTGCTTTACAATCCCCCCTTTTGTCCTCATAAACAACACTCTGTAATCCCAAAGAGATATTGTGCACACTGAATTTTCTTCTCTTTGCAGACTAGTAGATGTGGCTGTATTCTCTCCACTCCTGTGTCACAGAGAACATGCTGAATTTTCACTGGCCAGAATGTGCATTGAGTTTTCCAAGATTTTCCTTATTCATTTATCTTGTTTTGCCATTTACTTATAAGATAAGAAGTACCTTGGAACTAACACTCTCTTACCATGAACTGTGCTCACAGTAGAGGTCAAAGTATAATTTAATTTCTATGTCCATATATGGAAGAAGTTTGAAATAAGGGTTGTATACTGGTTTATGAACTTGTGTTAGTGGGATCAAGCTCATTGCCCACAATGGCAGATGGCACAATGAAGCACCTTTTAACATCTTCCTTCTCTGGTCTTATCTCAGTGTGAGCCTTCACTTGCTTTCTAGACTATTTGCCCCTGAGTTGCTTTGTGAAGGCTGCCACTAAAGTAAGTTGAACCCAGAAAGATGGTCATTGAACCAATAGATGTATGCTCATATTCAGCAAAAAGATAAACAAATACCTAAGAATAAGGCTTGTAATGAGAGAGGGGAGGGGACAGTTATAAGACAAATGATGTCACCCCAGTACTGATTATTTTGGGTCATAAACTGTGCAAAGATTCTGCAAAAAAAAAAAAAAAAATCAATTGGTTTGAACAGTCTTCATGAGGCCACCCAAAGCTTTGACCATTCTCATTAATGAGAAAGAGGATACTTAGAAAGTCTGTGAAATTTGATAGAAAATTAAATTTGCAAGTTTTTGTTAGAATTGGCTTATGGAAATGTGAATACGATTTTTTAATAGTTCTTAACTGAAAAGTTGCTACAAAGGGTGCAGAAAAGCAGTAGGGGGGAATGGATGTAAAGAGGTTGAAGACAGTCTTAGGAAGAAGGCAGTCATTTTCTTCTTGAGTCAGAGCTTTTAATGATGGGATGTTTGGACACAGCACCCATCCTTTCTCAGCCCTCTTTTACCCCTGGAAGACCAGACTGTGCTGGTTCAAGCCTCACAAACTTACACTGGTGTGTTGTCAGAGCAGGAGCTCATCCACTCATTAACCCAGTGCTGGGACACAAATCACATGTCTTCCCAACCCTTAATGGAATTTTATTTTTAATTTTAAATCACAGTGCCTTACCATAATATTCAAAGGTTTTCCATGTTGCTTCCAATTAACTTCCTAGTTTTCATTTCTACCAAAATCGCATCCTCAAATTAAATCAAAAAATATTCAGAAGCATTCAAATAATTATTGACTGGTGATCTCTATTTAGAAAACTTAAAAAAACATTTTATTGTTTGAAAAAAATTATACACATATCCTTTAAGAGAGTTAAAATATTTTCCCAATCCTTGCTTCCTCAGTTATAATTGGCATACCTTCTTTTATCATAGAATTATTGTTAATTTTTAAAACTCTGTTATACTATTGAATTCTTTTCATCTTATGTCTTTATTGTATATTCTAATTTACTAAAGGAAATAATTACATCTTATCCATCAGCTAACCTTAAGGCATGTAGTAAAAACTTTAGATATTTGTTCAAATGCAGTTGAATTACAACAGTTTCTTATAGATGTAATTCACATGGGCTCAATGTCTCCTCCCACATGGTATGTTGTTCTAATTTTGGTCACTATTTTTATGTATTTAGCCTTGTTCAAGAAACTAACTACAATTAACTATAATAATAGTTGATTGAAATGAATACAAAAAAACTGACATAACTAAACTGTTGGACCTTCATGGGGAATTCTTGAGATTTCTAGAAGTTAGAAGTTGATGATGACTTAGCTGAGCCTTGATTTTTTTAAAATTACAAATCAAAATTAACTGTATATGGAAAAATATTTTAAAATTGTTCTCAATGGCAAATGACATAAATTGTCTTGAGATATTATGAAAATATTTAGGTTGATTTTATTTAGGATTTCAGAAATGTAGCCTTATCTAATCATTAAGCAATACAAATGGTACATACTGTGCTTTGGAGCAAGTCTTCTCACTTTATTGTTCAGTGGGTAATAGGGCCCTTACATGCTCTGCCATCAACAGTACTGCCAGACTTTTCTCCAAGTCATGTTATTCATATACAACTAATAATAATTTAATTCATACATACCTGTAAAAATATTTCTGTTGGGTTCAAAACAGAAAATAGTGCTAAATATAATAGATGGATAGTATGTATATTGCACATAATTTCAAAAGCATATGCAAAAATATATGTTATATAGGGCTGGAGAGATGGTTTGGCAGTTAAGAGCTTGCCTGTGAAGCATCAGGACCCTGGTTCAAGGCTCAATTCCCTAGGACCCACGTAAGCCAGATGCACAAGGGGGCACCTGCATCTGGAGTTCATTTCTAGTGGCTGGAGGCCCTGGCATGCCCGTTCTGTCTCTCTTTCACTGCCTGTTTCTTTCTCTGTCGCTCTCAAATAAATAAATAAAAATAAAATTAAAAAATATATATATATGTTATATAAAATTATATAATATTGTGCTTAATAGTATTACTGGAGTGATTATAATTCTAGATGGATGTTCTATCCAAATGAAGATAAGATTAATCTATAAAACTTTCAGAGATTATTACACCTGGTCAAAGGGATGAGGGTAGTGTACCAAATAAAACATTCTGTAATCATTTGGGTGAGAAGATCTTTGGAAAACAATTAGAAATGCTGCCAAATTGCTTGGAACTAGAAAAATATTCTATGGATCATAAATTCTCTTAGAAGGCTTTAGGCAAACTTAATTAGATTGAAAAATCTCTACTAAGATTACTTGATGTTTCAATTAGGGGGACAGAAAATATAAACCTTGATTTTTAAAAACATTTTTTATTTTATTTTATTTGTTTGAGAGAGAGGGAGAGAGAGAGAGAGAGAGAATGGATGCTCCAACAACTGCAAACGAACTCTAGACACATGCACCACCTTGTGCATCTGGCTTGTATGGGTCCTGAGGAATTGAACCTTGGTCCTTTGGCTTTGCAGGCAAGTACCTTAACCACTGAGCCATCTCTGCAGCCTGATTATTTTTAAATATTTTTATTTATTTATTTATTTATTTATTGAGAGAGAGAGAGATTGAGAATGGGCACACTAGGGCCTTCCACCACTGCAAACGAACTCCAGATGCATGTGTCCCCTTGTGCGTCTGGCTTACATGGGTAATAGGGAATTGAACCTGGGTCCTTAGGCCTTGTAGGCAAATGCCTTAACTGATAAGCCATCTCTCTAGCCCCCCAATTATTATTATTATTATTTTTAGATTAACCAAATTAAATACTGAAATATTTCTCCTCTTTCAATTTTTTTTAAATGTGTAGCACAGTCTGGCCTCAAACTCCTGATCCTCCTGCCTCTGCCTTTTTAGCAATTTCTTACCTGTGTGCACCACTACAACCAGCTTTATGTCTTAAAGTGATGACTGGTGTTGAGATTTTAATATCTTCAACTAAGTAAATTATACTGACTCAGTTCTAGGATAACTTCCCATATTTCCCTCAGAATTTTTTCTCATTCAAAATATATTTCTAATTGTTGTGTTAATGATGTGCATTCTCTTTCATGAATATAATAACCCTATTTACATAATTAATCTATTCTATGTATGTTGCCTGGTCAATGGTGGGGTGAGTATGGATAGAAATAAGAAAATATCTTGGAAATATTAGAGATGTAAAATTTATTTGAAGTAATTGAGATTATCAAAGATGACATTGCCACATTTAGGTTTCAAGGCAGAGGAAGGATAATGACACTTTGTTGAATATAACAGGCTTGGTAGCATTGAGGTAACTCATACTGACAGAGTTAATGTGTTCATTGCATACTATTTTCTATCGAACATAAAGCTTCTCAATAATTGAAAATTAGTTACATATGTTAAAACTAATCTTTATTTTCCTAATATAAGCCTTTTGAAAGTAAGGATAAAATGGATGAATTTATCAAATGTTTTCTCATCAGATAAGAGTGCATGGATCTTATAAGAAACAAATCAAAGAACCAAAGACACACAATAGAGTAGATAGAACTTAGTCAAAGAAAAAAATCAACTTTCTTACTAATTTTGACCAAGAATACTCTAATACATCTGCTAGAATTGTTTCACATTCATATTTCTTTATGTTGGACTGACTGACTCATCAGGGTATAAACTTCTTCCTAAATTTAACAGGTTTTCAAGGTGTGTGATGACAAAGGCATTTCCTTGGGCTTATTCTCTGGTCTACACACCATATGTCTTCTTGTTAATTATGTTCAAACAAGCAAGCAAGTCGTCAGATAATTAATTTAGTCTTACAAAATATGCATTTCATGCTCATGTGTGTGACTTTGAATGGGGAGAAATTATGTTTACATATCTGACACTCCCATCAAAACCTATAGACTATCTAGCCTTACTTGCCCAGTGAGTATGGGAGGTTAGGACTGAACTGTTCCTCTTAAGCAAAAGATGTATTGAGTTATAGTTGAAAAAATTTCAAGTCATTCCCTTATTCATGGTAGGAAATGATTTGGCTTTTTTCCAGATATTTTTACAAAATTATTTACACATAAGAGTCTTTTTTAGTTTTGAATGCAGATTTTAGAGATCTTGATCATTTGTGGGGAAAAAGTTAAAGTTGTATAATCTTGCCTTAAAATAAGTCTGAAAATACTGTGAGAAGACAGAAGATAAATAATATTGAGACAAATAAATCTTTCATATAAATTATTCTAAACTAGAAAAATTAATGTGATAAGATTTCATGAAAATAGAAAATCCTAGTTATATAAAAATAGTGTAAATTTAAAACAAAAGCTAATAAGTAATAATGCACAAATGTTTTCATTGTTACACCTCAGTGTTCTACCCTCCTATACAACACTTGGAATCAACAATAGACTCAACTTTCTCTTAAATTATACTATGAAATGTTATTTTTCTGCTTTAGTCTGTTCATTAGTAATTCTGAACTGTGTTTCTGTATCTTTTGCCCATTTTTGTTAAGTCAGTAAAGTACTTTTCAAAAGCCATGTGTGTATATAACTTTGAAAACTGGTATGTTCTATGTTAGTATACCTTATTTTGCATGGCAGGATAGTTACATGACAGGACAGCTGCAATTGTTTCTACCGGAATCCCAGGAAAGCATAAGCCAGCTATGGAATCTTTTACTCAGTAAATATTTTGTTTCTGGGTCATTCTTTGCTTCCTGGCTTCTGCCATCATGCTTCCTGAGTACTTTAATGACTTCCGACTGCCTGCTCAATTTACTTTTTACACCAGTTGTCAAGTCACACCTTCAATGAAGTGCAGTCACTTTGCCCATGTCCTTGACCTTTATTTACTTGCAAAGAATTACACATTTTGTTCATGATATCCTGAGATACTTAATTTCCTCAGAGGAAAGGGTAGCAAACAATGTGATTGAGTAAATCTCATTCAATATTTGAAATTTAGTGCTATGTAGTTTAAAGTATTCATGCTCAGAACAGTTTCGAGAAATTGCATTATGATACTGTAAATGAACACCATACTTCAATGTTTTTGCTAAGTATTCTTCTTATAGAAACACATTTGTGACGTGTTCAGTTCCCCTCAACTTTCTTGAAAGGAATTTTAAGTGATTGTCAGCAAAATTTCAATGTATTTTATTAAAAAACATTATACAAAGAAACTTTTAGAATGTTAATCCTCAACATTGCATATACTGCAGTTTGAGTACATATGTAAAGCGTTTATTTATTTGTGAATTCTAGTATGTTCACATCAACCCTGAACCACATACTGAAATGGATATGCCTGTGTATATAACTCTGGCCATTTTAACATGAAGAAGCTCATATAAATTTGTCAAGATGATAAAATATTAATATCAATATTATAGTCAAGAGCTGTATCAAGTTATTGATAATTCCAAAAAGAGTCCACACATGAATTCACAAGACAGAGTCCAAAGCAGAACTAACTTTCAGTCCTTTTCTAATTCCAAAACAGCCTTCTTTTTTCAAAATTACCTTTAGCCATATTTAGAGACTCATTTGGAGAAAATGGTTTACAATTATGTTCAAATTTCTTCATATATCTGAATGAGACACACAAAGAAGAAATTTTAATTTGTCGGTGTTTAGCTCTGGACAAGATTAATTGCTTCTGAAGGCAAATGTAGCAGGAGGGTTTTTAAATCTCTTATCTTTACACTACTCTGCTCCTAGCTCACTTGACTCCTTTTCCCACATCCTCGTCTTCACAACAATGACTTATCACTAAACTCTACCGTAATGAGCATATGAATGTTTCCTACACCCAGTATTTGAACAAAGCAGGGAATTTTGTGGCAGGGTAAAAGTCCCTGTGAGGAAGCCCTGAGAAGTTACTGCATGAAGCCCTGAAGATGAAGCATATGTTGTAATGGGGAGAAAGAAAAATGCTCTAAGGAAAGGTCACTCCTATTCTGAAGATTTGTTCTATGGGAATCATGACTGGTGCAGTGGCTGGTTTCCTAGACAAGGAAAAGGAGCAATCTCAACTTTGCACAAGAGTAACTTTCAATTTCAATTTCTTGTTGATTCCAGGTGAAGCTCTAATGAAAGCCTAAGGCTGAGCTCTCTACCAAGCCTCAGAACTGGCTGGAGAAGGTGAGTGGTGAACCACTTGGCTTTCAAAGTAGGGAAGAGAGTTAGAACTCAGGCCTCCAGTACGTGTACACATAACAAAAAATTTAGAGAGCCATCTGTAGGCATGCTTCTCTTTTTGTTGTCCTCCTTTCATTGTATTCATTCCTATATATAGTTTCAAGGTCAACATAGATACTATTTCTCTTTGACATGTAGATCTTACTTTGGGTCCCTGTAATTTGTTCTTTGACTCAAAGAGGAGTAAGACCTGCAGAAAATGAGGTGAAGAGAACTGATGATTCCTTGTGAGGGAAAACCATTACAGAAGCATGAAGAAAACATAGACTTATAAGTCAGAAGAAGATGTTCAGTGATTTTGGAATTCTCCATTCAAATTTTGACCCAGCTTTTCCAAAGCAAAAATAAAACACACACACACACACACACACACACACACACACACACACACACACATACACACACCACCTGTCACAGGGACAGAAGCATAAAGGATCTTACTACAAAGTCAGCCATATCATCCCTACAATTGCCAAATGTTATATTATTTGGACAAAGTGTAACCTATTTGAAATTAAGAATGTCAAACTCAGGGCTGGAGAGATGGCTTAGCAGGTAAGCGCTTGCCTGTGAAGCCTAAGGACCCAGTTCAAGGCTCGATTCCCCAGGACCCACTTTATCCAGATGCATAAGGGGGCACACGCATCTGGAGTTCGTTTGCAGTGGCTGGAGGCCCTGGCGCACCCATTCTCTCTGTCTCTCTGTCTGTCTGTCTGTCTGTCTCTCTCTCTCTCTCTCTCCCTCTTTCTCTCTCTGTCGCTCTCAAATAAATAAATAAAAAATGAACAAAAGGGGGGACTTCCGGCCAAGATGGTGACCGCCTAGCTGGGCTGCAAATCCCAGGAAAAGAAAGGCAAGATATTAAGGGTACATAGTGGCTTTTAGGGGAGAGAAATCTGGGAGGGCACAGAGGTGGGGGAACAGGGAATCGCCGATCCCCTCGCGGGCGGGTAGGCACCCCTCACCCCAAATAACCACCGTGTTCACAGGACCTCCGCTGCCGCCGCTGCTACTCTGGAGTCCACATGGCTGCCACCATGCAACTATTGTTCCCTGCGTGCAGAAGCTTAGACTGCTCCACACTCCCTTCCACTCGCCCACTTACTGAGTGTGCCCAGTCCCACAGCAGCTGCCATGCAAGCTCAGACTGTATCTATTGCTTGCGCCAGCTCAGGTGCCATCCCCTACCTGCCTGCCGCGCTGGCCATCCGCCATTGTCCTGTGGCGGGGGAGCGCAGACTGCTTCTGGTTCCCAGCGTTCCCAGCCAGAGTTTGGGCTGCTTCAGTGCTTGGTGCCTCAGTGCCACTCCTAGCTTAAACGCAGGCAGCTTTGGCATATTACCGCTTGAGAACTCAGGCAACTTTGCCCCCCCCCCCCCCGCCAGGCAGTAGATAGGCAGCTTTGGCAAGTGAGATTGTTCCCTGCTTGTGGAAGCTTAGACTGCTCCGCACTCTCGTCCACTCACCAACTTACTGAGTTTGCCCAGTCCCACAGCAGCTTCCACGCAAGCTCAGACTGTATCTATCACTTGCGCCAGCTCAGGTGCCATTCCCTACCTGCCTGCCACGCTAGCCGGCCGCCATTGTCCTGTGGCGGGGGAGCGCTGACTGCTTCGGGTTCCCAGCGTTCCCAGCGAGGGTTTGAGTTGCTTAAGTGCTTGGTGCCTCAGTGCCACTCCTAGCTTAAATGCAGGCAGCTTTGGCACATTATTGCTTGAGAACTCAGGTAACTTTGGCGCCCCTGCCAGGCAGTAGATAGGCAGCTTTGGCAAGTGAGATTGTTCCCTGCTTGCAGAAGCTTAGACTGCTCCGCACTCTCGTCCACTCGCCCACTTACTGAGTGTGCCCAGTCCCACAGCAGCTGCCACACAAGCTCAGACTGTGTCTCTCGCTTGCGCCAGCTCAGGTGCAATCCCCTACCTATCTGCCGCGCCAGCCGGCTGCCATTGTCCTGTGGCGGGGGAGCGGAGACTGCTTCCGGTTCCCAGCGTTCCCAGCAAGAGTTTGGGCTGCTTCAGTGCTTGGTGCCTCAGTGCCACTCCTAGCTCGAACACAAGCAGTTTTGGCACATTACCGCTTGAGAACTCAAGCAACTTCGGCGCCCCTGCCAGGCAGTAGATAGGCGGCTTTGGCAAGTGAGAGCCAAAGCCCAGGCTGCTTGGTAACTGCCCCAGGCTGCATAAGATTCCCATTGTTCTTGAGGCCAGGCTGATACGCCCACCTACCTGCCCATACACTGTCATGGGCAGAACACAGTGCAAAAGAAATAACATGAAAAATCAAATGCAAGAAAATCCAGTTAGATCACCCACTCCCACAATGAATACATCTAACCAAAACATAGAAGAACCAATAGGACCAGAACACCAAATTGAAGCTATGAGCAATGCAACCCTGACCAACCTACTGGTAGAATTTGCAGGAAAGCAACAAAGGACCGATAAGCGTGTGGATGCTGCCATCACTAAACTAGAACTAATAGATAAGAAATTGGAAGGATTAGATAAGAAATTGGAAGGATTTCAAAGAGAGTTAAGAGATTTGAGGGAGAGTGAAAAAAAAAGAAGACCTTAAAAATCAGCTGGCCATGCTAAATGAAGAGATAAAGAAATGCAAGGATGAACTCCAAGAATCATCAAGAAAATCAGAAAATGATGTGAAAAGGGAGCTTGACAGAGGGATGGAAATTATACATAGAAAAGTAATAGAAAATGCAAACTTAATTGAACAAGTGCAAAACTCGCAAGAAGCTCTCAAGAATAGAGTCAGCCAAGTGGAGGATAGAAACTCTGTTCTGGAAGACAAGATGGAAGAAACAGTTAGAGAGTTCAAAAATTTCAGTAAGTTCAAAAGCTCCTGTGAACAGAACATGAGGGAATTGTGGGGTACACTTAAACGTCCCAATATCAGGATCATTGGAATACCAGAAGGAGAAGAAATCCAGACCAAAGGCACGGAGAACTTATTTAACAAAATAATTGAAGAAAACTTACCCAGTCACTTAAAAGAAAGGCCCATCAAGATACAAGAAGCCAATAGAACTCCAAACAGACTGGACCAAAGGAGAAACTCTCCAAGACATATTATCGCTAAGACTCTAAACATGGACACCAAAGAGAAAATCCTAAAAGCAGCTAGGGAAAAACAGCACACCACCTTCAGAGGTAACCCCATCAGAATTACTTCAGACTTCTCAATGGAAACCCTGAAAGCTAGAAGGGCCTGGAATGAAACACTGCAAAGTCTAAGAACCTATGGCTTACAACCCAAACTACTCTACCCAGCAAAAGTATCCCACACAATAGACGGTGAAAGAAAAACATTCCATGACAAAACTCAGCTTTACAATTATATGAACACAAAACCAAACCTACAGAGAGTATTTCAGGAAATCCTACACAGAGAAGAAAAAAATAATCAAACACAATTGCCTACAAGAAGCAGATCACAACAACCAAACTCAGAGTAGGCACAAAAAACTCCAACATCCACGAAATCACCAACACACATTTACCATCACAATATGGCAGGGATCAAATCAAATCTCACAGACATTACCCTAAATATTAATGGCCTTAATTCACCCATCAAGAGACACAAGCTAACAAGATGGATCAAAAAGTTAGATCCCTCAATCTGTTGCCTTCAAGAGACCCTACTCACCATTAAAGACAGACATCTCATCAGGGTGAAAGGGTGGAAAACAGTATTCCAAGCAAACGGGAATAAGAAACAAGCAGGTGTAGCTATATTAATATCGGATAAAATAGACTTCAAACCAAATATAATCAAAAAAGACAAGGAAGGCCACCTCCTACTTATCAAGGGAACGATCCATCAAGAGAATATTACAATCATAAATCTGTATGCACCAAACACAGGGGCACCACAGTTCATAAAACAAAACCTACTTGACAATAAAACAGAAATAACCACAAACACCATCATAGCTGGGGACTTCAATACACCATTATCAGTAATAGACAGATCATCCAAACAGAAACTCAACAGGGAAGTGAGAGAGCTCAACCAAACCATAGATCATTTAGACCTAATGGACATCTACAGAACCTTCTGTCCCAAATCCACAGATTACACATTCTTCTCAGCAGCCCATGGAACATTCTCTAAAATAGACCATATACTGGGTCACAAAGACTGCCTCCACATATTTAGGAAGATTGACATAATTCCCTTCATGATATCAGATCACAATGCTATATTGCTAGAAATCAACCACAAAAGACCCACCAAGAATCCCAAAGGCACCTGGAAACTGAACAGCACACTTTTAAACAATAAATAGATAGTGGATGAAATAAAAAATGAAATTGCAAAATTTCTGGAATTGAACGACAATGAGAACACATCATACCAAAACTTATGGGACTCAATGAAGGCGGTCCTCAGGGGAAAATTCATAGCACTCAATGCCTTCATAAAAAAGACAGAAAGGTCCCAAATCAATAACCTTACCATCCACCTAATGGCACTGGAAAAACAAGAAAAATCCAACCGAAAGAGCTCCAGAAGGAAAGAAATAATTAAAATCAGAGCAGAAATTAATGAACTGGAAATGAAGGAAACAATTAAGACAATTGACAAAGCAAAGAGCTGGTTCTTTGAAAAAATAAACAAGATTGACAAACCCCTGGCCAATCTGATCAAGCAAAAAAAAGGAGAAGCTTCAAATTAACAAAATTCAAAATGAAAAAGGAGAGATCACAACAGACATAAGTGAAATTGGGAGAATCATCAGGACTTATTTCAAAAACCTCTACTCCACAAAGCTGGATAATGTGGAGGAGATGGATAAATTCTTGGACGCATACCATTTACCAAAGGTAAACACAGAGCAGATTAATCATCTCAATCAACCCATCTCACTCATAGAGAATGAAAAAGTAATACAAAACCTCACCAAAGAGAAGAGTCCAGGACCAGATGGCTTCTTAGCTGAATTCTATCAAACCTCCATAGAAGAACTCAAACCAATCTTCCTCAAACTCTGCCACACAATTGGTGAACAGGGACAGCTACCCAACTCCTTTTATGAAGCTAGCATCACCCTAATTCCAAAACCAGGCAGAGATGCCACAAGAAAAGAAACCTACCGGCCTATTTCCCTGATGAATTTATATGCAAAGATCCTAAACAAAATCCTTGCAAACCGAATCCAACAACACATCAAAAGCATTATCCACCTTGACCAAGTGGGATTCATTCCAGGAACACAGGGGTGGTTCAACATACGGAAATCTGTCAATGTAATACACCACATAAACAAGGTTAAACAAAAAAACCACATGATCATTTCGATAGATGCAGAAAAGGCCTTTGACAAGATTCAACATCACTTCATGTTCAAAACATTGGAGAGAATTGGCATGGTTGGTTCATATCTCAACCTAATAAAGGCAATATATGAAGCTCCTAAGGCCCAAATAATACTTAATGGAGAGAGACTGGAGGAATTCCCATTAAGATCAGGAACAAGACAGGGTTGTCCACTCTCACCTCTGCTTTTCAATATAGTACTGGAAGTCCTAGCTCAAGCAATAAGACAGGAAAAGGAAATAAAACGGATACAATTTGGAAAGGAAGAAGTTAAGTTAGCTTTACTCGCTGATGACATGATTATATATGTAAGAGCCCCACGAGACTCCATCCCAAAACTCCTGAAGGTGATTAACTCCTATAGGAAAGTAGCAGGATGCAAAATCAATGCACAAAAATCAGTAGCCTTCCTTTATGCAAAGGACAAAGAGACAGAGAAAGAAATAAGGGACATAGTCCCATTTTCAATTGCAACAAAGAAAATAAAATACCTTGTAATAACGTTAACCAAGGAAGTGAAAGATCTATACAACGAGAACATAAAAACACTCAAAGAAGAAATTGAGGCGGACTTGAGAAAATGGAAAGACCTCCCATGTTCCTGGATAGGCAGAATTAACATTGTGAAGATGACAATCCTACCAAAGGCAATATACAGATTTAATGCAATTCCAATTAAAATCCCTACCTTGTTCTTCAGAGATAGAAAAAATGATCTCAAATTTCATATGGAAAGGCAGAAGGCCTCGCATTTCCAAACATATCCTCAGCAAAAGAAATACCTCTGGAGGCATCACCATACCTGATCTAAAGCTATATTACAAAGCCATAGTAATATAAACAGCATGGTACTGGCATAAAAACAGGAGTATAGATCAATGGAATAGACTTGAGGACCCGGATTTTGGGTCAAGCAACTATAGCTACCTGATATTCGATAAAGGCCCAAACAATACAGGCTGGGAAAAGACAGCATCTTCAAGAAATGGTGCTGGACAAACTGGATAACCATATGCAGGAAACTGAAACTTGATCCACACATTTCCCCATGCACTACACTCAAGTCCAAGTGGATCAAAGATCTCAATATAAGACAAGAAACTCGTATACTACTGCAAGAAAATGAAGGAAGTACTTTCCATGATATAGGAATGGAAAAAGACTTCCTGAACAAAACCCCAGTAGCTCATGAACTTAAACTGTCACTAAACCAATGGGATCACATGAAGCTGAAGAGTTTCTTTACAGACAAGCAAACAATAAGCAAAGCCAATAGATCACCCACAGAATGGGAGAAAATATTTGCGGGTTATCCAACTGATAGAGGCCTAATCTCTAGAATCTACAAAGAACTCAAAAATCTAAACAGTATGAAGTCAAACACCCCACTCACAAAATGGGGCAAAGAGCTGAACAGACAGTTTACATAGGAAGAAATAGAAATGGGAAACATACACTTAAGAAAATGTTCATCATCCCTAATCATCAGAGAAATGCAAATTAAAACAACTATGAGCTTGCACCTTACCCCAATAAGGATAGCAAACATCAAAAAATCAAATAAAAGTAAATGCTGGCGAGGATGTGGAGAAGTAGGAACACTCATCCACTGTTGGTGGGAATGTAGGATGGTACAACCACTTTGGAAAGCAATATGGAGACTTCTGAAAAAGCTGAGTATAGATATACCAACAGACCCAGTTATTCCCTTACTGGGCTTCTACCCTAAAACCTTCAAAGCACAGGCTAAAGAGATTTGCTCAACCATGTCTATAGCGGCTCAATTTGTAATAGCTATGAGCTGGAATCAACCCAGATGTCCATCACTAGAAGAATGGATAACTAATTGTGGTATATCTACACAATGGAATTCTATACAGCAGTAAGAAAAAATGACACAATGAAATTTGAGGAAAAATGGTTGTACCTGGAACAGATCATTCTCAGTGAACTTACCCAATCACAGAAAAAAAATTGCCACATAGTCTCACTCATCTACAGCACCTAACCTGAATCTACCCAAGATACCTTACATACCCAGCAAGCACCTCCTAGGCAAGCCACTAGGATGGAAGGGGAGGGAGGGGAGGGCATCAAAGGGGTGGGAAACACAAATCTAGACCAAAATGGCAATGGTACCATAATTTTCTACTTACTAAAAGACAGACCAAATGGCTGATCCTTCACTAAGCCCTTACAGAGAACACCTCAACCACAAGACACTGGAGTGGGTATGATCAAGACTAACCTTAATCTTCTACATCTTCCCTCCCTCACTTCCCTTCTCCCTCTCTCTCTCTCTCTTTTATCTGTAACTCTTCTATATTAGTTGTCTTTTACCTCATTTTCTTAGTGGGCACTGACATGTAACTCCCAGAACCAGCATGGGGCTATCATCCACAATGAGCTTTTGATCAGAGAGACCTACAAGGTTTCCTAAAAGACAGACAGATTTCTGTCAGAGTACTTGATGACCCACCAAAGGCTAGTGATAAGACCCTACTGCTGAAGACACCTTATGTGATTGACATGCAAATTACAATGGCATGGCTGGCAGTTGGAAGAGAGTCAGTCCCCAGACAGTCAGCGAGTCTAGTGCCAGAAGGTGCTACATGGGCGACTGGGGGAAAATGGCCAATATCTGTCGAAGCAACATATGGTCTAACCTACTTAGCAGCAAATAACTTGTTGTGATGCCCACTCAAGTGCAGTGGTGGCACACAGCCATGGTGGGGAACCAACTGCTCTCAATTCGGCTAACTGATCCCCTCACTGGTATGAGACCCATAGCTGGAGCTGGGAAACAAGTCAGAACCATATCCAAACATAAACCCAATCTCCAATATCAAGCTACCATCAATCATGGGCTACAAGAGGGCCTACACTTATTAAATTCTCTATTAAAAAAAAGAGTTACCTCATTTGTCCTGATGCTAACTTACTCTCCGTTGGAGAATCTGCTTCTCTTTTTCAGATAGATGTAGATCCTAAGGAGAGGGCCACCCCATCATACCTCAAAAGGGCCCCTGCTGAAACTAAGAAAAATTGGAGAAACAAGCAAGGGCACTGTTTTCCTGTTGACCTGGATACCAACACAAGGGGGAAAGAGATCAGCACAGAGAAAAATCAAGTCCTACCAAATCAGAGAGCCAGAGCCTCAGAGCCCCCCAACACCTCATCACTGAAGCAGACCCAACATGGCTCAGGGAAACTTTGCGGAAGAGGGGGTGGAAAGAATGTCAGAGCCACATGTTGGGTCATGATATGCAGAGACATTTAGCTTACCCATAACTGTGGGCTAACTCCACAATGCATGACCCGTATACCTCAACAAGGAGGGGCCAAGGGTAGGGGTTAGGTCATGGATGAGCCTAATAATGGTACCAAACTGATTGTAAAAAAAAAATAAATAAAAAATAAAAATGACAAAAACAAATGAACAAAAAAATTTAAAGAAAAAAGAATATCAAACTCATAACTTTTCAATTCTTGATCTAGTGGTTCATATATATTTCCTATAATTCGTCACAGTGATCTCTGGTAGCAGATTTTAAGTCAGCCAAGACTTCAGTTTCTATAACACAATAAAAATATCTTGAAGTGGGCTGGGGAGATGTCTTAGTGGTTAAGGCAATTGCCTGCAAAGCCTAAGGGTTCAGGTTCCATTCCTGAAGACCCACTTAAGCCAGGTGCACATGGTGGTACATGCCTCTGTAGGCCCAGGAATGCCCATTCTCTCTTTCTGTCAGCCTCCCTTTCTCTCTCACTCTCTCTCACTCCAATAAATAAATAAATAAAATATTTTTTAAAAAATGTCTTGAATTGCTACATTAATTGAAGAATGTTGAGTTTCTATATTCTAATGTGAATTGTATCCATAGTTCCTCCAAATCCAACCAGTTCAGAAACTCCACTCCTATTCCTTTACGATTCTTTGGATCCCACCTTGTGACCAGTCCTTTACTGGCAGAGTTATGAGGCATGAGCAACAGTGTCCTTTCTGCTCTATCCAAACAGAAAATAAATTTATTAAGTAACAAATTTTTGGTACCCAAACACTACAAAAGAGCCAGACCACATTTACATACAAAGGAGCTATTCAATTATTGACAGAATATTCTAACTGAAAACTCTATTGATAGTACTTGTAAATATCTTTTTAAAAGGTCATATTTTTGTTTTAGAGTACTTCCTTTGGCACCACTGACAAAATTGAGCCACTGAGAATTTAAGATTGGTCTCCACATAAAAGTCATTATCTCTACCTAATCACTCTCAAATCTTATTCTTATTAAAGTAATTCTGACTGCTAGACTTCCAGTAATGTGCAAAGTTTTTGGCTGCAAGGGAAGTGAAGAAATAATTACCAATACTATTAAGCCAATTTACAGAGACATACAGTGAAAACTATAATTAGAAAAATTACTAATACCATATTAATGAAATATAAGGAGAAAGAGATATTCATTCTTTTCATTATATTTTAATATAATTTTGTCATAAAGGAGCCATTACAATTTCATCTGAACTGATTTCAATAAAAGTCCAATTCAAATTTTAAAAAATGGAAGAAATGAAAATATACAATGTTTGTATTTCATAATTGTAGGTATCACATACTTAAAAAACTCTAAAGATACCTGTGAAATTGCTGTAATTCACAATGGAGTATTTGCAATCATACAAGGCACTTTGTAAAACCTAGTGTTTCACTTTGCTCCATTCACAAAAGCAAGAAAAGTATAAAATATACTGAAAACATCCAAATGAGATGTAATTATGTTTAGAAGTCTTTAGAAACTCAAAAGATGAGATCTTCTTAATGAGGTTAGAGAATCAAGTTATAAAATAGATGTTAGAATGAAATCATTACAAAACACTTAAAAGTGTGTATATCAAAGTTCACAAAAGAGATAATAACTACTTATTTCAAACACAAACACCAGTCAAGGCATAATAGTGTATAAATTGATAGGAAATAGATATAGTACTAAAATATTACCTGAAAAAATTATTTTTACAGGTGACAGTTAAAGGAGTCAAATACAGAAGAGACAGAGTAAAGGGAGGGAAGAAGGAAGAAGCAAAGGAATAGTTAGAAAGAATCAATAGATTGAATGATGTTCAAACTCAGCAACAGAATGCAAATCAAACTCATAATATGATGAAAATGATTCATAAAAATTTAAACTTATGTCACTCACAGAAAATGGAAATATTGGAAAAGAGAAATATGTGTGTGTGTGTGTGTGTGTGTGTGTGTCCATGGATGTACTAATTATACAACTATACACCAAGAGAGCTTCTGACCCAGCCACCACATTTATGTGAAACTCTTCCATACATATGAAGTTAGCTTACACATATATATCTCATTTTGAGGTATAGTGTATATATACTGCTAATGCTTATTCCACCTGAGGTATTCATGGCTTTCATATAATTCAGAATAAAATACCAAAGCCTAAGGACATGTGTGAAATGATACTGATTACCAAGTCATGGTTAGTAGAATAAAAAGACCAAATAGATCAAATAATCAAACATATTTCCATCTTTAGGAGAATAATTAAAGGAATTAAGATATATCTTAATTGCTCACACATACTGTTTCAGATACATATATATATATATATATTTTTAAACATTCATATATATATATATGCATATTATATGATATATATCTGAAACAGTATGTGTGAGCAAATGATGGATATTTTGTAGATATAGAGGTATAGAGACAATGTGGGTTTCATTTTCTTGTATGGATTTCTTTTTTATTTCTTTAAATCACATACTAACAGCAGTGAACACTTTTCTCACTGACAAATGACTTAGATGGGGAAGTAGAGCTGTTAGAGATAACCATTAGCCAATGTGACTCTTCTATATTGTCCCACACTCTTTTATGTTGTATCTTATGGAACATGTGTGATCTAAGAGACAGGGGTGGGATTCTACTTTAGGATCCTTGATCATTAACTAGCATAACAATGGTCATCATCAAAACAAAGTTTGCCATCCTTCAAGCTCACTGTCATATCTGAATATCTATTTAAATATAGGTAAGGACTGGTGATGGATCAAAAATAATGCTCGCAATGTACTTCTATATTGAAATTTTGTGAGACAGTGGATTTTAAATGTATTTTTAAGAGTAAATCTACAAAATATTATGATAATTAAATATGACATTGATTACTGATACTTTTATGTATTACCAGTAAGTGATAAAAATTGGGTCTATAGTAAAATAGATTAATAATTGATGCAAATGTAGCTTCAAAAATAGATTGAGAGGGCTCAGGAAATGGCTTAGTGGTTAAGGAACTTGCCTGCAAAGCCAAAGGACCTAGGTTCAATTCCCCAGGACCCACAAAAGCCAGATGAACAAAGAGGCACATGCATCTTGAGTTAGTTTGCAGCCGCTGCAGGCCCTGGTATGCCATTCTCTCTCTCTCTCTATCTCTGCTTCACTATCAAATAAATATAAATAAAAAATTAAAGAAATAGATTGAGAGATTACAAAACTATTAAAAGATTACATTATTTGAGTAAGCTTAGTAAAGTTATATGACTTGTTTTGATGCTAGTATATTAATTAGATAATATTTTTTCTAAAAAGAAATACTCCATATTGCTGTCACTCAAAGAAACTGACTCACTCTATATGATACTATGCCACAAGGAGTAGCTATTAATCTCTGGTGATAACTGTAGCTGGATCGAACTAACCAAGATCACACTGGATTTCAAAACAAAACTGAGATGTATCATCACAGGGCAGAGTGTATTGGCAGTAGGAACACATTTCATAGTACAGAAAAAAAAAAAAAAACAGATATAGTGTTGCAGCTTATAAAATTAAGAAGCAATTGCTTATTCATTGTAATGTTTAAAAATCAAAAAGCAATAAGCTAGCATTGTGTTAATAATATATTATTAATGTGAATAATTGTTATATATTGAATAAAACCAGATCTATGACATAGTCTGAGTTCACTGCTGGTTGATGAGAGTTGTCTTCTCCTCAGTTTCATATGAACATCAACTTTGACACTCACCCATTCCACATCCAGCCCAAATGTACATTTCTTGGTGCATTTAAACTTTAAGCAAACACTGAGAGATTAGGCCAAGGAACAGTAGTCGAAAGTTGTTTTGTGGGTTTTTTTTTTCTTTATTCAATCCCTCCTATTTTTATAGAGACAAAGATTAAGGAGAATAAGAGATGACATGAAAGCAGAGAGAATTTTGTACTTAGGGAGGCCTTTCCAGTTAAGACATAATGCATCAACAAATACTCTTAAATATGCGGTTTACTGTTTATCAATCCCCATAAGCAAATATATACATCCAGCCATCCCTAGGTGGAATGGTTATGCATGCTATTATAATTTTGGTTTGGAATGCTATCAAAACATTTTTTAAAGTCTTGTTTCGAAGTTTGGCACTATTGGGAAGTAGAAGAAATAATTTTAGTGTTGCTATTTGAATATATTGATTATATATAGATATATTTAATTATTTCATTTTCATAAATGTAAAAAATGTCATCTGGCAATATACACTCCCCCTTCCATGCCATTATTCTTTCCTGGCATACGCTCACTCCTCCTAGCCACCTTCCTGGTAAGGAGTGGAAAATTTTAAAACTATTGTATAGTGGGAGGTTTTAGGTCATTGAAACAAGAACTTGAAAGGGAATTTAGGAACATTATCTACTTCTATTTTTCTCTTGTACTTCCTGTCATTGAAAAAAAGTTTTATTTTTCCAATGTCCCCATCAACATATGTTGCCTCAACATGGTGTAAAAACAAGCATGGCCAAGTAATTATGGCTCCAAAACACTGAGCCAAAATAAACCTAATTTCTTTGTAAGTTTGCTAACTTGGATATTTCTTCAAATAACACAAAAATTTTTACACTATGTATTACTCATATATTTTATGAACTAATAATCATAACACCCTATGGTTATTTATTTATAAGGATATCTTCTTATTTGTGTGAGTTTACATTAATATGTAGAAACAAAAAACATATAAAAGTCCATACTATGTTTTAATCAATTAAACCTGGAAAATATATGAAACTCAGAAGAGAGTAGATTGAAAATCAGGAGCAAGAAGAGAAACATAAATTAGAAAATGGGAAAATTAAAAGCTGTTGATATATAGAAAACCAATAAAACAAACTTATATTGTTGGTAAAGTTGGTTATTGTTACTGTGATTGTCGTGAAGTTTCACTTATAGAGATTAACACTACAGATATTTGATGTCTGTGTTTCCTATGTTTGCTAAAATCCCAAACATCACCTTTCTCCTTCCATTATTATTTACTATCAACACAGTTTAGATGCTCAGTGTATATTGCCTCATTGAACTAGAAATCATAGCATTTTTTCACAGTTCTATGGAGTTCTATGGTTACTTTTATTTGGACAAGCATAAGGTAATCATGACTGTAACTCTTTTAAGAACACAAATGTCTTTGTGTTCTGTTGTACTTACCTTCCTGAGGCTGGAACAAAACACCTCACTAAAAGTAGCTGGTGAGAGGGAGTGTTTTCATTTTGGCTTACAGTCTTGAGTGGAAGCTTCATGATGACAGGACAAAGCACAGCCAACACAGAGGCTGGACATCACCTCTTCCAGATCAGGTGCAAAGCAGCAGCAGGAGAGTGAGCCAAATTCTGGGAAGGGGGAGCTGTCTATAACAACCCTTAACCCACCCCCAGCAACACAACTCTTTAGCAAGAATCCGTTCCCCAACTTGCCACCTGCTGAGAACCGATGAGTCTATGGGGGGCATCTGTTTCAAACCACCACATTTTCCTATTACATAATACCTAAAAGCAAGTGATTTTGGAAGAACAGAACTTTTTCTTCATGGTTCTAGATGCTGGGCAGTCCATGATCCAGGGTCTAGAATCTCCTGAGTGGTGCTGCCTGCTAATGTGATGGAACCTTTTGTTTATTCTGGGATGTTCTATCCTCACTTCATCGGAGTAATAAAAAAAAAAAAAAAAGCAAAGAAAAGGAGACAAATTTTGTGTCCTCGCATTGCAGAGGATCAAAGGAATTTTAACTAATTCTCTTAGGTCCATTTATATGATCCCTATACCATGTATTCAGACAGTATTCTCTAAGCTAATAATTTCTTAAAGTTCCCCATTTCTTAATACTTTCATATTTGTCACCATATTTCAACATACGTTTTCATGAAGGACACTTGCACTTTAGCAATAGCTCAGAAGATATTCAATGGAATAATAATCCTTATTATTTATTGTTATAGTGTTTTCCTTTTAATTTGATTCTTGGTATCTATTATCCCCAAGTATATTTAAAATTGTGAATAAATATACTCTCACTGCCTCCCTGGCAATAAACTTGTCTGAATACAACACTTTTATTTTGCATGTTTTATATTTTTATCTTCAAGATTTTTCAATTCCTTTCAAAATATGAAATGTCATATGACCTTTGTTCTAGTGAGGTAACTTTAAATGCTATACATGATATAAATATGGTATAAAAGTCAAGACTTTATTTATACAATTGGGTATAACCATTTCTTAGATATAAACTGGTAAGAAGATTTCTAACAGTTAATTATACTGAAAAATTTTGCTTCACACTTGCATGTTACATTTTGTTTGGTCAAGAACAAATATTACATGGCCCTTGAGCTTCAAGAATGACTTTGACAGCCAGGCATGGTGCTGCACGTCTTTAATCCCAGTACTCAGAAGGCAGAAGTTGGAGAGTTGCTGTGAGTACAAGGCCAGCCTGAGATTACACAGTGAATTCCAATTTGCAAGAGATCTGTGATGCTGGGAAAGATTAAGGGAGGAAGTCACTGTTCTGGTCCATGTGAATAAGTATATGCAAGCAGGAAGAAGAAAGAGAGTTCAAAAGGAACTATGTGAGTAACTGACATGGAATGTGCATGGGCAGAATTCAATTTGCACTGGAAAAGGAATAAGTGAGACCAGGAATCAGCAAAAGTGTAATAATGATGATGACTAGGTGCTTACAAGAAGTCAGAATCTCCAAGCACAACACAGTCTGCTCCTTCTTCAAAACCCTTATATAAGTATATTTTTAATCAAATATCTCATAAATGGACAAATATTTGATAAATGATTACCAGATGAAATTTTAATATAGTCAAAAGTGCTATTTTCAATAAATAGTAAAAGCTAATTTTCACTCAAGGGAAAATTCCTCCAGTGAGTACTCATTTGTTTTTGTCTTGTGTGAATTAAACAGTAATTCAGGATTCAAGTAACTTGTCTTCTCTTGTATAGGTAAAGTGTTTCCATATTGGAGACTACTGGTTTCCTGTAATTTCAATTACTTTAAGAAAGTGTTGCAAAATTGTGTGCCTTGATTCTTAATCTTCTTTGGATACCAAACAGTCACAATCAAATAAATTGCATCTCTCATGAAAACATTGTATTGTGTTTAAATGACTCAGTAACAGAAACAAGATGAATATTCCATAAACACCGTGGTTGTCATCATGAGGAAATTATATACAATATTTCACTACTCAGTTAAGATTTTAATTTTTATATACAATAAAATTTGGAATATTTTACATTGAAATTTCTCTTTAGTTTTACTACAATATATTTTTTTATCAGGAGTAAATATACTGCCCAGTAATCTTTATGGTCTACTATAGATAATAGCTTTTAGTGTCGTTTTTACTATAAAAATAATGTTACTATCTAACCTAACGAAGATGTCCTATGTTGACTAAGAAGTTATGTATTACCTTAGTTATGTATTACCCTTATAAAATTTTCCCTTCTATCAACAGACAGATACAGGTATGATTAGATTTTTATATTTAGAGTGAAATTAATCATTGTAGGGAAATAGCACATTAAAAATAATTTGAAACAAAGAAGATAAAATGCACAGTTCTTTTGCACAAAAAGTTTAGATCAATTGTTTAGAATATAATTTTAATTATGTTATAAATTAAGTCAAATGGGAAACCAAGTTTTAATCTAATAATGAGCAAAGCTTTTAGAATTATTATTAAATAATTATTTGGACTTTTACTTCCGTGAGAACTATTCTGACCCCATATAGGCATTTTCTGAAGTATATTTGTTTTGCTTTGTTCTTCCATCAGTTATTTTACTTTATCCTTTGTTCATTGCACTCATTATATTCTCATACAATTTGAGGTATAGTCTAGAGATTCTGAGAACATGATAGCTCCTCAATCCTTTAAACTAGATGCCTCAGCAATCCTAATCTGGCACTGAAGGCCTAGATGATGCCTGGAGAGCAGGGGTCTTTAGTCCACATGAGAAGACTGAGAAAACTGAGTTCCCATGTCATTAAAGGATGATAGCAACAGGATAAATGTACAAAACAGCAAGTAGAACCGGCAGCCAGGCAAAAGGTACTAAGGTACTGTGTTCTTTCAGGGCTTCTTTTTTACTTTATTATTTATTTAAGAGAGAGAGAACAGATGTGCCAGAGCTTCTAGCCTCCTTGTGCATCTAGCTTATATCAGTACTAGAGAATAGAATCTGGGTCTTTAGTCTTCACAGGTGAGCATGTTAACAGCTGAACCACCTCTCCAGCCCCAAAGCTTCTTTATATATGGTCCACCTCCAGAATAACCATTCTTTGGAGACTTTGCCTTACTCCATCATTCTTTCATGGAAAACTCCTCACAGTTCCACCTAAGAGGTATATGTCTTATTTCATAACAATCTGATCAAATTCACAATACAGATTTAAATATCATACATAATAATATCTGAAAGTGAGTTCTAAATAAAATATGTAGATAGACATCATTGAAATTCAAGGGTTTATTTAAGAATGCATTTCTGACCCAAAGCTTTTCCTAGGTTTTCCTTGGCTAGCCCTCAGGGTGCTGGAGCATCCTATGGGAGACACTGGAGGACAACCATCACCAACATCATGAATAAGTAGGTTACCCTGCAGACTATGAAATCAATTAGACAGACAAAATATACACACTTGTGAAATAGTGGCACACAGCCTTGGAAGGTAACCAACTATTCTCTGATTGGACATGAAGGCTGCCCAGTCAGACAGAACTCATATCTGGTACTGGAAACTAAGTCAGAATCCCATGGTCAGGAAACTCAGACATCAGAGAGAACCCCTACTGCTATCTGCAGTGAGGGCTCACACACCAAAAAAAAATCTCCCAAATAATATTGCATACCCCCTTTAACCTAAGTTGCTCTCATTTTTGGTTGGAGAGTCCCCACAATGAGACGTTTTACCTCTACCGCATATGTCAGGGCCCAGGAGAAATTGCAGAGGAAGAGGTTTGCTGAATATTGCTTTTATGGCTAGCCTGATAACCAGCCCTAGGGTGATAACAACAGACATAGTGATCAATCAAAACCTAACAAAGCAGAAATTCAGAAGCTACAGAGAACTCAACACTAAATCAGACTGTCATCAGGCCTGTCATGGCTCAAGGAACATTGCAGAAGAGGGGGTACAATAATTGTAAGAGTCACTGAGTTGGTAGGAATACCCTGAGACATGCCCCCCTGCTACATCACAGTGACTAACTCGGGCTTTCATGCCCCGCAGTTAATACCGTGACACAACAGCAGAGGGTCCCCAGGGTGATGGGGTTAAGGCAAGGGTATGGATTAGTATAATTTGTTATATTATACATAAAATGAAATTTATAATCGAAAGAATGATCTGAGCTTTTCTCAGAATAGTTTAAGTTAACGCAGAGAAAAATCAACTCCTACCAAATCAGAGATCCAGAGACCCAGAGGCCCCCAACACCTCATCACTGAAGCAGACCAAAAATGAACCCAACATGGCTCAGGGAAATTTTGCGGAAGAGGGGGTGGAAAGAATGTCAGAGCCACATGTTGGGTCATGATATGCAGACATTTATCCTACCCATAACTGTGGGCTAACTCCACAATGCATGACCCATATACCTCAAGAAGGAGGGGCCAGGGGAAGGGGGTAGGTCACGGATGAGCCTAATAATGGTACCAAACTGACTGTATTTGCTGAATACAAAACTAATTAATAAAAAAATTTAAAAAGATTTAAAAAAATTTAAAAACGAGTATATAGACTTACTTGCAAAGACTGCTTGACTGTGTAGGAACTGGCTGGCCCTGCTTCAGGTAGTTAAATGCACTGAGAAGGCATCCCCACTGTCATGGAGTAAACATGACCTTTTAAAATGTTTCAGTTGATCCCACTTCCGTGTTAGGGACTTCCGGGGAAAATGCCCTCAATTACAGACATATTGCTTATAGTGTTATTGGTTTGTGGCAAAGTATTTCCAGTGGGTCCTGTAGTATGGCTAAATCTGATTTTTCCATTATTTCAAATGCTTTTAATTATTTTCAGTACTGCTGTGTGTACCGTGCTCCTTTTCCTCCTAACATTCATACTTGATGTGAGCTTTGTCTCCAATTCTGTTGCTTTATTTAGATACAAATTGTCACATGCCCACAGTGTTCTTTGTTGGAATATTACATTTCCTTTTTTCCATATAACCTTAGTAGTCTGAAATATATCTTACCTAATTCATCTTTTGATAGCCTACCCCTATTTCCTTTCATGCTCTAAAATGGTAGAACATTTGAGGGAATATACTGAGATAAAAACTAGTCTATTGTTTAAATAAAATTTGTACAAATACTTTGCAATTTATATTGACGTGTGATTGGAGTCCTGTGAGGGATTAGATGCCCATTCAAATGTAGGAGGGGCTGGAGGGATGGTTTAGGGGTTAAGGTGTTTGCCTGCAAAGCCCAAAGGACTCAGGTTTGATTCCCCAGGACTTGCGTTAGCCAGATGCACAAGGGGGCGCACGCATCTGCAGTTTGTTTGCCGTGGCTGGTGGCCACGGCGCGCCCATTCTCTCTCTCTCCCTCTTTCTCTGTCAAATAAATAAATAAATAAAAATAAAAATAAATATTAAAAAATGTGGGAGATCCCAGGTCAGTAACCCCCCACTTCAGATCCTTTTCCACCTTATTAAAGAATTGAAAATGTGGATTCAGATAAGGGTAAATTATGAACCATAAGATTTGTTTTAGGAAGTGTTAGGAAGGAAAGCAAAGCAGGAAATTCTAAGCCACAAGAAATTCCTCCCTTATATACGGAGCAGTCTCTCTGTCTGGGAAAGAAGCCTGTGGGGGGAAGAGGCTAATGCACTTGGAAGCAAAACAGAACGTGCCCAAAACAAAGTAGAAAAGCACCTAGGCAAAAAGAAATTCTCAGGCTGAAGAGATAGCTCAGTGGTTAAGGTGCTTGCTTGTGAAGCCTAAGGACCCAGGTTCGATTCTCCAGGACATACATAAGCCAGATGCACATGGTGGTACATACATCTGGAATTCATTTGCAGTGGCTAGTGGTTGGAGGTCCTAGCATGCCACCTCCTCTCTCTCTCTCTCTCTCTCTCTCTCTCTCTCTCTCTCTCTCCCCTCTATTAAGTAAATAAATGCAATTTAAAAAAGAAATTGTCCCCTGTCCTCAGCTTGGCTAGAAAGGGTGAGGGGAGACTGAGATGATCCCTTTTAACATACGGACTAACAGAGCAAAAGGCAAGCTGTCAGAGGGTTGAGAGAAAAGAGAACTCATACGAGTGGCACAGGCTCTTTTATATGGATCCAATTAGAATGGCATTCATGGCCACACTCAGCTGTACGAGGAAGGGACTTGATTGGTTGGTGGGTCCAAGAAGCTGACTCAGGAGGGGCATCCCACAGATGTGCTAAACCTGGGGAAAGCTGAGTAGGTGGCAAGAAGCTGTTGCTGAGGAGTTGCTGCCTGCAACCATCTTGTTGAGACTCAATCAAACTTCGGTTCTTGTCCTGTCAAAGCAGTGAATGCGGCATCCATGTTTCTGTGGGTTAGTCCCTAGCTTAATGTCTATCAGAAGAAGGGTTACCTTGTTTCTAATCTGAATCAAAATTGAGATGTAGAAGATAGTACATTGAAGTACAAGGTCAATGAAAGAAATACTGTGAACAGGACTCCTGTTCCTTTAACCCCAGTGAGCTATAACGGGTATTAGAAGAACTAAAATTAATGAGAATATTTTGTGTCTGTACGAGATACCTAAAATGTCTTCAACTGTTATGTATTACAAGGAAAATCTTCAAAGGTAAATCTCTTGCTGTCTAGAAGGAGGCTGAAGGTGAAGTCAAACACATATTAAATACTCTGGTGATAACTGGCATCTGTGAAGTCCTCAGTATCACTGTATTATTCAGGTTAAACATAAGCACAATAGTTGGTGCAAGTTTTGCTTGCTTGGACATAACTCCAAAGTGTTTGTAAGAAAATCTCAGACAGCATTTACGGGAAGTCTGAAGCCTCCCGGGTTTCTTGTGGTCCACATTCTTTTCCCAGCTTCAGACCTAGGTGAGTCAGCAACCCGCTGACACTGTGACCTGATCCAAGCCTCGGCTCTGCTGTCACCCCATCAATACACGGCCTGAAAAAAGCTGGAGCCAATACTGACCACAGTGTCCTGACAGGAGTTCTGGGAAACAACAGCTATGAGAAAATATCCATGCAGCTCAGAAATATACATAAATTAGAAGGGATTCAGAGGAAAGATGCAAAAATGATGAAGCCTTTTATAAGCAGTCTTGTGCAGAAAGACTGAAGAGGCTTAAATGACTTAGCCTGGAGGAGGGAAGGCTGAAGATAGAATATCTATGTTCAACTGGTGCAATGTACTTTTTGGTCCATTGCAATGAATACTGTAAAACTTCCAATTGAAGAATACATAAGAATATTTGGTCATACCTTCCCCTCCTTTGGAAAGAATTACCTGACTTCTACTCACACTTCAAACATGACCATCATCCACTATGAAGATTGTGTTAAATTACTATCTGCACTGATGTAGCCCAGTTAGACACTCCAGAGCCAAACTAAATTGTATCGCATTTCCCAAAGCTCATGTCTATAATTACAACAGGCTTTGATTCTTAAGTCACTGGTCTTGTCACTTGTTTAAGTAATATCAACTCACAAATCTTAAAATATTAGCTGTGACATTTGAATAAACAGACTAAACTTAGAAGCCATAGCCACATGAACATTTTAATGCCATTATTGATTTACTTAAGTATTTTAAGGATAACATGAATTAGGAAAAAGAAATTACTGTAAGTGAATTTTGAGCATATAAAACGCTAATAAACAAAACATGGAAAGCTCAGGTGAGCCCTACAGTCTGCTCTTATTTGGAGGAACATATGCTTTTGGGTGGCCCTGTATTACCACGGCTAATGGCTCCTTGTCATTACCCTTTGTTCTAGCTCTGCTTTTCACTTTCAACTTGTAGGACAGCTTAAATGGTTGACTTGTTTAAAGTGCCTAATTACTCATGTGGTGGCTATTACTAACGCAGACTGTCTACAGGATACACAGACAGCTATTGTGTCCCAGCTGATGCTACAATACTAAATGGGACCTGATTACTGTACATTGCTTTTTCAATGCTGTTAATTTGCATGTTTGAATAAGTCTGCTGGGACTCCATTTCACAGAGATTGCTCCATGTACACTGCTTGGGATTGCTTAGGGGAACAGTGTGGGACTGGCATTTTCTATTCATCAGAAAGGAGGGCTTGGAGCTGCTGACACCATGGCCATTATGCACTGCACCTATGGGCTTTGCGGTTCATTGCATATTCGATCACTGTACTTATTTTTTTCTTTTGATTTCTTGCCTTTTCCCCATTAGTGTTCAGTTTCTGTTTATTATTAGATATTTCTGTTTAATGTGCAATTTAGCATTTGCATATTTTTTCTTTAGAAATTAAGAAAGGAGTTAAAACAAAGAAAAATGTATTCTTCAGGAATGTTACTGGATCTCTGGAATTATGAGACTAATACACTGCCTCCTGTGCTAAGGAGGCAGGTAGATCTCTGAATTAACTTGTATGTAATAGAATGAATAACTCTTTGTTTAGACACTAGGTGGGCAAATATTTTTTGATTGTTTCAACCCAATGGCTATTAAGTCCATTCAAACTGTGTAAGAAGACTTTGACAATTTCATCCATTTTTGTAACTAATATTTTATAATGTGTCCTTTCTATTATATTTGTCAATCAAAGGAAAAATAAAGAAGTTGACTCAGGCAGCATGTAAACTCTTTTAAATATAGGAATTTAATGTAGCTTGAAGTATATTAAATGTCTGGGAAAATCAAATTTTACCATTTTCAATGCTTGGCACTCAAATATATGTGAATGAATTAATAATGCTTGTGAACAAATTAGTATAATGCTTTGCACATGTTAAAATTTCAATCACTAGTTTAAGAAAAGCTTTCTTAAACAATTCAAATTTTCTTCCCAGTTAGACTATTGTTGTTTTTTTTTTTTTCTGACAGAATGACAATGTCAAAGTGATTTCAATATCTAAAAATCTTTGTAGGATAATAGTAAAAACATTTAGAGGCTCTGTCTGAACTCATATTGGAAAAGAATCAAGGGGTTGTTTAGTGTGCATAAAGAGGAATTTCTGTATTTCAAATACATTTTTCTGTCTTTCCTAGTGAAAAGATTAGTTTTGACCTGTCTTGTTTCTTTGCATGTGTAAATATATGAAGTGTGTGCATGTGACTATTGGTACATATATGTGTGTGTAAACATGGGTGTGTAGACTAGAATTTAGATTTCTAATGTATTCCTCAGTCACTCTCTGAATCCACAGTCCTCTGAAAGAAAATTATCATCAAAGAAGGCTTAAGATAGTATTATATCACACACACACACACACACACACACACACACACACACACCCCACCGTATTCTCTAGGATAATGATCTCTACTTAAAACAATCTATAATTATTAAAGCTGACATTTCTAGGACTCAACTCTGTAAATAATTGATTCATTTGGTTTTCAGAAGGACTGAGAATCTATAGTTCCTTAAAATTCCTTACATGCTGCTGATCAACCAACTTTACATATCCCTAGTCTAAAGGACCAGTTTTAGTATTGCTAAAGAGAAAGGCTACAGTATTCAATCATCTCTATTCCGTAGATAAGCTACATAAACCTAATAAGAAGAATAGAAAAGGAAATACTAAAAGCATAAGCTTTATCATTCAGCTATTACATATCGGCCCAGGCGACATATCTGCTATTTAAAATTTTGGATGTTAAGAAATTGTCATATTAGGATAAGTACGTTGGGCCACAGAGAAAGCACACATCCATCTATGAATGAGATATGTGAAACAACATGTCATCAGCACCAGTGCACAGGACAGCAGCTCCGATGCTTGTGCTCATGTCACACTTTTAGACATGAGATTGAACAAATTCATTCTGTCTTCCAAACATTATTGATTCTGTCTAATATTTATGCAAATATTGAAGATAATTTTATGCTCAGATATATGTTTGAAGACACATTTTTAGAAATTAAAATACTTTTTTTCTTCAGAAAATATTTTTCAATATTGTGTACAGGTGTGTGTGTGTGTGTGTGTGTGTAGGCCAGAGGTTGATGTTGGATGTCTTTCTCACTTGTTATCTTCCTTATTCTTTGAGATAAGTTCACTCACTGACTAGAGCTTACTCATTCACCTAGGCAAAGTAGTAAGTGAGTCACATGAATCTGCCTATCTCTGCCTCTACAGTTTTGTATTATATGCTTCTACCACCACACTCAGTATTTTCCTAAGAATGCAATCTCAGGGTATCATGATTGAAAGCACTTTATCCACTGAGCCATTTTCTTCAGCCTAAAGGGGAAAAACTTTCTAATTTTTCAAAATATTTTATGTTTATTATTATTAACAAGATGTTTTGTATGGATACATCATGTGTTGGTATGTTCTTTTCCCTCATTCCTGCCCCTGTTCCATTGTGGACATTCCTTAATGGGGTTGCAGGTATTCCCCATGGGTTTCTGCATGTAGTTTATGCATTGTGGGATCAGTAGCCAGTTATTTTTGGGAGGAGGGAATGCCTCTGGGCATGATGTCTCAACCTGTGGCTCTTACAATCTTTCCATCCCTTCTTTTGCAAAATTCCCTGATCCATGGTGGGTGAGTTTTAATCTACTTCAGTGATGAGCTCTAAGGAACCTCTGGATCTCTGATTTGGCAGGTGTTGAATATCTTCAGGGTCTGTCTCCTACACTCTGGTGCTGATGATCAGAAATAGCATGGAAGCACTCTTGCTTCTCTCCTCAATTCCTCTGTGAATTCAGCTGTGGCTTGGCTGAAGTGTAGGGGTTAGTTTATCTCCTCCAGTCTCACTACCTTCTGAAAAAGATGAACAAATTCTCCAATGGAGAGTGAAGTCACCATAGTTTAAATGGGATGAACATTATTAATTTAAGGAGAATTTGATATATGTAACCCCTCTTTTAGCCAAAGTCTAGTGAGAGCTTGACATTGGAGAACATAATCTTTGTCTCAATAGGATTCTGATCTGGTTTCCAATTCCAGATATGGGTTCCATTACACTGAGTGGATCTCATAGCCAATTAGAAAGCTACTGGTTACCCACTGAGGCTGTGTGCCACTATTGCACTGGCATGTACATCTGTCAGGTTGTTTGCTTCTGGGTAGCTTAGACCTCTGCTTGCTCAGACTGCTGTTGGCCATTTTCTCCAAGTAGCTTGTGTAGCATTTTTCAGCACTAGACAGGCTAACTCTCTGGGGATTGTCTTTCTTCTGAATTCCAGCCAGGTCTCTCCATACCGTGTCAGCAGCATTTGGTGCCTTCAGCAATAGGGCCTTAGCTTTTGCCTCAGGCATGTAATCAAATGCTTTGATAGAAAGCTGTCTTGATTTGGGGATCTTGTAGGTCTCTCTGATCAACAGCTCACTGTGGATAGCAACCAATCTGGTACTGGAGATAAGATCAGAGACAGAAAAAACAATTTTTTTTTTAAGCTTAGGCTTCATGCCACCCTCCCCAGAGCTCTTTTCAGGCACTTTTCAGGTGCCTCCCTATTACTCCAATTGAGGGTTTATCTTTTATTATATCTCCAAGGGTAAAGGTCTCAATGGTATCAGCTCATTTTGGACTTAATTTAGTGTAACTCTCATCTTCCCCTCCCCCCCAGCCCTTCTATCCCTATTGTTTGGGCATTGAGTTGCCTATCAGGTATGACAGCAACGCCAGCAGGTCCAGGTTAAGAACTGCAGATAAGTGATACCATGTGGCCTTTGTCATTCTGATTGTGTGTGTTCACTGAGTATGATCTGTTCCAAGTCTCTCCATTTGTCTACAAATTTCATTGTATCATTTTTTTTTTTCTTACTGCTGAGTAGAATTCCATTGTGCAAATGTACCACAACATTGTTATCCATTCATCCAATGATGAGCATCTGGGTTAATTCCAGTTCTTAGCTAAAATGAATTGAGCAGTTATAAACATGGTTGAGCAAATGTCTCTGTATGATGCATGGAGCATTTACGATAAAAGTCCAGTAAGGGAATAACTGGGTGTATTTGTAGTGCTATGTTCATCCTTTTCAGGAATCTCCAAATTGATTTCCATAGTAGTTGTAAAAGTTTACATTCCCGCCAAGAGTGGATGTGGGTTCCTCTTTCCCCACATCCTCACCAACATTTGTTGTTGTTAGATTTTTTTAATAATTTCCATCCTTATTGGAGTAAGGTGGAGTTGCATAATTGTTTTAATTTGCATTTCCCTAATGGTTAGGGATGTTAAACATTCTCTTAAGTTTGTGTTAGGCGTTTGTAAATTCTTCCTCTGAGAAGTCCCTATTCAGTTCTCTGCCACACTTTTGGAACGGGTTGTTTCATTTTATATTGTTTAGTTTTGTGAGTCCTCTGTAGATTCTAGATATTAGGCCTCTGTCAGTGGTATAGCTGGCAAAGATATTCCCCCATTCAGAGGATAATAGATTGACTCTGCTTATGTTGTGATTGTACAAAATTTTTATAGCTTCATGAGATCCCATTGATTGAGTGATTGTTTAATCTCCTGGGCTACTGGGGTCTTGTTCAGCAAGTCTTTACCCGCTTTTATATCATGGAAAGTGACTCCTATTTTTTTCTTCTAGTACAAGAAGAGGTCTAGGTCTTATATTGAGGTCTGTAATCCATTTGGACTTGATTTTTGTGTATGGAAAAATGAGTGGGTTTAGTTTCATTTTCTACATATGGTTATCCAATATGTCCAGTCGACATGATTGGTAACTTGGTCAAAGATCAAGTAGCTGTAGTTACTTGACCTAAGGTCTGGGTCTTCAATTCTGTTCCATTGGTCTGTGTTTCTATTCTTATGCCAGTACAGTGCTGTTTTTGTTACTACGGCTTTGCAATATAGCTCTAGATCATGTATGGTGATATCCCCCCCTTTAGGATATGTTTGAGTATCTAAGGCATGCTGCCATTCCTTATGAATTTGAGATCATTTTTATCAATCTCTGTGAAGAATGTTATTTGTATGTTTATTGGCATTGAATAAAATATGTATATTGCATTTGTTAGAATTGCTATTTTTAGAATATTAATTTTACCTTTCCAGCAGCATGAGAGGTCTATCCAACTTCTCAAGTCCTCCTCAATTTCTTTCTTGAGGGTTTTGTTTTTTTAATGTTTTCATTATTTAGGTCTTTCACATCCTTGAATAGTGTTATAACAAGGTATTAAATATTTTTGTTGCTACTGAAAATGGGACAGCCTCACTGATTTCTTTCTCAGTATATTTGTCCTTTTCACATAGAAAGACTACTGAGTTTTGTGCATTGATTCTGTTCCCTACCACTTTACTGAAGGAATTAATCACCACTTGAAGTTTTGAGATAGAGAATTTTAGGACACTTATATATAGGATCATGTCATTTGCAAATAGGACTGACTTAATATCTTCCTTTCCAGTTCGAGTCCTTTTATTTCTATCTCCTGTATTATTGTTTGGGCTAGTACTTCTAGTAGAAGAGCAGTGGTGAAAATGGACACCCCTGTCTTGTTCCTGATCTCAATGGGGATTCCTTGAGTCTTTCCCCATTTAGTATTATTTGATCTTTGAGTGCTTTATATATAGCCTTTATTATGTTGAGATATAAATACTCCATGGCTATACTTTCCAGTGTTTTGAACATGAAGTGGTATTGTATTTTGTCAAGGGCCTTCTTTTCATCAATTGAAATGATCCTCTGGTTCTTATGTTTAAGTTTATTTATGTGGTGTAATACACTGACAGATTCCTTATATTGAAAGATCCCTCCATCCCAGGGATCTTGATCAAGGTAGATAATTCTTTGGATGTGTTGTTCAATTCAGTTTGTGAAGATTTTGTTAAGGATCTTTGCATCTAAGTTCATCAGGGATATAGGTCTGTTATTTTCTTTTCATGTTGAATCTCTGTCTGGTTTTAGTATTAGGGTGATGCTCACTTCATCAAAGGAGTTGAACAGGATTCTGTCATCTCCGATTATGTGAAACACTTTGAGAAAATTCAGTTTCATTTCTCAAAAACATTTTATAGAATTCAGCTGTGAAGCCATCTTTTCCTGAACATTTCTTTTGGTGGAGGTTTTAATTACTTTTTCAACCACCATGGGTATGATAGGTGTGTTTAGGAGATTAATCTGCTCTGAGTTTAGTTTGGGTAGGTGGTATGTGTCTAGGAATTTATCCATTTCTTCCAGATTATCCAATTTTGTGGAGTAGAGGTTTTGGAAGTAAGTCCTAATAATTCTTCCAATTCAATTGATGTCTGTTGTGACCTCTCCTTTTTCATTTCTGGTTTTGTTAATTAATACTTCTCTCTCTCTCTCTCTTTTATGCTTGATCAAATTGGACATAGGTGTATCAATATTGCTTGTTGTTTTCAAAAAACCAGCTATACATTTCATTGATTTTGTTTAAGAAATATTTCCACTTCATTAATTTCTGCTCTGATCTTGATTATTTCTTTCTGTCTGGAATTCTTAGGGTTTGATTCTTCTTGGTTTGCCAGTGCCTTTAGGTGGAAAGTTGGGTTATTAGTTTGGGATCTCTCTGTCTTTGTGATGAAGGCATTTAGCACTATGAACTTTCTATTTAGGACTGCCTTCATTGTGTTCCATAAGTTTTGGTAGGTTGTGTTTTCATTATCATTAAATTCTAGGAATTTTACAACTTCTTTTTTGATTTCTTCCACAAGCCATTCATTATTTAGAAAGGTGTTGTTTAGTCTCCAGTAGCTGGTGGAGTTCTTGATGTGTCTGTCTCTTGTTGTTAATTTCTAGCTTTTAATCATTGTGATCCTATATGATGCAGGAAGTTACCACAATTTTCCTGAATTTATGGAGGCATGTTTTATGGCTCAATATACTGTCCATTTTGGAGAAGGTTCCATGGGCTGTTGAGAAGAATGTGTATTCTGTAGATTTGGTGTGGAAAGTTTTATAGATGACCTTTTTCAAAATATTTTAAAAAGTAATCAGATTAAAAAAAATATTTTATTTTTATTTATTTATTATAGAAGAATAGAGATACAGAAATAGGCAGGGAGAGAGAGAGAGAGAGAGAGCGAGAGAGAGAGAGCGAGTGAGCCAGGGTGTCCACCTACTACAAACAAACTCCAGTTGCATGTGCCACCTTGTGTATCTGGCTAACATGGTTCCTGGGGAATTGAACCTGGGTCCTTTGGCTTTGCAGGCAAGTGCCTTAACAGCTAAGCCATCTCTCCAGCCCAAGTAATCAGATTTTTTAGGTCTACTGTCTAATATTTTATTTTAAAAATTTCCCAGATTTGTTAAGGTATAATTAACAAAAGGAAGTAATACAATTATGCTGTACTCTGAGATCTTTCAACATATGTGTACATTGTGAAATGATTTAATTAACCCAATTAACATATAGAACAACTTTTGGTGAACAATTTATAAACCATCTGTTGTAGTTACCTTCCTGTTTCTGGGACAGAACACATGATTAAAAGCAGTTAATTATAGAAAACATTTTATTTTGGCTTATAGTCTCAAGGAAAAGCTTTATGGTGGCAGGGAAAAACATAGCATGGGCATAGGCTGGACATCACGTGTGCCACAGTAGGTGGAAAACAGCAGCAGAAGAGTGAGCCAGCATCATGCAAGGGGTATTTAACAATTTGCATATCAAGAAAAATTTAACGATTTGGATGGAAAGAAATACTCCTAAGGCTGTCTCCAATAAGACTTCTCAAGTCTCTATCACCTAAATTGCCATCAGCTGGGAACCAAGCATTCAAAACACATGAGTATATTGGTAATATCTCAATCAAATAACCACACCACCTAACCTTGAGAGAACACTAAATCATTAAACAAAATAACTATATTTGCATTCATTTACTTATTAAAGAATAATGCTAAATAGTACTGATAATACGTTAGGCAACACATACTATGGAGAAACTCATGTTGTAAAGAATATTCATTGACTATTTTCTGTATTTTATCAGAGTGTATTTTACAAAAGGTATATTTCACTTTTTATAGGACTTGTATATTTACAAATTAATCAGAAGTTATAGAGTATTCTTAACATACTTCTCTGTACATAGTTATTTTTCCTATTATTAATTTCTTATATGAGGGGGCTATATTTGTTAAAATTAATATTCTAACTTAAAAATTAACTAAAATCCATGGTTTTATATGAGGATTAGACTTGAAATTATATACTGCTATAATTTCAACAAATGCTCCTGAAAGGTTCATATATTCAAGGCTTCTTACCAAGGTGGTGTTATTGGAGCTACTTAAATCTTTATAGGGCATGCAGGCTCATGGAATTTTATTCAGGTCAGCAGATTGTCTTTTACAGGAATTGTGAGACTTTGATATCTCAGATTTTCACCTCTCCTTGGCTTGTGATGTGAGCTGCTTCCTCTTCCATACATGACCACCCATGGGTCCTCGTTTGTCAGAAACTCAAAGCAACTGCACCACCCAACTTTGGACTGGAACCTCCAGAAGCATAAGCTAAATAAGTCTGTTCTCTTCATCACTTAATTGTCAGAGAAATTTGGTTGTCGGAATGGGAAGATGACAAATACATACAGTTGTAGTTTTAATGAAAAGTATTCCCCATAGGCTGATGTGTTTGAACCCTTGATCTTCAAGTTGTGATGGTGTATTTTTTAGTTTGTATAAATGTGATGTAAGGCCTAACTGGCTGATGTTGACCACAAAGACGGGGTCTCTAGGAAAATAGCCTAACTCTCTCTCTGCCTCTGGTTGGAACGCTCCACTTCCTTTATGGTTTGCTATGATGTGACACTGACAGATTCCCCAAGATTCTGCAATAAGATCCCACAAGTTCTCTCCATCAGATCATGTGGCCAGTTTCAATGAGTTCCTGACATCAGGAACAGAGTAATCTTAGTGGTCACACTTCCCTGCCTCAATGGACTGAAATATATCTCTCTTTCCTAAATTGTCTCTGGCAAGTATTCTGACAAAGAGATAAGAGTTTTGATAAACATATCATGCTGAATTTTACTATGAATGTTTCAGTGTATTTCATTATGACAGAAAATCTGTAAAGAAAAAAGAAGACATCAAATCCCAAGGTATTCTCTAGCTTTAAATCTGTTCAGTTACTGAAAACAGTTTACCTTACAATGTGTTTGGAAAATCCAAATAATGTATGGTTAAAATATAGTCGCCACTTCTAGTGATTTCTAATGCACATTCTCCAAAATCTGGGTTTTACTGCCTATGCAAAGAATGTCAGGAAATTTATATCTTGCAAATAAAAGTTCATTCATTGGAAATAAAATGTGAAAGGAGAAAAGTTTAATTTCCACCCAAGCAACCACTGTTCAGTTTAAAATCATATATTTCTAAGCATTTTTAAAATTACTAATGTGTGTTCTCTGAGCTGTTTTGGATGTATACAAAGTGAACTGTTTACTACTCTGTCTTCAGCATACATTGAACAGAATTATGAAAGAAAAATGGATATTTTCTTTTTCTTTTTTTTTTTTGTTTATTTATTTATTTGAGAGCGACAGAGAGAAGGAGGCAGAGAGAGAGAGAGAGAGAGAGAGAGAGAATGGGCGCGCCAGAGCTTCCAGCCTCTGTGAACGAACTCCAGATGCGTGCGCCCCCTTGTGCATCTGGCTAACGTGGGTCCTGGGGAATTGAGCCTCGAACCGGGGTCCTTAGGCTTCACAGGCAAGCGCTTAACCGCTAAGCCATCTCTCCAGCCCGATATTTTCTTTTTCAAACTAAATAATGTCTGAGAAGAGCACACTACACTGAGAATTAGTCTAAGTATTATTATCTACATTGTACTAACTAGTGGGCTCATCATACACATTCTAAATTTATATATAATATATGTATACATATAAAAATATATAAATAATATATAATTTTATTTAACTATCAAGAATGAAATAGTACCTGTCTTGAAAATTCCCTTTTAAAAATATTTTTGTGTGGGCTGGAGAGATGGCTTAGAGGTTAAGTGCTTGCCTGTGAAGCCTAAGGACTCCCGTTTGAGGCTCAATTCCCCAGGACCCACGTTAGCCAGATGCACAAGGGGGCACACGTGTCTGGAGTTCATTTACAGTGGCTGGAAGCCCTGGCGCACCCTTTCTGTCTCTCTTTCTCTTTCTCTCTCTCTCTGCCTCTTTCTCTCTCTCTGTCACTCATAAATAAAAAAATAAATAAAAATAAACCAAAAATTAAAAAAAAACTATTTTATTTTATTTTATTTTATTTATTAGTCAGTTCTGTATTCAGCAAATACAGTCAGTTTGGTGCCATTATTAGGCTCATCCGTGACCTACCTCCTCCCCTTGGCCCCTCCTTGTTGAGGTATACGGGTCATGCATTGTGGAGTTAGCCCACTGTAAAAATATTTTTGTGTGTTTGTATGTATGAGTGCATGCGCACATGCGGAGGTCAGAGGACAACCTAACGGTGTAGGTCCTCTTCTCAACATTTTTTGTTGTTGTTGTTGTTTTGTTTTGTTTTTTGAGGTAGGGTTTCACACTAGCCCAGGCTGACCTGGAACTCATTATGTAGTCTCAAGGTGGCCTTGAACTCACAAAGATCCTCCTACCTCTGCCTCCCAGAGCTGGGATTAAAGGTGTGTGCCACCACTCCCAGTTTCCTCTTCTCAACTTTTAATGAGACAGTGTCTCCCTTGCTGTTGGCAAGGGCCTAGCCAGCCTTTGAGATTCCAGAATCTCCAGGCTCCTCCTCCCATTGCCATTAGGATTACAGAAGTATGTGCTACTTTGCATCTGGTTTTATGTGGGTGCTGGGATTGAACTCTCTTTGGAGCTATGTATCAGAGGAAGCACTCTTAACTGGTGAGCCATCTTCCTAGTTTCCTACTTAATTTTTTTTTTTTTAATGTGGATTGTGACTATGTTGTACAGATTATCCTAGAATTCACTAAATGGCAGCCTTGGCTGTTATGATCCTCCTGCCTCACTTTCCTAAGAAAGTTCGTTTCAATGAAAGTTATGTTCTCCTAAATTATAACTTCTTTGGTTTTTACTCTTTGCTTTCTGTTGTGGTATGCTGAACAAATCAGTTATCTTTGAGTCTTAATAGCAAAATAAGTTTTTCAAAAATAAACTTTGGAAACCCCTTCTGCATTTGTATTTAAATGTCACCACTCAAGTTTGTCTTTTAACTAGTGCATTACCATAGTCTTTTGAGACAGAGTAAAATCTGAATCAGTTACAGATGTAACCTAAGTCATGGCTTGAGAAAGGGGAAGACACTACATGTAAATTTAGCCTTCACTGTCTTTTTGGATTTTCAGAATATAACCAAGAGAATTCTACTCCTACATGAGATGGGTGACAGTAATAAGAAAACAATTTATAGTGCATTACACTGAAAGTATATTGGTTTTATTTCAAAATCTGCCCATATCTTCTAACATTTCTGTCAATCACTTCTTTTAAATGAATCTGCAGTTACTATGATTTTAATATGCAGTATAATACTATATACATTACACTGTTGATATATTCTGCTTTGCAAACACTTCTTATATTGTTCATTGTTTTTCTGCTTCTTCTAATTTTCTTTTGGTAGAAAATGAAAAATAAAACTTGCAGGTCTCCTTCAATCTTTACAGTACAACAAAATCACAGCTCTGATAAACTTTCATGTTTTCTACTTTGTTATACACAAAATTAGCTTTCTCTAAATTAGAGAGACAAACGGCATGTTACAGTATTCTACACTATTTGTAGAAATATGAGCACATTCTTAGAAAAATGCAATTTTGGATGTTACCAAGACTTTAGCGTCTATGTGGAGTATCAGCATTATAATGGAATTATCACTGAGTACATTTCAAAAGATCACACCATCATCTCCACAAGTTTTCTTTTGAACAAGGCAATGCAGAAAGGTTTAATATGAATTATACACTCTTTAACATCTCTTTGTGTGCACTAAGCAGTGGAGTGAATTATAAATGTAGCATTTGTTAATAATGTTCTGTCAGAGAGGAGCACCAAAAATATGACAAATAAGTATGTTGAATAATCTGGGATCAAATGTTGGATTCATTTCTTCTAGTTCCTAAAGCATGTGTTGAAAACAGCTCAGGAACTGTGTTCACACAGTTGTGCATGCTTAAAATCTTTTAATAATTATATTAGGGTTACATTATTATTTTTCAATGACATAGACAGCATATTGATGGGTGCTTCAACAATAATGAATATTATTTCAAAAATTTATAATAATCTATATATATACAGTGTATGTACAAATATGTAAGTGTATATAGAAAATCTATCTACAAATATATATGTATATATAGATTATCTATAAACACATATATATGTGTTTATAGACATTCCTATGTGCATATACAAATTGTGTTAATACCACCCTATACTTAATTAGAATTGCAATTATTTAATATCCTTTCTGATTTCAGTGGTATTAATTTAATTTTAAATCAGAAGAGTTTTCATGTATTTCTGAAGAGGAATAATCTATAAATGTAGATGCAAATTTGTACATGGAGTACATTTGCATAGCTATGGCATTATTTTTAATTTTAATTTACATATAATATATATGTACAAATACATAACAGATAGCAGACATGTTAGCAGTCTGATTTGGTGTTGAGTTCTTTGTAGCCTCTGGATTTTTGCTTTGATAGGTTGTTCTTGATCACTATGTTGGCCACCATCAACTTGGTTTCAGGCCAGCACTAAGAGCAATGTTCATGGCACCACATCCACTAAAAGTGCTCCTGGGCAAGTCTTATGGTGGGCAGTCAATTATATTCTTGTCTTACTAATGATCTTGCCTGTCTTCCATTATCTCCACCATCTGTAAAATAAAGCAGATTCTCCAACCAAGAGTGAGAGAAGCTCGGGTTAAAGGGTTTATGCAAAGTTATTTGATAAATTTTTGGTGTGCAAGCCCACTCTTCTTCTCCAGAGAGCAGTGGGGCCTCCTCTCTGAAGTATGAGTTTCTGGACTATGGGAATCTGACTTGGTTTCTAGTACCAGGTATAAGTTCTCTCCCAAGGAGTAGGTCTCATGTCCAGCCAGAGAACAGATGAGTACATACAGCGGATGTGCACCACTTTTGCATAAATGTGTCTATCTTTTGTGTCTGGTTGATTTCATAGTCTTCAGTGTTCCCTGCTTATTCATATTGTTGGTGTTGTTTTCTTCCAGGAGCTCCCATAGGGTTTTCCAGCACTATGAGGAATAGCCAGGTGTGAGCTAGTTTCATTTCAGTTCCAGCATGGTATTCCAATGTCCTGTGACCCTGGCCTGTGGCGTTTTCAGCAATAGAGTCTTACCATTTTGCTCTGGAAGGTAATCAAGGGTTTTTTTTTGTTTTGTTTTGTTTTGTTTTTTGTTTTTTTTTTTTGGTTTTTCGGGGCAAGGTCTCACTCTAGACCAGGCTGACCTGGAATTCACTATGGAGTCTCAGGGTGGCCTCGAACTCACGGCTATCCTCCTACCTCTGCCTCCCGAGTGCTGGGATTAAAGGTGTGCGCCACCACGCCCGGCTTTAATCAACGGTTTTGGCAAAGGCCTACATTGCTTTGGGAACACCAAGCACTCCCTGGTAACAGCTCACTGTTGGGGGACAACCCACTTTGGGGCTGGAAATTACTGGCCAGAGTCCATGGTTTTAAGGTTAAGCTTTTTCCACCTTCTGTCCAGATTGTTCCCCCTTCTCCTTTATTGGTATTTATATCTTGTAGAATGATAGTCTGAATTACTGCTTCTATGGGACTGATTTATATTGCCTTGACTTTTGTGTAATTCCCTCCCAGTCCTCCTTACCCCCATCACTCGAAGACCCTCTTGCCCCTTATATTTTGTCCCCCAAGTAGTCAGGTAACTCTTCCTATTCCTCTTTCTCTAGTTCTTCTCCTTACTTACATTCTAGTTTTATGCTCATATTTCTGGTGCTGACTACTGTTTCTACTCATCTCTAATTCATCTCAGATAGGAACCAAAGGTGAGAGAGTACATGTGGTTTTGATCTTTTTGTGTCTGTATGACCTTGCTTAGATTGATTTTTCTAACTCCACCCATTTACCTGCAATTTTTATTATTTCGTTTTTCCTTACTGATGAGTAGAATATCGTTGTGTATATGTACATATCTTCATTATCCATTCATCAGTTGATGGGCATCTGGTCTGATTCCAATTCTTGGCCATTGTCAACAGAGTAGGCACAAACATTGCTGAGCAAGTATATCTGCAATAAAAAGTGGATTTTTTATGGTTTATGCCCAGGAGTGGTATTGCTGGATCAAATGATAACTCTATTTTCATCATTCGGGAGCAGCCACACTGATATCTATAGTGGCTGGGCAAGTATTCACACCCACCAGCAGTGGGTAAAGGTTCCTCTTTCCCACAGACTCATCAACATTTGTTGTCTTTTGATTTTTTTTTTTTTTGATGAATACCATCCTGACTGGAGTAATATGAAATCTCATAGTCGTTTTGATTTGCATTTATCTGATGATTAAAGATTTGAACATCTTAAATTTGTTATAGCCATTACATTTCTTTCTTTGAGAATTCTCTGGTGAAATTTCTACCCTATTTTTTTTTTTTGATTGAGTTGCTTGATTTTTTTTTTTGCTTTAGTTTTTATTAAAGAAATAGTACAGATTAGTGCAACAACTCCCACAAAACCTTGCCATGTTCCCCAACTGACAGCCAATGTCATAAATAGACCTGTGATCAATATACAATACTGTTGGCTGCACCATCTTATTTACATAAATAGTATGCCAGGCTTGTCTTTTGCATTCTTCTCTCAGAATATTGTGATCTAGTCATGAAACACATGTGGATTTTGTATATTCCAAGTACTCCATGGCATCTTATCATAGAAATGAGCATTTTACTGACCTGCCCCTGGATTGACATAAATGTTCTGTCCAACGTAAGCAAACCACCCTGGTGCGGTGAGCATGGTGGCAGCCATCTATCTGCACACAGGGTGACTCTGAGGCCAGTGCACACAAGAAGCAACTGTTGTTTTCATGCATTTTTAAAAGAAGTTTAACTTTAATGTATTCAACTTTATTTCCACAATAGTTTTAGCATTTTACTTTTGATAGTCTGCTCTTCAAAATATTTAAGTTTTAGATGACAGCAGTATGTGGTATCCAGGAGTGCACATTGTCCCTAGTTACTTTGCTATGTCAAGTTCATTTTAGCATCAGTTGTCTGCTACCTTTCCATACACAAACTCTAAGTCAGTGCATGAAATTCTTTACAATATAACTAATATGTAAATTTGAGTGGAAGTATATTAAACTTAAGAGAACTGAAAGATAATATATTTTTATAATTTCAAGTCATTTCAGACAGTTTCATTTTTCAGATGTTCTTTTTTGTTCTTCAACATGTTTTATAACTTTGTACAAATAAATGCCACATAATTATTTTCTTTCAACACAGTTTCTAATTATCTCTTTTGTAAAGGGTTTCTTGCCTTTATTTTTATTTTATTTTATTTTATTTTTTGATGCAGGGTCATACACTGCCTATACAAGGTCTTAATACAATGACAATGAACTCACATGTTGATATGCTGACAACAGATTTTCAGATTTGAAGAAGAATACTAATAAGATATTATCAATGTTATCTACTCAAGGTTTCTGATGGTCACCTCTCTCTTAAACTGGTCACCTCAGTGAGAATTCTCTAATGTTTAACAAACATGTGTATTCAGTTTTCTCCTCCAGAACTGGTCATAGAGTGTGGTATAAGGGGTTAATTCCTTCTCAAGGTATCCCCATATCCACAAGGCTTTTAGTGGGTATGGATTCTCTGGTGTCTAACAAGATGTGACTTTTGGTTAAAAGCTTTGCCACAATTGATACAGTTATAGGGCTTTTCTCCTGTGTGTTTCCTCATATGAGGAGTAAGAGATTAGATCTGAGAGAAGGCTGAGTTGTTTGATTTATTGTTTAGTTTTTTTGCATTCTTTGAAGATTCTAGATATTAGAACTTTGTTATAGGTACAGTTGGAAAATATTTTTGCCCATTCTGTGGGTTGTCTGTCAACTCTCTTGATGGTTTGCTTGTTTTTACAGTAGCATATTAGTTTCAAGTAGTCCCAGTCATTGAGTGGTGATTTAATACCCTGTGCTACTGGGGTCTTATTCAGAAAGTATTTCCCTAAGCCAAAATTGTGGGGTACCTTCCCTGTTTTTTTTTTCTTCTAGTTTGATAATTTCAGGTCTTATATTGTGGTCTTTAAACCATTTAGAGTTAACTGTTGTGTAGGGTGAGAGAAGTTTGTCTCATTTTACTCTTCTATATGTAGTTTTTCAATTCCTCCAGCACCATTTGTTGAAGATGCTGTCTTTTCTCCAGTTTGCCTTTTTGGCCTTTCTGTCAAAGATGAGGTAGCTGTATCTGCTTGGATTTAGAGATGGGTCTTCTATTCTATTCCATTGGCATGTTTGTCAGTTTTGTGTCAGTATTATTGTGTTTTATTTGGCATGGCTTTGTAGTTTATCTTGAAATCAGGTATGGTGATACCTCCAGACATATTTCTTCTGTTGAGGATATTTTTGGCTATCTGAGGCCTTCCATGAGACTTTTTTTTTCTCTATGAAGAATGTTGCTTGAATTTTTATTGGCAATGCATTGAATCTATATAATAGTTTTGGTAGGATTGACATTTTTTCAATATGGTTATCTAGTCCATGAGCATGGGGGATCTTTCTATCTTATATTATCCTCAATTTCTTTCCTCAGTATTTTTATTTTATGGGTCTTTCACTTCCTTGGTTAGTAATATTCCAAGGTATTAATTTTTTTCTTTTAGATATTGAAATGGGGGTAGCATTACTTATCTCTTTCTGCATATGTTTATCTTTGGTATATTGGAAGGTTACTGATTTTTGTTTATTGATTTTGTATCCTGCCACTTTACTGAAAGAATTTATCACTTTCAGAAATTTTTGATGGGGTTTTTTAGTATACTTATATATAAAATCATGTCATTTGCAAATAGAGTTAATTTGATTTCTTTTTTTTTGTTACCAAACTTCATCACTTTTATTTGTTCTTTTGTCTTGAACTAAAACTTCAAGTACTTATGTTGAAGAGCAATCATGAGAGATTGTACCCATGTCTTGTTCCAGATCTTAATGGAAATGCTTCAAGATTTTTCTCATTTAGGCCTTTCTCATCTGGGCCTTAGGTGCTTTATAAGTAGTCTTTATTATATTGAGATATGGTTCCTCCATACCAAGTCTCTGCAGTGTTTTGACTATGAAGTGATGTTATATTTGGTTGAATGCTTATTCTATATCTATTGAAATAATAATGTGCTTTTGTATTTAAGTTTGTGTGGTGAATTAAATTAATCAATTTCCATAGATTGAAATATCCCTGCATCTCTGGGTTGAATCCTAACCTACTTGATAGAGGAGGAGGATGCTTTTGATTGTTCCTGAATTTGGTTTGCAAGGATTTTATTGAGAATTTTTGTATCTAAGTTCATTTGGGACATCTATCTATAATTTTCTATTTTTGTTGAGTCTCTGTCTGGTTTAGGTATTAGATTATTACTGGCTTCATAAAAGGAGTTTGGGAGCATTGATTCTTTCAGTTATGCAAAATAATTTGGCAGCTGGCTTATATCATGAAAGAATGGGGGATAGTTTTGCTGGGTATTGCCAGGCTTCCCTGGCAGGTAGCACTGGGGAAGGACCAGGCCAACTGGTTCCTTCCCAGGGGTTGAGGAGGAAGGTGGGTGTCAACGGCCAGGAACACACTGAACCAGGAGTCTTGTCAAAGCAGAATCTCGTTTTATTGTAACAGGCAGGTGTTTATATAGTATGGAGAATGAGGGTGGGGATCTCAGGATAGGGTGAGGTGTAAGGGCCAATAGTATATCGTGACTTTTGAAATGATTGGTTCTAAGCATGCGCAGGGTTATGATTCTAAGTGCTCAAGCAGGAATTCTAACTCCCTACGTGGAAGTAGCAGGCCAGAGGCAATTTGGCACCCTGCTGAGTTATAGCTGGCCAGAGACAGGTCATCAAACTTTAGCTAGGCTCAGGAAGTTCCACTCGGCCTCACATCCGGGCCTCTCAAGGCCCAACAGGGTATAGTATTTTGGGTTGGCAGTCACGGTGACTTAATTTTTGAAATACTGCATCACAAGCTCTTCTGGCTTTAAGAGATTTAATTGAAAAATCTGAGGTAATTCTGATGAGCTTACCTCTGTATGTTATAAGCTGTTTTTATACAGCTTTTAGTACACTCTCCTCTCCTTCTTTCTGTGGTCAGTATTTTCAGTATTGTATGTCATGGTGTGTTACTTCTTTGGTCCTTTCTATTTGGTATTCTGTGCAGTTACTGTATCTGGATCAGTCTCTTTTTTTGTAACACTGGGAAATTGTTCTTCAATATTTTTATTGAAGATATTCTCTATCCCCTTGGCCTTTACATCTTCCACTTGCTGTATGCCTTGATATGAATATTTGTTCTGTTTTAATGTGTCCCAAAGTTCCTTCATGTTCTGTTTGTACACTTTAAAAAAGGTTGGCAATATATTTGGTGTTCTTCTATTTTCTCCTTGAATTCCAAAAATATATCTTCCATCTGGTCTACTCTGTTGGTAACACTTTCTTAAGATTCTTCAAAGAGGGTTATTGCATTTATGTTTTGTGTTAACTTTTTCCTCAGCAATTCTACCTCTTCCTTGAATTCCATTTTCATTTGATTTACCCTTTTTATTGTCTTTCTGAGTTCATTTCTGCACTTGGATATGTCCTCATTGAGCTTGATCCATTGGCCCATTAGCTCATTTATTTGTTGGTTCTCATCAAATTCCTTTAGCCTTCTGTTACTCTCTTTTTGAATGCCTTAAATTTTTTGAAGCCATCTAAAGAGTACTATGTCCTGATGTTCTTTGGTTTCCTTCAGCCATCTATTATGATTTTATCTTTGATAATTTTCCATTTTCTTTGCCATCCTTGAGGGTTTTTTGTTGTTACCTTCCAATTCATTGAGCCAACCTTTGATTCTTAATTTGAATATTTTCAGCTATTCTTGGAGTTCCTATTTGATTACTCTCTATCCCTTTTCTTCCTACTTAACAAGCCATTTGTTCATAGTATCATTAAGTTCATTTAAAATCCTTGCTTGTTGAGATTTTATTCTGAGCTTCTATGTCTTGGGTTTCCTATAAGCTTTCATTGGAGGCTTCCCTTGTGGGTGTAGGTATCTTGATGTCATTCTTTTTGGTGAATGTTGTTATTTGCTTTGCACTGGGATTTGCCCATCTTGAGTACAAGTGTCTCACTAGGACGCAGCAATAGCAACTCTTGTATAGCTTGTGTTGGGTAGCCTAGTCTAAAATGATCAAGGTGAGTGTGGGATTGAAGACTATAGAGTGAATTGGGGTGGGTTCACTTGAGCCTGTATGTCTCCTCTGGGAAAATATTGGCAATAACTTGGGAAATCTGGATTTCTTAGTGTCTAAGTTTGGCACGTTTCATCTGGTCTCATTTACTGACCAGCTTTTTGGAGTGAGTTCAGCTCCTAGCTTCTTCTTGGAGCTGAGGCTAGTGCACAGTCACCCTCTATTTCAGCCCTTCTTTTTCTGAAAGGGGAGGTAGCTTGAAAGGTGAGTGTGATAAGTAGGACCCAAGATCGTTGGCTGATTGCAGTTGTTCTTTTGCTGTGCTTTCCCTCCCAGGCAGCCATCCTGGAATGGCTCTACTTTTGGCAGATGTGGTGGTTTGAATAGAATAGATGGCCCCCAATATATTCAGTTGTTTATTTGTTTGTAGTTTGCGTCTTAAGCCACCTTGCTGGAGGCAATGTCACTGGGTGGTGGGTTTCAGATTTCAATCTAAAGATATGTAAAGTGTACCTAGCAGGAGTTCCTGAAGTGTGCTGTGTGGCTTTTGGCTTTTAGGCTTGTGCTTCTCTCTCTTTCTGCTTGATCCTGTGAAGGCAGTCCAGCTTCTTCTGCCATTTATGGAACTTCTCCTGGATCTGTAAGCTTCAATAAATATCCCTTCTTCCATAACTGTGCTTGGTCTGGAAGTTCATCTCAGCGAACCTGAGAATCTGTCTGCTACAGCAGATAACCTCCAAACTCAGTCCGGTCTAACAACAGGTGCAACTCTGCCCTGCTCCCAGCTGGTCTTCCACTGGTTTTGCCCTCCCAGGCAGCCACTTAGAGATGTTTCTACATTTGACACATAGACGCTGAGCTCAGCCCTGTCTCACAATTTTGCATAGTACAACCCTTCTCCCAGCTTGTCTTCTGTTAATTTTGCCCTGCCCCCCCCCCCACCCAGGCAGCCATACTTGAAGGGTAGGTTTCTTTTTTCTTTTTTTCTTTTTTTTAACAAATTTTGAGTTTTTCTTCTGTAATTGACTGCTATTGTGAATACCCCCCTGCCCTGTTCCTTTCTCAGTTATTGATCATATCCTATCCTTGGAAGCAACTAAAACCCACAGAGAAATAGTATTTCATCATTTTAGAAAAATATTTATATGTTTAATAGCTTGTACTTATTTTAAAATATACTTGGTAGGCAAATAAAGTATATAATCTATCAGTGGTAAAATAAAATGTATATTTTCTATTTATAAATATACATATATGGACAATATTTAAATCATAAAAGTATGATATTTCTAAGTTAAAGTGTTAATACACATATGGTATATACAAGAGATGTTTAGAAATCACTTTATGGCCTTATATTAATAAAAATATTACATTACAAGCATTCACTCAAACATGCCATTATATAAATTCATACGCTATTTCAAATAAAATCAGCTCAAATTAGGCTGTTTCCAGAGTGGCTTCAAAGCAATTGTTTGAAAAGTAAATTATTTAAGGATTGGATGGTGGGTTTTGCTGATTTTAAAAGGTAGCTTGAAACTTGGTATGTTCAGTTGACTGAATCAATTCATTGTTTACATCATATTGATAGAACAATGAATCATATTGATGACATTGATCATATTGATGTCAACCATGAAGCAATAGATACTGTGTTCACAGTAGCTTGCTGGATGGAGTGATCATCAACTTCTTAGATCAATTTCATGTCAAGTAAATATGACAAGACTTCTTAGTTTATTGATGTCTTATGTCATACCTAATTATTATTACAATATAGATAATATTATAAGAAAAAAACTGGTGATAAAAGATAAATGAAAAATTTCTTATGGTAAAATGTTAAAGATACATATCTTACCTAATATGCAAATGTGCTGTGTTTTTGTAAATTATACCAACAACAATAAGTTGTCAGGTAGAATTTATTTTTACTTGCTCTATACAGAAGTAAACTGGATGGAGAGGCTCTATTCCAGCAGAAAATTTTATACTGTGTTGAAGTCAGCATTAAGAAACTTGACCATGAAAACTTTGATAACCAGTTCCACTTCTTTCTCTATCTGGATGTATGAAATATATAATAGGGCAAGGTATATGTTTCTAAGTACTTTTCTGTTAATGCAAAGTATTTATGATACAGTAAAGTATACATATAACTTGGCATGTCTGATAATGTTATACATACATGCATGGCTACATTGATTGCAACAAATAAGAGCCAAATATTTGTAAAGTTCTATTAAAACTGCAGAAAAATATCATTAGAATGATAAAAGCTAGATAATATGTAGATTTGTTTTTTGGGGGGAGGGGCAGGGAGGGGCTTCAAGGTAGGATCTCACTCTATCACAGGTTGACCTGGAATTCACTCTGTAGTCTCAGGGTGGCCTCAAACTCATGGCAATCCTCCTACCTCTGCCTCCCAAGTGCTGAGATTAAAGGTGTGCACCACCACTCCCGGCTAAATATGTAGTTTTAAAATGTGATTTGCTACAATACTTAAACAACTGGGTAACATTAAAAGGCTGACTTTATAGGTAAAGTAGTACAATAGAGGGCTCACAGTATGTCTTCAAGAGTGGATAAAATTCAAGTGTTGAAGAAGCTAGAAGGTTTGATTGCTCATGAACAATGCGAATGTGTTTATATCACCATATTAAATTAAAATATTAAGAAGTGAAAATTTAATTAGTTTAAAGGATGTTGCTTTCTTTAATAAGTATTAAATATGAATATATCATATCAGTGTGCACTATTTGGATTTTTTAGTCTTCATGTATTTGTGAGTATTATTTAAATTAATTTTCCATTCACTATCTTTTCAGATAATTGTGTCTTTTTTACACTTCCACAAGTTAAAATCTCATTAAAGTATAGCAGAACTCAGAGTCTTCTTGTTTTTCTTTTTTATTAGTCATCTTCATTGAAAATGAAAATATATCCTTTGATATTTCATTCATGTAGAGGACAACAGTTAATTTGAATCTGGGAGTAATGTTCTAGAAAACTGAATGTTAGAGTTTTTTTTTTTTTAAGTATTTTCAGAAAACCAGAGGTATCTGGAATATTACATAATTGTCATTTGAAAATTGAAGAGATTATTATCACTAAGTTTATAAAGTATACTGGCAAATAAACACAGAATTTCATTCTTCATTTCAATGAAATGCTTTTAGTTTAAACAAGGTGAAGATTTTAATTGAGCTGTATAGTACTAATGTACTATTATTCTTATTCAACAAATGAAGATCACATACATGTTGGTAATGGTAAGAGATAGTGACTGCTCCCTTAGTTTGGATATTGTAATTTATTTTCAGAAGTAGTGAACAATTCAGAAGGATAATATGACACTTTATGGCTTTTAAGAAAGCATCTTCTTGGACAGAGAATATAGCTCAGTGATATACTTGCCTAGCTTATCCAAGGTCCTGAGTTCAATTCCAAGTACTGAAAAACAAAAATATGAATAAAATAAAAGCTTTCATTTGATTTGATTCTTTCTATACTTTTAAGAATTTATCCTAAGCAAAGTTATAAGCAAAACACACACACACACACACACACACACACACACACACACACACACAGGGCCCTAGGTATTAATTGTTATCTGAAGCTCTGTTTGTGAGAAAATAGAATAAGAATACTATCATGTTGAATGATAAGGAACACTTGTTCTATAAATTTTTGAGCACAGAAATGGAAGCACTATGTGTCACTTGCAATCAGTGTGATGGTGGTGATGTGGGACAGTGTAGAGTTTGGAGAGTAAAAAATACAAGACCCAGTATTCAAATCTTTCAAGAGAAAGCAGTGCATTAAAATATACCATAACATAGCTGGGCGTGGTAGCTCATGCCTTTAATCCCAGCACTTGGAAGGCAGAGGTAGGTGGATCACTGTGAGTTCAAGGCCACCCTGAGATTACATAGTAAATTCCAGGTTGGCCTGGGCTAGAGTGAGACCGTACCTTGAAAAAAAAAAAAAAAAAAAAGAAAAAGAAAAGACTATAACAAATTTTCATTGCATAAATCATCTTAATGCTCTGAGTTTCCTGGATCCATAATTATTTTCAAAAGATCACTTCTGCTCATTATACTCAAATATTTTCTGATTGTTTAGACATTTCTTGTTGGAAGACACCACTGTAATTCTATCATTCACAAAAATTTACTTTAATATTTTTATATTCAATTTTTCTGGAATTTACTAGGTGTGTGGAAATATATAGACACATCTTATTTCTTTACATTTTTTTGCAGTTGGTATACTATATTAAAAGTCAATCTGTTTTCAAATACCAAAGTAATTCTCTGTGAATATCAGACTTTAAATACAAACACAAATGCAAATGTCAGGATCCTTGCACTTTAAAAGCAGGTGGTGTTTATTGCCTCATGCTTTTTAAACGTCTTTCTATCTTTACTAACAACAAGGTGGGTGGTACTGCAAGCTGCTATATATTTAACAGTACTCTTGAACATTAATGAGCTTATAATATGTATTTTTGATGACTAATCCCTAAGGTGATTCACTCTAAACTGTATAAAAACATTCAGCTATATCTTGTAGAGAGAAAAAGGGGGAAAAAGATGCTACTTTAATCAAGATTATATTGTTGGCAGGGATCTAAAAGCTAAAAACAGATTTTTGTTTTATTTTAAAAGGAAGGTGTTGGCAGGGTGACAGAGTAACAAGTGTGCAGCTGCAGCTGGCATGACTCCACCTTTGAAGCCATGTCTTTCTAGTGCAGTAAACTTAACTGAATTCATTAAAGCCACATATGTGAGGCAAGAAGCTCCCCACTCCATGGAGAGGACAAGGGGATGTTATTTATATTTTCATTTATAGACATGTATTTCTAATAATAGTTTATGCATAAAGTAATGAACACAATGAGATATATTCTGACATTTCCTGTCATAGAATATTCCCACTTGACCTGACTAGCATTTTGGAATGGGGAATTCTGTGAACTAAAATTCTGAGAAAAGCACTGCATCTGGTGCATCTATTTCCAACAATACTGAATGGACGGACAAACTCCAGTGATCACAGAGAGATGGAATATTGCAAGGTGGAGCCAAATTATTTAGACTACCTTTAGCCCCCAAAATAGCCATTCTATGTCCATTTCTGTGTTTGACCTTACATCCTGATGACTATCAGTAGGTCAGGTGCAACCTTTTTGGAAAGTACCAGCAGACTGTCAGCTTCCACCATCCCAAGGATTAAGAATACCATCTGACAACGTTTGAAGCCTGTGGTGGAGATTTCCCCACTTTTATATAACCCACCTACCTGATAATCAGCAAATGTATTTGAAAAATGCTTTGATTTATGACATTTCCTCTGTTACATACCTATAAAACCTTTATAAAATTGTTAACCTGTTGGAACATAGAATTGGGGTAACCTAAATATGTGTTCCCATGACATGGTCACTCATATTTGGCTCCAGAATATACTGTCTCTTATCCTCATTGAGATGAGAGCTGTGTTTTTTGCATAGACACATCTTTAATGCTGAGAGTGGGGAGCTGACCTTTGTATTTAGATGGCAAGATGTTTGTCTTCTTTGCAAGCCATCTTTTTTTGTAAAAAGCAAAAATATTCCGGACAATACCAAATGTAACAGGAACAAAAATATCACCATTGGGAACTTCTTAGACAAAATCATGTAATCATCTTTTTTTTAATGCTTCAATAGGACCAGAAGTAATAAGAAGTAATTTATGTTTATGAAAGAGGAGGCATTTCCATACTCTAATCATAATGTGGTACTAGCCCTTATAAAAGAGAAAAGGAGAAAGTTAGCCGCTTTTGGGCAGTTTCAGTTAGAAATTACCAGTAGATGCTACCCCACAGGCTACCTCACCCTGGTACAAAATGGAACTCTTGACAGGAATAGAACTCTTGTCTGATAAAGACTCATCTACATCTGCCTTCAGTGCCCCCTATTACCCACAGCCTAGCATACCACCTGGGTGGCTGCCTTCTGGGCTTTGCTGCTCAAATCTATAAGTGAATTGCATCTTCCCCTTGCATACCTGAATCTGATGAAAGAATACATTATCAGTCATTATAAAGGTTACATTGGCCCTCTTCCTTCTCTCTGTGTGATTCCTCTGGCCTTACTCTGTGCTGCTTTGATACAGGTGAGTGAGTCTGGCAACTCCCTGCAGTCTACCTGAGTGGGGTGCATATTATTATTTCTTGGTCTGAGTAATTTTTGCTTGCCTCTGTTTCATACCTTGGGTAACTTCTCATTTTAATCACATGTATGATTTTCCTCTGGTTTCTGAATCTACCATGAACATATTTCCCTTACACTCCAGATCCATGATGCAGGTACTTTCTCTAACTCTAGGCCTGTTAGCTGTATAACCTCTGTAAACTCAGGGTAATCATGTATATAATTCTCTTTCCTCATTACAATTTCTCATGTGTATTTCTTGGTTTCTGTTTTGATATTTTCTCTCTATTCATCTTTAACTCAGCAACATTTGCTCTTTAATATTCTTACATGGGGAAATTCAGGATGGATGCTATGGTGTTCCTTCTAAATCTCCCTATATAAGCTCCTAGATTCTGTCCTCTTTGTGCTTGTGACTCTATGCTAGTCTTTCCATAAAATACTCTAGTTTTTCCTCAACTGATTAACCATGCAGTGTTTCCCATGCTTTCTTCCTAGATCCCATTGCATTTAAATAAAATCTACAATTTATGATTCCTCCATAAATGAAGTTGATACTTCATAACTTATCCTTTTTGCATTCATTTTATCAATTATTTGTTAAGAAGATAATATGGCCCAAATTGGGGGTTCATAAGTCCTGCATCACTTATACCTAGCAATCAGGAGAAAATAAAGGTTTGTCAGCTTACAATCAGGAAATAAAGCTCTTTCCCAAGTATTTGTGTGATTTCTCCTTCTGAATATTGCACAAACAGTAGTGGTTTTGTGTCTGAACATAGTCTAGATATGCAACATCCCCAGTGTTGATAACTAGAATTGCACCACAAATATAGCTGCTGATATAATATTTTACTAATCAACTGACTCCATAAAATTTCCAGTTTCATTAGCTCTTCCTTCTTTGTTATTCCTTTACTCTCTTGATCTAAATATTATCAGTATGTTAACTTCAATTGTACTTACTTATCAAACTTTTATTCTTTTCTTAGCTCCAAGAAAATTGTCTCTAAAAAAACTCTTGAAAAATAAATAAAAATAAGTTTGTTAAATAAAAATACTGAAAATCAACCCTAATACACTAAATAAGTATTATTCATCCCATGTTGTTATTTTGTATAATAATCATTCTCATCACTCATTCATTTGGTTTGTACTTTTTATAAGGTTCATTTTCTGTTAGGGTCATTGTAACTAAGGACTCAGTGCTAAACATGGCCTGCTCTGTCTTAGGAATCTGAAGTGAATGATGGAAGAAAAACACATGGTTAAGGGATGAAAAGTTTAATGATCTAATGTGCTATGTGACAGCACTTCAATGTCACAGACCATTTGTTAAGAAAGAAATCTCCCTCTCCCTGCAACTTTGTATTCACATAAGAATTCTCAAATAGGAGAAGAGATAAACAAATTTTATTTTAAGATTTGTGAATCCATATACTATGAAATATAACTTGAAGCTTATTTATTATCAATATACTTTACTGTCAGGTAAAGTCATATCCTACTTGGGTTTTTTGTTAGTTTTTTTTTATTATCTTACAGAGTTTAATATCAATATAATTTCCCCATAAACATCATAAGTAATATATATATATATATATATATATATATATATATATATATTCTTCCCAGAATATAGAACATCTCCATTAAAACATTGAGTCTAGTATTACCACTAACATTTTTTCCTGTATTTTTTTCTTTTTTGGGGGTAGGGTAGGTGGTGGTTTGATTCAGGTGTCGCTCATAAACTTAGTGTTCTGAATGCTAGGTTCCCAGCTGATGGAGATTTAGGAATTAACAGCTCCTAGAGGAAGTGTATTGTTGGGGGTGGGTCTATGGGTATTGTAGCCACTTTTCCCCTTGCAAATGTGTGGCACACTCTCCTTTTCATGTTTCCCAGCTTATATTGGCCAGGGGGTGATGTCCACCCTCTGATAATGCCATTGTTTTCCCTGCCATTGTGGAGCTCAAGCCTGTAAGCCAAAATAAACCTCTTTTTTCTCTTTTTTCCCACAAGTTGCCTTGGTTGGGTAATTTCTACCAGCAATGCAAACCTGACTGCAACAATAAAGTGGTACCATGAGTGGGGTTGCTGCTAGACACCTCACTGTATGGCTTTGGCCTTTTGGAGCTGATTTTCAAGAGGAATGTGGAAGGATTTGAAACCTTGGTCTAAGAGATGCCTTGCAATGCTATAAGTACAGCTTGATGGACTATTCTGGTCAGAGTTGAAAGACTTCAATGCATTAAGAACTATGGACTGTGAGGTTTGGTTCATGAGGGTAAGAAAGAGCTTTGTTTGGACTGGGCTACAAGTTTGAGTGAAAAGCTTGCTGTTATGCACATGTCCTGAGAAGTTGTGCAGGGTTGATTTGCATAGAAATGAACTGTTATGAACAGAGGGATATGGCACAGAAAGAAAAATCTTTGGGTGAACTGCTGCCCATTCATGTGCAATTGAGAGAGTACAACCTTTAAGATTTGGCCAGCTAACCTGCACTGGGGCAACAGGAAGAATGTAGACTCTTTTGAAGGGGACTGAGAGCTCAAGGAGAGTCCTTTTCTTCAAAGTCTGCTTTATTCCATCCCCTGCCCCCAGATTAACAAATTGGCCCCCTGCCTGGTATTGTGGAGTATAAAGAAATGCAGGAAAGAGAGGGTCACTGAGTTTGCAAAATGGTCTTGTGTTTTAGAAATGTCTATGGGCAGTGTGAAGCAGGTTAGCTAGATGCCTGCATGGAGATCCCATGGGGCCATGAGGATGAACTGTGGGTTACACTGGAGACCCAATGGAGATGCCAGGACCATGAGGAGGCAGCTAAAGAGAGCTGCCAGTCCTGATGAAGTTTTCCATGACTGTGAGTTGCCTATCTGGAGGGGTGAAATTGGAACTCCAGAGACTTGTTGCTGGTTAGAATTTTTGGACTTGGAAATTTGTCACTGGCTAGAGTTGTTGGACTTAAAGCTACAGAGTTTGATATTTTCCCTGTTTGTTTTAAATATTGTATTGGCTGAATGTTTCTTTGCTATGCCCAATGCCATCTTCTGCAGCGTGAATGTTTATTCTCTGCCATTATGGGTTTTGGGGGATTTTTTTTTTTTTTGATATAATGGCTCAGTTAAAAGATCTTGGACTATGGGGATGTTTGAACATCATTGGGATTGATAAAAACTATTGGGACTTTCAAAGTTGGACTGAATGCATTGCATTTTACATCATGTATAAATAGCAGTTTATGGGGGCCAGGGGCAGAATGTGGTGGTTTGATTTAGGTTTCCTCCATAAACCTAGGTGTTCTGAATGCTATATTCCCCAGCTGATGGAGATATGGAAATTAACACCTCCTGGAGGGAGTGTTTTGTTGGGGGCAGCCTTATGGGTGTTATAGCCAGTTTCCCCTTGCCAGTGTTAGGGAAAACTCTCCTGTTCCTGTTGTCCACCTTATGTTGGCCAGGGGGTGATGTCCATTTATCCTGCCATTATGGAGCTTCCCCTTGAGCCTGTAAGCCAAAATAAACCTCTTTTTTTCCCACAAGCTCCTCCTGATTGGGTGATATTTACCAGCAACATGAACCTGACTGCAACAGTCTCACTCTAGTCTACGCTAACCCGGCACTCAGTCTGTATTCCCAGGTTGGCCTAGAGCTCACAACAATCCTCCTGCCTGGGTGTCCTGAGTGCTGGGATTAGAGGTGTGCACCATTATGCCCAGTGCCTGTATTTTTTACAGTGGGTTTTAGCATGGCGTTTTCACTCACAATGTACTTGTCTTACCTTAATGCTTCCCATGTCTCAAAGGTACTTCTTCCTGCCACATAGATCCTTTTCTATTTGCATATCTTGTTTTCTAATGTATATTTTGTATATGACAGAAAGCATATTTATTTAATCAACTGAAGATACCCAGTTCCTATAAATGAAGTAATTTCATTTTTATTTATGACAGAATAAAACTACATTGCTTATATATAACATATTTTCTTTATTCATGTGTCTATTGATGAGAAACAGGAAATAGGATTTGATCAATCATGTGGCTGTTGTGAATAGTAATAATATTGTGAGTATTTGTAACATCTTGTCCTTTTTTAATTTTTTTATTACATGTGTTTTCACTATGACATTTTCCTATATACATTTTTTCTTTTGTTTTCTTTCCTTTTCCTTCTTTTTTTTTTTTTTAATGTAGGGTCTCACTTTATCCCAGGCTGACCTAGAATTCACTATGTAGTTTGAGGCTGGCCTCAAATTCATGAAGATATTCCTACCTCTATTGCATGAGTGCTATAATTAAAGGCGTATGCCACCACACCTGCTATATAGTTTTGTTGATCCTCCTACCCTGTCCACTTCCTCAATCCCATGTGAAATTATGCTTCACTTGTATTCTTCCACTATCTTATCACATATACTTTTATTTAATCTACACACCCACTCCAGTTCACTAGGGTATCTTTTATCCTATTACATGGTCACTTTATAAGTTTCATGGCCTATACCCTATATAAATATACATGCATAAATAAAAATATATGATTAGCTTATGAGAGATAATATGCAGTATTTGTCTTTTTGAGTCTGGGTTACATCAGTTAATAAAATAATTTTGAGACCTATCTATTTTCTGGAAACGTTCATAATTTCATTTTTCTTTATTGCAGAATCAAATTATACCATATATATGTCCCACGCTGTCATTATCAATTCCTCTGTTGATGGACATCTTGGCTGATTCCACTGATAATGAACATCTCTGTGGTAGGGAGTACAGTGTTTTAGACATATCCTCAGAGATAAACAGTTCGGTCATATAGGAATTCTATTTTCAGTTTCTTTTCAAATACTGACTTCCATAGTGGGTTTGCCAGTTTTCACTTCTACAAGCAAATAATAAATGCACCTCTTTCCCCACATTCTCATCATCATTTGTTGCCATTTGTTTGAAAATATTTCTTGAGCAGATTAAAGGTTGGTGGCTAGCTGAAATTTTTTTAATGTCATTTGTGTAATCTATTGTCTAAGGACAACCCACCCTCAACCCAAAGTTCTTCAAAGTGCAAACAATCATTTAGAGGCAAAGGTATTGGGGGACAATATGAAATGCAAAAAAAAAAAAAGAAACCCACCCCAAACAATGCTTTGGATCAAACATTGTTTTTCAATTGTTGCAGCTGGGTACTAACTCACAATCAATTCAAAGACCTAATGGTTATGTTATTTAAAATTGAACTGAGGAGCTGGGTGTGGTGGTGCACGCCTTTAATCCCAGCACTTGGGAGGCAGAGGTAGGAGGAACACCGAGAGTTCGAGCCCATCCTGATACTACACAGTGAATTCCAGGTCAGCCTGAGCCAGAGTGAGACCCTACCTCAAAAAACCAAAAACAAATAATAAATAAATAAATAAATTGGTGTAGGCACTTTTGTAGCCCACGATTGGTGGTAGCTTGATAATGGAGAGCAGGCTTATGTTTGGATATGGTGTTGACTTGTTTCCCAGCTCCAGCTATGGGTCCTGTACCACTGAGAGGTTCAGTTAGCTGAATCAAGAGCAGCTGGTTTCCCACCATGGCTGCGTGCCACTAATCCACTTGTGCGAGCATCAAGACAGGTTATTTGCTGCTAAGTAAGTTCGACCATGAATTGCTTAGACAGATATTGGTCATTTTCCCCCAGTCGCCCATGTAGCACCTTCTGGCACTAGACAATGCTCACTGTCTGGGGACTGACTCTCTTGCAGCTTCCAGCCATGTCATTCCATTATATGTGTCAACCACATAAGGTGTCTTCAGCAGTAGGATCTTACCACTAACCTTTGATGGGTCATCAAGTACTCTGACAGAAATCTGTCTTTCTTTTAGAAAACCTTGTAGGTCTCTCTAATCAAAAGCTCATTGTGGATGATAGCCACATGCTGGTACTGGGGTTATCTCATTTGTCTGCTGCTAACTAACTCTCCATTGGAGAATCTCCTTCTCTTTTTCAGATAGATATAGATCCTAAGGAGAGAGCCATCCTATCATACCTCAAAAGGGCCCCGGCTGAAACTAAGAACAATTGGCAAAACAAGCAAGGGTGCTGTTTTGTTGGTGAACCGGGTACCAGCACAAGGGGAATGGAGATCAACACAGAGAGAAATCAACTCCTACCAAATCAGAGAGCCAGAGCCTCAGAGGCCCCCAACACCTCATCACTGAAGCAGACCAAAAATGAATCCAACAAGGCTCAGGGAAATTTTGCGGAAGAGGGGTTGGAAAGAATGTCAGACCCATATGTTGGGTCATGATATGCAGAGACATTTATCCTACCCACAACTGTGGGCTAACTCTCGAATGGATGACCCATATACCTCAACAAGGAGGGACCAAGGGGAGGGGATAGGTCATGGATGAGCCTAATAATGGTACCAAATTGACTGTATTCGCTCAGTACAAAACTAATTAATTTAAAAAAAGGAAAATAGAAAAAAAATAAAATAAAAAGAATAAACCAAAAAAAGTAGCTAGTAACAACAACAACAAATAAAACTGAACTGAGGAAGTATGTGTGCTGTCTCCAGTCTGCCTCAACAACAAAGCATGGATTACTTTCCAAAAGCATGTTATAGCAGTTTTGGATGAGAGTATATAGGATTAAAATTTTCACATTGTACTCATAATGGTATTTTATAGGATCTTGGCTTTTTTTTATTGTTTGTTTGTTTGTGTTGTTGGTGACTTGTTTTCTTGTGCAGTGATAACAACATTGTTGGTATGGTTTCAAGTTTTACTCTTACCCCAGACTAGCAAGAAGGAAAAGCTTCTCATAGAGAAGCCTAGCAATCTTTACAGAATGATTAGAATATTGAGGATCTATAAAAGTAAATTTATGACCATAAGATGAACCAGAGAAGAAAAAGTAATAAAAAAAAAATCTACCTTGAGGGACTGAGGTAATAGCACAGTGGTTAAAGTGATTACCTTGCAAGCATGAGGACAAATGTTTGATCCCCAATACTCCCTCCCCAAAAATAGCAGGTGTGACAGCCAGCAGCTAGCATCCCCAAAGCTCACTGTCTAGGACATTCCAACCTAACTGGTGAGCTGGAGATAAATGAAAGAAACTGTATCCAAAAGAGATGGAGGATTGGAGTGAGATCTTAGCAGTTAAAATACTTGATTGCAAGTCTGATGGCCTGTGTTCAATTCCTCAGTACACATGAAAAGCCAGATGCACAAATTGTTGCATGCTTCTGAAGTTTGTTCACAGTGACAGGAAGCCCTTACTTGCCCATTCTCCTCCTCTCTCTCTTTCTCTCTTCCTGTGTGTTCGTGTGTCTTCTCTATCTCTCTCAAATAAATAAATATCTATCTTAAATGAAAACACTCAAGGTTCTTGTTTTAGTAGTTAACTTTTTGTTTCAGGCAGAAAATACTAGTCCGCTTCAGTGATGAGGTGTTGGGGGCCTCTGGGTCTCTCTGATTTGCTAGGAGTTGATTTTTCTCTGTGTTGATCTCCTTCACCCTTGTGCTGGTACCCGGTTCACCAGGAAAACAGCACCCTTGCTTGTTTCACCAATTTTTCTTAGTTTCAACCAGGGCCCTTTGAAGGTATGATGGGGTGGCTCTCTCCTTAGGATCTACATCTATCTGAAAAAGAGAAGCAGATTCTCCAACAGAGAGTAAGTTAGCACCAGGACAAATGAGATAACCCTTACTTATTTTTATAGAGAATTTAATAGGTGTAGGCCCTCTTGTAGCCCACGATTGATAGTAGCTTGATAATGGAGAGTGGGCTTATGTTTGGATATGGTTCTGACTAGCTTCCCCAAGCCGACCAAAAATGAACCCAACATGGCTGAGGGAAATTTTGCGGAAGAGGGGGTGGAAAGAATGTCAGAGCCACATGTTGGGTCATGATATGCAGAGACATTTACCTTACCCATAACTGTGGGCTAACTCCACAATGCATGACCCATATACCTCAACAAGGAGGGGCCAAGGGGAGGGGGTAGGTCACGGATGAGCCTAATAATGGTACCAAACTGACTGTATTTGCTGAATACAAAACTAATTAATAAAAAAATTAAAAAAATACTGGTCTAAGAGCAGCTTGTGTGTTGAAAGGGCTTTTTTGGATCACAGACTCATGGGAAAGCTCTACAATAGCAGGAGCGAATGTGGCATGAACAGAAGCTGGACATCACCTCCAGGGCAACATCAGATGGTCCACAGTAGCAGGAGAATATGCTAAACACTGGCAAAAGGATGCTGGCTATAACACCCATAAGTCTGCCCCCAACAATACATCACCTCTGGGAGGCTCCACTTCCCAAATTGCCACCAGCTGAGGACCTAAAATTCAGAACACATGAGTTTGTGGAGGAAATCTGAATCAAACCATCACATTCTGCTCATGGCACCCTTAAACTGCTAACTATACATGATGTAAAATGCAATGCATTCAGTCAAACTTTAAAATTCTCCATAGTTTTTTTATCTATTCCAATGCTGTTCGAATATCCCCATAGTCCAAGGTCTCTTATCTGAGCCATAACTTAAAAAAAAATAAAACACTGGCACAGAATAAGCATTCACACTATAAAAGATGACATTGAGCATAACAAAGAACTATTGAACCAATACAAGATTTAAAACAGACAGAGCTAACATCAAAATCTGTGGCTCCAAGTCTGATAACTCTAACCAGTGACAAGTCTCCAAGTCCCATTATTCTAACCAGTAACAAGTCTCTCAGGAGTTCTAATTCTGCCCTTCCAGCCATGCTATTCACAGTCCAGAAAAAAATCATCTGGAGCTAGCAGCTCTCCTTGGCTGCCATCCACTAGTGCTGGAATCTCCACTGAGTCTCCATTGCAACCCATGATTCATCCTCATGACCCCATTGGGCCCCTTGCAGGTAATCCAACAAATCTGCTTCACACTGCCCATGGCAATTTCCAAAAAACAAAGCCATATTACAAATTCAATAACCGTCTCTTTCCTCCATTTGTTATAGTCCATAGTACTAGGTGGGCTACCAATTTGTTAATCCAGGTGGGAAATAAATCCATCTTTGAGGAGCAGGACGTTCCTTTCGCATGCAGGCCCCTTACCTCAAAAGAGTTTGCATTCTTCCTGCTGTTCCATTGCAGATAAGATGGCCCAATATCAATAGTTGTAATCTCTCAAACAATTGCAACTGAACAGGCAGAAGTTTGAGGCCAAAGATTTCATTTCTTTCTGTGCCATATCAATCTGCTCACACCAGTTCATTTCTATGTAACGCAACCTTGCACAAGTTCCCCAGACAAAGGCAGGCAGAGCACTGTAAGCATCTCACACAAAACTGCTTCTAGGCCACTCCTTACAAAATTCTTTAGCATCCTCATAAGCCAAACTTCACAGTGCATAGTTCTTTCTCTAGAATAGTCCATCAAGATGTACTTACAGCACTGCAAGGAGTCTCTTAGGCCAAGGTTTCAAATCCTCCCACTTTTATCCTGCAAATCAGTTCCAAAAGGCCAAAACCACAGAATGAGTTTTGTAGCAACAATGACTCCACTCTCAATACCAATTTTCCTGTTGTAGTCAATTTCTCATTGCTGGCAGACAGTATCCCACAAAGAGCAGCCTGTGGGGAGAAAGGGTTTATTTTGGCTTACATACTTGAGGTGAAGCTCTCCATGATGACAGGGGATAATATGGCATGAGCAGAAGTTGGACATCACCACCTGGCCAACATGTAGTGGACAAATGCAGCAAGACAGTGTGCCAAACATTGGCAAGGGAAGCTGGATATATCACCCATAAGCCCACTCCCAACACTGCATCACTTCCAGCAGGATCCAATTCCCAAATTGCTACCAGCTGGGGACCTAGCATTCAGAACACACACGTTTATGGGTACACCTGAATCAAACCACCATAGATGTCCTCTGGTCTCCACATGCATGCACATACACATACCCCTATACATATATGAAAATGTATACAAACGAACACATAGAAGAATGCAAGTGCTTCATAAGCTATAAAGTGTTATTGTCTGTTGAAAAGTTACATATTTCAATGGATATGGCATATGAATTTAGTTAAATATAGAGGTATTTATAAAATTTTGATGTGAATTTTTTCTTGGAATCTAGACTTTAAGTTTTACTTTTTGATGAATTAGAGACTGACTGTTGGAAATAGTAAAATCTTTTAGATATTTCAGCATAGTGGAATTTCTGTTGACTAGTTTTTCCTGAAGCTACCTAAAACTCTTAACTTCTTGAAGCTGAAATTCACACTTAGAATGTTTCCCCAGAAAACTAGTTGCTACTACCCATCTATTGAAACTTACCATTTAACTTGACACTCTGGTAAAATGTGTTTATAGTGGAAAACAATGTTCTAACCAATTTTACTTGCTTCTGGTCTTTTGCTCCTTTCACCTCTATTTGATAATTCATCATTTTGTGTTAATTAGAAACAAAGAAACCTTCTTATATATCACAACAAATATAAGAGAAAACATGTAGAAACTGCCAGCAATGTGTAAACACATAATACTTTAAAAAATAAACTAATTAGCTCTAAATAGGCTTATTTTTCACCAGATGTTACATTTCAGATGACCAAAAGAAAAAGTTAAATAACTTTAATATCAGCTTAAGGGGACCTGAGAAATCATGCAAAAGAATAAGGATTCTAGAATATTTTAACTTATTAAATAAGAAGGATAATTTGAAAATTAAATTCATCACCATTTTCTAACTGGCAGCAATAATTCAAATATTAAAAAAATATTAAACAGGGCTGGGAGCTGGCTTATGGTTAAGGTGCTTGCCTGCAAAGCCTAAGGACCCAGGTTTGATTCTCCAGTACCCATGTAAGCCAGATGTACAGTTGGCACATGTGTCCAGAGCTTGTTTGAAGTAGCCAGAGGTCCTAGTGTGCTCATTCGCATTCCTTCTGTCTCTCTTCTCTCTATATCTCTCTACTTGTAAATAAATAAATAACAATATAAAAATATTAAACACATCCACCCTTGTTTTATGTTTTATAATTTATTTGAATTGGATATCAGAGAAAAATCTGTGAATTCCTCTTTTATTTTATTTGTTAATTTGTAAGGGAAGAGGTGGGAGGGAAGATTGCAAGGGCCTCCTGCTACTGCAAAGGAAATCCAGAAGCATGAGCCTATTTGTGCATCTGGCTTTATGGGGGTACTGGGAAATTGAACCCAGGCCAATAGGGTTAGGAGCAAGTGCCTTTAGTCACTGCACCATCTCTCCAAACATGAACTGTTATTTTTTGTGTGCCACATATCCTTTTAAAGATGAAGATAATGGAAGTATACGGGGTAATTTTGCAAATGAGAGTGACTCATCTTACATATGGATGTCATGCAAGAAGCTTATTTTGTGCCATGCTCACAAAGTCCTGTATGTTTCTGGCTCAAGAGTTTTGCTTGTATCTTGAGTAATGGCATAACATGTGTGATTACCAAATATGCAACATGATATTATGACAGAAATGGAAATAAAGATGGGAATGAAAAAGATCTCACTAACCTTGTAGAAATACATGTGAAGGAAAATGGTTGTATAAAAGGGAACACTTGTACCAATTTAATACCATCATTGGTTATTGCAGAGTTATGAGCACAAATTTATTCCTATCTGCATTTTTTAATCAGTGGGACTAACTTCTGTTTACTGTAAAGGTTAGCTATACTTGTCTTTGTTCTAATCACTATAATAAAAAATAGTGATAATAAATCACTCCATTGTTAGATTTTAAAATATCATGCTCTAATCCTTGGTACTGTTTATTTGGGATCATTTGCTCTAGAAAAGCAGTTGTAATATGAGGCAACCTTATGAAAAGTCCCACAGAACTAGACATTAGAGAAGCTGGGTCACAAACAGCCAACAAGAAACTAACACTTGCATTCATTGACCCTAGCCAATTCTAAACCCTGAAATAAATTCACCTTGGCAGTCTTGACTCCTCTTGAACTACAGAAATTGTGAGAAACCATAAACGTTTTTTTTTTTTTCTATATCAAAATGTTTATAATGAATGGGGGTTTTAGTTGAGAACAATTTGGCTTTGTAATTTGACAAGCTGTATAAATTACAAAATGGAATTACAAGTGTCTTAAATTTAGCATAGCTTTGTGCTTGTTTATTAGAAAAAAATACATGGAGTGATATTCATAACATAGTGTTCAGTCATACCTACAGATGGAAATGGCTAGAGGAGATACAAGCAAAGCAGTGTTATTTGTAGGCATTTGAGTCTCACTCTTGTGAGAAGTCTGCCAGGCGTAGCAGAGTTTTTGTTTCAAGCATTTGAAAACTCACCATATGAAAAAGCAATAAGACTGTTGTTGGTCAGCATAGTAGTATACATGCCTTGTACTCAAAGTAAAGTAGCTCTGTTTTTATTTTCCCTCTTCAAGAATGGATTGCATCAGCCATCATGAACTGCCTTGTCATCAGAGATGTCTAAACAGAATGGGAATAATACTGCATTATATAGTTACTTAAGAGCTAAGAACTTCTATAAAGTAATTCACATTTGATATCCAATGATATAATTAGATGATCTTTGGTTTTCTTAGCCTTTGTTGTGCTTAGTAATATCTATAAATACCAGAGCACAAGTTGACCATTGATTGATGAAGTCAGTCTGTAGGCTAATAGGATTTCTTTGACCCTATAGCACACTCAGTGTTATGACATATGTACATATTTGCTTTTGGATTTTAATTGAAAAAGGAGTTATAATTGCCTCCTTGAAGTGACCATCTTCATAATCAAATATAACTATGTACTTGGAGACCAGTAGGAGTTAATATAAAAGTGATGTAGTTGCTGGGCATGGTGGCCCATACCTTTAATCCCAGCTTTTTAGGAGGCAGAAATAGGAGGATCAATATGAGTTTGAGGCCAACCTGGAACTACAGAGTTGTTCCAGGTCAGCCTGAGCTACAGTGAAACACTACCTTGAAAAAACAAAAACAAACAACAACAACCAAAAAAGGTGAAATGATCCAATTAAATGTTTACAGCAAATGCTATCATTTTACAGTACCTCCATTCTTTAAGTAATGGCTACTTATGGGGGCTGGAGAGATGGCTTAGTGGTTAAGCACTTGCCTGTGTAGCCTAAGAACCCTGGTTTGAGGCTCAATTCCCCAATATCCATGTAAGCCAGATGCACAAGGGGGCACATGCACCTGGAATTCGTTTGCAGTGGCTGGAGGCTCTGGCGCACCCATTCTCTCTGTATCTATCTGCCTCTTTCTCTCCCTGTCTGTCACTCTTAAATAAATAAATAAATAAATAAATAATAAAATATTTTAAAGAATATTTTATTTCGTTCTTTCTTTCTTTCTTTCTTTATTTATTTAACAGATAAAGAGGAAGAGAGAGAAAATGGGCATGCAGGGCTTCCAGTCACTGCAAACAAACTCCAGATGCGTGTGACCCCTTATGCATCTGGCTAACGTGGGTCCTGGGCAATCGAACCTGGGTCCTTTGGCTTTGCAGGCAAATGCCTTAACTGCTAAGCCATCTCTCCACCCAAAATAATATTTTTTTTAAAAGAAATGACTACTTATGTGAAACAATGATTTTAATAGTCCATTTGGTAAAAAGTTAGAAGTTAAAGACACATGTCAAGATAATAATAACGTAGCCGGGTATGGTGGCGCATGCCTTTAATCCCAGCATTGGGAGGCAGAAGTAAGTGGATTGCCGTGAATTCGAGGCCACCCTGAGACTATATTGTGAATTCAAGGGCCTGGACTAGTGTGAGACCCTACCTCGAAAAAACAAACAAAAAAAAAAAGTTAATAATGATAAAAGTGATAGCAAATCTTAATTGAGTATATACTTTATAATATGACAGTCCTGTGAATTAAATATTTTATATCTTGTAATGATATGTACTCATATAATACTGAATTATGTATATAAAATTTATATTTTGATCATTCATTACATTCACTCATTTATTCAGTTATTATATATATATATATACATATACATATATATGTGCACAAAGAAAACTATATTAAAATATTTAACCATGGTTATTCAAACAGTACTTGGTGGAACAAGTACTTAAAACTTAAAAACTTAAAAATAGAACACTGAGGGTTTTTTTTTGGTTTGTTTGTTTTTGGGTTTTGTTTCTTGTTTTTTCGAGGTAATGCCCCCTTTAGCCCAAGTTGGCCTGGAATTCACTGTGTATTTTCAAGCTGGCCTGGAACTCACTGTGTTCCTCCAACCTCAGCCTCCCTAATGCTGGCACTAAAGGCAAGCACAACCATGCCCAGCAGAACACTCTCTTTGATCACAGTACTAGAGCTGTTCTTGAATGGCATAGTGATATCACTTGAAGAGTTTCTCATCTTTTTCATCATCCATTCACCTTTTCATCATCCATTTGTAGAACAATCTCTATTAGTCTGATAATGTTCTCAGAATTTTTAGTTACTGAAGAAGGGCAATTACTTCCTAAATGTGGATTTGACTCTACTTCAGGAATAATGGGATGGAAGATATGGGGATGAAGACAGAAGACAAGGATCCTGTCAGCACAACAAAAGTTCCAGAGAAGTTATAGGATATAAACAACTTGAGAAGAAAGGAAAAAATACTATAAGTTGTCACAGATTATAAATGAGCCCTTTTTAGATTGAAGAGTTCTTCTCCTGTTAACTTTCTGACAGTATTTATTGTCTATTTCATTGTGATTTATACCAAGTACTCAGTGTACACATGTGGATATATATATATTATATATATATATATATATATGTGTGTATATATATGTGCATTCATATATGCATATATATATCTCCACTAAATTATAAATGTATAATAGCAATAATAACTGGTTTCTACATTTATGTGTATATATTATGACTGATTCCATTTATCAATATATTTACAACAACATAGTGAATCACTAATTCATTGAAATAGTTTGAGGCTATCACTCATCACAGAGTGAAAAAATACAGAAAATCATAAGAGCTTATGTTGAAGGAAATTAGGAATGAGAAATTCTCTTTTAACATATCATTATTATATTAATGTCATTTTCAGTAGCACTTAAGCCTGCAATTCCAAAGTGTGAAAATTAAAACTTTAATGCACTGTTCTTGGGTATCAAAGTGGTTTTTAGTTTTGCCCTTTCTTACATAAATCATTTTAAAAAAGAAAATCCCCAAAATCCATTTTCTAAAAATTAAGATTGAGGTCATTTGTAAAGGTAATTCATTACTCAATAACTTATAAATATAGTATTGGTATTATTGTGTGATTATTATGTAAGAATACAGAACTTTATTAGTAGAATGAATCAATATATATTTTATGTGTATATATTAGATATTCTGAAGTGACTGAGTCACTGTAAACACAAAGAATAATCCACATCCTCTATTGCTATTGTCTCACTGAGTATGGTTGCCCTATTAGTGCAGTTGTGGATAATAATGATTCATAGATCACTGCTCACATTACCTTCTCAAAATGAGAGCTTATAACCATGCATAATCATTGAGATGCAGTATATTACTCCTCAAAAACAACCTAGAAATAACTGCCTGGAAGATTCATTTGTGGCTTATGTGACTGGCAGCAATCTGGAAATACAAGCTACATTACTCGTAGGGCATTTGTGACAGGCTGCCACATCCTGAATACACAGAATCTGATGGTCAATTCCAATTTTACTTAGGTTGTATAGATTTGGACATAAAGGGATGTTCGGTCATTGTGGCTGACACAGAGCATAAAAAGCTGAATCTTCAGGGAGTTATTCTCAATTGAAAGTGACATACAATAATAGGAAAACAATTCTTGGCAAAATATCTAGAAGCAACATGAGAACATAAAACAAAAGAAAAAGCAACAGAGAAAGAGTAATATTTGATTGAGTGGGAGGAAAGAGGTTATTTATTCTTTAAAATGTGGGAAAGGTAATAGAGGTTTTGTAAAGTTACCAAAACGTTAAGATATGAGAATATCTAATTCAAGAATATTCATCTTGAAATCTTAGCAATCAGGAGCTAGTTACTTAATGCATATTACCCATATTTATTTTCAATATACTTATTAAGGCTATACTTTTTAAAAATACAGAGACTGCTATTAATAAGATGGAATATCTATTTCAAAATGGCTAAAAAATACTTAAATGCTATTGCTACAAAGAACTGAAGACTATTTGAGGTCAGTTGTTTTTAGTATCCTAACATTATATTAACTTATTAATATAATATTTTGTAAGGTACATATCACATTATCCTCCAGAAATATAAACAATTATTTGCCAATCAAAAATGAATTGAAACTTTCAAAAGCATATTAGATATAAGGTACACTATGAGTTAGATATTGATTAGAGAACCTAACTTTAAAAATCTTTACAGAATCTATTCAGCATGTAAATGGCTATAAATGTTCTCTCTAAAATATTAGGTTGAGGAAACCAGTGACCATATGTTTAACTTAAATTTTAAGTCCATAGGTCTGACAAAGAATGTTTATGTGCCATCTGGTTATATGAGGCACTTTCTAGGAAAGCATTATTTACATGTCTTACACACTGGAATTCCTGTAACATTTCCCAATTTTTACAGGTAAAGCAAAATTGTTAAAAATCAAAGATATTGATTTGTTTTTAAATGAGTTAGGGGTACTTCAGCCAATGTAAACAGTATTCCTACATAATCAAACCAGTTGCTAGGTTGATATTAAGTAGTTAGTACTTGACTGCACCTACAAGCATCTAAAAGTAGTCTTTTTTTTCCCCCTAAAAATAGTCATTTTTCCCTGAGAAATTTATAGTAACATGGGTTATAGTCCTATTGGTCAACAGCCCACAACTGTTCCAAGATTTGCATTCACAGATTTTTTCAGATGATTCTTATAAGTTATCTAAAGGGTGTTTACCACACAAGGTTCTTAGTTTTAGATCATACCATTCACTGAAGTATAACTCACCTGTCGAAGATGTAAACAAAAAATTGTCCACCTTACGCTTCTGATTCTGAAAGTCAACATTATCAGAGATCACAGGTTCTAATTGTCTTGTACCCATTCAAACACCATTTGAAGAATTCTTGTTATTATAACACCCTTGTCTAATTTTTATATTCTACCAAGAATGCATAGTCATTTGATAGTCTTTGTTCATACCTTATTTTCTTCTGGGTCCTATTTATTGGGATATGAGGTTACGGACCTTTCCTCTGAATCTTAGAGTTCATTGTAACAGGATTCTTTTTGGTCTATATGAGCCAATACTTTTATTTAAAAAAAAAACAAAATTTACTACAGACTAATTCATATACTTAATATATATATATATATATATATATATATATATATATATATACATATATATACACATATACACATACTATACTCACTAATACATTTAATATAGATCCACATGTGCTACTAACCATAGAATTCAAAAGCCAAACCCAAATCCTAGTTTTCCAAACATCTGGAACCAGGAATTGAAGATTTCTTAGGATCCTGGAAGAGATTTCTTGCCTTGCTAACGTCTTTTCATGTCTATGGGCTAACAGCAATTTTTCCCACTTCTCCTTCTGCCCTTCTTATCTCACTTTTTCTTCCTTAACTTTCAACCGTCTAAATACTGTTAACATTTTCTTTTTTTTTTTTTTTCCTGGCTTATGTTTTTTTTTTTTTTTTTTTTTTTTTTTATTAGTCAGTTCTGTATTCAGCAAATACAGTCAGTTTGGTACCATTATTAGGCTCATCCGTGACCTACCCCCTCCCCTTGGCCCCTCCTTGTTGAGGTATGCGGGTCGTGCATTGTGGAGTTAGCCCACAGTTATGGGTAAGCTAAATGTCTCTGCATATCGTGACCCAACATGTGACTCTGACATTCTTTCCGCCCCCTCTTCCGCAAAATTTCCCTGAGCCATGTTGGGTTCATTTTTGGTCTGCTTCAGTGATGAGGTGTTGAGGGCCTCTGAGGCTCTGGCTCTCTGATTTGGTAGGAGTTGATTTTTCTCTATGCTGATCTCCTTCCCCCTTGTGCTGGTGTCCGGTTTATCAGGAAAAACAGCCCCCTTGCTTGATTCTCGAAGTTTTCTTAGTTTCAGCCGGAGCCCTTTTGAGGTATGATGGGGTGGCTCTCTCCTTAGGGTCTACATCTATCTGAAAAAGAGAAGCAGATTCTCCAACAGAGAGTAAGTTAGCATAAGGACAAATGAGATAACCCTTACTTTTTTTTTTTTTTATAGAGAATTTAATATGTGTAGGCCCTCTTGTAGCCCACAATTGATAGTAGGTTGATACTGGAGAGTGGGCTTATGTTTGGATATGGTTCTGACTTGTTTCCCAGCTCCAGCTATGGGTCCCATACCAGTGAGGGGATCAGTTAGCCAAATTGAGAGCAGTTGGTTCCCCACCATGGCTGTGTGCCACCACTGCACTTGTGTGGGCATCACAATAAGTTATTTGCTGCTAAGTAGGTTAGACCATGCATTGCTTCGATAGATATTGGTCAATTTCCCCGAGTCGCCCATGTAGCACCTTCTGGCACTAGATGCGCTGACTGTCTGGGGACTGACTCTCATCCAACTTCCAACCATGCCATTCTAATTTGCATGTCAATCACATAAGGTATCTTCAGCAGTAGGGTCTTACCACTAACATTTGGTGGGTCATCAAGTACTCTGACAGAAATCTGTCTGTCTTTTAGGAAACCTTGTAGGTCTCTCTGATCAAAAGCTCATTGTGGATGATAGCCCCATGCTGGTTCTGGGAGTTACAGGTCAGTGCCCACTAAGAAAATGAGGAAAAAGATAACTAATATACAAGAGTTAGAGATAAGAGAGAGAGAGACAGGGAGAGGGGAAGTGAGGGAGGGAAGATGTAGGAGACTAAGGTTAGTCTTAATCTTACCCTGTCCAGTGTCTTGTGGTTCAGGTGTTCCCTGTAAGGGCCTGGTGAAGGATCAGCCATTTGGTCTATCTTTTAGTTAAGTAGAAGATTATGGTACCATTGCCGTTTAGGTCTAGATTTGTGTTTCCCACCCCTTTGATGCCCTCCCCTCCCTCCCCTTCCATCCTAGTGTCTAATCTAGGAGATGCTTGCTGGGTATTTAAGGTATCTTCGGTAGATTCAGGTTAGGTGCTGTAGATGAGTGAGACTATGTGGCGATTTTTTTTCTGTGACTGGGTAAGTTCACTGAGAATGATCTGTTCCAGGTTCAACCATTTTTCCTCAAATTTCATTGTGTCATTTTTTCTTACTGCTGTATAGAATTCCATTGTGTAGATATACCACATCTTAGTTATCCATTCTTCTAGTGATGGACATCTGGGTTGATTCCAGCTCTTAGCTATTACAAATTGAGCCGCTATTAACATGGTTGAGCAAATCTCTTTAGTCTGTGGTTTGAAGGTTTTAGGGTAGATGCCCAGTAAGGGAATAACTGGGTCTGTTGGTATCTCTATACTCAGCTTTTTCAGAAGTCTCCATATTGCTTTCCAAAGTGGTTGTACCATCCTACATTCCCACCAACAGTGGATGAGTGTTCCTACTTCTCCACATCCTCGCCAGCATTTATTTTTATTTGATTTTTTGATGCTTGCTATCCTTATTGGGGTAAGGTGGAATCTCATAGTTGTTTTAATTTGCATTTCTCTGATGATTAGGGATGATGAACATTTTCTTAAGTGTATGTTTGCCATTTCTATTTCTTCCTCTGTGAACTGCCTGTTCAGCTCTTTGCCCCATCTTGTGAGTGGGGTGTTTGACTTCTTACTGTTTAGATTTTTGAGTTCTTTGTAGATTCTAGAGATTAGTCCTCTATCAGTTGGATAACCCACAAATATTTTCTCCCACTCTGTGGGTAATCTATTGGCTTTGCTAATTGTATGCTTGTCTGTAAAGAAACTCCTCAGCTTCATGTGGTCCCATTGGTTGAGTGATGGATTAAGTTCATGAGCTACTGGGGTTTTGTTCAGGAAGTCTTTTTCCATTCCTATATCATGGAATGTACTCCCTAAATTTTCTTCCAGTAGTATTCGAGTTTCTGGTCTTATATTGAGATCTTTGATCCATTTGGACTTGAGTGTAGTGCATGGTGAAATGTGTGGGTCAAGTTTCAGTTTCCTGCATATGGTTATCCAGTTTGTCCAGCACCATTTGTTGAAGATGCTGTCTTTTTTCCAGCGTATATTGTTTGGGCCTTTATCAAATATCAAGTAGCTATAGTTGCTTGACCCAAAGTCCGGGTCCTCAAGTCTATTCCATTGATCTATAGTCCTGTTTTTATGCCAGTACCATGCTGTTTTTATTACTATGGCTTTGTAATATAGCTTTAGATCAGGTATGGTGATGCCTCCAGAGGTATTTCTTTTGCAGAGGATATGTTTGGAAATGCGAGGCCTTCTGCCTTTCCATATGAAATTTGAGATCATTTTTTCTATCTCTGTGAAGAACACTGTGGGGATTTTAATTGGTATTGCATTAAATCTGTAAATTGCCTTTGGTAGGATTGTCATCTTCACAATGTTAATTCTGCCTATCCAGGAACATGGGAGGTCTTTCCATTTTCTCAAGTCCGCCTCAATTTCTTTTTTGAGTGTTTTTATGTTTTCATTGTATAGATCTTTCACTTCCTTGGTTAACGTTATTCCAAGGTATTTTATTTTTTTTGTCGCAATTGAAAATGGGACTATGTCCCTTATTTCTTTTTCTGTATCTTTGTCCTTTGCATAAAGGAAGGCTACTGATTTTTGTGCATTGATTTTGTATCCTGCTACTTTGCTGTAGGAGTTAATCACCTTCAGGAGTTTTGGGATGGAGTCTCTCGGGTCTCTTACATATATAATCATGTCATCTGCGAATAAAGCTAACTTAACTTCCTCCTTTCCAAATTGTATCCATTTTATTTCCTTCTCCTGTCTTATTGCTTGAGCTAGGACTTCCAGAACTATATTGAAAAGCAGAGGTGAGAGTGGACAACCCTGTCTTGTTCCTGATCTTAATGGGAATTCCTCCAGTCTCTCTCCATTAAGTATTATTTGGGCCTTCGGAGCTTCGTATATTGCCTTTATTAGGTTAAGATATGAACCAACCATGCCAACTCTCTCCAATGTTTTGAACATGAAGTGGTGTTGAATCTTGTCAAAGGCCTTTTCTGCATCTATCGAAATGATCATGTGGTTTTTATGTTTAACCTTGTTTATGTGGTGTATTACATTGACAGATTTCCGTATGTTGAACCACCCCTGTGTTCCTGGAATGAATCCCACTTGGTCAAGGTGGATAATGCTTTTGATGTGTTGTTGGATTCGGTTTGCAAGGATTTTGTTTAGGATCTTTGCATCTAAATTCATCAGGGAAATAGGCCGGTAGTTTTCTTTTCTTGTGGCATCTCTGCCTGGTTTTGGAATTAGGGTGATGCTAGCTTCATAAAAGGAGTTGGGTAGCTTTCCCTGTTCATCAATTGTGTGGCAGAGTTTGAGGAAGATTGGTTTGAGTTCTTCCATGAAGGTTGATAGAATTCAGCTCAGAAGCCATCTGGTCCTGGGCTCTTCTTTTTTGGGAGGTTTTTTATTACTTTTTCAATCTCCATGAGTGTGATGGGTTGATTGAGGTGATTAATCTGCTCTGTGTTTAGCTTTGGTAGATGGTATGCGTCCAAGAATTTATCCATCTCCTCCACATTATCCAGTTTTGTGGAGTAGAAGTTTTTGAAATAAGTCCTGATGATTCTCCCAATTTCACTTATGTCTGTTGTGATCTCTCCTTTTTCATTTTGAATTTTGTTAATTTGAAGCTTCACCTTTTTTTGCTTGATCAGATTGGCCAGGGGTTTGTCAATCTTGTTTATTTTTTCAAAGAACCAGCTCTTTGTTTTGTCAATTGTCTTAATTGTTTCCTTGGTTTCCAATTCATTGATTTCTGCTCTGATTTTAATTATTTCTTTCCTTCTGGAGCTCTTTGGGTTGGATTTTTCTTGTTTTTCCAGTGCCTTTAGGTGGATGGTTAGGTTATTGATTTGGGACCTTTCTGTCTTTTTTACGAAGGCATTGAGTGCTATGAATTTTCCCCTGAGGACCGCCTTCATTGTGTCCCATAAGTTTTGATACGATGTGTTCTCATTGTCGTTCAATTCCAGAAATTTTGCAATTTCATTTTTTATTTCATCCACTATCCATTTATTGTTTAAAAGTGTGCTGTTCAGTTTCCAGGTGCCTTTGGGATTCTTGGTGGGTCTTTTATTGTTGATTTCTAGCAATATAGCATTGTGATCTGATATCATGCAGGGAATTATGTCAATCTTCCTAAATATGTGGAGGCAGTCTTTGTGACCCAATATATGGTCTATTTTAGAGAATGTTCCATGGACTGCTGAGAAGAATGTGTAATCTGTGGATTTGGGATGGAATGTTCTGTAGATGTCCGTTAGGTCTAAGTGATCTATGGTTTTGTTGAGCTCTCTTACTTCCCTGTTGAGTTTCTGTTTGGATGATCTGTCTATTACTGATAATGGTGTATTGAAGTCCCCAGCTATGATGGTGTTTGTGGTTATTTCTGTTTTATTGTCAAGTAGGTTTTGTTTTATGAACTGTGGTGCCCCTGTGTTTGGTGCATACAGATTTATGATTGTAATATCCTCTTGATGAATCGTTCCCTTGATAAGTAGGAAGTGGCCTTCTTTGTCTTTTTTGATTATATTTGGTTTGAAGTCTATTTTATCCAATATTAATATAGCTACACCTGCTTGTTTCTTATTCCCGTTTGCTTGGAATACTGTTTTCCACCCTTTCACCCTGAGGAGATGTCTGTCTTTAATGGTGAGGTGGGTTTCTTGAAGGCAACAGATTGAGGGGTCTAATTTTTTGATCCATCCTGTTAGCTTGTGTCTCTTGATGGGTGAATTAAGGCCATTAATATTTAGGGTAATGACTGTGAGATTTGATTTGATCCCTGCCATATTGTGATGGTAAATGTGGGTTGGAGTTTTCATGGACATTGAAGTTTTTTGTGCCTACTCTGAGTTTGGTTGTTGTGATCTGCTTCTTGTAGGCAATTGTGTTTGATTATTTTTTTCTTCTCTGTGGAGAATTTCCTGAAATACTCTCTGTAGTTTTGGTTTTGTGTTCATATAATTGTAAAGCTGAGTTTTGTCATGGAAAGTTTTTTGTTCACCATCTATTATGAGGGATCCTTTTGCTGGGTAGAGTAGTTTGGGTTGGAAGCCATAGGTTCTTAGACTTTGCAGTGTTTCATTCCAGGCCCTTCTAGCTTTCAGGGTTTCCATTGAGAAGTCTGAAGTAATTCTGATGGGGTTACCTTTAAAGGTGTGTGCTGTTTTTCCCTAGCTGCTTTTAGGATTTTCTCTTTGGTGTCAATGTTTAGAGTCTTAATAATAATATGTCTTGGAGAGTTTCTCCTTTGGTCCAGTCTGTTTGGAGTTCTATTGGCTTCTTGTATCTTGATGGGCCTTTCTTTTAAGAGATTGGGGAAGTTTTCCTCAATTATTTTGTTAAATAAGTTCTCCATGCCTTTGGTCTGGATTTCTTCTCCTTCTGGTATTCCAATGATCCTGATATTGGGACGTTTAACTGTATCCCACAATTCCCTCATGTTCTGTTCACAGGAGCTTTTAAACTTACTGAAATTTTTGAACTCTCTAACTGTTTCTTCCATCTTGTCTTCCAGATCAGAGTTTCTATTCTCCACTTGGCTGACTCTATTCTTGAGAGCTTCTAGTGAGTTTTGGGCTTGTTCAATTAAGTTTGCATTTTCTATTATTTTTCTATGTATAATTTCCATCCCTCTGTCAAGCTCCCTTTTCACATCATTTTCTGATTTTCTTGATGATTCTTGGAGCTCATCCTTGCATTTCTTTATGTCTTCATTTAGCATGGTCAGCTGATTTTTAAGGTCTTCTTTTTTTTTACTTTCCCTCAAATCTCTTAACTCTCTTTGAAATCCTTCCATTTTCTTATCTAATCCTTCCAATTTCTTATCTATTAGTTCTAGTTTAGTGATGGCAGCATCCACACGATTGTCTGCCCTTTGTTGCTTTCCTGCAAGTTCTACCAATAGGTTGGTTAGAGTTGCATTGCTCATAGCTTCAATGTGGTGTTCTGGTCCTATTTGTTCCTCTATGTTTTGGTTAGAAGTATTCATTGTGGGAGTGGGTGATCTAATTGGATTTTCTTGCATTTGATTATTCATGTTATTTCTTTTGCGCTGTGTTCTGCCCATGACAGTGTATGGGCAGATAAGTGGGCGTATCAGCCTGGGCTCAAGAACAATGGGAATCTTATGCAGCCTGGGGCCTTGCCAAGAAGCCTGGGCTTTGGCTGTCACTTGCCAAAGCCGCCTATCTACTGCCTGGCAGGGGCGCCGAAGTTGCCTGAGTTCTCAAGCGGTAATGTGCCAAGGCTGCCTGCGTTCGAACTAGGAGTGGCACTGAGGCACCAAGCACTGATGCCGCCCGAACTCTGGCTGGGCACCTAGGAACCGGCAGCAGTCTGCGCTTCCCCGCCACAGGACAATTGTGGACAGCTGCGCCAGACAGAGGGCAAGTGGAGGAGAGTGCGGAGCAGTCTAAGCTTCCACACGCAGGGAATAATCTCACTTGCCAAAGCCGCCTATCTACTACCTGGCAGGGGCACCAAGGTTGGTTGAGTTCTCAAGCGGTATTATGCCCCAGCTGCCTGCGTTCGAGCTAGGAGTGGCACTGAGGCACCAAGCACTGAAGCTGCCCAGACTTTGGCTGGGAACACTGGGACCGGAAGCAGTCTGCGCTCCCCCGCCACTGGACAATTGTGGACAGCCGCGCGGCAGACAGAGGGCGAGTGTACGAGAGTGCGGAGCAGTCTAAGCTTCCGCACGCAGGGAATAATCTCACTTGCCAAAGCCGCCTATCTACTACCTGGCAGGGGCGCCAAAATTGTTTGAGTTCTCAAGCGTTAATGTGCCAAGGCTGCCTGCGTTCAAGCTAGGAGTGGCACTGAGGCACCAAGCACTGAAGCTGCCCAGACTTTGGCTGGGAACGCTGGGAACAGGAAGCAGTCTGCGCTCCCCCGCCACGGGACAATGGCGGCCCGCCAGTGCGGCAGGCAGGTAGGGGGTGGCACCTGAGCTGATGCAAGCGAGAGATACAGTCTGAGCTTGTGGGACTGGGCACACTCAGTAGGTGGGCGAGTGGACGAGGGTGCGGAGCAGTCTAAGCTTCCGCGCGGAGGGAACGATTGGCGCGCAGTGGCAGCCGTGCGGGCTCCGGAGCAGCAGCAGCGGCAGGGGTGGAGCTTTGAACACGGCGGTTATTTGGGGCGAGGGGTGCCTACCCGCCCAAAAGGGGACCAGCAATTCCCTGTTCCCCCACCTCTGTGCCCTCCCAGATTTCTCTCCCCTAAAAGCCACTATATACCCTTAATATCTTGCCTTTCTTTCCCCGGGATTTGCAGCGCAGCTAGGCGGTCGCCATCTTGGCCGGAAGTCCAACATTTTCTTATATATGCAGACAAGATGCACTAGATCTAGACTTTCTATTTAATAGAAGCACTCTAATTCGTGTATACATAACGTAGTCTCTGCATCTCATTAAAATTTTTCTGTAGAGAAATTCCCCCTTAGATTGGATCATGTATATATTTTAACAATATCAACAGTAATCAGGAGGCAATGCTACAAAATGGGAATACAACTGTAAAAGCACCACATGGATGACTGAAGGACCAGTTCTAAGCGTGGCAGAATCTAGAATTTCTATGCAACTGTTATTACTTTGTTTCTTTTTCTAGCAGTTTTGAGTCCTTTTTTTTTGTTGTTGTTGTTTTCCAAATAAGCCCAAACATGTTTATACTATGAAGACTTTTGTTCTAGCTTGTCCACTGCCTGGAATCGTCTCAAAGTGATGTTTACCAACATGGACTTTGTTAATTGCCTCTTGGCTGAAAGAGCACCTTCCTAGTAAAGCTTTTTTTAGATTGGTTAAATGTTAACCTAACTACATTTTGTTTTGAATTATTTACGTAAGACTTACAACTGACATTTGGGTTTGCATTTATTTAATTTTCTGTTGTACACTAGCATGGATACCTTTCAAACATATAAAAATTGTTGTCTTTTTCTCTGCTGAACCCCTAGTGCCTTATGGAGTCTGATACACAAAAGTATCTCGATAAATATTTATGGTATAATCTGGGCGATATGACACTTAAGTTTTTAAGGTATTACAATGCCAATGAATTCTCTAGTTTTATTAAGTAGGGTAATTCATGTACATTTATATAACTGTAAGCTCATGTTTTATTAACTAGATGAATTTACATTCTGACTGAAAACACTTTGATTAAAATAATGGCAATATCAACAAATGTATTTGACATATTACTAAGAGGACTATAATTCCTAAAGTCTGGCCACCTCATTCTTTTTAGGAGATAGACTATTGCATAATCAAACGACAGCTATACAAATCTGAAATGCTTTCTTGGTGTCTGTTCTTTGTTACAATGAAAAGGAAAATAAAGGATAATATCATGTTGAGAGATTCCAAAAGTACAGACGCAGGTTTACACTTCCAAGCATCTCCTTCAACCTAATTTTCCCTTCCTATCAAACTTAAGCATTAGATATGAAGAGATGCTCCCACACATATTTATACCTACAATTTATATTTATATTATTATATTAATTTATATATACAATTTATATCTACAATTGTATCTACAATTAGTGGTCAGAATTTTCAACACTACTTTACTTATTAGGGAATCCTTTTTACTTACTAACCAATTCAATACCAGGTAGCATGGGACCAAGAAAACCACAAAGAAGGGCACAAAGTTCACTTAATGGTACACTTACCTTCTATATGAAAACTGCTAAGCGGAACACGTGCATTCTTTTTTAATTTTTTTAACTTATATATTTATTTATTTGAGAGAGAGAAAGAGGCAGAGAGAGGGAAAGAGGGCAGAGAGAGAGAGAGAGAGAACACGCACTCCCGAGGGCCTCCAGCCATTGTAAAGGAACTCCAGATGCACGCACCACCCTGTTCATCTGTTTTACGTGGGTCCTCGGGAAACGAACCTGGGTACTGTGCCTCTGTAGGCAAGTGATTGAACCACTAAGCAATCTCTCCAGCTAAAGACATTCTTAATACAAGATAAAAAATAAAATAAAAATTGAATGATGAAGAAACTGGCCTTACAATGCCATTTTTGAAAGCCAAATACATTTTATAATTAAAATAAATGCACAATGATGCATATAATATCATATCATTGTATATAATAATATAATAATATATAAAGTATATATATAATATGATAATGTATAATATCATAGTATGTCATGAGATTCCACCAAAAGAAATATAAAATTTTCTTCATATAGATCGATACCTGTTTGAGGTATTTTGAAAACTACTGATAAATTTGTAATAGTTTTTGGGATAGGGAAAAGGGAAAATTTGTGGTATGGTCAAATAATAAAATCTCTAAATGCTTCTAAAAATAAAACTAGGAAGTGAATATACTATATTGCTTTAAAATATTTAAAGTGGTCTGGATTTTTTGCAACAAATAGTGAATCACAATGAAATGTATTTAAATAAAAATGTGATGCCGGGCGTGGTGGTGCATGCTTTTAATCTCAGCACTGGGGAGGCAGAGGTAAGAGTATTGCCATGAGTTCGAGGTCATCCTGAGACTACATAGTGACTTCCAGGTCAGCCTGAGCTAGAGCAAGACCCTGCCTCGAGAAAAAAAAAAAAAAAAAAAAAAGATAAAATACGAAATGAAACAGCTATTCTGGTTTCTAAACATTATATAAGGAGTAGAGTTTGAAAGTGAATTATTTAATTATAAACAGGTTGCACATTTGTTTGGGAGAAACTATGCCCCTAAAGAGATATTGATATTATTAGGAACACAATACAAAAAAAGAAGAAGAAAGATAAGTGTTTTACAAAAGATGAAAGCACCAAAAGATAGTTAAGCCCAGTTCTAACTATAGGAAATCTCAGACAGCTCTTAAGTGAGGAAAAGGAAGATGCATCATGACAGCAAATATTCCGTATTATAGAATTTGTGTTTTCTATGATTTTTTAAAGGTGTTTAATTGATGAAACTTATACTATTTTTCCTCATAAATTTGATCCTGCTTCTTTCTTATAATAAGAATAAATAAATAAATTAATTAATTAATATAAGGTGAAGGAGTCATAAAGGAGACTCTGGACAGACACCAGTCAATTTGCACAGAGACTGCAGACTTGAAAGCAAGCTTGAGCCTCTGTCCTCCCAGCGATAACGAACTGCCCCTCTATTTTAGGCAACAAGGAGCCACTTGCTGACTTGCAACCCTGGGAAACTAAAAGGACTGTTCAGTTTGCAGCTCCCATTTCCTCAGTTCCCCGTCCTCATTTTGCAGCCAGAACATCCTCACCCTCTACCCTTAGGGCCAAGAAACCCTGCCACCCGGGGTGCGTTGTTTCCAGCGTCACAGTGTTATTGGAACCTGAGATGTCATCCTCTCAGGCCCCGTACTTTTAAAGTGTGTTCTTTAATGCTACAATCCTATCAATTTCTCCCTTCCAAATGCTCCTGAAAACTTACATTTTAGTGTCAAAACCTAGGAACAGGTCATTGATCAGGGACCCTGCTGAAACCCAGGAAGCTGTGGGCAGTGGTAACTGGTTCCAGGCGAGTCTCTAAATCTTGAGGAGTCTTTATACCTCTCTCTCTCTCTCTCATTCTCCATCTTCTCCTTCTGCTCCCTCTCTCTCCTGCTTTCCCTCCTTACTCTTAATCTCCAACATAAAAAAGGTCCTTCCTTGTCATAGCTGGAGTAGCACTCAACATTGGTTATTCATCACTACAGCTCAAGGAGTTAGGTAAGGGCCCTGTGATGGTTTGATTCAGGTGCCCCCATAAACTCATGTATCACAATGAGTCCCTAGCTGTGACAATTTTGGAATTGGAAACTTGTTGGAGGTGTGTTGTCGGGGAGCTGACTTAAAGGGGCCAACGTGCCCTTGCCAATGTTTGGCACACTCTCCTGCTTCTCTTGTCCATCTGACGTTGGCCAGGAGGTGATGTCAACACTCTGGTCCCTGACATCTTTGACCTCTGCCATCATGGAGCTTCCTCTGGAGTCTGTAAGCAAAACCTGGGTGTTCTCTGCCAGCAATGTGAACCTGACTGCAACTGGCCCTTCATGCATTTCCCAGTAGTATGTAGGGCCCTTGGTTTTATTTTCAATACCCTGGGGATCTTGTCACATCTCCTGATGGCCTGTTTTTAATCTACAAGAAGGCCTCACATCTCCTAACGGTTTTTTTAGGCCACCAGAAGGTCCTTTACTGACAGTCTTTTCAGGAACTGGAAAGTCCCCATCTACTTTCAAAAACACCAAAGTCAGTAATTCTTCCTCCGTCCCACAAAACATCTCTTTGGCCTGTCTCCTAAAGAATCTCAAAAAAAAAAAAAATAAATAAATAAATAATAAATAATAATAAATAAATAAAAGTGAGCTTTAAGTCAGATCTGAAGACTCCTTGTCTCATCCAACTCACCACTCAAATCTGGCCTCAATGCCTTCTAGACAGCCACTACTACTGGCCTGGACTTGGCACTTCACTTTCTCCAAGCTCTCTTGTACCTTTGCGTCCGTACTTTCCTATGTTCCTTGGTCTCCGCCTACCAAGTCCTTTTAGCTCAAACCCCACCACCAAGCTCCCCAGACCCTCTCTCAGATCCAAAGCTATCTGACAACCTCCTCCCCATCAAACTCCCCCTTCCCCTTCTCTCTTTTCTAGCTTTGATCCCTCCTTCAACCTCTTCCCTTCCTCAGCCAAACCTATGTAATTTCTCCTTATCTCTACCCATTCCCTCTGCCTGGCTGAACCTCACAAGCCAGTTCTGTTACAAAACCCCAAACCTCTACTTTCACTCCTGTCAGCCTCAGCCTTTGTACACAAAATCTTTTTCTTCCCCCACCCCCAGATATTTATTAATTGTGAACTTCAGCCACACAAATTGCTCTTTGTGGTAAAATTAATAAGACCTGATCATCAACTCCATGCCTTCCCAGAGAACATGTAGGCCTCTCACAGATGTTAAAGTCTTTCCAGAAGCAAAGAAAAGTCTGTGTCAGTTTTAAATTCAAACTGCAAATAGCTACAGCTCTGCCTTTAATATTGCTTAGTGCTTTAGAGAACAGAATCTGTATAGCGGTTTGATTTTAAAACTGACAAATGAAAAATTTTAAAACCACAAAATCCATTTTATCTTTTGGCAGGCTTTATGACTGGGTTTATAAATATATTTTCTATGTTGCAAATATGGTAACATTGGCTTATAAGTGAAAACTCATATCAATTAAAAAAGTCAAATTAAGTCCTCATCAATTTTAAAGTATAACTAAAATTTTGAAGAAAGTATATATCTCTCCCTATAATAGTATTATATGTGTTACATGTCTTTGTCATTTCTAAGGCGGCTCCCCCACTTGTCATATTGTTATGTGTTCATCTGTTTAATGCAGTTTGTCTTTATGCGTGTATATGTATATTTGTAGCCATTAAATGTTCTGATATACATGGATGCATTTTAAAATATGTTAAGTGGCTGGAAACAGGTTTACAATCTATTTAAAATAATTTATCTGTCTACTTTTGCTTTATGCTTATTCATACTTTCTGCGATGATAGCCATGTTTGTATACCAAGTTTTAATCCTGTTTCTCTTAACATTGACTTCCAAATGTTTACTGTAATTTAAATCTGTAAAAAAAATAATTAATTTGCATTTTTTAAAAAACACAAGGCTATTAATACATTTTGCCTATATTTTTAACTGTTAAGATACAATGTACATGTTTCTTTCAGGTACAGCTTCCTGGGTTTTAATGTTAATATTTAAATATTATAATAACAATGATAATAAAAATAAAGAAAGGGACCATCCAGTAAAACAAAAGTTAAATATTACAAATTTAAAGTGTGTTTTCAGTTAACAAGGTTAAAAGGAAAGAACAAATTTTTAGATTAGAAAAGACTTTTTAAGATAAATGATTGTTTAAATAAAAGCAAGCTAAAAGGCTAAAGTATGCTGTTAAAAAAGGTATAAAAGTTGATGTAAACTGAAAAAATTTTCAGGTATCTGGGGTGAAATGGGTTAGCATAAGAAGGTTGGCTCTCTGTATTTTCTGTCACCTTAATTGTTCATATAATTCAGATTTAAGTGTAATAAGTTGGTAAATTTATTTATATTGCCATGTTGCACATCAAGGTTAAAATTCAGCTATACCAAAGCTTCTTACTATGTTTAGCTTTAACTACTGGGGAAAATGTGTGTTTAACAACAACAATATGTATTTTAACTAGTTTTTGTTTATTCAAGTTTTATCTAAGTGTGACATAAAAGTCAAAAATATATCATTAATACAATTTCCCTTCTGGAAATTTAGCACAGCTCCATCAATCCACCTTAGAGGGTCCTACAATATTGTAACTCCATCCATGTGGGTCTCATTTGATTGTCCTCCAAGGCCTAAATGTTAATAAGAATAGACACCCCCCAAACACCCTCTATGCAGCCCCTTGTCACCATGACATAGATTGGTTTTCATCCATATTCTTCAGGCAGAAATTTGATAGTTCCTGAGAGGGAGGAATAAAGGGAGTTTAAAGGGCACACGTGGAAAGTGGGTCTAAGGGACTGCTGACCCAGGGGAATGGGAAGGCAGACAGTCAGAATCCAGACAGTCTGTTTATAGTTAACCACAGAGGTGGAAAGTATAAGGGCAAAATGCAAAAGTTAGGGCAAAGTAAATAAATAAATAAATAACCCAAAGGATAACTTTCTGATTAAGATATATTTAAAAATCAAACAAAAATGATGACAAGTATATTATTAAATGTTTTTAAAATCTGAAGGTTAAAATTCAAGCTTTCTTTTTTTTTTTCTTCTTGAGTCAATCTTTATTAACTTAGTTTTCAATTTTTTTTATCAAAAACTTCCATGATTATAAAAAATACCCGATGGTAATTCCCTCCCTCCCTCTACTTTTCCCTTTGAAACTCCACTCTCTATCATATCCCCCTCCCCATCTCAATCAGTCTCCCTTTTATTTTGATGTCATGATCTTTTCCTCCTATTATGATGGTCTTGTGCAGGTAGTGTCAGGCACTGTGAGGACATGGATGTCCAGGCCATTTTGTGTCTGGGGGAAGCACGTTGTAAGGAGTACTGCCCTTCCTTTGGCTCTTACATTCTTTCCGCCACCTCTTCCGCCATAGACCCTGAGCCTTGGAAGGTGTGATTGAGATATTGCAGTGCTGAGTAAGTGCTTTCTTAAATAAGATTCTGTTCTAAGTACTGTTTACAAAGTGCCTGATTATGTGTTTATAACAATAGATCTACGTATCGCTTTCCCTTTTTTTTGGCTTTTTGTGGTAAGGTCTCATGTTAGCCCAGGCTGACCTGAGTACACTATGTAGTTTCAAGGTGGCCTCAAACTCATGGCAATTATCCTACCTCTGCCTCCCGAGTGCTGGGATCGAAGGAGTGCACAACCATGCCTGGCTGTTCTACTTTTTACTAATGTTCACAAATCAGTTTAATGTACCATGAGATACTTAAAACTTTTAATTAAATTATGTCCACATGTTAAGTTTATGTTTTTCATTGTATATAGCCTTTATTTTGTTTGATAAAATATCTGTTTTATTGTTTACAGCAGTAGATTTCTTAAATATTCTGCTCGTACATTTTTCTATTAGGAAAAACTTTTGCTTGCTACAAACTTATTCTAACAGGTAAAAATTGGACTTAGTTACATAAAACTTCATTATCCCTGTAAAATAAACATCTGATAAATTATTAAGATTAACCAAAGCTTTTAGCTTTTTAAGCCTGACATACTTCCCCCCCCCTTTTTTTTTTACTTTTATTTATATATTTCCAAGGACAGAAAGGGAATGAATGAGCACACCAGGGCTTCCAGCTAATGCAAATGAACTCCAGATGCATGCAATATGTTGTGCATCTGGCTTTTATAAAGGAACTGGCGAATCAAACCCTGATCCTTAGGCTTTGCAGACAAGTGCCTTCAAAAGTGAGTAATTTCTCTAGCCCCAGCCTGACATGCTTTCATTACTTCTTTCAATGTTGTGATTGCTTTTTGATCTCTGGCCACAAGAGCATTGAACTTGGAGTGTCTATACACGCGATGAATTCCCTATTAAGGAAATCTCAGATCAGATCTACTCCTTCCGTGATGAACTTGAATCCCTATCTGCTGTAGTGCTCCAAAATCACAGAGGACTCAACCTCTTGACATCGACGGCTATAAGAACACTGTTGCTTGTATACAAATAGTCCAAACTGGTCTGGTACAGGGTCCTTAGTACAGGGTACTTAGCAACCACTTGGGAACCAGGCAAACACACTTCAACAGTGCCTCAGGATGGTGCCTTGGGTCACTTCCAACTTGATTTCTCCCCATAATCACACCATTACTCCTAATTATCCTCCTGCTTACAGTTTTACCTCATCTTTTGATTTATTTTTGTAGAGATTTAATCTTGAGCTTTTTTTTTGTGAGGCAAAGTTTTATTGGGTAGAAACAAGGGGAAAGAAGAAAGCTGGTGCACCAGGTCTTCATCTCAGAGTTTGAGATCTCAAGATGCAGCCCTGATCTTTTGGGAGTGTCAGCTTTTATGGGAAATAACCACATGATGTTTATAGTAAAAACAGGATCAGGAGTTAAACTACAAAATTACATACTGCTAAACATGGGGGATATTACAAGAAGTCACAAGGTTACATAGGTCACATAGGCAGGACCTAGGCAAGAAACATTCTATGCTATGTAATCACAAAGATATTTAGAAACAAAGAGATACAGGAAGGTTATGGTACATTGCATAGAGGGATCATCTCATTCTTTAGGCAACAGTAAACACTTGCATTGCACAGAGGGATCATCACCTTCTTTTCACATTCCATTTTGCATTTCCCTCTCTGATATGACAGGAAGTCGCATCTTTGACTAGTGAATAACAGTGTCTAGGGTGTTTTCATGTAAGGGAGTGTATTATGTCCACAATACCATGAGTTTAACAGAATTTATTCTATTTTTTATATATTTACTTAAAGCATTAATAATGCATGGTCCTATGGTAAGGTCTAACAGCAGTAGTATCAGGGGTACAGTAATAGAAAAGACAAGGGAAGTTAGCCAGGGAGACCAACTAAATAAACATAGACTGAAACCTATTACTAGTGGCTTGTGTTTGAAGTTCTCTTTCTTAGAGATTGTTTCTAACTAAAGCCAGTGTATTTCAGATCATTCCTGACTGCATAAAAGCAACACATTTTACCTAAAATCATACAATGGCCCCCTGGTTCCAATGTCCCAGTAGAGTGTCTCTTGACCCGAACTCTGTCGCCAAGTTGAAGGGGCTGGGGACAAACAGGGTGTCTGGAAAGCAGCCTTGATTGCTGTAACAATGGACTCCTGGACTTTTTGTAGGACTTGGATAGAAAAAAGCCTTTCATTAGTAAGTCTGTTATCTGTTCAAGACCCACACAGGGCAGGATGGGGTGAAAGTTTCCATACATAGTTTTAAATGGAGTGGTTCCTTTTATATAAGGGTACACCAGGCCCTTAACATGGCAGAAGGGAAGGAGTCCCACCCATCCTTTGCTGGTCTCTAGGGTTAAATTAGATACAGTCTCCTTCAAGGTCCGATTCATCCTTTATAGCTGTCCTGAACTTTGGGGATCTTAGGCACAATGTAATTTTCAATTAATCCCCAATGGTTAGGTTAATTTCCTAATTATTTGACACAAAGACAGGCCCATTATCTGATCTTATCCTGAGGCACACCTATCTCCTCTAACAATTCCTTATTCACTATTTGGGCTATCTGAGATAAGGAAAGCTTCCACCCATCCTGAAAAGGTACCAACATAAACAAGTAAATATTTATATAAATACTGATCTGACTTTACCTCTGTGAAATCCACTTCTCATTATCTACTGAGTCTTGTTCAGTGCTATCAGTTCAGCTTTCTGAGCTGATGTACCCCAAGGTAGGGCCTTAGACCACAGGGTTTCTTCCAAAGTAATTACAGCCACCCCTGCATACCTGATTCCATCCACAACAAAGTTGCTGCCATCAGAATACATCACCAGATCAGGGTCGGCCAAGCCACATCTCTCAGGTCTGGGAGGAGTCCATGGAAGGTAGTGGTGATCTCGAGGCAGTCATGCACAGGGGTTGGTACCTCCTCAGTTTCTGGAAGCAGGGAGGCTGGGTTTAAAGCCTTGGTTTGGTGAAACTATATCCTTGGTTGATCTAAGAGCAAGGCCTGGAGAGCAATCAGTCTGGGGGGCTCTTTAAAAGTGTTTCTATCATATGTGGAGCCATAATTGATAAAGTTTGGCCAAGGTAAATTTGTCAGCATCCTCTGTCAGAATAGCAGAAGCAGCTGCAATAGCCCAGATACAAGGGGGTCAACCAGTGGCTACTGGGTCTAGCTTCTTAGATAAGTAGGCCACTGGGCAATGTCTTGGAATTATGACAACCCTGGCTGTCCCCTTCTTTTATCCATGTACAAGTGGAAGGGTTTGGTTAAGTCTGGATGCACCAGGGCAGGGGCTGATGTCCAAGCTGATTTTAGTTCTTAGAATGCTTGTTCTTCATTTTCAGTTGAATTCAAATCTTCCTCTCATTGCCTCATAGAGAAGCTTGGATAATTAAGCAAATCTTGGGAATCAAATTTTGCAATACTCTACAGCTCTGAGGAATTCTTGGATCTGTCTTTTAGTGGGGATTTGAATGATGGAATGAATCCTAGAAGCCAACAGTGTACTCTTACATCCTTGGAGTTCATGTCCCAAGTAGGTTGACTTACACAGACACACAGTTGAGCCTTCCTGGCTCTCAAATAAATAAATAAAAATTAAAAATTAAAATTAAAAAAAATAAAAAAGAAGTTTATCCTCAAAGCCCTCTATTCTCTGAATATCCTTTCTAATATCTGATGCGGACAGAGTTACAAACACAATGTTAATAGCTCACCTATTCTCAGGGGCCTCAGGATCTATGGGGGGTATGTCCTATATGCTTCCTTGCAGCCTTTCTAGGAAAGCAGTAGGGAGTCTGTGGGCCCTTGGGTCACTTCATTCACATTAGACAAATTTGTAGGGTGCCAAACGAGTGGCTACCTGGAGACCACTCATCAGAGTCTGGCCAAAGAGGTTAAGGGATGCCCTACTTTCGGCAGTGTTGGGATCCCAGTCTAGATGTGTGGAAGGGAAGACCTGATCAATAACCATAGGGCTCTCCATGAGGGGGCCATTGGCTCCCAACACTAGTTTTTTAGCTTCCATTCAGATTTTCTCATGTTCCTCTGTGGTGGTGAAGAGGGTCTGCAAATGTTGCTGACAGTCCTCCCATGTGGGCTGATGAATATAGAATACTTTCTCGAGAAGGGATATCAGAGAACCTGCTGGCAAATTATGAGTTGCCATCTCAGAGAGAATTTTGATGATCATAAGTTGAAGTTGACCTAGAACATAAACTCAGTAAGTATATTTATGAAATCATGTAACAAAATATGGCTTTATTTACATAAAGTTTTAGCTCACCTTACACTTTAGTTAAATCTGACTTTTAAAGACAAAAACCAAGAAACTTTGAAATAAATCAAATGTCAACAAAAGCTTTAGGAAAGACCTGTTGGGATATTTGGATTAATAAAGAAACCAAAAGGTGTCTATAAACATTGTCTTACTTGTTTAAAGCCCCCTCTCCCCAAAAGAGGAGATATCAGGCACAGTTCAAATTAAAATTATTTACTTGTTTTTATCAAGCAAATTAAAAGTCACATGGTTTAAAATGTGGAGCCAGGCTATCACATTGGAACCTTGAATTGGAGATCCTCCTGCATCAGCTTCCTGAGTAGCTAGGATAATAGGCCTACCTAATTTTAATGTTTAATTATTTTTTTAAAAGATCTTCAAAGTGCTTTTTAGCCAGTTTTAAAGGAGATTTTTCAACAGAATGATTTTGACCCACATTTTCACAGACAAGGACAAGACAAATTAACACAGCACCAAACACAAATGTGCTAACTATAAAGGCTCCCCTGACACTATCATGTGACTGACAAACCAAAACTGAACCAGAATCAGACCTCCATTCAAAATCTCCAAACAGAGCCAGAGAAGGTGAAGAGCATCCCATCGATCTTTCATCCAGAGTGGATAAAACACCTCTGGAGGTTTCTTACCCAATAAAGGAGGGGACCTGCAGTCCTGGGCAAAGTTTCCCATCAGTGGCTTGCTACCAACTCAAAGCAGGAACATGCAAACAGATGGAGATATGGTTCTCCGGCTGAGACTAGGGGTGCTTCTCCAGTTCGGTCCATCCAAAGTCCTGGAGGTCTTGAAATGTGAATCCAGGGTGAGCCCCCAAGATGTAATGGGATCTGGTGTCACAGAAGTAAGACCATCGACTCACAGAATGTGAGGAATAGTTTTATTGGGTATAAAAGAAAGGAAAAGAAGAAAGCTGGTGCACCAGGTCTGCATCTCAGAGTTCGGGATCTCAAGATGCAGCCTCATCTTGAGCATCTTAATTCCATCACCCAGTCTACTACCTGGGATGAGATAATGAGATAATGACAATGCTACACCTCCAGACATTCCAGACTCCAAGCCCACAACACAACACCCCCTCTCAGTCAGAATATAACTATAGCCAAACCTCCTTCCCACATATAAAATAAGTCAGGAAATGAAGGAGTCAGCAGACAAAACCTGAACAGACACCAGGGGATTTTCCTTGAGATTGTAGACTTGCAAGCAAGTTTGAACCACAATCTTCTGCCCTTCTCTCTGAGGCAACAAGAAGCCACTTGCTGACTTGCAACCCCTAGAAACTAAAATAACAGTTCAGACAATTTGCAGCTTCCATGTTCTCACATATTCCTTCCTCATTTTGCAGCCAGAACATCTCTACCCCCACCCTAAGGCCAATATGACCTGTCATCCACGAAGTGTGCACTCTTGTTTCAATGTCTTAGTGTGTAGTTAGTACCTGAGGTGTTAACCTCTCAGAACCTGCTCTTTGCTGTTGAGGTTACTACCAATTTCTTCCTTCCAAACTCTCCTCAAAACGTTTCCTTACATAAGGTACTTACCCATCACAATTGACTACCTTTAAACAAACATAACCCAATGCACATTTTGGTGTCACTATCAAGGATCTAAAGTTTTTCTCATAATTTAAGAAAAACTGTAACATCGAATTTTGAGTATATTTTAATAAAGTGTGGCTCATTTATTCATGTCATACTAAAGCAGGAATTATAATTGGCATAAATCATGTTCCTTGAAATTGTGAAGATAGTTCAAGTCTTGCTTTTGTGTCCCATAAATTCGATTTGCTTAGTTTTACAAAGAAAAATCCATTAAAAAGTTAGTTGTGGGCTAGGGAGATGACTTAGTCATTAAGGCACTTCCGTGCAAAGGTTAACAGCTCATGTATGAGTCCCCAGTACTCAGGTAAAGCCAGGTGAACAAAGTGATGCATGCATCTGGAGTTGGTTTGCAGTGGCTATAGGTCCTGGTGTGCTCATTCTCTCTCTGTGCTTCTAAGTAAATAAATAAATAAATAAATAAATAAAGTAAAAGTTATTTGCACTAATATGACATGTGGATTTCTTATATATTACATGGCAGGATGTACATATGCCAGAACCAACACAGGTTTTCAAAGGAATAATATGCATGGGGCTCAGAAAATATGAAAGTCATTTAAAACAGCTTGTACTCTGCATTATTTCATGACCAAGAGATTACCCAGAAAGAGGACTTCATGACTTGTCTTTATTTATAGTTGTAAGATTTAGGATTTAGTGCAAAAATAAGACTGAATATGGAAAATACACAAAGTTTGTAAAACGTGCATTGGTTGCTCTAAATATTTGTTTTTATAAGAACAGGTAATGCTTCTGCCTTTGTCATGAAATTAATGAACATGGCTTGTATAGACCATTGTTACAGAAAAAGTGAGAAAATGTGAGTCAGAAGTGATATAAACCTGTAGTACATTCAAGCCTAGCGTGGTAACCCAGATAAGAAATAATGGTGGTCTGGAAAAGTGAGATGACAACGTGTATCAAAGTACTAAAATGTAATATGCAGTGAAAAATTGAAGTTGTTAATGCAGGCATCAAATGTGTGGATAAAAGTGATGGAAAAAACATACTTAACTTTTGAGGGCAGAGAATATGGACAGCGTGAAGGTTTAGAACATAAAAAAAAAAAAAAAAAAGATTCATCTACCATCAACAGAGATGGAGAATACCATCAAAGCTGGGGATGTACAAGGGGTAGGGAAATGAGAATAGCATCAGCAGTATATCATTAGGAATACTGAACTTTTAATGCTTAGGAAATCAGGTACATATAGTAGCCAAACATAATGGATAGATATGTGTCTGGGAGAGAGGGAAAAGTGTCAATCTAGGGACACAGAACATGGCCTTCTCTTTTATAAGTTTGCATCAGGCCAGAAGGTACCACATTAGTGGTAAAAGAAATGTCTTGACAACTTCAGTTAAGGAGAATACAATTTCCTTTTATACTTTCTGTCAGGAATCTGATAATATGGTGGAAAAGCCATGGTGTCCAAGACTTATCTGGGAAAATCTCAGTTGGCTTCTGGTAGCTGCTCAACCCTCCTTTGCTCACATTTATATAGGGCTCTTTTTTGGTCTCTCTGATATATTTCTCAGACTTTATTTTTCTTATGAAACACTGATCCATATCTATTTCCTTCTCTGCATCTATGATCTTAGCTCAAAAGAAAGACACCTTTGAGTCAAAATGTAATTGTTCAGAGTTTAGAGTATTCATGTCATCATGAAGTATCACGGTCTAACAGATACAAATTCCAAAATTAATCCAAAGGAAAAGAAGCAGTTATGGTCATATTAATGCTGGGATTGGACTCAGTTTTCATCTAGGTAGAAGAGAACTCAGCAAAGACAGAAATCATCCTTCCCTAAATGCCCTTCCTAAATATTAGATTTTTTTTTTCAATTCTCTTTCACTTCACTTAACTTCCTCAGTTCTTAAGGAGATGTAAAAGACTCAGCTTAATACCTATGCATAAAAATAGAGCTTCTTTATAACCCCTGTCTTCATGCAGAGCAGCCAAAGAAAGGGAGTGCTTACAGAAATCAATTCTTTAATACCCAGCTTGTAGTAATGCTCAGGAGTCAATGCTTCTGACCCAACCAAAGCAAATACACAATCTTCCCTTGGGGAGAGGTAAAAAGATAACAGCTTAGCAAGGTCCTTAATAGATGGAAGCATTATACTCCTCTCTTACAGTTTTATTCGTTCCTTAAATTCTGTTTTGGCTTTTTCATCTTTGTCACTAAAGTAAACTTCATGATTTGTTTCCTAAATAGATGATTTCACATGATCCTGGATTATCTGTAGCAGATGATTAAAAAAATGACTTGTGGGCTGGAGAGGTGGCTTAGTGGTTAAGGCACTTGCCTGCAAAGCCAAAGGTTCGACTCTTCAAGACCCATGTAAGCCAGATGCGCAAGGAACACATGTATCTGGAGTTTGTTTGCAATGGCTGGAAGCCCTGAAGTGCCCATTTTTCTCTCTCTCTCTCTCTCTCCCTGCCTATTTCTGTATCTCTCTCTCTCTTTCTCTCAAATAAATAAATAAAAATAGAATAAAAACATGCCTTGTGCTCACTGCTTAACATTCATTATTTACAACAAGCTATACCATGAAGCCTAATATAAATATTTCAGAGATAAGGACACTTAGGCCCAAAAGTAATAAATATTTTAGGAGTTTTGTAAGGTCAAACACCAAGTATAAGGTATAACTAGAATCTGATCACAGGAAAATTATGACTAGAGACCAGTTATTTATTTATGATTTAAATGTAACTACCTTTATTTTTAATTTCTTTGTTCTTTTCTTTTCATAAACTTTAGGACAGCACAGCTTATTATAAGATATATTTGCCTTTAATTTTTATCCTTTCAAGTTGCCACCTTTTACATCTATTCTCATCATTACTAGTAAATATCAAAATACTGCTTCAGTCTTTTTGTTTTGACAAAGAATTTATCTTTGTTTTCCTAATCCCCTTATCTTTCTAAACTTGGCCCCTTTAAATTTGAACCATAAATATCAATAGGCTTGTCTATATTCTTCATTGTTAAAGATATTGTTAAAGTAATAAATAAGAAAGAGCTCATGTCTTCTGACATCAAACATGTCTCTAAATTCAAATTATAGCAATATCTAATACCCAAAAACATCTCAGGTACCTCCATTCCATATTGGCTTATTAGTACTACCTGTGCATGGATGTTAACAACATTCAATAAAGGCCAGGAGATATAAATATTATGATTTACCTCATTTTGAATCTCAATTTATTTCCTGACACATTTTCCTAAAGTTCTCATTTAAAAATCTTCCATCTTTCCTATTTCTACTTCCTTTGACACTCCCTGCAAACAAATACTGACAAAAGCCCCATATTTGGTATGCATCTTTCCTTTCTGTAAAAGTTTCATGCATTGTAGCACCAACTGTTCCCTTTGTGCCAGAGACTTCCAATCCAACTCTTACAGTATCTGTCCCTCTGAAGCATCAGGTCTATATTCCCAATTGCTCTGAAAATATTGCCAATCAAATTTTCTGCCAGTAAATAAGAATTGCAATGTGAAAATAAGTAAAACAGGTAGTTTCTTCCTCCTAAATTAATGATTCTTCTTTAATAATGCTACTTTTCATTCAATAAACTTTGAAATTTTGATACCATAATTCAAATGCTACCTCTATTTTTTCTCTAGTCATAGACATAAGAAAATACAACTGTAACAGAACTGACAGCTTTGTTCATGTATTGTTGGCCAATGGTGAGCAAATACATTTCCAAACAAGCAGCTAGATGTAAGGAGACAGAATAAGAACCTAAGCTCCCAAACTCCTATGGCACAGTTTTAAAACTCATCTGTTGCTATTATGAATATTTCCTCATACTCTCTTCTCAGTCCATTTACTCTTATTCCTGTAATGTCGTCCTATTTCATTGTTTCTTACTCAGAATATTACTTCAAATTAGCGTCATTCTTGAACATGCAGTAAAGGGGAATCTTGTAAAAAATTACCCAAACACACCATTTCTCTGTTTCTTAATAATTCATGAAACACTTTTATTAAGTCACTCATGTTAGGAGCTATCAACAAAATATTTGACACCCATGATGCTGTTTATATTTCCTTACACCCTATGCTATTTTTATTCAAGGCTCTCTCGCTCACTCACATTTAGTTTGAGCTGTAGTTGCCCTGATTGTAAACTGCAACACTGCAAATTAATGGTTGGCCTGATGCCATAATTCTTCCAAGTGAGAGTCATGTTTCTTCCTAAACCCTCCTTCTACAATGTAACTTCAGGCAGAACCCTTTCTTGGTGTTTTTAAGCCCCTTGTGTGGTTTGCCACACTGTTTCCCTGGATAGCTTCCCTGCGTTTAACATATTCATCCTTTAAAATCTATTAGATGGAGAGATACTGTGAGTGAGTAGCTGTGGCTTCTGGATTTGAGATTCCATGTGGGCCCACTCTATTCACATTTGTACCCATTGCAACATGAAGGTCCTATTCAGAGCATAAGTATTTGCATATAAGTTGTTTAAGGGATGGAGAGATGGCTTAGTGGTTAAGGCACTTGCCTATAAAGCCTAAGGATTCAGGTCTGATTCCCTAGCACCCATGTAAGCCAGATGCACAAAATAGCACAGACGCCTGGAGTTGTTTTGCAGTGGCTAAGGGCCCTGGCATGCCCATTCTCCTCTCTCTCTCTCTCTCTCTCTCTCTCTCTCTCTCTCTCTCTCTTGATCTATCTGCCTCTTTAGAAAATAAAATAAAATAAAATAAAAAGCATAAATTGTTTAAATATGTCATATCACTCTGACTTTATTTGATCTAGAAACTTGTCCTGATAATCCTGAAGGTAATTAAGTGGCAGAAAAGTCTATGAAGAGCAAAAAACCAAAATAAAATAAGAGCAGTATGTGGAGATTTAACTGAGGCAAGCAAAATACAACAGCCCTCAGTATGGGTATAGCTATCAATAATTCTTGAGTGTTCACTGGCTACTAAATGTTATGAGCTATAGATGGCAACACGGAGAACATATTGTTCTTATTGTGCTAAACTCACAGTATGATATAAATAAGAGACACACAACAAGAATAGATCAAGCAATACAAGGTTAAGTGCTGAAATTATGTACAGAGGAGTAGAGGTTGTGGATTCTGTTGGCCATAGGGAGCTCCCCAGAGCTGGTTAATTTTAGGAGAAAGTTCTTCTCATGGTTATACAATTTTTTAGCCTTGATATTACATTATAACCCTCTCATATGTTATGATTTATTATTAGCAAAAACACATCCTTTAGGAAACTGACACTTGCATAAACAACTAGATTCTGTTTCATATTTATAGATGGTCATGTGAAAGTTTCAATGCAGCAGTATTAGAACTGGTGATTTTATCTTTCTTGTTAAATTTAATTCTATGTATCCTTATCTTCCAAAATATTATTTACTTGGCTTCCTTGGTTACAGTGGTGTTTAAGAAGTACATAAATCAAACCATTGTATGTCCTCTAACTATCTTTTTCTGATTTAGTTAAGGCTGCCACATATTGTAATACTGCTTTAAGATAACGGAATGCAGTCACTTCCCATTTGTAACAAAAGCAATTACTCAGAGAGAGGCACCCTATTTCATTCTGTCTCTGTTCTTTTATCCAAATTAGAGCTCTTCTTCTATGAGACACTGCTGGCTTCAAAATTGCTAGCTTGTTATAGTTGCCCAGTGATTCAGTTTGAAGTTAATGATGTTTGATTATGCCAAAATTTTAATTTATCTATTTTTATGAATTTCAGTTATTTCAAGGCTGGAAGAAGTTGGTAGATATATATTGAAAGCAAAACTAAATTATTTACTCTCTGATCTTGAAGTGTTAGAGAAACTCCAACTGCCCCTCTCTCTCACTTACACTTGGTTGTCAAATATTTGGATTTTGACATTTGCGTTCTGTAATAGTCAGCTTCAGGTTCGCTGAGATGAACTTCCAGACCAGGCACAGTTATGGAGGAAGGGATTTATTGGAGCTTACAGATCCAGGGGAAGTTCCATAATGGCAGAAGAAACTGGCCTGCTTTCACAGGACCAAGCAGAGAGAGAGAAGCACAAGCCTAAAAGCCAAAGGCCACAGCACACTTCAGGAACTCCCCCCTAGGCACACTTTGCATATCTTTAGATTGAAATCTGAAACCCACCACCACACCTTAAGATCCACACAATGGCATTGCCTCCAGCCAGATGGCTAGAGATGCAAACTACAAACAAATAAACAACTGAATATATGGGGGCCATTCTGTTCTATTCAAACCACCACACTTCCCCATGAATCTCTGTTCATAGAACACTACCAAATCTAAGATACTCAGATTTTCATTGAGATCTTGAGCAAACAGGCACGTTTTCTGATCCTGTGTACTATTTCACTACAGATTCATGAATGTAACTGATTACATTAAGGTTATTTCATGTATTCCTCGGGCACTCCCTGGATATTATGCCTATTCTGCACTTGATAAATGACTGATATATGAACAAGTAATATTTTAAAACAATCACTCAGTATTACTTTATTGTATTAGACTTACTCCACTTTTCAGCCAATGTCGTATGCCTCTTTTAATGTGCTATAGATATCCCCATACACAAGAAAGCTCCTATCACATGAAAGAATATTCACTTGCTTGGTTAAGGATGAGAATTATTTTTCTCCTTTATTCTCATGAAAAATAACTACTATTAAATAATAAAAAGAAAGTAAAGAGAGAAGCATTTATCATTGGAAGTTACTATACCTTTTGTATCTTCCTCTTTACCCTTCCCATAAGTAGAAAGCTTTACAACATTTCTTAGTTATTCATTTTCTACTTCCTAGCATACATTTTCCATGCTCCTCTTTTTCTTTTTGATTTCTTTTTCCTATACTAATAAAATTACCTAAACTTTCTCATTTATAAATGTTAAGACTGCCTTGAAACCTAAAGATAAAGGTAGTCATCTGCAACCAGAATGCTCTCTAATAGGAGCTTATATATCTACCAAAATTCAACATTCTCCATGGTTGGTAGATTGCCTCATTTATGTATAGGAAATACATTATTTTTGAAGTTAGATTAGACCTCAGCTTCTTTATTGAGACTTTTGCCTATAAGGTAAGACTCCCTTGTAGTTTGTTCAGTGGTGGGGGTATGATCCAAATGAAAGAACTAGAAAGAATCATAAAATTGCCACCCAAATAGCCTTTAGTGCCATCCTCAAGTTCTTATCACAAAATTTAACTTGTAAAATTTTTGACTTTAAATATCAACACCAATTCCTATTCAATATTCTCTTTTATATGATTTTACTAACACTCCTTAGAAGAAATGTGAAGAAGGCTTTTAGATCCATCCAACATTTTTAGCCTTACCATGAGATTTATATCCCAGAAATTTATTACTATGAATGTTTTATGATCTTCTATGATCTTATATATTTGTTTGGGTGAAAATGATGTACTTGCCTTAAAAGAAATTTTCTAATGTAATCAAGGAAACTAAAAATAAAAATAAGGGCTGGAGAGATGGCTTGGCAGTTGGGCTCTTGCCTGTGAAGCCTAAGGACCACAGTTCAAGGCTCGGTTCCCCAGGACCCATGTTGGCCAGATGCACAAGGGGGTTCTGGAGTTCGTTTGCAGTGGCTAGAAGCCCTGGCGCACCCATTCTCTCTCTCTCTCTGTCTCTTTTTCTCTCTCTCTGTCACTCTCAAATAAATAAATAAAAATAAACAAAAAAATAAAAATTAAATAAAAATAAAAAAGTGAATCTTCAGATATTTTAATAAGTAAACAAAGATGATAAGTTAATAGGCCAGTAGAGTCAGGGTCATAGCACACTTAGAAACCATGGTCCATATTAGGTGTTAAGATATCCTGATGTATGGGCTGGAGAGATGGCTTAGCAGTTAAGCACTTGCCTGTGAAGCTGAAGGACCCCAGTTCGAGGCTCAACTCCCCAGGACCCACGTTAGCCAGATGCACAAGGGGGCGCATGCATCTGGAGTTCATTTGCAGTGGCTGGAGACCCTGGCACACCCATTCTCTCTCCCTCTCTCTATCTGCCTCTTTCTCTCTGTCTGTCACTCTCAAATAAATAAATAAAAATAACACAAAAAAATTAAAGATATCCTGTTGTAGAGAAACGGAACTGTTTATGAGTCCAAGGTTATTTTCATCATTTATATTCAGTAGTGATTTTTTTCAATCATGTATACATTTACTATGTTGAAAGAGAAACACTGAAGATAAAATTTGACTAGATATTGTAAATTATTGTTTTTCAACTGCTTTCTAATATTTCTGTTAATTATATTGCTATTTTATGTAGGGTAGTCTCAGGAAAAAAGGAAGACAAGTTAGAAGGAACAAGGCATTAGGCAGTTTTCTTGTAAGGAGTGGTGACCCATGCCTTTAATCTCAGCACTCAGGAAGCTGAGGTAGGAAGATCACTGTGAGTTTGAGGCCAGCTTGAAACTACATAGTGGTTAGTTCTAGGTCAGCCTTCGTTAGAGCAAGACCCTTCCTTAAAAAATGAAAATAGGGCTGGAGAGATGGCTTGGCAGTTAAGGAGCTTGCCTACAAAGCCAAAGGACCCAGGTTCAATTTCCCAGTGCCCACGTAAAGCCAGATGCACAAGGTGGCGCAAGTGTCTAGTGTTTGTTGGTAGCAGCTAGAGGCCCTGGTGCACCCATTCTTTCAATCTTCCTCTTTCTGTCTCTTAAATAAATAAATAAAAATATTAAAAAAAAATGAAAATAGAGAAGAAAGAAAGAAAGAAAGAGAGAGGAAGAAAGGAAGGAAAGAAGGAAGGACGGAAGGAAGGATGGAAGGAAGGATGGAAGGAAGGAAGGAAGGAAAAAGGAAGAAAGGAAGGAAAGAAGGAAGGAAGGATGGAAGGAAGGAAGGAAGGAAAAAAGGAAGAAAGGAAGGAAAGAAGGAAGGAAGGAAGGAAGGAAGGAAGGAAGGAAGGAAGGAAGGAAGGAAGGAAGGAAGGAAGGAAGGAAGGAAAGAAGGAAGGAAGGAAAGAAGGAAGGAATGAAGGAAAGAAAACAATTTTCTTAGTATCAAAGAAATGAGATGGGGAGGAACTAGGTAAAAATAACACTCAAGACATAGCAAGGTTATTCTCTGAAAAATGCTTTGAAGAACAAGTTTTCTGTTTATCATATTCTGGGCAAGAGAAAAATGGAATATGGCATTTTGAAGTAGAAAAAAAGAATCACATATTCAACTATGAAAATTTCAGGTTTTCTAACTGTAATTCTGCAACTATAAGCTAATTCTCTACTTAAACATTAATTATACAAATACCATATGTTTACAAAATGTTTCCTGCAGCAGCTGCCTCTTAATGTTTGGGGAATATTGTGTTTCTGCGCTGCTCTGGTGAAAAGCTGTCTCTTTAGCAGAAAGGGAAGAGCATCTAGGCAAACTTCTCTCCATGAGGGACCCTACCTCTACTCAGAAGAGCTCAGTTATGTCATCATACACTGTGTTTTTATAGCAGATTGTCTGGATACATACTGACTTAAAAGCATGTGAACTATGCCAAGCCTTATGTTTTCTTTACCATAAAAAAATTATTAAAAGATGTTTAAAGTTCCCACCTCATAAGACTGGGTTATATATAAACTCTCTATAGAAATGTCAACATCTATGATTAATCACTTCCACTAACTCTCTTATTTGGATTTTAAGATTCAGCTCTTTAGTCGCTTAGCTCTTTAATTTCTAATTTATATACATTTACTAACATATCGTTAAATTAAGAGTTTTCAATTAGGGCTGGAGTGGAGTTCAGTGTAGAGTGCTTACCTAGCATGCATAAGACCTTATGTTCAATTCATAACACTGCAAGAGAAAAATTAATGACAGAATGAGAGGAGGAAAGAGAGGAAAGAGGAAGAAATTCAGGGTCTGGAAATGAAGCTCAGTTGGTAGAGTACATGTCTGGCCTTCCCAAAGCCCTGAGTTTAATCTTGATCACCACAAAAACTGTGAGGAACTATACACATGTTGAGTTGGAGGTAGGTTATTCATGGTCATCCTTGGCTCAGCACAGTGAGTTCAAGGCCAGCCTGGAATAAATGACAGAGCTTCTACATTTAGATTATAAGATCATACTGAACAGTAGTTGAGTTTTGTAGGTAAGATCTTCAATGAAGATAAGTAAACTCTAAAAAATTGAATATGTTGTCCTCAAACTAGGAAGGTTTGAAGCAGGTGAATTGCCAGTTCAAGGCCAGCATATACTAAATAGCAAATTGCCAACCAGCCTGAGCTAATAAGACCCCTTCTCAAAAGCATATAAATAACAACAAAAATTAAAGATGCATGCTGGAATCATCAGTCTTCCACTTCTGGTGGTTAGCTACAAGTTTAGGATCTTAAGTGTCTAGACATACTGTAGAAGTCATTTCAGAAAATAAATAATTAGACGAAGGTTTATCTACAGATTTCATGCATTGTTGCCTGCTCCTAGTAACCTCCAATCTCTAGATCAATCATTAACTGCCAGTGCATTCGAATCTGATTCTGACTTCATTACTTTGCAGTGTGCCCTGGAAACTGACTCTGATTTAATTACTTCGAGGTGTGCACTAGACATCAAGGTTTTTAAATGTCCGCAGAGATTCTGAAGGAAGTGGGCTTTGAGAGCCATGGCTGTAAAGCAGTCTATTTTTTTTTTCCCCGGCCTCCCACTCTGAATTTGTGACATCCTACTTTAGAGTCAGCTATAAAAACAGAGGATACGAGGTTTTACTTATTTCTTAAATTATTTCTGTCATATATTTTCCAAGTAACATCAATGAACAAATCCAGAGTCAGGAGACGTTTATTGTGCTTTATTCAATTTGACACAAAGGACTAGAAAATAATAGGCATGACATTTCTTTTGCTGCTTTAATTAAAATCAAATTTCTAAATCACTGAAATAAGCTTCAAAAATAAAGAAGAGTAGCATTTTCATTGTATACTATATACTAATCTCATGTTTACGTTTTGTGTATTTTTCCAAACCATACCAAGATATTACAGTAAATTCCATCCTCAGCTATCCTTAGCTGCTGTACTTTTCTTAGCTGTTACATAAATGTGGATTTAGTGCATAAGTCACTCTTTAAATCATGGATATTGGAAAAGATAACTCTGCCTAGTGCGTTTGCCTGGTTAGTTCTGAAAATTGTATTAAACAGAAAAGGAAAGATTCCATAGAATGCAAAGAAAGTACATGGCAAATTATCAAAGCATTTAAACTACTTTGCAATTATAATGTGCCATATCAGCATTTATAAATATACATGTATATTTCTGGAATTGTGATGATGAAAAAACTTCACATTTCAGTGTTTTACTAAAAATCAGGTAGATAATATAATTTTAGGTACTAAGTGAAAAAGAAGCAGCTATACTCTCTACTCATCCATAATCTGTGTACAATGATAAAGTACGTCTTCTAAAGAAATTTGAATTTAGTCTTGCTTATATTTTGTAAGCAATTTATGTCACAAATTGGTCCAAAGTAGTTTAAGGTAATGGATGTATAGAGATAATAGCTCTCATCAATAGTCCAGATCATTGTCCCAAAAATGTGTGAACACACTGTGTCATAAAACAAAGAAAGAATTGAGGCTGCAGTTGATGCAGATCAGAATAAGGTCGCTAATCACAATGATCTAATACTGAAATGAGAAGGTTATCTTGCACTGTATTGTGGGCATAATGCAGTCATGCAAAAGAAAAGGAGGGAAACAGACAAGTCAAATATCAGGTGAGAAAGTGTTCACTCACCATTGCTGGTTTTGCAGGTGGAACCGGGCACATGTGTAAGAGTGAGGGCAAACCTGGGCACTCACAAAATGAGCATGAAGGTGAATCTCCCCATTCCTCAAGGAAAGACTATTGATTTGATGCTTGAGAAGAGTTCAGTGAGGACCTTCTCACATTCCTGACACCACCATGTTGAGATCATGCATTTGTGTCTGTTTTAGCCAAATTTCATCTCATTAGTAACCACAGTACTAGAGAATGAAGACAGTAGTATACTTTGGGATATATCCTATAGATTTTTGTAAAAAGAGTCTGGTGACAGTTTCAATTGAGAGATGTCCAGATCCATGTCATAGAAGAATATGTTGGATTCCAAAGCTGAGGCTTCAGTTCTGAAGAACAAAGAGAATTTCTTGTTTTTATGGATTTCATGGGAGGTGGATAGTTGCATTCCATGTCAACCACACTACCTGTCAGCAGCCACAGAGGAAGGCACTGAATAAGAGCCTTGGCCATAACTCAAGTGGTCTGAAGGGTCCTTGACAAATAATAGGCCTGTTTTACTTTTTCTTTAAGTCTTGGACCTTGAGTAGCATGGAAGAGATGGGTGTGCTTTTCATCTAGCTAAATACAAGGGGAGTGATATTCAGAGCTGTACTGCTGCAGGGAGGTGTGGCTACTTTGTTCAAAGAGGCCCACATCGAGTCTCATAAAGCATTAACATCCAGGTTCTAACCCATACCATGATAAAATAAATTTCATACAAATAGCAAATATGATGTAGGTAGAAATAGACCTAAATGGAAATAAAAATGAAATAGTAATATAGTGCTAGGAATAAGAATACTAGAAAAAACAGTAGCTGAGGAACTCTGGAATAACACCAAGAAGAGAATATGCTCACTTACAAAAGTATAATACCTATGAGGTGCAGACTGAAGGATAGCTGAGGCCATCAGTATATGTTGGAAACTGCTATAATAATCCAGCGTGCCCTACATTGGGTTTTTCATATGCCTGTTTCTCTAGATGCTTTGTACAATATAGGCTCCTTGACCAATGCATCCTTTATTAAATTCTGTTTGACACATTGTTGAAAAGAAATATTTGCCATGAATTCCTCTCAGGATTTCTAAAAGTTATTTGATATTTGGTGAGAACATGGATTATCCCTTAGAGCTGGTATTCTATTATTCATTTATATTAGAAAGTATGTAGATATAATTAGTGTTCAGGAAAGAAAAAAAAATCCATTAGTAAAGTGGGTGGCATAATCATAAAAGATGCTAGGACATGTCATGTTGAACAGAAGTGAATATGCATAACGATGAAATTTTAGAAAGGGGATCAATATGAGAGTAGCTATCTAGTGGAAAAGCACAATGTGAACAGCGACAGTGAGTAGAGCTGAGGAGGAGACAGGGAGATATGACGGAATAGATAAGGTGGAAAAACATCAAGAAACCAGGCTATTGCTGAGGCCCTTGGTTCCCCAACAGGAATAGATGGTAAGACACTATTGTTGAAGACTCCACATACTTGTGCTGCAAGGTCACTGAGAAATCCTGCCGGAGTTGAGCTGAAAATCTCCTCCATGTAGATCAGCTGACAGAAAGCTGGAGAAAGCCACACTTCATGCAGTTCAGTGGAGGAGAGAGAAAACACCAGTGATGATACTCAACAGTGGATACTGCAAGCCTTATATTTGGCCAGTCAGGCCAAATGAGCCAATAGGTGTAACAGTGGATGTCTGTTATGGGGAAAATCAATTGCCCTCTAACTTGACTGGAGGCCTGCTCCATGGGAGAGAATACATTCCTGATACTGAAAACCTACAACAGGGTAGTCATGAGCCCTAGGGGTGTAACGTCTGCTGCTGTGTGGCTAAATGTGTATACTATGCTCACCAAACTGCCCAGTAAGCACTTCTTTTAATGTTCATACACATATATCAATGCTACTCTCACTTTTGGTTACAGAAGCTTCTCTTTTCAGACTACAGTGACCTTGGGATGATCAGAAGATGCCATGGTGCTGAAAAGAAGTGACAGAGGAGTGCTCAGCACTGAAATATCTCAATCACACCTTCCAAGGCTCAGGGTCCATGTGGAAGGGGTGGCAGAAAGAATGTAAGAGCCAAAGGAAGGGTAGGACTCCTTGCAATGATCTCATCTAGATATAAAATGGCCTGCATATCCATGACCTCACAGTGCCTGACACTACTTACACAAGACCATAATAACAGGAGGAAAAGGTCATGACATCAAAATAAAAGGGAGACTGATTGAGAGGGGAGAGGATATGATGGAGAGTGGAGTTTCAAAGGGGAAAGTGGGGAGAGGGAGGGAGAGAATTACCATGGGGTATTGTATACAATCATGGAAGTTGTCAATAAAAAATAAATAAATAAAAAAGAAACCACTTCTAGAGGGAACCTAAGTATAAAGATAAATTATTCTGTGAATATACGGGTTATGAACTTGATGGTGCTCAGCCAAAGTGGTAATTATCCCAATCATTGCTTTAAGTAGACTGGCCTGCCATTTTTTTTTTTTTTTTGGTAGACTGGTGGTTTAGGATGACAAGAATATGGGTATTGGGTGACCTCTGAACAAACTAGACATGATAGAATACAATGATTTAATTCATGCCAAAAAGTGGATATATATGGTAGCTCTGAGAGATATTATAAAAATAAATATTTTCAGTTAGTAAATTAAAAAGCCAACTGTTCCATGAAAAATATTTGGAAATATAATTAAACTCTATTTTCCTTGATCCTGCACTACATAAAAATCACTTTAAACTGTCACTTCTGTGCAGGTTCACATAGAATATATCACTTATTGATTTATTCATGTAAAAGTAACTTTATTTATTGTATTACATTTTGTGTGTAGTATGTATGGTATGTGTGCGTGTTGCATGTTATATACATGTTTTCATATGTGCATGCCTTTTGAGCATACATGTGGTAGCCACACCTGGACTTTGGGTGACCTCCTCTATCATTCTTCCACCCTATTTTCCTGAGACAGAGTCTCTCATTGAATCTGGAGCTAATAGTGTTTTAGTTAGAGTTGGAACCTCAGCAATGCTCCTGTCTTGTTCCCTAGGCATTGGAGTTGCACACATTTTTACATGGGTGCCAAGGTTTGAAATCTGGTCCTCGTCCTTGTGCAGCAAGCACATTTACCTTCCTAACCATCTCCTCCATCCCACAAGTAACTCCCGAATTCAATGTATCTTATATTTTATGATGACACTGACAATATAATGAGGGCATGCTTTGTTGTTGTTGTTGTTGTTTGTGTGTTTTGTTTTCTATTTTATTTTATTTTATTTTTTATTAATTTTTAAAATTAGTATTGTAGTCAGTGAATACAGTCAAGTTGGTGCTTTTGTTAGCCTCCTTCCTGTCCCCTCGCCCAACCCCTCATTGAGGTATATGGGTCATGAATTGTGGGGTTAGCCCGGAGTTATGGGTAAGAGGAAATGTCTCTGTGTATCATGACCCAATGTGTGGATGTGACATTCTTTCCGCCCCCTCTTCCACAAATTTCCCTGAGCCATTTTGGGTTCATTTTCGGTCTGTTTCAGTGATAAGGTCTTGGGAGCCTCTGTGTCTCTGGATATCTGGTTTGGTTGGAGGTGATTGTTCTCTGTGTCGATCTCCTTCACCCTTGTGCTGGTACCAGGTTCACCAAGAAAACAGCACCCTTGCTTTTTTCACCAAGTATTATTAGTTTCAATGGGGGCTCTTTTGAGGTATGATGGGGTGGTTCTCTCCTTAGGATCTGCGTCTATCTGGAAAAAAGAAGCAGATTCTCTGATGGATAGTAAACTGAGCACTACATAAATGGGGTAACCATTTTTTTTTTTTTAGAGAGAATTTAATATGTGTGTAGAAATAGGAACCCTCATCCACTGTTGGTGGGAATGTAAGATGGTACAACCACTTTGGAAAGCAATATAGAGACTCCTAAAAAAGCTGACTATAGAGTTACCAACAGACCCAGTTATTCCCTTACTGGGCATCTACCCTAAAACCTCCAAGCTTCAGTCCAGAGAGATTTGCTCAACTATGTTTATAGCAGCTCAATTCATAATAGCTAAGAGCTGGAATCAATCCATATGTCCATCACTAGATGAATGGATAACTAAGATGTGATATATCTACACAATGGAATTCTACACAGCAGTAAGAAAAAAACAACACCATGAAATTTGTTTTGCTTTTTGAGGTAGGGCCTCACCCTAGCCCAGACTGACCTGGAATTCACTCTGTAGTGTCAGGTTGGCCTCAAACTCACAGTGATCCTCCTACCTCTGCCTCCCAAGTGCTGGTATTAAAGGTGTGCACCACCACACCTAGGAGGAGCATGTTAAAATAATGTTTTGTGTACAACCTCACATGAATATATATGTAATTATTTATTATCCATAGTAAAGAAACTTGCCAATTTTTAGTTTGGTGTTATATTTCAGTTAAAAAAAAGACAAGAATTTTGTGGTGGGCAGAGCAAAAGCTGTAAGCCATAGTTTTAATTAACACTGTTTTGCTTTAAAAAATTTTCCCCATTAAACAACAAATATCTTATGGAAATAAGTTTTAAAAAGTTGTTATTTGATATAGATATATAGATTATGGTGGTCTTTGTGCAGGAGCACATGTGTGCAAGGCTTGTGTGTTACACATAACTTCTTAGGTGCATTCATGATATTTATACATATGTTGTGCAAGTGAGGGTGTATATATGACCCTCTGGATAAAACCTGGATATGAAGGCATACTTGTTTGCCATATTCTTGATGCAAGCCTCTAAGGCTTTGCAAATACAATGGGCCTATGAACCCAGCCCTATTTTTTTTTTTTTTTTTGAAAACTGACGCTTTTACCTATGGCATCTCTTCCTGTTCATACAAGGAATGCTTCCCCACATAAATGCATGACAATGCAAAGGCAAATGTTCAACATCCAGCAAATGATATGTTCTTTGTTCCCATTTCCCAGGGAATAGAAATATATTAACATTTGCAGCTGAAACAAACATCATACAATGTAAGAACTTATTACTAGCTTCTGAAAATAAGCAAGCATATAAAAAATTGAGATGCTAACACATCTCTTTCCATGATATTTTAGATCATTTGCAAAATATACCATAGCTTAAATGTCACCTGTGAATGTATGTCATCATTATGTCTTATATTTTCTAAACTCTCATCATCAATTTTTAGTAGAGTTTGTTCTAATATATAGCTATATATTGCCTATATGATGTATAGGCTATAATCAAGTAATTCCTGGAGGCTAGAAAAAGAGTTATAGTTCTTAAAGTCAGCAACAGAAGCAATGAAAATTCTATAATTTATAATGAAACACCCACCAACTTAATTCCAAGTTTTAAATTACAACACATAAAGGAAGAGGTTTCTCACATGCTGCCTGGGTGGGTTGTGTGGGTGTGTGCATATGACATTACTGAGTGCTCTGATCATCTTCCTCGTGGAGGCACCAGTGTTAGGTGACAAAGCTGAATATTTGCCTTCACTGGGTTTGCTTGAACTTTGGAGCAAGACACTTATAAGAGAGGTTCTTGCTTTTTTTTTTTTTTTTTTTTTTTTTGGTTTTTCAAGGTAGGATCTCGCTCTAGCCCAGGCTGACCTGAAATTCACTATGTAGTCTCAGTGTGGCCTTGAACTCATGGCAATCCTCCTACCTCTGTCTCCCTAGTGCTAGGATTAAAGGCGTGCGCCACCACACTTGGCTTTTTGTTCTTGCTATATTTATAATTAGGTGCAGTATTATATTTGATAACATTTTGTTAAAACAGGACCTTTTCAGGAATATAAGAGTTTTTTTCATTTAAAGTATATGTGAATACAATTTGATACTGTAGGCTATTATACTAATTCAAGAGGATTATGACTTTTTTTCCATATAATGTATCTTCAAATAATTTATTACTAATTTTAGTTATTGTATAAAATGTATTCAACCTGGGCAATTTATTTGTTTTGTGTACTTATCAAAATTTTAAACTTCAGACTATTAGCTTTCTATAAATTATCCCATTAATTAAGGTATGTAGGTGTTGACTTTAAACTCAGAATGAATCTTTGACAATAGTCTTTGTAGCAGACAGTTTCATGATGTTACAATGAACATCTGAACAAGACACAGTTTATGGGATGCATAGTTGACTCCCATTCATAACTCCAAGCAGATAAAGAAACTCTACCAGCCAACAAACACCAAAATGCAGCCAGCACAAAGCTGCAGCAAGCAGGACCGCCAGAGCTCAAACCCCTCTCCAGATACCTTTAGGCTGGAATTCCAATCCACCAATTACAAGTTTAATTTTAACACTGTGTCAATGGGGGACATATATTCAAATTACCACACTCTTGGAAGAGAAAGTATCAAAGAAACTTAAAGATTCTTATTTTTGTCAGCTGGTGAACTAATGGCATTTGTTATTTCATTCAACATCAATACTAGATTTCAAGAGAAAAATTTATTTTTATGTTCATTTATTTGAGGAAGAAAGATGGGCAGGGGCAAAGAGAGAGAGGGAGAAAGAGAGATAGAGGGAGAGAATTGCCATGCCAGGGTCTCCAGCCACTGCAAACAAACCCCAGACGCATGTGCCCCCACCAGGTGCATCTGGCTTATGTGGGTCCTAGTGAGTCGAAACTGAGTCCTTTGGATTTGCAGGCAAGTGTCTTAATACCTAAGCCATCTCTCCAGCCTGAAAAATTGATTTTAAAACATTAGTTTTTCAATCAGCCTAGATGCCCATCATCTGATGATACAATACAATTTTATTCTATGGTAAAGATAAAAGAAATTCGCAAGAATAAAAATGGAGCTGAAAAATAATTATACTAAGTGAGGTAACACAGTTTTAGAAAGAAAAGCACCTCATGTTCTCTCTTGTATATGGATCTTAACTTTGAATTTTTAAATTTGTAGGTAAGTTAAAGTAAGAGATGGCAGAAAGCAGTAATTTAGAAAGGAGTAATGAGGAGGGTGACAGGGAGGGCTTTAGGAGAGGGTATAGTATATATGTTAGTCGAGGTATAGAATATTGTAGAAAGTTTTAAGTGACATCAGGGGAAAAGAACAGAGCAAGGAAGGGATGGAAGAAAGTTTATTAAAACTAAAGATGTTTTGCAAAAGCCATAGGAACACCCACTTCTTTGTCAACTAGTTAAAAAATAAAATTGTTTTTTTTTTTAATTTTTTATTTGCAAGGAGAGAGAGAAAAAGAGAGAGAGAGAGAAGAGAGAGAGAGAATGGGCATACTAGGACCTCTAGCCATTTCAAACTAACTCCAAATGCATGTGTCACTTCTTGCATCTGGCTCCACATGGGAATTGGGTTATCAAACTGAGTCATTAGGCATTTCAGGCAAGTGCCTTGCCACTAAGCCATCTCTCCACTCCCAAGATTTTGTTTTGTTTTAAAGGAGAGTCTTGACAAAAAGAAAAATATATATAAACTTATGGGGAGAGAGAACGCTACTCTCTGATGCCATAGGCATAAGAAAACTCTAGTGTCAGGGATGGGATACCTTCCATTAAGTAGTTTTCCAGAAACACAAGTAAGACACCCAAAGCAATACAAGCTATTGCCATGGCATTGGTTGTATACCAGAGCTAGACAATAATACTCTGTTGCTGAAGAAATCACATGCATTTGTTGTAGGACACTGAATAATCAGACTGGAAGAACTCTTTTCCGCCAGATGTCTAGATATCAAAGTGCTGAAAAGTGTTACACTTGCTTCAGAGGGAGAAAAGTAATCAATAGACTTTCCCAGGAGAGACTGTCCCCACATGCTAGACAACAGACCAGTCATGCACTATGGTGTAATAGAGATATGACAGTTAAGGAAATAACAAACTGCACTCTCTATTTGAAACCCATTCAACAGAAGGAAACTCATGCCTAGGATGAAAAAATAACCGATTCAAAAGCATATAAAATATTACAAGCCCAAGGCAGGAAGGTACTACTCTTGTTTGACTAAGCAGATATGTTGTATCATCAAACTGCCTTCTATAATATATTTGTGTGCATAGGTTAGTACCACTGTCACCTTTGTTCAGAGAAGCTTCCTTTTGTGGTTGGTTGTGGATATTGAGATACTAAACTCATCAACATGCTGAGAATAAGTGACTGAGTGCATGCTTGGTGCTAATGGACATCTGTTTCCTATCCTCCAAAGCTCAGGGAACATTGCAGAAGAGGAAGCAGAAACAATGAGAGAGCCAGAGGACTGTAAGGAGTATTTTGGAATGTTGTCTTCTGTACACTAAGTGACCATTACATCTATGATCTCATAGATGCTGTCATTACCTGCACAATACTGGCCCCCATCAACATTCATTCCTGGATGATGAAGGAGGGATTAAAAGAAGACACCAAAATAGACAAATAGAAGAGGGACTAATTGTAAAGAACAAGGAGTTTATTGGAAGGGTGTGGGAGCAAGGGCAAGAAAGTAATGGGAGGGAATTATAATCAAATTATATTCTGCTCATGTATGAAAATTGTCAATAAAAGTTTTAAAATCAATTTCATAATGGCAATATTTTCATGTAATAAAATATATTTGCAGTAAAAAACATATCTATTTGCAGTTACATGTGCATTTTAATGCTTTTATCATATTTTAACATATATAACAAGTTTATGCTAATAACAATTTATAATATTTCTAAAGATAATTTCCTCATTTTTTCCAGCAATCTAGAAATTATCTTCTACCCTAATGACTTTTATGCCTATGGGTCAGTTTTGCCTGTTGCAGAATTTGATAGAAAGAACAATACAGTATGGACATTTATGTCTTCTTTCATTTCATTGTGTTCAAGGATTCAGTCATGATTTTGTATTATTTAGCCTTAAGCACTTCTGATGTAGACCTGCATTGTTCTCTTAATGCAGTCATACCTAAGGATGAAATTGTGCCCCATTGTAATCATATGTTTTGTATTTATAAGAAATGGTAATGATTTTCAAAAGTTTCTACATCATTTGACAAAACCATCAACTTTTGAACATTTTCACCAGCACTTTTTATCAGTTCTTTTTTCCTTTTCTTAGCCATTGTAGCATGTGTCAAATAGTCTGCCACTACCATTTTAAGTGGCACCTCCTTATGACAGCTACTGTTGTCTACTTTTGTATCTTCTGTTAACTCTTATGAGTTTGCCCATTTTTGTTGGCTTATTCTGCATTTGTGTTACATGATTATTTATATACATTGTAACTATAATTCCTTGTTAGAATAATATGCTGCAAATATTTTCTGCATTTCTTGTTTTCCTTTCTCTTCTAAAATTATTTTTAGAGCCAAATTTAGTCTACTAAAGTTTGTTCACTATTTCTTTTTAATTAGAGTATCTTGAGTAATATTTATAAGGACATTGCATGGTTCAAATTCACGGATGTTTCTCTTAGGTTTCCTGGAAATTATATCATGTTTCATTTCTATGTTTAGGTTCATGGTCATTGCTATGGTTTGATATTAAGTGTCTATGTTTATTTCTGTTCCACATGCATATGCAGTTCCTGTGCTGTTTCTGAACTCACTGTCCTTTTACATTGTGTTACCCCATCAATTTTTGCCTAAATTAATTTTGCACTCATATATGAGTACATTCCTGTTCCTTGATCCTATATTCCCTTGAGTTGAATTGAATCTATCTTATACCCCACAGACTTGATTAATGCAGCTTTATAGTAACTCTTGAAAGCATTTGCAAGCCTTTAATCTATTTCATTGCAAAAAAAAAATATCATTAAGTTAAGGGGAATAGTTCCAGAATTTGTGCTAATCTTTCATTAGACCCTCATAGTAATAACAGGTGACTTTTTTTTTTTTACTTTCAGGATTGAAATGATACAAAATGATTGAGAATAGTTATTGCTAATAATACTAATATAATTAATTTTAACAAACTTCAAACATATAGCATTTTAAATAAGCCAAATATTTCACCTCACAACATTTCAGATTGGTGTCATTGACATTCTCATAACATAGCTTAAGCAACTGAGGCAAAGCGAGATTAAATTGCTTAGTGCTGCAGATGGAATTAGCATTGATGTCAGGAGTTTAAATCCAAGAAATTATTTGATACATGAAATAAACTGATAAAAAGAATATTTCTTTAAATTGTGGACTAGTTGCATTATTTTACCTTGCTATAGGGAAACATAAGAGAAAATTGAATATATTATATGTTAATGAAGTTTATCTTTCAGGTTTATGATTCTATAATTTCTCAGAGTCACTTAAAAATGCAAACTTTATACTTAAGTTTAGTTTGCAGTCTGATTAACCAAAACTATCAGTTTATGTACATATACAACCACCTCCTCTCTTAAGACATTTCTGAATTAGAGCCAAAACATACCTCTTTTTTTTTAACCACAATTTAATGATTAAAATATTGATTCATACTCTAAAGATAGATTATTTTAAGGTTGAAGGTTGGTGAAAGTTTAGGTAAAAGATTTTGTAATATGGATTCTAACTATTGAAATGTGTTTGTTGGGCTGGAGAGATGGCTTAGCGGTTAAGCGCTTGCCTGTGAAGCCTAAGGATCCCGGTTCGAGGCTCAGTTCCCCAGGACCCACGTTAGCCAGATGCACAAGGGGGCGCACACATCTGGAGTTCGTTTACAGAGGCTGGAAGCTCTGGCGCGCCCATTCTCTCTCTCTCTCTCTCTCTGCCTCCTTCTCTCTGTCGCTGTCAAATAAATAAATAAACAAAAAAATTTAAAAAAAAAGAAATGTGTTTGTTTAGGGTGATAATAGATAAAATATAAACTGAGATATCAAACTATTAGTGACAAGAAAACTTCATTTTAAAGAGAATCTTAAGGACAGCAATAGCCAGGTACTAAAATATGTTAACTAGTAACTAGTAACTTTGAGTCCTACCCGTTAATCCCAGAGTTATTCTAAATCAAAATTTCCCATCTCTAAGCTGACATAGTACACTTATGGAATCTATATAATCTGTCTCTGTGATTATAAGAATTAAAATGTGTTCATAGCCTTCCAATTTGCATGCAGAACATATTAAATTTAATAATTTCAAGTGTGAGCAGATGACATGATGCTCTATATTTGTTCAGATATAAGGTTTAACTTTCTGAAAAGTGCTGTCTAGGCAGCTCCTTCGTAGCTATGCTATGTTAATATTCAACAACAAGATCCTATCGAGTGGTCTGAGTGAGAATAGAAACAAATGAAAATAATAAAGCATAACTTAGGAAGCAATGTCAGTGAAATTGATGTACCAATTTCTATGTTTCATAACAACTAACTGCATTATTTACAATATTTTTATATATAGTGCATGTGTGTACATATATATATATATATATCAAAAGTTACTAGAAGGTAGAAGTGGGTCTTTCCCTTTTATTTCCCATGGGGATGAGACAACCCCAGCAATGGCTACTACACACTGATTTGGTATGGTCATCACCATCTGCAAGCAATGCAGAGCAACAGTTTCCAGGTGACTCATCAGTGCCTCAGAAGACCCAAGCAGTGGAGGTCTCTGGTAGCAGTTCGACAATCTGCCATGCTTCTTCATTAAAGGTGGATCATTGGATCCTGATGTCTGGTGTCTTCTACCCTGCTCTTTTTCAGTTATTAATTTATTCTCATTCTTACAGAAAATTCCATTTTGCCAGTATCTGAACTCTGTCCTCAGCAAGTAGAGACTTGGAAAGCACACCTAGGCACTGGCTGTGAGGTTTCTATAGATGGACATGGCTATGCAGTAGTCTGGTGACATAAAGCAAACTAGATTACGGAGTGAATGAATGTAAGTTTGCATCTATTTAATATTGTCTAATATTCATTTGGATGGTACACTTCAGGTTGAAATGCTGTACAACTTATTTGAAGTGGTAGCACACAAACATTCCAATTATTAATTTGTCTTGGAATCCTATATTGTCTTGAATTTTCTCACTTTCACTTGCCATTGCCTTGGACAACTTAGTTCCCTAAATCATTCACAACTTAGATTCTGATAAGTGGACACTAGTCAAGTGGCATGAGAAATGAGGTTATTTGTATTCGGCTCACAGCTTTCTTATATGCATACTGATTGCTGGTGTTTGTTCTGATTTATTTATTTTATTTATTCATTCGTTCATTTATTTTTCTTGGTAGATGAAATTCTGCTGACTTCCACAGCCTGTGGATACAGATGAGGTCAGTTTAATAAGGTATCAGTGTCTTATAAGCCACTAGTGACAGAAAGACTTCATCTCCAAGTCACCTGCGTTCCTTGTCAATCCTGGCCGTTCTTTTGCCACCAACTCCAGTCTATCTCCCAGAGCTCTCACTTGCTGCTTGCTACGCGGGGACTGCAGTGCCACATTTTTACCACCCTGCGCGCAGCTTTCCTCCAGCCTTCACGTGGACAGTCACTGCCCATGCGCACTTGACAGTTCTCACTGTAACTTCTTAGCGAGCAGTCTTTCAAACCTCATGCATACGGCGGCTCTGCAACCGGCACTCAACACACACTGCCATTTTCTGCAACCGTACAAGAGGAAGAGGGGTTCTGTTCTGTAACCGCAGGGCCTCACAAACGTTCTCCTTGCCCAGACTTTATTCAGGCTTCTCTAAACTCATTTTTCCCAATGAGGCTTTCTCTTCTTTTCAAGAAGGCTTTTTCTTTTGTTTGCATGTCCATCTTGGACAAACCATGTTTGGCAAGGCAAGGATCTTGCTAGCTCAGATTATAAAGGATACCTTCAGTTGCAACATGAAATCTAATTCCTCATCCCCCACCAAGCCCAGGATGACATCTGATCACCGAGGCCTCCCTTCAGCAAAATCTTGTTTGGTCAGGTTAATGAAGCTCATTCAACTTACAAGTTTCTTCTCAGCAACATTCTATTCACTGAATTCCTCACATTGCTCATTACCTATAACTTCATATATTCCTCTTGGTATTTTTTTGAACTTGGTATTTTCTTTTTTTTTCTTTAAAATAATTATTTATTTGCAAGTAGAAAGAGGCAGAAGAGAGACTGACAGGGCTGGAAAGATAGCTTAGCAGTTTAGGTACTTGCCGGCAAAGCCAACGGACCCAGCTTCTTTATTTTATTTTATTGTATTGTATTGTGTTGTATTGTATTGTATTGTATTGTATTGTATTGTGTTGTATTGTATTGTATTGTGTTTATTTGAGAGAGTGAGACAGAATGGGCATGCCAGGGCCTCCATCTCCAGGTGAATGTGCCCCATTGTGCATCTGGCTTATGTGGATGCTGGGGAATTGAACCAGAGATCACAGGCTTCACAGGCAAATGCCTTAACCGCTAGGCCATTTCCCCAGTCCAAAGAACCCAGCTTCTGTTCCCTAGTATCTGTATAAAGCTGGATGCACAAGGTGGTGCATGCATCTGGAGTTTGTTTGCAGTGGCTAGAGGCCCTGGTATTCTCATTCTCTCTCTCTCTTTCTCTCTCTCTCTCAAATAAGTGAATAAAATATTAAAATGAAGAAAAAGAGAGACAGAGAGAATGGGCACACAAGGGTCTCCAGCCACCACAAATGGATTCCATGCAATTCACGCATCTGGCTGCATGTGGTGATGGGGAATCAAATTCAGGTCCTTAGGTTCTGCAGGCAAACACCATAACCACTGAGAAATCTCTCCAGCCCTCATAGTTTTTCATTATTATCTTAGTCTTAGCAGGCCCACATCATCTTCCTTATCATTTTAACAAGTGTCAGTATAGTTTTTCTTTAACGATTACACTCTGATGGGTTTATTATAGGAATAAGATGATAGTTTGTCCAAACCAGGGCCTTTGAAGAACAGCACATCCTGGTCAGAATAAATTTAGGGCAAGACAGTACTCAGAAAGCAACTGAAAAAGCTCAGCAATTTAGGGAACACTCTAATTTTTAGTGACACAAATTATTTACTATTCTGATTTATAGATTATATTTATTGGAACATAGCTCTAGAATTGGTAAGAAGCATTTATACTCTTCCAAAAATAAGGTTTTCTCATTTAAATGAGTACTTAAATCTAGATGACAAGAAAGATAATGTGACTAGTGTCACTGGGGGTTTGATTCTAGGACACCTCTAGATATCAAAATATGCAAACATTCAAGTCTGTTTTATGAAATGACACAGTATTTGTATATAACCTATGCATATCCTCCTGTACACATTAAATCATCTCTAAATTACTTTTAATACAACATGCATTGTAAAATTTATGTACATTGTTAGTATGCCATATAGTTTAGGAAAAAATGAGAGGAAAGGGTCTATACATACTAAATATGTCTTCAGTTTTAAACCAAATTTTCTAATTAGCAATTGTGTACACAACCAAATACATTTCAAGAAGGACTAAATATGTGTATGTATGTATTCATGTATAATTTATATAGGCTTTTGCATACACAATGGTTCTGCAGGATTTCTAAAATCAACATTGCATATACTATGTGCTATTCATTCTGGCTTGACTGTATTTATCCACTTTTATTTAGGCAGGGTCTTACAAATAAACATGATTCAAAGCAGTAAAGCATCTAAAATTACATTACATTATGGTAGAATCAGGTATTTTGTAGTCATAATGGAACAGGAAATGCACAAAGGGCTGCTCAGCAGGGGCTTCGTGCCAGGGAGGATACAATTCACACCTGTTAACTACTGTGAAAAGAATAAGACTCAGCACCAAGCTTTCCATCTAAATCAAATGCTAGATTTTTTGTCATTAATTTTAGCATCTTAATTTTAAAAAAAAACCTCCATCTAAGAAATAATAATATAAAATGATTCCTAAATAAGGGCTATGTTGTATAAATATAAATATATATACTAGTTAGCGAGATGTGTCTTTTTATTCCTTAAGGAGTTTGGGTGGAAATTGGGGAAATTAATGGGGAAATTTGTTCAGAAAAGCAAATCAAACCTATGCAGAGTCAATAGCCTGTTGATTACTAGCTTTCATAACGCAGTGCTGAAGCCAGAGAGATACTCTTGCCCCCTTCAATGACTTTTTTTAATGGTGAGTTACTGGCTACATTGATAGGAAAGAGAAATCAACTAGGCAAGGCAGTTAGGGTAACAGAACACCAAAGTAAATGTTTTTTTTTCCCCCGTGACTACAATTGGGAAATGCCACCAGGTTTATAGAAACCTGGATTCTTTTCTTTTCTCCTTTCTTCCCTGGAAAGTTACACCTACCAAGAAAGATCTGTTAATTAAGTTTGCACACTTCCTAGATGACAGAAACTCTGATCCTTACCTAAGATTTCTGGGAATATTACCCCATATTGCTGAAACCCAGTCTTTCTTACCTTGAAACTGAAATCTGGTCCTTGTCAAGTACAGACCTGTGAATGTGGTCCTTGGCATGTAGCAACTGGTGCAATGTTCTGTGAAATGTTAACTAAATCACCCACTGAATTTTCCTCCTCCTTGGAGACCCCCTCATGTTTGCAGAGACAGGAGTCTTTCCTTTTCTATCAAGCTCTAATAAGCTTCTTCTAAAATCTATGTTTCACCCTCCTGTGGTCTATAAATCTCATTCATTGAATTCATCGGACAGGAACCCAAGAAGGCCACTGACACAGTGAAAACTCTGTTTGACCATGAGTTCCAGTACTTTAGCTCCTGAGTTACAGCCCCCTTAAGAGCTGTTGCTTTCAAGGACACCTTAAAAAATTCTGCATCAACATGACTCATGTCTAGCTCTCATGACTGACAGAGGTACGTAGAGGTACATAAGATTTTTCGTGTATATGTAGCAAGGGGGCATGGAAATCCATGTGGAAAATGTTTATGATAGTGAGGTTTTGCCTACTTGACACAAGATTCCTTAATAATGAATTGACAAAGACGCTTAGACAAAGTGCACAGAAAGCTTATAATTCTGATTGTTTTCTAACAAATGTGCCTCTGACCTTTTTTCTATTTTCATTTGACTAACTTGGTTTGGGTTTTTAGAAGTATTGTTGAGTCTACAGGCCTACCAAATTGTGACAGATAGAGGGGAGACTGGAAGTTCTGTTAGTATCCTTCCCACTACTCTCTTTGCAGTGTACTGAACAAACTTGTTTTTGTTCTTAAAATATATATTTGTTATAAATATGTAGATATTTATTGACTGAAGACTACATGTTACACACACATATCACACACACACATATATATGTATATATATATATATATATATATATATATATATATATATATATATATATATGATAAAGTAGAATATATAAAGGTAATCAAATTATATTCTGACTCTGGTCAATGAAGAATTGTTTCATGGTATATCCAGCAAAATTGGGTAGATTAATGTGTGTATTTCACATCTTCTATAATCCAAAATAAAAAAAGAAACGACAGCAAAAATTATAAACCTAGAATGATAATCAGAATGAGAAAGCCAGCAACAGTGGGTAAGGAATTGTAAGGTCTTGAGAGTTAGGAAGGCAGGAAGCTGCTGTGCAAACATGTAATTCGAGCACTTGGGAGTCGAAGGCAGGTGGTGGCAGGCGATGAAGCCAATCTGGGATGCTAGTCTTGCAGTCAGGTCCGCATTGCTGGTAGAAATCACCCAACCAAGAGCAGCTTGTGCGAAAAAGAGGTTTATTTTGGCTTACAGGCTCAAGGGGCAAGCTTCATGATGGCAGGAAAAATGATGACATGAGCAGAAGGTGGACATCACCCTCTGGCCAACATAAGGTGGACAATAGCAACAGGAGAGTGTGCCAAACACTGGCAAGGGGAAACTGGCTATAACACCCAGAAGTCCGCTTCCAACAATACACTCCTCCAGGAGCCATTAATTCCCAAATCTCCATTAGGTAGGAACATAGCATTCAGGACACCTAAGTTTATGGGGGACAACTGACTCAAACCACTACATTCTGCCCCTGGCCCCCATAAACTGATAACCATACATGACGTAAAATGCAGCACATTCATCCAGCTTTAAATTTCCCTATAGTTTCATCAATTCCAATGATGTTCATACATCCCCATATTGCAAGATCTTTTAACTGAGCCATAATACCAAAAACTAACCTCAAAAAAACCATAATGGCACAGAATTAACATTCACACTGAAAAACATGGCATTGGACAATGTAAAGAAATACTCAAGCAATACATGATTTAAACAGGGTAAACACCAATTCTGTAGCTCCAAATCCAATGACTCTAACCAGTGATAATTTTCCAAGTCCAATAATTCTAACCACCAAGAAGTCTCTGGCATTCCAATTCCACCCCTCCATCTAGGCTACTCACAGTCCTGGGAAACTTCATCAGGGCCAGGAGCTTTCCTTAGCAGCCATCTCATGGTCCCAGTATCTCCAGGGTCTCCACTGCAACCGATGGCTCATACTGATGGCTCCATCAGTCTCCATGCATGCATCCAGCAAACCTGCTTCACACTCTCCATGACTATTTCTAAAACACAAGACCACACTGCAAACTCAATGACCCTCTCTTTCTTGCATTTCTTATACTTCACAATACCAGGCAGGGTGCCAATTTGTTAATCCAGGGGGGAATAAAGCAGACTTTGAAGAACAGGACACTCCTTCATCACTCAGGCCCCTTCAAAAGAGTCTACATTCTTTTTGTTGCCCCAGTTCAGTTTAGGTGGCCCAATCTCAATGGTTGTAATCTCTCAAACAATTTGCAGGTGAGAGGGCAGCAGTTTAGGCACAAAGATTTCAGTTTTTTGTGTGTGCCATATCCCTCTGCTCACACCAGTTCATTTCTATGCAAAGCAACCTTGCACAACTTCTCAGGACATGGGTATAAATGCAAGCTTTTCACACAAACTGCCTCTAGTCCAGCCCAAGCAAAGCTCTTACCCTCCTAAGACAAACCTCACAGTCCATAGTTATTACTGCATTCAGGTCTTTCAACTCTGACCAGAATAGTCCATCAAGCTATACTTACAGCACTGCAAGACATTTGTCTCTTAGGCCAAGGTTCCAAATTCGTCCACATTCTCCTTGAAAATCAGCTTCAAAAAGCCAAAGCCACACAGTCAGATGTCTAGCAGCAATCCCCCTCCTCGGTACCACTTTACTGTTGCAGTCATGTCTGCATTGTTGGTAGAAATCACCCACCCAAGAGCAGATTGTGGGAAAAAAAAAGAGATTCATTTTGGCTTACAGTCTAGAGGGGGAAGCTCCACAATGGCAGGGAAAACGATGACATGAGCATAGGGTGGATATCACTCCTGGCCAACATAAGGTGGACCATAGCAAGAGGAGAGTGTGCCAAACAATGGCATGGGAAAACTGGCTATAATACCCATTAGCCCACCATGAAAAATACACTCCTCCATGAGGCATTAATTCCCAAATCTCCATTAGCTGGGAAGCTAGCATTCAGAACACCTAAGTTTATGGGGGCCAACTGACTCAAACCACCACACTTAGTGAGTTCCAGGCCAGCCTGAGCCATGTAGTCAGATCCTGTCTGCATAAAGCAAGAACTAAAGCAAAATTATGAGATAAATTGTTAACATATGAGAATAAAATGCTAAAGTTTTGGATTTTCTTAACATTCTAAGGACCTCAAATGGAAAACCAAGATGATAGAATCCTATTCATACAAAGCACAGAATGCCAGAATAACTCATGTATTGGTATATTGGAAGAAATCCTTGATAAAATGGTAGGATCTGAAAGAAGAGCCAAAAGCAAGAAACTACTTTAACTGTCTTATAAGAAAGGCCTATTTCCTTTCTAAGGTTGGGACAGCATATAACAGACACACTGCTATGCACTGTAGCAGCGGAAGATGACACCTGTAGTAACTATATGCTTTTGCTTCAGTGTATATAACTAATTTACAAAACTAATCAGCTGTCAAAAGTACATTTAAAGACTGGGAGTATAATTCAGTGGAAGAACGTATGTCTAGCATGCACAAGGTCAGGATCACCCTCCCCTCCCCACTATACACACACACAAATGCACAAGCAGACGAGATGAACATACTGATGACCTCCATCCAATGTCTTCTAGAAATTTGCATTCTAACCTTGTTGCCGACCTGCACGTCCATCACAGCAACACAAGGTTCTCTCCAGAGCAGATGCTCATCATTTAAAGCCAGGTCTGTCCCATTGACATAGGCTACAGAAAATGATAATTGCACAAATTTATGTGGAAATTTTGCCCATTAGTTTCAGAAGCTTGACAGTGTACAAATATCAATCTGGAGCTTATTATGTGATGAACACAAACAGAAACTAAATGTAATTTAATAGTACAATGAAAATTCTCCAATAACACTACAGAGATTGATAGTTAAATATAAATACCTGCTTTGTAACCAATGGAGATGGATGGGAAACCTTGTTTTTCTCTAACAATATAAATCAAATTCTAGTTTTGTGCACATACTTTCAAGTTAATTTTGGTTTCCTTCCCTATATTCCCTTGGTTTTCATTTTCTCCATGGGCATACATCACTAGAATGATATTTTATAAGGATAACTAAACAGTTTTCTTAATTGCAAATGGTTCTCTAACTCTCTAATCTCAAATGTATATTTTGTATTTTATTTGTCTTGAGGATATGGTGAGATTTAACAATATCCAATCATTTTTGCATATTTAACACTATCTTCCTACTAAAGAATGCGAACATAATTTTCATCCTAAAAAACGAAACCTGAGTGATCATATGCATAATTTTGCAAGATACCTTATTGTTGGGAAAGTTGTATACAATGTTTTACATAACTGGAAATTGATTATGTTAGCTAGTGTGCACTGAATACGTCCTGCTGCATAGACTTTATATAGATGATGTTGTGTGTCTTTTTCTGTGGAGACATGAACAAACATCTTACCCCTGAAAGAGCACTGGCATAAATAATTCTGCCTCCATCCAGTTTGTTGGACCAATAAACCTCTGGGAAGTTACTTACAGGAAAATGCATGAAGGCTTACTTGCAGGAACATAGGAGATTCTAGGACAACCGTACCATCAAAAAGTCTCCCCATGGCATGGGTAGCAACTCAAGAAACCTGCATTCCTGAATATCCCTGCACAACTTTCAGACCGTTCTATGAGGAATGTACCCTCCTCCCAGCAAATTCCTCTCTCCTCATACAACCAGGAGAAACGTTGTGTGTTTCTAATTTTTTGCACATCCTGCACCTGGTACATTTCATCATCTTCCAGAGCCTTGTAAGTTTCCTTAGCCTCTTTTTTATGTGCTTCCCTTCTCTCTGAATGGGAGAGATTTAATTCAAAGGACATAGTTACACAGCACATGGTTTGATGTTGTATTAGTTTTATCAAGTCTAAAAGTTAATATGTTAAGCTTCACAGAACTTGTATCTGTACATGGAAGAATTCTAAGAATTTTAAGAAAGTAAGTTTACAGATTTAGCAGTAAAGAATTAAAATAAGATACGCCTCAGAACAAAGTCCATACTCTTTCTAGTGTTCTATAATACTAGTAGAAATTTGTGGTCCATAATGGGGCAACTAGAAAGTTTTTGAATTATCTTAAAATCATTAGGGTGAAAATATGGAATGAGGGCAATAAGCATTTGTCATGAGGCTTCATGTAGATAAGATGAGTTTCATGTAGGTAAGTTTAAAATAAAATATTTTTTTACTATGATATTTATATTTAGGTAAGTTTGTTCCACCAAAAATGCTTGAAGGAGCTGGGGAGATGTTAATGTTGCTTGCTTGAAAAACTCACAACTCTGGGATCAATTCCCAACTATGCACATAAAACTAGACAGGCATTTGTATGCAGCAGCAAGTGTTCTTGGTATGCATGTGTGTGTGCACACAAATGAATAAATGAATATTTCAAAAAGAAAAATGGTTAAGAAAAATGTCTATGCATCTGTATATTTATCTACATATTTTCCCCATTGCAATGAGATGTTTAATTCTTTTTTCTAGTAGTGATGAGGATGAAACTCAGAGCATCAGGTATACTAGGCAAATGTTTTACCAGTAACATATGAACATACATCCCAGCCCTTTTCTTCTTCGTCTTCCTTTTCTTTTAATTTTTTTTTTTATTTTTGAGGTAGGTTCTCACTCTAGCCCAAGCTGACCTGGAATTCACTATGTGGTCTCAAACTCACAGCAATCCTCCTACCTATTCATTCATATATACATATATGGTTTTTCTTATTTATTTATTTATTTTCTTTTGAGACAGAGATAGAGAATGGGTGCACCAGGGCATCCAGGCACTGCAAAGGAACTCCAGATGCATGTGCCACCTTGTGCATCTGGCTTATGTGGGTCTTGGGGAATCAGATTTGGGTACTTTGCCTTCACAAGCAAGCATCTTAAATGCTAAGCAATCCCTCCAGCCCATTCACTATTATTTTAAATGAGGTTTCCTAAACTGATGAGACTAGTCTACACCTTTTATTTTTTATATGCTATGCTTGTTATTTGTCTTTTGTTCAAAACTTTTTATTGACAACATCCATATAAATATATAATATACGATGATACAGTCCCCTTCCACCACCCTCCCTTTTCTGACTCTTGTATGCCCCCTCCACTGAGTCCCTTCTTTCTACCTAGTCATTCTTACATTTTTTGACATTTTTATGTATGTACAAAATGTATTTTAATTGTAGTTGTCTTGCCTCCCTCTGTCTTTTTCCTATGTTCACTATTTCTTTCTCTATCCCTCCCTCCCAACAACAAGTCCCTCTACTATTTTTTATTGATTATGACCTCATTTGGTGTTGGTCATACTCTTATCAGGTTATAATCTAATATGCTCTCTCCTCCGCAGTCACCAATGTATTGAGTGCCCTCCTCATTGGAGTTATTTGTGTTCCTTGAGAGGTCATGAATGTATCCATTTTTTTTTTTTTTTTTTTTTTTTTTTTGCAGGGGGTGGCATGCCACAGGATATGCCTTAGCACCTGTTGTTTTTGTAACCTTTCTCACCCTACATTCACAATGCTGCCTAAACCTTGTCAGGATTATTTTGCAACTACTTTAGGGGCAAGTTTTCTTCAATCTCTTAATTTCTGCTGCGGCATTTTGAGTGTCCTTGGACTCTACTGTCATCTCTTTGGACCTGGCTGTCAAGCTAGTTGTGAGAGAAGCACTTATGTTTAGATAATCACTTCCTCTGGGGTGTCTCATGGACCTTAGCAGATGTGATGGAGGTGGATCCTTTCGTGTTAGGTAGTGTATCTTTCTGGTCATATTGATGAATCTTGCTTCTCCCTGGTTTTCATTGCTTTCTGTAAAACAAAACATGTTCTTTGGCAAAGAGTAAGAGCAGCATAGATTAAAGGTAATAAACCTAGTCATTTAGCATACATTTTGATGAGTGTAGTCAGTCTTCATGGCCAAAGGCCAATGGGAGCATTTTTTTTAAAATTGTTTTGTTAATTTTTATTTAATTATTTGAGAGTGACACAGAGAGAGAGAGAAAGAGGCAGAGAGAGAGAGAGAGAGAGAGAATGGGCGCGCCAGGGCTTCCAGCCACTGCATACGAACTCCAGATGCGTGCGCCCCCTTGTGCATCTGGCTAAGGTGGGTCCTGGAGAACCGAGCATCGAACCGGGATCCTTAGGCTTCACAGCCTAGCGCTTAACTGCTAAGCCATCTCTCCAGCCCCAATGGGAGCATTTTTTCTGGAGTCTATTATCTTCCTATCCATGGGATTATGATGTAGTTCTCAGTACCATACATGAGTTCTCTCACACTGAGATTGTCTCTACTTCAGTCAGGGAGCTGTGGATTACCCACATAGGTCGTGTGTCACTATTGCACGACTATTTACTTCTTGTCAAGCTGGTTGATTCCATAGCTTGCAGGCTCCACTGCTCATTCGTGCCATTAGAAACGGTTATCCTCCAGCAGAGCATATAGTACTTTCCAGCATTATGAGGGCTTGCCAGAAGGGAGTTGGCTGGCTTCTCAGTTCCACTATGACTTCTTGATGTTCTGTGTGCATAGCCTCTGTGGCACCTTCAGCAACAGGGTCTTATCATTCAGCTCTGGCTGGTAACCCAGTGATTTGGCAAGGGTCTGCATTATTTTGGGAACCTCATTGGTCTCACTTACCCACAGCTCACTGTGGCATGTAACCCAGTTCTGGCAGTCAGACTTAACAGTCAGTGCCCATGGTTTGGAGGTTAAGCTCACTACCTTCCAAAAGGCCCTTATGACTGTGTGATCGCCCCTCCTCTTTATTAACAGCTATGTCTTTTACTTAGCTATCCAGGAGGAAGGTACTAGATCATTATATCATTGGTTTTTTGTCCCCTGCATCCTCCCTTACCCATATCCCTCTCAGACCCTTCCATCCCCTTTATTCTGACTCTGAAATTGCTTTTCAGAAACTCCTCCTCCCCTCCTTCCCTATTTCCTCTTTCTCCTAGATTTATTATGGTTCCAATTCTCATCTTCATCACCATCTGTCTATACCACCAGGATCGGTCTATATCAGCATTATATGTATCCATAGATCATTACTATAAATGTTACAACAAAAATATGGTTTTCTGTGATAGCTAACTAATCTGTATGTTTCACAAATAATTCCATGAAAGTCTGATATAACTTTAGCATATTATCACACAATTTACAAATATTGTCAGATTTTTCCTGGGGAGATGTGAAAAGTACATCTCTTCATTACAGACAACTAAGAACAAAATAACAATTGTGTGCAAATCTAGATGGTGAGACTGAACTTTATTCATGTTTTTTTTTTTTTTCCAAGCAGGGGTCACATATAAAAACATGGTTAAGGGTTTATACACAGAAACATGAATGACTCAAAGAGAGATGCAGCACTGAAAATTCTATCACAGAAATGATGAAGACACCCAAAAGCTGCATTCCTGGAGTTCTCTGTTAAACTTGCAGGCAGCCCCACAGAAGAGTCCTCTCTCAGTAGTTGTTTTCTTCATGTATAACCTTATGGTTTATGATCCACTGAGGTCCCTGAATCTAGTAAATTCCCTGACCTTCTTGAGCTCTGTAACTTTCCTCAGCTACCAGAATCTCATGAGCTTCCTCTCTCCTCCCCACTGGAGGGAGTATTCAACATGGAGGAAAGAGCTAAACAACTGTGTACTATACTTTTCTCAGATTCCAGAATCTTGATTTGAAATCTGATTATTTGCAAGTTCCTTTAACATGTAATTTAATCTCTCTGGGTCCAGTTTTCTTCATACTAAGAGTAACATTTCTAAATATGGATGTCATAAGGAACTGTGTAGAAATACATGTGGTGTGATATGTGTGAAATACATAACCTGGGCCATAATGTGCAGTCAGTATGTGCTATATATTACAATCTAATGAAGCTTCAAATTTTTAATATTTCTAGACATATTCTAGAAAGCTTACACAACAATAGTGGGTCAGAATAAATTCAAATTACCAAATGATCACAAATTATGAGACATTCTCAAAGTAAATATACTTGAATCAAAAAAACTGATACATAAAACTAAACCATATGGTGAAATACATGGATATCCTACACCCTCTAATAATTTAGCATGAATAGGAGTAATCTGTGAAAGTCAGGGAATGTTGGAGATCACAGCATCTTTTCTTTAGCAACGAAAAAAAACTACATGCATGCCTCATAGCGCTAGTGAAAATCATATGCATTTTCTATATGACTTATTCTCTGCCAAGGATGTTCTCATATTGAACATATTGGTGGGGAAGCAACATTTCCATATCAGTTAAGCATAGTCCACTGTAACTTTCCTAAGTGCACTGTCTATATATATTTCATCTGTAAAACTATGAAAATGTTACAATTTTAATAAAATCTTTCTTGGCTCATTGCTATTTATAAAGTCTCTAACAATTCTGTGATACCAGTTAACTTACAAAAAAGTTTTTAAAATAAAAAATGGATTATTCATACAGTAATTGTTTTAGGTTAATTACTTGTAATGCTGAAAATACATTACAATGTATAATTATATTTTTCCAAAATAATTACTAAGTATAATGATAATGTACAATTCTTTATAAGACTATATGAAGAAATTTATATTGCTCATGTATAATATTTCAATAGTCAAACTTTGTTATTCCAAAGAATTATTGCAATTAAGGGTTTTAAATAGATAATGTGATCATTTCACAGCAATAAAAATATAGTTTGATCTTGAGTGTGTATGTGATAGCATTTCAAAAAGGAAAATTTTATAAATTTTTATGATAATGTATCCTGAGTTATAAGTGACATAGTTTTCATTGAGCAAAATACAGTTTAAATTGAAAAACATTGTATAAAATGTTTGGATCAAGTGAAATACCCTGTGAAATTCAACTATATGGAGAGAGAATACAATGACATGAGATATTTTCTATGGCAAAACTCAGGTTAGTCTTATATAAGTATTTTGAGTAAATTAAATTTACTAATTTTAGTTATGAAAACTATTCCTAAGTGATGGTTTCAATGACTTCAATTACATGAAATTACTCAGCATCTGCTAACTATCTATAGATAGCAGATTAGGAAATCAAGTCACTCATACTTGTGAGGTTTTTAATCAAAAGACTGTTACTTTTGTTTGAGGTTAGAGGCCAGTGAAACAGCACTTGTTTTTCTTAAGCAAGGCCTTGGACTCCTTCTTCAGCACAGAAAACACATTATTATTTCCTTCACCTGCAATCCAAAAGCAAATAATATCCACAGGGATTCTAAATTCAATAATCCATATACCAGTTTGTTAGCACTAAAGGAAGGAACATCATATGCTCCTGTTAGATTTATTTATCAGAATACTGCACATGCATTTGGCTCAACTGTATCTAATGATCAATTAGCTTTAACTGTTCATTTTCCTGTGTTGCAATTTATCTTTAATATTTTATGTATCAGTAGTTGTCTTACTAATGATAAAGCTTTCACATATGCATGCAAAAGAACTAAAAATTTATTAGTTAAATACATTATGGGCTGGAGAGATGGCTTAGTGGTTAAGCGCTTGCCTGTGAAGCCTAAGGACCCCGGTTCGAGGCTCGACTCCCCAGGACCCACGTTAGCCAGATGCACAAGGGGGTGCATGCGTCTAGAATTGGTTTTCAGTGGCTGGAGGCCCTGGCATGCCCATTCTCTCTCCCTCTCTCTATCTTCCTGTTTCTCTGTCTGTCGCTCTCAAGTAAATAAATAAAAATAACAAAAAAAAATTAAAAAAAAAATACATTACAATCCACTTAAAGAGAAAAGATTTTTGTTTGTTTGTTTTGCTTTTCAAGGTAGTGTCTAGCTCTAGTCTAGGGTGACCTGGAATTCACTATCTAGTCTCAGGGTTGCCTTGAACTCATGGCAATCTTGCTACATCTGCTTCTGAGTGTTGGGATTAAAGGCATAGCCCACCACCGCCCAGCACTGAGTAAAGAATTTTTTATGTGAAAAACAAAGCATTTACTTTCAAAAGATTTAAAAATACACAGAAGTATGTCTGGGTAAATGGCCTGGAAGGACTCTATATGGCAACACATATGAAGAAAACAAAACAGAAATTGTGTAAGAATACCCCTTTGTTCCATTTCCAGTTTACCTAAATTCATTTTCAAATGAATGTAAAATTTAAACCTAGAGAGAAATAAGGTGTGGATTTATCTGCACTCATTGGTTTTGGGTTTGATAATTTTTATTGACATGAAAAGGCAATATAGACCACACATGAAGGGTACTGGTTTGGGAAAGGGAATAGGAGTGATAATATCATTACTGAAATTTCTCTTCAAGCTAGGTCTCTAATTTGTAATCCTGATTGACTGAATATAATATGAGCACAGGGAAAGAAAATCCATGGAAGGCTCCCAGCTTTGGAAACTGAGCCCCTGTAATATATCTACATACTGATAAATCTTAATTTTCAAGGCATATGATTCCAAAAGCTTTCCTTAGAATATTTGAGCACTGAAAAAGAAAGCATCCTGACTTATAAATTTAACTAAATGCATTTAAAAATAAGAACATGTGAAATATATTGTCAAGATTTGACATCAAAATTTATTTTAAAAAAATTCAGTTAGTGAACATGTCAGAAGAGCAATGTGCTAACAGTAGGTAAGACAAAATTATAGCAAATATAACATTTCTTAAAACATTGATATATCAACAACATCAATTTAGGATCTCATGTTTGTTCATTATGAGTACTGTTTAGTTTATTGACTACTAATTTGCTACATTAAGAGAGAAATTTTTCTGTGAAAAATTTTTTCTGTGAAACACATAATAAGTTGAAGAATTTTTACTTTATAAAAATAATTATGGCTGGAGAGATGGCTTAGCAGTTAAATGCTTGCCTGTGAAGCCTAAGGACCCCAGTTGGAGGCTTGATTCCCCCAGGACCCACTTAGCCAGATGCACAAGGGGGCACACACATCTGGAGTTCGTTTGCAGTGGCTGGAAGCCCTGGCGTGCCCATTCTCTCTCTCTCTCTCTCTCTCTCTCTCTCTCTCTCTCTATCTGCCTCTTTCTCTGTCTGTTGCTCTCAAATAAATAAATAAAAATGAACAAAAACTTAAAAAAATAGCTTTTGTCTCAGAGGATTGAGTTTTCTTTCACTTCATCTAGTTTTGAAACTTAAGTTGAGCTATGCTTCATATAATATATATTTTTCTGTACAAAATTCTGATATGGGTCAAAATCATGTATGTCCCCTATTAGATACTATGCTTTAGTTAACTAATAGCAAGGTAGGTGATAGTAGATAGATAGATAGATGGATAGATAGATAGATAGATAGTACCTAGCTAGCTAGACAGACAGATACAATAAAGCAAGGTAAGTTATACATTTTAAACATTAAAGTTCTATATAATCTCACCCTGAAGAATATGGAAAAAAATGACCTTGTGACAGACACAAAGGAAAAGAGGGAAATCCCTAAACCAAACAAGAACAACAACAGCAAGAAAGTATGAAGAGGATTAGTTGGGAAGAAGTGGTTTAGTAGGTCTGGAAGAGGGTAAAGGGAGTGGGTAAATGTGTTAAAAATATAATTGCATATGTGTATGAAATTGTCAAAAATAAAATTAAAAGACAAAATTTAAGTATAGTAATAAAAATTTAAAATAGCTACTACAATATTCAATATAGTAATGAAGAAATACAGGGAAAAATGCAGAAGATAGACAGATGACAGATAGATAGATGGCAGATACATAGATGATAGATAGATGATAGATAAGTACATACATGGGTGATAGAATGACATTAGAAAAAATAAAGGAAAAGAAAATTAAAAGTAGCAAAGAAAGAACAGTAGGACAATGTGGCTGTAGCAGACAGCTTCAGGTTCACTGAGATGAACTTCCAGACCACGCACAGTTGTGGAGGAAGGGATATTTATTGAAGCTTACAGATCCAGGGGAAGTTCTATAATGGCAGAAGAAACTGGCCTGCCTTCACAGGCCCAAGCAGAAAGAGAGAGAAGTACAAGCCTAAAGCTCAAAAGCCACAGCACACTTCAGGAACTCCAGCTAGGCACACTTTGCATATACTTAGATTGAAATCTGAAATCCACCACCACACCTTAAAATCCACCCAGTGACCTTGCCTTCAGCCAGGTGGCTAGAGATGCAAACTACAAATAAGCAACTGAATATATTGGGGGGCCATCTATTGTATTCAAATCACCACAGTGGCATACATATGTAATCCTGAAATAAAGGATAGTGAGTTTGAGAACTAAATAGTGAGTGTGCTGTTTCAAAAAACAAATGCCTTAGAAGAAAAACAGAGGAAAGAAATAATAGAAAGGAAGGAAGAAAAAGAAAAGAAAAGGAAAGAAGGGGAGGGAGGCAGGAAGGGAGGATGAGTGGGTAAAAGAAAGTTAATAAAACAAGAGAAAACTAATCTACTTTTTCTTTTGAGTGTAAAAGGGTATTTCAGAAGGATCTTCAAAATGAAGAAACTAACAGCTAATTGAATACTTTTGTAATTTTTGTTTGTCTTTATTTCAAGTATATTATCATATGGAAATTTTAATGTAATATAACATTATACAATATGATAATTTGATAATGTCTAGTTAACATATACAGAGAACTTATATTTAAAATTTTATAAACTGGATTCCACAGTGTTACTGGCAACACTAAAAATTAATTATGTAAACAGAGAGAATTCGTTTAGCTTTTGTAAACTACAATTAAGTGTCACATTAGACATTTAAGAAGTGTGCAGTGGAAGACCTCCCTGGAAGTGAGCCTGGTGACAGATTAGGAGGGATAAAGGTTAATGGAGTGTTTGAAATGATACTTGCACAATGCCAGTTGGAAATGAAAGGTATCATAGAGGAGAAATATTATGTTAAGCAATGGATTGAAATGGAACTTCATGTAGGCACCAACATCTTAAATTTCTATAAAATCTATGAAGCAGATATAAATATGGCAGAAATTTTAAATGTGATTGTTTCTACTGGGTACAATCAGTACTTCAGAGGTAAAAAGTGAAAATTATATATATATATATATATATATATATATATATATATATATATATATATAATTTGTGTGTGTTATAAATTATGATTTGAAATAAGGAAGTATTTGATCTGTCAGTGATTCATGGCTGCAATCCTAATACGTGGTAAACTGAGACAGGAGTGTTACAAGTTCGATGCCAGCTGGGTTACATAATGAGATCTTGCCTCAACAGAAATAATAAACAAAGAAAGAAATGAAACAATTGCCCTTAAAATGTTAAATTTTAGTTTATCTGTATTTATGTACATAGTATTTTTGACGCCCCAATAATATGCCTTTTTATTTTTATTTTATTTTTTTGTTATAACTCAAAATTGTTCCTCTCCACGGAAATCTTTAGTAAAAGGTGAAAGATTTATTCGGTCTGAAGAGAAACCAGAGTATATAATATGCCTTTTTAAATGCTGTCCCTTATTTTATATTTAGCAATGAAATTTTCAGTAAAATTAAAATTTAAATCAGTTGCAAACTATACAATCATGTTTAGGTCTTGTCTATCCATTACTTCATCAAGTTATTTCAACAAAATACAACTAATAACAGTTATAGATTATGGAATTATCCAAATTCATATATAATAAAAGGATTGCAATAAAATTATATTTAAAAGAATTATTTCAGTAGGTATTTTGAAACTGCTTATCTCTATTAACTCCATAGCATATGGATTGAAGTTTGAAAGCAAGTTACATTTTCAAACTTATTTAAGGAATTTTTCACTTAAGTATCATTGGTAAGACTTGAGCATTGCCTAACTCTATTGAAATTAAATTTGGTCAGACTCAAGAACGTGATTATTAAAAACAGAAAAATTATGCATTCTTATATCTTCAAGACAGTTTTCTACTTTTAACCATCTGGGGTTGTTCAGGTGGCTTACAAGCAAAAAAAGAGAAGGGTAGTTCCAGAATATGAAAAAAAATAAAACTACTTTTCAAGACTTTTACAAAACTTAATTAGAATTAAATTACTGTGATATTGCTTTTGTGGTTTCCTATGTGTCTGGCAGAATAATTTAATATAAAATATTAATGCCTACAGGGGGAGCTGTGACATGTTCACAGAAAGGGTTTGTATTACTTACTTTCCATGTTGTAATGACAAAACACCTGGCCAACACAACTTTTGGAAGGAAGGGTTTATTTTAACTTATAGTTCAAGTCTATAGTTCACCATGGTGGAAGGCAGATGGAAGGCAAGCAGGGGAATGCCTCTGCATCTCAACTTGAGGCAGACCTCCATGTATATCCAGACCAATGAGGTCGCTGGGCAGAGAGAGGTGAGCTGACAGTAAGTCCTTTACAAGTGATTAAAAATGTATTTTGTCATCAGACTCAGGTATATAAGGGGAACATTTGATTGGTTTCCAGATTTAAGGGGCTGATCCAAAGTTTAGCCCACCTAGGTCATGTGCTAGACTCAGGAAGCATTCGGGGGCTGCTGCCATTGTGGATGAAATTGGGTCGGGTGTGGTGTCTTCCTGTCCTTCCTTTGGGCCTCTGTTCCTAATTAAACTATGTCTCCTTCAGACCATCTGTCCTATCTACATCTAGGGTGGGACTTTCCAGTCTCATTCAACCTAATATAGACATGCTTTAGAGACATGCCCGGAGGTTTGTTTCCATCCCTCCAAGTTGGCAAGATAACCAAGGTCTTTCTGTAATTCTTGCACTGTGCCCCCAGAATTCCTGTGCTCCTCTTACTAAAGACCAGGCATGGTAACCACTGGCTCCAGTGAGGTCAGGAAACGTAGTCAGTGTTTCTTGGGCCTGAGAAACCTTGAGTATAGATCTGTTGCTTTGGTGGTTCTGAATATTAAGTTAGATTCCTCTATAGCCAATATGCTACTTGTCACGCTTTACGGGTCCTTGGTCCAGTTAGCCATTCAGCCACATGTTTACAAGACAGCCTTGCCAGTACCATCCTGGGCATTTGTACTCTGCACAGATATTGTGTGTGTGTGTGTGTGTGTGTGTGTGTGTGTGTGTGTCTGTGTGTGTGTGATGTGAGTGCATATGTGTATGTGCAGGTATGCATGTATATATTTGTTTGTGGAAGACAGAAGTTGACATTGAGTCCCTTCATAGAATATACTCCATTTTATTTACTGTGGTAGGTTCTCTACTAGTTAATTTGTCCTGGGTATCCCTTGTCCTTCCTTCCCAAGTCCTGAGATTACAGTGGACATCCATGCCTACTCAGCACTCATGTGGGAGCTAGGGTTCTGAACTTGTCATCCCACTTACATAGAACTTGGCTGACTAAGCCGTGCCTTCAGCCTTACAAAGATATTTTTTGGATATTGGATCTTCTTCATCTACTGGAAGTTTTGATATTTGTAGGTTTTGACCAAAATTCTCCGTAGTAGAGAAAGGCATGCAGTAGCCTGCAATCTGAGAATTTATGTGTCATCATTGCCTTATTCTTTCATGCCCTTTCCCCTAAGTTAAAACCAGTTCTCAAAGGAGTTAATAAACTTGGTTTTTTCTTTCTTTTGACAATATTTGTACATGTATATATTATATTTTGATATGATTTACTCCTCCATTACCCTCACATACTTCATTTTCTCTATTCAACTAAAACACTTTATCCCAAATAATTCCCTTCCTATGTTCAAGTTTTGCAGTTTTGTTAAAATTTAATTTTTTTTGTGGCCCACTAGGTGAAATTGAGGTTGTCTGCGTAAGCATATGTGTAGGAGTTTATTTATTACACTATGGACAATTTACCAGTATTTTCACCACTAGAGGAAATATTTGTCCCTGCCTTAGCTACCATTGACTGTCAATAGCTTCCATGAGAGGAGTGGACTCCCTCACCACCAAACTCACTTTTTCTTAATCAAGAGTGAGCTTACTAAAAATGAATGACTTTATGATAGCAAAACAATCTTTGTGAAACCACATATATGGATTATATCTTTCTAGAAAAGGGAATCCACACTATCACAACACAGTACCTGCTGTGCTTGCTGTATATCAGGTTGTTAAAGAAAGAAAAAAAAATGACTATTTTCAGATTGAGCATAACTCTGGTATCCTTTGTCTATAATTCATGATATTTAAACAAATTAATATAATTCTGAAATTTCTCACATTGATGAATTATGATTTAACCAAAATATTACTGTGTGATAAGGTAATTTTAAACATTTATAGTACTTAAACTATGCTTAGGTAAAAGTCCCATTAAATGGTAATAATCATTTTAAACATGATACCAGTCTACTGGAATGAGAGGAATGGGAGAAGAGAAAGTAAAGTTAAGATGAGGAGCCATTGATGGGATTATAACTGGAACAATATAGGTTATGGAAGAGCCTAGTGGGTTGATATTAGATATAGTCTCTCTTTGTTATTCAAATATTTCATAGCACACAATGGTTTCCACAGGCAATTTTCAGATGTAAGGAAAATAATTTAAATTGTTTTGTTTTTAAATTAAGCACAAATAAAATAATAATGTGAGAGTAGGTAACCTCAGGAATAATGAGAAAATAAAGAGAATGTTCCTAGAGTGTTGTATCTACTTGTTAAAATACATTTAAGCATAATCTAGAGAATTGTGATACTTTTAAGTTCAAAATTACATTTTCAGAGAAACCATTTAATGAAAAACCATTTTAAAGTAGGATCTGAAATTCTAGTTATGCATTAAAGTTTGGTCTCTACCTGCAGCACCATTAAGTAGCAGTGGATTCTAGAACATGGAGCTGAAGAGGAAGAATAGGGAGATAAGCAATGGGATCACAGTCTCTTCTCATTGTTTCCCTGGCTGCCATCAGCAAAGCAGTTGTTATTACTACATACTCTTCTCCATGACACACTGCCTGTCCACCATCTAAAGACCAGGGCCAACCAGCCATGGACTAAAACTCCAAAGGTGAGCCAAAATAAAGCTTTACTATTTTTAGTTTATATCAAATATCTATTCACAGTAATGGAAAATTTGCTAATAAAAAGAGAAACCACAAAGAGCAATCTTTTATAGAGAGAGCATTTTTCTTTTCTTTCTTTTCTTTCTTTTTTTTTTTTTTTTTGGAGGAGGGATACGGTTGAGACAAAGTTTGACTATGTAGTCCAGGCTGGTCTCAAACACATTTGGTAGGTCAGGATGGCCTAGATTGCTTGATTCTATTCCTTCAGCCTTCAAAGTGCTGTGGTTAGGTGTGTATCATGATATTCATCTCTATCTTTTAAGTATAAAAACACTGGTATGGAAAATGTAAATAATACCTGCTTTTATCTCATTTATGTTTTAGTATATGAAACATACTCTACTTAAATATTTTAATTTCTAATATAGGAGAATAATAGATAATTAAATATCAGTGGATTTAAAAATTGTCAGTTCTATTTTAATGATTTTTTGCTATGGTGGAGTGTTTTAAAGAAATTAATGCTTATTTCAAAAAAGTGGAATTTCATATAACTTCAAGTGATAATGAAACTTTAAATGAAGCTTAAAAACATCCAAACTCCAATGCAGAAATAAGCACAATGAAAATAAATTCTTAAAAGCCCTATATATTAATACTAAATATACTGAAACCATATTTTAATAAATTTTATTTATCAAAATTATAAATAGCGTTGGAGAGAAACCTCAGCAGCTAAAGGTGTTTATTTGCTTGCTATGCTAGTTTGAATATGAATACATGTTCCCTCTTAGCCTCAAATATTTTCTGCTTAATGTCTAGCTTCCTGTTGAAGTCTCCTGCAGCCTGCTGGAGGAGGTGTCACCTGGGGCAGACCTGAATTCTAGCTCAAACGTGTGGAGGGCTAGTTGGAGCTATGGTGGGTTTCAGTTTGCTGGTTTTGGTGTTTGCTGGATATTTGGATGTTTCTCTCTGCTTGGATTTTGAAAGGGTGCCAGTTTCTTACACCGTTGATGGAACTTACCCTGGTTCTCTAAACCTGAAATAAATACATTTCTCCCTTAAACTGTGTGTGTTTGGAAGTTTGTCCCAGCAACACGAAGCTGACTACAACACTTGCAAAGCTTGATGTCCCGGAGTTTAATTCCTCAGTGGACATGCATCTGGAATTTGTGTGGATTGGCTGGAGGTCCTGGGCCTATTTCCCAACCCCCTTCCCTCTCTCTCCCTCTCTTCCTCTATCTCTTTTTCTGTCTAATAAATAACTAATATAAATAATTCCATATTTTCCAAATGCTGCTAATTCCTAAACTCTTTTTCAAAAATTAAGTATTATTAAAAAATGAAAGTGTTTGGATTATTTTATGTTTAACCATTTTCAACAATAGGAGGGTGTGGTAGCTTGAATAAATATCCACCAATATATTCAGGATTTTATTATAGTTTGTAATTTGGATCTGCAACACCTGGGAGAAGGAGATGTCACTGGATGGATCTTAGGGTCCAGCTCTAAGGTGTGGTGGTGGATTTTGAAATTCCACTCCAAACATATGCGAAATACCTGGAGTTCCTCAAGTGTGCTGTGTGGTGTGGCTTTAGGGATTTTTTGGCTTGAGGCTTTTCTCTCTCTGCTTGGACCTGTGAAAGCAGGCCAGCTTCTTCTGCCATTATGGAACTTCCTCTGGATCTGTAAGCTTCAATAAATCCCTTCCTCCATAACTGTGTCTGGTCTGGAAGTTCATCTCAGTAACATGAAGCTGTCTACTAGAGAAGACATTCTACCTCCTCCTTCCCTTAGATTTTCCTGTAAGGATAGGAGCCTATGCCTTGAGCAGGCTTAGTAAGTATGGCACTGAGCTCCATCCTCACTTCTTTCCTCCCACATTTTGACACTGTGTTCAGATTTATATTACTATTTTAAATTTTCTTTTGTGGTTTCCTTTATCTTGCATAGTACATATTTAAAACGTGTATAAGCATACATATTTTATGCTATTAATCATTTTCCTAATATATTTTATATATGATTATTTATTATAATCAAATAAACATTTATAATATTTTGGTATTATTATTTGTATTTTTCTTCTTCTTGAGGTTAAACTAAGGAGGTTTGCAATTTTGTTTTTATCTTCTAACTATTCTTAGAACCTATGTGTCACTTTTTCAAATTTTATGAAGTCAAAGTTTTATAAGCTGTATTTTATTCCAGGGTTTGGAGAGTTCTTTGAGATCATCTCATATTCTTGAGCAATCTTTTATTTTCCTGTGTCTCCTTTTTTTTTCCATGCTGTGGCCTTTTTTGATTCCTGTGTCTATGCATGCATCTATACTTGCACCTAATGAATTCCATTTTGATTAATAACTGCTACTGAACAGTGTTTAATGAAAGAACTAGTTAGAGGTTTTAGAAGATAATCTAGAGCCATTCCCATCTCTCTCTTCTTTCTGATTTCTCTCTCAGGACATAAGTACACACATGTGCCTGACTGCATTTGTAGCTTAGTCAGGGACTCTTCAGTTAGAATCTGGCCAACACTGCATTCCTTTCCTTTAACACTGTTCTTGTGTCCCAGGTTAGAGTTTACACCAAAGAATTAAGACGATTATACTAAGATCTAGTGAAATAGCTGCAAATCTTTGACGATCTTACTTGTTGTAGGATACATAGGTCTGGTAGATGTTTTATCCGCACTGGATGTTTGTTAATATAATATTTTATTTTTAAATACATTGTTTTTGATTTTTACTAGAAGTTGGTCTTCAAATCAAAATTAATATCTATATACCATATAAATCTGTAATATATATCAAAATTGAAATCAATAATTTAGAAATTATACAGTAAAGAAGAAACAAATAAAGAGGGTTAACAGACATTATTCATAATCAGTGCATAAATCAGAAAGCCTGTTGTTCATAGTATTTTTTAGCCATCTAAGAAAACTGTTCTTCCTTCATTAGATATTAATTGATTGCTATATACCATATGTTAGTCTAGCTATGGTGTACATAGCAAAGATGAGAAATATATGTACAGAACCCTGGAAATGTTAAATATTTTGTATTGCAACTATTAGTGTGCTTCTATACATGATTAGAAAATGTTGTAGGTTGTAAAAGAAGGAAAGAATCTTTATGTGCTTGTTTGAATGTAAAATGCTGACCCCACCAATACACACACACAGACTCCTGTATTTGACTATTTAACCCCAACCTGGTGATGCTGTCCTGGAAGATTGTGGAACCTTTAGGAGGTGGAGCCTTGGTGTAGGGAGTCTCACACTAAGGATAGAACTTGGTGTCTTATAGTGCAGCCTCACTTACTGGACTACTCTGCTTCCTGCAGTGTGGTAGAACACAGGCTTCCTGCTTAAGCCTGCCTTGCAATGTCTACCATGATTGATTTTACCTTCTATACCTGTTAGCTGAAATAGACCTGTCTTACCTAGAATTGCTTCTGGTTGTGTATTTGGTTCCAACAACTGGTACAGTTTATTATATAAAATATTACTTGTGAGTTTAGCTTAAGAGAAAAACCAGAGGGTTTCTATCACTACTAGTGTTAACAGCAGCTCAGCTATACATAAAACAGGTGTTAAATCAGCACAGAATGCTAACTGGAAAAAATGTAAAGATGTAACAATAACATATTTGTAGGTACTAATATACTCAGTGTATTTAGACTTAGTACTTGCAGTAAGAATGTCTTGTATGAACAAAATCTAATAAACTCCCAGTTTCCTGGTCCCAGTAGGTCCCCCTGTGGCTTGCTTGGGGATGCTTGGATCTTTCAAGCTTACTGTGGAAGCAGGCTCCTTACTCTGTCTTCCTGACTGAAGTGCCCCTGGGCCCACAATTCCTGGATACCCAACACCAGAGGGTACAAGCATCATAGAGTAAGTAGGCCATGTTCCTGTTCCCTGGCTCTTCCCAGTTCCATGGTCCCAGTAGGTGCCCCATCAACCTGTCTTGGGAAGGACTGGTCTCTGTGTGTGGGCTGTGGAAGCAGGCCTTTTGCTCTCATATCCTGACTGGCCACTGGGTAATGACATCTCTATTCCCCTGAGTCAGAGGGTGCATGGGCCATTGTAGGAGCAGGCCTCTCACCTCTGGCTCTCCAGCTTCCTTGCACCTGGTTCCCCAGCCCATGATTCCCATGTGCTAAAGAGTACATATAAGTGGTGTGAGTAGGCTAGAGTTTCCAGTTCCCCAGGTACTTTTGAACTAACTGAAATCTCCACAATCTGTGCACCAGTGGTTATAACCCCATCATAGACCAGTACACCAATCCAGTTCACATTTAAAACAAAGTACTCTCTGAAAATCCTACAAGGACAAAAATTTGCTTCCTATTCAATAAATAAAGTGTCTTCCCAAGATGGGTAGACTACAATGCAGAAAAGCCAGCAAAAGTCAGAAAACTAGAAGATCTCCACCAAAGATGCCTAGTCCCAAAATGGAAACCTCCAATGAAATCACAGAGAAATTCAATGCAAAAATGAAAATACAACTACCAGTGAGACCCTGACCAAAAGAACTGATGAATTGGAAACAAATCATCAAAAAAAAAAAAAAAAAAAAAAAAAAAAAACAACCAACAACAATCATGTCAATGAAATTGAAGAGAATTGTCTCTTAAAGCATTAAGATTTTAATAGTAGCCTTCACTAGATTATAGAAAATGTTAGAACTCTCAAAAGAGATATGAGTGAATTGAAGGTAAGTCAAAACATGGAAGATGCCAATAATCGATTGATTGAGCTTAATAATGACTTGATCAAATGTAAGAATGAATTCCAGGAAGCATCAAGAAAACCAGAACTCAAACTGAAATTGTACCTCAAAAAATAAATGGGCATGATGCAAAATAACACAACAGGAAACAAAAATCAAATATAGCTTATATAATACTCTAGAACCCCTCACTAATGAATTACTCATATGAAAGATAGAACCTCTAACCTGAAAGACAAGACAGAAGAAATTGGTTATGAGGCTAAAAAGTTTGCTAAGTTCAAAAACTCAAGTAAACAGAATATGAGAGGAGAGAACTGTGGGACACCCTAAAATGACCAAACATTCAGATCATGTGTATACCAAAAGGAAAGGAAATCCAGGCCAGAGGCATAGAGAACATATTAAACAAAGTTATTGAAGGAAATTTTCTGAATCTCTCAGAAGACAAGGCCTATCCAGGTAGAAGAAGCCCACAGAACACCAGACAGGACCAAAGAAGAAACTCTCCAAGACACATCATAGTTAAAACTCTTAACAATGAAAACAAAGAGAAAGAATTCTAAAATCAGCAAAAGAGAAACAACTCACTACATACAAAGGCAAATCCATCAGAATTACCTCATATTTCTCAATGGAATTTCTGAAATCCAGAAGGGCCTGGAATGGAACACTTCAAAGTCTAAAAAACAATGGCTTCCAACCCAAGCTACTCTAACCAGCAAAACTTTCCCTCATAATAGATGATGAAAGGAAAACTTTAGGAAGCTCACAAGGTCAAAGCTATTTTTCTTGTTCTTTTTGAGTGTTGGGAATGGAACACAACCTGTTCCTTGTGTTCATTGTCACTCTTCTAAATGTCTAGGAAGGTTTGCCAGTGGCTGCCTGCCCCTGCCATAGTGCATGCCACACCCGCAGAACCAGAGAATCTAGAATACCACTCGAGTTCATGACTTCCATATCAAAAAAAGAAGAAAAAAAAAAGAAAGAAAGAAAGCTGCACACTCTTTTCCAGCAAAGTTGTTTCTTTTTTTCTTCTTTCCTTCTTTCTTTCTTTCTTTTTTTCTTTTTTTCTTTCTTTCTCTCTACATCTTACCACAAGGAAACCTGAAGCAAACATAAAAATCTAGTCATATATTTGGCTAAGAATTTAAAATATTTGCAAAACTATAAAAAGATGCCCCTTTTCTCACTATACTATGGTTTTGGAAACTAGATTTATTTTTTATTAAAAATATTATTCCTGGGGACTGGAGAAATGGCTTAGCTGTTAAGGTGCTTTATTGCAAAGCATGAAGACCCATGTTTGACTCTCCAGATCCAATGTAAGCCAGATGCATAAAGGTGAGGCAAGTGCAAGGTTGCACATGTCCACTAGGTGGTACAAGCATGTAGACTTCCATTGCAGTGATTGAGGGCCTGGCATACCAATTCTCTCTCTCTCTCTCTCTCTCTCTCACACACACACACACATACGCACACACGCATGCTCTGTCATTAAAAAAATATTATTCCTATTGAGTTGAAAGGGATTTATGATTATTTTAAATAAAATAATAGGTTTTATTTAAAAAGGCAGTAAACTTAGCGAATATGCACAAGTCCTAGGGCTGACACAGGTGCAAGTGGGTGAAAGGCAATTTGGGGAAACTCAGGACTATGCAGACTATGTTAATATAATACTACTTACTTATAACTTGGAGAAATAGTTAATGGGTTAGCATCTATTTCACCATTATTAGTCCTATCACTTAGCAAGCAGTTTCTGATATTTTTTCTAGGAGAAAATTTTAGAAGATACATTTTTTTGCCTAAAATATTAATTTTACATTCTGAGTTATGATTATATGAAAACAAAGATAACACTATAAGAATTGCTTCAAAGCCAGGCATCATGGCACATGCCTTTACTCTCAGCACTTGGGAGGCAGAGGTAGGAGGATCACCATGAGGTCAAGGCCACCTTGAGACTACATAGTGAATTCCAGGTCAGCCAGAGCTAGAGTGAGACCCTACCTCAAAAGAAAAAAAGTTTTGCTTCAATATTTTAATTTTGGTAATTGTTCTTAATTAAGTTTCATAGCAAAATGTTAAAAAGAGACATTAATGTAACACATTATTGGTAACTATTTTGCCACATAAAAGCTAAATTTTATTTCAGCAGGTTACTGAGTGTCCTCAAAGTTTTCAAGATTAAAGAATAGTGGTGTAATAACTTCTCAATAGTAACTGAAGTTTTTGCATGTGCATGTGTATGGTAGGCATGGAGGTGCTCATGTGTATTTTCATGCATGCAAAGGTGCTCAGAAGACAGAAGTAAGCCTTAAGAGTCCTTTTCATTTCACCTCTACATTTTTTTTTTTAAACAAGGTCTTGCAATGAACCTAAAGCTCACCAATTGACCTGGATCAAACCCTAGGGATCCACCTGTCTCTGTCTTTGGGTTTAGAAGAATGCACCAACATGCCTGTCATTTTTATGTAGGTAATGAACATCCAAAGTCCTTATGCTTACATAGAGTAAGCGTTTTACTCACTGATCATTTTCCCAGCTTCAAGACTGAACTTTTCATTTCAATTTGCTTACTAATGTCACTTGTTACATGAGAAACATAATAAGGAGAAATAAGGTCATATGCACGTACCTCTATGAATAACTGCAGAATGCATGTATACTAGCGTTGCTGAAAGTTCATTCTACTTGGTATTATTTAAAAAAAACAATTTTAATTCCTTTAACTTATTCATCTTATCTTGTCTGCCTTACATTTTATTCTTTTTTATTTTTTATTTGTTTGAGAGATAGAGAGAATGGATGTTCTAGTACCTTCAGCCACTGCAAAGAAACTCTAGACATGTGTGCTCTCTTGTGTGAATGTGCACATTGCACACTTGTGTCAGTGTGCATCTGGCTTACGTAGGACCAAAAGATTGAACATGAGTTCTTAGGCATCACAGTCAAGAACCTTAACCAGTAAGCCATCTCTCCAGCACTTACTTTTTACTCTTAATCAAGTGACATTTTGCTTTAGTGCATTTTACTTACTGTCTGCATGGTTTCTCTCTGTTTCTTCCTTCCTCCCTCATTGTTTTCTGCTTATGTTAAATAATCTCTACTTAAATCTACCAAAATGAAAGCAATGAAATACAGAATGTGATGGTTTTCAAGTCTACTACAGACATACTTTATGAACATTTCTCTACTTTCTTCATTGTCACTCAATATTTATGCAATCTTTTAATTGACATTTGATTTGGGCCATAATCACTCCTATATTGAAATAGAATGTGGCCTAATGGCTTATCTAGAAACTGTCCTAAAGCTCACTTCCTTTAATGAACCTCACTTAGGAAAGAACTACTGACTAAGAACTGCACACATAGTTAAGTTTATTGATTTAACAAGATTGGCTGTCTGGCATGTCACACCTGACAGCAGGTTAGAAGCTTCCCTGATAGCTTAAACACATTGAGCTATAATAAAGCACTAGGAGATAAGAGAGGTGGATCACCAATTAAGATTAATCAGTGAACTACAAATACTCTCAAATATCTGAACAGTGTATGTAAGAACCAATTAATAAACACAGATAACAAAATTTATGTTAATAACCATAATCAAGGATTACAAATACAAGGTATTTATGCTATCGATACCTTGTTTTAGTATGTTCAACATCTTATTCAGAAGTGCATAAAAGGTATCAAAAAGGGGAATTAGTCCTGTAGCTATTAGATACAACAGTCTAATCCAGTAATTTATTTATTACTTTATCACTTCTGACATAGTTTGAATACTGTGGTAGTTTGAATGCATGTCGCCACAGACTCAGCCTTAAAACTTGAGTCTCTATTGGGCAAAGCTCTATTGAGGAAGAGGCATGTCACTGAGGTGGATCTGAGAGTCCAAACCTAAGGTGTGTTTGGGGACAGATCTTGAGTCTAGCCCTAAGATGTGTGGAGATCAACTGGAACTCTGGCTGTTTTGTGATGATGGCTGTTTATGGTGTCTCTCTTCTTGGATCTATGGAATTGAACCATCTTCTTCCTACATTGATGGTAGTGTTTCCTGGAATTTATAAGAGTGAAATAAGCCCCTTTCCTCTTATAAGCTGTTTTTGGCTGGGTGTTTGTCCGAGCAACAAAGACACAACTGCAACTGTAATTTGGTACTATAGAAGTGGAGCCAATGCTACAATGAATGTGATCATGTGTATTTTTTTTTTTTCAGCATGGGTGCTGAAGGAATGTGGAAGGACATGGTACTTGGGGCTGGAGAAGCCTTACAATGGTAAACAGAGTTTGAAGGGTATTCTTGGGAAAGCTTGAAATTATTAAATGCAGACATAATTATGGATTTTAAGGCTTTGCTTATGCACTTTCAAAGGAAGGGAGAGATAGAGAGTACTTTGTTGGAACTGCGCTACTGGCATAAAAACTTGCTGCATTCTTCTACTCAAGCCCAGAGAGTATGCTCAAGGTTGAATTTAAAAGCAATTCTTGGTAGAAGGCATAAAATAGAACAAATGTATGGTTTCTCAAAGAAAAACTGAAGCAAGTTGAAAGTTACCAGCACAGAGACTGTTTTTACATTGTTGAAGCTATAATTGTTGAATAGATTACTACCATTAAAGGGGGATAACTGCTTTGCATTAAGGCAATGGGAAAGATGCATGACGATGAAATCCACACAGGAAAGGCTCAATGAGCAGGAACAGAAAGTCTTACTTCTCATACCTAGTGCTGGTTTTGGAAGAATGAAAAATGATAGGGAGTTGGGTCATTGAAGTTCACATGGTTCTAGGAGCCATATGATCTACACAGGGTGTGGCCCCTGTGTAGAAGATGTGTAAGGTCATTGTATGAGGTTTCAGAATCTGATGTTGAGATGTGGAATGGGAAACAGGATCAAAATAAACCATGGATTGGAGACCAAATAAGACCATTGTATGGGAGCTGTGAAGATGGACTGTGGTTTGCAGTGGAGACCCGAATTTCTTTAGATGTGCCAGGGCTTAGCAATGGCTACCACAGAGAGCTGGTGGCTCAGCACAGGTTGTTTTTCTAGGGTGTGACCTGCACAGCTGGAAGGGATGAATTAGAAACTGCAAAGACTATTTTCATTGTAGATGTTTAATGCTTACCTGATGGTTATTGATTTGTATTGGTCCAGTCTCCCTTGTTATGCCATATTGCAATGGAAATTGCAATACTCTGCAATTATGTGTTGGAAGTATGTAACCTGTTTTGGTTTTATAGGACTCATAGTTAAGAGACAGTCTTAAATCTGAGGTGATACTTTGGAACCATGTTAAAGTTTGACTAAATGCAATTTGCCTTATGAGATGGTTGTGAGTCTATGAAGACCAGTGGTGGAATGTGAGAGTTTGAATATATAGCTCCATGAATTCAGGCTCAAACTTGAGTATCCACTGGGCAAGAGGCATGTTGATGGGTATGGTTCTCAGTGTCCAAACCTAATGTGTGTTTGGGAACAGATTTTGAATCTAAGACTAAGATGTATAAAGAATAGTTATAGTATGGATGCTTTGTGTTGTTGGTGGCTAATGGTATCTCTCTTGGATCTATGGGATTGAGCCAGCTTCTTTTACCATTCATGGTACTTCTTTGGCATTTGTAACCCTGAAGTAAACTTCTTTCCTCCTATAAGCTGCTTTAAGTTGGGTGTTTGTCCTAGTAACAAGTAGCTGACTGCAATACATACTATGTAATTCAGTTCACTTCATTGTTAGGTAGGTCTTAAATAACAGAGTTTTTTTCATATTTAACTGAACTTTGCTTCTTGCTAATATAAAGTAATGATCAGGTATTTTATGTGAAGCATTTCTGACAACACATGCTTTCTCTTCTAGATATCATTTTTTGTTTTCTTTTAGATATGAATTGGCAATAAAATAAACAACTTAGTGACACAAATCATATGAATGAGTCTGAAAGTGATTGTCTCTGACAAAGGGAGCTAGACTAAGTGTAGAGTACATACCATATCATTTAATTTGTATATTCTGAAACAACTGTCAAAAACCAGTTTAGTGGCTGCCAGTAGACAGTTGATGAGGGTAATAGATTACAATGAGTTATGCAAAAATTTCAAAAAATATATAATTATCGGACTGTATGCCCTAAATACAAAAAAGCATACTGTTTTTTAAAGAAATGCATTACTTTAGTAGAATTTATTAGCTACCACAATAATTATATCCTATGATTCAATCGTTCATATTCATTTTTTATATATCACTCCTTAATACCTTTTCATGTGTGAATACTAATATGTTAGGATTTCTCTTATAATTCAGGAGATCTGATCTGAAATGGGAAATGAGCTTTCATCTTCATCCAATTAATTATTTTTGTTGTTGTTTCCTTTCAAATTAATTAAATTTTTATGAATGTAAACATTACCTGGAGTCCCTTGGCTCTATTCATTTAATTTTATCAAACATCATCACTTTTACATTACAATAACATTATTTCTTATACTCATGTCTTCCATAGGTACATGATGTTTTATGATGGAAGTTACAGTTCATCTATTGAAGCACTTGACATATGATAGGCCCTTGGAAATGTTATTGTAGAAATGTTTGCGTATATAAAGATCTAGGAATAGTTTTGTTTTCAGAAGTGCATTGTATTACTACATTAAAAAAATCTTGTATGAGAAAATTTTAATGTAGTTTTTGAATTATTTGGAGTCTGATGTCTTCTCTCTAATGCAAATTCATGATTTTTTGTCAAACCAAAACACCAGCTTATATTTACTTTTAATTTAATCTTGTGAGCCTAGAAAATATTGATATCTCATTAAACCTTAATTTTATCACCAAGTAAAAGAGACTTTGGCCAGGTATGATAGTGCACACCTTTAATACCAGCACTCAGGAGGCAGAGGTAGGAGGATCACTTTGAGTTTGAGACCTTCCTGAAACTACATAGTGAATTCAAGTTCAGCCTGGATTAGAGTGTGGCCCTCCCTCAAAAAACCAAACAATAAAAATAAAATAAAATAAAATAAAAAGATATTTGGCAGGTTGACTATGGTAAAAGACAGGAGTTTCTCTCTATTGTTTTACTGTATGTAAGCAAAACTTGGAAGTAATTGTTTCTCTACTGTTTGAGTTGTCTTCCTAACAAGACTGAAGGTTCTTAACCAAGAGAAAGAGTAATACCTATATGCACAGACCACACGATGTGTCTGGTAATGTCTGTTTCATGACTTCCCCATTGCATATTTATTTTCATGAAAAAATTCATTTGATAAGTATCATTAATAATATATAATGTATACTTATGTCACAGTATGTAAAATACAAGCAAAATATGATGCTCATTTTATCATTACAGGTTTAAAATTATACTTACTGAATTACTCTAAGAAGTTTACAGCATTAGTGTTGAAAAAAACGGAAATTGTTGTGAATATTATTTCTTATTTACTACTATAATTGTGTAGACTAAAATGGTATGTAGGACTAATTTTCTAAATATATAGAAGACTGAATTTGCTAATGCCTAAACTTGTGTATTGACTTTTCTTACTGTGTGAAAGGTGGTTCTGTGCTAAACTTGACCCTCATATGAGATTATAGAAATTAGTTATGGTCCTATAAATGTCTTCCCTCTTATCCAAATCTATATACTTAGCTCTGTTGGAATGTGTTTTATCCAGTTCTTTGAGTCTATTTAGTAATGTCTTAATATCAAACACTTAATGAAACTTGAGAAAGCTGGAAATATTAGCTCAGGCTTCAGAAATTAAAAAAAAAATAGACTTCACATTGTCCTTTGAAATCCCCCACAAAATAGTTTTCTCTGAAATCCAAAGACATAAAAGGTCTCCTTGGAAACTACAAAGGCTCCATACTGATTTGCCCAGGTTGTCTGCTATGCAGTGACCTCTCCCTAATTGGGGGAGGAGCTGAGAACAAAGCAGGAATAAGGGGAACATCTGGACAAGATACTGCTGAACTAGGGAAGACAAAACCCCTGCCATTGAAAGATTTTAAAACAGACTATGCCTACATTCAGTCCAATCTTCATGCTCCATGGAGTGATTTTCATGTCTAACCTAGAGACAACATTTCCACCTTCATGCTCAATCTGTTTTGCTTCATACACTCTTAGAGAATAGTAATTACAAAAATCTTTTATTCTATAATATATCTAAAAACTCCTTTCCTTTTCCCCATGTTGTGATTCTTCAGAACATCATTATTCTAACAGGCCCTGCCACCCATCCACACAATCATGAATTACCAACCATCTGCTATAGCTTTAAGACCCGAGACACAGATCTCTGAATAAAATATATGTCTTAAATAAAAGAAATCATGTAAAAAAAGTATGTTCAACTATAGAAAACTTACATAAATCCAGTGCCTTATATATAATAATGATTATGTGGCATGTTTATATATTAAAAATATAGAAATTTTGTTTTGTTTTTTTACCAGATACAATTGGTAAACACTTGGTTTTATGTATAAAATTTAATTTATTTATAAAGTCATTCTAGAACTCTGAAATCTTTAATTTAGATTTTCCCTGTCTTTCATAAAAAGCTTAATTACAAACAATCAAACAAACAAATCTCCTTTTGCTACAGTCTTTAGCCATTCTGTTCAAAATGCCATTTACAATACATACTTTTGTTATTTCCTTCAATATTTCCTATATATGTACTATTTTATGCCCAGAAATATATCAGATTTGTACATTTTATTTATATATGTATGTAATAGAAAAAATCCAGGTTTTCATTCTCATAGATTTTAAAATACAAAATAAGATATGTGACATATACCTAAAGACAAAACAAAATAGCTTACACTATATAAAATTTTCTATGAAATTTCATGCTGAAATAGAAAAAGCTTTAATGTGAAGATTTATTTCAGCCACACCTAAAAGTTTAGCTATAGTTTAATTTAATAGGTTTTTGGGGAGCAAAGAGAATATCAACTGTAATTCATTTTGTCTCATCTAAAGTTACATGAAATTGACATGATGAAAGCAGGGTCAGTTTGAGTTTCAGCACATCACAGTCTGTCTTAACTTCCATGTGTACCTGATGAATAACTGTAGCAAATAATCATGCCAGTGAAGAACTTGGCCTAAAGTAGTAGCTAGCATAAAAGCAGTTTCCCACTCATGAACCAACTGTAATTGAAAATTTTACATTGTCAGGGGTTTCGCTGTGTGTACTTGGAGTAAATAGAAGTTAGCTCAAAATTAAGAGTAAAAGGTGTATTACTTATTAACACTGCACAAAACAAATCAAAATATAAAGGGATTTTAGAAAACAATCTAAAATGGTAGCAGAAACAGAACTCAGCCAAAGCTTTTGGAAATTAACTGGCAAATTAGGATGTAAGTTAGGTTTCTGAGGTTAATATTGTACAGAAATGATAAATATTTACCTGCTTATTCTCTTAAGAGATGTGAGAGCACACAGAAGAAATTTGAAGAGGGAACCTCTGAGAAAGACAAAAATAATAGATTTCCCTAATCATCTCCAGACATGTTGGTCAGGTAGAGCCAAGTTGAGCTAAAGAGGAGGCAGAATATATGTATGTATGTATGTATGTATGTATGTATATATATATATATGTATGTATATATATGTATGTATATATACGTGGAGAGACAGAGAGAGAGAGAGAGAGAGAGAGAGGGAAAGACAGAGAGACCCAGACAGATATACTAAGCTGTCAGGTATCAGAGCATTGTATTAAAACCACAAGCCAAAAAATAAGCTTTGCCTATAATCAGTAACTGAGCTACATTAACAAGAAACTCAAAGTAAATAAATTACATATTTTTCTGTTCCAATCTGGCCCCAGGCAGACACTCCAGTAGCTGGTCAAACAGACCTTTGCAGATAGGACTTTTTCTCACACTCGAAGGCCTGAACAAAATGTCCTGACAGTTTTATGTATGCTGAGGTCAGGGGGACTTGGGTACTGAGCGAAAATGACAAGTGCCTTTAAGCTGTCCCTCCTTCTTCTACAAAAAGAAGCCCACAGCAGCTGGAAGAAGGCCTCAGACAAAAGATCTAGGAAAGAAGGCACTGGATGAGATGTGGAAGGCGTGACCAGAGTTCAGCCCTACAGGTCCTCTCAGAGGTCACTAGGCATTTCTGTGCACCTTGGCACTGTGGAAAGGCTGTTTTTCTCAGGAAACCTTCTATCTGAAATGCACAGGTATGTTTATAACTATAAATAGTTATAACTATAAATAGGATTTTTCATTGTTCTCAACTGAAGTAGATAACATACGTTGAAGTTCCCCAAAGCTAGATCACCTTCATGGACACTTTCACTTACAGATCCAATGTCTCCTTTAATAGTGACTGAAACCAGTTACACAAAAGATTCCTTTTTCTGTCTCGAACTAAGCAAACATATTTGATACACACACACACACACACACACACACACACACACCTCATCTCACACTATCTTCCTGCCCTTTTATCCTTTCCTAGCTCTTAAAACACATGGATTTGGACAGGAATGGAAGCTTAATAAACGTTGATATTATGGAAGCATAAACTTCCATTTAGGAGATTGTATGTAATCCTGATTGTCCTCGAAGAAATTCTCTATTAAAACAAAAGATCCTAATTACTTGAGATTCCCTTTCTAAAACTAATAGTGTAACCACCAAATTTTCCTGTGTAAGAACATCAAACTAAATGGCTTATAAACTTCCTGATTGAAAACTTAGTGGTGTGGTTTTTAATAGCCTTGGGAAATACAAGACTTGAAGCATGTCTCAAGAGGCTACATCCATCATGTCTGAGTACATAAGGAAGGTTAAAAATAAGATGGCTTCAGCTGAAATTTAAAATGACATGGAAAAACATACGTAACAAACATGCAATGGGGTTTGACATCAAATACATATAGTAGACCAGAGAGGAAAAGATACTTATACATGGTAAGAAATGACTCAGTAAGGAAATGGGAGACTACATCATCAACAGCAACAAGAAACAAAAGACAGTGTTTGATGAAAGGAACATTTTCTCATGCTACTATGCTATGTTATGTTAGTATTACTAGGATAGCCTGAATATTATTAATTTTTTAATTAATAGCTGATTAGAAATAAATAAGACTACAAAATTAATTACTCAAATATAATTAATGCTATCATTCAACATAAAAAAATGGAAATCTGCTGGTGTGCATATAGGAGGTAACAATTTTGTACTATACACACATTTTTTTCTTGAGAGGATAATATAACCATTTTTGCCACAATGTACAGCAAAAGGAATTTTCAAAAAGCATTAATACAGGAAAATAAGAGTATCGATACAAAAAAAAACTCATTCACTACTAACCAGGTTTACCAGGCAAAACATTTTAGCTTTTACTTCTTATGAATTTTAAGAAGAGAAATCATGTGGTTGTATTCACATTCATCTTCCTTCCAAAACAGACTACAGTTGATATGTAGTATATCATTAATGGATTTGATAATGTTAGTAGAAATGCAATGTGAATAAATAATCACAGACACTTTCACTTTTTAACATGCACACATTTAATAGTTTCTGTTTCTTGTTGTTGTTGTTGTTGTTGTTGTTGTTGTTGTTTTTCAAGGTAGGGTTTCACTCTAGCTCAGGCTGACCTGGAATTCACTATGTCATCTCAGGCTGGCCTCGAGCTCACGGCGATCCTCCTACCTCTGCCTCCCGAGTGCTGGGATTAAAGGTGTGCACCACCACGCCCAGCTGGTTTCTGTATTATTTAAAATTAATGTACATTTTTCTCCAACTACTCAAGACAAGTATGTTTTTATCATGTAACGGCTTGCATTTTTCAGTTAGATTGTTGCATAAATTTGTAGTTGTATATCTAATAAGACATACTTAGAATGCCTAGGTGATTCTCCTCTTTGTTGTTACTGACTGCAACAAAATTGCATGTATCCACAAGTATATACATAAAGGCAGAATGCACGTTTTAGGTATATATAATTGTCCTTCACTTATTCAAATGCTATTATACTTCTCCACTAAACATTTGATAAAAATTTATACGACCCCTTTCAATATGTGAGAAGACACAACACCCTTCTCTGGAGACAGCCCACATGCAGAGAATAAACCTAGTCTGAGAAAGAAGGCTGACTACATCAGGTAGGGAAGTGATCAAAGATATCTTACAGTATTCTATATGTGAGGCCAACTTGCATGGAAGAAAGGCAATGCAGATTTTATTTGAAATGCACTTATGCTATAAAAAGAATAGATGGAGAGAGAGAGAAAAGAGAAAGAGAATGAACCTGCCAGATTTTCTGTGGAGCTACCTGATGATTTGGGGGAAGGGGATGCAATTTGGTTGACATCCCTAAGGTGAGGGTGTTCTTGGTTACACATCTTAGCGGTATATATCTTTTGGTTTCTGCTTCCTATGACAAGTCACTTCAAGATCCCTTATAACATTTTCACAACACCTTGTAAGTACTTTATTAAAGTTTGGAAGTCTCATGTTACTAATGGTTTCCAATGTTTTCTTTAAGGAGTTTTGAATCTCCTTAGTATGTACTGCCATCTCAAAATAGAAGCCACTCACTAGCAGTGAGAGCAGCACTCATATTCTTTCTGACATCTCCTCTGCAATCCCTGAGTCCTGGATGGTGTCTAGAGATGGCTCATCTAGTCAATTCTTACTTGATATTAATTTAGCATCAATGTAAAATATAATTTTAGGACTGGAAAAATGGGTCAGAGATTAAAGGTACTTGCTTACAAAGCCTGATGGCCCTGGTTCAGTTTCCCAGTACCCACATAAAGCCTGATGCACAAAGTGGCACATGTGTCTCTAGTTCCTTTGCAGGGGCTAGAGGCCCTGGCATGCCCATACTGTCCTTCTGTCTGTCTCTTTCTCTCTGGTTCTCTCTCTGTCTTTCAAATAAATAAATGAAATATTTAAAAATAAATAATAAAATATAAATTTAATATTCTCATACTGGAAGCAGGGCTTAGTTGCCCTTGACATAGGTTATAGCTCCATCACACCACAGAGCTATGGCCTGAGATAAGAACTTAAAGGCCTCTTAGATATGCTTAGCATATCTGCCCTCTTTCAATCCCATAGAGCCCTTTAAATGGACTATTGTGGCATTTCCAACAAATTTAAAGTGACTCACACCCCTTTTCCCTTTACTGCTGGTGTCAGCCACTAGTTATTTCTGCCCATATTCTCATTCCTGTTTTGTGTGATCCTAGACAGAGCACACCCCTCTTCACTTAGGTTAGAAGAAAGTCTAGGGTGCAAAAAGGACCACACGATCTGAAATATCTTGGCAAGGCCATGCTCACCACTGTAGAAGGGTACAATGCATTCTAAAGAGTCCTGAAAGCAAGCACAAAGGGGATCTGTTGATGTCTTTATAGTCTCTAATGCAGGCAGCAACCTGAGCATTTCGCTGAGTCTGAGTTTGGTCTCATAATCTGGGGTGATTGTCTAAAATATATTTTAAAAATGCATTTTTTATGGTAAAACTAATGGAAAAAAATATGGAGAGACCTTTTACCAGATGCAGAAATAGAATCTTTGCTTTCAGATTGCTTGAATTTTAGTCTGAAGGACGTAACTCTTCTTGTCTCAGGGACTGCTGATCCTTTTGGTCTCACGGATCGCTGGCCTTCACTCAGAATGGCATCCTTCCAGAATCCACTCGCTCTATCTTTTTAACCCTTTTACAGAAAGAACAGATAGCAGTTTTCCTCTGTTTCTCACGTCTTTTATGTTATATTTGTAAGTATCACTAAGAAAAATCCTTGAACTTCTTTCATACTGTGGTGGTATATCTAAATTGTGCTATCCTTCTAGAAGAACTAGGGCTGTCAAGGGCATCTTTCTTTCCAAGATATGCGGGGAAAACCAGAACAAGTTCTTAGTGGCAGAGGGAGAGTCAGTATGGCATCTTCTAGAGACAGGTCCAACAGTAATCAACAAAGTACCTGGCAGTATATGAATAAGTTTCCATTTGAAGGTCCTTCTGCTCATGGTTTATACAACTAGGATTTAGGCCATCTTCCTAGTAAAAGCAGTATCCTGTGAAAGAGGATAGAGACAACCCCATGTTCAGCAATCCTTGGTTGTCTTACACAGGCTTGCAAGCTGTTCTTCTATTAAAATTCCAGCTTATCTGAGAGTCATAAAAGCACTAGTGTGAGATTGTTTCTTCATAAAACAGAAAGTAGACTCATGGAATCACGACAAAGTATAGATTATGTTTACAATATATGTGTAAATATGCCAACTATTATTTCAGGATGCTAGTCTCAAAACTGTTGTCTTCACCATAGCTTAGGAACTTTTCTAAGGTTGATGTTTCACTTGGCATTATGCTATATTTCAAGTAAGATTTGGTATTTTATTTTTATTTTTACTTCTATATGAGAAGAGTATTTTTCATTCTAATTTATGGAAGATTTCTACTTCTTTACCCTTGTCTTTAATTGAGAGTTCAGGGCCTTAGAATATTATAAATGTTTAACATTTCTAATTGTCAGGCAGAGCTTGGAACTCTAGTTTTCTTTTTTTTTTTTTTTAACAGTCTTCAAGTTTTTGCAAGTAATTGCATGTAACCAAGACCTGCCTTTGTTGTGTGACCCCATTCCTCCTTACCCTGAGTAATAATTCGAGTAACTGTGAATCTACTGTTAAAGAATATGTGTAAGCTATTTTCTCAAGCAAGAAAGTTATAATGGGTGTTTTGTGTATGTGAGAAATCCTAGGCAGATGTTTTACTTGATTCAACAAGAAACAAACTTAAGCAATTTAGACAAAGTTGTTTTAGAGATTTTTGAGCCACATTAAAAGATGCAACATTAAACTTTACTCCTAGAGACTACTCAACTGTTATCACCTAATGCCACAATTGTCACTGGGGAGAAATAGTGCTACTTAACTAATAGCATGATCTTTAGTCACTGGCACTGTAGAGCAGTGCTGGGTGACATTTCCTGAGAGGTGTGAAAAACATCTGTCTCCTTAGATAGGATATGGTGCCAACAGACCACATAAATGATTCCAGCCAAGTCTAGCTTTATGAACCAATGCGTTTCCAGGAGTTAATAAAGGATGATGGGTGAGGGGATACTTGAAGAAACATGGGTGACATTGACAAGTCCACTCCATCAGGTGTAAGGACTTTTGAATCTGGAATTCCTGGAGTTTCATGCCCCACCTTGCTAGACATTCCACAGGAAAATTATACATTCCGCCCCCCCCCCTAACAGACACACAATTGCTTACTGCTATAAAAACTCTGGAATGGATTTTATGAGTTTTTTAGCTTTTGGTGGCTTCCTGAGCTTTTAAGTTTCTACCTCCAAATGAGAGTGATGCGAGGGGAAATGCTTCAAATGGGAGGAAATAGTTTGACATGCACTCAATTTGTGGTAGATAAGGCATTTCCCAGAAATTACTGAAATTGCATTGAGATTATGGAGAAATAAATATCCCACCTCCTTTCATCCTATATGCTGTTTTGCTTGTATCTCCTGTTCACCAAATTCACTCAGAAGCCAAAAATTTTGCCTGCAAAGCCTGACAACCTGGGCTTGATCCCGAGGACCCACATAAAGTCAGATGCATAAGGCGGTGTGTGTATCTGGAGTTCATTTTCAGTGGCTGGAGTCCCTGGCATGCTGGCATGCTGGCATGCCCGTTCTCTCTCTCTCTCTCTCTCTCTCTCTCTCTCTCTTCCTCCTTCCTCTTTCTATCTCTCTCTGCTTGCAAGTAAATAAATACAAACATAAAAATATCAAAAAATAAGTCAATGGGCTGGAGAGATGACTCATCAGTTTAGGTGCTTGCCTGCAAAGCCTAAGGATCTGGGCTCAATTCCTCAGTACTTACTTAAAGCCAGATGCTTAAAGTGGCACATGTATCTGGAGTTTGTTTTCAGTAGCTGAAGCCCCTGGCATGCCCAGTCTCATTCTCTCTCTCATCTCTCTCTCTGTCTTTAAAATAAATAAATAAAATATTAAATAACACCAAGTCAAAATCAAAACAGCAGCACATTGAATCTATAGACTAATTTCTACAATATAGCACAGTACAGAGTAAAAATTTTTTAAAAAAATTTTCTGTTGGAAAAGTGGTACAAATGGGAAATAATGATATCAATGATCTTCCACTATATTTGAACAATTTATTATAATAAAGCATTATATTTATGGCTTCTACATCTGTAAGGTGTATGACTACATATGCTATGTTTTATGAATGTGGACACTGAGCCTTTGTCAGTGTAATTTAGCTATAACTCAATGTCTCAATCATAATTCTTAGAGCTATTGTCAAAGTGCTTTGATACTCTCCACTAACCTCATACATTTATTGCTTATGTGACTGTCACTCTAAAATTTTCTCATTTTACTTATAAATTAGTACACATTTTTATACTTTGAATTTTATTTTCCTAAAATATATTTTCACATTTTTCATAGTATAGAAATATTTTAAGTATGTAGGAGACATCACTTTATTTTTTTCTCAAATTTGAATAATTTGTTTAAATATATAATCCTAGATTAAAAGTTATTCTGTCTCATACTTGAAGCTTACTCCAATTGCTTCTAGCCCTCTGTGTTACTAATAAAATGAAACATCACTAAGATAGCTCATGAAGTAACTACAAATGAGCTGCTTACTAGAGTTGCATTTTCTCCTGTTTGTGTACATTTATTTGACAGAGATTATAACTGCTCACTTTTTCTTATATTTTATTTTCTCTTAGCATTCTATTCTTTATCATTTACCTAATTTTACCTTCTAGACTCTCTATTAAATCAGTTATTCCCATGTGCACATTTTCCCTCTTGAGATTTCTTACACTTTCCAGATAAAATTTCTTTGAAAATTTCAGAGAACTAATTAGTAAATGGTAAGGTGATCCCTTGGGCAATGAATACTTGTTTCTCTGAAAAATACTTATACTTTTGTTGAGTTTTTATTTTGTATATTAGTATTATGTAAAACTCTCAACAGTAGAATGAATGTGTTTTTTTGTTTGGTGTTTTCCTTTTTTTAACATTCAAATATTTGTTGTTGTTCCTCCGATGTTTTAGAATTTATTAGTTATAATAAAATGTGTCATTTTGATGAAATTTTTTGTACATATCACTACCACATAAATGCTTATGGAAACAAAAATGTCTCAATCACAGCCAATGAAATTGACAGCAGTTTAAAAATCTTTTAAATAACTAGTTCATGGAGAGTTTATGGTCTCTCAAATATCTCTTCCTCCATTCCTCACCCATTTTTTTTTTGCCTTATTTAATTTCAGGTTGAAATTAGGAATGCACATTACATTTGATGTATATGCTGCACAACATTTGTATCATCTATGGTTTTTGTCTTCTCTTGTAAATACTTTCCATTTATTCTTCAAACAGTTTTTCCATTTATCTGGTAAAATCACATACCTTGAAATTTGGCATTTATACTCTCACATTTTTGTTTATCATGTTTTCTTGCACTCTATTAAACTTTATTATAAACTGATCATTCTAATCTCTTTAGAAAACATCTAGGCAACCTTCTACATACATTTTGTCATAGCATTAAATATCTATGATTCTACTATAACAGAGGATCTGTAATGTCTGGTCATGCCATGTTTTTTGAAGCTAAAATGAAGCATTCATTCCAGGTGTTGTTAGCTTAATTTTAAAAATGCACGTTATTTTTTCTATCATTGAGGTACGGAAACCTACTGGGAATAATAGCCTTGAATAAACATGACCTTATTCCTTCCATGTCACCAAGTGTTACATCTTGGATTCTTGCTCTTGTAAAAGTGATGACAAATTATTGATGGCACAAAATAACACATTTCCCAAAGTGCCTACTTATGTGGAATGAATACAATCCGTAAAAGACAAGCAGGACATGTGTTGATTCTTCCCCTTAATAAACTAGCTCTTACAATAACAAATCATCACTGAGAAGCATTGTTCAAATCTCACTGATACTTTAGATACTTGATGGATTGCATCTATTACACTTACTGATATCTTTATGCTCCAATTACTGCAACTTTTGGTCCTTTAGGTTAATTTCTGGTACCTTTATACATACACCAACATATGACCTTCCTTACTTTTAGATATAGTATGACTCAATTTTATCTTGCTTGTTCCCTACCAACAATCAGGAATTAATTGTTTTCACTAAACTTTATTAGTTTGTTTCATAGCAAATAATAATTATCCAGTACTATGAGGATATTTGAGGTGTTCATTGCATCAGCCATCCTGTTCACCTTAAAAACTTCAGGGTTTAATGACCTTAACTTGATTCCTAACTTTTGTTTTCACATATTATAAGTTTCAATTTATAATATTATGTTTCTTTTCTTACCTGTAAAATAACTCTAACTAAAAATACTTTATCAAAATCCTATGATTATGAAATAGGGAAGTTAATTTTAAGTGTTAACATGACCTTAGCTGGACACATATGTGGATAAGTTTGTTTTAGAAGTAATTTTCACAAATTGAACATGTCTTTGAAAAACATTTTTTAAGATCTGGAAAGATGGCTCAGCTGTTTAAGTGAGTGCTTACAAAGCCAAAAGATTAAGGTACGATTCCCTAGTAAAGCTAGATGCACATAGTGGTGCATGTGTCTGGACTTTGGAGTGGCGGGAAGACCTGACACTCACTTGCTCTCTCTCTCTCTTTCTCTCTCCTTTCAAATAAATAAATAAAATAAATTTTAAATGCTTTCTAACTTGTATTTGGTTCCAAAGTCATAACTATATTTTGTATTGCTACTGTTATTTAACACACTCTACATCAATTTTTTGCATTTTTTATTTGATTATTTGACCACTTCCATATTTCCTGGAACTACAACAAACTTTGGACTCTTATCAACTTTTCTTACTTACTTTACATTTTCACTATATATATACCACTCCCCCATCCATAACAGAATGTTGGCTTGCTCCATCATGGGAAGGCCTTTCACAGGATACCCCATCTGCTGTGAGTTCATGAGTACAATGATCTTGTCATATCTGGACAACAAAACTCCAAGTGATCCACCCCAGCCTTTAAATTATTTCTGTCCCATCTTCCTCAAAGTTCTCTGAGTTCTGAGATGATTACATATATGTCTCCTGTACATATGAACACTGATCCATGGTAATAGCCTGTATTGTTTTGAAGGCCTAGAAGACTTCCTTAACTTGGAAATTTCTTGTTCCTTTCTAGAACCAACTGTTTCTCCAGGAGTTTCTCATTCCTTTTAATAGAAAATAATAACAGCAGATATAAGAGCTATGTTTTTTAAGACTTCTGAGTAGAAAGAGTACATAAATACATAACATACACTATATTCATTGAGAATAAAATTTAAAAAATTGAAATGATTTGAATTAATCACTTCAAACATAGTTTAAAAAGTATTTTAGTTCCAATTAATACACATATATTTACAATCTTTCATATTCTCCTGTGATATGAGATAGTGATAAATCAATATGTTTAAATTTTCCGAAACACTTATTACAGTTGGTATGTATTTTTACTTGTTTTAACTTAATAAATTCTCATCAGGACCAGTATATTCTATGTCCACATCGATAAACCTTGCAATCATTTGTTTCCAGTGAAATTTGACTTGACCTTATGTAATCTCCAAAACCAGAAAAAGTAATGAATTTTATAGAAATAGAATTTTATGTCATTGGAAGTGAAGTGGAAACACATCTTAGAAGCCATGATTTCTATTATTTCTGTTGAAATAATTGTCATTTGTTTACATACCATCTACTAGAAAAGAGTTGTCATCGAGATTGCGTAAAAATGATGGCATCATGCTGGAGAGGTTGCTCCAGGGTTAAAAGTGTTTGCTTACAAAACCTTATGACCCAGGTTAGATTCTCCATTACACACACAAAGTCACATGTGCACAAAGTAGCACATGTGTATGTATGAAGTTTGTTTGCAGTGGAAAGAGGTCCTAGAGTGCCCATTCTCTTTTTCTCTTTCTCCATCTCTTTCTTAAACAAATATACATGAATATATTAAAATGTATTGGTACTTATGGAAAACCCAGTTTAACATAGATTAGATTGCATTTCCTACAAGTAAATGAATTATATTAGCCTATCACTAACATAATATAGACAAGCCTGTGCTATTACCTTCTTTATAGTAGGTTACAGTTTAGTTTCAATAATTAGATGTGTTGTATCACAATCACGTATTTATTAGACTTGGAATAAACAAGACAGTATTGTTTTGCCCCAGACATTATGTAATTTTAGTTTCTGTACTGCTTCAAGTATATGCTTTAACATAAAAATTGTTGTTTTATGTATTCAAAATGTAATCCTCACAAGATACATGGCTTTATTACTAAAGTACATTCCTAAACTGTACTTTTGTCCCTGCACAGATTAAATGAAAAGAGAAGGTCTTCTGAAATACATGCTTATGAAGGCTGCTGAAAGCATTGTAGTTCAATCTCCTTAAAACGTGCTCCTCATTCTTACGATGAGGGTGTATAGCACATATCCATTTAACACTTGTATGATAGACACATAATGATCGTGATCATCCATTTCAGATCATTCTTTGTAAGTTGTCAAATCTTGCTGAGAAGGCAGACCCTGGAGAAGTGACGTGTTTTTGCTTGCTCTGCACTTCAGTGACATAGACAGGGTTTTGCTAGAAGGTGTAATTGGCTCCTCTGATCGACAATGAAGAGCACATTTCTTCTGCTTTGACTCTTTGTGTGAATTGATAAATGCTGGGAATGATGGCACCATGCTGAAGTGAAAGCTGCTAATGTGAATAGAATTCACAGCTAACGATGTACTAAGCACTATAGTGTGGATGTGGACTCCTTTTTATGGTATCATTTTTCGTTGCTTCATTGTATTCTATTTTGGAAATAAGTTTAATCTTTCTGGCTCAATCAAGAGAATAATAATTATATTTACCTGACATATGATACAAAACTTGGATGTATTGAACCAATTTTGATGTGAAGATTCAGTGATCATTCAATAGTGCCTCTGGCTTCTACAAACATTAATAAAACATCCACAAAGCACTTAACCTCCTCCAAATGAATCCTTTATGCACTGGAAGAAACTATCTCAATGATTGCCTACACAACAAAACCACTGAATAAATAGATAAAGGATTTTGAGTCATTTGCTAAAAAAATCTAAGATTTCTACATGGGAATCTTACTATATACAACTCTGAAATTATCTTTAAATAATCCAGTTAAGAATGTAGTATTGACTCTTCTTTAATAGAAATTATTTATTTATTTTTAAAATGAACATTTTTATCACTTATTTATTTAAGAGAGAAGAGAGACATAGAGAGAGGCAGATAGAGGAGACAGATTGGGCACACCAGGGCCTCTAGCCACTGCAAATGAACTCTAAACACATGTGCCACCTTGTGCACTGGGGAACTGAACCTGGGCCTTTGGTTTTGCAGGCAAGTGCCTTAATGGCTAAGCCATACAGCCCAAAATGAACATTTTTATTTAGTGAATTTTTTTATGAGACTTTAAGTCTACAAACTAGCTTCAATTTTGAAATAATTATAAAATGATATACTAATTAGGTTTTTCTTCCCTTTCTTCACTGACAATTCTTTTATTCTCATTTTGTTCATAGAAATCTAAATGCCCAAGGTTATTTTTCTCAAAGATTAACTTTATCAATATCAAATCAGGGATAAAGTTCACACACACACACACACACACAAACACACACACACACAAGTACAAGTTACTCACATTACAAATAACATGGATATTATTATCTAAAATATAGTGACTCAAATGTACAAGTAATTGTTTTGGTCAAGTATTTACAAATATTTACTATGACATTGGCATGTTACATGCTTTAGTTTTTTGCTTGTATGTTTGTTTTTGTTTTTTGAGGTAGGGTCTCACTGTAGCCCAGACTAACCTAGAATTTACTATGTAGTGCCAGGGTGGCCTCAAACTCACAGCCATCCTCCTACTTCTGCCTCCCAAGTGCTGGGAGTGTGCGCCACCATGCCCAGCCTTTTTATTTATTTGTTTTAGCTTTTGTTCAACTAAAATATGTTAAGAAGAATTAAACCATATATTCAATTAATCTGATTGAAATATATTTCAAAATTATTTTTAGATTAAAGACACTTATAATTCTATAAAATATTCTTCAATTTACATTTGAGGCCAAAATATTTTTGAGTTAGCAAAAATTGTTGGCATTTTTTAATACTATGTAAAATATGGTTCCTCCATTTTACTTGAGTCATTTTCATAACTGTATCTGAAGAAAGTGCTTTCTTTCTGAGAGAAATTCTGTTTCTTCCATGTATCAAAATCTTACACAGTCATTGTCAGATTTCCATGCATTGAAAAATTTTAAATTCCTATATATTTTAAATTTCTAATACATTTCCCCTAATATACAACTTATACAGATTAGGAACAAGATAGCTTTTTTCTGACAGATAGTTAGGAACTGGATCATGGAATGACCATGGATGACGCCTCACCTAAGTTGGTGAGACTAGAGCCTGTACCTGATCCAGTATCACCCAAGATGGTTACAAACATAAACTCTAGCATCAGCTTCTGGCTTCTCCCTCAAATTTTCCTAGGCTTAACACCTGTGGGCTGGCCCTTTCTGAGTCACCCTATCTAACCCACCAATCAAGCAGAGTCCTACCTAACACACCTGATCCTGATACTGATGTTCATTCTAATGAGATGTCTGATTCATATGAATGGGCCTGAAACATGTAAGGTGTTTTTAGGCTCTTGGCCTTCTTTATTCTTCTACCTTATATGAAGGCTGGGAAAGAGGAGGGATTTCTTTTGGCTTGAGCTTTTATACTTGTCTTCCCTCTGGAGCCTAACTCTCCCTAAAATAAATCTCATAATTTATGATTTACTTGTCTAAGTCCACAGTTGCCATTTTTGGAAGCATGGACAAGAACCTAAAGTTAGAATTCACAGGCCCCGGGGTCTCCTGGCTCTTGATATACATCTAATCCAACCCAGTACTCCAACCCCACAACACAAGTACAATTTACTTCAAGAATTATATATAAGCTTCTAAAGGCATGTGTGACCAGTGGCATATGGAAAGTATGATAAGCGAACTTTCATGATTCGTTTACTTTTTAAAATAAGTTATTTATTAATTTATGAGAGACAGATAGGTGGATGAGAGATAAAGACAGGGAGAGATAAAGACAGAGAGAGAATGGGTGCCCCAGGGCCTCTAGCCACTGCAAACAAACACCAGATGCATGTGCCACCTTGTACATCTGGCTTCATGTAGGTACTGGGGAATTAAACCAGGGTCATTAAGTTTGGAAGATAAGCACCTTAATGCTTAAAGCTATTCCATTTGTCCAGCCCCACATGTGTCATTTTCAACAAGAATTTTTTGAAGATATCTTGGTTTATAGGAAGTTGTGAAGATACTCTAAAATTTTCATGTTTTGCATATTCAGTATTCTCTATTATTTATCTTTTAAATTTTTATATCATCTTTTTCATTATCTTTGAATGAATATTAATGCTATGTATTTACTAAAATAAACAGTTGATACAAAGTTCCTTAGTTTTAACCTAGTGAACCTTTTTCTCTTTCAATATTTTATGCTGCATTAGGTGCTCTTGCTAAATACTATCTAAAATATATTCATACATCCATTTTTGAAGGCTATCTTTTCTGCATTGATAAACTGTATATTCGTTCATAGACCTATGTAATGGTGCCTTGAGTACACTAACTTTATGATACAATATAAAATCAGGGAATAAACAAGACACAGAGAAGAGTGAATAGAGCTAGACTATGAAACCTCAAGTCCTGCCTCCAGTCACCCACTACTTATTCCTGCACAAGGTTTCCACATCCTAAAGGTCCATCAACTGTCCAAAACTGTACTACAAGCTAGTAACTAAGTGTTCAAACACATGAGAAGATAGGCGGGAGACATCTTACATTCAAACCACCACATTCTGCTGCTGACCACCATAGGCTCCACGACCATCTCATGATGCACAATGCATTGGGTTCAACTTTTTAAGTCCCTGTAGTCTTTACCAGTCCCAATGTTGTTCCAAAGATCAAAGACCAAACTGCTGAAAGTCAAGGCAGTCTCTTAAATGATGAGACCTGTGAAATGAATACACAAGATATATACTTACAACATGACATGAAAAAATAAACATTCCCATTCCAAAAGGAAGGAATGGGGGAATAGTAAGAAGACTGGACCAAAGCAGGATGGAAACCCAGTAAGGAAAACACCAAGTCCTGCAGCTGCAGACCTGCTCTCTGGGATTTGCGATAAAATTATCTGAGCTCCAAACGTTGGGTAGCTCCACCCTTCCAACTATGTGAACTTCAACATCTCTTGGTTACCAGGTCTACCACAAATCCACAGATTTTCTTGGCAGATATCATAATGTCCTGATATTTTCAATCTTCTGGGGTGTCCATTGCAACTTAGGTTTTACCATCACAGTTTCCTCTCAAGGACGGGACTACATGTAAGAATCCCAGCCCTGCTTCACAGAGTTTAGTTTCATAGGTAGCTGGACATATGGCACAATACTCCTTAACACACACTCACTTCATCTTGTATTTTCATGCCAATATAACCAGTTCAACATGTGTGGTTCTGCCAAATTCCACCAACAGATTGAGTGAAGTCTGGCTCCCATACAACACAGCTGTACCAGCCTCTGTATGTTGACCTTAGTGTACATAGAACAACTCCATTTTCCCTTCAAGCTTTTTTCCTTTGGAATGAATTATTATTCTTACTGTCTTGAGCTTTCAATACATTGGTTCTTTCCCTCAGAGTATCTTTCCTATTGTACCAGTACGAAATAGTAGATTTCACTTTAATGGTGGCAGTCTCAATAACAATTATGGTCTAAATGGCTGTAGTAGGCTCCATGTCTGGCACTTTAAGCTTGTTCATCGTTTCTTTAACGGTCAAACGTCAAACTTCACATTTTTCAAATCTTTCTGCTCTGCGTTTTCTTCTTTCACTGTAGATTTGAATAAGAGCAAATAAGCCACACAACAGACCCAAGGCTATTCTGCTTTGAAATTTTTCTCCACCAAACATTACTCCACTATATTTAAATTTTACTTTGTTCAAACTCTTAGGATACAGAAGGGAGCCAGAGTGTTTGCCAGAATATCACATGAACTGTCTGTAGCCTTTTCACAATAGAGTCATTGCTCTTCTCTGAAACCTTCTGAACCTGGTCTTCATTGTCTACATTTCTCTTGGCTTTCTTATCTTTCAAACACCTACCAGAATGAAGCATTAAATTTTATTTATAGCATTCAATGACTTCTCTAGCCCTAAGTTCTAAATTATTCTATATTACTTCTTTAAACCAGATCCAAAAGACTAAAAATAGCATGTTTAGCTTTACCACACCCAATTTCAGAACCATGCTTTTCTGCTATATTCTATCGCTGGAAATAAAAATCAGAAATAATTTACAGTAGGAAAAATTTTAATCCAGTTGACAGTTCATTTATGGCAAGGCATGACAGAAGAGGAAGTCAGCATCACATTGTAGCACAGGAAGCAGGAGAGCAGAGCAAGTAGGGATGAGCTAAATAACCTGAATGTCCACTCCCAGTGACACACACACTTCCTATAGCAAGGTACAACCTTCTAAGTGGTGTACAACTTTCCCACACCATGTGGCTTTACTGGGGACCATCTATTGAAAAAAGTCAGCTTTAGGGAACATTTTTACATTAAGTTAAGACATTAAAATTCTAGCAATGTGTTTTATTTTAAAATTATTTATTTTGGTCACTTAGAGATTTTGTGATTCCATACAATTTTATGATTTTTTTCTATTTCTGTCATAATAGTATTAAAACTTTACTATGATTTCTCTGATGGCATAAAGCTGTATATTATCTTCAAATTGGATAACCACATGTAAAACAAACAAAAAAAAAAACCACAAAAAAACATGAAACTAGACTGACTCCTCTCACCATGCAAAAAATCAACTCAAATGGATTAAAGACCTCAATATAAGACCAGAAACTCTCAAAGTACTGGATGAAAAAACTAGGGGAAAGTCTCCATGATATAGAAGTGTAGAAAGACTTCTTGAACAATATACCAGTATCCCAGGAAATTAGACAAACACTCAACCAGTAAGATCTAATGAGGCTAAAAAGCTTTTGTACAAATAAACATCCCTAAACAGAGCCAACCAACTACCCATAGAATGGGAGAAAATCTTAACTAGCTATACCATTGACAGAGGCCTAGTATATAGCAACTATAAAGAATTCCAAAAACTAAGCAATAAAAAAAAAAAAAAAACAATCCACTCAAAAAATGGAGTAGAGAACTGAATAAGAAATTCTCAAAGGAAGAAGTACAATTGGCTTGTACTTACCTAAGACAATGTTCAACATGCTTAACCATTAGGGAAATGCATATTAAAACAACTATGAGAGTCCACCTTATTCCAGTAAGGAAGACAATCATTAAAAAAAATCAAACTTCAATATATGTTGCTGAGGATGTGGGAAAAAGGAACTCTCATTCACTGCTTGTGGGAATGCAAACTTGTACAATCACTATGGAAATCAATATGGAAACTCCTGGGATGGATGAAAATCGAGCTACCAACTGACCCAGCCATTCCTCTGCTGGGCCTCTAACCTAAAGGCTCCACTCTTTACTTCATATATATTTGGACTCTCATGCTCAACCATGTTTATAGCTGCTCCATTCAAAATAGCTAAAAACTGGAATAAACCCAGATGCTCATTGTTTGTCAAATGGATAATGAAGATGTGATATATAAACATAATGGAATTATACTCAGTGGTAAGGAAAAGTGATATAATGAAATTTGTAGTAAAATGGACCGACTTGGAACAGATCATACTAAGCACACTCACACAAGCACAGTAGTCAAATGCTGCATGTACTCACTCATCTGTGGTTCCTAAACTGAAACAACCTGAGTTGCAGGCATACCTGACAGACAACTCAAGGGACAGATAGGAGGAATAGAAGAGTTTCAGGGGGGTGAAGAGTGGGAGAGAGGGGGATATACACATGAAAAAAATTCAAAATGCACAGTGGACTAAATGATATAATACTCAATAAAAGTCTAGTAAGAAGGGCTCTGGAGAAGGTGGGATGAAGCCTAACCTAAAACATTTGGCTCTGGCTTGCAACTCCTAGTACTGGAAATTGGTTACAATCCATACTGAGTTGTTGATCACAGAGACCAACCAGGGCCCCCAAACAAGACAGGCTTCTGCCAAAGCACTTGATTACTCACCTGAGGTAAAAGGTAAGAACTTATTGCTGAAGACACCACATATTACAGATATAGAACATGAAGAGATCCAGCTAAATTCAAAAGGAAGTTAGTTCCCAAATGGTAAGCCCATCTAGTTAGCCCATATAGTGCTGAAAAGAAAAGTGGCCAAAAATATTGTGAGCAAGCAGGAGATACTGGTATATAAAAACAACCAGTCTAACAAGATGTACACACCTGTGCAATAGTGACCCACAACCTAGATGGGTAGCCAATGGCTTTTTGACTGACTTTGGAATCCAGTCAGTGGAAAGGAACACATAAATGGAACTAGAAACCAAGTCATAACCCTATGGACCAAGATAATAGACTCCAGGGGGAAGCTCCAACTAGCCTTCATCCAAAAGTGAGGCCAAGTGGCCAGAAGTAGTGGCACACATCTTTAACCCCAGCACTTAAGAGGCAGAGGTAGGAAGATCACTGTGAGTTTCAGGTCACTCTGAGACTACATATTCAATTCCAGGTCATCCTGGACTACAGAGAGGTTTTACCTTAAAAACACAAAAAGATGAGTGAGACTATGTGGCGATTTTTTTTCTGTGATTTGGTAAGTTCACTGAGAATGATCACTCATCTACAGCACCTAACCTGAATCTACCCAAGATACATTACATATCCAGCAAACATCTTCTGGACTAGACACTAGGATGGAAGGGGAGGGAGGGGAGGGCATCAAAGGGGTGGGAAACACAAAGCTAGATCCAAATGGCAATGGCACCATAAAATTCTACTTACTAAAAGACAGACCAAATGGCTGATCCTTCACCAGGCCCTTACAGGGAACACCTGAACCACAAGACAGTGGAGAGGGTAGGATCACGACTAACCTTAATCTTCTACATCTTCCCTCCCTCCCTCTCCTTCTCCCTCTCCCTCTCTCTCTCTCTTCTCTCTAACTCTTGTATATTAGTTATCTTTTTCCTCATTTTCTTAGTGGGCACTGACCTGTAACTCCCAGTACCAGCATGGGGCTATCATCCAAAATGAGCTTTTGATCAGAGAGACCTACAAGGTTTCCTAAAAGACAGGCAGATTTCTGTCAGAGTACTTGATGACCCACCAAAGGTTAGTGGTAAGACCCTACTGCTGAAGACACCTTATGTGGTTGACATGCAAAATAGAATGGCATGCCTGGAAGTTGGATGAGAGTCAGTCCCCAGACAGTCAGCGCATCTAGTGCCAGAAGGTGCTACATGGGCAGCTGGGGGGAAATGACCAATATCTGTCCAAGTAACTCATGGTCTAACCTACTTAGCAGCAAACAACTTGTTGTGATGCTCACACAAGTGCAATAGTGGCACACAGCCATGGTGGGGTACCAACTGATCTTGATTTGGCTAACTGATCCCCTCAGTGGTACAGGAATCATAGCTGGAGCTGGGAAACAAGTCAGAACCATATCCAAACATAAGCCCACTTGCCAATATCAAGCTACCATCAGCCATGGGCTACAAGAGGGCCTACACCTATTAAATTCTCTATAAAAAAAAGTAAGGGTTATCTCTTTTGTCCTGGTGCTAACTTACTCTCCGTTGGAGAATCTGCTTCTCTTTTTCAGATAGATGTAGATCCTAAGGAGAGAGCCACCCCATCATACCTCCAAAGGGCCCTGGTTGAAACTAAGAAAAATTGGCAAAACAAGCAAGGATGCTGTTTTCCTGATGAACTGGATACCAGCAGAAAGGGGAAGGAGATCAACACAGAGAAAAATCAACTCCTACCAAAAGAGAGCCAGAGCCTCAGAGGCCCCCAACACCTCATCACTGAAGCAGACCAGAAATAAACCCAACATGGCTCAGGGAAATTTTGCGGAAGAGGGGGTGGAAAGAATATCAGAGCCATATGTTTGGTCATGATATGCAGAGACATTTATCTTACCCATATCTGTGGGCTACCTGCACAATGCATGACCCATATACCTCAACAAGGAGGGGCCAAGGGGAGGGGTAGGTCACGGATGAGCCTAATCATGGTACCAAACTGACAGTATTTGCTGAATATAAAACTACCAAAAAAAATAAAAAATAAATAAAAATTTAAAAATACAAAAAACAAATGTACACACCAAATAAATACAATTTAAAATACAAAAAAAAAAAAAAACACAAAAAGAGGGTTGGAGAGATGGCTTAGTGGTTAAACGTTCGCCTGTGAAGCCTAAGGACCTCAGTTTGAGGCTTGATTCCCCAGGACCCAGGTAAGCCAGATGCACAGGTGGTGCATGCATCTGGTCTTCGTTTGCAGTGGCTGCAGGCCCTGGCACGCCCATTCTCTCACTGCCTCTTTCTCTCTCTGTCTGCCACTCTCAAATAAATAAATAAAAATAAACAAAACCAAAAAATCCAAAAAGGAAAACAATCCCAAGAATGTGAGGCTATACCCATTAAAATGTCACTAAATTAACTATGGTTATCCCCTTTAACATATCCTGATCTCACTCTCTGTTGGAGAATCTGTTTTTCTTCTTATGAAAGCAGCAAGAACCAGAGGCAACCATAATATTCCAAAAATATAAGAATAGATTGCTGACTTCTTGATAGGAAATGAACCACCCCTCACACAGCAGCTAGGGCCCAGGTGAAACTACAGAGGAACTGGCAAGATGAGCAAGGGTGCTGCTTCCAAGGTGAGTCTAATAACCTGGGCCAGGGTGATGCAGACAGACACTGAGGATACTCAAAACACACCAAAGCTGCTGAGTACACAACACTAAAGCAGAATTAAAGCACATCCACCAAAGCTCAGGGAAGTTTAAGGAAGAAGGGGCAGCAAGAATGCAGGAGCCACAGGGTGGAAGAAAGATCCAGAAACATAGTCCTCCCCACAATGACAGACTGCTGCTCTCACAACTCATAACCTATCTGTACCTGGTGAATACCAGCAATCCCAACTAAGGATGGCTCTCAGTGGAGTGCGGGCAGAGAGGAAGGAAATGATGGCACCAGCACATGATGTGTCCTTACAAATTTTCTACTTAATACAAAAAAAAGGGGGCTGCTTGTGTCTTCCCACAGGACCAGTCCAGAAAAAAAAGGAAAGAAAAAGAAAAAAAAAGAAGTGGGCTGGAGTGATCGCTTAGTGGTTAAGGCACTTGCCTGAGAAGCACATGCATCTGGAGTTGGCTTGCAGTGGCTAGAGGCCCTCCCCATTCTCTCCTCTCTCTCTCTTTCTCTCTCTCTCTCTCATTCTGTCTCTAATAAAGAAATAAATAAAAATAAATCTTAAAAAATAATGGATTTTCTTCAATGGTATGTATATTTAAACTATATTAGATCTTTTATACATATAGAATATCTTGCCAAAATCTAAATCATTTAACAGTTTTCAGTGTATTGATTTCTTCCAAAAGTGGGATTATTTTATTAGTTTACTTTCAGATAAGTTGTGACTATTTTAAAATGCATCTGGGTATTACAAGCACCTGTGAGACAGAGACAAGAGGCTCACCACAACTGTGAGGCTATTCAGGTATACATAGAGAAATATAAGGATTACATCAAAAGACACTGTTTCTAAAACAGCGTCATAATAAAAATAAAAAAGTAATTGAACTGTACATAGTTATTTTGTGTCCCGCAGTTAGTCTACTGCCCACTATTATGATAATGTTTATACTTTCCCAAACACATTATCCTAAAGTTCACTGCAAACTCACAATTAAACTCACTATATATTCCTAATATATCTCCTGATTGCCCAAATAATGTCATGGCACCTAGAACAGTAATTTGTAAGAATTAAGTAGGCTTATGCTTTCTCTATGATGTTGTTTGGTTTTATCTCCTCTTATTGTAATACTGGTACATAAATAATGTCTGTTATTACCATAAAGTACTCTTTGACTTCACTGAAAGATAAAGCAGTATGTGTGGTGGGGAGTGATTCATGGTGACGTAAGATAGAAAATTATAAGTGAATAGTCATCATTATATGTATAAGCTGATAAGTTGATCTAGTAGTTAAATACAAAATTATGAGATGATATATTTATATTATATATTATATTAATGACAATATTTTCTATAAAGTTAAATATTCATTTTCATTTAGCCATCTTCCTCTTAGACAAAACTTAAGATTATTTTCTTCTTGCTTATGATTATTAAAATATTTTAATAGAATTGTTTGCTTTTGTTAGAGACTAATCTCTTGCTGAAAAATGTCAATATAGCATAACTTTTCACAAATAGTTTCATGATTTGTTTCTTAACTTGTCATCTTGGATTGATTATGTATAATTGCTTTTTCATTGGTATTCCCATGACATTAATAAAGATATAATATGACATAGTTAATTTATATGAACACCAAATGGGCAATATCTAATGTTGCTTGATAAAAAAAAAAAACTATACTTTTGTTTAAATACCTGATTTTCTTATTGACTCATGTTCATATTTTAATGAAATTTAAGTGAGCAGCAAAAATGTATAATGAGTGATACTGTATTCCTGTCCTCATATGCCATTTATCTTACAAATTTGAGCTTAGGTGATCATTCTGATTCCTGTCATATAGCTTTACAATCCTCAACTAAATTCAGCAGTCCATTGAAAATGAGAATTTCCAGCCACATAAAACATACTTTCAGTAAAAGGTGAGGAAAATGCAGATTCTGAAGAATGAAAGTTAGTTCAGAGAAAACTTTTGATTATTTATTTAATTTTGAGCCACTTAAATTCTCTTGAGTCTAAATGCCTTCTTTTGAAAAATAGCGATGCTTGTGTTTGAGAGATGTTAACAATTATGAGTTGTATATCTAAAGTACTTTGGTAAGTTTTTGAGAAATGACAAGTATTCAGAAATAAATTTATTATTCCATAATCCTGGAATATATTACAATAAATTATTTTAACAATAGACTGTGTCTATAACTATTTCTATGATTTAGCTGCATTATTTCAAAAACATTATGAGTACCTCCTACACAGAAGGAACAGAACTTGAGATTGACCAGTGAATGAAACAAAAACCTCTGCTCTTGTGGTAGATCTAATGATTTGTAGGTGTGAAGGGTACAGGTAACACGAATATATTAATTTGTTCATATTCACCATGTTATATCCCAGATCATGAAATACTTGTTGGAAAATCATTGCAAAGGAGAACCTCACAATCTTTGTAAAGAACTGATAATCTTTAACATGTTGCCACACTTGATTATTTTCTTAAATGTGCAAATCATCTCTGATTGGGTGAGTTATTGGAAATAAATCAGAGAGTAATTTGTTTTCATCATAAATCTTCAGTCAAATAATGCCTAAAGAATATTTTTTATGTATACATCATGCTATTAACATTCCATCTAATTTTAAATATTAACTGTTTTCATATATTGTATCCATATTGAAATTAAGCTAGTGGCACAACATTTTCACTTATAGTTGTTTTATTATTCTTGGTTGAAACCAGATATATAGATATTTTTGATATCTCTTCCTACATTAAGATAAAATAATATAGTTTTTTAAAACAACCTGACTTGTTATTTTTTATGATTCTGTTGGTCAGGAATTGGAGCAAACCTCTTCTGGTGGCCTTTTTTCTGTGTATGATACAATTTGGGGAGCAATGTATCTAGAGTTATGTCAGACACTGACTGAGGTTAGAATATCCATGTGTCACCATTTACAACTGTAGTCTGATTTTGTCATGTTGTAGCTAGAAACCAAGAGCAAAAGCAGAGTTTCCACTTTCTTAAAAAAGTAGCTGAGAATGGACATTACTTTCTGTTGAAGTCTGTTGTTCTGAGTAATTCAGAAGGCCAGTCTGAGGAACTGACTTAACCTGGAATGTCAGGGGGGAAGAATGATTCATAGTGAGTTGAATACTATCCTACCTAGGACCATACTTTTATTTTTATTTTTTATTATCTTTTTACCTTTATTTATTTCTTTGCTTGAGACAGTGAGAGAGGGAAAGAGGCAAACACATAGAGAGACAGACAGAGAGACAGAGAGAGAATGGGTGTGCCAGGACCTCCAGCCACTGCAAACGAACTCCAGATGCATGCACTACCTTGTGCATCTGTCTTACCTGGTTCCTGGGGAATCAAACCAAGGTCCTTTGCCTTTTCAGGCAAACACCTTAACTGTTAAGCCATCTCTCCAGCCATATATATATATATATATATATATATATATATATATATATACACATATATATATATATACACATATGTATATATGTATGTATATATATATGTGTACACACACACACACACACACACACATATATATAATTATTTCTACCATTATATATAATGGTGTGTGTGTGTGTGTGTATGTGTGTGTGTAGAGAAAGAGAGAGAGAGAGAGAGGCCTAAAGCACCATATTATCTTATGCTTCTGTTCTTCTCTTTTGTGTTCACCTAGTGTTTAACTGAAATATCCTTGAACACAATGTGCAAAGAAACTAAATTGAAAGAGAAAGAGAGAGAGAGAGAGACCTCACAGAAGCCTACTAACCTCCCAGTCTTCCTCACGATGCCATATCGGGCATGCCTTCAACATTTAGCACTGTCCTTTGTACCTCAAGTATGGCCTTCAATGATGCTGGAGATGATCAAAAGGAGATAACAGTCTCCTCTGGACATTTGTCTGTGCAGTATGCCCTGGACGTACAGGTGGTTTTCTATTCCCTTTGTATGAACAAACTTTTTTGAATGTTCTAATTTTCCAAAGATACTCTGTCTGCAGATTTTTTTTTTCTCCTAGGCTTTAGATGTACTATTTTATGCTTCAATGGTAGTCTAACCACAAGTGGCTGCAGGTTGTTCATTTGCCATATGATAATTGTTTTTTTCATTATTATTAATTAGTTTTATATTCAGCAAAGACAGTCAGTTTGGAAACCATTATTAGGCTCATCCATGACTTACCCCCTCCCATTGAACCCTCCTCGTTAAGGTATATGAGCCATGCATTGTGGAGTTAGCTCACAGTTATGGGTAAGATAAATGTCTCTGCATATCATAACCCAACATGTGGCTCTGACATTCTTTCCGCCCCCTCTTCCGCAAAATTTCCCTGAGCCATGTTGGGTTTATTTTTGGTCTGCTTCAGTGATGAGGTGTTGGGGGCCTCTGAGGCTCTAGCTCTCTGATTTGGTAGGAGTTGATTTTTCTCTGTGTTGATCTCCTTCCCCCTTCTGCTGGTATCCGGTTCATCAGGAAAACAGCACCCTTGCTTGTTTCGCCAATTTTTCTTAGTTTCAGCCGGGGCCCTTTTGAGGTATGATGGGGTGGCTCTCTCCTTAGGATCTACATCTATCTCAAAAAGAGAAGCAGATTCTCCAACGGAGAGTAAGTTAGCACCAGGACAAATGAGATCACCCTTACTTATTTTTATAGAGAATTTAATAGGTGTAGGCCCTCTTGTAGCCCATAATTGATGGTAGCTTGATATTGGTGAGTGGGCTTATGTTTGGATATGGTTCTGACTTGTTTCCCAGCTCCAGCTATGGTTCCCATACCACTGAGGGGATCAGTTAGCCAAATCAAGAGCAGTTGGTTCCCCACCATGGCTGTGTGCCACTACTGCACTTGTGTGGGCATCACAGCAGGTTATTTGCTGCTAAGTAGGTTAGACCATGAGTTGCTTGGACAGATATTGGTCATTTTCCCCCAGTCGCCCATGTAGCACCTTCTGGCACTAGACGCGCTGACTGTCTAGGGACTGACTGTCTTCCAACTTCCAGCCATGCCATTCTATTTTGCATGTCAACCACATAAGGTGTCTTCAGCAGTAGGGTCTTACCACTAACCTTTGGTGGGTCATCAAGTACTCTGACAGAAATCTGTCTGTCTTTTAGGAAACCTTGTAGGTCTCTCTGATCAAAAGCTCATTGTGGATGATAGCCCCATGCTGGTACTGGGAGTTACAGGACAGTGCCCACTAAGAAAATGAGGAAAAAGATAACTAATATACAAGAGTTAGAGAGAAGAGAGAGAGAGAGAAAGAGAGAGAGAGAGAGAATGGGAGAGGAAGAAGGAAGGAGGATAGCTAAGAGCTGGAATCAACCCAGATGTCCGTAACTAGAAGAATGGATAACTAAGATGTGGTATATCTACACAATGGAATTCTATACAGCAGTAAGAAAAAATGACACAATGAAATTTGAGGAAAAATGGTTGAACCTGGAACAGATCCTTCTCAGTGAACTTACCCAGTGACAGAAAAAAAAAAAAAAAATCACCACAGAGTCTCACTCATCTACAGCACCTAACCTGAATCTACCCAAGATACCTTATATACCCAGCAAGCATCTTGTGGACTAGACACTAGGGTGGATGGTGAGGGAGGGGGGCCATTGCAGAGGTGGGAAACACAAATTTAGACCCATATGATACTTGTAAGGAAAGTCCCCTGCTGTTTTTTTTGCACAATGTGTGTTCCAACTCATAAAAAACAAAGACATGCACCTGTTCAGTGCTCCATTTGGCTTTGAGACAGTTTGGAACAGAAACAACAAATTCTTTGAGAGTAGGTCTGCTCTTTTACTTGGACAACAAAGGCCAATGCCTTACTCAAGGAGTAGTATTATAAATAGCAAACAGTCAAATTCATTTAGGTGTAAAAAAAATGTTTGTTTGTAGAGTTTTTGCTCAAATCAGGATCCTAGGGAAGTTCACATGTCAACTAGTTGAGTCATGAGCTCATTTTAGAAAAGAGATAGCTTTACTTATAAGATATTTTATATTTTGTACATTTTCTTTTTTCTGCAATGAACCAATTAACTATACATTAAATTTCTCTAAGTTTTGATGAAATATAAATTAGGGCAGTCAGGTTAATCCAATCACAAATTCAACTACATATATTTCATTTTTTTTAATTATTAGTTATAGACATATTCAGTGTGTAGACAGCACATGTTGGTACCAAACCTTACCCTCATCCCTGTTCCCCCCTCCAAAGGGACCCTTATTTTTGGGGATGCCCATTATCTCCATGGAGATTGTGGGTAATGCATTGTGGGAGTAGCCATCAATTCTGGGGAAGAAGCAATGTCTCTGTGTGTAATGTCCCAACTTAGGGCTCTAACAATCTTTCCAACCCCTCTTGGCCGAATTTCCCTGAACCACGTTGGGTGTGTTTTTCAGTCTACTGAAGTGATGGGCTCTTGGAGGAGGGCTCAAAGCTGTACCCAAATGGAAATAGTACCATAAAATCCTATATCCGGGCTGGTGAGATGGCTTAGCAGTTAAGTGCTTGCTTGTGAAGCCTAAGGACCCCGGTTCGAGGCTCGATTCCCCAGGACCCACGTTAGCCAGATGCACAAGGGGGTGCACACGTCTCGAGTTCCTTTGCAGTGGCTGGAAGCCCTGGCGCGTCCATGTTCTCTCTCTCTCTCTCTGCCTCCTTCTCTCTGTCGCTCTCAAATAAATAAAAATAAAAATAAAAAGACAGTAAAAGATTCTTTTATATTTCATGGGGCATAAAATTCACAGGTACAAAATACATCACAGCACTACTTTTAGGCAAATAAGTATTGTAATAACATTTTGAGGGCTCTTTCAAAAGATACTGTTTCAACTTTCTTTGAGTGATTTCATAGGCTACTCTGTTTCGATGATTCATTGTAGTTGCTAACAGTGACTTTTGAATTCTCTCATGCATTTCACATTTGGCTAGAATTGTTTAGAAAAAAAGTTTCCAGGAACTAAGGCTATTGAGAAAGACAAAATACATTTTAATGATTTGTTTTAGTAATGCATTTTTTAATGTTTTCTTTCTCTTGCTTTTTCGTGGCTTTATGTAGTTGATTTCAACTGTACTCATTATTATTTTTTATTATTTTTTCAAAGCAACTGACACACTAAGTTTTGTTGTTTTCATAGGAGGTGCTGAACAAAATGAAGACAAGACAATGAAAAGCACTCCTGTCACAAATTAACCTGTTACAAATCTCCAGTTGATGAACACATAAACTGTAAAGGAAAGAAAGAAAAAAAATATATATATATATATTCAGATATTTGTAGCACAATGTATTGTTCTCCCCCCCCACAAAAGAAAAGGTTGGCATAACTCTGCATGTAACTCTGACAGTAACCTAATATGTAAAAGCACAGTTTTTATTCCTGTTGTCCCCCATGATCTGGACTGGGGACTGGAGTGTTAAGAGAAATTTATAGTATAAAGAAGTTTCGTGCCCAGAGACAAAAAAAAAAAAAAAAAAAAAAAAAAAAAAAAAAAACTTTACCTTAATGCATCATGATGCAAAAAAAAAAAAAAGTGCAGAAAGCCAATCATTGTTATATACTGATAAATAAATGATGACACTTTATAATCAAACCCAACTAACATTATACTAAAATATATATGTGTGTTTATATGTATCCTACAGATTTTAGGCAAAAAAGGTGGGTAGGTGAAAATGATTCTGAAAATAATTACCGATGCACATTATGTACAAAACCTTCTATATAAAAACTTAAAACTCGGGCATGGTGGCACATGCCTTTAATCCCAGCACTTGGGAGGCAGAGGTAGGAGGATTACTGTAAGTTCAAGGCCACCCTGAAACTCCATAGTGAATTCCAGGTCAGCCTGGGCTAGAGTGAGACCCTACCTCGAAAAACAACAACAAAAAAAAAAAAAAAAAAAAAAAAAACCTTAAAACTATTTTCAGTGAAACTCCATGTTTATATTGCAAACTGTACTTGAAAGATAAATAGAGATCTACCTACTGGTTTTCAGAAATCATGGCTAAGGCAATTCTCTTTGTAAAGGTTCTGGTTTACCTACTCGCCATCACTGCTAGTACAAACATGTATTACACTGACACAACCTGACATGCCTGTGCTCTATCACTTAGAGCTTTGTTCACTGTTAAAACTGCATGTTTGCAGTGGTTACAAAGAATGTTTTTCTTAAAATTCATTGTTCTCTATTTCAAATTATGCACTCACCTCAGACATATGAGGCCGAGAAGCCTCCATTTGGTGTCAGTTAGCCCTGTAAGAAGGAACTCTGTGCTGGATCAGCTAAATTGAAGGTAGCCAAGGGAGTCTGGGTAATCCTTTATGTCTGTTACATAAGCTCAACTATATTTTAAATATATGTAACTTGAAAACACTATAAAAATATTCTGTGGCCTTGCATGGTGGCACATGCCTTTAATCCCAGCACTCGGGAGGCAGAGGTAGGAGGATCATCATGAGTTCAAGGCCACCCTGAGACTCCATAATGAATTCCAGGTCAGCCTGGCCTAGAGTGAGACCCTACCTTGAAACCCCCCCACCAAAAAAAAAAGAATTCTGTGTATGCTCTGGAGCACTTTTGCATTTTTTAGAATAAAATGTGCATGTACACACATATTTAAACACATACACACTTTTCACATTATGTCAATACTAATAGGTAAACATTGTAAAGATACCACAGCTATTTAACACAGTGATTTTTCACTTCTACTTATACATATTTTATATGTACTTTGATTACATGTTAATACTATTCTACATAATATTTTGAGAATAATTTAATTGCTATAAATTAATTATATTTTTCAGACAGCAAACATCCAAGAAAACAACAGTTATTCAATCCCTGATTATGTTCTCTGAATCTTCAAACCAACCATGTAGAAATAAAAGGATCACCCCATTTGTCAGGTAAACAATAAGAAACAAAAAAACGTCTCATATGCCTTACAATGCTTAAATCATTAAAAATTTGTAGATTGAGGGCTGGAGAGATGGCTTAGTGGTTAAGCGCTTGCCTGTCAAGCCTAAGGACCCCGGTTCGAGGCTGGATTCCCCAAGACCCACGTTAGCCAGATGCACAAGGGGGCAGATGCATCTGGAGTTCGGTTGCAGTGGCTAGAGGCCCTCGCATGCCCATTCTCTCTTTCTCTCTCTCTCTCTATCTGCCTCTTTCTCTCTCAGTCTGTCATTCCCAAATAAATAAACAACAACAAAAAATAAAAATTTGTAGATTGACAGTATCACGACTTCTCAGCAAGTTTATTTCCAAGTGACTTAAAAGTAAATGCTACATTTAAATTATTTATATATTTCACTGACCTTTAAGATTAAAATGCACAGTGAGGCATGGAGCAATGAAGTTTTGATACATCTGTTAACAATCGTCAATATAGGCAAGGCCAGAAATGCTTTTAAGGAGAAAAAGCAAATTAAAAAGCTTGAAAACTGAGCTCATGAAATCATTTCACTTTGCAAATGTTTCGAGTTTGAAATAGCTTTACATAATGTACTTATTTCTGTTTTAACCAGAGGATTTAGTTCTAATACACACACAATTAATTTAAAGCAGTTAGGATCAGAAGGGAAAGATAATGTTGATAGATCAAAACTGGTATATTGCCAAAGTTTTCAGTAAATATTGAAGAACTTCAAATTCAGTCATCCATCTCATTTTTATGCACCAATAAAGAATTAAGGGGTAAAATTATACTGAAATCTTTATGATAAATCTTACGTAACCACTTGACCTTCTTCATAAAGTAAATATTCAAATGATAATGAAAATAATTTTATTTTCTTGGTATTTGATAAAATTTTCTTTCTTTCTCTTTAAATCAGCATTGTTCTAGCAAGAATTATTCATGAATACTTGTGCCTGCTTATTGGAGGCACATGAAGGTTACACAGAGCTTCCATTAATATAGATGCTCACATATTTCCCTTTAGATTTCAAATGAGTCCAGATGCAGTACTCATTGCCATTTGCATGCACATCAAGATAAATTTAAGGGGATTATTTATAAAGAATGAAGGAATGGAGGGAGCATATTAACTTTCTGAGTCAATGGCTAAGTGAGTATGCTATTTTTCTAGACACTGTTAAATTTCTTTCCATCAGGGTTATAACACTTTCATTCCCTTTGGCACTATAAGGATGCACCCATCAAAATATTATATTTTCCCTTGTGGGGGTTGTGGCTCATGTAAGAAAGTAGGTGGAACCACTAAGCAGGATGAGTGATAGTGACCCTGTCTTCATCACAACCATCACTACAGGAAATCCTGATGTGTCACACATGTCTTTTTTCACACCTTCACATTTGTGACTTATTCTCATTTGATGAGATTTACTTATTTTCTGAAGAAAGGAAGGAAAATAAGCTGATAATTTCCTCTACTTCCAGCATCTTTTTGTAACTATACCTTTATTATTTCCAGAGGCCATGGGCTATTATTCTAATTTAATGGTCAAGCATGCAATAAATATTTATATGGAAATAACTGTCTATTCTAGCTCTGTACTTTTCTACTGTATAAAATAATACTTCAAAAAAACTTAATAAAGGTTACATATAAAGCTCCTAAGTTCCTACTGACAAGACAGGGGTGCCCACTCTCACCACTGCTCTTCAACATACTAGTAGAAGTACTAGCCCAAGCAAGAAGACAGGTGAAAGAAATAAAAGTGATTCACATTAGAAAGGAAGAAGGCAAGTTAGCCCTATATGCAGATAATATGATCCTAAATATAAGTGACTCTAAAGTCTTCATCTAAAAACTTCTAAATGTGATAATTTACTTCATCAAAGTGGCTAAATACAAAATCAATGCACATAAACCAGTAGCTTTTCTATATGCAAAGGACAAATATACAGAGAAAGAAATCAGTGAGACTGTCCCATTTCCAATAGCATCAAAAAAAAAAATTAAATACCCTGGAATAACACTAATCAAGGATATGAAAGACTTATAATGAAAACATAAAAACATTCAAGAAAGAGGAGGAATTGAGAAGATGAAAAGGCCTCCCATGCTCCTTGATAGGTAGAATTACTATTATGACAATGGCAATTCTACCAAAAGCAATGTACACATTTAATACAATACTAATAAAAATACCAGCATCATTCTTCACAGAGATTGAAAAAAAAATGATCTCAAAATTCACATGGAATGGCAGAAGGCCTCCAGTATCCAGATATATCTATTAAAAAAAAAATCTGGCAGTATCACCACACCTGATCTAAAGCCATATTACAAAGCCATAGTGACAAAAACAGCATGGTACCAAAATAAAAACAGAAACATAGACCAACAGAACAGAACTGAAGACCCAGACCTTAGGCCAAGTCACTATAGCTGCTTGATCTTTGAAAAAGGTGCCAATAATGTAGACTGTAGAAAAGACAGCATCTTCAACAAATGGTGTTGGACAAATTGGATGACCATGATGTGGAAAATTGAAATTAGAATCACTCATTTCACCATACACAAAAATCACATACAAAAGGATTAAAGACCTCAATATAAAACCTGAAACTCTTCAACTACTGGAAGAAAAAAGAGGAGGCACACTCCACGATATAGGACTGGGAAACAACTTCCTGAACAAAACCCCAGTAGCCCAGGAAATTAAATAAGCACGCAACTAATGGGATCTCATAAAGCTAAAAAGTTTTTGCACAGACAAACATACCATAAGCAGAACCAATAGATTACCCACTGTATGGGAGAAAATCTTCACCAGCTATACCACTGAGAGAAGTCTAATATCTAGAATCTACAAAGAACTCAAAAAACTAAACAATAAAAAAAAATCCAACAACCAACTCCTAAAGCGGGGCACAGAACTAAATAAGGAGTTCTCAGAGGAAGAATTACAAATGGCTAACACACACTTAAGAAAATATTCAACATCTCTAACCATTAGGGAAATACAAATTAGAACAACTATGAGATTCCACTTTACCCCAGTAAGGATAGCAAACATTAAAAAAAAAATAAATAAATGAAAAAAAAAATGTTGGTGAAGATGTGGAGAAATAGGAACCCTCATTCACTGTTGGTGAGAATATAAGCTGGTACAACCTCTATGGAAATTAATGTGGAGACTCATTGTTGTAGTCAGGTTCACATTGATGGTAGACATCACCCAGCCAAGGGCACCTTGTGGGAAAGAGAGATTTATTTTGGCTTATCAGCTCAAGGGGGAAGCTCCATGATCGCAGGGAAAATGATAGCATGATCAGAGAGTGGACATTACCCCCAGGCCAACATAAAGTGGACAAAAGCAACAGGAGAGTGTGCCAAACACTGGCATGGGGAAACTGGCTATGACACCCATAAACCTGCCCCCAACAATACACTGCCTCCCAAAGGCATTAATTCCCAAATCTCTATCAGCTGGGATCCTCGCATTCAGAACACCTAAGTTATGGGGGATACTTGATTCAAACCACAACATTCCACCCCTGGTCCCCATAATCTGATTACCATCCATGATTTAAAATGCAATGTATTCATCCAACTTTAAAAGTCCCCATAGTTTTATCAATTCCAATGATATTTATACATCTGTATAGTCCAAGATCTTCTAACTGAGACATAATACTAAAAAATAACCTCAGAAAACCCCATAATGATGCAGAATAAACATTCATACTGAAAAACATGGCATTGGACATAGAAAAGAAATACTTAAGCAATACATGATTTAAACAGGGCAAATAGCAAACTCTGTAGTTCCAAGTCCAACAACTCTAGTTAGTGACAAATCTCTCAGTCCGATAACTCTAACCATCAACAAGTCTCTGGACTTCCAATTCCGCCCCGCCACTTAGGCTACTCACAGTCCTGGAAAACTTCATCAGGGCTGGCATCTTTCCTTAGCAGCCATCTCGTGGTCCCTGCATCTCCAATGGGTCTCCATTGCAATCCATGGTTCATCCTCATGGCCCCATGGGGTCTCCATGCAGGCATCCAGCAAACCTGCTTCACACTGCACATGGCTCTTTCCAAAACACAGGACCATGTTCAAACTCAGTGGCCCTCTCTTTGCTGCATTTCTTATCCTCTGCAATACCAAGTAGAGTGCCAATTTGTTTATCCAGGGGGAAGCAAAGCAGACTTTAAAGAACAGGACACTCCTTGAGCACTCAGGCCCCTTCAAAAGAGTTTACATTCTTCCTGTTGCCACAGTGCAGGTCAGCTGGACCAATCTTAAAGGTTGTAATCTCTCAATTGCAGTTGAATAGGCAGCAGTTTCAGCCTAAATGTTTCTTTCTGTGCCATATCCCTCTGCTCATACCAGTTCATTTCTACACAAAGCAACCACGCACAACTTCTCAGGACCCAGGCATAAAAGCAAACTTTTCACAAAAACTCCTAGACCAGTCCAAGCAAAGCTCTTTGTCACCCTCATAAGCCAAACCTCACAGCCCATAGCTCTTAACACATTCAAATCTTTCAATTCTGACCAGAATAGTCCATCAAGCTGTACTTACAGCACTGCAAGGCATCTCTTAGGCCAAAGTTTCAAGTACTCCCACATTCCTCTTCAAAGTCAGTTCCGAAAGGCCAAAGCCACACAATCAGGTGTCTAGCAACAATCCCACTCCTCAGTACCATTTTACTGTTGCAGTCAGGAGGTTCTCATTGCTGGTAGAAATCACCCAACCAAGAGCAGCTTGTGGGAAAAAGAGGTTTATTTTGGCTTATAGGTTCAAGGGGGAAGCTCCATGATGGCAGGGAAAATGATAGCATGATCAGAGGGTGGACATAGCCCCTTGGACAACATAAGATGGACAACAGCAACAGGAGAGTTTGCCAAATACTGGCATGGGGAAACTGGCTGTAAACCCATAAGCCTGCCCCCAACAATACACTGCCTCCAGAGTGCATTAATTCCCAAATCTCTATCAGCTGGGAACCTAGCATTCAGAACACCTAAGTTATGGGGGACACCTGATTTAAGCAACCACACTCCTGAAAAGGATGAACATAGAGTTAAAAACAAACACTGTTATTCCTTCACTGGGCATTTACCTTAAAAACTCTACATCTCAGTTCAGAAGTATTTGCTCAAACATGTTCATAGCTATTCAATTCATAATAGCTAAGAATTGGAATTAACCCAGGTGCCCATCATTGGATGAATGGATAACCAAGATGTGGTATATCTACGTGACAGAATTTTCCTCAGCAGTAAGAAAAAAATGACACATTGAAATTTGTAGAAAAATGGACAAACTTGGAACAGGTCATTCTAAGTGAACTCATACCATCACATAAAGACAACCTTCACATGATCTCACTCATCTGCAGTTCCTAACCTGGATCAGCCCAAGTTGCTTATATAACTGAATAACATCTTGAGTCTTGGAGAATATGGAGGGTAGGGAAGGGAAAGGGTGCTGAGGACATAAAACTGAACCCAAATTGAAGTGGTACCATAGAATTATATATCCTGGAAGTCAGACTAAAAGGTAGAACCCTTAAGAGGACCTTAGGGGGAGCACCTGAAACCTAACCTCAAATTTCTCCTGTTTCTCTTTCTTCTCTGTCTTTTTTGTTTTTCTTTTCCCTTGGCACTGGCCTATAAATCCATGTACCAGGATGTGGTCTACATCCACAATGAGCTGTTGATCAGAGAGACTTACTAGGTCTCCCAAAACAAACAAGACAGACTTCTGTTAGAGCGCTTGATTACTCACCAAAGATTAATGGTAAGAGCCTACTGATGAAGACACTATATGCTGTTGGGACAGACCATGGAGAGACCTGGTTGGAATCCAGAGAGCCAGTCCCAGACAATTATCCCATCTAGTGCTGGAAGTTGCTACATGAACCATTGCGGAAAAGTGGCTAACATCTGTCCAAACAACTAAAAGTCTAAGCGACTCAGAAGAAACAACCTGACGTGATGCTCACACAAGTGCCAGAGTGGCACACAACTATGGTGGGTAACCAACTCCTCTTGGATTCCTAAAGGATCTGCTCAGTGGAAAGGAAATCATATCTGGAACTGGGAAACAAGTCAGAATCATATCCAGATAATGATTCTGCTTTCCATTGTCAAGCTCCCACTAACCTCGGGCTATAAGAGGGTCTACACCCTTTAAAGTCTCTCTAAATCAATAATGCTTATCGCATTTAATTGGTGCTGACTTCACTCTCTGTTGAAGTATCTGCTTCTGTTTTTCAGATGGGAGCTGGACCTAAGGAGATAAATGACCCAGTGCATTCCACCCCGGCCCAAGTTGAAACCACTGAGGAATTTGGAAATGAGCAAGACTGCTGCTTTCTTAGTGAATCTGATATCAGCACAAGGGTGATGAAGATAGACACTGAGGATACTCATCACCTTCTAAACCAGAGATCCAGAGGCTCCTATGTGCTCATCACTGAAGTAGATTTAAAATGCTCCCAGCATGGCTCATGGAATTTTGCAGAAGAGGAGGCAGGAAGATTGTTAGAACAAAAAGTTGGGACATTTTGCAGAGAGATTGCCTCTTCCCACCACCCTGCATAATGCATGATCTACAATCTCCATGGGGTTGACCTGAATCCCCAATGAGGAAGGCCTCTTCAGAAAAGGGCTGGGGGGGGGGGGGAAGGATGATACCAACATGTGTTGTTTACATACTAAATATGCCCATATCTAAGCAAAAACAAAACTTATATGTACTCCCTGTGTTTCTCTCCCTCCAAAGCTTGCTCTTGTTCCTTTAGTAGATCTGAACCTGTCAAGGATGTTAATGTTCTCCATGCTGATAAATGAAAAAATCAATTCAGTACTTTTCTGACTTGGTCTATCAGCATCTCTTGACATAATTGATCACACCCTTCATGAGAGCCCACCTTTGTTCCCAACTTGCACAACTTACTCACTGTTTCTTTTAAGATGTTCTTCACCCACTCATGGGGCTGAATTCTTTTTTATCTGAATTCTCTTGAAAATTAAGCTGAGCACCTTAGGACTTAGGTCTTGGTTTGGTTCCCCTTGTCTTCCTGAAATGTGGGGGTGATGCCCCAAGTGTTACGGTCACAGGTCTCTGAGGATGATTGAGGCTCATTTCAGCCCATAGTTGGGCTTTACTCTGCAACTGAGATGCCAGACGCTCAGTAGTCATCACAGGTCTCCTGAGTCAGTGGCTCCAAGTTGTTGTCTCACAGAATGTAAAGAATCTTTCTCAGGCTGGAGAGAGAGATGGCTTAGCAGTTAAGGTGCTTACCTGTACAGCCTAAGGACCCAAGTGTGATTCCTGAGAACCCAGTTAAGCTAGGTGTAACATGATGGCCATGTGTCTTGAGTTCATGTGCAGTGGCTAGAGGCTCTGGCATGCACATACTCTCTTTCTCGAACAAAGAAATAAAAATAAAATATTAAAAAAATGAATGTTTCTCATAGACATTGGATGAGTTTCAAGGGGAAAATTTTCAGAGAAAAATCTTATGTTAAGGTTATTGAGAAGTTAAAGAATAAAGGTTTTTGTATCTGCAGAGAGGACACCTAAACAGATTTTCATCCAATAGTGTTGAGTAGAGCTTTACAAGTCTTTCTCTGTAAGGAAGTAAGTTGATCTTTAAGGGATTGAGAAATTGAGAAGTGTAGTTGTGGCTTAGTCATTAATTCCCAGAAGGGGCTGGTTGTGGCTCATTTCTAATCAGGGAACTGGTGCTGCTTCTTGCTGTGCTGGACCAGTGGTTTCAGTGTACACCTGCAAGCATTGCAAAGGAGAGGCAGAAGAGAATTAAGGACACAAAACAGGTGGTGAGTTTTCAACCGCCCAGTTGTTTATCCCAGATCCGTACCTAGTCAGCAAGGCTCTTTGTGGTGGTTATGTTATGTTGTCAAACTGATTTGTATAGGAATCCGCAGACTTTCCTCCAGGTAGGGTTTCTGAGGTTGCTTCCAGGAAGGCTTAACTGAAGGAGGAAGTCCTTTCCCCAAATTGAGCCTTTCCAGAGTGGGCAACCCTTCTGTGAGGGGGTGAGGGGGCTTTGTATAAGTAAGCTCTGCAAGAAAAGAGTACCTTTCTCCTGCCTGGATGCTGGTGCTGGTGCTGGTGCTGGTGAGTGTCTTCATTTGAAGGTGCATCTATCCTGTTTAACCAGCGTTTGTCAGCATTGGAACGTTTCCTTAGCCTTCCTGTATGGACTGAAGACCAACAGCTCTCCACGAAGCCTTTAGGCCTTCAGTGTTAGCTTGGGACTGCTGCGATATCCAGCTTTGTGAACTGAGCAACTAATGGGCTTTTCAAGCCTACAGACTGCTATTGTTGGACTTCTGTAAGCTAATTCAATAAATTATCTTTCAATACAATTCACTGTATGGGTTCTGTTCTTCCAGAGAACCTTAACTAATACACTATCCTTACCCTGTTGCAATATTTTTCTCTAGTGCACCAACTTCATTGTTTAACTCTTACATTCACTATGACCCTTTTGAAATTCTCAGACAAGGACAGAAGGAAAAAAAAAAGTTTCCAAGATGTACTTCAACTGCAGGTAAGGACAGAGAGCATGACTCCTGGCTCTCCAGGGCCCTTACCTAACTGCTTAGAGGGTTTCTTCCTCTTACTATGTTCTTATTATCACAGCACCTTTAATGATGAAGACTAGGCATCAGGACAAGGCAATAAACAGGCAGCAGAAGCACAGATAACTCAATCTGTCAGATACTGACTCTTGGAACAAATACTTAACTTCTTTTGGTCCAAATTTTCTCATTATAAAATATTGATAATTGTAGCTCCTAGCTCACAGAAACTTTGGATATATTAAATATTTCAAATTTGTAGTAGAAAAACAATGTTTGGCATAAAAAAGTGCAACATACACAGGAACTATTGTGTGAATTTGAGGGCAACTTTTTCCTACTGAAATTACAGAATTTCTAGATTATGAGTATGTCTTTAGAAAAAAAAAAAACAATTATGGTTGTATTGTGAGGATTTCAAAGAATCTACATAGAATATCTCCTAATTTTATGCCTTAACCCCATACTCACACTCTTTCTCTTTCTAGTTAAAAGGCAATGCCCCACTTACAGTAAAGACATTTTTCAAATTGCTAATTAGGTCTATCAGCAAGTCCTCAGGTCAATAATCCACCTGTTCCCACCTGTACCACTGTCATTCCACTTGGAATGACCACCATCATTCTTTCATGGATAATTGCTCCTAAGTGATCTTCCATGTTGCTCCTCTGTGCCTGCTCTATGTAGCATGTATTTCCACAGCCATAGAATACAGATCACCTCATGTTTTGCTTGAATATCCCCTGACTTTCCATCACAGAAAGCCAAACTGAGAGCCATTGCTACAAAAAGCCAGAGAATGTACTGTCTCATGCCTGACCCGTCTGTCCTCCAATGCATGCCATTCTCCTGGCTTTCTTCTCTCTGACCTCATGAGGCTCATTCTGATTCCTGGAACATGCTCCTGTGTTTTCTTTCAGAATATGTAGGTATTTTGTTTTTCTTCTTGGTCTCTGTCTGGAGTGTTTTCCCCAGAGATATCTATGTTGCTGACTTCTTTAAAGTATTAAATTCTTGACTCAGAAATCAATTTGGTGAGACAACGCTCCCTCATGAAACCATTTAATGTTGAGTTGCCTCCGTCTCACACCCCAGACCTCTATCTGTACATGGTTTATATCTTTCATTAACACTTTTAGCTTCCTATATATTGTCTGATTTTATATTTCTTTCCAACCAGAATGTAAATTCCACAGGGACTTCTAATTTCTTCCCCGCTTCCCTACTCTTAAATCCTCAGTATTAAAGCAGAGCTTAGCAAAAAAGAATAAATACATATGGCCTGCCATTGACTGCATCCTGACTAGCATTCTACAAGATATAACCACCAACTAAAAGGGAGGGAGAAAATCTGGACAGAAGGTGTAAAAAACTTAACCTATCTACCATGGACTCTGGTAAATACAACACCCAGAATTGGGTCACCCCCCCCCCCACAGTGAGCTGTTGGCCAGGGAGACCCATGAATTCTTCAAAACAATGTAGGCCAATGCCAAAACACTAGTGTATATATATACAAAACAAAAAAAAAATCAAAATGGCACAGAATATATTTAACCAACAAAAGATTTAAAACAACCAGAGCAAACATCAGACTCTATAGCTCCAGGACCAACAACTCTAACCAATGAAAAGTCCCTGGAGTTCCCATTCCACCACTCCAGCGAGACTACTCACAGTCCTGGAAAACTTCATCTGGGGCTGGCAGCTCTCCTTAACAGCCATTTAGTGGTCCCAGCATCTGCAGTGGGTCTCCACTGCAACCCATGGTCCATACTCACTGTTCCATCTGGTCTCCATGAAGGAAATCCTTAGCAGACCTGCTTCACACTGCCCATGGCCATTTCCAAAACACAAGACCATTTTGCAAATTAAATGACCCTCTCTGTTGTGTATTTCTTATACTCCATAATGCCAGGTGGGATGCCAATTTGTTAATCCAGGGGGGAATACAGCAGACTTTGAAAAAGAGGACATTGAGTATTCAGGCTCTTTCAAAAGAGTCTACCTTCTTCCTGTTGCCCCAGTGCAGGTTGGCTGGCCCAATCTCCAACATTGTAATCTTTCATACAATTGCAGCTCAACAGGCAGAAGTTTCAGCCTAAACATTTCATTTTTGTGCCATATCTCACTGTTCACACCAGGCCATTTGTATGCAGTGCAACGCTGTACAAATTCTCAGGACATGGGCATAACAGCAGGCCTCTGACACAAATTGCTTCTAGTCTAGTCCAGGCAAAGTTCTTTCTCATCCTTATAAGCCAAACCTCACAGTCTTTAGTTCTTACTACAATCAGGTCTTTCAACTCTGACCAGAATAGTCAATCAAGCTGTACTTACAGCACTGCAATGCATCTCTTAGGCCAATGTTTCAAATCCTTCCACATTCCTCTTAAAAATCAACTCCAAAAGGCCAAAGCCACAGTCAGGTGTCTAGTAGCAAATGACATCACTCCTCAGTTCTAACTTAACTGCTGCAGTCAGGTTTGCATTGCAAGCAGAAATTACCCAACCAAGAGCAGATTTAGGGAAAAATTTTAAAAAAAAAGATTCATTTTGGCTTACAAACTTGAGGGGAAGCTCCAAAATGGCAGAGAAAATGATAGCATTAGCAGAGAGTGGACATCACCTCTTGGCCAACATCAGATGGACAACAATGACAGGATAGTGTGCCAAACACTGGCAAAGGGAAACTGGTTATAATACCCATAAGCCCAGCTCCAATAATACACTGTCTCCAGAACGCATTAATTCCAAAATCTCCATCAGCTGGGAACCTAGCATTCAGTACACCTATGTTTATAGGGGACACCTGAATCGAACTAGCACACCAAGTAAGCCAGATGCACAAGGTGGTGCATGCATCTGGAGTTTGTTTGCACTGGCTAGACACCCTGGCACACTGATTTGCTCCATATCTCTCTTTCTTTTTCTCTCTGTCTGCTTGTAAGTAAGTAAGTAAGTAAGTAAGTAAATAAATAAATAAATAAATAAATAAAACATGAGTACTGAATCCTAAAGATTCCTCTGTTCCTGCCTCTGGAGAATATCTTTGCCTTCAGATTCCCAGTTCAGCTTCATAGCTCTCAGTGTGGACAATATTTGGATACTCAGGGTAGAATGTGAATTATTGACACCACATTCCTCATAACACTATTGAGGGTTATACTTGGGTATAGTATTATATTATTACATTCTCTTCCAATTAAAGGATACTGTTCTGAAATTGAACCATTAGTGTTGATGGCATCTGTAATTCGCTTGCAAGAAGATAATGACAAGCCCAACTGACTAATTTTTTCCTCTGTTTTAAATCCATGGCAGATCATCAGATTCAAACATTGCCAAAATCATAAGAAAAATCCATGGAGAAGCCATAGGATTAGACTAGATAACAGATGAGGTCTGATTTTCAAGGAAGTGAGAGGTGACCTGGTGAAAGGTAGGTGTGCTATAAGAGTGTTGAGAAAGAAAAACATATTTATATAGTCACCATGCACTCATGGAATTGGATTGTGAAAACTATTTTTGAAATAAGGTTTGGGGGCTTGATTCTGATCTTTTAGTCAGGATACACAGCTGAGGTATGGAGATTAGATAGATAGACAGACAGACAGACAGACATAACACGTCCTACTATCATTTCTTTCCAAGGTCATATTTTTTTAATGATGGCTTTGTTTATTTATCTTTCAGAAAAGAAATTGCATTTGCAATGACATACATTTATCTCAATTTTCATTTTATTCTCAAATTTCTAATAATGGTTAAAATAATACCTATATGTTAAAAAGAAATATGACAATTCCCACCTAGAATTCCAAAACTCTTTGATAGAAATCTGTTACTTTAGTAACTGACTTGATATTATGCTTAACACTTTCTTGAAATTGAGTGACTCTGAAGTTCATTGAATGATACTGTTGTGGTTTAATGGTTGCTTTGTATTCTCTAGAAACAAAGTAGTCAGCATTACTAAAACTCAATTACAAAATATAAAACAAATCAAATGTATCACAAAGAGCTCAAATGAATTCAGTTTGCTTTGATAAATTCAACACTTGTCATGATCAAATGAAAATATGACACTACCTTCTGATCTATCATAAAAATATAAACTCTCTTTGTCTTCAGAAAACATCTTTTGCAGATGGTTAAAAGATATCTTAGTGAAAGCATAATTTATATTACATCTTAATTTTATAGTCTATAGAGAGAAGTTTGCTGTCAATATTACTCCAACTTCAGATTTATGAGTTTTACAATGTGCATTTCTAGAGAAGCTCAATATTTTCCTTCTCTGAGGAAGTTTTCTTTACACTTTCTTGTCTTAGGAAAACGCCATTCCCATTATTGTGTTTATTAAAATAACACTCATTTCATTAGTTTTGCTGTATACATCTGTACAAGCATATGAGAAACACTAATGTACAAAATGTATATGATGAGCCCATTATGAAGCAAATGTTAATAAACTCATTAAGCTAAAGCAGTTTAGTAAGGTTGGCAAATGGTTAAATAAAAGTAATTCCTGCTTTTAGTAAGCTGTTTAAAATTTTTGAAATGTCATTTAGTTATTGATAGCCTCATTTTTAAAAAATACATTAAGGATTTTTTCATAAAATAAGATGTAAGTTTTTAATAACATGACAGAAATGTCTTAGGTATAAACATATCCTTTAAGCATGATGCTCTTGGCAAGCATTCTGGAGCTAGCATTCTTGTGAGATCCTTCTTATCACCAGACAGATTTGAAAAGAATGAATTAAAGTCCAAACAAAAAATATTAGTAAACTTAAAAATGTGAGTGTAGAACTATATTTTATTATTATTGGGGGGGGGGATGTTTTCTAGGTAGGGTTTTACTCCTAGCCAAGGCTGACCTGAAATTCACTATGTAGTCTCACGGTGGCTTCGAACTAATGGTGATCCTCCTACCTCTGCCTCCCACATGCTGGAATTGAAGGTGTGCCACCATGCCCAGCTGAATGTAGAACTATTTTAATAAGTATTACCCCAGAGAGGAATGTTAGCGTTCTTAGTAAAATATTCCCATTAAATGAAAGGGCATTATGAAACTTTCCAGGTGCCTATCAACAGATAAATGGATAAGGGAAATATGGTATATACACACAATGGGGATCTACTTAGCCATAAATAAGAATGAAACTGCTACTTACACTTACAAAATGGATGGAACTAGGATATCATCAAGTGAAGTAAGTCAGTTCTAGAGGCAAATATCACTTGTTCTCTTTCACATGTGTAAGCTAGGAAATGAAACACTAAGAAGGAAATGAAACAAACAGGAATTACAAAGGGTAGGAAAGGGAAAGAGGAAAAAGAAGGAGGTAAGGGGAAATGTAGGCAGTAATACAAAGTATGTTATATTCATAAATAATAAGGTCATAAATAATAATGCCTCTGTATAGTTAACACATGCCAATAAAATTAAATAGTTATTAATTACATTATGCTTTTTGTGGCTGCATGTAGTGTGTGATTGTGTGTGTGTGTGGACATAGCCATATGCCACATAGTGTTAATGTCAGACTTCTAAAATTATAATGGTTACTTGATTCCTTCCCTTGTAGCAATCTTAGTTTGTATAATGATACTCTGATGCTCACACAACAATGAAGTTATATAAACATGAGTTTTTCAGGCCTTATTTCCACAGTAAAAGATGCATGACTGTGCATAAATATATGGACAGTGAGTCAGAATTGCAACAGAGAAAGAGAAAGAGACACTGAGAGAGAATAACCAGGAATTCAGACAGTAAAGCATTTGTATTAAACCAATATTCTTCACTGATAGGCAGCCATTCTTTCTTGTGAAAATTGCATAATTCTCTCCAAGCCTTGTTTCTGTAATTGAACTGCCTGTGGTGATTATCAAGATATCCAAAACTACACTACTTATACGTTTATGTGATACAAAATCTCATTCAAGTAAACCAAAAGAGAACTAACAAAAGCTTCACAGAAAATATTGACTTTTTAATCCACTAGCTCATCTTTTAAAGATTGACTTAATGTAGTTCTTTCCTTTATTATTGTGATTATCTGTATTGTGTTGCTTCCATTATAATTATAAAGCCTGTATTTAGTGGACAGAAACAGGTTAAAGACAAAAAGGCTGAGAAAGGGTCTCTCTTTTTCTCTGCCAACAATAGGCTTTGATATATAGCTACTTTGATTTAAAGAAACAGAAAATACATAACTAAAAAAAAAGTTTTCTTAGTTTCTTGATAACAGTTTCCTTCCTTGAGGAATCACACAGAAGTTGGATGTTTCCTATTCAAAAAAATAGATATTAATGTTGGGTATATAATTATTTTTTTTTTATAAAACATAGATTGGTAGCAAGAGAATTTCAGAAAGACCTCAGAATATATTATAAATGGAGCTTACCAAGGAAGAAGCTAGTGATGCACAGACAAAGCTAGTCATGTTCATGACAGAGGACCCAGGACAACTGAAGGCACTGTGAGTGCTCACTCTCATGACAACTGAACCAAGATAGCAGGAATGTAGGTGCTCAATGCCATGAGCAGAATAAAGTAAAGCATGCAGTCAGTTACTTGTGGATGTTGAAATACAGATAAATCCATTTAAAGGGGAGAAATCTTAAGGGAGAGAGAGAGAAGAGAGACAAAAAAAAAAAGAAGAGGAGTGGAGGGGGAGGGGAAGGGGAGGGGAGAGAAGGGGAGGGGAGAGAAGGGGAGGGGAGAGGAGGGGGAAGAGAGGAGAGAGGAAGGGAGGGGAGGGGAAGAGAGGGGAAGAGAGGGGAAGGGAGGAGAAGGGAGGAGAAGGGAGGAGAAGGGAGGGGAAGGGAGGGGAAGGGAGGGGAAGGGAGGGGAAGGGAGGGGGAAGGGAGGGGAAGGGAGGGGGAAGGGAGGGGGAAGGTAGGGGAAGGGAGGGGGAAGGGAGGGGAAGGGAGGGGAAGGGAGGAGAAGGGAGGAGAAGGGAAGGGAAGAAAAGTAAAGGAAACTAAAAAGGTAATGGTTTTCTAAATAATTGACCAAACACTGAAAATTTGGTAATCAAATTTTGAGGGAAAACATAAAATGGCTATAATACACCATCACATAGGCAGAAGCACTAGAAAAGAGATCAATTTAGTTAGTAGAATTGATAAAAAAAAAAAAAAAACTATAAAATCCCCAAAGAAAACAAAATAAATTATAGTATCAATAACATCACTGATTAGAGAGACAAATATCAAATCACATTTGAGAGTTTGTTCTGATTACAAATCAAATGAGTATGTAAATAAAACTTAGTAACATGTCTGATGTGCTCTTGGCTTTAAAAGTTCAATTTTACATAGTTTATTTAAGGCAAACTCACTGATCCCTTGGAACATCTTCCTATCTATCTACTAGGAAAAGAGACTTCAAAATTGGGTGCAATAGAAGCATTTTGAAAAACTTAGATGAAATCAGTTCTCATAAAAGGGTGATGCATGAGAAATGTTGCTAATTTGAATTCCCTCTGAAACAGAATTATTTCTGTGGTAATTATTTGCCTCCTAGAAAGGCTGCAGGAAGCTTTGAGTGCCATGTGGCTCCCACAGGGAGACATTTATTAGGGACAAGAACAGAAGATGATAATAACATGCAGGCACCAGTCCTAGAAGAGTGATGTTACAAAATCATGATCTAATGTGGTTGGCATGAAAAATATAAATATTTTCACTTAGAAAAAAATTGGAAAAGTTAAGAGTATTTGATGTCACCAAAAGAGTGACAGACTGGTATTGAATAATATGATGATTATGGCTAATATTATTAGGAATAACAATGTCATATGAAATAGAAAAGCCATTCCAAACTCTCCACTTGAAAATACTGCATTCATCTAATTAGAAATGTTAGGATTTTATTCACACAATGCAAACTCATGAAGTGCATGATTCAGAGCCATTAATTCTGATATATTTTGCTTCTAGGAAACTTTAACAGAAAGACACTAAGAAAACATTACACACAAATTAAAGTAATTAAGATTAACAAAGGATTACTTATAGTTACACTTTTTAAATTCAACATTCTTCTACTATGCTAAAATTTCTTTATTAGTTTTGCAAAAATAAAAACAAATACAAAATCAGAAATAAACCTTTGCCTTTTCTGGATATCCTGATATCTCTTTGCGGCAGTGATTACCAGTTAACAATGAGAAGATAAATTTCTTCCAAACTGTCCAATTAGTAGATTAAAATAAATATATATTTTGAAAAAATATTTTATTTTTATTTATTTATTTTACAGAGAAAGGGGGAGAGAGAGTGAGAGAATGGGTGTGCCAAGGCCTCCAGCCACTGCAAATGAATTCCAGGCACGTGCGTCCTCTTGTGCATCTGGCTAAAGTGGGTCCTGGGGAATCGAACCTGGGTCCTTTGGCTTTGCAGGCAAATGCCTTAACTGCTAAGCCATCCCTTCGGCCCAAATAAATGTATTTTTAAGTTGAGTATTAACTGAAGGACATTACAGTTAACATTTCTTAATAAAATTTTTTGTTCATAATACCAATATGCTCCAATATTTTGGGGAAATGTACAAATACATAGATAAAACTAAATCTTAGTATTGTCTTCTGTGATGATCCTAGTCAAATGGAGGACTTGATTTTTTTCATCAATATCCCAATGACAGTCTGAGGTTACAGAGTTACCTTTATCCCAATTTTGGGACTTTTGGAGGCAACTTATATCACAAAGAAACAGAGAAAAATATCTAGTGATATAGCAATTGGTGACCTTCCTGTTCAGAGGTTTATGATCTATATATTAGTAACCTGACACTTTTATTTTGATTTTAAAATATTTTTATTCTTGTATTTACAAGGGGAGAGAGAGGGAAAAAAAAATAAGAGAGAAAAGGAATGGGCATGCCAGGTCCTCTTACCACTGCAGACACACTCGATTCATGTGCTACTTGTTGCATCTGGCTCTATATGGGTACTAGGGAATCAAACTGGGTCAAGCAAGCACCTTAAGTGCTGAGCCATCTTTCCAGCTCCAGAAACTGATGCCTTTAAATAAGAGTTTCAGAAATACCACATCCAGCTTGTGGACTAATTATTATGCTTTGAGAAATCCTAGCTTTAGCCTTTCATAAGAGATGATGACCCAATCTTTCTCAACATGAAAGAGTTAGTGCTCAGAAATGAAATAGAATGATTCCTGAGCAAGAGAAAAGAGCCTGGTTTGATCTAAAACTATCTCTCTGCTTTTGGAAGTTTATAGAAAGTCTCACGTTCTTTCCAGTCCTGGCTTGCTCAAAACCATTACACCCTTATTTGTTAAACTCTCAATTCCAATGATTTCAGTTTTATTCATTTCTTTGCAGGTGACATGCTTTCTCTCTTTCAATATTCTACCTATGTCATTTTACTCCAGTCCTTGGACTCCATAACAAGCTTTCCCTTTTTCTCATTTTCTTTTAAGGAGAAACTTTGTATGGACACATGATATGCTGGCACCATCATTTCCCTCCTCCTTACCCCCACTACACTGAGGGGAGTCCTGAGTTGGGATTGCCCATATTCACCATGGTATTGTGGGTTATGAGTTGTGAGAGCAGCAGTTAGCATTGTGGGGAGGACTATGCCTCTCGATATTTCTTCCTACCCTGTGGCTCCTAGATTATTTCTGCTCCCTCTTCTGCAAACTCCCCTGAGCCTTGGTGGGCTTGCTTCAATTGTACTTTAGTTTTTAGTTCTCGGCAGCTTCTGGATTTCTGCTTTGGTGCTTTTTGAGTATCCGCAATGTCTGTCTGCATCACTCTGGCCCCAGTTTTCAGGAATGCTGTGGAAGCAGCACAGAAATCATTTTAAGAAAAAAAAAAAAATCAGGGAAGGATGCCTTGATCTCAAGGTGATGAACAGGGGATCTCTTGCATCTAAACTCTCACTTCTACCTTTCAGGTTTTTGGAGCTTGTGGTCAGCTCATATACCTTTAAGGATGGCACCAGAGGGTATGTAAAATGGATAAGTTTTAACAAGTGTGGTCATGTGCACAAGTCAGAACTTATCAAACAAATGTGATATATTATATGTAATGGGTGATTTGCAAAGGTTAAGAGCATGCTTCTCATGCACCTAAGAATCTGCTTCAAGTTAAAGAGAAGGTAGGATTTAAAACATTGAAATTAATTTGAGAGACAATGACATTTCTATAATTGTATTTACTAAGATAGGAATGGTATATTTCTTGTATTGAAAAGAAAAGAAATCTAATTGAACAACTAATTTAATCAGCAAAAATTATTTTTAAATTTTATTTAATGACTATGTTACACCCATATATATTTTATTTCATGACCATATCTAATTACTCTCTCTTTATCCCCTTTGTTATCACACTGAACCCCTTCTTCTATCCAAATAGTCCCTTTCTAGTTTGATGTCTTTATGTGTGTGTGTGGATACCGGAGCAGACACAACTTACCAGTGGCTTTCTCAGTGCAGACAATGTCTCACTCTTCTCTAGCCATCATTAAATGCCAGTTTAAGATCCCCTAGTGATGGTTTTGGAAATGAATGTCCTTTGGTCTATTTATGTAAGTATATTCAATATCTGTGCTCCTCACTAGTTTTTAAAGTTTCATGAAAAGATAAATTTTATTTTCTTTATTTCATCTGAATTTTAATAGGGAACCTTACATAAAATGGAATCTAGTATTGAAGAAATATAATATGTCAAAACCATGGAGCAAAGCATTATAATCCTATTTATAGGCAGTATCAGGCACTGTGAGGCCATGGGTATCCAGGCCATTTTGTGTCTGGGGGGGAGCATGTTGGAAGGAGTCCTACCCTTCCTTTGGCTCTTACATTCTTTCCACCAACTCTTCCACAATAGACCCTGAGCCTTGGAAGGTGTGATAGAGATATTGGAGTACTTAGCCCTCCTGTCACTTCTTTCCAGCACAATGATGCCTTCTGAGTCATCCCAAGATCATTGACATCTGAAAAGAGATGATTCTCTACCAAAAGTGAGAGTAGCATTAATGTAAGGGTATGAACATTAAGAGAAGTGCTTACTGGGCAGTTTGATGGACATAGTACATGCATTTAGCCAGACAGCAGCAGACGTTACACCCCCAGGACTCATGACTGCCCCTGTTTTAAGTTTTTAGTATCAGGGATGTATTCCCTTCCATGGAGTGGGCCTCCAGTCTAATTGGAGGGCAGTTGGTTTCTACCATGACAGACATGCCACTATTGTACCTGTTAGCTCATTTGGCCTTGCTGACCAAATATAAGGTTTGCAGTGTCTACTGTTGGGTATCTTCACTGGCGATTTCTCTTTCTCCCATTGAACTGCATGCAGAATGGCTTCTTCCAGCTTTCTATCAGCTGGTCTACATGGAGAAGGTTATCAGCTAAGTTCGACCAGGATTTCTCAGTGGCCTTGCAGCCCAAGTATGTGGAGTCTTCAGCACTAGGGTCTTACCATCTATTCCTGGTGGGAAACCAATGGTCTCTACAATGGCCTATAATGTTTTGGGGGCATCAGGGACCTCCCTGTCCAACAACTCACTGGAAGGTATCCCATCCCTGGCACTGAAAATTTTCTAGCAACAATCTACGGCTCCTGAGTGTTCCATGGTCCAAAAAACTAGATTTCCATATGATTTATTTATATCCTCTTAGATTTTGATTAGATTTCCCTCCACCTTTCCTTTACTCAATCTCTTCCCCTGACCTCATTTTGGGCCTTTTCACCCCCATTAATCTATTCTTCCACTCTCATGTATACAATACCATCCTATTAAGTACCCACCCCACTTCCTTTCTCTTCACTTTACATCTCTTTTCTAGCATACTGGCCTTTGTTACTGAGTTTTCTTCCTACTCACAGAGAAGTCCAATCATCTGTAGCTAGGATCCCCATATGAGAGAAAACATTCAACACTTGGCTTTCTGGGCCTGGGTTACCTCACTTAGCATAGTCCTTTCCAGATCCATCCATTTTCCTGCAAATTTCATAACTTCATTTTTCTTTACCACTGAGTAGAACTCCATTGTATAAATGTGCCATATCTTCATTATCCACACATCAGTTGAGGGACATCTAGGATGGTTCCATTTCCAAGCTATTGTGAATTTAGTGGCAATAAAAATATTTTTATTTACTTATTTGCAAAAAGAAGAGAGAAAGAGATAGAGAGACAGAGACAGAGAGAGAGAAAGAGAGAGTATATATGGGTGTAACACAGCCTCTAGCTGCTAAAAAATAAATCTCCAGATGCATGGGCCACTTGTGCATCTGGCTTTACGTGGGTGCTGGGGAATGGAACCCATGTTGTTCAGCTTTTCATGAAAGTCCCTTAACCACTGAGATATCTCTCCATCCCATTTTTGGAATTTTCATATTTATTAAGGATATACAATTAATTAACATCACTAAAAGTTATTTTGGTATAAATTTGAGATCAAAATTCAATTTTACTTTTCTCTATAAGTTTGTCACAATACATCTATACTTGTCTATTTAAACTCATATACATTAAATAGTTATGTTTGTTGCTGACAAAAAGAGCTGAATGAACATTAAATTAAAATTGAAATAATACTTGGAACGTTCTTTTTTACAAATTATGTGCATATGTATGACAAAATATTTTATTTTGAAAGGAACAAAGGAGTTTCAGTAGGAAAATAAAGTGTATTTAACAAATGATGTTAGAATAACTAAGAATATGCAAGCAATAAAATAATCTACTTACTAATATCATTGTTTTCAGGAGAATTAAAACAAAATTGATCATAGACTTGAGTATAAAATACAAAATTAATTTGCATTTGTCTGATGATCAGGGATGATGAACATTTTCTTAAGTGTATGTTTGCCATTTGTATTTCTTCCTCTGTGAACTGCCTGTTCAGCTCTTTGCCCCAATTTGAGAGTGGGGTGTTTGACTTCTTACTGTTTAGATTTTTGAGTTCTTTGTAGATTCTAGAGATTAGCTCTCTGTCAGTTGGATAACCCACAAATATTTTCTCCCATTCTGTGGGTAATCTATTGGCTTTCTTATTGTATGCTTGTCTGTAAAGAAACTCTTCAGCTTCATGTGATCCCATTGGTTGAGTGACAGTTTAAGTTCATGAGCTACTGGGGCTTTGTTCAGGAAGTCTTTTTCCATTCCTATATCATGGAAAGTACTTCCTAAATTTTCTTCCAGTAGTATTCGAGTTTCTGGTCTTATATTGAGATCTTTGATCCATTTGGACTTGAGTGTAGTGCATGGTGAAATGTGTGGGTCAAGTTTCAGTTTCCTGCATATGGTTATCCAGTTTGTCCAGCACCATTTGTTGAAGATGCTGTCTTTTTTCCAGTCTATATTGTCTGGGCCTTTATCAAATATCAAGTAGCTATAGTTGCTTGACCCAAAGTCCGGGTCCTCAAGTCTATTCCATTGATCTATACTCCTGTTTTTATGCCAGTACCATGCTGTTTTTATTACTATGGCTTTGTAATAAAGCTTTAGATCAGGTATAGTGATGCCTCCAGAGGTATTTCTTTTGCTGAGGATATGTTTGGAAATGCGAGGCCTTCTGCCTTTCCATATGAAATTTGAGATCATTTTTTCTATCTCTGTGAAGAACAAGGTAGTGATTTTAATTGGAATTGCATTAAATCTGTATATTGCCTTTGGTAGGATTGTCATCTTCACAATGTTAATTCTGCCTATCCAGGAACATGGGAGGTCTTTCCATTTTCTCAAGTCCGCCTCAATTTCTTTTTTGAGTGTTTTTATGTTTTCATTGTATAGATCTTTCACTTCCTTGGTTAACGTTATTCCAAGGTATTTTATTTTTTTTTGTTGCAATTGAAAATGGGACTATGTCCCTTATTTCTTTCTCTGTATCTTTGTCCTTTGCATAAAGGAAGGCTACTGATTTTTGTGCATTGATTTTGTATCTTGCTACTTTGCTATAGGAGTTAATCACCTTCAGGAGTTTTGGGATGGAGTCTCTCGGGTCTCTTACATATATAATCATGTCATCAGTGAATAAAGCTAACTTAACTTCCTCCTTTCCAAATTGTATCCCTTTTATTTCCTTCTCCTGTCTTATTGCTTGAGCTAGGACTTCCAGTACTATATTGAAAAGCAAAGGTGAGAGTGGACAACCCTGTCTTGTTCCTGATCTTAATGGGAATTCCTCCAGTCTCTCTCCATTAAGTATTATTTGGGCCTTCGGAGCTTGGCATATTGCCTTTATTATGTTAAGATATGAACCAACCATGCCAATTCTCTCCAATGTTTTGAACATGAAGTGATGTTGAACCTTTTCAAAGGCCTTTTCTGCATCTATCGAAATGATCATGTGGTTTTTAAAAATTAAATAAGATGTAGTGTTTTGAGAATAATTCCTGAGGAAGTCAAAGGTTCTGAATAAATGTCAGAAGTTACTAATACCTGATGGTTGTCAAAGTCAGCTTCACAATGCTGGGATGAACTTCCAAGCCAAACACAGTTTTTGGGAGGACCAGGATTTATTGAAGCTTACAGATGTAGGGGAAGTTTCATAATGGCAGAAGAAGCTGGTTCCCTTTCAAAGATCCATTCAGTGAGAAAGACCACCACTAGCACCATAAGTAAGCACACTGCAGGAACCCCATGCATATCTCAAACTCTCTGTACACTTTTAGCCTAGAATTGAGATCCACCCCCAGTAACATGTTAGGGCTGGACCCTAGAATCCACCCACAGTGATATCTTCTCCAGCCATTGCTAGAGATCTAAACTATATCCTTTTTTTTTTTTTTTTTTTTTTGGTTTTTAAGGTAAGGTGTTACTCTAGCCAAGGCTGACATGAATTCACTACATAGACTCAGGATGGCCTCAAATTCATGGTGATCCTCCTAACTCTGCCCCTCAAGTTCTGGGATTAAAGACATGTGCCACCAAAAGCCCTAAGTCACAAGCATTAATAAACTCCTGAATCTACTGGAGAACATATATTTAAACTACCACATTCCACCCCTGGATCTCAATAAATTCCTAACCATGTCACATTGTAAATTGTCTTCAGCCCAACTTCAAAGATACCCATAGTCTTCAACAACTTAAAATAGTTCCAAAATCCCAAGTCTCATCTCATTTAAGATTATCTCTAAGATATGAGTCCTGTAAAATCAAAATAAATTATATATTTTCAATATATAATGGCACAGAGTAAACATTTCAAACTAATATAAGGCATAATAAGGAGAGATTGGACTGATGCAAACTCAGTAACCTTTGTGCAGACAACAAACATCTGTACTTCAAGTCTTATAATAAGTGACCAGTGACAAGTCTCTGGATTTTCCAATTCAACCTCTACATCTGGGTTCGATGTAAATGGAATCTTCCATCCTGAGCCAATAGCACACAATGGTAGCCCTTGCATAGTCCTGGTATATCAAAAATATCTTCAACTCTCCTTGCAGACCATGGTCCATATCCTAACATCTTCACTGGCCTATCAGGGTCATCATGCCCTGCCTCACTTTATATGTCTCAACTGTTCTGGAACTGTGTGCACTTCATGATCCCCTCCATGCATTTTCCATGTTTCAGAAACCAATACCAGGTATACATTACACAGCCATGATGCTAATTCAGGGACAAAATGAATCATGACCATGAAGAGCAGGTTCCTTCCTTTCAGTCAACTCCATTCAAAAGAATCTGCATTTCTACCATTGAATTTCCTCAAACATCCTTTCCATTGCTTCACTGTAAGCTACTTAGGTCATCTTCCTTAAGATTGCTAATATATTTGACAACAGCAGCTTTAGTTACCAAAAACAAGTCTCTGATAAGGAGCATAAATAGACATATACAGAAGATTGTGTTCTTATCTATCTTCTCAAGAGACTCAGATTAATCCATGTTTCAATTACTGTCTTATTGCTTGGACAAAATACTGGGAAAGAAACAGCTTAGGGAAGGAAAGAGTTTATTTCAGGTTACAGTTCCAGATGGCAGAGTCGTTTACAACAGGAAAAACACGGAAGGAGTGTGAAGCCAGTGTTACATCATCACATCATTAGTGGGGAATGAGAAACAGAGAGAGATGGAGAAAGACAGAGAGGGAGAGAGAGAAAGAGAACTAAAATGGTGCTGAACTATAGAGCCTTGAGTTCTATGCCAGCCCCTTCCTCTTAAAGGCTCCCCAGCATTCCTAAAGAGCTGCAGACCAGGCATAGAAACTTATTAGCATATGTGGGACATATTACATTTCTGTCATCACAACCTGTATTTCTCAAAGTGCATTTATTAACTTACTTGACTTTATTTTAAGAACAATTTAGGCTTTATATGGTAAATTCAGAAGTATACCCTACCTCTCACAGCCACATGCTTATAGTACTTCTCATTATTAGAATCTTTTGTTATTGTAATTCCTTACAATAAATAATCATTAACACATTATTATTAAACAGGGGTGGTTCAACATACGGAAATCTGTCAATGCAATACACGACATAAACAAGGTTAAACATAAAAACCACATGATCATTTCGATAGATGCAGAAAAGGCCTTTGAAAAGGTTCAACATCACTTCATGTTCAAAACATTGGAGAGAATTGGCATGGTTGGTTCATATCTTAACATAATAAAGGCAATATGCCAAGCTCCGAAGGCCCAAATAATACTTAATGGAGAGAGACTGGAGGAATTCCCATTAAGATCAGGAACAAGACAGGGTTGTCCACTCTCACCTTTGCTTTTCAATATAGTACTGGAAGTCCTAGCTCAAGCAATAAGACAGGAGAAGGAAATAAAAGGGATACAATTTGGAAAGGAGGAAGTTAAGTTAGCTTTATTCACTGATGACATGATTATATATGTAAGAGACCCGAGAGACTCCATCCCAAAACTCCTGAAGGTGATTAACTCCTATAGCAAAGTAGCAAGATACAAAATCAATGCACAAAAATCAGTAGCCTTCCTTTATGCAAAGGACAAAGATACAGAGAAAGAAATAAGGGACATAGTCCCATTTTCAATTGCAACAAAAAAAATAAAATACCTTGGAATAACGTTAACCAAGGAAGTGAAAGATCTATACAATGAAAACATAAAAACACTCAAAAAAGAAATTGAGGCGGACTTGAGAAAATGGAAAGACCTCCCATGTTCCTGGATAGGCAGAATTAACATTGTGAAGATGACAATCCTACCAAAGGCAATATACAGATTTAATGCAATTCCAATTAAAATCACTACCTTGTTCTTCACAGAGATAGAAAAAATGATCTCAAATTTCATATGGAAAGGCAGAAGGCCTCGCATTTCCAAACATATCCTCAGCAAAAGAAATACCTCTGGAGGCATCACTATACCTGATCTAAAGCTTTATTACAAAGCCATAGTAATAAAAACAGCATGGTACTGGCATAAAAACAGGAGTATAGATCAATGGAATAGACTTGAGGACCCGGACTTTGGGTCAAGCAACTATAGCTACTTGATATTTGATAAAGGCCCAGACAATATAGACTGGAAAAAAGACAGCATCTTCAACAAATGGTGCTGGACAAACTGGATAACCATATGCAGGAAACTGAAACTTGACCCACACATTTCACCATGCACTACACTCAAGTCCAAATGGATCAAAGATCTCAATATAAGACCAGAAACTCGAATACTACTGGAAGAAAATTTAGGAAGTACTTTCCATGATATAGGAATGGAAAAAGACTTCCTGAACAAAGCCCCAGTAGCTCATGAACTTAAACTGTCACTCAACCAATGGGATCACATGAAGCTGAAGAGTTTCTTTACAGACAAGCATACAATAAGAAAGCCAATAGATTACCCACAGAATGGGAGAAAATATTTGTGGGTTATCCAACTGACAGAGAGCTAATCTCTAGAATCTACAAAGAACTCAAAAATCTAAACAGTAAGAAGTCAAACACCCCACTCTCAAATTGGGGCAAAGAGCTGAACAGGCAGTTCACAGAGGAAGAAATTTTTGTGTACACCTTTAAATGAGTATGGCAATTTTCATTTAACAACAACAACAACAAAAACCGTTAAGGTTAACATATTTGACTTGCTCAAGATCACATAGTAAACAAGGAGAAAAAATGACATTTGACATACCTTGCCCCTGATTGTAAAATTCAAACTCTTTTTTTTTTTTTTTTTTTTTTTGAGGTAAAGTTTCACTGTAGTCCAGGCTAACGTGGAATTCACTATGTACTCTCAGGGTGGCCTTGAACTCATGGCAATCCTCTGCCTCCTAGTGCTGGGATTAAAGGCATGAACCACCACACCTAGCTTCAAACTCTTTATTGAAATTTTATCTTACCAATTTTGTAATATACAAATTGTGTGTATATGCTTATGTTTGTTTCTTGATACACAACTTACTTTCTGCGCTTAAGTAAATATCTTGGCATGTAGGGCACAAACTATTAATATTTCCACAGTAGTTCATAAGGAATCATTTTCCAAATATATATCAATAACAAGCATGCTACATTTTCATTTTTACTCAGTTATTTTTATATGTATATGTGCTTATCACTGACTATATCAGTATCAACTTATAAATTTTTCCTATAAATTTGTCTTAACATCTTTGTAGCCTATGCATTGTATTCAAAGTTTAATTACAGCCATTAGAAACCATACTTTATAATTAAGATGGACATTAAAGAATATATGACTAGAGAGAATTTGTCTTTCTGCCTTATACACAGCTGGCTCTCAGTAAATATTTGATGAAGAATGTTTAGCATGAATTCCCAAACAGTGACCTGCCTGACAACAGATAGAGGTAATGGCAATAGTATCCCTTAAGTCTTACAGTAGGCTCAAAGACATTTTTAAGGAAAAAAAATATTTTACAGGCTGGAAAGATTGCTTAGTGGTTAAGGAACTTGCCTAGAAAGCCCAAGGACCCCAGTTTGATTATCCTGATCCAACATAAGCCAGATACACAAGGTGTCACATGTATCTAGAGTTAGTTTGAAGCATCTAGAAGACCTGGTGCACCTATTCTTTCTCTCTCTCTCTCTCTCCCTTTCTCCCTCTCCATCTCTCTCTGACTCAAATAAAAAATAAGTAATATATAAAAAACATTCCAGTAGAAAATTAACAAGATGAGATCTAAATTTACATTTAATAGGTTAATAGAACTTATTTATTTGCTTTTTAACTTTCTTTGGTGCTGGAGGTTAAATGCATGGCTTCATAGTAGAATTTACCAAGCTATAAAAATCTACTCATTAAGCTTCATGTAATATAAATAAAAGGAATTGCTCTAACCTATGATTAGTGCTAATATTAGAGTATTAAATGCACAGCAATTAATAATCCCATTGTTGATATTATGGGACATTTAGTGTGTTAGATGCTCATACTGTAGATATGTATATGTTTATACCACCTGATGCTGTTTTACTTAAACATTAGTGCCAGCATGTCAACAATCCACAGCCAAATTCACTGGCATAAATAGTCCAGCTTCATTCTCACACTCACCTGACTGTGTACTGGGAATAGCTAAGCAAATCTGATGTATGCTGTGTCACCTGACTCTAGTTCATGGTCTGAGATAATTAGAGAAAAATATATTGTATGTTCTAGCGTCTGGCCTATTCTACTCCACCTTAGTCCAGAAGCTACTCAAGGCAAGTTCTTAGTGAGGGCAAGGAAATCAAGAGGACCATCCAAAGGCCTTCCACTGGTCAAAACAATTGGACAAATAACCTTAGCTACAAAAGAGTGTGGTGGTGAGTTCCACCCTCCCAAGTCACTACAAAGCATGCTTTGTACTCCAGGAAACTGCCCCTGTCTGTTTTCAGGCATTGTCTTCAGAGAGGAGTCCTTCAGTTCTAGAGACACTGGATGGGGCATTAGCCTGTGCCTGGTGTACAATTTAGGATTTGACTTTAGTGTACATGGAGGACATTAGCTGGCAGTCAGGAGCATGAGTAAATATATCATTATTTTCCAAAATAACGTTAAAAGTGCTTCACTTCTTGTTTCATTTTCAAAACTATATAATCAATGGCATTACGAGACTAATTCTTTGGATAAAGAGGAAGGGTAGAAGGAGAAGGACATGAAAGACTAAAGGCTATCCATATATCATAGATTAAAAAATCAGAGAGGCAGAGACCCAGAGGCCCTCAACACCTCATCACTGAAGCAGACCAAAAATGAACCCAACATGGCTCAGGGAAATTTTGCAGAAGAGGGGGCGGAAAGAATGTCAGAGCGATATGTTGAGTCATGATATGCAGATAAATTTATCTTACCCATAACTGTGAGCTAACTCCACAATGCATGACCCATATACCTCAACAAGGAGGGGCCAAGGGGAGGGGTAGGTCACGGATGAGCCTAATAATGGTACCAAACTGATTGTATTTGCTGAATACAAAACTAATTAATAAAAAAATAAAAAATTTTAAAAAAGAAGAGGGGATGGCATGGACATGCAAACACAATAAATGTAGAGGGAACCAATGTGGAAGAGGGGGCGGAAAGAATGTCAGAGCCACATGTTGGGTCATGATATGCAGAGACATTTAGCTTACCCATAACTGTGGGCTAACTCCACAATGCATGACCCATATACCTCAACAGGGAGGGGCCAAGGGGAGGGGGTAGGTCACGGATGAGCCTAATAATGGTACCAAACTGACTGTATTTGCTGAATACAAAACTGACTAAAAAAGAAAAAAAAATGACATTAAAAAAAAAAGAAAAAAATGTCTTGCCGGGAGTGGTGGCACACGCCTTTAATCCCAGTGCTCGGGAGGCAGAGGTAGGAGGATCGCCTTGAGTTTGAGGCCATCCTGAGACTCCATAGTGAATTCCAGGTCAGCCTGGGCTACAGTGAGATCTCACCTCGAAAAACCAAAAAAAAAAAAAAAAAAGTCTTTATGTTGGAACTGAAATCACTCAGTGAATAAATGTGCTTGCTCTATCCCTCACCCCACAATGCATGACCCACAATCCCCATGGGGTTGATTTGCATCCCCAATATGGAAGGCCTCTTTAGAAAAGGGGCAGGGAGGAGGGAATTGATGGTACCAACATATGTTAAAAAATACCTAATAAATAATGTTACTTAAATTAAAAAAAAAATAACAAAAGAGTGCTTGCTCTATAAACATGAGGACCTGAGCTTGATACCCAGCACCTACATAAGAAATGACATAGTCTGGCTGGAGTGATGGCTTAGTGGTTAAGGTACTTGCCTGCAAAGCCAAAAGACACAGGTTTGATTCCCCAGGACCCACATAAGCCAGATGAATTAGGTGGCACATGCATCTGGAGATCATTTGCAGTGACTGGACACTCTGGCATGCCTATTCTTTCTCTCTCTTTCTTTCTCTCTTCCTCTCCTCAACAATCAATAAATAAATAAATATAAAAAGAAATGACATAACCACGCTTGCCTATAACTTCAGCAAGGCTTGGGGGTATAGACAGGAGAATCACAGGACTTCTTGTTCAACCAGTATAAACAGAAAACAATACATTCCTGGTTTAGTGAGAGCCTCTGTCTCAGGTAAATAAGGCAGAAAATCAGTAGAGGAGGACCCTTGACTTCTCTGGCCTCTTTCTATGAGTGCATGGGCATGTGGATCTGCACACACGTAGACACACATTGCATATACAACACACACATAAAGCCTTTGATGGGAATAAAATATCGAAAATATGCTGAAATTAACAGACTTACATTCTATACAAGATTATATAGTGATAAAACAGAGAACTGATTTAAAAATAATAAAAGCATCCATCTTTCCTATTGAATTAAAACCTTTGTGGCATTATGAGGTCGATATTCCAGTCTTGTGATTTTGAAAGTTTTTATTGGTCTCTGGACACAAAATTAAGTAGCAAAACAACAACAACAACAAAAACTTGGTGGCAGCTATGGATTTCTGGTGTGGCAGTCACAGAGCCATGATTAAAAGCCTTGTCTTTCACCTAAAGTATTACAGTTTTGCCCTGAGAGATTTCACACCTCACCTCAAGACAAAGTCAAGTCCCAAGTTTCTGTGAATTGTCATCACAAACACACCTCCAAATTTAACAGCAGAGAAAGAAAACATTATTAAAAGTAGGGGGTGTTCAGAGAAACTTTTGTATGAAGATTAAATATCAAGGAAAAGCTTAATGAAATCATTTTTTAAAGTCATTAAGAAAAGAAAGGAAACACATGTGCTGTAACTGAAGACCGGGCTGCCAGAGTTGAGCCCCGTGGTGTCCAGATAAGCGGTATCATTTCTTACCTTAATGAACTCTGCACTGACAAGTCATTTATGACAGATTTTGTGTTCTGGCAGTGACTTCAAATCTATATGAGATTTGGAGCTCCATTTCAAGTCCTATCTGGCCCTGTCATGCTTGTGTGACAGGTTCTTTCAGTCCTCATCTGGGTCACTAAATGGAGATTCCCACGATAGAGAAACCGACATCCCATCCATCTTGTTTTGCATGAGTGCAGCTCTGTCAGTGAGACGACATAACAATGCTAGTTTTATAGACTCACCAGAAGCGTGGTCAAGAATTGGCTCCCATAGCTCAAAAAGCACATCTTACAAACATCAATTTATAACCCATCTAAATCCTTAACAATAAATAAATACATGAATAAATAAATAAGGCTTGCAATTTCACCAAACCTATACATGCTATTCATCACAGATTTTGTATACTTCTTTGTTGTGAAAGAAAAGATTAATTGTTCTCCCTTGTTTGAAACATACCATGTAAAAAATTATTCAAGAATAGAGAAGAAATCAGTACATAGTTGAGTTAATTAAATTTTATTAATGTTTCACTTCAATTATGTCTTCAAAGAAACAAAATTGTTCTAGTAATTTAAATGGAAAACAATTTATTTAAGAATTGTGGTAGTCTCACATGCAAAAATGTATTTGTTATGATTTTTAATTTTTGTATTTATTGGCATCAAAACTTTAAAAAACAAAACAAAACAAAAAAACCCTGCACTCCCAGTATGTCCTTTTAAGATCTGAAACTACTCACAATTAGAGAAAAGATTGAATTCCTAGGACTCTACAAAAAAAAATTGCAATTTTTAATAGAAGGCTTCTTACTCAAAGTAACTCCAAAATGTTATGGAAGTCAAATTAAAGGTGCTATTGTCACCTATACAACAAAAGTGAGTCATGCACGTAATTTAAAAAAAAAAAAGCATCACAAAGTCTCTTATGTGTTTCTGCATTTTAATAGTGCAATAGGGAAGGCGTTGGAAACTGCCTAAACCCTTATGAGCCCTGGAAGTAATAAATAGAGTATAACCCAGGTCTGTTCAACTGTAAATACTTATTAAAGATGAGCTTGGAATGCATTGTAAAGTTACTGGCCTCAACTAGCAATAAAAAGAACAATAATTGAAAAGGAAAGAATGACAAGCTGCACTTTACTATTACAAAAAAAAAAAATAGAAAACTGTAACCATTGTATATAGAAGGACTGCAAAGTCTAAGACTTTGAAATGCCATGCAGGAATCATCTTTTCTCTGAAGATTTTCTCCACATACATTTTGTTATAATTCTTCCTGACCTCTTACCAACTGAAATGTTGGTATCTGCAGAGGAAATTTCATAGAAAGTATCCCCTTGAAATGAAAGAACAACTTACATTTGCCCTTCACTGATATAAACTATATTGAAAACAATTTATGTTGCTCAGCAACATTTAATATACCAAAATAAAACTCCACCCTTCACCTAGCTCTTAAAAACAACCAAAATTGAATTTCTTAACATGACTTCTGATATCTATTTAGTTTAGATTAAATGTAGGTTAAAGTGTAATCTTTCTGTAATCTGATCAGTGATTATAACAAATAGGATACCTAAGGGCAGGATATGAAATAGAAAATTCCAAATTGTTGTAAACACATTGTTACCTAAACTGTGAGGCATAGTCCCCAGTGGCTTCCAGAGCCAACCTTGCATCTTCCAAAAAACATGGGATCTGTGAGTGAACTCCAGCTGAACTCCACATCTCAAACTAATGGACAAATAACAACATCATGTAAACAAAGCAAAACAAGAAGCTGAATTGCCACAATTTCCAGCATCATTAAAAATTAAATATTGCTGATTTAGAGCAAATATTTAATGCTTACAAATCTATTCTCAGCAATGATTTCCCTCTAAGATATTGAGGTTGTTTTTACAAATACTGTTAAAGTGTTAAGATATTTTAGCTAAAACATTTGTTTTTATTTCCTTCATACTATATCTTAAATTTTGGTTTGACCTCATGTACCATTTTATTTATAGCATTTGAGATCCTTTAACAATATCATATTATAAAAATATGTAAACTCTCATACAATACAAATTTAGCATAATTTATTTTAAAAAATATTTACTGTTGCATATGTATAAATATGTCAACATATTTTAAAATATAATAAATCGTTGGAACTTCTAAGTAGATGCTGAGGTATCATAAGCTAAACCTTAGCTTAAATGTTGAAGCAAGCTTTCATATAAATCTTTAAGAAAGAATATTTAAATTGATTCCATTTTATGAACCAAAATTAAATTAACCAGCTCTGAAAATTGAGGCAGGTGCCCAAGACAAGATTTGTGTGCTGTAATTTTTCTCCAAATATGAATAGTTTAACTTAGTTTTACTAATGCCATCAAGTTAACATGTAAAGAACCATGGAGGTATTTATATTCCAACAAAATAATATAAAAGCTTACAACGGAGTCAGTCATCTGAGTTAAAAATGCAGTCATGATTCTTAAGGGGTCTTGTAGCAGTTATCTTCAAATTGCTGGCACGAAGCACCTGGCCAAATGCATCTTGTAGGAGGAAAGGTTTTGTTATTGGATTGGAAGGTGCATGATGCCAGGGGAAAACATGGCATGAGCAGAAACTGTACATCACCCCCTGGCCCATATCGGGTGGACAACAGCAGCAGACAAGTGTGACAAACACTGGCAATGGGACAGTGGCTATACCACCGATAAGCCTGCCCCAACAACATACCTCCTCAAACAAGGCTGAAATTCACAAATTCCAAATTTATCAGCCAATGACCTAGCACTCAGAACACATGCATTTATAGGGATCCCCTAACTCAAATAACCACATTCTGTCCCTGGCACCCATAAACTGATTGACCATCCATAAGTTAAAATGCAGTGCATTCAGTCTAACTTTAAAAGTTCCCATAGTTTTTATCAACCACACTGTACATAGTCCAAGGCCTCTTCACTGTTACCTATAAAACCGAAAGATGTAATGGCATAGAATAAACATTCAAACTGCAAACTATGGCATTGGGCATAGTAATGAAGTATTCAACCAAAGCAAGATTTAAAATAACAGGGCAACCATCTAATTTTGTAGCTCCAAGTCCAACAACTCTAACCAGTGATGAGTCTCTGGAGTTTACAATCCCATTCCTCCAGCTGGGCTGCCCCTAGCTTGGGCAAAACTTCCTTTGCCAATAGCTCTCCTTGGCAGTCAACTCATAGTTTTGGCATTTCCAGTGAGTCTCCAGTGCAAATTGCCATCAGTTGGGGACCTAGCATTCAGAAAGCATGATTTTATGTGGGATTCTTAATTCAAACCATGGCAGATCTGTATGATCAAAATTGAATTCAAGATGACTTTTCTGCTTTCCAACTACTGCATACACTATAATGTAAATGACCTTGTATGAACACTTTTGACTTATAATATATAAAGAAAAATCCCCATTTTTAAGTGACCTAGAATTATTAGCTTGTGAAAAGCTGATAGTATCTATGTTTTTCTTAGAAAAACATTTTTCTGCTGAATGGATATCATTGCATGTCACTGTATTCTTCACTATGCTTTGTATAGTCATAAATTATAACCTTTCCATTTGATTTTGAGAATAGATCTCATCTCACCTGTATTGTCCTTAAACTCCCCATGTAGCTAGTGATGATGTCTTTTTTGACAACCAAGAATCCTGAACAGAAAGTACTTGTCTATGTTGATATATTGACGTGCCTTGCCTATCTTGAAGTGTTTTTCATATTTTTTGCCTATAGAACTTTAAGAGTTTCAAATCTTACATTGAAGCATTTGATTCCATGGGAATAGATTTTTTTTGTGGAAGATAAGAGGCAGAAATAGTGTCATCTTTCTGCATGTCAATATCCAATTTTCCCAACACTCTTTTTTGAAGAATATATCTTTTCTCCAATGTGTAATATCACATAGTGATAGGTGTGTGCAGGTCTACCTGGATCTTCTGACTATTCCATTGGTTTATATATATGTGCTTTGTGCCAGTACCATGCTGCTTTAGTCACTATGAATCTATGGTAATGACTTTCTGACATTGCTAGCATTATTATTTTTCATCAGGATTTTCTTTTAACTAGGGTCTTTTGTTCTTCCATATGAATCTCAAGATTGTATATGTTTGTAAAGTATGGCACTGAAATTTTGATGGTAGTGTAGCCATTTTTTAATATCAATTTTTCAAATCCATGAGAAGGGAATTGTTTTTATCTTCTAGTGCCTTCAATTTATTTCTCCCATGTTTCAAAAGTCCTATTGTATAGTTGTTTTTCTCTCTACTCAGGTTTATTTAAAGGCATTTATTGGAAGCAATTGTGAATGAGGTTGTTTCCCAGATTTTTCTCAGTATGTTTGTTCTAGGTATATGGGAAAGCTATTGAGTGGTATATATTAATTTTGTGTCCTGTCATTTTACTGAGAATGTTTCTCAGGTCTAACAGTATTTAGGTAGAATTTTTATGGACTCATGTACAGAATATGTGATCTGGAAATAATTCTTCATTTCCTATTTCCATTCTTTAAATTTCATTGTTCTGTTTAATTACTCTAGAAAGACGTTATACTGTGTAAAAGTACAGAAAACAGAGAAAGTGTCTTGGTCCCGATGCTAGTGGATATGCCTTGAGATTTTCCCCATATCCTATATACTTGTCACTTATAACCTCTTTAGATTGAGATATGTTTCCTCTATCCTTAGTTTACTTAGGGATTTTGTCACATGGAGATAATGTCTTTATTCAAAAGCCATGTGTGTATCTATTTACAAGATCATCTGATTTCTGTCATTGAATTCATTCACATGAAATAAAATATTTTCAATTTCTTGTTAGTTTATTTTCTTCAATGACTTACACATCATTCAATAATAAGTTGTTCGCCTTCCATGGGATTGCATGTGCTCAATAGTTTGCCTTGTCATTTATTTCTAGTTTCATTCCATTGTAGTCAAATAGAACAAAAGTTATTCTTTCAATTTTCATTTATTTGTTATACACATTTGTTATAACATGTGATTAATATACTATTATATAATTTGTCTTACAGATAATCCCTTGGCCTCCTGAAAATGTGCATACTGCAATGTCTGCATGGAATGTTCTGTAGTTAGTTGTGAAATGCCTTTGATCTATTATCTCATTATCTCAGATATTTCTGTTTGATTTTGCCAAGATGGTCTTCTATTGGTGAGGGTGATGTATTCAAGTCACTCTTAAAAAAAATATTTTTATTTATTTATTTGAGAGAGAGAGAGGCAGAGAGAAGGAGAGAGAGAACGGGCATGCCAGTGCCTCCAGCTTCTGCAAATGCACCCCAGACGCCTGTTCCCCCTTGTGCACCTGGCTTACGTGGGTCCTGGAGATCCTGGAGAGTCAAACCAGGATCTATTGGCTTTGCAGGCAAACATCTTAACTGCTAACCCATCTCACCATCCCTCAAGTCACTGTTCATTGTACTGGAGTTAATCTTTGACTAGAAATATTTGATTTATAAAACCAAGTGTGCAGATGTTCAGTGTATGTGTGTTTAAAATTGTACTGCCCTCATGAAGGTTTGTTCCCTTGATCAGTAAAAGTGACCTGATCTATCTCTTCTGTTTAATTTTTGTTTGAAGTCCATTTTGTCAGATATTAGGAAGTAATACATTATTGTTTTCTGTATTTTCTCAGAATACTTTTGTCTACTCTTTAACCCTAAAAATTCATCTGATGAAGAAATACATTTCTTGAAGGCAACAATATAAGAATCTGATATTTTAATCTAATTGACAAGTCTGCATCTGTGATTGAAGAATTCAGATAATTAATATTCAGAATTATTATTGAAAGATTTTAATTCTTATAATTTTGTTAATTTTTTTAACATGTGGTTACATCCTATTCCTTATTTGCTTAACTACTGTTCTAACATGATTTATTCTTTCCTAAGTCTTCACAATGTGCTTATCTTTCTCTTCAGTCTGAACAATTCCTTCAGCAGAGCTGACATGGTGGTCATGGACTAATGTTAACTTTTTTTTCTTGAGAGTTATTTTCATTCCCTTTCAAATATGGAAGAGAGTGCTTCTGGGTAGTTACCTTTCAGAGGCAACTGAAATATATCATACCAATTCTTCCTGCTTTTTGAAGTTTCTGTTGAGAAATGTGTAGCTATTTAGATGGCCTTGTTTAAGTGTTTAACTTGATTTTTCATCCTTAAAGCTTTCAATATACATTCTTCCTTCTGTATATTTAGTGCTTTCTCTTAGATTTCAGGAATTTTCTTTGATTTATTGAAAATATTTCCTATGCATTTTTTTTGAAATTCTTCTTAAATGCCCATTGTTTATAAATTTTGTCTTTTCCTCGTGTATGATGGATCTCGCATGCTCTGTTTATGCTTTCTAATTAGCCTTGTCACTGTCTGAATGCTCCAATTTCTATGCCTTGTCTTCCAACCCTGATATTCTGTCTTCCACTGGATTTGTACTATTGATGAGATTTTCCTTGGAGCTTTTCATTTAACTTATTGATTTTTTTTATTGTCAGAATTTCAGTTTGATTTTTTTTCATTTGTTCTATCTTTTTATTGAATTACACTTTCATATCATATATTGACATTTTAGTATCATTCTGCTTTTTGTGTTCTCTTGGAATCAGTTCACAAATACATTTATATCCCCTTTTCTTCTTTGAAAATACACCCATTGTTTTAAAATTGTTGAGAATTTTATCTCATTCCCTAGTGTTGAAGACTACTAAAGTGTGACTACTAATTTTGGGAGGATTCATATTAGTTTGTTTTATCATGCATTCTTCACTAGAAGTTATGTATCTAGAGTTAGGTTATCAGCTGATTTTCTTCCCCATTTAATCACACATATTCTTTCAGTGGGAATGATTGCAATGTTCAAGAGGTTGTAATAGGGTTGACATGCAGTTTATTGTGCTAGAGGTACATTGATATCAGGATCAATCCAGTACTACCCTGAATAGAATATTCTGAAAAAAAATTACCATCTGTGTATGAAAATACAATAATGGGCAAATAAATAACAATTTTCTTAAATACTAATAGTTTTATGAAGCAAAGTAGCATAGACAGTATTTTGTTCACCATTATGTCATTTACCGTGGTCATGAGTATGGTCGTTTCGATGTAAATGTATGTTTCCAATAGACTCAGGTGTTTTTGCTTAGGCTTCTTACTTAGTGTTTATCAGGAGAAACCCTGCTGGAGCTTATGTGTCTTTGGAGGCAGATTTTAGTCCATTCCTAAGAGGTGTGTTAAGAGCCAACTTGAAATCTGGCTACTTGTGCTTCCTGGCATTGGCTTTTCTCCCTCTACTGTAGATGCAGAAGTGAGCTGGCTTCTTCAGCCATGTTAGGGTTTCCCCCTGGAATCTGTAAGCCTGAAATATACCCTTTATATCCATAAACTGCTTCTGGTTGGGTGTCTGTCACAGTAACATGAAGGTAATTGCAACACAATTTGGTACTAAGAAGTGTAATCATTGCTGCAATGACTCTGGCAACATGGGCTTTGGTCTTTTGGGGTGTGTATGCAGTGGAATGTGGAAGGGTTTGGTATTTTGGACTGAAAAAACCTTGCAGTGCTATAAGCAGAGCTTGATGTGCTATTCTAGTGGAAATTTGAAAATGCTAAATGCAGACAGAATTGTGGACTATGAAGGCTTAGCTTACGAAGTTTCAAAGAGGAAGAGAGAACTTTGTTAGAACTGGACTACTGATGGAAACACTGGCTGCATTCTGACCATATCCTGAGAATATGAGCAAAGTTGAAATAAAAATTAATGAACTGGTGTCCTTTATTAAAGGAAAGAACAAAGATGTGAACAGTGTGCCACAAGGACAATGTATTAAAAGAAAAATTCAAGCAAATGTGTAGTTACAGACAGAGGGATTGATTTTAGGTTACTTAAACAACTTTTAAGGGAAACTACCACTATTAAAAGTGGGCCAACTATTTTGCACAGGGCCAGTTGAAAAATATGCCTGAGGGTGAAACTTACCCTTAGAAGGCTCAAGTGCATAAGAATCTGCATTCTTTTGCAAGGAGGGTGCTTGAAGGAAGAGTTCTAAAGGAGCATCCTGTTATTCAACATCAAGCTATATTCTACCTGATTTACTAGTTTGGGTATGTCACCCACCTGGTAATGGTTTAAGAAACATGTGAGTACAGGAAAGTATTTTATGAAGAGCACAGGGTTCCTGGAGCCACTTAGAGTGGCAATGTGAATCAGGGTTGAAATCCTTGTATGGAGGATGAGTAGGGACATTATATGGAGCTATGAAGATGAGCTATGGTTTGCCATGTAGACCCAAGGATGTTAAGGAGGGCTGCCAGCTTGGGTTGGAGTTTTTCCATGGAGGGGTAGAATTAGAAACACAGAAATTTCATCTCTGATTCTAGATATTGGACTTGGAACTGTGAATGTTTGATGTTTGTCTTCTGGTTATTGATTTTGCATTGGTCCAGTCCCTCCTTATTATACCTTCTTTTGCCAATGGGGATGTTTTCTCTATGCCATTATGTATTGGCAGTATATGACTTGTGTTTTGATTTTATAAGCCTCAATGTTATGAGATAGTCTGGAATCTTAGATGAGACTTTGGATTTTTATACAGTGTTAAATTTGGATGTTTGAACTTGCAAGTGAGTGCAGTTTTAATTGAAATGATCATAGTCTTTGGGCACCATGGGAGGAAAGTAGTGGTTTGAATATAAATAACTGTCTCCCATAGACTCAGGTATTTTTGACTAAGCTTCCTATTTAGTCTTGAGCAGGTGAAGTATTGCAGGTGTGTCACAGGGGCAAATCTTGAGTCCAGCCTTAAGAGGTTTGTTGAGAGCCAGCTAGAGTTCTGGTTTTCATGCTTGTTGGTGTTGGCTTTTCTCTCTCTGCTTTGGATATGTGAAGTGAGCCAGCTTTTTCTTCTCATAATGAAACTTGCCTTGGAATCTATAAGCATGTCCCAGCAATATGAAGGTAACTGTACAAAGAGCACCGTAGGGAACAGCACAATAGAAATAGTGGTTAGTATTAGGTTTCCCAAAATAAAATATACTAGAAGGACAATAGGATGAGGGAGGAAATGAGGCAATTATCACTAATGATTGAATGTATGGAGAGAAATAAAGAAAAGCAGTCATGTAGCCTAAAATAGTCCCGGCTCTCACAAGGCTGAGGCAAGGAAACTCTGAAATACAAGCCAAGTTATGTCCTCTAAGAAATCTTTTGGAAAGGAAAATGAAAAACATAAAGAAAGAATAGAGAAAAATTAAGAAAGACAAATGAAGATGGTACCAGCATGTGCAGTTTACCCATTGGGTATGTATATAACAAATAAAGAAAAAAAGCCAGGTACATTTCTTGGTTGTCTTTGGGGATTGAAATTCAAAATCTTTCTGGTCTTTGGGTGGCATTTTGCAAACTCAAGTCACACATGCTGGTAGTGCCAAGTATCAGTTCTTCACGGGTCAGGTTGCAAAACTCGGGTTACCCTCTTTGCAGTACTGCAAGAGTCCTTTTGAGCATGCTGGCCTCAACTCATGGTAGTTCGTTGTAAGGTTGGGTCACAGATATGTCTGGATGCCAGTGTCAACCCCGCTCATATGTGATCTTTCCATAAGCCCCTTGGAATCAAGGGTACATTCTTCTTCAGACTCTGGCTCTGGTCACATTTTTACCTGGCTGAACACTGAGCAGTTCTCAAAGTTTCTTTCCTACAGGCTACAGGTAGTCTTCTGGTCAGAGTTTAGCAGATAGTCTTGTGACACTTGCTCTGCATGTGCTGCCAGTGTGATTCACAGAAGCTCTGGAATCTCATAGCTGCTCACTCAGCAGGAACCTTTTAAAAAATGGCATTTTGCAACTGCTCAGGTAGAGTTCTATGTATAAAACTACATCCATGTCAGATCCCAGGAGATGCTGCCTCATTTACTGCTAGAACCAAACCCCTTTACCCAATGCAGCAAAATTGTTTCACTCATGGAGTATCTTCCTTATTGCTGGCTAACTCTAATTACATACTAATATATAACTCTAAATACGTATTTGTTGCATTGTTAACTATCTGAATATGGGTCAAAATATGCTCTGATCATTCTATATATACATTGTCTTCTTGTTTGTGCTACTGATTCCAAATTTCAGATCCTTTTTTTTCTGCTTTTTGTCATGCCTATTAATCTGTATGTTGCATAATGTGCTTTATTGTCACTGCAGTATAAGATGTCTTCACAACTGTCTCCAATGCCTGTGATTGTGTAGAAAAAGCTGTATACTTCAAAGGTGAAGATTGAGGAAGTTCTTTTCAAACCAAATGTAAATCTACATTTGCTAACAACTTTTCTCTGTTCTAATAGCTTGATCACACATTTTATCTAGTTATCAAAATCTCTAACAGCTCTCCAGGAAAACAATATTGTCACAGAATTAGGTCTGTAACATGATTCTGAAGAATCAATATTTGGGAAGGCAATGAGGAAATAAACTAGGCACATCTTACATATTCTCTGAAAACACAGATTTCACCATAGAAATCATTCATAACCAGAAATATGCTGAAGCATGGCTGAGTGCTGCTCTTCAGATAATGAATTTGATATTCAGGTCTAAATGAACTAAGACTATGAACAAGCAACTAATCATAGATCTCATCACTGGACAATGAGATCCATGTACTGTTTTGACTGCTGTATCTCCATGGCTGACATACATCTGACATCATTCTCATCTGAACTTTATTTTTAATTAGGAAAGGGTTGTTTCATTTATGGCTTTAGGACCTGTGATGAGAGCATAGTGAGTAGGAAATAACAAAATATTTATAGCATGAATGAAAGAATGAATGAACAAATCTGCCTGTTTATGAATCCATCTCTCATTTTGTTCTAATACGGCAAGAGGAAGCATTAGGATTCATTACATAGTATTATTCCCATCATGAAGTCAGTCTAGATTATACCATTCTAGTAAAGATCATTTTCAGTGTTGTATGTTATTTGATTTTTGTCTTGCATACCTTCACTTGGTCATCTTTGTATGAATTCAATGGTTAAGGAGTTTTGTTTTATGGGGAATTTTTCCTGTTTTTTTTTTCTTTATTTCCCACAATGGTTTTTAGCTAATGTTCATGAAGAGAACAAGCACTTAGAGCTGTGCCACTAACGAAAGGAAATCCTGTCTAAGAGTGCGTTTCTCTACAGAGCTGTGTCGTACCATCCTTTAGGCCCTCTGCTGGAAAAGTAGAATCACGTCTCAAATAATGCCTTTTAAATTGTATCCTCTAGTATTATAGACGCAGGACAGTACTGTGTCATCCCTCTGTGAATGTAGAATACCTTGTACCTGCTTTATGATGCATAGTAGTGACTGTGCTTTATCAGAACTGTGTGTAATGATGTTACTCTAGAATGTTTTCTTTCCAGATGATGATGGGGAAGCTTAAAAAAAAAAAACAAAAACAAATAAATAACTGGTGCCAGGTACCATAAGAGTAACAGAACTTGGCTGTTTTCTGCGATTTTGTTTTTTACATTTTTTTTTTTTAATAAGCGTGCTGAATGACTCTACAACCTTGTTCAGACAACTGCAGAACCTGGAAAAGCTGTTGCTGCTATTGACACATAACATACTGCTCTTATTGGTCTTTTTTTTTTTTTTTGAGAGGTTTCATTTTGTATATATTTTTTAAAGTTGCTTCATTTACATATTTTATTTTATTTTAATTTTTATTTTTTTTATTAGTTAGTTTTGTATTCAGCAAATACAGTAAGTTTGGTACCATTATTAGGTTCATCTGTGACCTACCAACTCCCCTTGGCCCCTCCTTGTTGAGGTATACGGGTCATGCATTGTGGAGTTAGCCCACAGTTATGGGTAAGCTAAATGTCTCTGCATATCATGACCCAACATGTGGCTCTGACATTCTTTCCACCCCCTCTTCCGCAAAATTTCCCTGAGCCATGTTGGGTTCATTTTTGCTCTGCTTCACTGATGAGGTGTTGGGGGCCTCTGAGGCTCTGGCTCTCTGATTTGGTAGGAGTTGATTTTTCTCTGTGCTGATCTCCTTCCCCCTTGTGCTGGTATCTGGTTCATCAGGAAAACAGCCCCCTTGCTTGTTTCTCCAATTTTTCTTAGTTTCAGCCAGGGCCCTTTTGAGGTATGATGGGGTGGCTCTCTTCTTAGGATCTACATGTATCTGAAAAAGAGAAGCAGATTCTCCAACGGAGAGTAAGTTAGCACCAGGACAAATGAGATAACCCTTACTTTTTTTTTTCTTTTTTATAGAGAATTTAATAGGTGTAGGCCCTCTTGTAGCCCACAATTGATGGTAGCTTGATATTGGAGAGTGGGCTTATGTTTAGATATGGTTCTGACCTGTTTCCCAGATCCAGTTATGGGTCCCATACCAGTGAGGGGATCAGTCAGCCAAATTGAGAGCAGTTGGTTCCCCACCATGGCTGTGTGCCACCACTGCACTTTTGTGGGCATCACACCAAGTTATTTGCTGCTAAGTAGGTTAGACCATGAGTTGCTTGGACAGATATTGGCCATTTTCCCCCAGTCGCCCATGTAGCACCTTCTGGCACTAGACGCGCTGACTTTCTGGGGACTGACTCTCTTCCAACTTCCAGCCATGCCATTCTAATTTGCTAGTGGCTCAATTTGTAATAGCTAAGAGCTGGAATCAACCTAGATGTCCATCACTAGAAGAATGGATAACTAAGATGTGGTATATCTACACAATGGAATTCTATACAGCAGTAAGAAAAAATGACACAATGAAGTTTGAGGAAAAATGGTTGAACCTGGAACAGATCATTCTCAGTGAACTTACCCAATCACAGAAAAAAAATTGCCACAAAGTCTCACTCATCTACAGCACCTAACCTGAATCTACCCAAGATACCTTACATACCCAGCAAGCATCTCCTAGACTAGACACTAGGATGGAGGGGGAGGGAGGGCAGGGCATCAAAGGGGTGGGAAACACAAATCTAGACCCAAACGGCAATGGTACCATAATTTTCTACTTACTAAAAGACAGACCAAATGGCTGATCCTTCACCAGGCCCTTACAGGGAACACCTGAACCACAAGACACTGGAGAGGGTAAGATCAAGAATAACCCTAATCTTCTACATCTTCCCTCCCTCACTTCCCCTCTCCCTCTCTCTCTCTCTTATCTCTAACTCTTGTATATTAGTTACCTTTTTTCCTCATTTTCTTAGTGGGCACTGACCTGTAATTCCCAGTACCAGCATGGGACTATCATCCACAATGAGCTTTTGATCAGAGAGACCTACAAGGTTTCCTAAAAGACAAACAGATTTCTGTCAGAGTACTTGATGACCCACCAAAGGCTAGTGGTAAGACCCTACTGCTGAAGACACCTTATGTTATTGGTCTTTTTATACAAATATAAATATATATATACATATATATATATAATTTGAGTTTTTGGAGACTTTAGCTGTGCTGTCAACTTTGGAAAAAAAAAAATCCCTGTTTACCATGTTGAGTTGGCATTGTACAGAAATTAACAGCCATATTGGTCTAGAAATGTTGAACTTAATTTTTTTTCCCATTTGTACAGTGGTAACACACTGTATTAAATATATACGGTCTTATCTACATGGGTTTGATTACAGAAACTAATAAAGTATTCTCTAAATAAAAAAAAAAAGAAAATTTCAAAGCATTGCACTAATGCTCATAATCAATGTTACTGACATTGGCCACAATGATACATACCCATACCCTTAGATGGCAGAGGAAGAGAAAGATCTGTTCAGGATCAGCTTGAGGACATAATGACTTGGAGGCTAGTTAGCTTGAACTACATAAGACCCTGTTTCAAAACCAAAACAAAAATTGTCAAAATCCACATTACTGGGCTGGAGAGATGGCTTAGTGTTTAAACGCTTGACTGTGAAGCCTAAGGACCCTGGTTCGAGGCTCGATTCCCCAGGACCCACATTAGCCAGATGCACAAGGGGGCACACGCGTCTGGAGTTCGTTTGCAGTGGCTGGAGGGCCTGGCGCGCCCATTCTCTCTATCTGCCTCTTTCTCTCTCTATCTGTCGCTCTCAAATTAACAAAAATGAACAAAAAAATTTTAAAAATCCACATTACTTATTCTATTGTCATTTTAAATTCTGTTTTTTATTCTGTTTTTTTTAATGTTGATTAAATTAATATTATCCTGCCTAAAATATATTTTTCTTTTTTGTACTTAAAAAATTATTTTATATATGTTATAACAGGTTATATACTGTTATACCCTCTCCCCAAGTCCAGTTACCCTGGAGGCCCTTCTCCATGGGGTTATGGTAATCACTTTAGGGTCATGAAGGCCTCAGTCAGTCCCTATCTACCCACTCTGTGACTCTTACAATCTTTCTGCTCCCACTTTCGCAATGTTTTCTGAGTCATGGAAGGCCTGTTGTCAGTCTGATTTGGTGTTCAGTTATTTGTAGTCACTAAATTTCTGCTTTCATAGGTTTTGATTATTCTAAGTTTCTGTCACCATCAACCTGGGCTGGTTATCAAGATAGCACTAAGAGCAGTGTTCATGATATAACTTCCTCTGCAATTTCTCCTGGATCCTAGCAGATGTGGTAGAGGTAGAAAGTCTCATGGTAGGGAGTAGCATCCCTTCTTCTCTTACCAATGGATCTAGGCTCTTCTCCATTGTCTCTGTTATGTATAAAATAAAATCAGTCTCCAACCAAGTGTGAAAGCAATTTGGGTTTAAGGGAGTCTGCAAAGTTGTTTAGGAAACTTTTCTTGTGCTAGCTCAATCTTTCTTGACCACAGGATTCTCAGTGGGCCTTGAGTCCAATCAGAGAACAGTGCTTGTAGAGGCTACTTGCCACTATTGCACAAGTATGTACTTCGTGTTTGGTGGGTTGTTTTTGAAGTGTGCAGGGTCCCCTGTTTATTCGAGTTGTTGGTGACCATTTTCCTCTGGGAGCTCCAATCGGGCTTCCCATCACGATGAGGGCTAGCCAGAAGGGAGATACTACCCCTTTCAGTTCCAACATGGCATGGCATGTCCTCTGACCACAGTGTCTTCAGCAATAAGGTCTTACCTTTTATATTTGGCATGTAATCTAGAATTTCTCCCCCATGGGGTGCTAATTTCTGACATGGATGTGACCTTGGTCATGACCTCTGTTGCCTATTTTTATGCCTATGACATTCTTTTCAGAAACTATTGACCTTGTTACTTACCTCACATGTCTTCCTCATAGTATTTGAGTCTACCAATAAACATTAACAAATAAGTATGTAAAATATATCAATTGCTGCAACATTTTGGAGCACTTCATGCCCATGTCTGATTTTTTTTTTTGTCATATATGATAACATTTAATTTGGACAATACTAATGGATATGTGTATAATTACAATTGTCTTGGGCTTGCAAATCATGGAAGAATGAAAAAGAAATAAGCACTATCCCAGTTTACATAGCAACAAGTATAGCCATAAATCTCTGAAATGAAGTAAATGACCTTAGGCATCACCTTTTAAATTGGATTGCTAGCTAGTAATGCACCTTATTTTGTTTTAAATTCAGTAGTAATTTTATCTCTTTAAAGTATATAATCTTGGGCTAGAGAGATGGCTTAAACGAATTGACTTCCAAATGGCACAAATTTCCATTGGTATGAATGTGAAAACTTTATACTTAGACTAGGAAGGGGTTTATTGTGTTCTCTGTGTTGTATATGTTGTTATAAATATGGTTTATTTATTTACAAGCAAAATGAGAGAGAAAGAGAAATAGAGACAGAGAAATTGGTGCAGCAAGGCCTCTGTTCACTGCAAATTAACTCCAGTTGCATGTATCATTTTGTGCATTTGTATTTACCTGGATATTGGAGAATCAAACCCAGGCCATCAGGCTTTGCAAGCAAGCGACTTTTGTGTACAGGTATTTCCGCAGTCCTGTGCATTGTATTTTATACCTGTTTGAGTATGACATTTTCACTGATTGTTCTCTAGATATTACTTTCTGAATAAAATAGGTTCATATTTTCATTCTAATTCTAAGGAGTTTCCTTTATAATGGAACAGAAGGGATTTTAGTAATGGTGCATTCTATGTTGGCATGCTACTGCTTTTTGCATTTTTAGCACCATCTTTAGAGGTTAGGTAGTTTTACAGTGGGGAAAATACCAGAACCACATTAAAATCACATCTGCTACCACAGGTATTGTCATTAAGTTCTCCTTTTGTTTCTCTAAAATGGCAGCATAAAACTGCACAGAACAGTATTCTGAAATGTGGGATCCTGCCCAAGTGCCCATTGTCCTTTGTGTCATATTAGAAATGGAACAAAAAGACAGCCCAGGCATTTGGCTACAAATCCGACTGCCAAAACTCATAAATAAAATGTTTCCAAGGATGTCTTCTTCAAATATAATGTCTTGATATTGCACAAGAGACATATTAAATCCCAAGCAAAGTAAATCCATAGACAGTGGCAGTAGCTTTTCTGATGAATATCATCAGTTTAGTTCAATTATTAGGTAATAATTCTGAGAAAATATTTTGAAAAAATATAATGTAATGGGACAATGAATGATGTTTCCAAAATTTACCCAGGACTAATTCAAATCTCATTAAATATTTGCAATGAAGTCTAAAGAGAATAACATGCTGTAGTGGAACAAATAGGTAGTCAGACCTGACAACACCAAAACACTGCTTGGTATACTGATTTCATAGTTGGAAGATATTTTCATTCTATTTAACCACTCTGGTGTTAATTTCTTAATTTGTAAAATGTTTATGCTATCCATTAAGGATATAGGTAACATATGCATGTATACATGCAATATGTAATGTATAAATATATAGTGTTGCTCATTTTGTGTGGAAGAGGTCATTGATACATAAAAGTTAGTTTTATTTTTTTATCTTATTAATTTGAGATAGGAAGAGAGAGAGAGAGACAGAGGCAGGTAGAGTGAGAGAATGGGCACTCCAGAGCTTTCAGGCACTGCAAATGAGCTCCAGAAACATGCACCACCTTGGGCATCTCGCTTAAGTGAGTACTGGGGAATCAAAGCTGGATCCTTTGGCTTTGCCAGAAAGCACCTTAATTGCTAAGCCATCTCTCCAGCCCAGTTATTAATTTTATTGATATTATCTGTGCTATAGTAAAATCTAAGCAAGAAAAGAAGCAAAGGCAACAGACATTCTGCAGTGTATCCTATAAAATGTGACAAAGGTAGGGTAGAATGTACAAAGCTCTATAAATATTTCATTATTTAAAGCAATCAAATTTTGGAGCATTTTTTTTTTCTCTTTGGCTGTGTGTATGTGGTAGTGATGATGGTGGTGGTGTGGGTAAGTGTGTATATGGACATGTATGTGCACTTGGTGCTCCAAGTGCTTGTCTATAGAACAGTGTACTTGCCTCTGGTGGCCTGAATGGAAAGTCAGGTGTTCCAGTCCATAGATTTTCTGCCTGTTCTTGCCTTACATTTTTCTCTTTATGTTTCTGGAGCTTTCTGTTACAAAACCTTTACCAGTCCCCATGTCCCTGTCTTCCTACAAGACAAGGGTTTCAGGCACACAACATGGAAACTCCCAGTTGCTTTGTGGGCACTAGAGGTTCAAAAACTATAGCAGTCTCAGTTCTCCCCTCAATCCCTCATGACGACCCAGGAAGCACATTTAAATACTGAACTATCTCTCCAGCCCTTGAAGCAAATTTTTTTTTTTTTAATTTTGACAGCCTGGCATGGTGATGCATTCCTTTAGACCCAGCACTCAGTAGGCAGAGGTAGGATGATTTCTATGATTTTGAGGCCAGCAAGAGACTATGTAGTGAATTCCAGGACGATCTGGGCTAAAAAAACGGCCCAACCTAAAAATAAAAGAACATGACATTCTGTATACTTCCAAAGAGAACTCCTTGGATATCAAAGAAAGAAGAGTCTAGAGCAATGTATGATTAAATAAGATTTTTTCATGATAGATTCTGAAGTCAAATATTAATTAAAATATGCTACACTAATGTCAAATTTTGTATAAAATATTATATTGTTTCTCCACGTGTATAAAAATGTGGCTCATTCTAAATTAGTTCATTATTTCTCCAATTTAAAATTTTTGATGGTAAGATAAAATTCTATAGTAATTATAATTAATTTTATATTAAACTTTGTTAATTATTTTTTTTTTTCACGGTAGGGTCTCACTCTAGCCCAGGCTGACCTGGAACTCACTATGTAGTCTCAGGGTGGCCTCGAACTCTCAGTGATCCTCCTGTCTCTGCTTCCCAAGTGCTGGGATTAAATGTGTGCACCACCATGCCTAGCACTAAAATATTTTTTTGCAAACCTTTTCTATGAAGTATCATTTTTTTTACAACAGAAATATTTCAATTGTCCTTCTCTGAAAGTGGTTACACAAAGGAGTATTCTCTTGTACTAATCACTGAAAATCTTTCTGTATTTCAAATTATTGTATTTTATACCTTAGTGCATATTCTTCCATTAATGTGGTCCAAAATATTTGTTCAATTCATTTCATGGGTTAACCATTGTTATGAAAAAATTGAGAAGTAGTAGTGACTATAGCAAGTTAAATCTGTCTCTTCATACATGCATTATATTAAGTAACATCTTGACTAATTCTCTGTATCTTCTATTGACTTTTCCTGTTATGGTAATATTTAAGAAAATCCCATTAGAGAGCTGTGGAGGTGGTTCAACCATTAAAGGTATTTGCTTGAAAAATCTGACTTCCCAGGTTTGATTCCCTAGTACTCATGTAACCCAAAATGGTACATGCATTTTGATCTTGAGTATATTTGTAGTGAGAAGATACCAGGGAACATCTATTCTCTCTTTCTCATGCACATAAATGAAATATTCTAAAAAAAAGAAATTGTAAGTGGAGATAGTAGCTTTTCAATAATTTAAAGATATTCCTTTGTGTCCCTTTAAGCTTCTTTACTTCCTATTAGGAATAATCAAGTCACACACACACACACACACACACATATTTTTGAGGTAGGGTCTTGCTCTAGCCCAGGATGCTCTGGAATTCACTATGTAGTCTTAGGCTGGCCTGGAACTCACAGAGATCCTCCTACCTTGACTTATTGAGTGCTTGGATAAAAAGTGTGTGCTATCATGCCTGATCTTTAATACAATTTTTAAAGTATCATATATATGTGTGTGTGTGTGTGTATATATATATATATATATATATATATGTGTGTGTGTGTGTGTGTGTGTGTGTGTGTGTGTATTTATGAGAGAGAATATTGGCACAATAGTGTCTCTAGCCATTGCAAATGAACTGCAGATGCATGCACCACTTTGCGCATCTGGCTTTACGTGTGTATTAGGGAATTGAACCTGGGTTCTTAGGCTTTACAGGCAAGTATTTTAACCACTTAAGTCATCGCTCCAGCTCCCTTTAACAATATTTTTGACAGTTTTTAAGACGATAACCAACCAGCAGCTGTTGGTGATACCTAAATTATCACTTCATTAGTGTTTCCATTCTCCTTTTGTCCTCTCTTATAATGTGTCAGTGGTGACTATAAAAATAATTTATCAAAATTTTGATGAATAGACAACATGCAGATATAGAAAAGGGATAATTACTATGTGCCTTGTCTATGGTCTGACATGTCTGTATATACAGAAGAAATGTGTCCATAATTTTTTTTAAGCACTATATGGGAGTTTGAAATCAAATTAACTTGCAAACATCTGCCTCATTCATAGTGACAAAACCACAGATGGTAAAGTAAGGTATTTCCAGTGCTTTCAGATGTATTAGAGATTTTATTTTACTTTGCTTTACATTGAAGTTCATTGTGTATATCCATTTCAAATGTCACCTCCTTAATCCTTGTCTATTGTTTTATGACTATGAGATGATGCTTGCTATTAATTCTATGATAACATGATTTGTAGTATTTCCTGTTTTTCTCACTGAAAAATTTAACGAGAATTAGTTTTCAAGTATCTAACTGAAAAATACATATATAATGTAATATATAAATATTATATTATTTATAATTATATATAATATATAAATATAATATAGCAAATATATATAATATAAATATAATAATATTGAGAAAATAATTAATTCTCATAGCAATAACCGAGAGGTGGCCCTTGGTAAATTCTTTGCATGAGAATGTTAAGTCAAGTGTTCATTTCACTTTTGTTTATGTTGTCCAATTTATATTCCACAGTTTTACATCAAGGAGTTATAAATTCATTTATAATCCTTTTCTGAAACTGAAATACACCATAGTTTTAGTAAGCCCATTAATTACCCTCAGTAGAGTTGTATAGTTCCGTCTTCTGTGCATGTATAGCACTTTCTATATACTAGGTACATAATACCTATTTTATTTTTTTTTCTTTTATTCTTTTTTTTATTAGTCAGTTCTGTATTCAGCAAATACAGTCAGTTTGGCACCATTATTAGGCTCATCTGTGACCTACCCCCTCCCCTTGGCCCCTCCTTGTTGAGGTATACGGGTCCTGCATTGTGCAGTTAGCCCACAGTTATGGGTAAGCTAAATGTCTCTGCATATCATGACCCAACATGTGACTCTGACATTCTTTCCGCCCCCTCTTCCGCAAAATTTCCCTGAGCCATGTTGGGTTCATTTTTGGTCTGCTTCAGTGATGAGGTGTTGGGGGCCTCTGAGGCTCTGGCTCTCTGATTTGGTGGGAGTTGATTTTTCTCTGTGCTGATCTCCTTCCCCCTTGTGCTGGTGTCCGGTTCATCAGGAAAACAGCCCCCTTGCTTGTTTCTCCAATTTTTCTTAGTTTCAGCCTGGGCCCTTTTGAGGTATGATGGGGTGGCTGTCTCCTTAGGATCTACATCTATCTGAAAAAGAGAAGCAGATTCTCCAACGGAGAGTAAGTTAGCACCAGGACAAATGAGATAACCCTTACTTTTTTTTTTTCTTTTATAGAGAATTTAATAGGTGTAGGCCCTCTTGTAGCCCACAATTGATGGTAGCTTGATATTGGAGAGTGGGCTTATGTTTGGATATGGTTCTGACTTGTTTCCCAGCTCCAGCTATGGGACCCATACCAGTGAGGGGATCAGTTAGCCAAATTGAGAGCAGTTGGTTCCCCACCATGGCTGTGTGCCACCACTGCACTTTTATGGGCATCACACCAAGTTATTTGCTGCTAAGTAGGTTAGACCATGCGTTGCTTTGATAGATACTGGTCGATTTCCACCAGTCGCCAATGTAGCACCTTCTGGCACTAGACGCGCTGACTGTCTGGGGACTGACTCTCATCCAACTTCCAGCCATGCCATTCTAATTTGCATGTCAATCACATAAGGTATCTTCAGCAGTAGGGTCTTACCACTAACCTTTGGTGGGTCATCAAGTACTCTGACAGAAATCTGTCTGTCTTTTAGGAAACCTTGTAGGTCTCTCTGATCAAAAGCTCATTGTGGATGACAGCCCCATGCTGGTTCTGGGAGTTACAGGTCAGTGCCCACTAAGAAAAGGAGGAAAAAGATAACTAATATACAAGAGTTAGAGATAAGAGAGAGAGAGACAGGGAGAGGGGAAGTGAGGGAGGGAAGATGTAGGAGATTAAGGTTAGTCTTAATCTTACCCTCTCCAGTGTCTTGTGGTTCAGGTGTTCCCTGTAAGGGCCTGGTGAAGGATCAGCCATTTGTTCTGTCTTTTAGTAAGTAGAAGATTATGGTACCATTGCCGTTTGGGTCTAGATTTGTGTTTCCCACCCCTTTGATGCCCTCCGCTCCCTCCCCTTCCATCCTAGTGTCTAATCTAGGAGATGCTTGCTGGGTATGTAAGGTATCTTCCGTAGATTCAGGTTAGGTGCTGTAGATGAGTGAGACTATGTGGCGATTTTTTTTCTGTGATTGGGTAAGTTCACTGAGAATGATCTGTTCCAGGTTCAACCATTTTTCCTCAAACTTCATTGTGTCATTTTTTCTTACTGCTGTATAGAATTCCATTGTGTAGATATACCACATCTTAATTATCCATTCGTCTAGTGATGGACATCTGGGTTGATTCCAGCTCTTAGCTATTACAAACTGAGCCGCTATAAACATGGTTGAGCAAATCTCTTTAGTCTGTGGTTTGAAGGTTTTAGGTTAGATGCCCAGTAAGGGAATAACTGGGTCTGTTGGTATCTCTATACTCAGCTTTTTCAGAAGTCTCCATATTGCTTTCCAAAGTGGTTGTACCATCCTACAATAACACCAACAGTGGATGAGTGTTCCTACTTCTCCACATCCTCGCCAGCATTTATTTTTATTTGATTTTTTGATGCTTGCAATCCTTACTGGGGTAAGGTGGAATCTCATAGTTGTTTTAATTTGCATTTCTCTGATGATTAGGAATGCTGATCATTTTTTTAAGTGTATGTTTGCCATTTCTATTTCTTCCTCTGTGAACTGCCTGTTGAGCTGTTTGCCCCATTTTTTGAGTGGGGTGTTTGACTCTTACTGTTTAGATTTTTGAGTTCTTTGTAGATTCTGGAGATCAGGCCTCTATCAGTTGGATAACCCACAAATATTTTCTCCCATTCTGTGGGTAATCTATTGGCTTTGCTTATTGTATGCTCGTCTGTAAAGAAACTCTTCAGCTTCATGTGGTCCCACTGGTTGAGTGACGGTTTAAGTTCATGAGCTACTGGGGTTTTGTTCAGGAAGTCTTTTTCCATTCCTATATCATGGAATGTACTTCCTAAATTTTCTTCCAGTAGTATTCGAGTTTCTGGTCCTATATTGAGATCTTTGATCCATTTGGACTTGAGTGTAGTGCATGGTGAAATGTGTGGGTCAAGTTTCAGTTTCCTGCATATGGTTATCCAGTTTGTCCAGCACCACTTGTTGAAGGTGCTGTCTTTTTTCCAGCCTATATTGTTTGGGCCTTTATCGAATATCAATTAGCTATAGTTGCTTGACCCAAAGTCCGGGTCCTCAAGTCTATCCCATTGATCTATAGTCCTGTTTTTATGCCAGTACCATGCTGTTTTTATTACTATGGCTTTGTAATATAGCTTTAGATCAGGTATGGTGATGCCTCCAGAGGTATTTCTTTTGCTGAGGATATGTTTGGAAATACGAGGCCTTCTGCCTTTCCATATGAAATTTGAGATCATTTTTTCTATCTCTGTGAAGAACACTGTGGGGATTTTAATTGGAATTGCATTAAACCTGTAAATTGCCTTTGGTAGGATTGTCATCTTCACAATGTTAATTCTGCCTATCCAGGAACATGGGTGGTCTTTCCATTTTTTCAAGTCCGCCTCAATTTGTTTTTTGAGTGTTTTTATGTTTTCATTGTATAGATCTTTCACTTCCTTGGTTAACGTTATTCCAAGGTATTTTATTTATTTATTTATTTTTGTTGCAATTGAAAATGGGACTATGTCCCTTATTTCTTTTTCTGTATCTTTGTCCTTTGCATAAAGGAAGGCTACTGATTTTTGTGCATTGATTTTGTATCCTGCTACTCTGCTATAGGAGTTAATCACCTTCAGGAGATTTGGGATGGAGTCTCTCGGGTCTCTTACTTATATAATCATGTCATCAGCGAAAAAAGCTAACTTAACTTCCTCCTTTCCAAATTGTATCCCTTTTATTTCCTTCTCCTGTCTTATTGCTTGAGCTAGGACTTCCAGTACTATATTGAAAAGCAGAGGTGAGAGTGGACAACCCTGCTTTGTTCCTGATCTTAATGGGAATTCCTCCAGTCTCTCTCCATTAAGTATTATTTGGGCCTTCGGAGCTTGGTATATTGCCTTTATTAGGTTAAGATATGAACCAACCATGCCAACTCTCTCCAATGTTTTGAACATGAAGTGATGTTGAATCTTGTCAAAGGCCTTTTCTGCATCTATCGAAATGATCATGTGGTTTTTATGTTTAACCTTGTTTATGTGGTGTATTACATTGACAGATTTCCGTATGTTGAACCACCCCTGTGTTCCTGGAATGAATCCCACTTGGTCAAGGTGGATAATGCTTTTGATGTGTTGTTGGATTCGGTTTGCAAGGATTTTGTTTAGGATCTTTGCATCTAAATTCATCAGGGAAATAGGCCGGTAGTTTTCTTTTCTTGTGGCATCTCTGCCTCGTTTTGGAATTAGGGTGATGCTAGCTTCATAAAAGGAGTTGGGTAGCTGTCCCTGTTCACCAATTGTGTGGCACAGTTTGAGGAAGATTGGTTTGAGTTCTTCCATGAAGGTTTGATAGAATTCAGTTGATAAGCCATCTGGTCCTGGGCTCTTCTTTTTTGGGAGGTTTTTTATTACTTTTTCAATCTCCATGAGTGTGATGGGTTGATTGAGGTGATTAATCTGCTCTGTGTTTAGCTTTGGTAGATGGTATGCGTCCAAGAATTTATCCATCTCCTCCACATTATCCAGTTTTGTGGAGTAGAGGTTTTTGAAATAAGTCCTTATGACTCTCCCAATTTCACTTATGTCTGTTGTGATCTCTCCTTTTTCATTTTGAATTTTGTTAATTTGAAGCTTCACCTTTTTTTGCTTGATCAGATTGGCCAGGGGTTTGTCAATCTTATTTATTTTTTTCAAAGAACCAGCTCTTTGTTTTGTCAATTGTCTTAATTGTTTCCTTTGTTTCCAATTCATTGATTTCTGCTCTGATTTTAATTATTTCTTTCCTTCTGGAACTCTTTGGGTTGGATTTTTCTTGTTTTTCCAGTGCCTTTAGGTGGATGGTTAGGTTATTGATTTGGGACCTTTCTGTCTATTTTATGAAGGCATTGAGTGCTATAAATTTTCCCCTGAGGTCTGCCTTCATTGTGTCCCATAAGTTTTTGTAGGATGTGTTCTCATTGTCGTTCAATTCCAGAAATTTTGCAATTTCATTTTTTATTTCATCCACTATCCATTTATTGTTTAAAAGTGTGCTGTTCAGTTTCCAGGTGCCTTTGGGATTCTTGGTGGGTCTTTTGTTGTTGATTTCTAGCAATATAGTATTGTGATCTGATATCATGCAGGGAATTATGTCAATCTTCCTAAATATGTGGAGGCAGTCTTTGTGACCCAATATATGGTCTATTTTAGAGAATGTTCCATGGACTGCTGAGAAGAATGTGTAATCTGTGGATTTGGGATGGAAGGTTCTGTAGATGTCCATTAGGTCTAAGTGATCTATGGTTTTGTTGAGCTCTCTCACTTCCCTGTTGAGTTTCTGTTTGGATGATCTGTCTATTACTGCTAATGGTGTATTGAAGTCCCCAGCTATGATGGTGTTTGTGGTTATTTCTGTTTTATTGTCAAGTAGGTTTTGTTTTATGAACTGTGGTGCCCCTGTGTTTGGTGCATACAGATTTATGATTACGATATCCTCTTGATGGATCATTCCCTTGATAAGTAGGAAGTGGCCTTCTTTGTCTTTTTTGATTATTTTTGGTTTGAAGTCTATCTTATCCGATATTAATATAACTACATCTGCTTGTTTCTTATTCCCGTTTACTTGGAATACTGTTTTCCACCCTTTCACCCTGAGGAGATGTCTGTCTTTAATGTTGAGGTGGGTTTCTGGAAGGCAACAGATTGTGGGGTCTAATTTTTTGATCCATCCTGTTAGCTTATGTCTCTTGATGGGTGAATTAAGGCCATTAATATTTAGGGTATTGACTGTGAGATTTGATTTGATCCCTGCCACATTGTGATGGTAAATGTGGGTTGGGTTTTTCATGGACATTGACATTTTTTGTGCCTACTCTGAGTTTGGTTGTTGTGATCTGCTTCTTGTAGGCAATTGTGTTTGATTATTTTTTACTTCTCTGTGGAGAATTTCCTGAAATACTCTCTGTAGGTTTGGTTTTGTGTTCATATAATTGTAAAGCTGAGTTTTGTCATGGAAAGTTTTTCTTTCACCATCTATTATGAGGGATACTTTTGCTGGGTAGAGTAGTTTGGGTTGGAAGCCATAGTTTCTTGGACTTTGCAGTGTTTCATTCTAGGCCCTTCTAGCTTTCAGGGTTTCCATTGAGAAGTCTGATGTAATTCTGATGGGGTTATCTCTGAAGGTGGTGTGCTGTTTTTCCCTAGCTGCTTTTAGGATTTTCTCTTTGGTGTCAAAGTTTAGAGTCTTAATGATAATATGTCTTGGAGAGTTTTTCCTTTGGTCCAGTCTGTTTGGAGTTCTATTGGCTTCTTGTATCTTGATGGGCCTTTTTTTTTTTAAGAGATTGGGGAAGTTTTCTTCAATTATTTTGTTAAATAAGTTCTCCATGCCTTTGTCTGGATTTCTTCTCCTTCTGGTATTCCAATGATCCTGATATTAGGACGTTTAACTGTATCCCACAATTCCCTCATGTTCTGTTCACAGGAGCTTTTAAACTTACTGAAATTTTTGAGCTCTCTAACTGTTTCTTCCATCTTGTCTTCCGGATCAAAGTTTCTATCCTCCACTTGGCTGACTCTATTCTTGAGAGCTTCTAGTGAGTTTTGGACTTGTTCACTTAAGTTTGCATTGTCTACTACTTTTCTATGTATAATTTCCATCCCTCTGTGTAGCTCCCTTTTCACATCATTTTCTGATTTTCCTGATGATTCTTGGAATTCATCCTTGCATTTCTTTATGTCTTCATTTAGCATGGCCAGCTGATTTTTAAGGTCTTCTTTTTTTTCACTCTCCGTCAAATCTCTTAACTCTCTTTGAACTCCTTCCATTTTCTTATCTAATCCTTCCAATTTCTTATCTATTAGTTCTAGTTTAGTGATGGCAGCATCCACACAATTGTCGGCCCTTTGTTGCTTTCCTGCATGTTCTCCCAATAGGTTGGTTAGAGTTGCATTGCTCATAGCTTCAATTTGGTGTTCTGGTCCTATTGGTTCTTCTATGTTTTGGTTAGATGTTTTCATTGTGGGATTGGGTTATCTAACTGGATTTTCTTGCATTTGATTTTTCATGTTATTTCTTTTGCACTGTGTTCTGCCCATGACAGTGTATGGGCAGATAAGTGGGCGTATCAGCCTGGGCTCAAGAACAATGGGAATCTTATGCAGCCTGGGGGCATTGCCAAGAAGCCTGGGCTTTGGCTGTCACTTGGCAAAGCCGCCTATCTACTGCCTGGCAGGGACGCCGAAGTTGCCTGAGTTCTCAAGCGGTAATGTGCCAAAGCTACCTGCGTTCGAACTAGGAGTGGCACTGAGGCACCAAGCACTGATGCCGCCATAACTCTGGCTGGCACGCTGGGGACCAGAAACAGTCTGCGCTCCCCCGCCACAGGACAATTGCGGACAGCCGCGTGGCAGACAGAGGGCGAGTGGACGAGAGTGCGGAGCAGTCTGAGCTTCCGTACGCAGGGAACAATCTCACTTGCCAAAGCCGCCTATCTACTACCTGGCAGGGGCGCCAAAGTTGCTTGTGTTCTCAAGTGTAATGTGCCACAGCTGCCTGCGTTCGAGCTAGGAGTGGCACTGAGGCACCAAGCACTGAAGCTGCCCAGACTTTGGCTGGGAACGCTGGGAGCAGGAAGCAGTCTGCGCTCCCCCGCCACAGGACAATGGTGGCCCGCCAGGTGAGGTAGGCAGGTAGGGGGTGGCACCTGAGCTGACGCAAGCGGGAGATACAATCTGAGCTTGTGGGGCAGCTGTTGTGGGACTGGACACACTTAGTAGGTGGGCGAGTGGACAAGGGTGCGGAGCAGTCTAAGCTTCCGTGCGCAGGGAACGATCGGCGCGCGGTGGCAGCCGTGAGGGCTCCGGAGCAGTAGCAGCGGCAGGGGTGGAGCTTTGAACACGGCGGTTATTTGGGGCAAGGGGTGCCTACCTGCCCGCAAGGGGATCAGCAATTCCCTGTTCCCCCACCTCTGTGCCCTCCCAGATTTCTCTCCCCTAAAAGCCACTATATACCCTTAATATCTTGCCTTTCTTTCCCCAGGATTTGCAGCGCAGCTAGGCGGTCGCCATCTTGGCCGGAAGTGATAATACCTATTTTAAATCTACTAGAGTCATTTCAGGTTAGGCAACAATTCTCAGTACTTGTTAGTCAAATTAGAAAATGGATAATAGATTGGTATGTGTAAACTGCTTACTTAAAAGTCTTGTCAGAAAACAACATAAAACTTTTGTTCCTGGGTAACTTTTTTTTGAGGGGGGGGAGGAAAGATATTTATTCTGACTTACAGTCTCAAGCAGAAGCTTTGTGATGGCTGGGGAAAACACGGCATGAGCAGAGGCTGAACATCACCTCTGCCACAGCAGGTACAAATAGCAGCAAGAGAGTAAGCTGCATTTGAAAATGACATCTTTAGATAAGTTAACTAACAAGACTTAGTATATTAAAATTATTGTATGACTATAAGTTGAAGAGATAACAGGAACAGCTCCTCACATTTAGAGCTGGAGAAAGGGAAGTAACTAAAGATCATCACTTCTCAAGGATCTATGATAAAGTAATTGAAAATAGGACTCACACATACTACTTTATAGAAATGTTCCACTGAATTCAGGGACACATCTGCCAAATCAGAAGAGCTGCTTGAGGACATATCTTGTTTTGCCAATAAAAATGCATGTAGCAGTTTGTGATTCATGAATTTTTGTTGTATGATTTTGCTAATTTTTATAACAGTATATTCAACTATTTATATTGTTCCTATTCACCATATATCTGCTAAAAATTAAGTTTTCTGCTAAATTATGCATAATATTGTGTGAGGTCTATGGAAATTATAAAATATGAGCTATTTTATTTGATACTTATAATGAATAAGTGTGTAGATAATTCCTCCTTACTGTGGGAAGATCAGCATCTATTTGGGGATGACACATTCCAGGGAATGTTAAATAGTGTAATTAATGATTTGCCAGTAGTTTTATCAAAGTAGAAAGACTAGTATGTTTTAAAAATATTTTATTTATTTATTTATTTATTTATTTATTTATTTATTTGAGAGAGAGAGACAGAGAAAAACAAGCAGAGTAGTATGGGCACACCAGGGCTTCCTACCACTGCAATCAAATTTCAGCTGCATGCACCATTTAGTGCATCCAACTTTATGCGGGAAATTGAACCTGGCCTGTCAAGCCTTGTAAGCAATCACCTTTAACCACTGAACTCTCTCAAGCCCTAATATTGTTTTATTATTATTAATTTATGAGTCAACAAGTAGTCAGTGTAAGGCTACCAGTTACTAGTTCTAGAATTCTCCACTGAGTAAACGGTTATTTATTCTGTCCTCTATCAAGTTGCAACTGAATAGATGAAACATCCAAAAAGTTTGGACAAGAGGCACTTGGCAGCAATTTACTGTACTGAAAATTCAAGAAGGCATCAAAACTTCAATGTACCATCTTGAAAAGTGAATCATGACAGATTAGAGGGAAACCCAATTCCAAACTATGGAATGACTGACTTTATCTAGCAAAGAAAAGTAATGAGGCATATATGCTGATTTTTTAGGGGTGTTTTGTTTTCATCTTCTTTTCTTCATTTCTCCAACAGTGTCAAACAGAAGGTGTTACTGAGAGACATTTCAGTTATTCCAAGTTTTGTATGAGGGAAAGAGGAAGATGAAACCACAGTCTGATTGCACAAGTCTTTGTATCTTTCACAACAGTAAAATATTTATTGCTCTATTACATGAAGAATTTATTTTAAGCTTAAACCCGAAAATCTCATTTATACCTCTGAATCTAAATGTCAAACCCAGTGTGGAGACTAAAATAAATATGACTTGAAGAGAGAGAATGCTCACATTACAAGCTTCAAATGTACCTAGAAAGGTCATGACCATGCATTGTCAATTCTGCCTGTCAGTCAATTTGCAAATTGCAGGTCTTGCAGTGAACACTGATGACCCATCACTGCCAAGACAACAAAAGCACCACCTTAGCAACACTCACTGCTGGGGGGAAGCTGGCATGCTGCTTATAAATACTGTAGCAGGAAGGTTGGTGGAAATTCCTAGTAAAACATAATAATGAGTCACATTTTGGAAATGTGATTGAAAAATGTCAATTTATTTGTGTGAAAATGTATTCTAAATTACTATGATCAAATTTACCTAATTAATTATAAGCACAGGGAATACTTGAAAGTCTAAAATTTATTTTTAATTTAATTTTGTTAAAGGTATAACATAGAAACTTGTCAATGTAAACAGCTTAACAACTTTTAATAAATGTCAATTTGACTATAAGAGATATCATAAACTATTCCAATCACAATTATGCTTACACATTCATAGGTTTAAGTTAGAACTTCATATGATATTATTTAAAAATATTTATTTTCAATTATATTTTGGTTTATACAAAATAGACAGTATCCAGCTAGGGATAAAAATATAAAAAAATATGTATGTAACTTGGAAAATGTAATAGTCACACTAGATGAAAACTCATTAAACTTATTTTGTTTTTTTTTAATTTTATTTATTTATTTATTCATTTAAGAGAGAGAGAGAGAGGCAGAGGAAGAGAGAGAGAGGAGAGAGAGAGAGAGAGAGAGAGAGAGAATGGGTGTACCAGGTCCTCCATCCTCTAAAAAGAACTTCAGACATATGCTCTGCCTTGTACATTTGACTTACATAGGTCCTGCATAATTGAAACAATGTCCTTTGACTTTGAAGCCAAAGGTCTTAACCACTAAGCCATCTCTTCAGCACTCATTTTGGTTTTTGATCATATAAATACAAAGGACTGCATGAATACAATATAAAAGGTAGACATACTCACAATCTGATACCATCTGTGCATTCCTATTGTCAAGAGTTTAGAATGCTGTGTAACTACTACCTCCAGACTAAAACCTTTCATCCAGGGGAGATTCTGTCCTCACAGGAAAATCTCAGGAAGCTCATGAAATGTACTAGGCTCAGGTTTACAAATCCCTTCCTTCAGGTTATAAAAGAAGGGGAAAAATGCTAGGGCAAGAAGTTGTGCAGTAGACCTGACTGCAAGTTATGAGGGGAATTATGGGGATCCTACTTTCATGACTCATAGCATATCCTAGAGTGGGCATTTTGATGATGCAGCTGCCTTTGAGTCACTTATGCACCTTTAAATAATCTCCAAATACTCACTAATTCATCAAGCTAGTCTTGGGTAGAATGGAATCTTTAATCTGTTTTCATTGTCTTCTGTCTGAGTGGGGTGAATAGGTGGTTGTTCACATATACCCAGTAAAAGTCTCACAATAAGTGGATATTATTTCTTCTTTGAGCACATGCTCATTAGATGAGTAATTGAAAATGGGTTTCTCTTATGATTCAGTGGAAAAATAATAGGTGCCCTAAGGAATCATCCTGGAGCAACAGCTACATATATTTTATGCTATATGTATATATACACTAGGAATCTAGTCTTTTCATATTTTATCATATCATTTGTTTAGTATCTTTTTCTTTTACAATGAAGTTAAGGACAATATTTTCTTGTTTTCTCAATTTTTCTATATTGCTTAAAGCAAATTATGTAGAGTACCTGTAAACTAAGTTAAAATCAACTAAAACTAACTTCATACAACCCTAGCTAGTACATGGGTTATGTATAATAAAGCTAAGTAAGTAATCTATCCAATCTCAGAAATATAACTTTGTTGCTTACTAATAACTGTCATCTTAGTTGTTTTATCTAACTTCTATTCATTTTTCACATCATAAATTCCTCACCAAATCAAAAACACAGCCCATATATGAACAGTTGCATTCACGGCTTTACTTACACTATATATATATATATATATATATATATATGGTGTAAGTATTCGGGAATGTGTGTGTAAGCTAGAGCTTGATGTTGGGTATTTTCCTCAGTCTCTCTCCACTTTAACTTTTATTTATTTGTGTGGGAGAGAAAGAGAGAGAGAGAATGGACACCAGGCGAGGGGTTTTGCCCATACAAATTGACTCCAGATACATGCACCACTTTATGCATCTACCACTATATGGTTACAGAGGAATTAAAGTCTCACCATAAGGCTATAAAAGCAGGTTCATTTAACCACTGAGACATCTCCCCATCCCTCCACTTTGAGTTTGAGAAAGGGTCTTGTCACAGTGCAGCTTCATTTTGCTCAGATGAATTTCCAAACAAGCACAGATAATGGGAGGAACAGCATTTATTTGAAGCTTAGAGATCCTGGGGAAGTTCCATAATGATGAAAAAGAAGCCCCTCACCAAGAGAAAGAGCAAAACCTGGTAGCCAAACAGCAGGGAACCCAGGTAGAACTCAGACTGCTTTCTCTGCAAAATGTAGACTGGAATTCTAAATCCACTTCCAAACACACCTTAGGGCTGGGTCTTAGGAACTACTCAAGTGACACCTCTTCCAGCTAGGCAGCTGTAACCCAAGAAGCTTTAATAAAACTGAACCTACTGGGGGAAATGCATTCAAAACAGTACATTATTCCCCTGGCACCCAACAGATTCATAACCATTTCACATTGTAAATTGTATTCAGACCAAATTTAAAGGTCCCATTGTCTTTACCATTTTAAGATCGTACCAAAATCCCAAATCTCATCTGAGATTAAAGATTGTCTCTTGGCTGTGAATCCTGTAAAATCAAAACAAGTTACATACATTCAAAATATAAAGTGACATTATAAACATTTTCAACTGCTATAAGGTGTAACAAGAAGAGATTGGACCGATACCAACTCAATGACCATCACGCAAACATCTTATATATGCAGTTCAAGTCTGATAACATAACCAGACACTGATAAACTCCAGATTATCTAGATGTGACACTGCTCAGTATTCCTATAAGATGTTAACAATGAGGGATGAGATTTTGAGAATATTCTGTGCCTTCCTCACATGATCTCTGTGCATCTAATTCTAAAGTTAGGTTAGTGTTAAAAATGAAAATTACAGCATGATCTTTATGGCATCATCCTTTTTGTTAATATGACATAGTTGTATAATATTTAATATAATGATATATTACACATTTTCTTATTTTTGCAAAGTGTATAGAAAGGAAACTGCTAGGACACTAACATTGGCATTTCACTGAATATCTCTGGATATGAAGGAGAAAGGTTCTGGAAGGAAATTCATGATTTGTCTTCTGTACATTTGAGTTGGACTTTACTAAACCATTCATGTACTGCTCCTCTCTTTGGATCGGGCATTTCTATGATCCTGGCAACCACCAGACAGAGAGATTTCCAGGCTATTTATTTTGTTGAATAAAGTTAGCACATATCATCCAGCCTTTTCATCAATATGGGAACATCAGTTGGCTTGAATCTTTTGGAATTCAGAGTGAGTTTATTCCTGTAATGATTATGACTCAATCTGAGCCTCTACAAGCTTTATCAGTTTCATTTCAATGGAAAAAAAATATATAAAGAGAAGAGAAAAAACTCATATTTTTACCATATTATTGGAGGTTTTTATTTGTTTTTTGCTTGTTTTGCTTTAATCTTTCTTGTGTAGGAATAATAGGCCTTGGGAATTTAAAAATAATTCCTTTTGGTATCGTTTAGAATAAAAATAATAACCGGGCTGGAGAGATGGCTTAGCGGTTAAGTGCTTGCCTGTGAAGCCTAAGGACCCCGGTTCGAGGCTCCATTCCCCAGGACCCACGTTACCCAGATGCACAAGGGGGCGCACGCGTCTGGAGTTCGTTTGCAGTGGCTGGAGGCCCTGGCGCGCCCATTCTCTCTCTCTATCTCTGCCTCTTTCTCTCTCTGTCTGTCTCTCTCAAATAAATAAAATAACAAAAAATTAAAAAAAAAGATAGGATGCTGTCCTTTAAAAATAATAATAATAATAAGCTTTTCTATATAAAGGAAAATTTCAGTGTCAATAGTGAAAGACAAAATATTCTGTGTACCTAAGAGAATTCTCACCTACTGATTTGTTAGAAAAAAAATTTCTTGTTTCTGGCAGTAGGCAACTCATCTGTACTGAATTGTCAATGAGATCCTGGCCTACTCACCATCCCTTAAATGTCAAATTCTATTAGTCATTCATAAGAAGGAAACATGATTGATTACATTGTAGGGTACTAGGAGCTTTAGTTCATATTTGATGATTTCCAAAATAATGGTATCCATTTGACATCTCATTATTCAGAGGACAATATGTGATTTTGTAGACATATTAACTATAGAAAAAAGTATATGTGTGAAATAAATCTTTTATAGTCAAATACTATATAAATAGCACAGACTCAGAAAGAGACACACTGTAGTATCCATATCAGTTTAGAAAGATAAAATTTCAAAGCCATTAATATTAACATCTTTATTTGTTTTTTAGAAAATTACAAGATGTACTTTGATTTAAAATTATACAATGGTAAGTAAAGGTTATCTATTTTATTAGGAAATATACTATCTGATTATGCTAAACAACTTCTGCTTTTTATGTTATTTATCCCTAAATTGAAAAAGAATGTGTCACCCTCACAAGCAGGAAGACTAATTTGGGGAAAAAAAGTAACTCTCCTACAAGATATTTTCAGTATTTTAAGTAAGTAAAGTAAATTTTTAAAGTAATTATAAGTGGCTTAGCTGTACATTTGAAAATCTATCTGTATTTATTTTTAAACTAAACTAGTAACTTCAAAGAAGGATATTTAAATGTTGAAACAATTTGTGTGTAACAATATCTTGAAATTTGTTTCTATCCAGTTAGACTGGAGGCTTTCCTACATGGTACATAACTTAGTTTTATACTTCATGATTTTCAAATAAATATTCCAATAGCTAAATTTCAAACTATTAGATTGACATCACAGAGAATAAAGTAAAAAAAAAAAAAAGAGAGAGAGACAAATGTTTACCCAAGAGGCATTATGATTGAAAGATTGGCTTGCTTGACAATGTTATTAAATATGGAACACGTCCACTTGTGTTTTATGCACAAGTATCTGTGTATGATATGGTCATCATTTATTCTTTCCTGAGAAAATTCTATTGAACACGTTGTCTGGCATAATATTGCATTATGTTTACATAAGTGCTCACTTCATAGTAATACTCTTTGAAAACACTGCCAGGAAGTCATTTTCTTTTCAGATCAAAGACATTTCTTTTTTATCAGACCATGAAATCAATATGAACTCATCACCTGCTTCTTTTTGTTGTCTCTGTCAAAGAACTCAGAGAAAATTTGATGATAATCTATAATCCTATGTTTGTGAAGTATTTTCCTAATCATTAGTAAGTATTATAGTTCAATTTTCATTTTGTATATGCAGATATCTTTGGTGTAATTTCAAAGGCTTTTTAAAATCTCCTTCTTATATTTTTGGACTGTGTACTATGTACAGTGTGTAGGTAGATGCATGTGTGTGCACACTCCATGTGCATGTGAACTGACAGCAGAGGGGGAGGCCTACCATATAACACTTCTGCTATTTTCCGGAGACACAGTCTCTCACTTGATCTGGAGCACTGTTTTTCTTCCTCCCTCCCTCCCTCTCTCTCTCTTTCTTTCTTTCTTTCTTTCTTTCTTTCTTTCTTTCTTTCTTTCTTTCTTTCTTTCTTTCAGATTGATGAACAGCAAGCTACATATTTCCTACCATGGGGGCCAATTATATGGAGTCCTCTTTTCAAGGTAGAGTGTCACTCTAGGCCAGGATGACTCAGAACTCACTCTGCAGTTCTAGGCTGCCCTTAATTGAACTCTCATTGATCATGTTACTTCTGCCTCCTGAGTTCTGGGATCAGAGGCATGCACCACCATGCCTGGCTCCTACACCCTATTCTTAATCCTCTTCTTTATTCATGTACTTATTTCTGCCTTTAAAAATGTATATTTGCTATAGTACTTTAAAATCTTCATCTGGTAATATCATCATGATACTAAATAAAACTTTTCCTACCCTAAAAAATTTTCATGATTTTATTTTGATTCAAATTTATTTTGATCCTGAATGCTGACAATTATTTAAACTAGATACTGTGAAATTATACTTGAATATTTTTTCCTATTGGTATTTACATTAATGACATTTTTCTAGTCTAGATACTTGGTTTACACATGAATTATTTCACTAGCCTCTTAAATAATTTATCTTCATTTAATCTGCATCTCTACTATATTCACTCTCCTAAATGTCTTTGGAATTATGTTTATAAACAGACAAATGGCCATATCAATTTGATTTAAACTTAATTGGTTCTCCATCCATTAGTAGAATAGTAAAAATGTTTCTTCAGTTACTCAGACACTTCACACATTTTCATCAGCCTGCATTTCAGCTATTTTTTTTGTGTGTGATCCATCATATAAACATCCATTCCTTGGCACACATTTTCATACATTACTGTATTTGCTGAGTAACCACTATCCACTATTCAGTGTAGAGGGAGCAAAAAACACAAAATGAATGTTGCAATTTTGCAATACAATACTTATTAATTAATATTTTAATATTTACAGGATTTATCCTGAGTTACTTAGAGAAAAAATACCTAATATTCATCACAACTCCTGTAGATAAAGCGCAATGCTGCTAGGAGGCAGAAACTGAACTAGAGAGATTGCTCAGTGGTTAAGACACTTGCCTGCAAAGTCTAACATCCCAAGTTCACTTCCCCAGTATACATGTAAAGCCAGATACACAAAGTGACATATTTTATTTACATTGTGGCTAGAGGATCTTATGTGCCTATTCTCTCTCTCTCTCTCTCTCTCTCTCTCTCCTGTGTCTGTGTGAAAATAAATAGACATATTTTTTAAAAACAAAAGTCATGAACTCACCTAAAATTTAGACTCTTCTTTCCTAAATGTCTTTGAATTTCTTTAAGGCTTATAAATGCTTTCAATTCCTCATTTACTAATATAATAATACATATATAAATATAAATATGTATATATATATTTCATAATTTATGAAGAGTTCACATAGTATAAATGTGAATAATTTATAGCTAAATCACAGAAAACATACATGAAATTATGAATAATCATTTCTAAACCAGGTATGATTCCACATACTTTTAATCTGCAGCAATTATCTTCTCATTGCTGAGAAAAACGCCCAACCAGAAGCAGCTTATGGGAGACAAGGGTTTATACAGATTTACTGTTTCATTGGGAAGGTTTATCATGACAACTGGTTCAAATATTCATACATCAGCAACAGAGAAAGAAAGAGAGTAGCAGAGCTAAGAACATCAAGTTTTCTGAGCTAATCAACCACAAGGTGTGCTCCTGGAATACACATCTTTGAGAAAGGCTTTACCTTCTTAGGCTCCACTGACTGGAGATTAAGTATGAAGCTTAATCACAAACATGTGAGGCTATGAGGGGCATTTACATTCAAACCGTCACGTCAGCTCTTCACTCCATAAGATGAAGAATTGAGTTTTAGAACAGAATGGACTAAACAGTGAAACACAGTCTCAATGAAACCAAAACAACTCCCACCTAACTCATTAACATAGGATCCCTTCTCTATGGCATCTGTTATTATCATCTCACTTTTATGTTTTTCTACTACTTAAATATATCTCAACCATATTGTGCATATGTATTGTATTTGTGTTTGATTTCTTAGCTCTTCATCTACAGAAGCAAAATGAAGGGAAAATAAACAACTACACCTAGAAATGTGGTTGTTTTTACTGAATATTCATCTAAAATGTCAGTTAATTTTTAGCTTTTTACAGTTATTCTTTCATTAAAAAGTATCTTGTATGAGTCAAGTTCTCTAGAGGAACAAAATTGATAAAATTTATGAATATACACTACAAAGGGCATTTATTGGATTGGCTTACACAGAATGGGTTGAACAGTCCAAAAATGGTTATCTCTACACTGGAGAATGAGAACCCAGGAGGTGCTTAGTCCATGAGACTATAGGATTCTTTAAGAGTTGCTCTGATTTCATCCATGCTGGAAGGGCATAGATACTGAGGTGGCTTGAATAGAATAGATGGCCCCCAATTTATTCAGTTGTTTATTTGTTTGTAGTTTGCATCTTTAGCCACCTGGCTGGAGGCAATGTCACTGGGCGGATCTTAAGGTGTGGTGGTGGGTTTCAGATTTCAATCTAAAGATAAGCAAAGTGTGCCTAGCTGGAGTTCCTGAAGTGTGCTGTGCTCTGTGGCTTTTGGCTTGTGCTTCTCTCTCTCTGCTTGGTCCTGTGAAGGCAGTCCTGCTTCTTCTGCCATGTATGGAACTTCCCCTGGATCCATAAGCTTCAATAAATCCCTTCCTCCATAACTGTGTCTGGTCTAGAAGTTCATCTCAGTGAACCTGAAGCTGTCTGCTACACATACCAAGTCCCAAAGTCAGCAACAGATGACAACAACCAGGTAGAATAACTCACTAGCCACGGTGAAGGCAGGCAGGGGAAAAGAGTGATTATTTACTGGAACTTCTTAATGTACAGACTGCCATTGGGAGAGATCCACAGTCTGGGGGAAGGTTTTCCCATTATAGACCTGTCCAAGATGCATATTTGATTCTACTGGCAAAAGAAATTAGCCACGAGTCTTGTGGTTAACATCTTCTTGGTAACTTCTTATGATTCTTTTGTCAGTTTTCAGGCTTTTCTGTGAATTCTATCCAAACCCAGCTTTCTTCAGCATCACCTCTTCCACACATGACTACCTTTCAGCACACCAGCAGAGGCAGCTAGGAAATGGCTGGCCTTTCCCACCAGTGCAAAATCATCCACTCTAGAATGGTTCTACTAATTCCGGTGTCTTAAAGATTCTTTTTAATTTTAATTTTCTCAAGAACCTTAGAAAGTCTTTACCCTTAATGAGATAAAGGGGCATGAGTAACATGTCTACTTTCATATTAAAATGTCTTTCTAGTTCTTTCCCAACATCAAATCTAAGTGTTTTATAAACAAACTAATGGAATATTTTTCCAACAATTTGGTAAATTAACCTCAAACTTCACCGAATTCATCAATAGTTAGATAATAGAACGTTTTACACCCCCAGTGTTTTCAATGTCTGAAGTCTGGCATCTTCCATAGCTCACTATGGGACCAAAGTCATCTTAATCTCTTCTCTATATGCTAATAAAACCATGAAGAGCTCATTGTAATATTCCAGAGTCCACAAGGTGAGGCTGTGAATTAATTTACAATGACTCTTAGAGTATAAAATTAAATTAAGTAAGAAGAGCATAAATATTAAATCAAGTCAAGCACTGTCAACAACAAGATCATTGCTATATGCCAAATACTACAAAGTTTCTCTCTCATGCAAGGAGAGCTTAAATAGATGTAATAAAGTCTCATTCAGTCTCATTTACCTTCATCTAGTGGCAAGCCACAAGGCAGCAACCTACAAAACATTATTACCAGCACTGATTGCAAGTAACCAAATCAAATTCTACTTACTGAATTAATCTCTCAAGTGGGCCACAAATTTGACATGTAGCTTTCTCTTGAACCAAGTCAGTTTTACTGAATCAGCTATTCTAATATGACTTTAATTTTATACTCAAATGATCTCCAGAAAGTTTCAGTACTAACTAGCCATGTAACTTTTTAACTTTGTAATGGTTGAAAGAAATATTCATTCATTAGCAAACAGACTTCAAATTTTTAATTTCGATTATTTTTCCTGTTGGTTATATGTGCTTTGACAATATATACCTGTGATGGATAGAAGAAGGGAGGCATAGTCCCTCACTAACCATATAGTTCAAAGGATAAACAACCAGTTATCTTTGGTGTACAGTTTCTAGGCAGTAAGTTTATTGAGCTAGATATCTTAAATGCATTTTAAATTTGCAGTATTTTATACTAAGAATGGATTTATTGAGTGTTTTGATAAAAAGTTATGTGGAAAAAGAAGAACCTTTCTACATTGTTGGTGGGAATGCAATCTGGTCCAGCCATTGTGGAAATCAGTGTGGAGGTTCCTAAAACAGCTACAGATTTATCTACCATATGACCCAGCTATAGCACTCCTAGGCATATATCCTAAGGACTCATCTCATTTCCTTAGAAGTATGTGCTCAACCATATTTATTGCCATTCAATTCATAATAGCTAGGAAATGGAACCAGCCTAGATGTCCCTCAACAGATGAGTGGATAATGAATATATGGCACATTTATACAATGGAGTTCTATTCAGCAGTAAAGAAAAATGAAGTTATGAAATTTTCAGGAAAATGGATGGATCTGGCAACGATTATACTAAGTGAGGTAACCCAGGCCCAGAAAGCCAAGCACCGCATGTTCTCTCTCATATCTGGATCCTGGCTACAGATGATTGGGATTCTGTGTGAGAAGGAAAAAAACTCAGTAGCAGAGGCCAGTAAGCTAAAAAAGAGATACAAAGGGAAGAGAAAGGAAGGAAGGAGGATACTTAATAGGTTGGTATTGTATATATGAAAGTAGAAGAATAGATTAGCGGGGGTGAAAAGGCCCAAAGTGAAGTCAGGGGAAGAGATTGAGTAAAGGAAATTGAGAAAAAAAAATCACCACTTTGTTTTATTTATTTATTTATTTGGTTTTCCTAGGTAGGGTCTCACTCTGGCCCAGGCTGACCTGGAATTCACTATGTAGTCTTGGGGTGGCCTTGAACTCACAGTGATCCTCTTACCTCTGCCTCCGAGTGCTGGGATTAAAGGCATGCACCACCACACCCAGTTTACAACCTTACTTTTTAATCTCTCATATTTACCTTCTATTTTGCGTGACTTATGACATTAAAAAATCCTATATTAAAATGCTTTGTTGGCAGGGGCACATGGGTCAGTGCTAAAAGGCACTTGCTTACAAAACCTGCTAGCCCAGGTTCATGTAAAGCTGGATGCAAGATAATGCATGCATCTGCGATCCCAACCCTCCTATACAATGGTAGCAAGAGCCTTTTTTTGTACCAGTAAATTCAACATTGCTTTATTATAGAGCTTGAAAAATGTATTATGGCCTGCTAATGTCAGTTCTGCTCTATTTTTTGGAGGGATATGAACAGCATGTACTTTCTCAATAATAATATATAAAATTCATTTATTTTTAATGAAAAACAAGTTATTATTCAAAGAAGTAATTTAGAACAAGATCTCAATATGCTTTAGCTATGAAACTGGCAGTTTTTTGTTATTTTTTTTTATTTTTGTAGTCAGTGAATATAGTCAATTTGGTACCATTTTTAGCCTGATCCCTGACAACCCCCTCTACAGGGACCCTCCTTGTTTGGGTATATGTGTTGTGCATTGTGGTGTTGGCCTTTAGTTTTGGGTAGGAGGAAATGTATCTGCATGTCATGACCCAACATGTGGCTCTGACATTCTTTCTGCCCCTCTTCAGCAAATTTCCCTGAGCCATGTTAGGTTAATATTAGGTCTGCTTCAGTGTTGAGGTCTTGAACCTCTATATCTCTAGATATCTGGTTTAAGACACCCTACATTGTTGGCACATATCATGGAGCGACATGGCTGGAAGCTGGAAGAGAGTCAGTCCCCAGACAGTTAGCACGTCTAGTGACAGAAGGTGCTACATGAGCGACTGGGGGAAAATGACCAATATCTTTCCAAGCAACTTATGGTCTAACCTACCTAGCAGCAAATAACCTGATGTGATGCTCATACAAGTGTCATAATGGCACATAGCCATGGTGGGAAACCAAATGCTGTCTATTTGGCTAACTGATCAGCTCAGTGGAAAGGAACCCATAGCTGGAGCTGGGAAACAAGTCAGAACCATATCCAACAATGAGCCCACTCTCCATTAAACTCTCTTTAAAAAATAATGGAGATCACATTTGCTTGGTGCTAGTTTTACTCTCCATTGGAGAATCTGCTTCTCTTTTTCAGAATGACACAGATCCTAAGGAAACAACCACCCCAACATACCTCAAAAGGGCACCAGCTAAAACTAAGAATAATTGGGGAAACATGCAAGAATGCTGTTTTCTTGGTGAACCAGGAACCAGCACATTGGTGATGGAGATAGGCAAATGTTTCTTAAAAAATAAATATACTCAAAACTACTAAATTTATCAAAACTATTTTATAGTTTACCAACGTGTGGTTTGTTACATAAGAATGATGAGCTTGAGATTTAAAATTGTTCTCCTCCTTACTTCTGGGCCTTTCTTAAGTGTTATATACTAAACATCCTTTATGTTTAAAATAACATATTTACCTTACCAAAATTTCTCTTTTATTTGACAATAATATAGCCAGCTATCCTTGGAAATATATTTGTCATTCCGATAATCGAACTTTATTCATTTCCATGTGTTTAGCTACACTGAACATACTTTCTGAGTTAGGGTATAATAATAGGATCAGTTTTTGAATTTTAATTGATAAATAAAAGTTTATGCATTTATCACATATTTTGAAATAGGTATTCATTGTAAAATAGCTGTGTTGAGAAAATTAACATATAAAACTTCATTTGCTTATCTATGAGTGTGTGATGAGAGCAATGAAGTCTATTTTCATGACTTTTTGCAACAATATTCTTTTTAGAAAAAAATTTTGAACAAAGGTGATTGAGTAGAAGTCAAATAGAACTAGAATATGCAGGATACATTTCATGTGAAAGTAAAATGTTACATGACCTTCACTATTTATAAAAAATAAAAGCATAAGTAAATCATGTTCTCTGTACTAGATATCTGTTGTAGTGCTGGAAGGTGCAATGTGAACAGGTGAAAGAAAAAAAAAAAACTTTTCTGAACAGTCAATGGATCCTACAAAGTGCAAAATTAAGCAGCCAGGAAATACACATCTACTGGTGCAATAGTGACACATAAGTTATGGGGGTAATCACATGCCCTGTGCCTATGTATGGGAAGGAATGCATGCCTAGTACTGAGAACATCCTTAAAAGCCTATGGCTTAGAAAGTCATAGACTTAAAGTGAAGCCCCCCCCCCTTTTCTTTTGCTAAGTGGAGGAGCTGTTAAGATCCTCAAAAAGCCTTCTAATTGTGAATTTTTAAGCCCTTGCTTAATGCTGTTTTCCCATTTGCTTAGAGTACCTTCTTTCATCGCATGGTGGTAAATAACAGGAAGAACCAAGGCTCAAGAAAATGACAACAAGAAGAAAAGGCCCAGGGTTTAGCACAGGGAAAGTCATCTCTATCCCACCAGTAGGGCTCAGAGAACTCAGTGGTAATAGGGGAAAGAATATGAGTGCTGCCCTTACTGCTAGCCAGAAAGCTGTCTCTATGGTGATAAATACTGAGGAGTCTCTAAACTTATGAAAGTAGAGAATAAGAGGGTGTCAAAATCTCAGCACTAAAGGATATTTCTATCATGAATTCTAAAGCTAGGAGAACACTACAGAAGAAGGGATGGAAAGAATGTAAGAGCCACATAGTGCATGGGTGTACTTTGAAGCACTGTCCTCCAGACATGAACTGACTAGTGCTTTCATAACACCATTATGGTTACCCACATAAAACTAGCAGAATTCTGAGCCTATAAACATTTTGATATTGAGGACAGAGTAGTTCAAAAGTAAGGAGAAAACAAAGCAGAGGAAGGACAACTGTGAAAGAGGAGGGTCCTTAGGCAAAGAAGGATGTGGAAGAAGGGACAACAAAGAATGTGGGGATGGGAATATGATGAAATTACTGTATGTTAATATATTGAAGTTCTTAGTTATAGAATTATTAAAATAAAGGTGGCTGGAGAGATTGCTTAGTGGTTAAGGTGCTTGCCTGTGGAGCCTACAGACCCATGTTTGATTCTCCAGATTTCATGTTGGCCAGCCACCCAAAAGTGAGGCAAGCACAAACTCACACATACTCACTAGATGGTATAAGTATCTGCAGTTCAATTGCAGTGGCTCAGTCCGTAGCTCAGTAATTTTCTCTCTCTGTGTGTCTTTCTCTAACTTTTTCTGTAATAAACTAAAATAAATAAGTAGGGTAAAAAAAAAATAGTATAAAATGTGTTCATTCATGCCTTTACTCATTCTTAGCCCACATCCTGGAGTGTTGTCCCTCAAAATTAAACAAACCTAGCAATTTAATATTGCAAATTTGTTTCGTACCATTAATTATGCCTTTAGATTAAAAAAGTATTTGTAAAATTTTTCAGGTAAAGGTTTATTTAATATTACTGACACTCTGATAACCTTCAAATAATGTTCTGTCTGTCATTTCATTATCACTTAAATTATATAAACTGGTTTGAACTACATAGCATGTCATATGATAGTTATATATGACATACCATTTTCATGGCTGTCATATACTATCATATGGATAATAACAAATATTTAGAATGAACATATTATTTTACCTTTCAGAATGAGTTGACTGACAAAATTTCTGAGATATGTCTTTGAAAATATCTAAACTTCAATGATCATTTACAACAGCAAGAATAATAATGGGTTCTGGTTGCTCAAACTAATTGAGAAAATAGAAAAAATATTCAAGGACATCCATTACATTAGAAAAAAAAATGTGTAAAGAAAATTCAAAACTGTCTGTCCTCTTTTAGGAATTACGTTAATTCCTGTGTAGCTGTTAGTTTTTCTACAGTAGCTTATTCTTTGAAAGTGATTGGTTGAGAGATACATTCAGTAAAGATCAAAGTGTAAAAATGAGACAGGATAAAGTATGAATGATTTCTTGTAATATTTTATATGAATGAGGCAGAGAAGACCCTTAGTTTGCCTTTCCTTAATAGAATGATTATAAATATTTACATTTTCTTATTTAAAAAATATCTCTAACATTTTGATGGCATATAAATCTAACTGTAAAAGTTCAAATTATCACCACATATTCAGAAAGGGGCAAATACAAACACAATGTGATGGTAACCATTATTTTATAATTTAGATATGATAAAGGTTTAAGTATAATATTAACTACTTGGATTGACATTCTAAAAATCCATTTGCTTATATTTAGTTGCATAAGGATTATTTGAAGTGCATACTGAATATGCTTATCGCATACTATAAAGAGGAGGGTAGTGGTGTTCTGGATTAAGAATGAAGCTACAAAGGAATTGAGAATGAGGAATGATGACATAAGAGTCAGGATGAGTTCATAATTTGTGTAACTTGGTTGTACATAGGAGGTAATGGGCAGACTAACTTTCAGTGCACTGTCAAAGCAGATAGGGGGCTTCATATTCAGGACACCTTTTTCTGGGTTTTGTATAATCAGTTGAAGAGGACCATGATTCAACATATATAGGCAAAGAAAGAAATTTAAACTTCTAACTCTATTTCACCAGGTATCTCCTAAAATCTAGAGAGCAGGAATTCTATTTTTTTTTCCTTTTTTTCTTTGAAAAGAGATAGAATAAGTTTCCTCTTCAATTGATTACAATGGACACTAGTTAAAACAATTTGAAACCTGATTTGTAACAGCTCTTAAGACACTCAGAAATCTAACAATAAATGAAAGTTGATTTTACAGCTTTCTTTAAAAATTCCCATCTAGTAACAAAGGAAAGAAAAAATATTCTAATATATAATTTGAAATATATTTTAAATATAGTTGTAATTTAGAAATAAAGATCACATATTTATAGAAATTATAATTTGATAAAATAAATCATTATTTGTTTATGGGAATGGAAATTATTTGTCCATCTGCCTACATGTTTATTTTTATATAAATCTGATAATATATGTTCTTAGTAGCATAAAAAAGTAAAAAATTTTAGGTCTGCTTCAGTGACAAGGTCTTGGGAGCCTCTGGGTCTCTAGATATCTGGTTTAGTAAGAGTTGAGTGTTCTCTGTGTCTATCTCCTTCACTCTCGTGCTGGTACCAGGTTCACCAAGAAAGCAGCACTCTTGCTTATTTCCCCAATTACTCTTAGTTTCAGCTGGGGCATATGTGAGGTGTGATGGGGTGGTTCTCTCCTTAGGATCTGCGTCTATCAGAAAAAAAGAAGCAAATTCTCCAATGGAGGGTAAAGTTAGCACCAGATAGATGGGATAATCATTGTTTTTTTAGAGAGAATTTAATAGGTGGAGGTCCACTTGTAGCCCACAATGGGTGGGAGCTTAATAGGAAAACATGGATCAGGGAAATTTGCAGAAGAGGGGGTGGAAAGAATGTGAGAGCCACATGTTAGGTCATTATACACAGAGACATTGCCTTTTACACATAACTAATGGTCAACCCCACAATGCATGACCCATATTCCCCAACAAAGAGGGTCCCTGTGGAGGAGGGAGGAGAGGGAGGAGGCTAACAATGGTATCAACTTGACTGTAGACATTGAGCACAAAACTAATAAATTTAAAAAAAGAGCTGCTTTATCAAGTCATTGAAATATTCATTCTTACTTTTGTCATTACTATTGATAAGTGGGCTCCTTCAATTAAATCCATTGAATAAAACTCTTCTGTAATAACAACAAAAAATAAAAATTGAAGAAAAATATAGGCATCAAAGGAGATAGATATAAAATAAGACTCATATTAAAATTACCTTCTATGTGGGTATTTACACACAGTGATTATATTCATAAAATCTGATAACTCTTAAAATAACATGAAATATTTCAGTAATATGTAGCCAATTTAAATCTTCATTAAGAATCTTCCTAAAATGTACAATGAAATGCCTTGTATAATATAAAAGAACATTTCATTCCCATTATCTTGTTTCCTTCTCATAACAGCTCACATTCACAACCTGTACTTCAGGATTTTTAATGCCAACACAAAGTTTCAAAAATGGGATTCAAGTTCTAACTCAAAACGAAGTCTCTTTTCTTTCCCTCTTTCTTCTGCCTATGAAAATGGCTTCTGGGGCTGCTACTGACAGGCCATCACTTATTTCAGATAAGAGCCTATGTAACTGTGGACAGAGAAGTTTCTTTGCAGGCAGTGGTAATATGGATGACTACTAGGGAAAAACAAACTTTTCAAATTTTTGAGAATAAATGACAGTTGAATCACAGCATTAAATGAGATGACAGAACACTGCAGAAGAGGGAGCAGACAAAATGTAAGAAAGTAGGGAAATGGAGGAATACTTGGGACACTATGTTCCAGAGACATCTTGGTCCTTATAGTCAGAATCTTCCAACAGTTGCCACTACCTTCACAAGTACTAAACAACACGGAGCTGACCTCATTTAAACATTGTTGAAGGCACAATGGAAGAGGGCACAAATGAGAAAAACATAAAATAAAAGATGATCTAGTTAAAAAGAAGTTCAATAAAAGGGTCAGTAAGGGGAAAGGAAAGGAGTTGCTGGGAGGGAGTTATGAACAAATTACATTATCTTCATGTATGGAAATTGTCAATACTTTTTAATTTCTTCTGCTGGTATCTGTACTGTATTGAATGAAGATCAAGGCAATCTGGTGCCTTTTGACTCTTCATCTTATACTAGTTACCCAGTTTATCTACTTCAAAGGCCCACTATTTTAAGTAGCAGAATCCAGATTTTCTAAAATAGAGAGAAAATGAGCTTTTACAAATCTTCATGTGCTAAAGTTTCACTATTAACACATTAAAACACAAACATATATGCTTAAAATGCCGTTAATTCTCAAAATAAGTGATCACATGCTATGTAATGATACATATGTGCTTTAAAGGTTGGCAAAGTAAGCACATGACTGCCATTATTATTTTATTGACTAGCATGAGAGATCCATCCACAGTGGAGCTTCTTGAACTATATTCACTCTTTTATTAGTTGTAAATCTCATAATTTGATTCTGGACCACTGCACTGCATGTGCTACAATAATGGATGGTACTTGTCATAGTAGTCAGTGCTAATGCTGCCTGCTGAGATGAACTTCCAAACCATGCACAGATTATGGAAGGAAGAGCATTTACTGAAGCACTTGGGGGATATTCACTCAAACTACCACATTTTGCCCTCTCCTCAATAGATTTATAACCATCTTACATTGTCAATTGTATTTAGTCCAACTTTAAAGGTGCCCATCCACTTTACCAACTTTAGATAGTTCTAAAGTCTTAAGTCTCATCTGAGATTTAAGATTGTATTTTAGCTGTGAGTCCTATAAAATTAAAACATGTTATATACTTTGAACATATGAAGGCACAGAGCAAATATTTAAAACTGATATAAGGCATAACAAGGGGAATCTGGACCAATGTAAACTCAATAACCTTCAAGCAAACACCAAACATCTGTAGCAAAACTCTGATATCATAACCAGTAACAGACATTATTTAGATTTTTTAATTTTGTTCCTCCTGCTGGGCTAAATAGCAAGAAAAACTTCCACCCTGAGCCAACATTGCCTTGCACAGTCCTGCTTTATTTAAGCATCTTTATATTTCTACTGTAAACAATGGTCTGTCATCTAATGGCTTCACTGGTCTATCAAGGTTATTACACACCATCTCACTCATTGTATCTCAGCAGTGGCTTCTGGAACCATGGGTATTTTATGATCCACTGCATGCAATGTTTTATGCTTTTGAAACCAATACCAGGTGTGTAGGGCACAGCCATATATTTGATTCAGGGAAAAAAAATAAATCATGACCTTGAATAGATGGGATTTTTTTTTGTTAGTGTTTTTACTTCATTTCATTTTATTTATATATTTATTTTAAATTTTTTTTATAATTAACACTTTCCATGATTGTAGACAATATCCCATGGTAATTCCCTCCCTCCCCCATTCCCACTTTCCCCTTTGAAATTCCATTTTCCATCATATCCCCTGCCCTTCTCAATCAGTCTCTCTTTTATTTTAATGTCATCATCTTTTAATCCTATTATGATGATCTTGTGTAGGTAGTGTGAGGTCATAGATATCCAGGCCATTTTTTGTATGGAGGAGCACATTGTAAGGAGCCCTTCCTTTGGCTCTTACATTCTTTCTGCCACCTCTACCACAATGGGCCCTGAGTCTTGGAAGGTGTAATAGAGATATTGCAGTGCTAAGCACTCCTCTGTCACTTCTTCTCAGCACCATAGTGCCATCTGAGTCATTTCAACTTCACTGCCATCTGAAAAGGGAAAGTTTGTAATGAAAAAGTGAGAGTAGACTTCTGGCCAAGATGGTGACCGCCTAGTTGTACTGCAAATCCTGGGAAAGAAAGGCAAGATATTAAGTGTATATAGTGGCTTTACGGGAGAGAAATCTGGGAGGGCACAGAGGCGGGGGAACAGGTAATCGCGGATCTCCTCGCAGGCGGGTAGCCCACCCCTCACCCAAATAACCACCGTGTTCACAGCACCGCCCCTGCCACTGCTGCTGCGCTGGCCGCCGCTGCTGCGTCGGAGCCCAAACAGCTGCCACCGCGCGCCACGCCGATTGTTCCCTGTGCGCGGAAGCTTAGAATGCTCCGCACTCTCTTCCACTCACCCACTTACTGAGCGAGCGCAGTCCCACACCAGGTGCCATGCAAGCTCAGGTGTCTCTCGCTTGCGCCAGCTCAGGTTCCCACCCTACCTGTCAGTGCGTCGGGTGTCCCCATTGTCCTGTGGCGGGGGAGCGCAGACTGCTATCGGTTCCAGGGGTTCCCATCAAGAGTTCGAGCTGCTTCAGTGCTTGGTGCCTCAGTGCCACTCCTAGCTCGAATGCAGGCACCTTTGGCACATTACCGCTTGAGAACTCAGGCAACTTTGGCGCCCCTGCCAGGCAGTAGATAGATGGCTTCGGAAAGTGAGAGAATAAGCCCAGGCTGCATGGCAACTGCCCCAGGCTGCATAAGATTCCCATTGTTCTTGAGCCCAGGCTGATACGTGCACCTATGTGCCCATACACTGTCATGGGCAGAACACAGCACAAAAGAAATAACATGAAAAATCAAATGCAAGAAAATCCAGTTAGATCACCCAGTCCCAAAATGAATACATCTAACCAAAACATAGAAGAACCAATAGGACCAGAACACCAAATTAAAGCTATGAGCAATGCAACCCTGACCAACCTACTGGTAGAACTTGCAGGAAAGCAACAAAGGACCGATAATCGTGTGGATGCTGCCATCACTAAACTAGAACTAATAGATAAGAAATTGGAAGGATTAGATAAGAAATTGGAAGTTCAAAGAGAGTTAAGAGATTTGACGGAGAGTGAAAAAAAAGAAGACCTTAAAAATCAGCTGGCCATGCTAAATGAAGACATAAAGAAATGCAAGGATGAACTCCAAGAATCATCAAGAAAATCAGAAAATGATGTGAAAAGGGAGCTCGACAGAGGGATGGAAATTATACATAGAAAAGTAGTAGACAATGCAAACTTAAGTGAACAAGTCCAAAACTCACTAGAAGCTCTCAAGAATAGAGTCAGCCAAGTGGAGGATAGAAACTTTGATCCGGAAGACAAGATGGAAGAAACAGTTAGAGAGCTCAAAAATTTCAGTAAGTTCAAAAGCTCCTGTGAACAGAACATGAGGGAATTGTGGGATACACTTAAACGTCCTAATATCAGGATCATTGGAATACCAGATGGAGAACAAATTCAGACCAAAGGCATGGAGAACTCATTTAACAAAATAATTGAAGAAAACTTCCCCAGTCTCTTAAAAGAAAGGCCCATCAAGATACAAGAAGCCAATAGAACTCCAAACAGACTGGACCAAAGGAGAAACTCTCCAAGACATGTTATCATTAAGACTCTAAACATTGACAAAAAAGAGAAAATCCTAAAAGCAGCTAGGGAAAAACAGCACACCACCTTCAAAGGTAACCCCATCAGAATTACTTCAGACTTCTCAATGGAAACCCTGAAAGCTAGAAGGGCCTGGAATGAAACACTGCAAAGTCTAAGAACCTATGGCTTCCAACCCAAACTACTCTACCCAGCAAAAGTATCCCACATGATAGACGGTGAAAGAAAAACATTCCACGACAAAACTCAGCTTTACAATTATATGAACACAAAACCAAACCTACAGACAGTATGTCAGGAAATTCTCCACAGAGAAGAAAAAAATAAGCAAACACAATTGCCTACAAGAAGCAGATCACAACAACCAAAATCAGAGTAGGCACAAAAAACTTCAACGTCCATGAAAATACCAACCCACATTTACCATTACAATATGGCAGGGATCACATCAAATCTCACAGTCATTACCCTAAATATTAATGGTCTTAATTCACCCATCAAGAGACACAAGCTAACAGGATGGATCAAAAAATTAGACCCCTCAATCTGTTGCCTTCAAGAAACCCACCTCACCATTAAAGACAGACATCTCCTCAGGGTGAAAGGGTGGAAAACAGTATTCCAGGCAAATGTGAATAAGAAACAAGCAGATGTAGCTATATTAATATCAGATAAAATAGACTTCAAACCAAAAATAATCAAAAAAGACAAAGAAGGCCACTTCCTACTTATCAAGGGAACGATCCATCAAGAGGATATTACAATCATAAATCTGTATCCACCAAACACAGGGGCACCACAGTTCATAAAACAAAACCTACTTGACAACAAAACAGAAATAACCACAAACACCATCATAGCTGGGGACTTCAATACACCATTAGCAGTAATAGACAGATCATCCAAATAGAAACTCAACAAGGAAGTAAGAGAGCTCAACAAAACCATAGATCACTTGGACCTAACGGACATCTACAGAACCTTCCATCCCAAATCCACAGATTACACATTCTTCTCAGCAGCCCATGGACCATTCACTAAAATAGACCATATACTGTGTCACAAAGATTGCCTCCACATATTTAGGAAGATTGACATAATTCCCTGCATGATATCCGATCACAATGCTATATTGCTAGAAATCAACAACAAAAGACCCACCTAGAATCCCAAAGGCACCTGGAAACTGAACAGCACACTTTTCAACAATAAATGGATAGTGGATGAAATAAAAAATAAAACAGCAAAATTTCCGGAATTGAATGACAATGAGAACACATCATACCAAAACTTATGGGACACAATGAAGGCGGTCCTCAAGGGAAAATTCATAGCACTCAATGCCTTCGTAAAAAAGAGAGTAAGGTCCCAAATCAATGACCTAACATCAACCTAAAGGCACTGGAAAAACAAGAAAAATCCAACCCAAAGAGCTCCAGAAGGAAAGAAATAATTAAAATCAGAGCAGAAATCAATGAATTGGAAATGAAGGAAACAATTAAGACAATTGACAAAACAAAGAGCTGGTTCTTTGAAAAAAATGAACAAGATTGACAAACCCCTGGCCAATATGATCAAGCAAAAAAAGGAGAAGCTTCAAATTAACAAAATTCAATATGAAAAAGGAGAGATCACAACAGACATAAGTGAAATTGGGAGAATCATCACGACTTATTTCAAAAACCTCTACTCCACAAAACTGGATAATGTGGAGGAGAAGGATAAATTTTTGGATGCATCATCTACCAAAGCTAAACACAGAGCAGAATAATCACCTCAATCGACCCATCACACTCAAGGAGATTGAAAAAGTAATAAAAAACCTCCCAAAAAAGAAGATCCCAGAACCAGATGGCTTCTCAGCTGAATTCTATCAAACCTTCATAGAAGAACTCAAACCAATCTTCCTCAAACTGTGCCACACAATTGGTGAACAGGGAAAGCTACCCAACTCCTTTTATGAAGCTAGCATCACCCTAATTCCCAAACCTGGCAGAGATGCCACAAGAAAAGAAAACTACAGGCCTAATTCCCTGATGAATTTAGATGCAAAGATCCTAAACAAAATCCTTGCAAACTGAATCCAACAACACATCGAAAGCATTATCCACTTTGACAAAGTGGGATTCATTCTAGGAACACAGGGGTGGTTCAACATATGGAAATCTGTCAATGCAATACACGACATAAACAAGGTTAAACATAAAAACCACATGATCATTTCGATAGATGCAGAAAAGGCCTTTGACAAGATTCAACATCACTTCATGTTCAAAACATTGGAGAGAATTGGCATGGTTGGTTCATATCTTAACCTAATAAAGGCAATATACCAAGCTCCGAAGGCCCAACTAATACTTAATGGAGAGAGACTGGAGGAATTCCCATTAAGATCAGGAACAAGACAGGGTTGTCCACTCTCACCTCTGCTTTTCAATATAGTACTGGAAGTCCTAGCTCAAGCAATAAGACAGGAGAAGAAATAAAAGGGATACAATTTGGAAAGGAAGAAGTTAAGTTAGCTTTTTTCGCTGATGACATGATTATATATGTAAGAGACCCGAGAGACTCCATCCCAAAACTCCTGAAGGTGATTAACTCCTATAGCAGAGTAGCAGGACACAAAAATCAATGCACAAAACTCAGTAGCCTTCCTTTATGCAAAGGACAAAGATACAGAAAAAGAAATGAGGGACATAGTCCCATTTTCAATTGCAACAACAACAAAAAAAATAAAATACCTTGGAATAACGTTAACCAAGGAAGTGAAAGATGTATACAATGAAAACATAAAAACACTCAAATAAAGCCGGGTGTGGTGGCGCACGCCTTTAATCCCAGCACTTGGGAGGCAGAGGTAGGAGGATTGCCGTGAGTTCGAGGCCACCCTGAGATGAAATAGTGAATTCCAGGTCAGCCTGAACTAGAGTGAGACCCTACCTCGCAAAACCAAAAAAAAAAAAAAAAAAAAACACTCAAATAAGAAATTGAGGCGGACTTGAGAAAATGGAAAGACCTCCCATGTTCCTGGATAGGCAGAATTAACATTGTGAAGATGACAATCCTACCAAAGGCAATATACAGACTTAATGCAATTCCAATTAAAATCCCTACCTTGTTCTTCAGAGATAGAAAAAATGATCTCAAATTTCATATGGAAAGGCAGAAGGCCTCGCATTTAAAAACATATCCTTGGCAAAAGAAATACCTCTGGAGGCATCACCATACCTGATCTAAAGCTATATTACAAAGCCATAGTAATTAAAACAGCATGGTACTGGCATAAAAACAGGAGTATATACCAATGGAATAGACTTGAGGACCCGGACTTTGGGTCAAGCAACTATAGCTGCTTGATATTCGACAAGGCCCAAATAATATAGGCTGGAAAAAAGACATCTTCAACAAATGGTGCTGGAGAAACTGGATAACAATATGCAGGAAACTGAAACTTGACCCACATATTTCGCCATGCACTACACTCAAGTCCAATTGGATCAAAGATCTAAATATAAGACAAGAAACTCATATACTACTGGAAGAAAATTTAGGAAGTACCTTCCATGATATAGGAATGGAAAAAGACTTCTTGAACAAAACCCCAGTAGCTCATGAACTTAAACCGTCACTCAAGCAATGGGATCACATGAAGCTGAAGAGTTTCTTTACAGACAAGCATACAATAAGCAAAGCCAATAGATTACCCAAAGAATGGGAGAAAATATTTGTGGGTTATTCAACTGATAGAGGCCTTATCTCTAGAATCTACAAAGAACTCAAAAATCTAAACAGTAAGAAGTCAAAAACCCCACTCACAAAATGGGGCAAAGAGCTGAACAGGCAGTTCACAAAGGAAGAAATAGAAATGGCAAACATACACTTAAGAAAATGTTCATCATCTCTAATCATCAGAGAAATGCAAATTAAAACAACTATGAGATTCCACCTTACCCCAATAAGAATAGCAAACATCAAAAAATCAAATAAAAATAAATGCTGGCAAGGATGTGGAGAGGTAGGAACACTCATCCACTGCTTGTGGGAATGTAGGATGGTACAACCAGTTTGGAAAGCAATATGGAGACTTCTGAAATAGCTGAGTATAGAGATACCAACAGACCCAGTTATTCTCTTACTGGGCATCAACCCTAAAACCTTCAAACCACAGACTAAAGAGATTTGCTCAACCATGTTTATAGCAGCTTAATTTGTAATAGCTAAGAGCTAGAATCAACCCAGATGTCCATCACTAGAAGAATGGATAACTAAGATGTGGTATATCTACACAACGGAATTCTATACAGCAGTAAGAAAAAATGACATAATGAAATTTGAGGAAAAATGGTTGAACCTCGAACAGATCATTCTCAGTGAACTTACCCAATCACAGAAAAAATTCGCCACATAGTGTCACTCATCTACAGCACCCAACCTGAATCTACCCAAGATACCTTACATACCCAGCAAGCATCTCCTAGACTAGACACTAGGATGGAAGGGGAGGGAGGGGAGGGCATCAAAGGGGTGGGAAACACAAAGCTAGACCCAAATGGCAATGGTACCATAATCTTCTACTTACTAAAAGACAGAACAAATGGCTGATCCTTCACCAGACCCTTACAGGGAACACCTGAACCACAAGACACTGGAGAGGGGTAAGATTAAGACTAACCTTAATCTCCTACATCTTCCCTCCCTCACTTCCCTTCTCCCCCTTCCTCCCTCTCTCTCTCTCTCTCTCTCTTATCTCTAACTCTTGTATATTAGTTAGCTTTTTCCTCATTTTCTTAGTGGGCACTGACCTGTAACTCCCAGATCCAGCATGGGGCTATCATCCACAATGAGCTTTTGATCAGAATGACCTACAAGGTTTCCTAAAAGACAGACAGATTTCTGTCAGAGTACTTGATGACCCACCAAAGGTTAGTGGTAAGACCCTACTGCTGAAGATACCTTATGTGATTGACATGCAAATTTGAATGGCATGGCTGGAAGTTGGAAGAGAGTCAGTCCCCAGACAGTCAGTGCGTCTAGTGCCAGAAGGTGCTACATGGGCGACTGGGGGAAATTTACCAATATCTATCGAAGCAACGCACGGTCTAACCTACTTAGCAGCAAATAACTTGTTATGATGCCCACACAAGTGCAGTGGTGGCACACAGCCATGGTGGGGAACCAACTGCTCTCAATTTGGCTAACTGATCCCCTCACTGGTATGGAACCCATAGCTGGAGCTGGGAAACAAGTCAGAACCATATCCAAACATAAGCCCACTCTCCAATATCAAGCTACCATCAATTGTGGGCTACAAGAGGGCCTACACCTATTAAATTCTTTATAAAAAAAAAAAGTAAGGGTTATCTCATTTGTCCTGGTGCTAACTTACTCTCCGTTGGAGAATCTGCTTCTCTTTTCAGATAGATGTAGATCCTAAGGAGAGAGCCACCCCATCATACCTCAAAAGGGCCCTGGCTGAAAATATGAAAAGTTGGAGAAACAAGCAAGGGGGCTGTTTTCCTGATGAATCTGATACCAGCCCAAGGGGGAAGGAGATCAGCACAGAGGAAAATCAACTCCTACCAAATCAGAGAGCCAGAGCCTCAGAGGCCCCCAACACCTCATCACTGAAGCAGACCAAAAATGAACCCAACATGGCTCAGGGAAATTTTGTGGAAGAGGGGGCGGAAAGAATGTCAGAGTCACATGTTGGGTCATGATATGCAGAGACATTTAGCTTACCCATAACTGTGGGCTAACTCCACAATGCAGGACCCGTATACCTCAACAAGGAGGGGCCAAGGGGAGGGGGTAGGTCACGGATGAGCCTAATAATGGTACCAAACTGACTGTACTTGCTGAATACAAAACTGACTAATAAGAAAAAAAAAAGTGAGAGTAGCATTAATATATGTGTATGAACATGAAGGGAATTACTTACTGGGCAGTTTGATGAGCGTAGTATATACATTTAGCCAGACAGCAGCAGATGTTACACCCTAGGTTCATGACTACCCTGTTGTAGGTTTTCAGTATCAGGGATGTATTGCCTACCATCGAGCGGGCCTCCAGTCAAATTAGAAGGCTGTTGGTTTTCCCCCATCACAGACATGCCACTATTGCACCCATTGGTTCATTTGGGCTGGTTGGCCAAATATAAGGCTCACGTTGTGTGTCCACTGTGGAGTATCTTCACTGATGATTTCTCTCTTTCTCACTGAGATGCATGCAGTGTGGCTTTTTCCAGCTTTTCTGTCAGCTTGTCTATATGGAGGAGGTTTTATGCTTAGTTCTAGCAAGATTTCTCAGTGACCTTACTGCCCAAATATGTGGAGTCTTCAGCAATAAGGTCTTACCATCTATTCCTGGTAGGAAACCAAGTGCCTCAGCAATGGCCTATAATATTGTGGGGGCATCAGGGGTCCTCCCTGGCCAGCAACTCACTGGAAGGTATCACATCCCTGGCACTGAAAATTTTCTGGGAAGAATTTATGGCTCCTGAGTGCTCCATTGTCCAAAAGGGTAGGTTTCCGTATGATTTATTTATATCCTCTTAGATTTTAATTAGCCCTCCCTCCACCTTTCCTTTACTCATGTCTTCCCTAGACCTCAATTAAGCCTTTTTATTTACTTAACTACTTCTAAAAGACTTTATATTTTTACCATTTAGTCTTTTCTCAGGCAACATTTTATTTTTTTTTTAATGTAAAGTAGGTGGGTCATCTTCCTTAAGATTGCTAATATATTTGTCAATTATCAGTTTTACTGACCTAAAGACAGTCTTTGTTCCTGTAATTTTAAATCTGTTTTTTTTTTTAAACTAAATATTATAGCTTGAAGTTCCATAACTTTGGCCAAGCATATCAGTCCATTACAAACTAACTTTAATCACGTTCTCTGGGATTGGGCATCAGAACAGAGCCAGTCATTTTTCCAGTAGCCCAGTTGCAACAATGTTCTTTAAAGTCCTTCCTTCCCCTTAGAAAGTTCATAAACAAAGCCTTCAAACACTTTCTCTTTTAAAACTTTCAACAGAATAGTCCATAAGCATAGCCTTACTTCTCAGTTGCAAGTATCAGGTCCATGCCCATTTCTCCCAAACAAACAAACAAAAAGTTCCAAAAGACCAAAATCCATGTTGTTGGATTCATTGTTCAGCAATACCCCACTTCTGGTACAAATTTATGTCATATTTAGTTCTAACACTGCTGGAATAAGCACATTGTGTATGATCTGTTCAAAGACAACCCATTTTCCTACAAATTTCATTGCAGCATTTTTTATTGGTGCTTAGTAGAATTCCATTGTGTAAGTGCAGCACAACGTTGTTATTCTTTCATCCAATGGTGAGCACCAACATTCTTATCCCATTTAAGGTATGCTATCTGCACTCTCCATTAGATAATCTGTTTCTCTTTCTCAGAAGACAGCAAGACCTCAGGATATAAATCACTACTTACAGGTCAGCCAAGGCCCAGGTCAATCCACAGAGGAATTGGGGAGAAGAGCAAGAGGGCTGCTTTGATGATGGGCCTGACAATCAGCACCAGAGTGAAGGAGACAAGTGCTGAGGATACTCAACATATACAAAGGTAGAGATCCAAAGGCTCTGAAGAGATCATCAGTGAAGTAGACTTAAAACACATTCACCAAAGCTCAAGGAATTTTGCTGAAGAGGGGACAGAAAGAATTTAAGAGCGACAGGTCTGGACTTCATACACAGAGGCATTGCCCACCCCCACCCATAGCTGACTGTTGCTCATACAATGTGTAACTAAGCAACCCCATGGGGACTATCAGCAGCCCCGCTGAGGAGGGCTCCAGAATACTGGGCCCAGAGAAGAGGGAAAAGATTGTACCAACACATGATGCATCCATAGAGTATGTTCTTAATAATAAAATTAAATTAAATATATAAAGAGGTTGTCATATATATATATATATATATATATATATATATATGTAAGTACACACACACACACACACACACACACACACACGTATAGCATATGTTTTGAATGGTTGCACTTCTGGGTTCTATATTCTAATTCATTAGTTTACTTGTCTGTTTTTGGTTCAAGTACTGTAAACTTTTTGTTACTATTGTTCTGTGGTATATTTATACTCCAGCATTGCTTTTTCTGCTGAGGATTTCTTTGGTTATTGGGGTATTTTTGTGCTTCCATTAGTTTTGTAGGATAGTTTATTTCTCTAGACCTGTGAAGATTGTCATTCAGTTTTTGACAGGGGTTACAGTAACCTGTAGTTTGCTTCTGGTATTATAGGCATTTTTCACAATATGAATTTTTGCCAATACATGATCATGGGAGGGCTTTCCATCTTTATCATTTCTTAATATTTCTTAACTGTCTTAAAATATTGATTATAGGGGTCATTACCTGTCTCATGTTTAGGCTTATTCACCTGCATTTTTAAAAATATGATAAATGAGATATTTTTCATAATCTCTTTCTCAGCAACTTTACTAGTGGTACCTCAAAAAGCTACTGATATTTGTATGCCGAACATGTACCTTGCTACTGTGGGGGAAGTATCAGATCTATATATTTTTTATTTTTAGTGTTCAGGGTCTTTTAAGTATATGATTATGCCATTTGAAAATAAATATAGTGCGACTTCTTTCTTCATTTGCCTCCCCCTCATTTTTTTTTCCTATTGCCTTATGTTCTAGCTAAGACTTTAAGCACTTTAGTGTATAGGAGTAGGAAAAGTTTGCAGTTTTGTCCCATTCAAGAGCTTAGAGGAAATATTTTAATTTGGGTGTTTTCATTCTTTTGGTCATATTAGTGTGCCAGTTACCTTCTTTTTGCTGGGACTAAATGCCTGTCCAAAGCACCTTATGGAAGACAAGGATTTATTTCATCTTACAGGTTTGAGGGCAAATATCTTTATGGCAGAGAAAGCATGGTAGAGAAGACTGATGGGGTGGGAGGGGTCACATCTTTTCAGAAAAGCTCTATCTATTGAACTTGGAGATAGGCTAAATTACCTCATACTTTAACCCCATCATAACAGCTCCTCCAAGTTTCTACCTCCCAAAGGACACTCAACTTTCTGAAAGTGCCAGGAAATGAGGACCAAGTATTCTGCACACTTATAGATGACATTTCATTCAAACTACATTTATTTATGGGCAGGAGAGATGGCTTAGCTGTCTTAACAGTCCACAAAGCCAAAAGCACCCAGGTTCAATTCCCCAGGACTCACGTTAGCCAGGTGCACAAGGGGGCACCTGTGTCTGGAGTTCATTTGCAGTGGCTGGAGGCCCTGGCACTCCCATTCTCATTCTCATTCTCATTCTCATTCTCATCTCTCTCTCTCTCTCTCTCTCTCTCTCTCTCTCTCTGTCTCTCCCTCTTCCTGTATCAAATAAATAAATTAAAAATATTTAAAAACTACATTTGTTTATGTGTTTATCAATGTTATTTTTTGTTGTTAAGAATCAGTTTTATTGTATTTATTGTTCTTTTAAGCTCCATACCTTTAATCTCTAGACCAATATTTATTTATTTATTTATTTTATTTAAAGGATTTTTTGCTGTTTAGTATTTCTATTATGCATGTTCTTATTTTTCTAAAATCTCGAGATACATCATTCAATTTAAAATAACCTATTCTTTAAGTATATGAAAGTGACTAAAACTTATAAAATGGCCTGAGGTTTTTATTTCACAGTGGTAAAATGTATTTCAGGGAATAAATTTAATGAAGTATTTGTAAAAATATAAAGTTTGCTTTCTAATTCCATCCTTCAGTGCAATTCACTCAATACATTTTCTAAAAGTAATCAAAAGTTAAAAAAATAGGGTAGACAATCATTTCCTATATGTCATAGAGAAATAAAAATGATGTAAATATTTTATTATATAATTTGAACTTCTATATAAAATGTAAAGGAAAATAATGAGGCAACAGTAGAAGAATTGGTTCTAAATTTAAGCTCTAAAATATATGTTAGTTTTATGGACTATGCGTGCTTACCAAATGTTTAAGATGGTGTAGTTATCATAATTAATGTTAGATAGTTAAATAATTTCATTGAAATATCTAATCCATTCATTTATATTGTATTCTGTTAAATAATTTTAATAGAAGTAGAGTTCTGCAATGAAATATTCTCAAATTCTAAGCAAACCTTTATTATCTATGTTTGTTCAGTTTCTTACATGGTTAGAGATATATTAATAAGTTGGCCTTTTGTTATGTTATTTAACCTCTCAAAAGTATCTAAGGTGTGTTTCTAGACAGGTAAAAATTTTACAGGAACTTCATTTTGCTTATAAGTAACCAATGAATATTTTTTAACATAGCTACTGACGTTGTAAAAGCAAGTATCTGCAAGCATGTAAATTATAGTTAAAGGAATATCTTACTGGTCTAATTCAGAGATTGCTATGCTTCAAATATTATTGGAAACATTTTGCCTTTACATGGATATCTGTGGAATCCCCCATGAATTTTTCTGTTCTGAATGCTAAGTTCCCAGGTGGTGGCAATGTGGGAATTGGAGCTCATGGAGGTGATGTACTGGGGGCAGGCTTATATGTGATATAGCTAGCTTCCCTTTACCAGTGTTTGGCATACTCTCCTGTTGTTGCTGCCTACATCATGTTGACCAGAGTTGATGTCAAACCTCTGCTCACATCATGTTTCCTCCTACCATCATGGTGTTTTGCCTTGAATCTATAATCCAAAATGAGCACTTTCCTCCTACAAGCTGCTATTGGTTGAGTGTTTTCTGCAAGCAACATGAAGCTACCAGCAACAGCAGTTTTTTAAATGCAGAATTAAGTGCAGTCCACATATGCAAGGAATACTGCCTTGAAATCTATATGTTGGTGTAAATCCTTTGCATCCTTCTATTCTATTCTATTCTATTCTATTCTATTCTATCCTATCCTATCCTATCCTATCCTATCCTATCCTATCCTATCCTATCCTATCCTATCCTATCTGATTCGATTCCATGCCTTGCCGTGCGGTTCCATTCCATTCTATTCTATTCTATTCTATTCTATTCTATTCTATTCTATTCTATTCTATTCTATTCTACTCCATTCCATTCTATTCTGTTCTATATGTTTGCCTATTGTTCCTCTATTTATTTACCCAGTTATATGAATATTAGTTTGATTTTGGTGATATTTGCTTATTTTTTTCAGTTCAAATCCGATATTCATTTATTTCCTTGTTCAAATCATTCCAAGTTTGGCCTAACTCTTCTTTGCTTATTTTTTTTTCTACCTCATAGTATAGTCTTCCCAAAGATACAGTATACACTAGTGCATGATGGAAAATTCTATTTTACACAGGAAAAGGTGACAACAGTTTGTCAAGGCAGGCCTCTAGGTGACATTGACAATAATGAATCTGTTTTTTTCTTGTACCTTTGACATCTTGCAAACAGGATTGAACTTATTCTATCTAGTCTTGTTCCCCAAATTCCAAAATACAAATAGAATCACAAGAGAAAATGGCAAACATTCAAGAGAGTGACATTCCATAAAATAATTAACCAGTTTTTGTTAAAAACAAGGGAAGGCAAATATCCAAGCCAAGAGGAACTTATGCATGCAAGAAAAGTACAGTATACTGGAAAATACTCTGAAATAGAAAACAAATTATTAAAAAAATAAAGAAACCTAAGTCATGACTTCTCTTAATAATGTATTGATATTGCCTTTCTAATTGTGACAAATGCATCTCATCAATGTAACATAATTGAAGAAATGATGTTTGAGATATATTGAAATATTTTCATTATTTTAATAGAAAATGACTCTACAATAAAAATATATTTTCAGGAATAAAAGATTAACAAAACTAATAATGTGGGATAAAAATACCTAAAATCTTGAGAAGAGATGAGTAGGGTAGAAGCTCTTTATTTTACACGTTTATTTTTTAATAAAATTTTAATCAAAAAATAAAAGATGACAGACTGTTCATAAGTTTTGACCCAGTACCACTTCTTTTTTCGGGAATTTTTTATTAGAATATGTTAATTAAACATAATGATGGATTTAACTATAAACCTTCCATTCGTATGTAATATATTTTGTCCATTTTCATCCCATACCCATTATAATGAATATATATTTACTATATATGCCATATACCATGGCCATATTCACCCTCACACTTCTCACCATTTCTTGCCCCTCTGTGATTGCATCTGATCTCCTTCCTCTTCCCAACTAGTACCCCTTCTACTTTTGTCTCTCTTTTTCATGTATTGATGAGTTTTACTATGGTTACTTGCAGGAACATCATTGGAGATACTAATATGAACATAAGTAATTATATAGTGGCTATACATTTGACAAAATGTTTCTGGTTCCCCAATTTGATTTACTCTTAAACATTGCTCTGAAATAATTATTTTAAATTCTTCCAGTGCTTAGGGAGATAAAAATTCAAAAGATAGAATGACTAGAAAATATGAATGAATTATGCATATATTCTTTTAGTTATTCAAAAATCTGTCATTAAAAAAAAACTATATAGGGGAAATATCCCACATGACTTTAATGTTTTTAATGGATGCGTTGATAAAAATGTAACACTGACTTCTACATTTTCCATCATAGCTTATTGTAGCTTGCTCAGGTTGTGACTATGGACACACATTTAAATCTATAGTATGTGGAATGAGATGGGATAGCCCAATGATTCTCACTTGCTTAGGTATGACGAAATAAGGATACACTGTCTACTTAAAACAGAATTTCTTTTATTAGGACTAGCATTTCTTGAAAGCTTTTCATGTGATTCTGAGTTTTATACTTTGTGTAGGCAGCAGTATCCACCTTCATATAGAGAGGAAATCTGTCTGTGCCCTTTGCTCTGAATAGCACAAGAATCAGACGGCATATTGAATAGTAAGTGCAAACTTTTGCTCTGACAATGTAAGAATGTTTTTCATCTCTTCTTTTTTTATCACTGGCTATACTTTAATGTGGTATGGATATATGTTTTTATTAGTAATCTCTGTCTATCAACACTATCCTAATTTGTTTTTGCAGTTGTTTCCAGCACTGTCTTCTCAGAGCCTCTAACACTTGTCTGACATTTAGTGTTCTTCAAGAGACTTTAGTACTTTCCACATTCTCATGGTTTCTGCCTCTTGTCAACACATTATACAGTAGGTTAGAAATTCTGATCATATTATAGGCATCATCAAGTGATAGAAATGCCAAATAGACCATCTGTTTTATTGTACCAAATGACCCAACTCACTATGGTACATTGGATTGATGCTGTCTTCATCACCCTCCACTGACTTCAAGTGATGAATTCTATGCTATCAGCCGCTTGGAGGTTGTGGTTTTTGACCTCTTATTATTGCTGCTGCAGTTATTATTGTGTGCAAGAATCACTTGAGTTTCAACTAGACAGTTCCTTAGGAGTCGGGGATGCTTTGATTCCTACAGTAGCGTAGGACACTGACCTGGCTGACAGACCTTTAGAAGATCATTTTCATCTCACCAAAGCTTCTGAATCTTTGTTCAAAGATATACATATTGAAAAACAGTTTTGGGAACTAACTAAAAACACAATAGCATTTTTGCATTCTAAATGAATTATATATAAAGGCATGCACTTTTATTAAAATGGGAATAATAGTACCTAAGCCTACTTGGCCTTCAAAATCAGGATTTTGTTACTCAGAATACTTAAAAAGAATCAAAGTAGATGTAGTTTCATGTGACATCATGGCAGTAGATATTGCCACATTAACATGAATCCTTCATACACAGTAACAGAAAGTAACACAACGAGAAAGTGAAAATAAGATACCGATCATTTTATGTGTAAATAGTTATAGAAGTTTAGAATGCTAGAAGTAGGCAAACATCTTTAATGCTGGCAACAGAACAAAATATTCAACAAATTTGATTTGATTTAAAATAAATTTCAGGCTTTATATAATGGATTCTGGAACATGTCTTACCTCAAGTCATCATATTCATTTATAATAATAAAAATTACAAAGAAGTGATGGCTTTATAAATGTCCCATAATATGTCCAGAGTAATGATGCACTTTGACTTTACACATAGAATTTGATTTGCCAACTATTTTTTAAAGTTTTATTTGAAAAGATGCAATTATATATATATATATATATTATTTTTATTTTAATTTTTTATTTTTTATAATATTTTTATTGACAACTTCCATAATTGTAAACAATATCCCATGGCATTCCCTCCCCCCACACTTTCCCCTTTGAAACTCCACTCGCCATCATATGCCCTCCCCCTCTCAATCAGTCTGTTTTATTTTTAAGTCATGATCTTTTCTTCCTGTTATGACGATCTTGTGTAGGTAGTGTCAGGCACTGTGAAGTCATGGATATCCAGGCCATTTTTTTGTCTGGAGGAGCACGTTGTAAGGAGTCCTACCCTTCCCTTGGCTCTTAAATTTTGCATTGGACTGTATGTAATTCTATAGAGCAAATTGTACTTGCTTGATCAGGGATTCATGTAGCATCAAATATAACTGTTTTAGAATTAGTTTATATGTAAGTTTACTTTTCCTTTTGAACTATTCTATGCCCAATGTCTAAAAAACATTTGCAAACAGCAATGTATTTAAAGTAATTATAGACTGTATTCAGTACTTGAATCTACCAACAGTATAAAAATATGTATTTAGACTCAAATGCTAACTTAAACAGCATCTTATTAGTAGTTTGAAAGTGTTGGGAAAAAAATCTCTAACACATTGTCCAAGTTCATGTATTAGGAATAAATCATGAGTAATTCTTTATTATTTGTTCTTGAACAAGTACCCTTTACATATTTTCTTTCAGGATAATGTCTTTGCTATTGTCCCTTTCTAAAAATCTCTAAATATTGGAAATTTATCTTGAGAGGATATTCCAGTTTAAAAAATGTCTTTAGAAAATTCTTTTCTGCATCTGAAAGAAGTTAAGTAATCTATAGTGTTTTTATAAAGGAAAAATAATTATAATTTCTCCAACATTTTGTTTTTAAGAAAATATTTCTTGTTATTGAAAGGTTGGAGAGGTGAAGGTTTAGTTAGATCTGTTGGTAAAGTACATGTTTCAAAAACATGAAAAGCAGGGGCCGGGCGTGGTGGCGCACGCCTTTAATCCCAGCACTCGGGAGGCAGAGGTAGGAGGATCGCCGTGAGTTCGAGGCCACCCTGAGACTCCATAGTGAATTCCAGGTCAGCCTGGGCTAGAGTGAGACCCTACCTCGAAAAACCAAAAAAAAAAAAAAAAAAGAAAAGCAGGAGTTCCTTGCACAGGCAGTGTCTGGACAGACAAGGTAGTCTGGAGTGAATAGGTTGGACCCATTTCTGGGCTTGTCCCACCTCCAGGGTCCGAATTCCTTGCACAGACATTGTGTGCATAGGCCCAGTGGTCTAGAGTGAGAAGGCCAGACACCTATATCTGTTCTCCTCCCATCTCCATACTCTGGGTTGCCTTTGCTAGTCTGTGTCCTAGAGAGCATAGTACCAAGTAGGTCAGATCACTGTTCCCATGCTCCTCCAAGTCCCCTGGTCCTGGTCGGTCCCATATGCCTTGCTCGAGGAGTCTGGTCCCTGTGTGAGCTGTGGAATCAGACGTTTTGATCTGGTGTCCTGGCTGACCACTCTGTACCAACGTCCCTGTTCACCTGAGTCAGAGGGCAAATGGGCCAAAGGATAAAAACTTGCTTTCTCTTCAATAAAATAGTCTTCCTGAAATGGGTAGACAACAATGCAAAAAAGCAACAAAGGTCAGAAAACAGAGATCTCCGCCAAGGATGCCTAGTCCTACTCTGGAAGCCTATGAAATCAGAGACAAAATAAAACAAATTAATTCCTAAAATGAAAACACAACTAATGAGACCATTATGAAAAAAAAAGTGCTAAACTTGAAGAAAACTATCAAAGAATCAACAATCATATTAGTCAAAATGAACAGAATCATCACCTAGAGCATTCAGCCTTTGACAGTAGGCTTAACCTGATTTAAGGAAACGTTAGAACCCTCCAAAGAGATACAAAAAAATTGAAGATAAGTCAAGAAATGGAAGACCTCAACAAATGGTTGATTAAGCATAATGAAGACTTGATCAAATGCAAGAATGAACTACAGGAAGCATGAAGAAAGTCAGAAGTTGAATTGAAATCATACCTCAAAGAAAGATACCCATGATACAAAATAACACAACAGAATACAAAAATCAAATAGAAATTATAAAAACCTCTCTAGAACCACTCACCAACTGAGTTACTCATGTGGAAGACAGAACATCTGCCCTGGAAAATAAGACAGAGGAAATTGATCAGAGGGCAAAAACTTTGCTAAGTTCAGAACAATCAAGTGAACAGAATATGAGGGAACTGTGGGACACCCTAAAATGAACAAACATCTGGATAATGGGTATACCAGAAAGAGAGAAACTCCAGACCAGAGGCATGGGGACCATACTCAACAACATTATTGAACAACATTTTCTAAATCTTGCAAAAGAAAAGTACATCCAGATACAAGAATCTCACAGAACACCATGCATGCAGGCAGGACCAAAGAAGAAACTCTCCAATACACATAATAGTTAAAACTCCTAACAACAAAAGCAAACAGAGAGTGTTTAGAAGCAGCAAGAGAGAATCAGTTCACAACAAAGGCAACCCTGTCAGAATTACATCAGATTTCTCCATGGAAACACTGAAAGTCAAAAGGGCCTGGAATGGAACACTTCAAAGTTGAAAAAAGTATGGCTTCCAACCCAAGGTACTTTACCCAGCAAAAGTTTCCCTCATAATAGGTGGTGAAAGAAAACCTTTCAATGAAAAAAGTCAACTTTCTGATTATAAAGAACACAAACCCAAACCTACAGAGAATACTTCACACAAAAAAGCAACCAATCTCAAGAAGAGTAAGAAGATCCCAATAACGCAAATAAACCAGGATCAAAACAGTACATAACACAAGAAAGCACCAAGCACCATAAAACACTTCATCATGGCAGGGATTAATTCAAACCTCACAGTAGTAACCTTAAATATTAATGGCCTTAATGCACCCATCAAAAGACACAGGTTATCAGGATGGATCAAAAAACTGGACCCTAGGGCTGGAGAGATGGCTTAATGGTTAAGGCACTTGTCTGAAAAGCCAAAGGACCTAGGTTCAACTCTCCAGGACCCACTTAAGCCAGAGGCACAATGGAGCACATGCTTCTTTTTTTGTTGCTTGTTTGTTTGCAGTGGCTGGGGACCCTGTTGTGCCCATTCTCTCACTATCTCTACCTGCTTATTTCTGTATCACTCTCTCAAATAAATAACTAAAATTGAAGTTAATTCCAGCATCATGTCAGATCACAATGCTTTAAGGCTAGAAATTAACAACAAGAAACACAAAAATAATTCAACCAGCTCCTGGAGACAACACACTTTTAAACAACGAATGGAAGAAATTATAAAAGAAATTGTAAAGTTCCTAGAATGGAATGATAATAAAAAGACAACCTACAAAAACTTATTGGACTCAATGACAGCAGTCATAAGCGGAGAATTTATAGCCCTAAATGCCTTCATTACAAACACATAGAGATTACAAATCAATAACCAGACTGTCTACCTAAAGGTGCTGGAAAAACAAGAAGAATCCAACCCAAAGAGCTCCTGACAGAAAATAAGAAATAATTGAGATTAGAACAATAATTAATGGATTGTAAATTAAGAAAATAAATGAAGAGATGGGTCTTTGAAAAACTAAACAAGATTGAGAAACCCCTGGCCAAACTGATCAAGAAAAAAAAAAAAAGCCTCAAACTAAAAATCAGAAATGAAAATGGATAGATCACAGCAAACAACAATAAAATTGGAAGAATTGGGGCTGGGGAAATGGCTTATCAGTTAAGGCATTTTCCTACAAAGCCTAAGGACCCCGGTTCCATTCACCAGGACCCACGTAAGCCAGATGCACAAGAGGGCACATACATCTGGAGTTTGTTTGCAGTGGTTAGAGGCCCTGCTGTGCCCAATCTCTCTATTTGCCTTTCTCTCTCTCTCACACACACACACTCACTCTCTTTCTCTCTCTCTTTTTCTCAAATAAATAGTTAAGTAAATAAAATTTAAATTAAAAAAATGGAAGAATGATCAAGGCATACTTCCCAAACCTCTTCTCCACAAAATTAAATAATCTGGAAGAAATAGATGAATTCCTAGACACATACAACCTACCAAAACTAAACTCAGAGCATATTAATGTCCTAAATAAACCTAGCACATCCATGGAGATTGACACGGTAATCAACCCCCCACACACCCACCCAAATGTCAACAACCGGATAGTTTCTCAGCTGAATTCTATTAAACATTCATAGAAGAACTAAAACCAATTTTCTAAAACTATTCCAAATAATCAGCAACCAGGGAATCCCACCTGATTCCTTTTATGAAGCTAGTATCACCCTAATACCAAAACCACATAGAGATGCAACTAGGAAAGAAAATTATAGTCCTATATTCCTAATGAACTTAGATGCAAAGATCCTGAACAAAATTCTTGAAAACACAATTCAACAAAACATGAAAAGCATTATCTACCTTGAACAAGTAGGTTTCATCCCAGGGATGCAGGGATGGTTTAACATACAGAAATCAGTCAGTGCAATCCATCACATACATAAAGTGAACCATGAGAACCACATTATCATCTCAATTCATGCAGAGAAGGCCTTTGACAAAATGCAATACCACTTCATGATCAAAACACTGGAAAGAATAGGCATGAAGGTTTATATCTCAACATAATAAAGGCTATATATAAAGATTCTAAAGTCCAAATAATACTCAATTGTAAAATACTCAAGGAGTTCCCACTGAGATCAGGAACAAGACGGGGTGCCTACTCTCACCACTGCTCTTCATAAGTACTACAAGTACTAGTCCAAGCAATAAGACAAGAGAAAGAAATAAAAGGGATTCGAATTGGAAAGGAAGAAATCAATTTAGCACTATTTACAGATGGCATGATCCTATATATAAGTGACCCCAAAGTCTCCATCTCAAAACTTCTAAAGGTGATAAATTGCTTCTGCAAAGTGGCAGAATACAACGTAAATGCACAAAAATCAGCAGCTTTTCTATATGCAAAAGACAAATATACAGAGAAATAAATCAGCGAGGCTGTCCCATTTTCAATAGCAACAACAACAACAAAAATCTTGGAATAACACTAACAAAGGATCTGAAAGAACCATATAATGAAAATATAAAAACACTCAAAAAAATAAATAAAAAAGAGAGGAGGATTTAAGAAGATGGAAAGGCCTTCCATGCTTCTGGATAGGTAGAATTAATATTGCTAAAATGGCAATTCTACCAAAAGCAATATACAGATTTAATGCAATAACACTAAAAATACCAGCATAATTCTTCAGAGAGATTGAAAATATGATCTCAAAAATTCATATGAAATTGCAGAAGGCCTCAGATATCCGAACTATCCTCAGCAAAAGAAACACCTCTGGTGGTATCACCATACCTGATCTAATGCTATATTACAAAGCTATAGACACAGCATGGTACTGGAATAAAAACACACACATAGACCAATGGAAGAGAATTGAAGACACAGACCTTAGGAAAAGCTACTATAGCTGCTTGATCTTTGACAAAGTTGCCAGTAATGTAGACTGAAGAAACAAAAGCATCTTCAACAAATGTTCTTGGATAAATTGGATAACCATATGTAGAAAAATGAAATTAGACCCACTCATTTAACCACACACAAAAATCATATCCAAATGGATTAAAGACCTCAATATAAGACCAGAAACTCTTCAATTATTAAAAGAAAAAAAGGAGGCACTATCCATGATCTAGGACTGGGAGAAGATTTCCTGAATAAACCCCAGTAGTCAAGGAAATTGAGCAAACACTCAACCAATGGATCTTATGAAGCTAAAAAGCTTCTGGACAGACAAAAATACTATAGGAAGAGCCAATAAATTACTCACCAAATGGGATAAAATCTTTGCCAGCTATACCACTGACAGAAGCCTAGTATATAGAATCTAGAAAGAATTCAAAAAACTAAACAGTAAAAAAATCAAACAACTCATTCCAAAATTGGGGCAGAGAACTAAACAGGGAGTTCTCAGATGAAGAATTACACATGGCTAACACACACTTAAGAAAATGTTCAACATACCTAGCCATTAAAGATATGCAAATTAAAACAACTAGGAGATTCTACCTTATCCTAGTGAGGTTAGAAAACATTAAAAAATCAAATGAATATAAATGTTGGTGAGGATTTGGAGAAATAGGAACACTCATTCACTATTGGTGGGTTTAAGCTGGTACAACCAATCAATTTGGAAACTCCGGAAAAAGATGAAGATATAGTTACCAACAGACCCTGTTATTCCCCTACTGGGCATTTACCTTAAAATCTACACATCTCAGTTCAAAAATATTTGCTCAACCATGTTTATATCTGCTCAATTCATAATAGCTAAAAACTGGAATCAGCACAGGTGCCCATCATTGGATGGATGCATAACCAAGATGTGGTATATCTACATGATGAAATTTTACTCAGCAGTAAGAAAAATATGACACAATGACATTTGTAGAAAAATGGTCATACTTGGAACAGATCCTTCTAAGGGAACTCACACAAGCACAGAAAGACAACCATTGCATGATCTCACTCATATGCAGTTCCTAACCTGGATCAGCCTGAGTTGCTGACATAACTGAATAGCATCTTGAGGCTTGGACAATAGGGAAGGTAGGGCTTAGGGGAAGGGAAAGGGTGGGGGGGGGACACAAATCTGAACCCAAATTGAACTGATATCATAGAATCTTATAGCCTCAAAGTCAGAATAAAAGGTGGAACCCTCAAGCGGAAAGCAGAGGGAGCATTTGCATCAAAGTGCCCTGGAGAGAGTGAGATAAAACCTAACCTCAAATTTCTCCTGTTTCTCTTTCTTCTGTGGCTTTTTCTTTTTTTCTTTTCCCTTGGCTCTGGCCTATAGTTTTCTGTACCAGGATGTGCTCTACATCCACAATGAGCTGTTGATCAGAGAGACCTACTGTTTTTCCCAAAACAAACAAGACAGACTCTGTCAGAGCACTTGATTACTCACCAGAGGTCAATCACCCTACTGCTGATGACACAAATGTTGTTGGTATGGACCATGGATAAACATGGTTGTAATCTGGAGGAGAGCCAGTCCTCAATTAGCCCATCTAGTGATGGAAGGCACTACATGAGCTATCAGGGGAAAGTTGCCAACATCTATCCAAGCAACTAAAATTCTAAGTGACTCAGAAGCAAACAACCTGACATGATGCTCACACAAGTGCAATAGTGGCACACAGCCATTGTAGGTAACCAACTGCTCTTGGATTAGCTAGAAAATCCACTCAGTGTAAAGGAAACCATATCTGGAACTTGGAACCAAGTCAGGATCATATCCAGATAATACTTCTGTTTTCCATTGTCAAGCTCCTACTAATTTTAGACTATAAGAGGGTCTAAACCCTCTTAATTCTCACTAAATTAATAATGGCTATCCTCTTTAACTGGTGCTTACTTCAATCTCTGTTGGAGAATCTGCTTCTCTTTTACAGATGGGAGTTGGACCTGAGGAGATAAATGACCCAGTGTACTCCAACCTGTTCCCAGATAAAACCACAGAAGAATTGGGGAAATGAATAAGAGTGTTGTTTTCTTAGTTAAACTGATATCAGCACAAAGATGATGGAGGAAGATACTGAAGAAACTCACCATCTACCAAACCAGAGATCCAGATGCTCATAAGTGCCCATAACTGGAATAGACTTAAAATGCTCCCAGCATGGCTCAGGAAATTTTGCGGAAGAGGGTCAGAAAGATTGGTAGAGCCACAGGTTAGGACATTTTGAACAGGGACATTGCCTCCTCCCCCTACAATGCTGCATGGCCCACATTCCCCATGGGGTTTACCTGCATCCCCAATGAGAAAGGCCTTTTCAGAAAAGGTGCAGGGAGGAGGGAAAGGATGGGTACCAACATGAAATATTTACATACACCATATATCCATATATAATAAAAAAGAACCCAGAAAAAAAAAAACATCAAAAGCAGAATGTGATTCTGAGCACCCATGTCAACCACACATAACCCAAGTGCTGGAGAAGCAGAAACAGTATGATGTCTTATGTTTATTGTCCAGTTTGTGAAGCCTAACTGGCTATCTCCAGGCCAATAAGAGATATTGCCTGAAGGAGCAGGTAGATAGTATTACTAAGGATGACACCCACAGTTGTCCCTTGACCTCCAAATGCAGTTTTAATCACACAAGTACACATATTCACTTAAAAAAATCTGTTAATGATTCTCTCTCTTCTGGATTTTATCTTAATGACTTCATGAAAATATACATATTTCATTATTCACTACAAAATATGTCAAATCATCTTATACAACATTTTAAATGATTATGGTTGTAAACAAAGAATGCTTATGTCATCAATTAACATGTTATGATGTTGAACATACTGTTCAGTACTAACCAGTATTAATGTATCACTATTATATTCTTAGTTGTTTTATAATCATCATCTTTAAGCTTTCTTGAGCTGTTTTACAGAACATATAACAGTTCATGAAGCAATAATTCATTAATGAATTATTTGCTTTTTATTTACTAAACATTTTTCCCTCTGTAAACATGATCAACCCATAGGGTGTGAATTTGCCCTGCAATTTATCTATGATCTTTTATGTATATGTTTCTGTCTAGTATTTGAATTTGTATTAAAATAGCATTCTTCTTCATCAGGTGAGGTATTAGTACTCCTTTTTCATTTTTTCTTCTTCTTTAGTATAACCTCAATTGACCACTTCTTGTTTTCCATAATAACAAGTAGAACATTAAGCTATAATATACTTTAAACAATAACACTGGTCTAGAAAGAATCTAAATGTAATATTGAACCATAAAGAGATTAAATACAGATATTTAAAATATAGAAGAATGTTTTTGCTCACACTGTGAGATATAACAAGCAATAATAATGACTTGATTGCAATTTTTCTATATTTACTCCTGATACATCAAGATTGCTTCATTGTGGATGGACTAGGATAAATTCTTTTCAAGGTAATATCACTTATTTACATAAAAGGAAAAGTATTATCAGTAAGTCTGGAGGCATTAGTTTGATCCATCACTATTTAGCTATTAGCATTTATGTGCTTATGTGATTTTCAGTACATTCATTTCACACATATATTTTGGCTACTCAAAATAAAATATGTAACCATTATATATTAATAAAGATAGTTGAGAATTGAAAGATTTCTGCCAATGATTTCTGTGATATAAGATGACTGTCATTGTCACTTTCTTTTCAATTATGTGCAACATTTAGAAGTTCAATGTTGTTTGTCTAGCAAGACTTCCAAGTGCAAACTCCTAGGGGTTGTTTCTTCTTGTCTTTCACATCTGCTCCTAGTTTATTTATCTCATGTGTTTTCAATTTTTTAAATATTTTTATTGGCTGTTTATCTGAAACTTTTCACCTCTGTCCAGAAGAGATGATACTTTTCTCAGCATTCTCTCATATCGTCATAAGTGACATATTTTTAACACAAAAATCCTATAATAAGTAAGTTGAGAGAATATTCTAGGAGATGCTAAAGTCATAGCACATCCTTCCAGGATTGTCGTCACCACTCATGTCTCCCATGGTTTTTGTTCTGGAACCTTATGTTACAACAACTTGGAAAGGTAATGAAAGGGATTCCATCACTAAGGAAACAGTTGGGTATAACATCATACTGATTCATCAAAGGACCATTGAGTGTATGCAATTTACCTGATGGAACTTTGAATACACAAAAGTGACAATAGAGGGAGGGCTGAGAACGTGTCTCAGGTGTTAAGGCAATTCTTTTTGCAAAGCCTGCCAGCATGAGTTTAATTCCTAAACCACCTGTGAAAACTGGATGCAAAGGAAGAAAAGAGACTTTAGAGATGGTTAATGAAATTTCTTCCTCTAAATAACTTATTTTAGTAAGATTTCAAATGCTTCTTGAAAGTAAGTGTCTGTAGAAAGACCATTCCCCTTTCCTAAACTGCTGTATGTACCTGTCCCTTTCATGAACATCAACAGTATAAATAATATGGAATGCTATGCAAATTTGTGTGTGTATGTGTGAGTGTGTGTCCTGGAAGTACTGTATATTTTGGGGTTGAAGAAATCAAATCATGACTAGATAAATCCCTATTAGTTTTTGCTTTGCTTCTTAACAATTCATCTTTTTCAACACAAGAAGAAAACAATTGTTGAAATCCTTGTATTAGCTATCATTTGTGATTGAAACATAATTTTCCCCTCTTACTATTGGACAAACAGATAAAGTTGGATCCAAAATTCATTCAAAAGTTTTCCAATGTGTTGTATTTGATTGAAAGGATAGTTTCTTATCCTGGAAGTAGTAAGTAAACACTGCCAAACATTGGTAAAGTACATGGGTGAGCAGTGTGAGTTTAAGATACACATAAAACTTACTTGAAAGAGAAGGGCACACTACCAAATACATGTTGATGAATATTTAGTTGATTAAATTGCATTCCTAAATGGACATGAAAATTTTGAATGTAGAGAATGACATTTGAAATATATTTAAAATCAAATTAATATGAAGATATTTACAATTAGAATATATTACAGGCAGACAACTTTTATCATCCACACTCATGATATAATACAAATAACTCAAATTTTATAGTGATCTTGCCATCATTTCTAAATTCGTTTATGAAAATTATTTTTTTTCTAATGAGAGAATGAAGAAAATATCATCTTTAATTATTTATTGATTTGGCCAAATGACCTCTAGAAACATAGAGCACTGAAATCCACTGGACACATTTGGTTTGATAGTAACTAGTACTCAAGCACATAGATGTTAGCTAATCTAGAGGAGCTCTGGATTGGTACAATTTACATTTCATTCAATAAACCAATAAAACATAGGCAACAGAGGTCTAACAAATTTTAAATTTCTTCCAGAGTGAGGGTGGCAAATAGTATTGTATAATAACAAATATGTCTAACAAGCACATGCACAATTTCATCTCTGCATATATTTGTTTATGTTTATCATGGAGTATAATTTTACTATAGGATTAAATATCAGTAATGTGAAAACAGGTGAAGATTTGAGAAGGGATCTTTTGTGTAAAAGAAAGCAAAATGTATGGCTAGAATTTGATTGGGGCAACACTGTCTCAATATTAGAAAATGATCTCAAGTTGTATGTCTGTCTAATAATGCATTAAGTTGCATATGGTCCCTGTCAGTAGAAAATTACTAGGAAAAGATGACAGGCTCAGAGAGCATCATCAAGGTATGATAGGAAGTTTGTTGGCTCAGTGGCTTCTAAATTTTATGCCTATTCTAAAGTTCAAGTATATCTCTTTACACTTATTAATAAAATTTTTAAATCTCTTTATTAGTTGGAACTTTTATAGAAATATGTGTCCCTGGTAATTATTAATGCAATATGTGGAATTTAAAATACTCAGATTATATCATATGTGATCAAATCAGATTTATCTCGGTACATGTATGTTTAATACCTCTTAGTAGCAGACGTGGGTTTGATGTTGAAAAACAGGCATGGAACAAGCTTTGCCTCACTGGATCTTAGGTTATAAAAGAGGTGCACACCCATGGCTTCATTATGATATTTAATGCATGGTGTGGTAATGTCAACAACATATCTTGTTAAAAAATGTGAAAAAAGAATTTTAGTTCAATTTATTCTTAAGATTTTTTTTTATTTTTGGAAAAATTTTTAAAAGATTATCATGTCATTTGAAAGAAAATAGAATAAACTGTGGAGATTATTAATGTGGTGGTTTGATTAAGGTGTGCCCCATAAACTTAGGTGTTCTGAATGCTAGATTCCTAGCTGATAGAGATTTGGGGATTAATTCCTCCTAGAGTGAGTGTATTGTTGTGGACTGGCTTATGGGTGTTATAGCCAGTTTCCCCTTGCCAGTGTTTGGCAGACTCTCCTGTTGCTATGGCCCACATTATGTTGGCTAGGGGGTGATGTCCACTCTCTGCTCATGCTGTTGTTTTCCCTGCCATCATGGAGCTTCCCCCTTCAGCCTATAAGCCAAAATAAACCTTCCCCCCCCCACACACAGAATCTGCTCTTGGTTGGGCGATTTCTACCAGCAATGTGAACCTGACTGCAACAACTATGTTAAACAAAATTAGCCATTAAGCATTTTTTAAAATTTTTATCACTTGTAAAATACACACACACACACACACACACACACATATATGGCATGAAAATATAAGGATGATTATATAGGGAAGGGAGTGGACTAGTGGGGGCAGAGAGGGAAGAGCAAGAGAAGGGAAGGGAAGGGTGAATATGAGCAATGTACTTCAATATACATGAATGGATATTTTAATACAAAGTTCATTCTTTGCTATGCAAATTAATTAAGAAATAAAATACCCTCCCCAACATATACTCTGCTGAGGTCCAACCTCAGTGGGGTTGTAGAACTCAAAGGGGATGTGTGGAGTCGGCGTTGTGAGGAAATGATGTGAACCATTAGTTCAGGTAAAGCACACTGGACACAGAGCAAAACTCTGCTTCTTTATTTATACTTTTATAATACATTATTTTCTGCAAGGAAGACATAGCAACTTATAAAAGTGGCTTCCATTCTCTAAGAAATATTTCACAATATTCTCCTTGGTTTCCCTTGCTTTTGCTTAACTCATGAACGTCTTATCCCACAGACATTTTTGTAACATCTTAAACAAGAAAATCAAAGATTGTAAGCTGGCTAATATCTTACGCAAGCTCATGGAAACTAGCCAAGAGCCCTGGCAGGTAGCTCTTGTGGTTGTAAGGTGTTATGCCCCTGTATATGGTAAAGGTTGATCTATCCAACCAGTGTTTTGCAGTTATGTCTTTCCTTTAGGAGCCCAACTTTACTCTATTGTTAATTCTGAAAGTTACATATTTTGTTTTGATACCTTGTGTGGGCCCAACCCGATTATTTGAAAGATGTTTACTTTTGCTCCCTAGCATTTCATGCTCCTTTTCTAGTAAGTCATCTGTAGGATCAGGAAATGTGTCCACTAATTTTGTAATCATAAGTAATGTTTCTTGGGAACAATTGGTGAGGCATGTGCCATAGCATTGCAAGGAACATGTCTCATTAGGTGAAATATACATTTGTGGTGTTGAGAAACTTTGTACATTCAAATTAGTCATAGTTCCAGGATCTATAATCTGTTTACCTGTTTAAACATTATAGCCTCAGAAATTTCTGTTAAATCATTGGTGACTGTATATACACATCTCAATTGGATTACTCTATTACTACTGAGAAGGGGAAAATGAAAGCAAATATAAGTAGTAATACTTATAATAATTCCAAAAATTCCAAGGAAAAGATAGGAATAGTGCAAACTGTCAGACAGTAGACACTCCAGGAGGTGGCTGAAAGACTTCTTGGCCCTGCCAAAGAAAGTCTCGGATACCGGATACCGCAGCCCTGATGAACAGTGTCCCATCGGTATCACACTCCAGGGCTGATCGTTGCTGCCATTTGGCCACTGACAATAATTCAATTCAAAATAAAAATGTCACTATATTTAAAAAGATACCTTTAGCTTTTCTAGACAATTTAGGCAAATTTAAAAATAGTTTAGAGAGAAAAGAAAAAAATTTCCTTGCAGATCACTGGAGGAAATAATGCTACCCTATGCTACTGTGTGTGTGTGTGTGTGTGTTTATATATGCATGTTGCATAATAGCAATTTTATGCATAAATGTCTGATAAAGATGTCCATATTTTACCTAGTGAACACTATTGAGAATTCTGAATGTAATTCAAAATGCAAATATTCAGTAGATTTATTATATCTTCAAAAATTGTTTTTAGTTACGACCATTAACTCACAGTGGACATTTCATATTAATAATGTTCCTGAGACCAGAAATCTGAGCATCATTCTTGAATTCTCTCACCTTCCAACTCTGCATCCCATCCATCACACATTCATTCAGTTCTACCTTTCGACCGTGATTCACATCCTTTCACTGATCCTATCCCTCACTGTCCATTTTCTCTGGCTTGCATCATCCATCTCTGTCCTAAACGAATTCATATTATGAATATGTAAATGCTTCTGATTTCTAAGTCTTCAACTTATTTTTTCCAGAACATAAGGAATTACCTTTAAAAAAGTACAAATCTCATCAGGTTACTTCTTTTCTTTCTTCTTCTTCTTCTTCTTTTTATTTTTATTTTTTGTATGTATGCATCATATGTTGGTACTATCTTTCCCTCGTCACTGCCCCTATTCCACTGAGGACACTCCTTAGTGGGGTTGCTGGTATTCACCATAGGGCTGTACGTTATGCATTGTGAAAGCAGCAGTCAGATATTGCGGAGGGGGGGGGTATTTCCTCTGGGTATGATGTCCCAGCCTGTGGCTCTTACATTCTGCCCTCTCTTTAAAAATTCCCTGAGCCTTGGTGGGTGTGTTTTAGGTGTACTACAGTGATGGGCTCTTAGGAGTCTCTCGATCTCTGCTTTGGTATTTGCTGAGCGTTCTCAGCATCTGTGTCCTTCAGCCTGGCACTGGTCCTCAGACTTGCCATGGAATCAGCTCTTGTGCTCATCTCGGCAATTCCTCTGTGGTTTGAGCAGGGACTTGGCTAAAGGGAAATGGGTGGTTTATTTCCTCAGGTCTGGATACATTCTGAAAACAAAAAGCAGATTCTCCAACAGAGTGAAATCAGCATGGTTTAAGTTGAATAAGCATTATTAATTTAGGGAGAATTTAATGGATGTGGCCCCCCTTTTAGCCAAAGAATAGTGAGAGCTTTCATTAGAGAGTATAATCTTTATCTCCATCAGATTCTGACCTGGCTCCTAGTTCCAGATAAGAGTTCCTTTCCACTGAGTGGATCGGTTAGCCAATCAGAAAGCTATTGGTTACCCACCAGGGCTGTTTGCCACCATTGCACTGGCATGTACATCTTGTCAGGGTGTTTGCTTGTGAATAGCTGAGATCCCTGTTTGTTCAGACCATTGTTAGCCATTTTCCCCCAATAGCTCATGTAGTGCTTTCCAGCAATATACTGCCTAACTGTCTGGGGACTAGCTCTCTTCCAGATTCCAGCCAGGAATCTCCACGTTCTGTGCCCTCAGCATGTGGTGTCTTCTGCAATAGGGTCTTACATTTTGCTTTGTTGGGTATTGGGTAATAAAGTGCTTTGACAGAAGTCTGTCTGGATTTGAGTACCTTGTAAGTCTCTCTGATCAACAGCTCATTGTAGGTAGCAACTTATTTCTGGTATTAGGAGTTACAGACCAGAGCTATATATATGTATGTTTATACATATACATACATATATATATACTTAATATATATGTACATACATATATATTAAGGTTAGCCTTCATCCCACACTCTCTAGGGTCCTTTTCCTTTTAGTCTACATTCAGGTAGAAAGGTTTCTATGGTTCATTTTGGGTTTAGTTTAGTGATTGTTTTCCTGAAGCTTCCCATATCCTCTGCCCAAACCTTCCCATCCTTATTGTCTTGGACTCAAGTTGCCTAGCACATTTGCCAGCAACTGGAGCTGATGCAGTTTAGGAACAGCAGATGAGTGAAAATATGTGGTGTTTGTCTTTCTGTGATTTTCTGCATATGATCTATTCCAAGTTTTATGACAAATTTTATTGTGTAACCTTCTTTTTTCTTCTTACTACTGAGTAGAATTCCATTGTGTATATGTACCACAACTTTGTTTTCCATTCATCCAGTGATGGGCACCTGGGTGTATTTCAGTTCTTAGCTATTATGAACTGTGCAGCTATCAGCAAGGTGTATCAAATACATCTGTAGTAAAGCATGGGGTATATGCTCAGTAAGGGAATAACTGAATCTGTTGGTAGGTCTATATTCATCATTTTCAGGATTCTCTATATTGATTTCCATAGCAGTTTTACAGGTTCACATTCCCACCGATAGTGAATGAAGTTTCCTCTTTCCTAATATCCTCTCTAACACTTGTTGTTGTTTGATATTTTAATGATTAACATCATTACTGGAGTAGCATGGAATCTTACAGTTGTTTTAATTTGCATTTCTCTGATAGTTAGGGAGGTTGAACAGTTTCTTAGGTGTGGGTTAGCCATTTGTAGTTCTTTCCCTGAGAACTCCCTAATCAGGTATCTGCCTTATTTTTTTTCAGTGTGTTGTTTGATTTGATTTTTGTGTGTGTGTGTGTGTGTGTGTTTAGTTCTTTTTTTCAGTTCTATGTAGATTATAGATATTAGGCCAAAACCAGTGGTATAGCTGGCAAAAAATTTTCTCCCATTCTGTGAATAATCTAGTGACACTAATTTGGTATGTTTCTGCAGAACCTTTTTTGCTTCATGAGATTCCATTGTTTGAGTAATTGTTTCCTGAGCTCCTGGGGCTATGACCAGAAAGTCTTTCTCCACACCTTTATAGTGAAGAATGCCTCCTGTTTTTTTCTTTCTGTAGTAAGAGTTTTGGTCTTATATTGAGGTCTTTAATCCATTGGACTTGATTTTTGTGCATGGTGAGATGAGTAGGTCTAGTTGCATTTTTCTGTATATTGTGATCCAATTTGTCTAGCACCATTTGTTGAAAATCAACTTGATCTTTGATAAACGTGTCAATAATGTAAACTGGAGAAAAGACAGCATTACATAATGTCTGGGTCTTCAGTTCTGTTCCATTGGTCTATATTTCTGTTTTTATGCTGTTTTTGTTACTATTACTTTGTAATATAACTTTATTATGTAGATATATACCCTTTATGCCTATTATCTCCAGTGTTTTTAATCATGAAGTGATATATTTTGCTGAAGGTCTCTTTTGCCTCTATTAAAATGATCATGTGGTTCTTGTGATTAAGTTTATTTATGTGGTGTTGACTGACTTCCACATGTGCAACCGTCCCTGCATCCCTGGGATGAAGTCTACTTGACCAAGGTGGATAATGTTTTTGACATGTTGTTGAATTCTGTTTACAAGGATTTTGTTCAGGATCTTTGCATTTAGTTCTTCAAGGATATAGTCCAATAATTTTCTTGTTGTATCTCTCTCTGGTTTTGATATTAGAGTGATACTAGCTTCACAGAAGGACTTGTGGAACATTCCCTGTTCTCTGATCACATGAAAACTTTGAGAAAAATTGGTTTCAGCTCTTCATTGAAAGTTTGATAGAATTTCCCTGAGAAGCCATCTTATCCTGAACCTTTCTTTTTGGTAAGATTTTTGATTACCTTTTCAAACTCAGTGGATGTGATATGTGTGTTTAGGAGATTAATCTGCTCTGAGTTTAGTTTTTGTAGGTGGTATATAGCTAGGAATGCTTTCATTTCTTCTAGATTATCCAATTTTGTGGAGTAGAGCTTTTGGAAGTAAGTCCTGATGGTTCTGCCAATTTCATTGATGTCTGTTGTAATCTCCCCACTTTTTTTTCTAAGCTTGTAATTTGAAACATCTCCTTTTCCCACTTTATCAAATTGGCCAGGAGTTTAACAATCTTGTTTACTTTTTTCAAAGAACCAGTTCTTCATTTTATCAAATTTTGAAATCATTTTATTGGTTTTCAATTCATTAATTTCTGCTCTGACCTTGAGTATTTAGCTATTTTGGGTGGTTTATCCTTGTTTTTCCAGTGCCTTTATGTGGATGGTCAGGGTATTAATTTGGGATCTCTCTGTCTTTGTTATGAAGGCATTTGGTGATATGAATTTTTCCCTTAGGCCTGCCTTCATTGCATCCCATAAGTTTTGGTAAGTTGTTTTCTCATAGTCATTCAATTCTAGAAATTTTACAATATCCTTTTTTTTTTTTACTTCTTCCACTATCTATTTATTGTTTAAAAGTGTGTTTCTCATTCTCCGGGAGATGATGGAATTCTTCATGAGTATCTTATTGGTATGTTCTAGCTTTTAATATTGTGATCTGATATCATGAACAAGGTTATGTCCATTTTCCAGAAGCTATGGATGCATGCATTATGGTCTAATATATGACCTATTTTGGAGAAGGTTCCATGTGCTGCTGAGAAGAATGTGTATTCTGTAAATTGGGGTGGAATGTTAAGTATGTAGATATCTGTTAGGGCTAGTTGATCTATGGTGTTGATGGGCTCTATTATTTCCCTCTTGATTTTGTTTGGATGAAAGAGGAATATTTAAGTTCCCAACTCTGATGGTGTTGATATTAATTTGTTTTGTTGTCAAGTTGGTTTCATCATGTATTTCAAGTTCTATAAAAATGTAGCAGTATTATTAATACAATAAATATTTGAAAAATATTAAGAGAGGTATATATATTATTTTCCCACACTATACTATAACTGTGATGGCTGGAGAGATGACTTAGCAGTTAAAATGCTTGTCTGTGAAGCCTAATATTCATGCTCAACTCTCCAGCTCCCACATAAGCCAGATGATGCACAGTGACACATGCATGCAAGGGTGCACATGTGCACAAATGGACACACGCACAAACACATGTCTGGAGATCAATTACAGTGGCTGAAGGCACTGGCATGCCAACTCTTTCTCTCTCTCTCTCTTTCTCTCTCACATTCTCTCTTGTACTTTCTGTTGTAACTGTACTCTCCATTTTACTTGCCTCAAAAAAAGACATCTGTGAGGTAATGTCCAATATAAAGTTACATTACACATGTCATATTTGTCCAAGTGTATCTGCCAACTGAAAAAAATCATTAGCAGGTTTGCTTTCTTGTGAGAAAAAACATACAAAGTTTGTTCCATATTATCATGCCCAATATGATCAAGTCTCTGATCAACTTATTAACTTACCTAACTTCACTTTGACTTTTTCTATAACGAGTTTATCTAGCCAGGCATGGTGGAGCACACCTTTAATCCCAGCACTTGGGAGGCAGAGTTAGGCAGATCACAGTGAGTTTGAGGCCACCCTGAGATTACATAGTAAATTCTAGCTTAGCCTGAGCTACAGTGAAACCCTACCTCCAAAAACAAAAAAAAAAAAAAAAAAAAGAATTTATCTAGTTGTGAACTTTCTATATGTGCACTATTCCTTTATCTGATATTTTCCTTCTAAAAATAAAAATTCTAAAATTCTAAAAATAAAATTAAAAACCATTATCACCTAATACCTAAGAAATTAAATTTTAAAAATACCCATATTAGGCAGATGCAGAAGAGCACACATGCGTCTGCAGTTCATTTGTAGCGGCTGAAGACCCTGGCATGCCCATTCTCTCTCTCTCTCTCTCTCCCTCTTCCTATTTCTGTCAAATAAATAAATGAATAAAAATTAAATATTTTTTAAAATGCCAAGATAAAAATGACCCCCAAAATCTCAGTTGATGACCAGATCATCTCCACAACATTTGCTTTCTTCTGTCAGCTCTAGAGTTAGGTTTATTAAAGTAAACTAGCAAGGAGAGAATTATTGGATTAGTTGAGCATTCTAAGAACCCAGCATGAATTGAAAAGTTAAAAGCTATGAGATTATAACTTATAAGCATATTAGTTCTTCAGGTATATTTTTATTAAAAGTTAAATATAGATAAACAAAGGAAATGTTTAGATTTGAGTATCAGTTCTGTCATGAGTGAAGATGACAAAGCTTTTGTTTGGTCTTGTGCTCTACATAAAAGAAATTGACAATGCATTTTACTAGTGTCTTACTTGACAACTCTACTTAAATTCCTGGCATGATAACCTGGTGATACAATCCATGTCATACTTGGTATGTAGAGATCTGAACCTATAGGTAGGTTGGGATTCTAACTCTGCTTTGTGTATACCAGGTGTTATACAATGTGTTACAAAAAAGACCTGAAAAAGAGAAATAATTACCACTTTGATAGTCCCTTTAAATTGGTGAACTATTGTATAAACTTAGATGTTTATTCTGTGTATACATACATTTGACAACTGTTTGAGAGCAGCCAAGACATTGGATTTAAATTCTCACTGAACAAAGACCACAGGTCAACATCAGTCTTTTCCAAAGGGTGTTAAGATGTCCAATATTTTATCAATCATGACTTTACAACAGGTTAGAAATTGATGTCAATGGCTTCTTTGCCACTCTCTTCTCATTTCCTTAAGTTCATACTCACAGCCTTTTAAAATATATAAATGTCCCTACACAGTAGGACTAGTAGTATCATGACATAGAATGTCTGATTTTCTTTCTGATTCAAACTGCAACATTTATGAGGCTGGGGAGATGGCTCAGTGGGCAAATGAGTACTGCACAGGCATGAGGACATGACATCATCAGCATCTATGTTAAAATGCAGACATGATCATGTTGGAGAGGCAGAACCAGGGAATACCTGGGGCTCACTGGCTAGAGATATTCTGGCAGACAATGAATCTCCAGGTTCATTGAGAGAGCCTTTACTCAAATATAGGTTGACAGAGACTGGAGAAGAACCTAGATGTATACCTCTGGCCTCCAAAAACTCAAGCACTTGCATGCATATGCACCTGCACACACACACACATATGACCACACACGTATTTAAACACTTGCATATATGCTCACCAAACACAATACGCAAAAAAAGGTAAACAAATCTCTGTAAAATTTGTTTCCCATTGGTTACTGAAGATTACTAATACTAAAAAATGTGTCATTTTTCAACCTACTGGTTTCAATGTTTCTTGGAAAAAATATGTAGTAAAGGATTAACCACTGGTGGCAAGTAGATAGAAAAGCAAATGTCTTGAAAATATAAGAATGGTTTGCTCTGCCACTTTAGAAGCAAATTAGATTTTCAAATTCAACAGATCCAGAGATAATGGTAATTCATGGACTGGTATAATTACAACCTGAATTTGTAATGTTCAGTGATTTTTTTTTTTTTTGCACCATAAAAAGCTGTAGTTTCAAAATCCTGTTTTCATCCAAGAATTGCCTTTAGTATGTGATTAACCTTCCAATGTTAACATACTTTCACAGATTTTCTAAGAGGGTCACACTTTAGGAACTGCTGACAGAGCATAATAGATGGCATTATTTACCAGCTACTATTGTTACCATTTGTCTGTCACCTAATGGTCTCTCATTTTATCATTTACATAACTGGTGATTGTTAGCATGCAAGTTTATAGTACTTCATGTAAAATGCTAGTAAAAAAATTAATTTACTTATAAAGCAGAAACTCTAGGAAATGTATTTCAGAAAATGACATTCTTTGAATTAATCTTTTCATGAGATTCACTTTTAAGATCCTTTCAGAAGAGACCTTAGTATCCCAGTTAAATTGCTCAAGTGGTAAATATTCCATCCAATGTGCTTTAGTCAATTTTCTACTTAAGAACTTTAGAATAAGTATAATAATCACAAATAATATATCACTATCAAAATTTCACCATATTTATTTCTAAGAGACCATATTATACTTTGTGACCACAGTGAACATGTTGTTGAAAATGTTTCTACACAACACTAGATTTTGTGAGGTTCTTTTATGGTTTCATGATTCCTGTAAGAATGGGAAATATAAACTTGTAACTATTTTTTCTTTCATTAGCAAATTATGAGGTTTCCTAGGCAATGATAGGTTACATGTAATGATTCCTCAATGCAATTTTGGCAGATGTATTTTTAATTCTTTACAAGTGAACCAAGTTTGCTACCACAAGACCTTTCCATTTAGAGTGGACAAGCTTACAAAAAGTGAGCTGTAACTTACAAGGATCTGTGTCCATCCTTATATATGAACTATGTATAAATCAGTTGTGTGAGAAGAGTAGAAGAAATCACAGGCTCTGCTTGATCATTTATAGATATGTGTTCACATGGGGCTTGTGATGGTCAATCGTATCAACTTGATGGGATTTAGAATCACTCTGGAAACAAATGTCTGGACACCACTATAAGGGAAGTTCTAGATTGGGTTAAATTAAGATGAAGGTTCCTTGAGCTGAGGTCCTGCACTGTATTTCCAGGAGAAAGCTGAGAACCATCATTCATTACTGTCTGCTTTGTGCTACAGACTAAATGATAGAAACAGCCTCAAGTTTTCTCCACCACCTCACATATTTGACTAAGATGGACAGTACCTGATCATTTATTTAGTCACAAAAAAGAGAGGAAACTAACCCAGAGTGTTAACTGTAGTCATAAGAGCTCTGGTCTATGAAAGAGGGTTACATAGACTTAAGATAATTATTACCAACATTGGCAAATTACATACAACTCAAATCAGGGCCATATTTAATTTGGTTGCAGTGAGCCACATGTCCTATAATTTGGTTTGATTTTGCTGTTCTACTTTTTCCAACAGTGATAGATTTATTTATTGAAACAGAACTGCCATATTTTAACATTATAAATCATTGAGTGATTCAGTCTTTTGTACAAAAATTTAACTATGCTAAACTTGTGAAATCTTTAAAATTATGAAATTTCCATTTTTGCAATATATTAACTTCTAAAGTTAAATCTTAAAAGAAATAACTATATTTTGTTTTGTCTATTCAAGTTTCATGAAACTGACACTGAAAAGAGGTAAGGTATATTGGAAATACTGCTGAGGTATCTCCTCACCTCCATTGTTTGAATCATTATCTGAGACTTCAAGTCATTTGTAAAGGCAACATGTACTTGCTTTTCATGACTATCCATGGAACAATATTTTATTATGTGAGAATGATTTCATGAAGTAATAAGGCTTTCTGCAAATATTCATACATAGGCTTTTACATGAATATATATTTTCATTTCTTTGAGATAAGGGCCTAAGAATTTAAATGATGTTTCATACAAGATTTGTTGCATGCTTTTTTAATAACTACCAGGCTGCTTCTGAGCACTACTATACTGTCCATGCCCACAAGCAATGCATAGATAAATGCATATCTGACTGACTGTATCCTTACTGGAAGTAGATGGTGTCATTGCTTTTCATTATATTTATTCCATATATATCATTGCAGTTTGAATTTATATTTCAAGTAATATGTTTAAACATATTTTTAAATTATGAATTTTATTTATGAAAATACTTTATATTTCTCATTTTACCATAAGATTATACCTTATATAATCTGCCCATCACACCTATTCCACTGAAGGCCTTCCTCAGTGAGGTTATTGGTGTTCACTGTGGGATTATGAGTGCCTTGGTCATTCTCTGTGGGGACAAAACAATGCCTGAGGATATCCCTTTCCACCTTGTGGCTATAACAATCTATTCAGGCCCTCTTTCACCATGCTTTCTGAGCCTTGGTCTGTGCGCTATAACTCAACTTTAAGTTAAGCTCTGTGCAACTTCTGAAATTCTGTTTTGTGTGTCTTCATTTTCTATTGTCACCTGCCTGGATCTGGTTGTCAAGCTAACACTGCAGCACTCATGTTTTAATGACCACATTTTGTGTAATGCTGTGGACCCTAACATACTATACAGGTGAGAGATCTTGTGATATGCATTTAGATATATTTCTTTCTTTTTTGTATTAACAGATTTTGACTCTTTCTGGTTTCTATCACCATTTGTAAGAAAAAAAAGCAGATTCTCCAATCAAGTGTTAGAACCCCATGGTTAAAAGGGGAAAACATACTTAGTTAAGAGATATTTGATGGAAATAGGCACTCTTCTTAGCCAAAGAACAGTGGAAACTTCTCTCTGGACTATCGTATTCATAGGGCTCTGAACTGATTCTCAGATGCATGTGATCAATGACACCACTTATGGGTACCAATTTTCTGTTGCAGTTACCTTCTCATTGCTGGGATAATCCATCCCGGCAGAAGTACACTTACATTTTCCCAGGGAAATTTCATCATGGCAGAAGAAACTTCAAATATCCTTAGCAGAGTGATAACAGCCAGAAAGAAAGAGCTGACTCTAGACACACACTTTGTACTGAAGTTAAGATATGCCCCACATGACATACCTCTGTCAGCAGGGCCCACTTACTAAGTAGAAAGTGTAATAAAAAATATGTGAAGCTAGGACTTCTGGTCAAGATGATATCTGCCTAACCATGACTCACCTCATGGGGAAGGAAAAACAAGATCTTTGGAGTTCTTAGGGGTTTTTAGGGGTTTGCAGATCCTAGTAGACCTCTAGTGGTAGGGCATAGAGGAGCAAAGTAGGGAATCCACTGATTCTCAAGCTCTCGGGTAGCTAACCAGTCTCCCAATCCCCTCAAGCAGCCATCCCAGATGCAGTCCCAGCTGCCAACCTAGCCACGCACCACCACATTCCTTATGCACTAACTGAAGTCTAAATGGACCCAGGTTAGCAGGCTAACAATCCCCCACTACATAGGTGTGGTAGTTAAGATGTTGTCAACTTGATCTGTTTAGTAATCCAGAGAAATCCCTTTGGATGGGTCTCTGAGGTTGCTTCGGGAAGGATTAACTGAAGGAGGAAGTCCTTCCCCAGAGCGAGGCCTTCCCCCAGAGTGGGTGGCCCTCTCACATGGGGACTTTATATAAAGAAGCTCTGGATAAAAAGAGCTTCCTTCCTTCCACTTGGCTAATGGAGTGGCTTGCTGCCTTTCCATCGTGGATTGAAGACCAATACAAACTGAATACCAGTGTTAACTGAAGACCCATGTGGACTGAAACCCAGTGGCTCCTCAGCAAGCCTCTGGGCCTTCAATACTGCATTTAGATTGCTGAGGCATCTGGACATGTAGACTGAGCAGATACCAGGTTCCTTGATTCTTGGGCCTGCAACTGCGATTGGGCAATCAATTCCCTTTTTAAAATAACTCATTCTAGAAGTTCTGTTCCTCTAGAGAACCCTGACTAATAAAGATTTTGGTACTAGGACTGGTTCTAGAGAAACAGAATTGTAAGCATGGATTTGTGTAGTGGGCTTGCTGCTATCTGGAGTTGGCTTTCCAACTTCAATGCTACTAAGGGCCCTACTGGTGATAAGGAGAGCTCTTTTACTAGAAATAAGGAGGGCAATAATAATCCATGGTGTGAACTATTTAAAGAACTCGAGATAGATGAATTTGGTGATACTGAGTTGTATCTTGTGAAGAGCAAGGAATTAAGTGACTCTGTATTTAAAACATTTGAATATTTGTGGAAAAGTAAGACAAATGATGAGACTGGTTGGTTACTTCTAGCATCTCTGGACAAATTAGCAAATATGGCTTCACAAGTTGGGAGATCCCTCCTGAACAACAAAATCCTGGATCAGAAGCACGTCCCAGTGGCTACCAGCTGCAGCTGAATCCTCACTGATTGTGTTGTGTGGGTGCTGGAAGCTCTTTTCTCCCTTCTCCTCAGCAGTTCTCTCCCCTAGGTTAATAATTCCTGATACACTTTCACTTTTAGGTAGAAGAAGGTGCTATGTGTTAGCTTGCTTCCTTTTTCCCCAAGTTTCTTTGTTGTGGCTCCTATTCTTCCATCTGGAGTCATAGTCCCTTTAAACAATTGTATGTGCTTAGTTTGGTGGTGTGTTTTACCTCTGGTGAAATGTCCATGTATTACATTAACACATTTAATGTTGAATTTTTTTTGTTGTTGTTGTTTCTTAGTGTTGAGTTCTCAGCATTCTCAAGTCTAGATCCAAAGCCTCTGCCAGATACATAACATAAAAATATTTTCTTCCAGCCGGGCGTGGTGGCACACACCTTTAATCCCAGAACTCAGAAGGCAGAGGTAGGAGGATCGCCTGAGTTCAAGGCCACCCTGAGACTACATAGTGAGTTCCAAGTCAGCCAGGGCTAGAGTGAAACCCTACCTTGAAAAACAAAAGAGAAACATTTTTTTTTTTCTTCCAATGAATCCTGTGTGATCTTTTTATCGTCTTCCACAGTGGCATAATTTTTATTTGTTTTGGGGTATTTGTGAGACCAAATCTCTGAATGCAGTCTAACCATGTCTCAAATTTGCAATCCTCCTGACAAAGCTTTGTTTTCTTTTCTTTTTTTTATGTAGGAAAACTTATATGTGTCTGCTTCTTGGTTATAAACCAAATTCTTAAAACCAATAAATGAACAAAGATTGGAAACATGCTAATGAGAAAGTATTTGAAAATTACAGAGATATAGCAGACTAAACATCAGTTTCCTTCATTCCTTGATACAGTACAGATCATAGGAAAGTAGTAAAAAGGATGGTTTGATAATTTGAGTTAGAAGATAATCAAGCTCAGCGTGGTGGTGCATGCCTTTAATCTGAGCACTCAGGAGGCAGAGGTAGGAGGATCAGCATAAGTTCAAGGCAACTCTGAGACTACATAGTGAATTCCAGGTCAGTCTGGGATAGAGCGAGGTCCTACTTCATAAAACAAAACAAAGCAAAACAATATATATATGTATATAACCATACTACTTAAGTAGTAGAAAATATACTTTAGCGAATAATTGCTTGGTGACTAACATGTCTTTGTTTCTCCAGATGTATATGCACTTGAAGTTTGATGTGTATTATTTTTCTTTTCTTTTTTTCTTTATTAGTTAGTTTTGTTTTAGCAAATACAGTCAGTTTGGCACCATTATTAGGCTCATCCGTGACATACCCGCTCCTCATGGCCCCTCCTAGTTGAGGTATATGGGTCATGCATTGTGCAGGTAGCCCACAGATATGGGCAAGCTAAATGTCTCTGCATATCATGACCAACATGTGGCTCTGACATTCTTTCCACACCCTCTTCCACAAAATTTCCCTGAGCGATGCTGGGTTCATTTTTTGTCTCCTTCAGTGATGAGGTGCTGGAGGCCTCTGAGTCTCTGGCTCTCTGATTTGGTAGGAGTTGTTTTTTCTCTGTGTTGATCTCCTTTCCCCTTCTGCTGGTATCTGGTTCATCAGGAAAACAGCCCCCTTGCTTGTTTCTCCAATTTTTCTTAGTTTCAGCTGGGGCCCTTTTGAGGTATGATGGGGCTGCTCTGTCCTTAGGATCTACATCTATCTGAAAAAGAGAAGCAGGTTCTCCAATGGAGAGTAAGTTAGCACCAGGACAAATGAGATAACCCGTACTTTTTTATAGAGAATTTAAAAGGTGTAGGCCCTCTTGTAGCCCATGATTGATGGAAGCTTGATATTGGTGAGTGGGCTTATGTTTGGATATGGTTCTGATTTGTTTCCCAGCTCCAGCTATAGGTCCTGTACAACTGAAGAGATCAGTTAGCCAAATTAAGAGCAATGGTTCCCCACCATGGCTGTATGCCACTATTGCACTTGTATGGGCACCACAACAAGGTATTTGCTGCTAAGTAGGTTAGACCATGACATGCTTGGACGGATATTGGTAATTTTCCCCCAGTCGCCCATGTAGCACCTTCTGGCACTAGACGCACTGATGGTCTGGGGACTGACTCTCTACCAACTTCCAGACATGCCATTCTATTTTGCATGTCAACCACATAAGGAGTCTTCAGCATTAGGGTATTACCACTAACGTTTGGTGAGTCATCAACTACTCTGACAGAAATCTGTCTGTCTTTTAGGAAACCTTGTAGGTCTCTCTGATCAAAAGCTCATTGTGGATGATAGCGCCATGCTGGTACTGGGAGTTACAGGACAGTGCCCACTAAGAAAATGAGGAAAATTATAACTAATATACAAGAGTTAGAGAGAAGAGAGAGAGAGAGAGAGACAGAGAGAGGAAGAAGGAGAGGGAGAGAGAGGGAAGGAAGATGTAGAAGATTAAGGTTAGTCTTGATACTACCTTCTCCAGTGTCTTGTGGTTCAGGTGTTCCATGTAAGGGCCTGGTGACAGATCAGCCATTTGGTCCATCTTTTAGAAAGTAGAAATTTATGGTACCATTGCTGCTTGGGTCTAGATTTGTGTTTCCCACCCCTTTGATGCCCTCTAATCCCTCCCCTTCCATCCTAGTATCTAGTCCATGAGATGCTTGCTGGGTATGTAAGGTATCTTGGGTAGATTCAGGTTAGATGCTGTAGATGAGTGAGAATGTGGCAATTTTTTTTTTTTTTTTCTGTGATTGGGTAAATTCACTGAGAATGACCTGTTCCAGGTTCAACCATTTTTCCTCAAATTTCATTGTGTCATTTTTTCTTACTGCTCTATAGAATTCCATTGTGTAGATATACCACATCTTAGTTATCCATTCTTCTAGTGATGGACATCTGGGTTGATTCCAGCTCTTAGCTATTACAAATTGAGCTGCTATAAACATGGTTGAGCAAATCTCTCTAGCCTGTGGTTTGAAGGTTTTAGGGTAGATGCCCAGTAAGGGAATAACTAGGTCTGTTGGTATCTCTATACTCAGCTTTTTCAGAAGTCTCCACATTGCTTTCCAAAGTGGTTGTACCATCCTACATTCCCACCAACAGTGGATGAGTGTTCCTACTTCTCCACATCCTCGCCAGCATTTATTTTTATTTGATTTTTTGATGTCTGCTATCCTTATTGGGGTAAGGTGGAATCTCATAGTTGTTTTAATTTGCATTTTTCTGATGATTAGGGATGATGAACATTTTCTTAAGTGTATGTTTGCCATTTCTATTTCTTCCTCTGTGAACTGCCTGTTCAGCTCTTTGCCCCATTTTGTGAGTGGGGTGTTTGACTTCTTACTGTTTAGATTTTTGAATTCTTTGTGGATTCTAGAGATTAGGCCTCTATCAGTTGGATAACCCACAAATATTTTCTCCCATTCCTTGGGTAATCTATTGGCTTTGCTTACTGTATGCTTGTCTGTAAAGAAACTCTTCAGCTTCATGTGATCCCATTGGTTGAGGGACAGTTTAAGATCATGAGCTACTGGGGTTTTGTTCAGGAAGTCTTTTTCCATTCCTATATCATGGAAAGTACTTCCTAAATTTTCGTTCAGTAGTATTCGACATTTTCATCTTATATTGAGGTCTTTGATCCATTTGGACTTGAGTGTAGTGCATGGTGAAATGTGTGGATCAAGTTTCAGTTTCCTGCATATGGTTATCCAGTTTGTCCAGCACCATTTGTTGAAGATGGTGTCTTTTTTCCAGCCTATATTGTTTGGACCTTTATCGAATATCAAGTAGCTATAGTTGCTTTACCCAAAGTCCGGGTGCTCAAGTCTATTCCACTGGTATATACTCCTGTTTTTATGCCAGACCATGCTGTTTTTATTACTATGCCTTTGTAGTATAGCTTTACATCAGGTATGGTGATGCCACCAGAGGTATTTCTTTTTCTGAGGATATTTTTGGATATGCAAGGCCTTCTGCCTTTCCATATGAAATTTGAGATCATTTTTTTCTATCTCTGTGAAGAACACTGTAGGGTTTTTAATTGGAATTGTGTTAGATCTGTATATTGCCTTTGGTAGGATTGTCATCTTCACAATGTTAATTCTGCCTATCCATGAACATGGGAGTTCTTTCCATTTTCTCAAGTCCTCCTAAATTTCTTGTTTGAGTGTTTTAATGTTTTCGTTGTATGGTTCTTTCACTTACTTGGTTAACATTATTAAAGGTATTTTATTTTATTTTTTGTTGCTATTGAAAATGGGACTATGTCCTTTATTTCTTTCTGTGTATCTTTGTCATTTGCATAGAGGACGGCTACTGATTTTATGCATTGATTTTGTATCCTGCTACTTTGCTATAGCAGTTAATCACCTTCAGGAGTTTTGGGATGGAGTCTCTCGGGTCTCTTACATATGCAATCATGTCATCAGTGAATAAAGCAAACTTAACTTCTTCCTTTCCAAATTTTATCCCTTTTATTTCCTTCTCCTGTCTTATTGTTTGAGCTAGGACTTCCAGTACTATATTGAAAAGCAGAGGTGAGAATGGACAACCCTGTCTTGTTCCTGATCTTAATGGGAATTCCTCCAGTCTCTCTCCATTAAGTATTATTTGGGACTTCAGAGCTTCGTGTATTGCCTTTATTTCGTTAAGATATGGACCAACCATGCCAATTCTGTCCAACGTTTTGATCATGAAGTGACATTGTATCTTGTCAAAGGCCTTTTCTGCATCTAGCGAAATGATCATGCAGTTTTTATGTTTAACCTTGTTTATGTGGTGTATTACATTGACAGATTTCCATATGTTGAACCACCCCTGTGTTTCTGGGATGAATCCCACCTTGTCAAGGTGGATAATGCTTTAGATATGTTGTTGGATTTGGTTTGTGAGGATTTTGTTCAGGATCTTTGCATCAAAATTCATGAGGGAAATAGGCCCGTAGTTTTCTTTTCTTGTGGCATCTCTGCCTGGCTTTTGAATTAGGGTGATGCTAGCTTCATAAAAGGAATTGGGGAGCTTTCCCTGTTCACCAATTGTGTGGCACAGTTTGAGGAAGATTGGTTTGAGTTCTTCCATGAAAGTTTGATAGAATTCGGCTGAGAAGCCATCTGGTCCTGGTCTCTTCTTTTTTGGGAGGTTTTTTACTATTTTTTCAATCTCCATGAGTGTGATGGGTTGATTGAGGCGATTAATCTGCTCTGTGTTTAGCTTTGGTAGATGGTATGCATCCAGGAATTTATCCATCTCCTCCACATTATCTACTTTTGTGGAGTGGAGGTTTTTGAAATAAGTCCTGATGATTCTCCCAATTTCACTTATGTCTGTTGTGATCTCTCCTTTTTCATTTTGAATTTTGTTAATTTCAACCTTCTCTTTTTTTTTTTTTTTTTTTTTTGGCTTGATCAGATTGGCGAGGGGTTTGTCAATCTTGTTTATGTTTTCAAAGAATCAGCTTTTTTCGTCAATTGTTTTAATTGTTTCCTTGGTTTCCAATTTATTGATGTCTGCTCTGATTTTAATTATTTCTTTCCTTCTGGATTTCTTTTGGTTGGAATTTTCTTGTTTTTCCAGTGCCTTTATGTGGATGGTTAGGTTATTGATTTGGAACCTTTCTGTCTTTTTTATGAAGGCATTGAGTGCTATGAATTTTCCCCTGAGGACCGCCTTCATTGTGCCCCATAAGTTTTGGTAGGATGTGTTCTCATTGTCATTCAATTCCAGAAATTTTACAATTTCGCTTTTTATTTCATCCATTATCCGTTTACTGTTTAAAAGTGTGCTGTTCAGTTTTCAGGTGCCGTTGGGATTCTTGGTGGGTCTTTTGTTGTTGATTTGTAGCATTATAGCATTGTGATCTGATATCATGCAGGAAATTATGTCAATCTTCATAATTACGAGGAAGTTGTCTTTGTGACCCAATATATGGTGTATTTTAGAGAATGTTCCATGGGCTGCTGAGAACAACGTATAGTCTGTGTATTTGGGATGGAAAGTTCTGTAGATATCCATTAGGTCTATGTAATCTATGGTTTTGTTGAGCTCTCTTTCTTCCCTGTTGGGTTTCTGTTTGGATGATCTGTCTATTACTGATAAGGGTGTATGGAAGTCCCCAGCTATGATGGTGTTGGTGGCTATTTCTGTTTTATTGTCAAGTAGGTTTTGTTTTATGAACTGTGGTGCCCCTGTGTTTGGTGCATTCAGATTTATGATTGTAATATCCTCTTGATGGATCGTTCCCCTGATAAGTAGGAAGTGGCCTTCTTTGTCCTTTTTGATTATTTTTGGTTTGAAATCTATTTTATCTGATATTAATATAGCTACGCCTGCTTGTTTCTTATTCCCATTTGCTTGGAATATTGTTTTCCACCCTTTCACCCTGAGGAGGTGTCTGTCCTTAGTGGTGAGTTGGGTTTCTTTAAGGCAAGAGATTGAGGGGTCTAATTTTTTGATCCATCCTGTTAGCCTTTGTCTCTTGATGGGTGAATTAAGGCCATTAATATTTACGGTAATGACTGTGAGATTTGACTTGATCCCTGACATATTGTGATGGTAAATGAGGGTTGGTGTTTTCATGGACTTTGAAGTTTTCTGTGCCTACTCTGAGTTTGGTTGTTGTGATCTGCTTCTTGTAGGCAATTGAGTTTGATCATTTGTGTCTTCTCTGTGGAGAATTTCCTGAAATTCTCTCTGTAGGTTTGGTTTTGTGTTCATATAACTGTAAAGCTTAGTTTTGTCATGGAATGTTTTTCTTTCACCATCTATTATGAGGGATACTTTTGCTGGGTAGTGTAGTTTCAGTTGGAAGCCATAGGTTCTTAGACTTTGCAGTGTTTCATTCCAGGCCCTTCTAGCTTTCAGGGTTTCCACTGAGAAGTCTGAAGTAATTCTGATGGGGTTACCTTTGAAAGTGGTATGTTGTTTTTCTCTAGCTGCTTTTAGGATTTTCTCTTTGGTGTCAATGTTTAGAGTCTTAATGACAATATGTCTTGGAGAGTTTTTCCTTTGGTCCAGTCTGTTTGGAGTTCTGTTGGCTTCTTGTATCTTGACGGGCCTTTCTTTTAAGAGACTAGGGAAGTTTTTTTCAATTATTTTGTTACATAAGTTCTCCATGCCTTTGGTCTGAATTTCTTCTCCTTCTGGTATTCCAATGATCCTGATATTAGGATGTTTAAGTGTATCCCACAATTCCCTCATGTTCTGTTCACAGGAACTTTTGAACTTACTGAAATTTTTGAACTTTCTAACTGTTTCTCTATCTTGTCTTCCAGATCAGAGTTTCTATCCTCCACTTGGCTGACTCTATTCTTGAGAGCTTCTAGAGAGTTTTGGACTTGTCCAATTAAGTTTGCATTGTCTAGTACTTTTCTATCTATAATTTCCATCCCTGTGTCAAGCTCCCTTTTCACATCATTTTCGGATTTTCTTGATGCTTCTTGGAATTCATCCTTGCATTTCTTTATGTCTTCATTTAGCATGGCCAGCTGATTTTTAAGGTCTTCTTTTTTTTTCACTCTCCCTCATATCTCTTAACTCTCTTTGAACTCCTTCCAATTTCTTATCTATTAGTTCTAGTTTAGTGATGGCAGCATCCACACGATTATCAGTTCTTTGTTGCTTTCCTGCAAGTTCTACCAGTAGGTTGGTCAGGGTTTCATTGCTCATAGCTTCAATTTGGTGTTTTGATCCCAATGTTTCTCCTGTTTTGGTTAGATGTATTCATTTTAGGGCTGGGTGATCTAACTGGATTTTCTTGCATTTGATTTTTCATGTTATTTCCTCTCACTGTGGTCTTCCCATCACAGTGTATGGGCACATAGGTGGGTGTATCAGCCTGGGCTCAAGCACAATGGGAATCTGAGGCAGCCTGGGGCAGTTGCCAAGCTGCTTGGGCTTTGGCTCTCACTTGCCAAAGCTGCCTGTCTACTGCCTGGCAGGGGCGCCAAAGTTGCCTGAATTCTCAAGCAGTAATGTGCCAAAGCTGCCTGTGTTTGAGCTAGGAGTGACACGGAGGCACCAAGCACTGAAGCAGCCCGAACTCTGGCTGGGAACGCTGGGACCCGGAAGCAGTCTGCGCTCCCATGCCACAGGACAATGGCAGATGGCTTGTGTGGCAGACAGGTAGGGTATAGCACCTGAGCTGGCGCAAGGAAGAGACGCAGTCTGAGCCTGCATGGCACCTGCTGTGGGACTGGTCTCACTCAGTAAGTGGGAGAGTGGACAAGTGTGTGGAGCAGTCTAAGCTTCTGTACGCAGGGATCGATAGGCGCGCAGTGGCAGCAGCAGTGGCACCAGCGGCACTTTGGAAAGGGTGGTTATTTGGGGGGAGGGGTGGGCTACCCACCCGCTTGGGGATCCGCGATTCCCTGTTTCCCCCTTCTCTGTGCCCTCCCACTGACAATCTATTGGAGATTTCTCTCCCCTAAAATCCCCATGAACCCTTAATATCTTGCCTTTCTTTCCCTGGGATTTGCAGCACAGCTAGGCGGTCGCCATCTTGGCCAGAAGTCCTTCTGACAAAGCTTTGTAAACAGCAAGATTAAAAAGAATACTACCATAATTTTATCTCATACTTTTTAATTTAAATATGGCAAACGTTATTTTTTATTTGTTCTCATGTATAATATATTGGTTTCAAATTAAGGAATACTTTGACTTCATCCATATATTAAGTCTTTTAGACATCTATTCGCTAGACATTTATACCACTATATGCTTTCATTAGAATTCATAATTTCTCTTTGAATTAACATTTGTATAAGGCATAAAGCCTTTGATTAGGCTTATTATTTTATTGATGTACTTCCAGATATTCCTATGTAATGTCCAGTTTGACATTTTAACTAGATTATCCTACAGGTGGAAAAGTCTAGCTCTTATCAATTAATCTTTTTGTTCCTTTGTAAAGCATAATTGTAGATATGTTATTATATTGGCTATTTTTTTCCTTTTCTGTTCCATCAAGTTAGTACCACATTTTCTTTGATATAGTTTCTGTGTGATACATCTATAAATTGAAAGTAGTGATTCATACCCATGCATTGTTTTCAAATCTTCTTTAGCTACTGCAGGACCTTTCCATTTCAACATACATCTACAAATAATGTTCCACATATACTCCAAGATTTGATAGGAATTTGAGGAGAAAATTTGCCAGCACTTTGTTGAGTCTTCCAATCAATTACTACTCTACATACTTCTTCTAACTACCTAGGTTTTCTGAATTTATTTTATCAGCTTTTTGAAGCTTACTTCACATAGTATTCACCTTTTCTTAATAATTGTATTAAAGACTTCATTTCTTTAAAAACACTGCATAACAAATTCCTTGGTATGCAATAACAATTATATAACATTAAATTTAATTTTTCACATATTTTGACAGAATATAATATAATTAGTTTTAATGTGTTGATACTTTATGTGGTCATTTTTATAAAATCACTTAGTTTAAGTGCTTTATCATAGCCTACTGGTATTTCTGCAGAAACATCTTTTCAGCTGACATGCTTTGTGCTCCTTACTTTTTTTTTTTTTTTTAAGTTTTTCAAGATAGGGTCTTGCTCTAGCCCAAGCTGACCTGGAACTCAAATGTAGTGTTTTAGTGTCAGGGTGGCCTCGAACTCATGGCGACCCTCCTACCTCTGCCTCCCGAGTGCTGGGATTCAAGGTGTGTGCCACCATGCCCAACACCTTACTTTTAAATATAAATGTATCTCTTATACATATATTTATTACCACAATATGATTACTACCACTACTAAGACTAGGACATCTCTTGCTCCTCCTTCTTCTTATTTTTCGTCATCTATGCTAAGTAATTTAAATAATTCATAAGGTTATTAATCATCAGTAGGTTTTATCTGTTTTTACCCATTTTGTGGTGGTTCCATACACTATCTTTGGAGCTGCCACAGTCAATGAATTAACAAATCAGTATACCCCATGTGAATGAGAAGGTTGGCTTTCCACATTCCCCATCCTAACAGTAAAAAAAAAAAAAAAAAAAAAAAAAAAAAAAAAAAAAAAAAAAATTATAAAATAAAAAAAAATACAGGACTTTCATTGCATTTGCTTTCATTCTTATTGTTGCCTACAAATTGCCAAATAAATAATCCAGTGATCAGTTCAAAATATTTAGACCACAAAAACACAGTTCAAGGAAGGAATAGCTTGCTGTTACTCAAGGCCTTTTCCCAGACATTTCAAATTTGTAGTCTAAATATCTTTACCATTGTCTTTTCATGGTTTCCAGTTCATTTGATTATCCTTTGAAGAGGGGAAAAAATGCAGTGCGACACAATCTTAGTCTAGAACTGTAAAGATATTATGTATATTCCTAGTGTAAAATAATGGATTTAATTGTATTTTCATACATGTATATCATGTATTTTGATCATATTCAACCTCTGTTATTCTCTCTAACCTCCTCCACCTCTGACTTGTCAAATTATTCTCTACAAATCATTCCCCTTTCTATTTTAAGTTGTTTTTTTTTTAAATCTGATTCCTCCTGCATGTGAAAGTAAACATATTGCATTTGTTCTTCTGAGTCTGTATAAACTTCAATTTCATTCCTTTTTGAAAATGATATAATTTTTTTCAGTTGAATAAAACTCCATTGGGCACACATACCATATACTATGGGTGTATATGCATGTATGTTGTATGCTTGTATAGATCTATTTGGATATATACATAGGAAACCATGCTGTTGGATTATGTGGTGGTTCTCTTTATAGATTTTTTCTTAAGAATCCTCAATACTGATTTTTGTAGTGGTCACACTACCTTATATTCATACTAGCAGTGTGTAAGGATTACCCTGGTCCCATAGCATTGACACTATTTGCAGTTGTCTGACAATAGCTACTGTGACTAGTGTAAAATATAATCTCAATGTAGTTTTAATTTGTGTAGGTTAGTGGGTGTTGAGTATTTTTTTATAGATTATTTTTTTATTTGTATTTCTTTTGAGAACTGTTTATTTCATTTGGTCATTTACTTATTGGATGATTTTTTGGTTTGATGTCTCATCTTTTTAGTCTTTATATATCCTGGTTATTAATCTCATATCAAATGCATAACCAAATATTTTCTCCAATTCTATAACCTATCTCTTCATTCTGTTAATAACTTACCATGGTGCGTAGTTGTCTTAATTTCATGCAATCTTATTAGTCATTTTTTTCTGTGATTTTCTGTGCTTCTGGTGTTTTTATGTCTGTTATTTTTAGAAACTGATTGACAAATGTATGTTTTTAAAATCTGTGTTGAAAACCACATGGCCACAAGGGCCATGAGGGTGTATCACTGTATTCTCTAGGTGTTGGTCTATATAACTGACTTTTGTGACAATACCATGCCATTATGTTCCCATGCCTGTGTAGTATAATTTGAAATTATATATCATGATATATCTAGCATCATTGTTTTGGTTCAGAAATGCATTATGAATTATAGTTTCTAATCTTTCATCATAATCACAATTCTGTTAATATACATAGAACTAGAATTTTAATATATTTTGGTAAACCAAATTTAAGTGGAATTTAGCTCCTCTAATGACACATTTTCTGAAAGTATTTTAACCTCAAAGTAGAGGTGTTGAGCAGGTACAAAAAGGATCATATAGGCTCCAAAGCATCAAATATTTACTATGCATTTTTTACATAAACCAGTTGCTAATCTTCTTTCTAGACATTTAAATGTGAGGTTAGAAACTACTCTAAGATTAATAATTATAATAATAATTTTAAAGAATAAATATCTAATATAAAGTTGCAATTTGACAAGAGAAAAGTTAGTGGTTTCCACAAATATAACACCTAATTTATTTGGAATTGTATAATATGAATCCCTACCACAATTTATAATCTATATCGATTCCTGTATTTCTCACATTATTAGAAAATAGAAACCTAGTACTGGAAATATTTCTCAGTGGTTAAAAGTGCTTGATTGCAGTGATTTCAGGCTTTCTTTGTTTCCCAGCCCCCACATAAAACAAGATGCACAAAGCGGCACATGCATCTGTAGTTCCTTTGCATTGACAAGAGTTCTTGAAATGTTCGTTCTCTCTCTTTAACTTTGATCACAAATAAATAAAAAAAATATTTTAAACAGAACTAAAACTCATCCATACAAACTTAAGTATAAAAAGATGTGATGTTTGGTATATAAAATATACCACATTTTACAGTACTTAAAAGAGTCAATTCACTTTTGTTCTCAAATAATTGATGACAACTAAGTTTTCTTTTCTTATAATTACAATTTCCCCCTAATGAAAATACCATTTTGTAGGTAACTGCAATGACCATCTTCTTAATAAATAATGGTAATAAATAAAAGGAAATAAATAAAAGGAAAATACCAAAGTATTATGTAGGTCATAGATATATAAGGGAGACCATTTTGGGGGGGATAGTAAACATTAAGTAAATATGAAGTGATAAGCTAACTTTAATAAATAAAATGTTGGTATTGCATTGTAAAAGTCCAACTGCTATTGAGTTGAAAAGGGTGTTCACTCTTCTTTTTTTAAATTTTATATTTACTTATTTTAGAGAACATGGGTTCAATGGAGTCAGACCTGGGCCCTTTGGCTTTGCAGGCAAGAACTTTAATCACTAAGCAATCTCTCCAGCCCCTGTTCACCTGTTTGTCTGTTTTATTTTAATACAGTATTACATTTCTATAGATGAAATTTACTTGCAAATATTACACAAATGGTGGTTGCAATTTAATTTCCGTGACTCATATAATGGACCAAGAGAGCCAGTGAAAGTAAATGGATATTAAAATAATATGTCTAAGACAAATCACATAATGTTAGTTTGGCACTAACCAATTGGGAGGAGCCAGGGTAGTCATAGATCTATATACATAAGATGACAGTTAAGAAATAAAATGATCCACTCCAGTAAACAAGATATAATCAGGAAAATAACACACTACTTGGTAGAATGTAGGGGAAAATTATGAGAGAATGAATAAATAGTATATATAAAGTTTTTCAGTGTGCTCTCTGTTTGCTTTTAGGGATAACAGGAGTGTTCAATTTTTATTACTATTTTATTTATTTATTTGAGAGAAAGAGGGAGAGAGAGAGAGAGAGAGAATAGGCACACCAAGGCTCCAGATGTATGCACCACCTTGTGCACCTGGCTTACATGGGTACTAGGGAATAAAACCTGGGTGCCTAGACTTTGTAGACAATAACATTAACAACTAAGCCATCGCTCCAGCCCCTGTTTGATTGTTTTTACTCAAAGAGAAATATATTTATGATTCTCAATTATCCATCATCTAAGTGACTATGGTTTGATTTATATTTCAAACATAAGAGTGAATAAATTAGCCTAATTGAAGTAGAAATACAGATCCAAATGGGTTCATACATGACACTGCTTCCTATAAGAAAAAAAATATTTTTATTGACATATATATCTACATAAAAATAAACTATTTCTTTCCTTGATAGGGAAATATTCATATATATGTGCACATATATATACAAATATATATATATATATATATATATATATATAATTTTAAAATTTGTTATAATTTTCTACACAAACATAACAGTTGTTATTAGCATAGCCTAGAAATTAAACATAGTTATAGATGGAAACTGAATTAAAGTGAGGAATACAATGTCTTATAAGAGAAAGATTTCACTTACTCTTTAAATACAATGTTCATTTTTATAAATAATCTATACAATTAAATTGTAATGTTATTGGAGAATGTAGAAACTGTGGGGGAAATGCATGATAAAACTAGCAATATATTATCAATACATATATATATATATATGTATATATATATATATATGCATATATATATATATATACTATTAATTTTTATGTACTTCTATCCATACTGTACCACTTAGGCACAGTAAGAGCATTGAAATTTTAAAATTCTAAAAAATTGAAATTATATTGCTGCCTTCCTTTTGCAAACATATATCATAACATTTTTGTACGTATGTAATTGTATTCTTAATGTTCCATGTTTAATGTTTCAAAGCATGTAACACTAACAAGCTAATAGCATTTACCCACCAGTGTTTTATTTCTGGTATATAAGCTTTGTTAGAAACTATAGCTAACAAAAGTCAAGTGGATATACTTTCTCAGAATGGAAAAGAGATAAAAGGATTCCTGGGGTGATAGCTTACACTGTCGAATGAACATAGTTAACTTGTCAGATTCATTCTATTTGTAATGGATGATAAATATGGAACAGATATACTAATGTATCCATGTGTGACTGACATTAATTCCCTGTTTCTTTACACGATTAAAAGTGATAAAATTACTAGAAGTGGGTAATATAGCAAATATAGTGAGTATTAATTTATAAAATATACCTAATAAATAAAATGGTAGCAGAAAGAGGTAAGTCTTTTTCTGTTTTTCCTTTCTGTCCACTTTTCTTTTTCTCTTTGTAGTATTAATCTGTCCCTGCTATCTACCAACTTTCATCATGGTCTACATAGTACATTTGAATGATAGATTGGTATGTTTTGATAGAACACTGAGAAATTGTGTAATGCACTTGATGACAAAATATATAATATTACTTGGACAACAAATTTGTATTATGATTATGTCTTTCCAGATCACTCACTCTATGTCTGTCATGTGATCATTATATCACATAGACCTCCCATCTATTGACATTTTGGACTATTTTTCATTATTTCCACAATTTCTCCCTTGTAAGCATATATCCCAGAGAATCATTTGCTTAAGTGCACTTTACCGGCTTTTACTTTTATTTTTTCTCATCCATTTGAAGCAAGACTCTTATTCTTCAGTAAGGCATCATTCTCCTCTCTGGGTCTTCACCGCAGCATTAGAATTTTGGAGTAACGGGAATGGGTATTCTATGTATTTAATATAAAAGTATGATCCCACATGTGGTAGTTTGAATGTATACTCCTTGGTTGAATCACGAGTTTTGTTAAAATTTGGATTTCCAGGGCTTGAAAGATGGCTTACCAATAAGGCACTTGCCTGAAAAGCCAAAGGGCCATGTTAGCTCGATGCACAAAGTGGCACATGCGTCTGCAGTTCATTTGCAGTAGCTGAAGGCCCTGGCATGTCCATTCTCTCTATCTGCCTCTTTCTCTTCCTCTCTAATAAAATAAAACTTAAAAGTTAAAAAAAAATGGCATGGTGGTACATGCCTTTAATTCCAGCATTCTGGAGGCAGAGGTAGGAGAATTGCTATGAGTTCAAGGCCACCCTGAGAATACAAAGTGAATTCCAGGGCAGCCTGGGCTAGAATGAGACCTTACCTCAAAAAACAAAAAACAAACAAAACAAAAAAATTTAGATATCCAGTCACCTGGGGGTTGCAGTTTGAGCTCTGTCATGGTCACTGCTGTTGGCTATTGTTTTTGTGTTTGCTTTGGTACAGGGCATTTGATGGTGTCTCTCTCTGATTGGATTTATGAATGGGAGTCAACTTCCACCCTTGTTCAAACCTCCCCCTGGATCTGTAAACCTAAAGTAAACAGTTTGTTGCAGTCAGGTTCTCATTGTTGGTAGAAATCACCCAACCAAGAGCAGCTTGTAGGAAAAATGATTTTTTTTTTTTTTTTTTTTTTTTTTTTTTTTTGGTTTACAGGCTCTAGGGAAAGTTCCATGATGACAGGGAAAATGATGGCATGAGCAGAGGGTAGACATCACCCCCTGGCCAACATAAGGTGGACAATAGCATCAGGAGAGTGTGCCAAACACTGGCATGTGGAAACTGGCCGTAACACCCATTAGCCCACCAATAACAATACAATCCCTCCAGAAGGCGTTAATTCCCCAAATCTCCATCAACTGGGAACCTAGCATTCAGAACACCTAAGTTTATGGGGGACACCTGAATCAAACCACCACAACTTCCTATAAATTGTGTCTGGCTTTGGATGTTTATCTAAGCAACAAGGATATGACTACAAGAGAAATTGGTCCTAGAGAAGTAGGCCAATTTTGTTGTGTGATTAATCTAACCACGTGAATTGTGGTCTTTTGGAACTTTTGCGCTGGAAGAATGGGGCAGAACTTTGTACTTGTGACTGAAGATGCCTTACAAAGTGGTAAATAAAGTTTTATGGACTATTCCGGTGAGAGTTTGAAAATGCTAAGTGAAGAGAAATTTGCATTTGGAGGCTTTGCTTATGAACTTTCAAAGGTAAAGGTTGGTCAACAGAGAACTTCGTTGTAACTGAACTACTGGTATAAGTGTGGCTGCATTCTTCTGCCCAAGCCTAAGAGTTTAATCAAAGCTGAATTTAAAAGTAATGATGTGTTTGGAGGAAGATATATAGGTGAGAAATTTGAGATTTAAAGTTGAAAAATTTATACAGATTAAAGGTTACTGCTACTGAAACTGGTTTTAAGGTTCTGAAGCTGCTATTGTCAAGCACATTAGCAATTTTAAGGAAGGAAAGACCACAGAGAACTTTGTTGGTGCCTGGCTACTGGTATAAGGGCTGCTTGCATTCTGCTGCTCATGCTCCAACACTTTGATCAATATTGGATTTAAAAGTAATTTGATGTGCTTTGAAGAAAATATATAACTGAAATATTTAAGATGTAAAGGTGGAAAAATTTAACCAAGTTGAAAATTACTGGCAGAAAGACTGATTGCTAAAGCTGCTATTATCAAGGAGATATTATCATGGTTAAGGATGGACCATGTACTTACATTGAAACAATAGAAGGAATGTGAACTCTTTTGAAAGGAAGAAAAAGAAACCTGCTCTTCAAAATGAAGATTCATTTTCTTCCTAAATGTATAACATGGAGGTGTCCTAAACACCTGCTTTGGGGAGTATAAAAAATGCTACGTGGATGTGGGTTGATGAAGCGCAGGCTGTTGCAGGTGCCCCTGCTGAGATCAGGTATAGGAAATAGGATTTTCCTGTTTTAAAGGCTAGAAATGCCAGTGTGTGGAGTTAAAGGTGGACTTTGTTTTACAATGGAGACACACAGATGTTTTGGTTATGCCAGGAGTGTGAAATGGCTAAAATGGAGCATTGTTGGCTCAGGATGGGAGTGTTTCCTGGCAACTCAGCCCAGCTGGAGGGTATGAATTGGAAAATTGAAGACTGTCATAGAGTCTTTACTATGGCCATGAAAAAAAGAGGATATATGAAAGCATTATCTCGGAGACTAAGAAGGAGAAATTGTTTTGGAATCTTCATACGATTTGATAGCTTCAAGATCATTTGATGTATGGATTTGGATGTTCATCCCAGAAATATTGAGCTCTATTTTCACAGGCGCTCAGCCAATAGCATTGCATCATATTTTCCTGAGAAAATGACAACCAAAGGGAAATTAAATATTAAGTCAGTTCTCCCATCAATCCTAACACCATCCTGGACTACACTGCCTATCTGGTTTTCAGTTATAGAAAATAATGGCATTGGTCATGTTGAAGGTCAAGATTCTATGAATGTTTACATGTCTTTCTCCATCGGTTTTTATTGTTCTGGTAATTATTTCTACAATATATACCCGAATTAATTGTGATATGGTTTAATTTAAAAATATGCAGTAACTTTATAACATTTTTTTTTACTCTAAAAGACACACGAGAATTTTTTCCTTTATTTGTCATTTACAGTTACTTACTTTTTTAAATTGTTTTCTTTAAACTACCACAAGGCTAGTATATATGTCTAAGAGTTAAATTCCTTCTTGTTAAGTATACTAACCTTACCTTAAAAATGCAAATCTAGTCAGAACACTCCTCTTCTGGCATCCCTTCAATGCCTTCTGACTTCTTAGAATACATTCCATCTTCACATTAAGTCATTGTAAATGACTCCTGAGTCAAATTTCCATTTACAGTATTTCTGTCATCCTTTTCATATAAGAATTGTCCTCTATACATTAGCTTCATGGGTTCTTTTTTTAAAAAATACATTTTAGGAGCTTCGAATATTGCCTTTATTATGTTAAGATATGAACCAACCATGCCACTTTTCTCCAGTGTTTTGATCATGAAGTGATGTTGTATTTTGTCAAAGGCCTTTTCTGCATCTATTAAAGTGATCATGTGGTTTTTGTGTTTAACCTTGTTTATGTGGTGTATTACATTGACAGATTTCCATATGTTGAACCACCCCTGTGTTCCTAGGATGAATCCCACTTGATCAAGTTGGATAATGCTTTTGATGTGTTGTTGGATTTGGTTTGCAAGGATTTTGTTCAGGAGCTTTGCATCTAAATTCATCAGGGAAATAGGCCTGTAGTTTTCTTTTCTTGTGGCATCTCTGCCTGGTTTTGGAATTAGGGTGATACTAGCTTCATAAAAGGAGTTGGGTAGCTTTCCCTGTTCTCCAATTGTGTGGCACAGTTTGAAAAAGATTGGTTTGAGTTCTTCCATGAAGGTTTGATAGAATTCAGCTGGGAAGCCATCTGGTCCTTGACTCTTCTTTTGGGGGAGTTTTTTTTTTTTATTACTTTTTCAATCACAATGAGTGTGATAGGTTTCTTTAGGAGATTAATCTGCTCTGAGTTTAGCTTTGGTAGATGGTATATGTCCAGGAATTTATCCATTACCTCCATATTATCCAGTTTTGTGGAGTAGGGATTTTTGAAATAAGTCGTGATGATTCTCCCAATTTCATTTATGTCTGTTGTGATCTATACTTTTTTATTTCTAATTTTGTTAATTTGTAGTGCCTCTTTTTTTTTTTCTTGACCAAATTGGCCAGAGGTTTTTCAATCTTGTTTATTTTTACAAAGAACCAGCTCTTTGTTTTGCCAATTTTCTTAATTGTTTTCTTAGTTTCCAATTCATTAATTTTGCTATGATCTTAATTATTTCTTTCCTTCTGGAGCTTTTTGGGTGAGATTCTTCTAAGGCCCAAATAATACTTAATGGAGAGAGACTGGAGGAATTCCCATTGAGATCAAGAACAAAACAGAGTTGTCCACTCTCACCTCTGCTCTTCCATATAGTACTGGAAGTTGTAGCTCAAGCAATAAGACAGGAGAAAGAAATAAAAGGGATACAGTTTGGAAAGGAAGAAGTTAAGTTGGCTCTATTCACTGATGATATGATTATATACATAAGAGATCTGAGAGACTCCATCCCAAAACTCTTGAAGGTGATTAACACCTATAGCACAGTAGCAGGATATAAAGTCAATGCACAAAAATCAGTAGCCCTTCTATATGCAAATGACAAAGACACAGAGAAAGAAACAAGGAACATGGTAACATTTTCAATAGCAACAACAACAAAAATTACCTTGGAATAACGTTAACCAAGGAAGTGAAAGATCTATATAATGAAAACATAAAAAAAAAAAAAAAACTCAAGAAAGAAATTGAGGAGGACTTGAGAAAGTGGAAAGACCTCTCATGCTCCTGGATAGGCAGAATTAACATTGTGAAGATGGCAATACTGCCAAAGGCAATCTAAAGATTTAATGCAATTCAAATTAAAATCCCAAGATTGTTCTTCACAGAGATAAAAAAGTAATGATCTCAAATTTCATATGGAAAGGCAGAAGGCCTCAGATATCCAAGCCTATACTCAGCAACAGAAATACCTCTGAAGGCATTACCATACCTGATCTAAAGCTATATTACAAAGCCATAGTAATAAAAACAGCGTGGTACTGGCATAAAAACAGGAGTATATACCAATGGAATAGACTTGAGGACCCGGACTTTGGGTCAAGCAACTATAGCTGCTTGATATTCGACAAAGGCCCAAACAATATAGGCTGGAAAAAAGACAGCATCTTCCACAAATGGTGCTGGACAAACTGGATAACCATGTGCCGGAAAATGAAACTCAATCCACACATCTCACCGTGTACAACACTCAAGTCCAAATGGATCAAAGACCTCAATGTAAGACAGAAACTCGGCTGCTGCTGGAAGAAAATATAGCAGGAACTTCCAATGATATAGGAATGGAAAAAGACTTCCTGAACAGGACCCCAGTAGCACACAATCTTAAACAGTCACTCAACCAACGGGATCCCTTGAAGCTGAAGAGTTTCTTTACCAACAATTATACAGTAAGCAAAGCCAATAGATTACCCACAGAATGGGAGAAAATGTTTGCTGATTATCCAACTGGCAGAGGCCTAATCTCTAGAATGTACAAAGAACTCAAAAACCTAAACAATAAAAAGTCAAACAACCCACTCACAAAATGGGCCAAAGAGCTGGACAGGCAGTTCACAGAGGAAGAAATAAAAGCAGAAAACACACACTTAAGAAAATGTTCATGAACCCTAATCATCAGGGAAATGCAAATTAAAATAACTATGAGATTCCACCTTGTTCCAGTAAGGATATCAGACATCAAAAAATCAAATGAAAATAAATGCTGGTGAGAATATGGAGAAATAGGAACCCTCATCCACTGTTTGTGGGAATGTAAGATGGTACAACCACTTTGGAAAGCAATATGGAGACTCCTAAAAAAGCCGACTATAGAATTACCAACAGAGGCAGTTATTCCCTTACTGGGCATGTACCCTAAAACCTTTAAACCTCAATCCAGAGAGATTTGCTCAACCATGTTTGTAGTGGCTGAATTTGTAACAGCTAAGAGCTGGAATCAACCCAGATGTCCATCACTAGAAGAAACGATAACTAACATGTGGAATACAATACAAGCAATGGAATTCTATACATCAGTAAGAAAACAAAAACTACACAATGAAATTTGAGGAAAAATGGTTGAACCTGGAACACATCATTCTCAGTGAACTTACCCAATCACGGAACAATAATTGCTGCATAGTCTCATTCATCTACAGCACCTAACATGAATCTACCCAGGATGCTGACATACCCAGCAAGCATCTCGAGGACTTGACAATAGGGTGGGTGGGGCAGGAGGGGCTGGCAAGGGAGGGGTGGGAGTCATTAATCTAGACCCAAATGGCAATGATACCATAAAATTCTATATCCTCAGAGACAGACCAAATGGTTGAACCTTCCCTGGGATCTTAGAGAGGACACCTGAGTCACAAGGCAGTGGAGAGTTTATGATGAAGACGGACCTTAATCTTCTACAGCCTCTCTTTCTCTCTCTCTCTCCTCTCTCTAACTCTTTTATATTAGTTATCTTTTTCTTCCTCCAGAAGTCTGAACTCTCCCATTCTCCACAATCAGAACCTCAAACCTCCAGCATTCGGCCCCCAGTGGCAGCACTGCCAGCAAAGCAGATCAGAGGTGCAGCTGCACAGCACAAAGTTGAGAGATCGAGGCAGGCGCTCAGCATTGATGAGATTGGAATCCATCCCAAAAGGTAATGAGGCTGACTGACAAAAATAAGTAAATAAATAAAAAATATAAATAAATTAAAAACAGGTACACAGTCCTGCAAGAGCTAATCTCTCTTTCCTTCTCAGGGCAGGATATGGAGTATATATTCTTGGCTGGCTTTACCATTTTCAAATAACCTGTATTTAGGGGTTGAATATTCTTGCTTTTGATGCTTTCATATATGTAGGAACTTTGTTTTTTGCTTCTATCTTTATTGGGGGCAGGGCTGATCCAGATCCAGGATGACCTGGTGCCCAATTCAGAACAAAAATCTCTACCTGCCAGCTGACAATATTAGTGCCCTAGAACAACACACACCCTGAAGGATTTTGGCTTTATATAACTATTTGTTTTAATCCACACAATTGCATACTTTGTGCTGGTTTTTATTGATTGTGTATGTTACTCAGGTGAAGTTTAGAATTTGCCAGTAAATTATTCCACCCAGTCCACTAGAGTACTTGCTTAGCAAGCAAATGCAACACCTATTATTACTTCTATGGCTTGACTGGTGGACAAGAGCTACACCTGGCACCTCAAACTAATATCATGAAGGCATATACAGGTAGATTGCCACATCTGGGAACACTGGAGGTCAGTAGAAAATCCAAGCAACAAATCAATTCAGGATGCAAAATCACTATAATATAATACAAGAAACTCAAAGAATCAAGACAACACAGTCCCACCAAAAACTATAAATCCATCAAAAATGATCACCAATGAGACTGTTTTAGATGAAATGCCTAACAAAGATTTCAAGAAAATGGTGGTATCTATGCTCTAAGAAATCAGAGAAGAAATGAAGAAAATCAAAGAAGAAAACAAGGAATTAAAGAAGAAATCAAACTTTTAAAAGAGAACACGGGAAATCAGCTTAAAGAAATAAAGAGGTTATTACAAGACATGAGTAAGGAAATAGAAAAATCTGAAGAAAAACCAGGCTGAAATCCTGGCTCTGAAGAATACAATCAATGAAATAAAAATCTCTGTGGAAAGTCTCACCAGTAGAATGGATTAAGGATAGAACAGAATATCTAAACTATAAGACCAGGTTTCAGATCTAATACAGTCCAACAAAGATAAAGATAAGCTAATAGCAAGGTATGAATGGGAATTTCAAGATATCTTGGACACTTTGAAAAGATTAAACATAAGAATTCAGGATATAACAGAAGGAGAAGAATTTCAATCCAGAGGCATCAACAAAATCATAGAAGAAAATTTTCCTCAAATTGGGGGGAAAAAAATGCCAATGCAGGTACAACAAGCTTTTAGAACACCAAACAGGCAAAATCTGGAAAGAACCTCTCCTCACCATGTTATAATTAAACAAATGAATGCACAAACCAAAGAAAATATATTGAAAGCAGTTAAAGAGAAGAAGCAAGTCACCTACAAAGGCAATCCCATTAGAATAACTGCAGATTACTCAACAAAAACTTTAAAAGATAGAAGGGTTTGGAATGATGTATTGCAAGTTCTGAAAGATAATGACTATCAACCAAGATTACTTTATCCTGCAAAGCTATCTATTCAAATTGATGGAGAAATAAAGACATTCCACAACAAAAATAGGCTAAAGGAATTTATGACAACTAAACCAGCTCTACAGAAAATACTTCAAGGAATTCTTAATGACAAAGAGTGAGCAAAACACACACAGGAGGAAATAGGAAAAAATAAACCACACTCAAATAACAGTTAAAACAAATGAATAAAGGGAAAACAGGAAACACTACAAAATAAGAAGAATGGTGAGAATAAATGCATACCTTTCAATAATAACTCTTAACATCAATGGCCTCAATGAACCATCCAAAAGACACAGGCTTGCAGACTGGATTACAAGGCAGGATCCTGCCATTTGTTGCTTCCAGGAAACTCATCTCTCAATAAAAGATTGACACTGCCTTAGGGTGAAAGGATGGAAAATAGCATTTTAAGAAAAATGGGCCTATCAACCAAGCAGGGGTTGCTATCCTAATATCTGACAGGATAGACTTCAAACCAACATTAGTGAGGAAAGATTAAGAAGGTCATTTTATACTGATTAAAGGAACACTCCAGAAGGAAAACATTACAATCCCAAACATATATGCACCTAACATGGGGCTCCCAGTTTCATCAAACAAGCAATATTAGACTTAATGTCACAGGTAACATCAAATGCAGTTGTAGTAGGAGACTTCAATACTCCACTCTCATCAATTGACAGGTCATCCTGACAAAAAATAGAAAGAGAGACATCTTAACTAAATGATATCATGGAACAAATGGACCTAACAAATATCTACAGAACATTCCATACAAATTCTACAGAACACACATTTTTCTAAGCATCACATGGAACATTCTCTAAAATAGAGCATATATTATGACCCAAGGCAAATCTTCACAATTACAGGAAAATTGAAATTATCCCTTGTACCCTATCTGACCACAATGGGATTAAACTGCAAATCAGCAACAAGAAAAGCTACAGAACATACAGAAATTCATGTAGTCTAAATAGTGCACTATTGAATGATCAGTGGGTCATTGAAGAAATCAAAAAGGATATCAATAAATTCATAGAATAAAATGATGATGATAATATAACATACCAAAACCTTTGGAACATAGGGAAGGCAGGTCTAAGAGGGAAATTTATTGCTCTAAGTGCCTATATTAAGAAATAAGAGAGTCCACAAATAAACAACTTAATGCTCCACCTTAAGGCCTTGGAAAAAGAAGACCAAGGTAAACTAAAAAGCAATAGGTGAGAAGAAATCATAAAGATTAGGGCAGAAATTAATGAAATAGAAACCAAAAAAATAATCCAAAGAATGAAACAGAGTTGGTTCTTTGGAAGGATAAATAAGATTGATAAACCCTTAGCAAATTTGACCAGAAGAAAGAGAGAAGAGACAAAGATTAATAAAATTAGAGTTGAAAAAGACACCATTACAACAGATACCAAAGAAATTCAGACAATTAAAAGGACATACTTTAAGAATACATATGCCTCAAAATTTGAAAATCTGAAAGAAATGGATGATTTCCTTGATTCATATGACCTACCAAATTAAGTCAAGATGAGATAAACCATATAAATAGACCTGTAACAAATACAGAGATCCAAGCAGTTATAAAAAGTGTCCCAACTAAAAAAAGCCCAGGTCCAGATGGATTCACTGGTGAATTTTACCAGACCTTCATGGGAGAACTAACACCAGTGCTTCTCAAACTTTTCCATAAAATAGAAAAGGAAGGAATTCTCCCAAGCTCCTTGTATGAAGCCAGCATCACCCTCATACAAAAACCAGTAAAGACATAACAAAAAAAGAAAATTACAGACCAATCTCCCTCATAAACATAGATGCAAAAATTCTGAACAAAATATTGGCAAATAGAATACAAGAATATATCAAATAAATTATTCACCCTGACCAAGTTGGTTTTATCCCAGGGATGCAGGGATACTTCAACATACACACATCAATAAATGTAATACATCATACAAATGGTCTGAAGGACAAAAATCACATAATCTTCTCAAAAGTTGCAAAAAAAGGTATTTGACAAAATCCAACATCCTTTCTTGGTAAAAGTATTACAGAAAGTGGGACAAGAAGGAACATATCTCAACACAATAAAACCTATTGATGACAAACCTACAGCCAACATAATACTAAATGATGAAAAACTCAAAGCTTTTCCACTAAATTCAGGAATAAAACAAGGGTGTCTACTGTTCCCACTTTTATTTAAAATAGTACTAGAATTCTTAGCTATAGCAATAAGGCAAGAAACACTCATAAAAGGGATACAAAAAGGAAGGAAGAGATCAAATTATCACTATTTGCAGATGATATGATCCTATACATAAGAGACCCTAAAAACTCTACCAGCAAACTGTTAGAGCTGATAAACACATTTAGCAATGTGACAGGATACAAAATAAATACACAGAAATCAGTAGCTTTGCTATATACTAACAACAAATAGAAGGAGAATGAAATCAGGGAATCTCTCCCATTCACAATTGCCTCAAAAAAAAATTACCTTGGAATAAACTTAACTAAGGAAGTGAAGGAGCTCTACAATGAGAACTTTAAAACACCCAAGCAAGAAATTGCAGAAGACACAAGGAAATGGAACGATATCCCATGTTCTTGGTTTGGAAGAACCAATATTGTGAAAATGTCAATCTTACCAAAAGCAATCTACACATTTAATGCAATACCCATTAAAATTCCAATGGCATTCTTCACAGGAATAGAAAAAAAAAATGCTAAACTTCATTTGGAAGCACAAAAAGCCTTGAATAGCCAAAACAATTTCAAACAACAAAAATAAGGCTGGTGGTATCACCATACCCAGTTTGAAGCTATATTACACTGTCATACTAACAAAAACAGCATGGTATTGGTACAAAGATGGACATATAGATCACTGGAACAGAATAGAGGACCCAGATGTTAATCCAGGCAGATACAGCCATCTGATTTTTGACAAAAATGGCAAAAAATATTCACTGGAGAAAAGGCAGCCTCTTCAACAGGTGGTGCTGGGAAAACTGGATATCTATATATGGAAAGATGAAAATAGCTCCTTGTCTTTCCCAATGTACAAGAATCAAATACAAGTGGATCAGGGACCCTAATATCAGACCTGAAATTGCTAGAGGAAAATGTAGGGGGAATCCTTCAACATATTGGCATAAGTAATGACTTTCAGAATATAACCCTAATTGCTCAGGAAATAAAATCACTAATCAACTACTGGGATCCCATGAAATTACAAAGCTTTTGCACACCAAAGGACACTATGAATAGAGCAAAGAGACAACCTACAGTATTAGGGAAAATCTTTTCCAGTTACACATCTGACAGAGGATTAATATCCAGAATATACAAAGAACTCAAAAAACAGAACAATAAGAAATCAAACAACCCAATCAAAAAATGGGCTATGGAACTAAATAGAGAGTTCTCACCAGAAGTACAGATGGCATATAAACATCTAAAAAAGTGTTCTACGTCCTTAGCCATCAGGGAAATGCAAATTAAAACTACCTTGAGATTCCATCTTTCTCCCATTAGAATGGCTACCATCACAAAAACAAATGACAATAAACATTGGTGAGGTTGTGGTAAAAGGGGAACACTTCTACATTGTTGCTGGGAATGTAATCTGGTACAGCCGTTGTGAAATGCAGTGTGGAGGATCTTGAGACAGCTAAAACTAGATTTTCCATATGATCCAGCTCTAGCTCTCCTAGGCATATATCCTAATGACTCTTCTCACTACCTTACAGATGCTTGCACAACTATGTTTATTGCTGCTCTATTTATAATAGCTAGGAAATTGAACCAGCCTAGATGGCCATCCACAGATGAATAGATAATAAAGATTGGTACATCTACACAATGGAGGTCTATTCAGTGGTTAAAAAAAATGAAGGGAAATGAGTGGATCTGGAATGGATTATACTATATGAGGTAACCCAGGCCCAGAAAGCCAAACATTGCATGTTCTCTCATATATGGATCCTAGCTACAAATGTATAGACTTGTGTGTGATCTGGAAGCAATAATCTGTAGCAGAGGCCATTAGCTAGCAAAAGTCTATAAGGGAGGGAGGAGAAGAAAGGTCTTAAGAGGATGGTATTTTATATATGTACGTAGAAAAACAGATTACAGACAGGGGAAAGGCCTAAGTGAGGTCAGGGGAAGAGACTGTATAAAAGAAAGGGGGGGGGGAGGGTCAATCAAAATTCAAGATATTTTGAATAAGACACATGAAAATCTACTTTTTAAAATAATGGCATATCCAGAAGCTATAGATTGTTACTAGAAAATTTTCAGTGCCTGGGATGGGATGCCTCCCAGTGAGTCATTGGCCAGGGAGGTCCATTGTTGCCTCCAAAACATTACAGGCTATTGCCAAGGTCCTTGGTTCCTGTGTGAAAGAGATGGTAAGATTACTTCTGGTCAAGATGGCGGCATAGGAACCACGCCTAAGCAGCCTAGGGGAGAAAAAGCCAAAGAAAACCCAGCAAAATACACAAGAGAGGTGTATAACAGATTAGAACAGCAGCGGGGAAGTAGGAGATATCCAGAGCCCACACGGGCAGGCCAAAGCAGCTCCGGCAGCGGCAGCTCGGGACCTGGTAGCGGCAGCTCGGGATCCGGCAGCGGCAGCTCGGGACCCAGTAGCGGCGACTTGGGCTCCGGCAGCGGCACCTCGGGACCCGGTAGCGGCGATTCGGACTCTGGCAGCGGCAGCGGCAGCACGGGCACCGGCAGCTGCATCTCGGGCTCCGGCAGTGGCGACTTGGGATCCAACAGCGACGGCTCAGACCCCGGCAGCAGAAGCGGTGGTGGAAGCCGGAAGCGGCGGTGGAAGCCGTGACTCCAGCCCCAAAAACACCATCAGCTGCTCCGGTACCTGCCACAGCGGCTTCAGGGCAGCGAATCCAGCAGCGGAGGCTCCAGCGGCTTCAGCGGCAGAGGCGGATCCCGCAGCGGCAGCACCAGCGGATCAGAGGCGGAGGACCCAGCAGTGGCAGCTCCAGCGGATCAGCGGGGGCAGACCCAGCAGCGGCATCTCCAGTGGCGGATCCAGCAGCAGTGGTCCCAGCAGCGGCAGCTCCAGCGGCAGCAGCGGCGATCCAGCATCAGGGGTGCCAATCTGCAGGGCCACAGTTGCCAGGCTTGGTTTGCCCCACAGGAAAAGTCAGTACCCAGTTCCAGAAAGCAGAACAGCGGCCCAACACCCCAGCCAGCAACTTGACTGAGACCAAAAGCATCCAAAGAGGTAACTGGGATTGAACCAGGGAAGGGTCTCACCTGGTCACAAGCTGACTTGGATCCCTCAACAGACCAGAAATCTTAACTTCTTTGTTGATAGAGGATCTGGTTTTTATAATACCTAATCTTGCATAAATGCTCGGTGCTGTTCTTGACTGAATGTGTATAGGGTTTAGTTAAATTTTAGAATATACCTGTATTTTATTCCACTCAACCTATTTGAATACTCCCATAGCAGGCAAACTTAACCCCTAGAACCACGTGTCTAGATACTCTGAGAGTGGTAAGAGCCACACCTAACATATTAATCTCCTACATAGAAGATATACAATATCAGATCAATAGATACAGCAAAGGATACCCAGCTAACTGGAAAATCTAAGCAGTAACTTAATCCAAGATGCAAAAATATATACATTATAACACAAGAAACACCAAAAACCAAGGCAATATAAATCCACCAAAAAGCATCAATGCTTCAGAAATGACCTCTAGTGAAAACGAGTTAGAGAAAATGCCTGAGAAAGATTTCAAAAGAATGATTGTAAATATGTTCAATGAACTCAAAGAAGAAATCAAAGGAATCAGAGAAGATACAGGACACCAATTTAACGAAATAAAGAAATCAATACAAGACATAAATAAGGAAATAGAAATAATGAAGAAAAACCAGTCAGAATTACTAGCAATGAAGAACACAGTTAATGAAATAAAAAACTCTGTAGAAAATCTCACCAGTAGAATGGATGAAGGAGAGGACAGAATATCTAAGCTAGAAGACCAGGTGGCAGATCTAATACAATCCAACAAAGAGAAAGACAAACTAATAGAAAAGTATGAATGGGAATTTCAAGATATTCGGGACACTATGAAAAGATCAAATATAAGAATTCAGGGTATAGTAGAAGGAGAAGAATTTCAATACAAAGGTATAGTAGGCATCTTCAACAAAATCATAGAAGAAAACTTCCCCCAAATTGGGAAAGAGGTGCCAATGCAGATACAGGAAGCATTTAGAACACCAGCCAGACAAAACCTGGAAAGAACCTCTCCTCGCCATATTATAATCAAACTACCAAACACACAATCCAAAGAAAAAATATTGAAAGCAGTTAGAGAGAAAAATCAAGTTACCTACAAAGGCAAGCCCATCAGGATCACAGCAGATTACTCAACACAAACTTTCAAAGCCAGAAGGGCTTGGAGTGATGTATTCCAAACTCTGAAAGATAACAACTGTCAACCAAGGCTACTTTATCCTGCAAAACTATCCATTCAAATAGATGGAGAAATAAGGACATTCCATGACAAAAGCAGGCTAAAGGAGTATTTGAAGACAAAACCAGCTCTACACAAAATACTTGAAAGAATCCTCCATGCCGAAGAGAAAGAAAAACACACATATAAGGAACATGGAAAACAACAAACAACACTCAAATACTAGTTAATATAAGAGAGCAAAGGTAGAACCAGAACCACAAAAAAAAAAAAAAAATGGCAAGCATAAATACACATCTTTCAATAATATCTCTTAATATCAATGGCCTCAATGCTCCAACCAAAAGACATAGATTTGCAGACTGGGTTAAAAAGCAGGACCCTACAATTTGTTGTCTCCAAGAAACTCACCTTTCTACAAAGGATGGACATTATCTTAGGGTGAAAGGTTGGAAAACGGTGTTTCAAGCAAATGGACCCAGAAAGCAAGCAGGGGTTGCTATCCTAATAGCTGACAAGGCAGACTTCACTCCAACATTAGTCAAGAAAGATAAGGAAGGTCACTTTATATTGATTAAGGGCACACTCCAACAGGAGGACATTACAATCCTAAACATATATGCACCTAACATGGGGGCTCCCAAATTCATCAAACAAACACTGTTAGAACTAAGGTCACAGATAACACCAAACACAGTGGTAGTTGGTGACTTTAACACCCCACTCTCATCAATTGACAGGTCATCCCGGGAAAAAATAAACAGAGAGGCATCTGGACTAAACGAGGTCATAGAAGGAATGGGCCTAACAGACATATACAGGACATTTCATCCAAATGCTGCAGAATATACATTCTTTTCAGCAGCACATGGATCATTCTCTAAAATAGACCATATATTAGGACACAAAGCAAACCTTAACAAATTCAGGAAAATTGAAATAATTCCTTGCATTCTATCTGACCACAATGGAATCAAACTACAAATCAATAGCAAGAAAGGATATAGAGCATACACAAAATCATGGAAACTAAACAATACATTACTAAATGATGAATGGGTCAATGAAGAAATCAAGAAGGAAATCAAAAAATTTATAGAGTCAAACAATAATGAGAACACAACATACCAAAATCTCTGGGACACAATGAAGGCAGTTCTAAGAGGTAAATTTATAGCTTTAAGTGCCTATATTAAGAAATTAGAAAGGTCGCAAATAAATGACCTAATGCTTCACCTTAAAGCCTTGGAAAAAGAAGAACAAGGCAAACCAAAAATCAGTAGACGGGAAGAAATAATAAATATTAGGGCAGAAATTAATGAAATAGAAACCAAAAAAACAATACAAAGAATTAATGAAACAAAGAGCTGGTTCTTTGAAAGGATAAACAAGATTGATAAACCCTTAGCAAATCTGACCAAAAGAAAGAGAGAAGAGACACAAATTAATAAAATTAGAGATGAAAAAGGTAACATCACGACAGATGCCAGAGAAATTCAAAAAATCATAGGGACATATTATAAAAACATATACTCCACAAAGTATGAAAATCTGAAAGAAATGGATGATTTCCTTGATTTATATGACCTACCTAAATTAAATCAAGATGAGATTAATCACTTAAATAGACCTATAACAAGCATGGAGATCCTAACAGTTATCAAAAATCTCCCAACTAAAAAAAGCCCAGGCCCAGATGGATTCACTGCTGAATTTTACCAGACCTTCAGGGAAGAGCTAACACCATTGCTTCTTAAGCTTTTCCATGAAATAGAAAAAGAAGGAATTCTACCAAACTCCTTCTATGAAGCCAGCATCACTCTGATACCAAAACCAGGCAAAGATAGAACAAAAAAGGAAAATTACAGACCAATCTCCCTCATGAACATAGATGCAAAAATTCTCAACAAAATATTGGCAAACAGAATACAAGAATACATTAGAAAGATCATTCACCCTGACCAAGTAGGCTTTATCCCAGAGATACAGGGATGGTTCAACATACGCAAATCTATAAATGTTATACATTATATAAATGGGTTGAAGGACAAAAATCACATGATCATCTCATTAGACGCAGAGAAAGCATTCGACAAAATCCAACATCCCTTCATGATAAAAGTCCTACAGAGACTGGGAATAGAAGGAACATATCTCAATATAATAAAGGCTATTTATGATAAGCCTACAGCCAACATATTACTAAATGGGGAAAAACTGGATGCTTTTCCACTAAAATCAGGAACAAGACAAGGGTGTCCACTGTCCCCACTTTTATTTAATATAGTTCTGGAAGTCTTAGCCATAGCAATAAGGCAAGAGACATGCATAAAAGGGATACAAATCGGAAAGGAAGAGGTCAAGTTATCATTATTTGCAGATGACATGATTCTATATATAAAGGACCCTAAAGACTCTACTAGCAAACTGTTAGAGCTGATAAAAACCTACAGTCATGTAGCAGGATACAAAATAAATACACAGAAATCAGTAGCCTTCATATATGCTAACAACAAACACACAGAGGATGAGATCAGAGAATCACTCCCATTCACAATTGCATCAAAAAAAATAAAGTACCTTGGAATAAACCTTACTAAGGAAGTAAAGAATCTATACAATGAGAACTTTAAAACACTCAAGCGAGAAATTGCAGAAGACACTAGGAAGTGGAAAAACATCCCTTGTTCCTGGATTGGAAGAATCAATATTGTGAAAATGGCAATCTTACCAAAAGCAATCTACACATTTAACGCAATCCCCATCAAAATTCCAAAGGCATTCTTCACGGAAATAGAAAAAACAATCCAAAAATTCATTTGGAATCACAAAAAACCTCGAATATCTAAAATAATACTGAGCAACAAAAATAAGGCTGGTGGTATCACCATACCTGATTTTAACCTTATACTACAGAGCCATAGTAACAAAAACAGCATGATACTGGCACAAAAGCAGACTCGTAGATCAATGGAACAGAATAGAGGACCCAAATGTAACCCCATGTAGTTATAGCCACCTGATATTTGATAAAAATGCCAAAAATATTCATTGGAGAAAAGACAACCTCTTCAGCAAATGGTGTTGGGAAAACTGGATATATATCTGTAGAAGGATGAAAATAGATTCTTCTCTTTCTCCGTGCACAAGAATTAAGTCCAAATGGATTAAGGACCTTAACATCAGACCTGAAACTCTGAAACTGCTAGAGGAAAAAGTAGGGGAAACCCTTCAACATATTGGTCTTGGCAAAGACTTTCTGAATACAACCCCAATTGCTCAGGCAATAAAACCACAGATTAACCACTGGGACCTCATGAAAATACAAAGATTTTGCACTGCAAAGGACACGGTGAAGAAAGCAAAGAGGCAACCTACAGAATGGGAAAAAATCTTCACCAGCTATATATCTGATAGAGGATTAATATCTAAGATATACAAAGAACTCAAGAAGTTAAATAATAAGGAATCAAACAAACCAATCAAAAAATGGGAAATGGAGCTAAATAAAGAATTCTCAAAGGAAGAAATACGAATGGCATATACGCATCTAAAAAAATGTTCTACATCCCTAGTCATCAGGGAAATGCAAATTAAGACTACATTGAGATTCCATCTCACTCCTGTCAGATTGGCTACCATCATGAAAACAAATGATCATAAATGTTGGCGGGGATGTGGAAAAAGAGGAACCCTTCTACATTGTTGGTGGGAATGCAATCTGGTCCAGCCATTGTGGAAATCAGTGTGGAGGTTCCTAAAACAGCTAAAGATTGATCTACCATATGACCCAGCTATAGCTCTCCTAGGCATATATCCTAAGGACTCATCTCATTACCTTAGAGATACTTGCTCAACCATGTTTATTGCTGCTCAATTTATAATAGCTGGGAAATGGAACCAGCCTAGATGTCCCTCAACTGATGAGTGGATAATGAAGATATGGCACATTTATACAATGGAGTTTTACTCAGCAGTAAAGAGAAATGAAGTTATGAAATTTGCAGAAAAGTGGATGGATCTGGAAAGAATTATACTAAGTGAGGTAACCCAGGCCCAGAAAGCCAAGCGCCACATGTTCTCCCTCATATGTGGATCTTAGCTAGAGATGATTGGGCTTCTGTGTGAGAAGGAAAAAACTCAGTAGCAGAGGCCAGTAAGTTAAAAAAGGAGATAGAAAGGGAAGAGAAAGAAAGGGAGGAGGGCTTTTATTAGGTTGGTATTGTATATATGTACGTAGAAAGATTGAGATGGGGAGGGGATATGATGGAGAATGGAATTTCAAAGGGGAAAGGGGGAGGGTAATACCATGGAATTTTTTTTGTTATCATGGAAAATATTAATAAAAATGGAGAAAAAATAAATAAATAAAAAAAAGAGAGATGGTAAGACCCTATTGCTGAAGACTTCACATGCCTGAGTGTCAAAGTCACTGAGAAATCAAGGTGGTGCTGAGTAGAAAACCTTCTCACTGTAGCCCAGCCAACTGAAAGCAGGAAAAAGCTGCACTGTATGCTGTCTTATGGGAGACAGAAGTCATCAACAGTGGAAACAGTGGACACTGAAAACCTCAAGTTTGGACAGACATGCTAAATGTCTGAAGGAGTGCAATAGTGGCATGTCTGCTCTGGGGGCAACCTACTGCTCTCTAATTGGACTGAAGGCCACTGTATGGGAGGGAATATGTGCCTGGTACTGAAAACCTAATCAAAAGTCTATGGCAGGAGAGGTCATGACCCTCAGGGGTATAAAGCCTGCTCTTTTCTGGATAAATGCATATATTTCTCTCACCAAATTGCCCTGAAATCACTACACTTAATGTTCACACTCATATATTAATGCTACTCTCACTTCTGTTTAGAGAAGCTTCTTTTTTCAGAAGGCAATGACCACTGGGGTGGCCCAAAAGGCAACATAGTGCTGAGAAGGAGAGACGAAGGAGTGTCCAGCACTGATACATCTCATACCCTTCAAGGCTCAGGGTCCATTGCAGAAGAGGTGGCGGAAAGAATGTAAGAGCCAAAGGAAGGGTACCACTCCTTACATACAACTGTCCAGATGGAAATTGGCCTCAGTATCCAAGATCTCATAGTGCCTAGCAATACCCACACAAGACCCTCATAATAGGAGACAAAGATGATGATATCAAATTAGAAGAGAGACTAATGGACAGAGGGAAGGGATATGATGGAGAGCAGAGTTATGAAGGAGAAAGTTGGGGAGAGGATGGAAATACCATGGTTTGTTGTCTGTAAGTATAGAAGTTGGCAATAAAAAGTATATATATTAAAAAAGGGAAAAAAGGAGACAATAAAAATGTGGAAGAAGTAAAATGCTTATGATAATAAAACTGAAATTGTAAATTGTATAATCAAGTAACTTAAATAAAAAGTGCTAAATTTATTTACCTAACAAAGAAACAGCACACACAGCTGACATGTAAATTCAGTTAACATCACACTAAAACAAAGGAAATATGATTCCATCAAGTATATGTAGGCTTTCTTTTCATGTAGCTTGCAAGTGCATAGAGGAAATGCTAAAAAAAATACTACCATTTTCCTAACTGCTTACAATTTGGCTTTGATAGGATCATTAATTGCCATTCCCTTATAGAATCTAACTATCTAACTGCAGGTTTTCTGTATATATCCATTATTTTCACCCTGTTTCCTCTTTATTTTTTCTCTCTCACCTGTTTTCCTACTTTCATTCCTTCCTGCTTTCCCATATTAGTTCTTTCTATCATGCCATCTAATCATCTGTAAATAGTTTTCTCCCAATTAGTTCATATTTTACTGAAGTCTCTCATTCTTGGTTACAGGATTTCAAACTTGCTCTTGTTCCTTTATGTGATTATCCTCTTCTCCATATTATATCATTTTCTATCAAAATCATAAAAAAATCTATGAATGATTCCAAGTTTACTTGTATCATCTTGTGCAGTTGCTTGCTTCCTATGAGTCCATAGGTTCATTTTCCTTGAGCACTGATATATTTCTTTAGTATTTTTAAAATTTATTTATATTTTTGGAATGTCTTATCCTGATGAATTAACACTAAATACAACAGCTATTCTCCATAGAAGTCTTTAAATATACAATGACTAAAAATACTTAGATCTGAAAACTCTTTTCAAACAAAATGATTCAATCCAGGAAACACTACAATTGTGAATATGGGCACAGCATCATTGTGAAGGGTGAGAAAATTGAGCTGAGTGTGACTTCCAGTGGCCTAGTCTACCAGTGCCCATCTCTGCTCCCACAACTTCAGTGCACTCCTGTCCTTTGCCAGCGATAGAACCTCACCACACATCCCCCACCAAACAAAACACAACAAAAACTACCTACAAGAAGTAGTTCAAAGGAGAAGGGATGGAAATTAAAAAAAAAAATTAGAATACATCAATGCCAATATATCATGATTTAAAATGCATCAATATTTAGATACAGGATTTTTACATTTAAATTTTAATATAATCAAACCAATCTCATTATGAGAAATAAATCTCTTAAAAATCATTCTTACAAATCTTTCCTTACTATTTAGCTGTAATCAAGGCACTTAATTCTTCATCTATCAAAAGTAATTAGATGCTATTAGCAACAGTGAAGTATTTCTAGTAGAGGAATCCATGTCTTCCAGGACAGCCTATAATTGTTGATATGGAGAAATGTGCATATACGGGATTCATGGGATCAAGTTTGGTATTTCATAATATGTTAATTTTAATATTTGCTTTCTTAATGCATAATGCAGATTGGAATTCATTGCTTGGGATTTTAGAATACATCATTACTCCCTTTTATTGCCCTCAGGTACTGAAATATGTAGGAAAAGGGATGAAATGACTACACAGTTTATCGATAGAGCAGTGAAGATAATCAGTGACTTTAAAAACATGAAATCAGGGGCTGAAGAGATGGCTTGGTGGTTGAGGCATTTGCTTGCAAAGCCAAAGGACCCAGGTTCAACTCCCCACGACCCACGTAAGCCATATTCACAAGGGGGTGTATGCATCTAGAGTTCGTTTGGAGTGGCTAAGGCCCTGGCATGCCCATTCTCTCTCCCTCTTTCTACCTGCCTGTTTCTGTATCTCTCTCTATCTCTCAAATAATAAAGTAAATAAAAATGAAATATTAAAAAATATGAAATTAGTAAAATAAGAAGTACATAGAATAAAAATTAAAGTTAGGTATATTGATTTGAAATCCATCATTTAGAAAATGAATTATATTATATTATAATTTTAAACTACAATGCTATATATATGACAAGGCCAATTCTTTAATATGAATGTAAAATATACATGTAAGAAATGCACATGATATATTTGTTTCCTTTTGATATAGAAGAAATACAACTGAACAAATCTGTGAACCTTTGAAATTTAACCAATCTTTTCCAAATTTAGTAATGTTGCCACTGGCACATTCTAAATATTTTTGTAATATCCCCACAAATGAAAATGAGAAGGGACAGTGTTTCTGAATATGCATAGCTTAGATGCCATAAATTACTGATAATCATGTAGCCTAATTATTTTACTGTGGCAAAATGTCACTGATTTTTATATTCAAATTCATAAACTTTTGTTGCAGCTATGCATATCATTGTATTTTAATAGCACATTTTGGGAAACTTAAATGTGACTTCAACATTTTCAGACTAACTGCATCTACATTCCCTATAAAAATTTGACTAAGACATGTACTGCTGAGATTTGAATTAGGTGTCCACCTTAAACTCATGTGCTCTGGATGCTTGATCCACAGCTGATATCAAATTGGGAGATCGAGCATTGGGTGTGTTGTTGGGGTAGCCTTAGGGGTGGCATTGCCAGTTCCCACTTTTCAGAACTCAGCTCACTCTCTCGCTGCATGGCAGTGGTGATGATCAGCCTTTGATCATGCCAAGATTTTTTTCCCTGCCATCATAGAGCTTCTGCTCAATACTGGAAGCAAAAATAAACAACATTACTCCCCTGAGATGCTTTTGGTTGGGTGTTTTGCGCAAGCACCCAAAGGTAATTGCAACAACTACCTTCTATGTGATGTAGTTATTTGAATAGATGCATAGGATTAATTGCATAGCTATAATTAAACATAAAATTTTAAGTCTCCACAAACAGTGGCATATGTTACATGATGCTGAGCATGGTACTTTTAAGGCTTCTTTCTATGATGGTCCACATCATCTCATCAGACAAATTGATATCCAAGCTTTTCCTTCAATCATTTATTATTAGTAAGTTAAATATCCACTATGGATAGACCATGTGTTGGATGAAAAGCAGAATGAAGTATTCGGCAGAGGAAACACAGATTTCAGCTTTACGTGAGTGAAGGATATAAAAGTCTATCAAAATTGAATGCAAGTAAATGTATAATGAAAAATGGTCTTGGAAAGAATGTTAGAGCCAAACTTTGGGTCATGATACAGAGAGAAATTTGGAAATTGGATCCTGTTATAGACAGTTTATTGTTGGGGGTGGGCTTATGGGTATTATGGCCAGCTTCTTCTTGGCTCACTCTCCTGTTGCTGTTTTCCACCTGTTGTTGGCCAGGAGATGATTTCCACCCTCTGCTCATGCCATCATTTTTTTTTTCCTGCCATCATGGAGCTTCCCCTTGAGTTTGTAAGCCAAAATAAATCCTTTTGTTCCCCACAAGTTGCTTTTCACTGGATGTGTCCTGCCAGCATTGTGAACCTGTCTGCTACAGTAAAGTTGGTACTGAGACTGAGGTCATTCCTACTAGAAATTTGACTGTGTGGTTTTTGCCCTTTTGGCACTGATTTGCCAGAGGAATGTGGAAGATTTTGAAATCTTGGCCTAAGAGATGCCTTGGAGCCCTGTAAGTACAGCTTGATGGACTCTTCTGGTTAGATGTGCAAGACCTGAATGCAGTAAGAATGATGGACTGGGAGGTTTGGGTTATGAAGGTGGGAAAGAGCTTTGCCTGGACTGTGCTAGAAGCAGTTTGCATGAGAGGCTTGCTGTTATGCCTGTGTTCTGATAACTTGTGCATGGTTGCATTGCTTAGAAATAGAGTTATGTGAGCAGAGGAATATGACACAGAAATGAAATCTTTGGAACAAAACTTCTGTCTGTTCAGCTGCAATTGTTTGAAAGATTACAACCATTCAGTTTGGGCCAGCTTCCTCTTGCCAGTGTTTGGCATTCTCTTCTGTTGCTATTTTCCAACTGATATTTTCCAGGAGGTGATGTCCACCCTCTGTTCATGCCATCATTTCCCCCTGACATCAAGGAACTTCCCCTTGAGTCTGAAAGACAAAACAAACATTTTCTTTCCCACAAACTGCTCTTGGTTGGGTGTTTTCTTCCAGAAATGTGAACCTGACTGCAACATTTGACTCTTATTATTTATTTTTATTGATTTTTTTTATATATCCTGAATATTAATCCTCTGTCAGATCTATTGCTGGCAAAGACTTTATCCCATTCTGTTGTCTCTTTGCTCTATTCATGGTGTTCTTTGCTGTACTAAATCCTTTTAATTTCTGGAGGTTCCAATGGTTGGTTAGTGGTTTTACTTCCTGAGCAACTGGGGTTATCTTCAGAAAGTCATTGCCTATGCCAATATGTTGAAATGTTTCTCATACTTTTTCCTCTATTAGTTTCAGAATTTCCAGTCTGATATTAAGGTCTTTAATCCACCTGGACTTGATTTTTGTGCATGGAGAGAGATTAAGGATCTATACTATTCCATCATTTTACATACAGAAATCCAGTTTTCCATACAGCATTTACTAAAGAGGCTGTCGTTTCTCCAATAAATATTTTTGGTATTTTTGTCAAAAATCAGGTGGCTGTAGCTGCCTGGGTTTATATATGGGTCCTTTATTCTGTTCAATTGATCTACATGTCTGTCTTTTGCCATTACCATGCTGTTTTTTTTTTTTAATATGGCTACATAATATATCTTAAAATCAAGTATGGTGATACTGCCAGCCTTGTTTTTGTAGCTTACAATTGTTTTAGCTATTCAAGGTTTTATGCGCTTCCAAATAAATTACAGGATTTTTTTTTCAATTTCTGTGAAGAATAACATTGGGATTTTGATGGAGATTGCACTAAATATGTAGAAGGTTTTTGGTATGATAAACGTTTTCACAGTATTGATTCTTCCAATCCAAGAACATGGCATGACTTTCCATTTCCTAGTGTCTTCTACAATTTATATATTCAGTGCTTTAAAGTTTTACTTGTAGAGATCCTTTACTTTCTTGGTTAGGTTTATTCTACTATTTTATTTCTTCAGGCAATTGTGAAAGGGAGTGTTTCCCCAATTTCATCCTTGGCATGTTTGTTGTTAGTATATAGAAATGCTTCTGTTTTCTCTGTGTTAGTTTTTATCCTGCTACATTACTAAAAGTGTTTATCAGCTCCAACAGATTGATGGAATAGTCTTTAGGGTTCTTTATGTATAACTTCATATTATCTGCAAATAATGATAATTTAATACCTTCCTTCTAATCTGTATCACTTTCATTTGTGTCTCTTGTCTTACTGCTCTAGCTAAGTCTTCCAATGCCATGTGGAGACAATGGACACCTTGTCCTGTTCCTGTTTTAGTGGAAATGCTTCAAATTTTGTCACTTTTAGCATAATGGCTGCTATAGGTTTGTCATAAATAACCTTTATTATGTTCAGGTATGTTCCTTCTGTTACCAGTGTCTTTAGGACCTTTACCATGAAGGGTTGTTGGATTTTGTCAAGTGCCTTTTCTGCATCTATGGTGATGATCATGTGATTTTTGTCCTTCAGTCAATTTATATAGTGTATTACATTTAATAATTTGTGTATATAGAACATTTCTGCATCTCTGGGATAAAAGCTACTTGGTTGGGGTGAATGATCTTTATGATGTGTTCTTATATTCCATTTGCCAGTATTTTGTTGAGAACTTTTACATCTATATTCACGAGGGAGATTGGTCTGTAATATTTTTGTTATGTATTTGTCTGGTTTTGGTGTCAGGGTAATGCTGGCTTCGTACAAGGAGTTTAGCAGCATTCCTTGATGTGTGGTTACTAGAAGCTCTGGGTCATCCCTGTTTTTCTGCTGTGCTTAACAATTCCTTATATATCATCACTGTTCCCTAGAAGGCTGTATTGTCATGTTTTCTGCTTCCCCCCACCCACTGTTTCAGCATGGCAACTATACCATCATCTTAACTGGAAGTCCTAGGTCTTTAAATATTTGTATTTATTTTTTGTATAATGTATAGATTTTACATTTGGAAACTTGAAATTCACCTCTTCAAATGAAACTTATGTTGATGTAGGAATTTTTTAAATGCTTTTTTGTGGTTATATATGTATAAAAGTATACATACATATATAAACATAAAATTCATCATGTTAAATGTGCATTTCATGTGTCTTTTAAAAATACATATTTCTTATATTTCTATATTTCTCCTATACTTACAAACAACAAACCATGATATTTCTCTTCCCTCCCCAACTTTCCCCTTTATAACTCTGCTCTGAACTTGGTTCCAATTCAACCTAGATCTGGATCAGAACCTGCCCCCAATAATGACAGAAGCAAAAGAGAAAGGCCCTATAAATATGAAAGCATAAAAGGCAACAATATTCAACTCCCAAATACAGGTTATTTTAAAATGGTAAAGCCAACCAAGAATATATGACCCATATCATGCAATGCCCTGAGAAGGAAAAAGAGACTAGCTCTTCCAATGCAGGCCTATGTACCTATTTTTTCTTTCTTTCTTTCTTTCTTTCTTTCTTTCTTTCTTTCTTTCTTTCTTTTTCTTTTTGTCAGTCAGCCTCATTGCCTTTTGGAGTGTCTTCCAGTCTCACCAATGCTGAGTGCCCACCTTGATGCCTCAGTGTTGTTCTGTGGAGCTGAAGTTCTGATTAGGTGTTTGTGGTTCTAATGCTGGGGGATGGGAGAGTTCAGACTTCTGGAGCTGCTGCACTTTCAGTAGCTCTTTAGTTGATCTCAGTTCTCTTTCCTTCAGATTTTTTAACTTTGCAAGAAGACTGATGGAGTTGAAATATTTGTTGTTTGGTCTCTGCTGTTGCTGCTGCCTGGAACGCATGGCAGCATGCCAGTGCAAGGCAAGTGTACGGGGTGCAGATCACAGATTGCGGATAACCGATCTCAGGTCGGGAGCACCTCAGTGGGAGTCTGGCCATTTGCCTCCTGTCTGGTATATCTTGCTCTCTGGCTTCTCCACTGTATCTAACAATAACCTATACTCCTTACTTTTCAGAAGAAGAGTGTATTTTGGTGGGCTTTTGCTTAAGTCCCTCCCTAGGCTGGGTTGGCATGGCTCCTATGCTGCCATCTTACATGGAAGTCATTCATCTGATGTAGGAACTTTAGATCTATCATAAGTGATATAAGCTATATATTACTAAATATGAGATTCAATATATGAATGGTTCCATTTCCCAGCTATTATGAATTGAGTCGCAATAAACATGGTTGAGCACATACTTCTAAGGAAATGAGATGAGTCCTTAGGATATATGCCTAGGAGTGCTATAGCTGGGTCATATGGTAGATCAATCTTTAGCTGTTTTAGGAACCTCCACACTGATTTTCACAATGGCTGGACCAGATTGCATTCCCACCAACGGTGTAGAAGGGTTCCTCTTTTTCCACATCCCCGCCAACATTTATGATCATTTGTTTTCATGATAGTAGCCAATCTGACAGGAGTGAGATGGAATCTCAATGTAGTTTTAATCTGCATTTCCCTGATGACTAGTGACATAGAACATTTTTTTAGATGCTTATATGCCATTCGTGTTTCTTCCTTTGAGAATTCTCTATTTAGTTCCATAGCCCATCTTTTGATTGGCTTGTTTGATTCCTTATTATTTAACTTTTTGAGTTCTTTGTATATCCTAGATATTTATCCTCTATCAGATATATAGCTGGCGAAGATTTTTTTTTCCCATTCTGTAGGTTGCCTGTTTGCTTTATTCACCTTGTCCTTTGCAGTGCAAAATCTTTGTAATTTCATGAGGTCCCAGTGGTTAATCTGTGGTTTTATTGCCTGAGCAATTGGGGTTGTATTCAGAAAGTCTTTGCCAAGACCAATATGTTGAAGGGTTTCCCCTACTTTTTCCTCTAGCAGTTTCAGAGTTTCTGGTCTGATGTTAAGGTCTTTAATCCATTTGGACTTAATCCTTGTGCATGGAGAGAGAGAAGAATCTATTTTCATCATTCTACAGGTATATATACAGTTTTCCCAGCACCATTTGCTGAAGAGGCTGTCTTTTCTCCAATGAGTATTTTTGGCATTTTTATTGAATATCAGTTGGCTATAGCTACCTGGAGTTACATTTGGGTCCTCTATTCTGTTCCATTGATCTACAAGTCTGCTTTTGTGCCAGCACCATGCTGTTTTTGTTACTATGGGTAGGTTAAAATCAGGTATGGTGATACCACCAGCCTTATTTTTGTTGCTCAGTATTATCTTAGATATTCGAGGTTTTTTGTGATTCCAAATGAATTTTTGGATTGTTTCTTCTATTTCCATGAAGAATGCCTTTGGAATTTTGAGAGGGATTGCATTAAATGTGTAGATTGCCTTTGGTAAAATTGCCATTTTCACAATATTGATTCTTTCAATCCTGGAACAAGGGATGTTTTTCCACTTCCTAGTGTCTTCTGCAATTTCTCGCCTGAGTGTTTTAAAGTTCTCATTGTAGAGATTCTTTACTTCCTTGGTTAGGTTTATTCCAAGGTACTTATTTTATTTATTTATTTTTTTTGATGCAATTGTGAATGGGAGTGATTCTCTGATTTCATCCTCTGTGTGTTTGTTGTTAGCATATATGAAGGCTACTGATTTCTGTGTATTTATTTTGTACATTAGACATTTATTTAGCACCTCCCAAGAACCATATGAACATTTTAAGAATATATGAGCACCTGACTTAATCTCTTCATTTGACCATAGGGAGGATATGGTTGGAATTTTATTAGTGATAGGGTACAGATGTTTAGTGATGGGAGATTAAATACAAGTATTTCCATTGGCAAGTGCTTCCACCAAATTTCTACTTCTTTGGCATCATTGGCTCTGACACATGGGTTAACTAGTCTTGTTTCATTGGTTTACAGATATTATTTTTTAAATATTCTTTTGCCAGGCACATTCCTTTAAATAGTGGTGGCACATTCCTTTAAATATTTTATTTTTATCTATTTGCTTATTTGAGAGAGGGAGAAAGAGGTGGGGGGATGGGGAGAGAGATAGAGGTAGAGAGAGAGAGAGAGAGAAAGAAAGAGAGAGAGAGAGAGAGAGAGAGAAAGAGAGAGAGAGAATGGGTGTGCCAGGGCTTCCAACCACTGCAAATAAAGTCCAAATACATGTTCTACCTTGTGCATGTGGCTTATGTGGGTCCTAGGGAATTGATCCCGGGTTATTTGGCTTTGCAGTCAAGTGCCTTAACTTCTAAGACATCTCTTCAGCCCCTTGCTTACAGTTATTTTTGTGGGCCCAATAGACCAAAGCTATAAATCAAATAAATGACCCTCAGTAGAGATATTCAAGCAGATAAAAATAGCATTATGGTTTTCCAGGTCAAGAACCTTCAGTTCCTTGAAGTGCTCATAAGTTGTATTCATGTTTTATCACCATTACTTGTAGCAAGTGGAAGGGCTTAGTATATTTTCACTGGTCTAAAGCTTCCTCCACACAACTTCCTCCAAAAAGAGCAACTTACTGTTTGGCTGCAAAAAATATGAACAAGCCTCCAGTACATCACACATTTCCCCATTCTTTATGTACTTGTGGAGTACAGAATAATATTTATGGATCTCCAGAAGGTAATTGTATGTAGTTTAGCACATTTTATTTATTTATTTATTTATTTATTTATTTATTTATTTATTTATTTATTTGATAGAGAAAGAGGGAGGGAGGGAGAGAGAGAGGTGGGGGAAGGGTATGCCAGGGCTTCCAGCCACTGGAAAACTAACTCAAGATTCATGCACCCCTTTGTGCACCTGGCTTATGTGAGTACTGGGGAATCAACTTGGCAAACATCTTAACTGCTAAGCCATCTCTCCAGCCCAAATTTAGGATTTTTTTTTTTTTTTTTGAGGTAGGGTCTCAATCTAGTTCAGGCTGACCTGGAATTCACTATGTATTCTCAGGGTGGCCTCGAACTCACAGTGATTCTCCTACCTCTGCCTCCTGAGTACTGGGATTAAAGGCATGCACCACCATACCCAGCTTAAGTTTAGCCTCTTTAATTCATCACTTCAATGAGATACTCATTAGTTCCCAAATCCTCTTAAGTCCTTGTAAATGCAATTATTTACTTGTGTTAGTGCACACATATCATAATATAACATATAGAATATTTTTATTTTTTTTTTTTACAAATTTGAACTATTTTCCATTTCTTTGGCTGTTTCTCTTCTTTTGCTATATTCCTTATAGGTAACCACCACATGCCACTCAGCATATACACATAAATTTTTACCATATAACCAAGTGGGCATATTTTTATTTTATACCTTTCCCTTTCTCTAGTATAAAATTACAAATATATGTATATATATATATAATACACACACACACACAAACATAGTGATTGTACTATTATTTAGTCAACACAATTGCTTTTATTTTTAACTAATATAATAGTTAAGTTTTTATTTAAGTCACTTTATATAGCTCTACTATGATGTTTTTAGTGGATATAAATTAATTTTGAATTTCTCATATTTTCCCTTATCCATAGAAATTCATTTATGTCATGATTCTTTGTGATTCTAATCAATGTTATTATGAAATAACATTTCTGTATTCTTTTTTAAAATATTTTTATTTATTTATTGGAGAGAGAGGGAGAGAAAGTGGCCTACAGCCACTGCAAAAAAAAAAAAAATCCACATGCATGAGCTACAATGTGCATCTGGCTTATGTGGGTCCTGGACAATCAAACCTGGGACCTTAGACTTCACAGTCAAGCACCTTAACCACTAAACTATCTCTCTAGCCTCTGTATTCTTAATTGATTTGTACTTTTGTCATCAGTAGGTTAAATCATGGAATAGAACTGATAGGTAAACAAGAGATGTCCATGTGTATATACATTTCCCAAATCTTTTGCTAAAATTGCGATAATTTATATTTATATGAAAATATATTTCAGTGCTCTTAAACATACTTTCCACCAGTATGATATTTCAATAATTTAATTGTGGCATTTTGCTTTTTATAATGTGATGACACATTGTTCCAATTCTTTGCATTAGCCTGTAAACTAATGAGTCTCAGAATATTTTCATTAAAACTTCTTGTATTAGTTGCCTCTTCAAGTACTTAGCACATTTTTTAATATTTAGCACATGTCTTATCATTTATCAAGGACTATTATATTTTAGAAATAATCATCTTTCCAGCATTCCAGTTTTTTGGAATAATTTATTTTCTGTGTATTCTGTTCATATTGTTATTATTATTACATCATACTCATATTTTCTTATTCAAATATGCCTTCTTTGTAACTTCTGAGCATCTGGTTGCAGTGATATTTTCATCAACACCTTTGCAATGCATGTAGTTTAATTTTTTTTATTTTTTATATTTCATTACTTAATATATGTCAGACATTTCACAAATGGTGAAATAATTGCTTTGATTTTATTTTCTTCCCTTTAAAAATAAATTAGTCCTGTTTCTACTGTTAATATTAAAATTTATCTGGATTGGACTCCATCTATGCTCCAAAATGCATTAAAATATATATCAAGAGCACTTTTCATAATCCTCATCATGTTCAATTATGTTCTTGCTCTATTACTCAATAAATTAAATAAACTTATAAACAAATATAATGTATGTTCTGATACCTAAGAGGAAAATAATGGTAACTATTTTTTCTAACTATATTATTATTTTTTTAGATTTTTTTTATTAATTAGTTTTGTATTCAGCAAATACAGTTTGTTATTATTATTAGGCTCACCCGTGACCTACCCCTTCCCCTTTGCCCCTCCTTGTTGAGGTATACGGGTCATGCATTGTGGAGTTATCCCGCAGTTATAGGTAAGCTAAATGTCTCTGCATATCATGACCCAACATGTGGCTCTGACATTCTTTCCAGCCCCTCTTCCGCAAACTATATTATTTTTATACAAAATAAATAATTATTCTTTTATAACAATATTTTTAAAGAAATGTATCAAATTCTGAATAATAACTCTTCTTATATTCTAAGTTGATTTTTTTGTATTACTTTCTTCAGATCTGTTGATGCACAACTATAAACCCAGTACACAGGAACAGAGACAGTAGGATCAAGAACATAAAGCTGTCTATAACTAACTACAATACCAAATTTTAGGACAGCTTGAACCATATTTAGCCTTTTTCAAACAAGCACATAACAACTCAACAAACTAAATTTTATTGTTATATAATTTAACTTTTTACTAAAATACAGGCTTTGTATGTAAGAGCATTATTTTCATTATACTTTTCAGGCCTCACTTTACATTTTTAAATAAAAGTTTATAATGTATGTTTTGTTTTTATTCAGTGCTTTCTAACTTTAAAATTGTACTACTATGATGTGATATATAATATTGACTTGTTTTTAAGCTAACTTATAAAACTGAGGAAATGTTTTCATTTAGCATTCTAAATTAATATAAGTTGATATTATGTAGCATCATGTTTAGTTCTGGTATTTTAACATTGATTGTACAATTTAAAAATATTTCAAAGAACTAACAAAACATTCATTTAAATAATGATGATAATGAATGAACAGTCTTTTCAATCAGTATTTTAACAGATTTTAATTTTGTTAGTAATTATTATATAATATAGCAAAATTTCTCAGTATTGAATTTTTATTTTTATTTTTCAATTTGTTGATATAATAAATTATGATGATGTGACATATTTTAATCACACTTTATCTTCAAAATCAAATTATATTGAACCATAGTGTACCAGTATGTTTAATTATTTATGTTTTTCATCATTTTTCTTCTATTCAGAATTCTACATCCTATTTAGATTAAAAGTGATCAAACTTTTGAGAAAGATGGTGGGCTAAACACTCTGTCTTCCACTCCTAGAACTCAAGACTTCCTCCATTTCTTGACTTTACAATGCCTTTGTTAGTTCTGCATTGTAATCATTGATAGTGTGATAGTTTTGCAATACAGTTTTATCAGGATCATGGTCATCAAAGGTAACAAAGCCAAAGCCTCTTTTCTTCCTAGATTGCCTTTCAGCAATTATTTCAATAGTGCCAATTTTTCCATATTCTTCAAAGTAATCTGTAAGATGATGCTCCTCTGTGTCTTCTTTAATTCCACCAACAAATAGCTTCTTCATTCACATAGGTGTGAAATTTTCCAGACTCTTCTCTGGCTACTGCACATTTTAGTGCAAATACTCTCCCAACAACTGAATGAGGCCTTGCATCCAAGGCAGCATCTACCTTAGCAGTGGATGATAAAGTTACAAAACCAAACCCTCCTGATCTTTGCTTGCAGGATCCCTCATTACCACATAGTATGTGAGGTTTCCCCATTGCTCATAGTAGTTTCTTGAACTTTCTTTAGTGGTTTCAAAGCTTAAGCCACCAATGAAGTGTTCCTTTTCTCTCTCCATCATGGACTCAGTGGCTTCAGCCTGATTTCCCACAGCCAGTGGAGATGAGAGAGATCTCTGCACAATGACATTAACTGGACTCTCCCTAGCACCTAGGCGAGAAGTGGTGGCTCTCCCAACATCCAGCACCTCCAAGAAGACCTGCACACAGTCCTGCGCAGCTCTTCTCTCTCCTTCTCTTTCTATCTGCCTCTTTCTTTCCATCTCCTCATAAATAAATGAAATATTTTTAAAAATTTAAAGATAAAGAAAATTCATACACCTTGACAAGTTGGTCTCATTCCAAGAATGCAAGTTAGGTTCAACATAGGCAAATCAAAAATTGTAATTCATCATATAAGTAGACTTAAGGACATAAACCAAACAGTTACTCCATCAGTACAGAAAAATTCTGGAACAATTTTTATGATAATTTCTATGGCAATAAAGTCTCCATGATAGTGATAAAAAAAGGAAGAATATTTTCTAATAATAAAGCCTCTCTGGGACAAACCTAATAGCTAACATTTTAGTAACAGGGAAAATACAAGTATAATTTCTTCCAGTAAGTTCCTAATACCATGGTCTCCACTTTCTGTATTTTTTTAAATGTGTGTGTCATTCCTTTATTTAATCTAAGTTTTTTAATTAGTTATGTACACAGTGTACACAGTCATGTTGGTAAAGTCATTAGCCTCCTCCCTACCTTACCCCCTCTGCAGGGACCCTCTTTGTGGGGGATATGGGACGTGTTCTTGGGATTAGCCATCACTTATGGGTAAAAAGCAATGTCTCTGTGTAAAATGACCCAATATGTGGCTTTAACATTCTTTGTGCCCCCTCTTCAGCAAATTTTCCTCAGCCATGTTGGGTTCATTATAGTTCTGCTTCAGTGATGAGGTCTTTATTTTATTTATTTTTTTTCCTCAATTTTATTAACATTTTCCATGATTATAAATAATAACCCATGGTAACACCCTCCCTCCCCCCACTTTCCCTTTGAAATTCCATTCTCCATCATATACCATCCCCATATGTGGTTTGAATAGAATAGGTGGCCCCCAATATATTCAGTTGTTTACTTATTTGTAGTTTGCGTTCTCCAGCCACCTCGCTGGAGGCAATGTCACTGGGGGGATCTTTAGGTGTGGTAGTAGGTTTCAGATTTCAATCTAAAGATATGCAAAGTGTGCCTAGCAGGAGTTCCTGAAGTGTGCTGTGGCTTTTGAGCTTTAGGCTTTTGCTTCTCTCTCTCTCTCTGCTTGGGCCTGTGAAGGCAGGCCAGCTTCTTCTGCCATTATGGAACTTCCCCTGGATCTGTAAGCTTCAATAAATATCCCTTCCTCCATAACAATGCCTGGTCTGGAAGTTCATCTCAGTGAACCTGAAGCTGTCTGCTACAGAACTTGGTACCAGGAGTGGGATGAGATGAACCTGACCATGTGGATGTTGATCTTTTTGAAATTTTGTTTTGGAGAAATGGGCATGGACTTGGTGCTTGCAAATGAAGATGCTTTCTGGAGTGGTAAGCCAAGTTTTATGGACTATTATGATGAGAGTTTGAGAATTCTAAGTGTAGACAATATTGAACTTCGAGGCTTGACTTATGAGCTTTCTAAGGGGAAGGAAATAATGCAGAGGACTTTGTTGGAACTGGGCTACTGGCATAAGGGCTGGCTGCATCCTGTTGCCCAGGCCCAGACAGTTTGATCAAGATTAAATTTGTAATGGACTGATGTGCTTGGTTAGAGATATTGGACTGAGAGATTTAAGATTTTAAGCTGGAAAACCTCAAGCAAGTTAAAATTACAGGCACTGAGACTGGTTTTAGGTTACTAAATCTGCTATTGTCAAACACATTAGTAATCTTAAAGGAAGATGTTCCAATTACTTTACCATGGAAAGAATGCCTGAGGAAAGACAATCATAGAAATACAAACACTTTTGGGAAGAGTTGACTGGAGAAGGAACCTGCTTTTCAAGGTAATGATTCATTTTATCTGTGAATTAAGAATATGGCTGTGTCCTGCACACCTGGTATTGGTTTCAGAAGCATAAAAATGCAAGAAATGGTTGTGAATTGCACACGGTTCCAGGAGCTGCCACTGAGATGTGTCATGAGGTAGGGTCTGATGCCCTGAAGACTGAAAGAGCCTTTGGAAGATGGACTGAGATTTGCATGAAGACCCGAAGATGTTTTGTATACACCAGGACAATGCAAGGGCTACCATAGAGTGCACTGTTGGTCTAAGATGGTAGTGTTCCCTGTCTACTCTGCCTAGCTGGAGGGGCAGAATTGGAAAATCTGGAGACTGTCAGTCTCTGGTTGTATTGGACTTGAACTGCAGAAGTTTGATGTTTGTTTGATAGTGGTTGGGTTTGCATTGTGTTAGTCTCTCCTTGCTATGCCTTATACCAGTTGAAAATGTTTAGTCTGTGCCTTTATATGTTAGAAATGTTTAACTTGTTTGATTTTACAGGACTTAATATCTTAAATTGGTCATGACTGTGGGGACCTTTGAAACTGAACTGAGTACAATTTGCAATGTGTAATGGTTATAAGTCTATTGGGGGCCAAGGGCAGAATGTGGTGGTTTGAATAGAATAGATGGCTCCCGATATATTCAGTTGTTTATTTGTTTGAAGTTTGCAATCTGCAGCCACCAGGCTGGAGACAATGTCACTGGGGGGATCTTTAGGTGTGGTGATGGGTTTCAGAATTCAATCTAAAGATATGCAAAGTGTGCCTAGAAGGAGTACCTGAAGTGTGCTGTGGCTTTTGGCTTTAGGCTTTTGCTTCTCTCTCTCTCTCTGCTTGGGCCTGTGAAAGCAGTCCCGCTTCTTCTACCATTTTGGAACTTCCCCTGGATCTGTAACCTTCAATAAATATCCCTTCCTCCATAACTGTGCCTGGTCTGGAAGTTCATCTCAGTAAACCTGAAGCTGTCTACTACACCATCTCAATCAGTCTCTCTTTTATTTTGATGCCATGATCTTTTCCTCCTCTTATGAGGGTCCTATGCAGGTAGTGTCAGGCACTATGAGGTCATGGATATCCAGGCCATTTTATGTCTGGAGGGAGCATGTTTTAAGGAGTCCTACCCTTCCTTTGGCTCTTACATTCTTTCCGCTGAAAGATTACCAATAAATACAACTAACCTGCTTCTTTGGCTTCTGTACAATTGCTTGCTTTACCTAGACATAAGGACAGCCATTTTATGAAGGAAAAGCATGTTATACGTGACTTTCTGCCGTACGTGACTTTCTGCAACTAGCCGCCCGCCCAGAAAGGAACTAGTTAACTGAAATGCTGACCTTTGCCTTAGAAATCTGTGCTTGTTTGGCCACCTGTGCTTGTTTGCCCAACCCCTGTTGGGTTTGCTCAGGGGTTTAAACAAAAACAGGGGTTTTTGTTTAAGCGGCGGGCAGGCCAACTCAGTTTTTTCTTTGTTTTCTGTGTTTTTCTGTTCATTTTGTTCTACTTTCTCTATCCTCCTCCCAAAATGGGACAGACTGTTTCTACCCCTCTGGACTTGACTCTAACACATTGGACTGACGTTAAGACGAGAGCTCATAACTTATCAGTAGAAGTTAAGAAGGGAAAATGGCAAACTTTATGCCAAGGAGAATGGAATTTGCTGAATGTGGGATGGCCTCAGGAGGGAACTTTTGACCTAGAGGTTATCCAAGCTGTCAAGAAAGTTATTTTACAGGAGCCCAGAGGCCACCCTGACCAGCTACCCTACATTTTTACCTGGCAGGATTTGGTGCAGGACCCTCCCTCTTGGCTAAAACCCTGGATTTCCCCCAAATCCGTTAACAAGGACTCCTTGCAGTCCGCCACAGTTCTTGTTGCAGGTTCAGGACAAAAGAAGAAGATCTATCCGGATACACAGACAGACTTACTCCTGTTAGACACCCCACCGCCATACCCGCCATCTCACCCTCCCACTGCTCCGCCTAACCCCTCAGCCGAAGGAGCACGTGGGGGGCCGGCAGCGGGGACCAGAAGCAGACGGGCCCGGACTCCAGATGCCGCTATCACCCTGCCCCTTAGGGCTATAGGTCCTCCTCCTCCCCTAGGGCCAGGAGATGACCCAGATCAAAGACCCCTGCCACCACTTCAATACTGGCCTTTCTCTTCTGCGGACTTATATAATTGGAAGGCTAATCACCCCCCTTTCTCAGAGGATCCCTCTAAACTAACTGCTCTCATGGAATCTCTTGTTTTCTCTCACCAGCCCACTTGGGATGATTGTCAGCAGTTACTCCAAACCCTCTTCACAACAGAGGAGAGGGAACGCATCCTGTTGGAAGCCAGGAAAAACGTTCCTGGGGATGATGGACGTCCCACACAGCTCCAGAACGTGATAGACGACGGTTTTCCCTTAACCCGCCCCAACTGGGACTTCAACAACCCTGAAGGTAGGGAGCATCTCCGCGTCTACCGCCAGGCTCTAGTGGCTGGTCTCCGGGGAGCCGCGAGGCGTCCCACGAATTTGGCCAAGGTAAGAGAGATTATTCAGGGACCTGATGAACTACCCTCTGTTTTCCTGGAGCGCCTCATGGAGGCCTACCGTAGATATACACCATTTGATCCAACTGCAGAGGAACAAAGGGTATCAGTTCTGATGAGTTTTGTCGACCAGTCAGCACCAGATATCAGGAAGAAGTTACAGAGATTAGATGGCTTAAGTAGGTATACGCTGTCGGACTTAGTTAAGGAAGCTGAGAAAGTTTACAATAAGAGAGAAACTGAGGAAGAAAGGGAACAGAGAAGAGTAAAAGAGCAGGAGGAAAGGGACAATAGACGAGATAAGAGACATGAGAGAAATATGACTAAAATTCTGGCCGCCGTAATTCAGGATAGAAAGAACCTAGACAGAGAAAAGCATAGAAATCCTAGACAGAGACAAAACCAGGGCAACAGACGGCAGTTGGAAAAGGACCAATGTGCCTATTGCAAAGAAAAAGGACATTGGATAAAAGACTGCCCCAAAAAGAAACCAAGAGAAATCTTGACATTGGAGGAAGACGATGAATAGGGGGGACGGGGCTCGGAACCCCTCCCCGAGCCCAGGGTAACCCTTAAAGTGGAGGGGGAACCCATTAGATTCCTAGTAGATACGGGGCTCAGCATTCTGTTCTGTTAAATCCAGGAGGACCATTATCAGGCAAAAAATCGTGGGTTCTCGGAGCCACCGGGAACCAACAATTTTCATGGACTACCCGAAGAACGGTGGACCTAGGCGTGGGCCGGGTATCCCACTCGTTCCTTGTGATTCCTGGTTGCCCAGCCCCCTTACTAGGACGGGACTTATTGACAAAAATAGGGGCACAAATCACTTTTACTAAAGAAGGCCCCCATGTAACTGATAAGACAGGAAAACTTATTCAAGTCTTAACTATGAAGTTGGAGGATGAACACAGGCTATTTGAGGCACCTCAGACTAACTTAGAAGTTGATAAATGGCTCACTGAGATCCCTGGAGCCTGGGCTGAAACGGCTGGCATGGGGCTGGCCTCCCACCAACCACCCATAATTATTAATCTGAAGGCTTCTGCGGTGCCCATATCAGTGAGACAGTATCCTATGAGCCAGGAGGCCAAGGAAGGGATAAGACCCCACATATTGAGACTTTTGAAACTAGGAGTGCTGAGAAGATGCCAGTCACCTTGGAACACCCCCCTACTGCCAGTGCGTAAGCCCAACTCTAATGATTTCCGCCCAGTGCAGGACCTAAGAGAAGTTAACAGAAGGGTGGAGGACCTACACCCAACAGTCCCCAACCCTTACAACCTATTGAGCTCACTCCCACCTGAAAGGGATTGGTACACTGTCCTGGATTTAAAAGATGCTTTCTTCTGCCTACCTCTACATGAAAAAAGCCAGCTCGTCTTTGCCTTCGAATGGAAAGATCCGGACATGGGACTCTCCGGACAATTGACTTGGACGAGATTGCCGCAGGGCTTCAAGAATTCACCCACCATCTTCGACGAAGCCCTCCACCGAGACCTAGCGCCCTTCCGAGCCTCCAACCCTCAGGTAACACTCCTCCAGTATGTTGATGATCTTCTCCTTGCAGCTAACAGTCAGGCTGAATGCGAAAAGGGAACAACTGCGCTGTTGGAGGAGCTGGCCCGTTTGGGGGTACCGAGCCTCAGCCAAGAAAGCTCAGATCTGCAAAAGGCAAGTCACATATCTGGGATACTCTTTGAAAGGAGGACGGAGGTGGCTGACGGAGGCCCGTAAACAGGCCGTGGAGCAGATTCCAGTCCCAACAAATGCCAGACAAGTACGGGAATTTCTAGGGTCCGCTGGGTTTTGCAGACTTTGGATACCCGGATTTGCCTCCCTGGCTGCTCCGCTTTATCCTCTGACTAAGACAAATACAGCTTTTAAATGGGAAAAAGAACACCAGCAGGCTTTTGACAGCATTAAGCTTGCCCTGCTAACAGCACCTGCGCTCTCACTCCCGGATATCACCAAGCCCTTTTACCTGTACGTGCATGAACAGAAGGGCATTGCTAAGGGAGTGCTTACCCAAAGAACGGGACCTTGGAGGAAACCAGTAGCCTACTTGTCTAAGAAATTAGACCCTGTAGCCGCGGGATGGCCCCCTTGCCTAAAGATCATTGCAGCTGTAGCGCTACTTCTAAAGGATGCAGACAAATTGACTTTGGGACAGATTGTTACTATCATTGCTTCACATGCTCTGGAGAGCATTATCTGCCAACCCCCAGACCGCTGGCTCTCCAATGCCAGGGTCACTCACTACCAGAGTCTCCTCCTTAATTCAGACCGGGTCAGATTTGCTCCCCCCACCCAGTTGAACCCCGCTACCCTCTGGCCGGACACGGATCCCACCGTACTACATAACTGTGGGGAAGTCCTGGCCGAGGCCACCGGAGTCAGACCCGACATCATGGACCAGCCCCTACCAGATGCTCAGGTGACCTGGTATACGGACGGCAGCAGCTACCTCCTTGAAGGTAAGAGGATGGCGGGAGCAGCTATTGTAGATGGGAGCAGAGTGATCTGGACTAACAAATTGCCAGAGGGAACATCTGCCCAAAAAGCTGAACTTATTGCCTTAACCCAAGCTTTAAATATGGCAGAAGGAAAAAAGGCTACAATATATACAGATAGCCGGTATGCCTTTGCCACCGCGCACATACATGGCGCCATCTACCGGCAGAGAGGATTACTGACCTCTGCAGGCAAAGAAATCAAAAATAAACAAGAGATTTTAGACTTGCTTGATGCTCTGCACCGACCGGCCAAGCTGGCTATAGTCCACTGCCCAGGGCACCAGAAGGGAGATTCCTTTGTAGCTCGGGGAAACAGGATGGCAGATGAGGAAGCCAAAAAGGCAGCTCAGGGAGCTTCCCTGCTCCCTTTGATTGAAAAAGAAACTGTCCTCGCTGAGCCACTGCCCTCAGAATATACAGAGCAGGACCTTAAAGATATGGCAAGAATACAGAAGCATTTTAACACCAAATCACAGAAATGGGAAACTGAAACCGGGAAACAGATCCTACCCAGACAGCAAGCAAAGAACCTCCTGTTACACATACATAAGTTGACTCATTTTGGACCTAAAAAAATAATAGAGACTCTTAAAAAGACTGATTACCACATAATTGGACTTAAGGATATGGCTGAAGAACTCGTAAAACAGTGTGTACCCTGCCAAAAGGTAAATGCACAAACAGTCCCAACAGACTTGGGAAAGCGATTTAGAGGGGACCGTCCTGGCTTGTTCTGGGAAACAGATTTCACCGAACTAAAACCAGCCAGATATGGAAATAAATATCTTTTAGTTTTTATAGATACTTTTTCAGGATGGGTAGAGGCCTATCCCACTAAGAAAGAGACTGCGGCTATGGTGACCAAGAAACTCCTAGAAGAAATTGTTCCCAGGTATGGAATGCCACAGGTAATAGGCTCTGACAACGGTCCAGCCTTTGTTGCCCAGGTAAGTCAGGAGGTGGCCAGGATACTGGGGATTAATTGGAAATTACATTGTGCATACAGACCCCAAAGCTCAGGACAGGTAGAAAGAATGAATAGAACACTAAAAGAGACCATTACTAAATTGTCCATGGAGACTGGCTGTACAGACTGGACGAAGCTCCTTCCCTGGGCCCTTTTCAGGGTCCGCAATACCCCCTATAGATTTAACCTCACCCCCTTTGAGATACTTTTCGGAGTCCCAACTCCACTCAGCACATTGCTGACCCAGAGAGGGCCAGATACAATCTCTAACTCTGATTTGAACTGCAGGCTGCAAGCGCTACACCTCCTTCAGAGTGACTTGTGGCCTAAATTGAAAGAAGCCTATCTGCCTGCTAAGGACCCAGTTCCACACCCGTATCAGCCTGGAGACTCGGTCTACATGAGACGGCATCGACCCACAAACCTCGAACCTCGCTGGAAGGGACCCTTCACTGTACTCCTGACAACACCAACGGCCGTGAAGGTGGACGGAATCGCCGCCTGGATCCACGCCTCTCACGTTAAACCGGCTCCCTCACCTGACTCTCGCTGGCAGCTGACAAAGACTGACAACCCCCTCAAGTTGCGTCTCCGCTGTGTTCCCACTACTGTCTCGAGTCATAATGACTCATCTTAAGGTTTGGTTACAGTTACTACTAATGTTCTTGTTGCTACCCCACTCAATAGCAGCCTCCCCCTACCAGCTCTACAACTACACCTGGCAGATCATTAATCAGGCAGGTGATGTTGCTAGTTCTACCTCACAACTATCCATAACCACTCCATGGCCCACCCTTGAGGTGGACCTCTGTAGGCTAGCCTTAGGAGCCGAATCAGGGTGGGGAACACCCGACTATTATTTGCCCCAGCGAGGACCCATAAACATAGGTTACCAACCACCCGAGGGGTCATCCTCAGGCTCTGTTTATGTGCCACCACCTCAACCCAAATGCTCTGACCCTCAGGGAAGAAAAGTCCTACAAGAGACCCCTATATATGTTTGCCCAGGAGGACACCGTCCCAGGCCCCTGGGTAAAAGATGTGGGTTTGCTGATGTTTATTTCTGTGCAAAATGGGGGTGTGAGACCACAGGGGACGGGTATTGGAATCCCTCCTCTACATGGGATTATATAACTGTTAAGAAAAAAACAACACTCAGGCCCTTGTACTACTTGGTGTAACCCGGTGATGATTTCTTTCACTGACCAGGCAAAAACTAAAGACTGGGAAATTAGGGGATTTGAATGGGGACTTCGGATGTACGCATACTCTACAGACCCAGGACTAACTTTCAGAATTAAGCTCAGCAAGACATTTCCGGACTCTCAGAAAATTAGTATAGGACCTAACTCCTTACTTCATAATCAACCTCTTCCTCCTCAACCTCTTCCTCCTCTCCCACTACCCAAGCCTGCCTCCCCCACTTCGATCTCCACGGCTCCAACTCTCTTCCAACCCACTCTGCCCCCTAACCCCCTTTCTTCAGCAGGTCTAATTTTAACCGTGGTAAATTCCTCTGTCCAGTTCTTTAATATGATTAACCATACTTTAGAGGACTGTTGGATATGCTATTCCTCCAGCCCTCCTTTCTATGAGGGACTGGCCACTACAGGAAATTTAAATTTTGCCAATAGTACTGACAATTTGCGTTGGAGACCCCCTCCAGGCTCTCAAGGGTTGACTATGAGCTTTGTTTCTGGTGCCGGACTATGCCTACTAGGACCTAACATGCTCCCCCCCCCCCCCGCTCCCTCTCTGAGATCTGTAATCAAACTATCACTATTAACTCCCGCCTCTCCTCCCAATATATCTCTGCACCACTAGATACCTATCTCGCTTGTTCTACAGGACTCACTACTTATGTAGAAAAAGAGACCTTCCTAGCAGAAAAAGACTATTGTATACTAATAAGCCTATTGCCCAGACTTACTATCAGAGACGCAGATGTTTTCCAGAAGATATGGAATACTGATTCTACTTCACTTCGATTCAAGAGAGAGCCTATCACTACTTTAACCTTAGCATTAGTAGTAGGTCTGGGGGCAGCGGGGGCAGGAACAGGAATAGCTTCTTTAGTCACCTCTAACCAGCATTATGCTACCCTCAGTGCAGCAATAGATAAAGACTTGCAAGAATTACAATCAGGCATGCAGAATCTAAAAGACTCAGTCTCCTCCTTGTCAGAGGTTGTTTTACAAAATAGACGGGGACTAGATTTACTGTTTCTACAGCAAGGGGGATTATGTGTATCCTTAGAGGAAGAATGCTGCTTTTATGCAGATAAGATGGGTCTAGTTGAAGATAGTCTGAAGCGGGTACGAGAAAGCTTAGAACAACGTAAAAGAGAAAGACAGCAACAACAGTCATGGTATGAGTCTTGGTTCTCCAGTTCCCCTTGGGTGACCACCCTGATCTCTACCCTACTCGGACCTCTCTTAATATTACTTTTGTTTCTCACTTTCGGCCCTTGTATTTTAAACAAATTACTCACTTTTATTAGAGAAAGAATTAGTGCTGTGCAGATAATGGTGCTTAGACAACAATACCAGCAGTTGGCCCAGGCAGATAATGAATCCACAATTCCATGATTGGAATTATGACAAAGAAAAGGGGGAAATGAAAGATTACCAATAAATACAACTAACCTGCTTCTTTGGCTTCTGTACAATTGCTTGCTTTACCTAGACATAAGGACAGCCATTTTATGAAGGAAAAGCATGTTATACATGACTTTCTGCCGTACGTGACTTTCTGCAACTAGCCGCCCGGGCCCAGATAAGGAACTAGTTAACTGAAATGCTGACCTTTGCCTTAGAAATCTGTGCTTGTTTGCCCACCTGTGCTTGTTTGCCCAACCCCTGTTTGCTCAACCGTAACCCCCTTACCCAATTTCTGGAAAGCCTCCGCTCAGAGACAATTGAACAATGCCTACCGCAGGGGCCCTAGCTCCCTGCCTGGGGTCACGATCCCTGAGCCGAGGCGACACCCTGACGACATCTGAAGAATCCCTGAGCTGAAACATGTTTGAGATATTTCCGCATGTTTTATGATCTTTCCCTTTAAAACCCCTACCTCCCGGCTGCTGGGGGCTCTTCACCTCTCCTGCGTGAGGACTTCGTGTCGAGCCCCGGTGCACCGGTACAATAAACCTCTTGCGTCTTGCATTGAGAGCTCTCTGTGTGAGTGTCTTTGGGTCTAGTAGACAATCCCACTTGGGGACCCTCCGGGGGCTCCCCACACCGCCACCTCTTCCATGTTAGACCCTGAGCCTTGTAAGGTGTGATTGAGATGATACTCAGTACTCCAGTCACCTTTTTCCAGCACTATGATACCTTCTGAGTCGTCCTATGGTCACTGACATCTGAAGAGAGGAGATTCTCTACCCAAAGTGGGAGCAGCATTAATATAAGGGTATGAATATTATGAAAAGTGCTTACTGGGCACTTTGATATGCATAGTATATACATTTATTCAGACATCATCAGATGTTACACCCCTAGGGCTCATGACTACCCCTGTTTTAAGTTTCCAGTATCAGGGATGTATTCCCTCCCACGGAGCAGGCCTCCAGTCCAATTGGAGGGCAGTTCGTTTCCACCATGATAGACATGAGACTATAGCACCCATTGGCTCATTTGGCCTGGCTGGCCTATTATAAGGCTTGCAGTGTCCACTGTTGAGTATCTTCACTGGTGGCATCCCCTTCTCCCATTGAAGTGCATGTAGAATGGCTTCTTCCAGCTTTTTTTTTTTTTAACATATTTTTTTAATTTTTTGTTTATTTTTATTTATTTGAGAGCAACAGACAGAGAGAGAGAGAAGCAGATACAGAGAGAGAGAATGGGCGAGCCAGGGCCTCCAGCCACTGCAAACGGAACTCCAGATGCGTGCGCCCCCTTGTGCATCTGGCTAACGTGGGTCCTGGAGAATCGAGCCTCGAACCGGGGTCCTCAGGCTTCACAGGCAAGCGCTTAACCGCTAAGCCATCTCTCCAGCCCTCTTCCAGCTTTTTGTCAGCTGGTCTACATTGAAGAGGTTATCAGCTCCGTTCCAGCAGGATTTCTCAGTGGCCTTGCAGCCCGAGTATGTGGAGTCTTCAGCAATATGGTCTTACAATCCATTCTAGGTGGGAAACCAAGGGCCTTGGCAATGGCCTATAATGTTTGGGGGGCATCAGGGACCTCCCTGGACAACAACTCACTGGAAGGTATCCCATCCCTGGCACTGAAAATTTTCTACCAATGATCTATGGCTCCTGAGTGTTCAATTGTCGAAAGCCAGAGGATTCCATATGATTTATTTATATCCTCTTAGATTTTGATTAGCCCTCTCTCCACCTTTCCTTTACTCAATCTCTTTCCCTGACCTCATTTTGGGCCTTTTCACCCCTGTTAATCTATTCTTCTACTTAGATATATACAATACCAACCTATTAAGAACCCTCCTCCCTTCCTTTCTCTACCCTTTATATCTCTTTGCTTACTGGCCTCTGCTACTGAGGTTTTTTTCCTTCTCAAACAGAAGCCCAATCATCTGTAGCTAGGATCCACATATGAGAGAAAACATGTGGTGGTTGCCTTTCTGGGCCTGTGTTACCTCACTTAGTATAATCCTTTCCATATCCATCCATTTTCCTGCAAATTTCATAACTTCATTTTTCTTTACTGCTGAATAGAACTCCATTGTATAAATGTACCATATCTTCATTATCCACTCATCAGTTGAGGGACATCTAGGCTGGTTCCATTTCCCAGCTATTATGAATTGAGTGGCAATAAACATGGTTGAGCACATACTTCTAAGGAAATGAGATGAGTCCTTAGGATATATGCCTAGGAGTGCTATCGCCGGGTTATATGGTAGATCAATCTTTAGCTGTTTTAGGAACCTCCACACTGATTCCCATAATGGCTGGACCAGATTGCATTCCCACCAACAGTGTAGGAGGGTTCCTCTTTTTCCACATCCCCACCAGCATTTATGATCATTTGTTTTCATGATGGTAGCCAATCTGACAGGAGTGAGATGGAATCTCAATGTAGTTTTAATCTTCATTTCCCTGATGACTAAGGATGCAGAACATATTTTTTAAATGCTTATACACCATCTGTATTTCTTCTTTTGAGAACTCTCTAGCTCCATAGCCCATTTTTTAATTGCCTTGTTTGATTTCATATTATTTAACTTTTTGAGTTCTTTGTATATCATAGATATTATTCCTGTATCAGATATATAGCTGGCTAACATTTTTCCCATTCTGTAGGTTGCCTCTTTGCTTTATTCAAAGTGTCCTTTGCAGTACAAAATCTTTGTGATTTCATGAGGCCCCAGTGGTTAATCTGTGGTTTTATTGCCTGAGCAATTGGGGTTATATTCAGAAAGTCTTTGCCAAGACCAATTTGTTGAAGGATTTCCCCTAATTTTTCCTCTAGCAGTCTCAGAGTTTCTGGTCTGATGTTAAGGTCTTTAACACATTTGGACTTAATTTTTGTGCATGGAGATAGAGAAGTATCTATTTTCATCCTTCTACAGATACATATCCAGTTTTTCCAACACCATTTGCTGAAGAAGCTGTCTTTTTTCCATTGAGTATTTTTGGCATTTTTATTGAATTTCAGGTGGCTAGAGCTACTTAGACTTATATCTGGGTTCTGTATTCTGTTCCATTGATCTACATTTCTGCTTTTGTGCCAGTACCATGATGTTTTTGTTACTATGGATCTGTAGTGTAGGTTAAAATCAGGTATGGTGATACCACCAGCCTTATTTTTGTTGCTTAGTATTATTTCTGATATTTGAGGGTTTTTTTGTGATTCTAAATGAATTTTTGGATTGGTTTTTCTACTGTGAAGAATGTCATTGGAATTTTGATGGGGATTGCATTAAATGTGCAGATTGCTTTTTGTAAGATTGCCATTTTCAAAATATTGATTCTTCTAATCCAGGAACAAGGGATGCTTTTCCATTTCCTAGTGTCCTCTGCAATATCTTGCCCGTGTGTTTTATAATTTTCATTGTAGAGATCCTTTACTTCCTTGGTTAGGTTTATTCCAAGGTACTTTATTTTCTTTGATGCAATTGTGAATGGGATTGATTCTCTGATTTCATCCTCTGTGTGTTTCTTGTTAGCATATAGGAAGGCTACTGATTTCTGTGTATTTATTTTGTATCCTGCTACATGGCTGTGGGTGTTTATCAGCTCTAACAGTTTGCTGGTAGATCTTTAGGGTCCTTTATATATAGAATCATGTCATCTGCAAATAATGATAACTTGATCTCTTCCTTTCCAATTTGTATCCCTTCTTTGTGTGTCTCTTGCCTTATTGCTATGGCTAAGACTTCCAGTACTACATTAAATAAAAGTGGAGACAGTGGATACCCTTGTCTTGTTCCTGATTTTTAGTGGAAAAGCTTCCAGTTTTTCCCCATTTAGTAATATGTTGGCTGTAGGATTGTTATAAAAAGCCTTTATTATATTGAGATATGTTCCTTCTATTCCCAGTGTCTGTAGGACTTTTATCATGAATGGATGTTGGATTTTGTCAAACGCTTTCTCTGCATCTAATGAGATGATCATGTGATTTTTGTCCTTCAGTCCATTTGTATAATGTATTAAATGTATCGATTTGCGTATGTTGAACCATCCCTGCATCTCTGGGATAAAGCCTACTTGGTCAAGGTGAATGACCTTTCTGATATATTCTTGTATTCAGTTTGCCAGTATTTTGTTGAGGATTTTGCATCTATGTTCATGAGGGAGATTGGTCTGTAATTTCCTTTTTTTTTGTTATATCTTTGCCTGGTTTTCATATCAGAATGATGCTGGCTTCATAGAAGGAGTTTGGTAGGATTTCTTCTTTTCCTATTTTATGAAAAGCTTAAGAAGCAATGGTGTTAGTTCTTCCCTAAAGGTCTGGTAAAACTCTTCTGGGCCTGGGCTTTTTTTAGTTGGGGGATTTTTGATAACTGCTTGGATCTCCATGCTTGTTATAGGTCTATCTAAGTGATTAATCTCATCTTGATTTAATTTAGGTAGGTCATATAAATCAAGGAAATCATCCATTTCTTTCAGATTTTCATACTTTGTAGAGTATAGGCTTTGATAATATGTCCCTATGATACTTTGAATTTCTCTGGCATCTGTTGTGATGTTACCTTTCTCATCTGAAACTTTTTAAATTTTGTGTATTCTCTATAGCCTTTCTTGCTATATGTTTATTGTAATGTCCTCCTGTTGGAGGGTGCCTTTCATCAATATAAAGCGGCCTTCCTTATCTTTCCAAACTAATGTTGGACTGCGGTCTACCTTGTCACATATTAGGATATCAACCCCTGCTTGTTTTCTAGGTCTATTTGCTTGAAACACCATTTTCCAACCTTTCACCCTAAGATAGTGTCCATTCTTTGTAGAGAGGAGGGTTTTTTTGGAAGAAACAAATTGAAGTATCGTGCTTTTTAACCCAGCCTGCAAACCTATGTCTTTTGGTTGGGGCATTGAGGCCATTGATATTAAGAGATATTATTGAAAGGTGTGTACTCATTTTTGCCATTTTTTTGTAGTTCTTCTGGTTTTACCTTTGCTCTCTTGTGTTAACTAGTATTTGAATATTGTTTGTTTTTTTCCAGGTTCCTTATATTGTGCTTTTCTTTTTCTTCAGCATGGAGAATTCTTTCAAGTATTTTCCGTAGAGCTGGTTTTGTCTTCAAATACTCCTTTAGCTTGCTTTTGTCATGGAATGTCCTTATTTCTCCATCTATTTGAATGGATAGCTTTGCAGGATAAAGTAACCTAGGTTGACAGTTGTTATCTTTCAGAACTTGAAATGCATCTCCCCATGCCCTTCTGGCTTTTAAAGTTTGTATTGAGTAGTCTGCTGTAATCCTGGTAGGCTTGCCTTTGTAGGTAACTTGATTTTTCTCTCTGACTGCTTTCAATATTTTTTCTTTGGTTTGTGTGTTTGGTAGTTTGTTTATAATATGGCGAGGAGAGGTTCTTTCCAGGTTTTGTCTGGCTGGTGTTCTAAAGGATTCCTGTATTTGCATTGGCACTTCTTTCCCAATTTGGGGGAAGTTTTCTTCTATGATTTTGTTGAAGACACATACTATGCTTTGGAATGAAATTCTTCTCCTCCTACTATGCCCTGAATTCTTATGTTTGATCTTTTCATAATGTCCTGAATATCTTGAAATTCCCACTCATAGTTTTCTATTAGTTTGTCTTTCTCTTTGTTGGACTTTATTAGATCTGCTACCTGGTCTTCTAGCTTAGATATTCTGTCGTCTCCTTCATCCATTCCACTGGTGAGATTTTCTGGAGTTTTTTTTTTTTTTTATTTCATTAACTGTGTTCTTTATTGCTAGTAATTCTAACTGGTTTTTCTTTATTATTTCTAGTTCCTTATTTATGTCTAGTATTGACCTCTTTATTTCATTAAATTGGCGTTCTGTGTCTTCTTTGCTTCCTTTGATTTCTTCTTTGCATTCTTTGAACATATTTATAATCATTCTTTTGAAATCTTCCAGGTTCTAGCCAGGTCACTCCATGTTGTGTTCCATCAGCATTTGGTCTCATAAGCAGGAGAGACTTACCACTAAACTTTGGTAGGTCATCAAGTACTCTGAAAGAAATCTTCTGTCTTCTTTTAGGAAACTGTGTAGGTCTGTCTGTCCATTGTGGATGGTAGCCACATGCTGGTACTGGAAGTTACAGGTCAGCACCAAAGAAAAGCAGGAGGAAAAAGATAGGTAATATGAAAGAGAGAGAGAGAGAGAGAGAGAGAGAGAGAGAGAGAGAGGGAAACAGGAGAAGATGAGGTCAGTCTTCATTGTACCCTCTCCATGACCTTGTAATTCAGGTGTTCCCTCTAAGAACCTGATGAAGGTTCAACTGTTTAGTCTGTCTTTTATGACGTAGAATTTTATGGTGCCATTGATGTCCTCTAACCCCAATCTTACCCTCCCCTCCTGTCCTACCCACCCTATTGTCCAGTCCTCGAGATGCTTATTAGGTATATCAGTATCTCAGGTAGATTCAGGTTAGGAGCCATAGATGAGGGAGATTATGCAACCATTATCTTTCTGTGATTGGGTGAATTTGCTGAGAATGATCTGTTCCAGATTTGACCATTTTTCTTCAAATTTAATTGTGTCATTTTTCATTAATGCTATGTAGAATTCCATCATATAGATATACTACATCTTGGTTATCCAACAGTGGATGAGGGTTTCTATTTCTCCACAACCTCACCAGCATTTATTTTCATTTTATTTTTTAATGGTTGCTGACTCTCATGGTTGCTTTGATTTGCATTTCCCTGGTAATTAGGAATTATGAATATTTTCTTAAGTGTGTTTTGCAATTTGTATTTCTTCCTCTGAGAACTGCCTATCCAGTTCTTTGTCCCATTTTGTGAGTGGGTTGTTTGACTTTTTATTGTTTATGTTTTTGAGTTCTTTGTAGATTCTAGAAATTAGGCCTCTGTCAGTTAGATATCCAGCAAATATTATTTTTTTCCCATTCTGTGGGTAATCTATTGGCTCTGCCTATTGTATGTTTTTCTGTGAAGAAACTTTTCAGCTTCATGAAATTCCAATGGTTAAATGGATGTTTAATTTCCTGAGCTACTGGGGTTTTGTTCAGGACATCTTTTCCCATTCCTATATGATGGAAAGTTCATCCTATTTTCTTCTTTTAGTAGTAGCCAAGTTTCCAGTCCTACATTGAAGTCTTTGTCCCATTTGGACTTGGTTTTTGTACATGGAGAGATGTGTGGATTATGTTTCAATTTCCTGCATATGGTTATCCAGTTTGTCCAGCATCATTTGTTGAAGATGCTGTCTTTTTTATTTTATTTTTTTCCAGCTTACATTATTAGAGCCTTTGTCAAAAGTCAAGTAGCTGTAGTTACTTGACCCAAATTCTGGGTCCTCGGTTCTGTTCCATTGGTGTATGGCTTTGTAATATAGCTTTAGATCAGGTATGGTGATACCTTCAGAAATGTTTCTTTTGCTGAGGATATGCTTGGATATCTGAAGCCTTGTGCCTTTTCATATCAATTTTGAGATTTTTTTCTATCTCAATTATATTTTTCTATCTGTAAAGAATAATGTTGGGATTTTGTTTGGTATTGCATTAAATCTGTATATTGCCTTTGGTCAGATTGCCATTTTCGCAATGTTAATTCTGTCTATCCAGGAGCATGGGGGTTCTTTCCACTTTCTCAAGTCCTCCTCAATTTCTTTTTTGAGACTTTTTATATTTTCATTTTATTGGTCTTCCATATCCTTGGTTAGTGTTATTCCAAGGTTATTATATTATATTTTTGCTATAGAAAATGGGACAATGTCACTTATTTCTTTCTCTGTATCTATGTCCTTTGCATATAGAAAGTTTACTGATTTTTGTGCATTTTTTTTCCTGCTACTTTGTTGAAGAAGTTAATCACCTTTAAGAGTTTTTAGATGAAGGCTCTCAGGTTTCTTATGTACAGAATCATGTTCTCTGTGAATAGAACTAACTAAACTATTTTCTTCCTAATTTGTATCCCTTTTATTTCTTTGTCCTGTCTTCTTGCTTTTTAACTATCAGGAAATCAAATGGTAAGCATTCTTTCAGATTCCATCTCACCCAAGTCAGAATGGTTTTCCTCAAGAAAACTAACAACACATGCTGGGGCTCTGGTTAAGAAAAAAAAAAAAAAAAAGACTCTTTACTACTTACTGTGGCAGGGGACATAAATTCAAATTCACAGCCATCTCTGGAATAGGTATGAGATCGGTGAGAAGTAAGAGTACAATTGCCAGGTGAGTTACAGCATCCTCTGTACTCTATACTCATGGGTACACTGCTATCTGAAGACAAGGAAGGAACCATCCAAGATAAGTAGAAGAAGCAGGATCCAATGAAGGCATTATGCCTGTTCCCACCAGACAATCTGAAAAAGAAAGAAAATGATAGCAGAACCTAGAAATTAACAGGAATTTCAATAGGGACTAATTATTTTAAGCCCTAGCCTTGTCACAGACATTATCCATCTTCATAGTTGAAATATGTTGTAAGTAACTAACTGCATACCAGGGATAATTGAGGAAGTATAGGAATATAAACGTAGTCAGTTCTCACCAGGAAAAATTCACCATGCCTTAACCACTAAGCCATCTCTCCAGCCCTTCTCTACTCATTTTTAAGATACTGTCATTATAAATACGTGCACATGGCTACTTATTTATGTAGTACCTGGAGATATGAACTTGGGTAGTTTCAGGATCCCTTGGGCATCCATGTTTGAGCACTATGCACATCTAACTGCTGAAACATTTCTCAATTCCCCCCAAAAGAAATTTTAAGGAGCCAGCTATAACGAAAATTTCCTGAAAGAGAAAAGTCATTTTTTTCAACCTCAATGTAGCATCAGGCACCTACATTGTCTCTATTATGAGGTCATTTTATATCATATCATAATCAATGTGATCTTTTCTATGTGACACAGAGACTCCCAAGGCATCATCACTGAAGTAGACCTAAAACGAACCTAACATTGCTCAGGGAAATTTACTGAAAAGGGGTTGGAAAAATTTTTAAAGCTACATGTTGGGTCATTATGCACAGAGATCTTGCCTCTTCCCCATAACTGATGACTAACCCCACAATGCATGATGCATATTCCTGAATGAAGAGGGTCTTTGCAGGGGGTCAAGGACAGAGAGGAGGTTAATGATGGGACCAACTGGACTGCATACACACTGTGTACATAACTAATAAAAAAAAAAGTAAAAGAAGCAGAGGGCCTCATTGGAAAGAAGAGGGGTTCAGTGGAAGCAAAAGAAGAAATTAATAAAAGGGGATTATGATCAAATGCTTTATGTACATGTATAAAAATTGTCAATAAAATGTCTAAATAAAAAAAAATCTAGGAGAAAGGATTTTGAAAATTCTTGCCATAAGGAAGTGATAAATATGTTTAATGTTATACAGTAATTAATGTGTATAACTCTTGTTATAAAAATAAAAAAAAATTATTGTTAGGAAAAGAAAGAACTCTTATTACAGCCATATGTCTAAAAACCTCATTAGTTATTTTACTTCAAACAAACTTATTAAGCTCTCTGAATTTATTTGTATGTACAGAAAGTTGATACTTCTATATTCAAAAAACTCTGACATGGTAGAAATTAAAAGATATAGTTATTTAATATACAATTAAAAAGCCAGAGCTGGAGAGATGGCTTAGCGGTTAAGCACTTGTCTGTGAAGCCTAAGGACCCCAGTTCGAGGCTCAATTCCCCAGGACCCACATTAGCCAAATGCACAAGGGGGCGCTCGCATCTGGAGTTCATTTGCAGTGGCTGGAAGTCCTGGCGGGCCCATTCTCTCTCTCTCTCTCACTCCCTCCCTCCTCTCTGTCGCTTTCAAAGAAATAAACAAACAAACAAAAAAATTTAAAAAGCCAAAAATAATACCTTGATATTCCATTAACCATAGCATGAATTTTAGTCTCAGATAAAAAAAAGACTCAAGCATTTTTTTAATCTTCAGTTGATTATAAATGGTAAGATCTTTGTGACACTAAGTTGATGAATGCACACAATATTAGTGACAATAGCAAGACAAAAGTACATGTATACCTATACCATCTTGAAGTAAATGGGAAACTTATTATACCTCGAGACTTTTATTTTGTAGTAATGGCTTCAAATACTTTATCTATAACTGAGTATAGTGGGTCTTGGTAGAATACTTTTTAAAATGTGATTGTTTAATACCATTTTATTTAGTTTTAAAATTCAACTGTAGTAATTTTGACTTCAACATAAAAGGAAGAATTAAAATGACTACAGTAAATACATTTTCCATACAGGTCTGAAATCCAGATGTGTATGCCTCAGTTTGATTATGCTTGTTAATGATGGTGAAACATGCTTGCATCTTTAAATAGACTACTTATCCTTATGCAATTGAGACTTCCTTGTCCTTCATACTGTTTTGCAAATATATTTGCAAATATATTCAGAGTTTGAACATGATCCCAAGTTGAGGATCACAGGTATATTTTATAACTACATGTATATTTAATTAGCCCTAGCTAAGTAAAAGAACAACTCAACATGTGTATTTTCAGAAGGCTTTAAGAATATACTTGTAAATTTTATAAATCAGATAGGTTTGAGTGGTTATAACAGCATAGATTTAAAACCTACCTACATAGCAATAATTTTGCTTTACATATCACTTGTTTAGATGCCTAGACATAATATCTCATAAATTATCAATAAAATAAGATAGGTCTTAAGTTCCCTTTTGTTCTCATAATTTTTATATTGATTGCTTGGTTGATATGAGAAACAAACTTGGCTCCTAACAGAGGCTAACTATATATTCTACTCTGGAGTTACAGCCTCAGCTTCCTTTTGTTTCCTTAGATGATCAGTAGGAATAATGTTTCCAAAACCATAACTGGTTTTACTTTTACTGGTCTTTCAATTTATATCATATTCTTTTGATTTCTTCCATCCTCAAAATAATCTTAGAAATTAAGCTGAAGAATGATACACTTACTGTAGATTCTATAAGTAATAAAGATACACTTTTGAGGATCCTGGGACAAAATGTTAGCCTCTAGTCATTAAAAATTTTTATTGTTCTATATTTATATGTTCTATGAATCAGTGACAGTTTTCCACAAGAGCATGAATAATGGATCTGGATGAAAAGTGCAACGGAAATATGGAATAATCTACAATAACGTCTACTGTTATTATCACTAACCCTTACTTTATAAGAATGATATATATCCTAATACATGGACATGGGAATACAGATAATACACAAGGAAATACAGATAAATACACATTTGTATATAGGAAATACAACATATACTTGCTAAAACATCCACAAAAATGAAATATACAATTTTTGGTTTTTTTCAATGTCTGCAATGCTCCAAAGTCATGGTTAATAAATACACAAAAGATAGCCTTTTCCAATATAATAATAAAGTGAATGTTAGTGACAGAAACAAATATTATCTCCAGGTTTCTTTAATTTCTTTCTTCCTTGAAAGTAGAACTGGATACTTATTTACCAACTGTACCCATGAAGCTTTGAAATAGACTCTCTTCATTTCCCTTGAAGGTAGATATAATGTGAGCAAATATATCAGAGGAACATCAAAGAAATGCTCCGACAATGAGTAGTACAGTGAATTTCCCCTTCCCTTCCTCCTGTCCACATACAAATCATAGATGAAAGAGCTGGACTTTGAGCAAATTTCATATGCTACTTTCGAAATGTGGGAGATGAGCAAGAAATGACATCCTTAGTACCTGCTTCTCTACCCCATAGAAAATATACACTATTTAAAAATATATATTTTACATTTTGACATTTTCATATATGAATAAGATTTGATCTTATTCTCCTTAATGACCCTATATTTTCCTCCTCCATCTCCCATTAGTACACATATTCCTCTGTATTAAGCTTCATCTTGCTTGCATGCCTTTAAAAAAAAAAAACCACTGAGCTAAATTATGGTTGCTTCCATGATCATGGGTGCAAGTTTATTCAATATGAAATGGGCAACTTATCAGTGGCTACCCTACTGATGAACTGGACTGCTCCTCTTAGCAGCAATTAACTGATATTAGGTAATATGAGAGTTCAGGTGCTTGAATTCCTAGATTAAGAGATAGAAAAAACATGTTTCCAATAAGACAACCTTTTTATATACTTCTTTTTTTAAATTTTTTTGTTTATTTTTGTTTATTTATTTGAAAGTGACAGACAGAGAAAGAGGCAGATAGAGAGAGAGAGAATGGGCGTGCCAGGGTCTCCAACCACTGCAAATGAACTTCAGACACATGCGCCCCCTTGTGCATCTGGCTACCATGGGTCCTGGGGAATCAAGCCTTGAACCCGGGTCCTTAGGCTTCACAGGCAAGCGCTTAACTGCTAAACCATCTCTCCAGTCCATCTTATATACTTCTTACTGCTAATGCTAAAAACTTGTAATCATATTAAGAAAATATATGAAAATCTTTGATCATAATAAACAAAGCGCATATTAATTGGTCAAGTGTATTTTGTATAAATTCTACCTTTATATTTCTGTTCATTCTGTGACCTATTCAGCTTTGCCTTGGATAGAGAAAGCTTTATAAGGCATCATACCATTCCTACCCTTAAAACAAATATATAGTTAAGAAGAAACACAAATTTTGTGATACTGTAAGAGTGTTGTACCTGCAAGAGAGAAAAAGAGTCTAAAATACAGAGAACCAAGTGCATCTGAATATGGATATAAGGTGAACATCAAATTGTCAGTGGCAGAGAGTAGGAAGAACAAACACTGGTTACTACTAAACTGATCTTAACAATGTTAGTGAGACGTTTTTATGAATGACTACATATTGGACAGGGATGGAAGGATAGATACTCTGCTGCATAGAAGTAAGTAACAGATAATTGACAATTTATGCATATACTATGAAATTCATGAAACATAAGTCAAAAATTATGGACAAAAAATTTACAATAAATTAGTAATATTTTTCAACAAAATTTCCTATATCCCTGAAATATTATAACATACTATCAAACAACTAATGAGTCTTTGACTAATATGGGAATTTAATTTGTGAAATAAGATTTTTCTTCTACCTTTTAGACACAACAGAATAAAAATATTACATCAATTTTTTTGACTATAATAACCAAATATTCTGAACATAACCTCTGAGTATCAGAAACTAAACGACACAAATGTTTTCAGTTCAATTGAACTAAATCTTGAAGTCAAATTTGATTGTACTAAATGTGGACAAATTGGTATAAATAATTAATATAATATGGAGAATGAAATTCTAACTTTTCCAGAAATAAGAGCCTGTATATGTATCATTTGAACTTATGACCAACACACTACTGCGCCCCTGAGCAGAGAAGACAGATTCTCAAGAGAAACAACAAGGAACGGGAAGACAAGGAGCAAGGAAGAATCCTACTAAATAGTTGCACTGTGAAATTTCCACTCACATTCCAGTGGTGAGCGTCAGTGCTTCTTGCATTGGAGTGAATTTCACACCGCCAAGGTACTAGACAGTCTATATAGTTCATCCATTGTAGCAAACTCAATCTTTTTTTTTTCAATTTTTTTTCTTTATTAGTTAGTTTTGTATCCAGCAAATACAGTCTGTTTGGTACCATTATTAGGCTCATCCGTGACCTACCCCCTCCCCTTGGACCCTCCTTGTTGAGGTATATGGGTCATGCATTGTGGAGTTAGCCCACAGTTATGGGTAGGATAAATGTCTCTGCATATCATGACCCAACATGTGGCTCTGACATTCTTTCTGCCCCCTCTTCCGCAAAATTTCCCTGAGCCATGTTGGGTTCATTTTTGGTCTGCTTCAGTGATGAGGTGTCGGGGGCCTCTGAGGCTCTGGCTCTCTGATTTGGTAGGAGTTGATTTTTCTCTGTGTTGATCTCCTTCCCTCTTCTGCTGGTACCCGGTTCGTCAGGAAAACAGCACCCTTGCTCAATCTTTAAGTCATAGGAAAGACAGGGACACTTCATTTAATAAGCATCATGGTCAAACTAGAAATTGTCTTTGAGAAAAACCACCAAGGTACACCACTGAGAAATGTTTGAACCTGCCTTTTCCTCATGCTATTTTAATAATTGCTCAATTAGAAACTCTCTAATTTTTTAAAAAAATAATTTAATTCAATTTATTTGAGAGAGAGAGAGAGAATCAGATATACAGAAAATGGGCACGCCAAGGCCTTGAGCCACTATAAACCAACACCAGAAAAATGTGCCACCTTGTACATCTGGCTTATATGGGTCCTGGGTAATGGATACTGGGTCTTTTAGCTTTGCAGGCAAGCTCCTCAACTGCTAAGCCATCTCTCCAGGCCAGGTGATGTGTTAGAGCCACTGTAAATTCAACCATACAGTGTTGCAATGAGAAAGTTAAGGTAAGAATGGAGAAGGCTGAATCTCCTTGCAAAAATAGGACAGGATTGCACAGAGCAGTGTAAATGATATGAAAGTTTCAGAGTAGGGCAGTTAGTGTTAGGGGCTATAATCTATTCTTCTTGAAGGCTTATCCTGATGGTGGTTTAAATATCTCTGTCATCTTATTCACTGTATACCAATTTGAAAATATACTTACAAATTATATATTACTGCTTTCTATATTTCTAAATAAACCCCTGATCTGTCCTATGACAAAAATTATATTTCTTGAGAAATAGAAATGGAGTTATAGAAGTTATTCAAGTAACAACTACTATTATAGCTGATATTCTAGATGTTATCTTTATCCACAGGCAATTGATATTGACATTGTATCTTAGATAAGGCTATGTACCTAACTAGTGGTTGTTATTTTCATGAACAAATGAGATGAGAAAACATAAAGTTATTTTTTTTTCAGTCTAGCAGAAAGAGAAGTATCCAACCACCATATTGCCTTATGGATATATTTACTAGGTCATGACATGGTATTCACTCTTTGAGAAAGAAGAAGGGTGGGGCAGATATTCTTAATGTTGTCACCTGATATAGATACCAGAAGACAGTAATATAATATAAATAAATACTTAGAGACTTTTTTTTGAGGTAGGGCCTCACTCTAGCCCAGGCTGACCTGTAATTCACTATGTAGTGTCTGGGTGGCCACGAACTCACGGTGATCCTCTTACCTCTGCTTCCCGAGTGCTGGGATTAAAAATGTTTGCCACTATGCACGGTTTACTTAGAGATTTGTAATTTTCTTATTTTTTGCCCTTGTATAAGTAAACCTTTCAATAAGAAAGCAACATTTTATTAGCTTGCTTTTTTTTCCCCTCCAGTTAGAGATAAAATGATATGTGGAAATCTGTTTGATGAAGACTGTGTGGAATATTCTGGTGTGTTGGCTCCATCTTATTCACCATGTAACCTGTACTAGAGAAAGAATGAGAAGTTCCTCCCAGCTATAGAGCTATAAGATTTGAAATATTTTACATTTAGAAAATCCGTTATTACCAATACTGATTTTACACTTATAATTTGGTCACTAAATGTGATTTCTTTTTAGGATACTTGTAGCTATTCCACATACACATTAGGTAGATTCATCACCTACCATTTCTGAAGGGAGTATTTGCTGAGGCCTTTGCAGTGGATATCAATAACTACGGATAGTATCAGCCCCTATGAAAAAGCCCAGCACCAAATAAGAGCATTTTAGTAGATAACATATGGTAATGCCATTGATTTATAATGAACTAAGTGATATCATAGCCTCTGGAAATTTGAGTGTAATGCATTCCTCATGACTTATTCTGGTGCTTTTACAAATAAGAGTACTATACTGCAAGCCATGTACAGCATGAATAATTATGTAAGGCACATAAGAGTTGATAGCAGTAGTAAATGACTTGTCAGTCTGAAGGCAAATTGACACACTGTGAATCTGAAAACAAAGAGTTTATTCAAAGCAATATGAGGACAAATACTCAGAACTCAAGGAGGACACATTCTAGCTGTATAGAATTAGCTCTACTTTATATGGCATCGGAGAGGTCTGTGTTCTCACAGAGTGGAAAAAAAAAAAAAAAAACATTTTCAGCAAATCGGTTGTTATAATTTCCTTTGGAAGACAGGAACAATCCAGGGTGTTTCTACTGGTTGCTTACTTATATTATTAGTTCCACATATGAATCATAAAAAGAAAGAAAATGCTTTTACTGAGGTTTATTATATTTATGACATCAAGGAGTCCTTGGAAATCCTCATGCTAGATCAGAGTGAACTAAGTTACTATACTTTCATTCCTCCTGCTTCCCCTGCTTAAAATATTTGGTAACTTGATTTTAATTTAATTTGTGCATGACATACTAAATCCTTTACCACTGTGATACTGTTTTGTATATTTATTAAGCTATACTTTTATCAGTATTTTGTGATGTGATACTTGAATTTATTAAAAAAACAATTTTATTACAAGCAGTATGCATGTCATATTATGCACACAGTGGCTTTATACTTGTGTTTACTGAGTTTATTGATTGCATTAAGAGCCCACATGCTACAACTGACCTTTATTTTGTAGGGAGTGAATTGCATTCTATGATGTCAGCATTATGACAAAATTACCTAACAATACATTGCTCACTATGTATCTCCATCCTTAATCAAAGAATGACTACTATAAGTCAACAAGTCTCATATTTTCACTTAAGAAACATTCTTTAGCTGTTTATTGACACATTCAAACCACCAGCATCACTACTCATGTACACGGAGGTCATTATTAAATGCAATAAGGGAAATATATACATAATTGCTGCAATGACATGGCAGTACATCTGACAGCAGAGGTCAATTAATGTTTTACTCTATTATAAGATCATACCTAATGTAAAGCAACCAGTGAATATTGGTTTTATAATTTTATTATACTATAGAATCTCAAGTAAGACTGAGCTAAAAACAGAAAAATTATGATTTAGAATTTATCTAGTGACTGATAAGACATTGAGCTCCTATGGTCAAGAAACTTAGTAAGACTTACAAAATGGATGGATTTATATTGTGGCATTTCTCCTATATTTTGAAAATAATAGTGCATGTGGAAATTACATCATATATTTATATACACAATAATATTGAGGATTCATAGAAATGATTAGTAAAGAATCTTGTGGAAGTGCTTAAATTCTTTCTCCACATGCCTTCTCATACTGAAAAGAATGTCTAAAAATTACATTCCTAAGTTCAATGAGTTCCTATGATATTTGGTAGATAAAGTAAAAGCAATCTTCATGAGGCTCTTCCAACTGCCAACAGAAATCAAGATGAGGTTTCTACTTAAAGCAAGCTTCAATGGTTAGGTTAAGCAACAGAGTATGGTGTAGCTGTTCTTTGGGAAGTGAAGTTGCAGGGCATGGGCAGTAACTCCTTTACTTTTGAGTGACTGTCTCAGTAAACTTCATGGAGTACCTTCATGATATCTCCTTTTATAGTCATTGTGATCAGTTTGTAAACATATAATTTCCTGTTTTGTATCCTTTCCTTTTCCTTGTGCAGAGTGGATAACACCCTCTAAACTAATCCCACCTCTATTTTTAAATAAAGTTCTGCTCTTAGTTACATCCTCTGATTCTTCAAATGCTGGTCTTTTACAAATTCACAATTTTTGGGGGGGACGCGCAATATGTGTTTGAGCAAATGTCTTTGTAACTAACTCAATGTCCTTCTTTGCCATAAACCATATTCTCCCTCTTAATGCAAATTGACATTTTCTTTTTGAAGGGTTTATTTTTTTTTTATTTATTAGTTTTGTACTCAGTGAATACAGTCAACTTGGTACCATTGTTAGCCTCCTCCCTGTTTTACCCCCTCCACAGGGAACATTCTTGTTGAGGTATATGGGTCATGCATTGTGGGGTTAGCCCTCAGTTATAGGTAGGAGGAAATGTCTCTGTGTATCATGACCCAATATGTGGCTCTGGCATTCTTTCAGCCCCCTCTTCCACAAATTTCCCTGAGCCATGTTGGGTTCATTTTAAGTCTGCTTCAATGATTAGGTCGTGGGAACCTCTGTGTCTCTGGATATTTGGTTAGGTTGGAGTTGATTGTTTTCTGTGTCTATGTCCTTCACCCTTGTGCTAATACCAGGTTCATGAAGAAAACAGTACTCTTGCTTGTTTTCCCAGTTAGTCTTAGTTTCAGCTGGGGCCCTTTTGAGGTATGATGGGTTGGTTCTCTCCTTAGGATCTGTGTGTATCCGAAAAAGAGAAGCAGATTCTCTGACAGAGTAAAGTTAGTACAAGATAAATGGGATAACCATTATTATTTAGAGAGAAGTTAGTAGGTGTAGGCCCACTTTGAGCCCACAATTGGTGGAAGCTTGATAATGGAGAGTGGGCTCATGTTTGGATGTGGTTCTGACTTGTTTCCCAGATCAAGCTATAGGTCCTGTTCCACCAAGCAGATCAGTTAGCCAGATCAAGAACAGTTGGTTTCCTACCCTGGCAGTGCACCACTATTGCACTTGTGTGACCATCATGTCAATTTGTTTGCTGCTAATTAGGTTAGACCATAAGTTGCTTGGAAAGATGTTGGTAATTTTCCCCCAGCTGCTCATGTAGCACCTTCTGGCACTAGATGTGCTGTTTGGGGACTGACTCTTCCATCTTCCAGACATGTCAGTCCTTGTTATGTGCCAACAGCATATGGTGTCTTAAGCAGTACTCTGAGAGAAATCTGTCTTCTTTTGAGAAACCTTGTAGGTCTCTCTGATCAAGAGCTCATTGTGGATGATAGCCACCTGCTGGTACTGGGAGTTACAGGTCAACACACAATAAGAGAGGGAAAAAAGAAAAAAGTTAAGTATTATAAAAAAGATAGAGAGGTGAGAGAGAAGAGAGAGAGAGAAAGAGAAACAGGAGAAGATTAAGTTCAGTCTTCATTGTACCCTCTGCAGGACCTTGTGACTCAGGTGTTCCCTCTAAAAGCTTGGTGAAGGTTCAACCATTTGGTCTGTCTTTTAGGATGTAAAATTTTATGGTACCATTGTCGTATGGGTCCAGACTTGTGTCCCCTGCCCTCTCCATTGCCCTCCCCTCCTTCCTCACCCACCCTATTGTCTGGTCCTGGAGATGCTTGCTAGGTATGTCAGTATCTTGGGTAGATTCAGGTAAGGAGCTATAGATAAGTGAGACTATATGGCGATTATCTTTCTGTGATTAGGTGAATTTTCATTTGTTCTTTGCTCTCCTCATGGTTGTCTTTAAGTATCCAGAAATAACATACCGAAATTACACTGTTATTATTTGATCAAATTTCTTTCTCCATATTAAATTTAAAATTCCTTGACAAGAAATTCCATAGCTTATTAGCTGTGATATTTCTCAATATCTAGTACAGATCCTGGCATATGGTAACACCTAGTAATAAGCTGACACTTTATATTTTCCTCTCTATGTACACAACTGGATACAATTTCTATCTTTATTAGTTTTAACATGTTATTTGTATGATTTTAGTAATTTATAAATTTTACTATAACTTAATTTTTATTATTTATTTTTGTACTGTTTATGAATTTACTTTAGATAGTTCAATGTTTCCCATAATTAATAATTAAAGACTTAAAAATAATTTAAAACTGAATCAGTTTCTAGTTCCAGTTGGTCAAATGGCTGAGATGCTTATAGGTATTATGATATAGGAGAGGCGATTATTTGTAAAACAGAAAACAAACACAGTATTCCAGGTTTCAAGCTTACTGCTAGACGGGAGTCATTCTGAGGTTTATGCAATGTTCTGCCAAAAGGCCAGAAAGATTTTCCAGCTCTCTCTCCTGCCATCACAGATGGCATTTAGGGACAGCTACATGACATAGAGCTTGGCATAATATAGAAATAGGACAAGAAACATGGTTCTAGCATATTTACAGGTGGATGACATAACCTATTTGTAGAGCAACTGTCAGCAACAAGTGGATACAGGAAATGATGAATCTATGCTGCAGAGACCCTAAACTAGTTAGTTTCAGACAGTTTTGATCATATTTGATTTCTCATGCAGGATGTGGGGCTGACTCAAGGAATCAAGATCTTTGTTGTCACTGTTGTCATGATGGCTGGTTAGGAAAAATGATCCAGCTTTTTAATGAACTTGGGTAGGACTAGGGAGGTGAAATATATGAAACTGAGAGCAGATAAGGAGAAATTATGCTAAGAGATCTGATGGATTCCAGACACAATCTAATTGGAAGCTAGTGTTGAGAGCAAAAATGAAGCCAGAGGAAGACGTGTAGTGGACCAAGCAGTGTGTTAACAAGGATGAGATTATGTGGCCATAATAAAAGTTGTCCCTGTGAATGGATGGACGAATGAAGAATGGATTGTTGTTACAATGATCCGCTGGGCTTTTGGAAACTAAGTCCTTTGGGGGTATCTTAACATGTGAGGGGAAAGGCATTGATCTGTTTGCTTGGAGTAGCGTAAGAACCAGAAAGCCCCCAAATTCCTAATGAAACAATTTTCTGAAAACTGTGTAAAGCTATATTATGTGGATACCATAGTACTAAAAGTGAAGCTTATGGTGTCAGTTCTTATTGTTTTTGAAATCTATGCATACTGTCTAAAACTTGTCAAATTATTTGAAAAATGACTTTTAGATTAACGATTAACTGATAATATAATCAATTTCTGAATATTAATTCAAACTTCAGACTATATGCTACATGTATATTAGCATATATTTCGAATTCATCCCATTATTTCAGTTTATGTATTTGCAACTATGTATTTTTCTAACCCAAAAATATGTTTTTAAGTAATAAAGTTCTCTGAGGTAACATGAACATGAAATATTTTAACAAGGTGAATAGAGTTAGGCATTGCAGAAGATTCCTCATATCCATACAGGATAACTACCCTTTGCAAATGATTCCAAGACTTTTCCAGTCTTGAGGGTCCTTTACTTATCTCAGTCATTGACTCTCAAAGTCCTATACTCTTAACTTCCTTTTTTTTTAATTTTCTTTGTTCATTTTTTTTATTTATTTGAGAGTGACACAGAGAGAGAGAGAGAGAGAGAGAAACAGAGAGAGGGAGAGAGAGGGAATGGGCAAGCCAGGGCTTCCAGACACTGCAAACGAACTCCAGACGTGTGCGCCCCCTTGTGCATCTGGCTAACATGGGTCTTGGGGAATCAAGCCTTGAACCGGGGTACTTAGGCTTCACAGGCAAGCGCTTAACCGCTAAGCCATCTCTCCAGCCCACTCTTAACTTCTTAAAACTAAATATTTCTGTCAGTGCAAAACATATTTCTTGTCACCTTTTATTAAATGGTCACAGAAAATTTAATCCCCATTAAATTGAGTTGCCATTTTACTTGATGGCTCATTGAATAATATTTATTCAAGAGAGAAGGTTAAGTTTTTCTAAAGCCAAGTATTTTTTTCTGTTAATTAAACTTAAATAATAGCAGTAGAATCTGAGAAATCTAGAGTCCTGGGGAGGAAGGTCACTGTTAAGTTTAATGTTTACTCAGACTCAAGATCAGTCAGATTACTGGCTTCAACTAAATTTTACTAAAGTCAGAAACTGTACAACCCAATATCCAATACAATAAAGAAATAATCAACCAAATTCATGAAGAATAAAGGCATATTGATTAGGCTGCTCTATATCCTTTTTTTAGATTACTCTGTGCAATAGACATCTTGAAAAAAAATCGATGGAAAACAGAGTCAAAAAAAGGAAATCTTTATAGTATTCTCATTGATTCTAGAAAGGTGGTGTTGAAGGCTTAAAGCCCATCAGAAGCCCTGGTGGGATGTTTTGTTGCTGTTACTGAAATAGTCAAAATGTAAGTAAAGATCAAACAACTAAAAGTAAAATTAAATGATTACTAAACACTAAGGAAATTTAAATAAATTCTTAAATTTCTGTCTAGGAAACTTCCCCCTTGTAAACTGGATTCCAATATTGTTCAAGTCAGTGTGACATTTTAGGATTGATTTACTATGTGCAATATAATGTATTCATTTTATAAATTGGCTATCATACATATATGTATATATAGTATTTAAATACCTGTAAATGTATACATGATATGTATGTATATGAAGTATTTAAATGCCTGTAGATAGCTGAAGAGAATGCTTACCAGTTGAGGCATTTGCCTGTGAAACCTAAGGACCCAGGCTCAATTCCCCAGTACCCACATCATTCATATATATACACTGTGGTGTATGCATTTTGGAGTTTGTTTGCAGTGGATGGAGACCCTGGTGTGCCCATTCTTTCTTTCTCTCTCTCTCTCTCTCTCTCTCTCTCCTCTCTCATAGATAAATGCAGGAAAAACTTAAAAAAGAAACAGAGTATAAATGCCTATATATGTACATATATTCATATATACATCTATAATTTATTTGGTAGATAAACACCTGTAATTCTTAGTCTTTTTATTATGCTATCTCTATTTAGAAAGTTTCACTGCAGATGGCAAAATACAAGCATAGATGCCATGGACCTTAGCTTGAAAAATATAGCATTAATGTCAATGCTGTTTGTAGTATTACTGTCACAAAATAGCTTAAGAATCTATGTATATTGAGTACACACACACACACACACACACACACACACACACAGCAAAAACAAGGACAATAGCAAAAAAAGAGTACATCTTTCTGCTCTTTGTAGAATGCCATCATATAAGGCTGTACTAGAATGAAATCAGCCAGGAGGGATTGAGGTTCTCTCTGTTGATATCAAATGTCCTCTGTGAATATGATAGGCACAACTGTCCCATCATCTCAGTTCATGTAGATTCACTTCCTTTTCCTCTCTTGCCCGGCAACTCCAAAGCACAGTGTCTCAACTAATCAGTTAGTATCCTGTGGCAAAACTTGTCAATTGTGATGGTGTGATGGCCTCCTCTGACCCCAGAAGTAAAGAGAATATGGCTTCTTCTGAAACTGAGCCGATTCAGAGAAGTTTCCTCATTGTTTTTTAATGTGATCATTATTTCACTCTTAAAGGCAATTATCTATATGATTAAGTATAAGACAGAGAAACATTCAAATGAGATATAATTATAGACAGGAATCATGCCATTTCTCTCAAGTAAAGTTAATGAAATTTCACTGAACAAGGCAACTGGACAAGCAATGGCCAGAGTGAACAATATCATTAGAGTAAGAAACAGAGACTAACCTACTGGGCAGACCAAAAGCAGCAGATATTTTAGGCAGTGAAAAAACTGGTAGAAAAGTATTGGAATAAAGACTTTACTCAGTGTGGTTAGCCATATGTTTGTTAACTGCCATTACTGAAGTTAGGCTCTTGTGTGCCCAAAGAGACTGGGAGACAGAGACAACCATCTTTCTTGAGGACCTGATAAATTTTCAAACTGATAAACCTGAAGTACTTGTGGAATACAATCCTGAGTTGTATAAATGACAAGAGTCAAGGAGAAGATTCATACCTCTAAGAGGCAGAGAAAAAATTTTTAATTGAAAGAGCTCTAAATCAAATGCTCTGAGGTCAGGGTTTATGTTCAGGAAGACTAGTAAGTAAAATTAAGTCCAGCAGAAGGGAAGGACATCTTGACCAGTGGCATATGCATGAGGTAAACATTTCTGGCTGTAACATAAGCCACACTCTAAAAAGACTAAAACTAGTGAGTGCCTAAGAGCACAGGTGAAACCTCTTACAGAAAAGAAATTTTATTCATTATGTTACTGAATTTGTTTTCAAATTCCCACACTGCTTGCTTCACACATATCATACTTGATTTCCTGTTTTGAATCTTTGCTCTGTCTCTAATGATCAGGTTTTTGCATTGTAGAGTTCTGAATGTACATATCACATATAGTATGAAAATGAAATGGTTAGTTATCAATAATAGGATATTAGCAAAAATCCAAGTAATTTCAGAGTATGAAGTATAAGGAAAATGAGCATATATTAGTAGTAATTTAAATACATATGCATATACAAACTAGCATACATGTACATTTACAACTGTGTATACATGTGTGTCACATAGGGCAACAAAGAAAAAAGAATAAGAGAAAAGTGTGCCAAGTGTATTAGTTAAATGAATTAAGGAACTTGGGCTTTTCCTCCCTAAAATTTGTTAGTAATTGAGGGTGATATTTTTTTCATTGTGTTTTAGTTAATTGGAAAATTATTTTAATTTTCCAATTTATTTGCAAATTTATTTTACTCATGTAAACACATATTAACTCAACTCTGAGTTTTAAGAAGTCAGTAACATGGCAATTACAGAAAAAAAAAATGTCATCAACATTGTTGATCAAGTAAGTGTAACAACTGTGAAATATAATGAACTTCAAGAGTCACCCAAGAACATAAACAGGGAATGGTGACCACACAGACAGAGGTCCTGGGATGACTTAAAAATCATGCTAAGAAGTTGTGGGTATGGCAAGCACCATCTGTGAGACTCTGAGCCATCGACATTAAAGTAGATACTCAGCAGCTTACTGAATAAATGCCACATAAGCTGCTCTCCAAGTGAGACCCACCTTGACATGGCAGTAGGGGAGTATTATAATGTAAAGCCTTTGAGCTTATCTTCATCATTTCCTTGGAAAGCTCTTAAGTCCTTAACAGATCCTGAGCTCATCAATCCTTAAATTCAAATGGGGTAAGAATTATAGAGGCATGTAATCCTTGAAATAATTATAGAGTGATCCAAGATAGACAATTTAGTAGAGGCCCGTTCTGTATTATGTATAGTTATGTGATCTTGATAAGGGGATTACTTTTGCTAAAAAAAAAAAAAATCCCAATCTTCACAAGTTTTTGAGACAAAGACTGTAGGGATTTGTCCTGTTTTACCATACGTATTTTGTAAGGTACCTTAAATTCTTTTTGAATGCTGGGGTAAATTAACACAGATGACATCAGAAATGGGGAAATATTACATTTAGGTAGATCTGTGTTAATTCCTATAGAAATGGTAATATAAATACACTAGACAACCTTGCTGGAAGTATTTCCTTAAACCTTCAGTATTCATGGGCAAAACTAATTGTGCATCTGATTTGTCTTTTCTGTATTTTCATTTCTATCCATTGTTGTATAACTACAATAGATGTCTAGTCAGCAACCCCTTGCAACAAACACCACCAGTCTCCACCAACAACAGAATTTAAGATATAGGACATTAATGCCTATCTTTGTGTAGTAATGATTATGTAGCTATTAAGAAAATGTGAATTTATAATAGATAATGCATATTTGTTGAAGGCATGAATGGATGAGTGAATAAACAATATGAATAACAAAATGATCTTTGTCTTCTCTGTTGAACCTCTACCATAAATTATATTTGTTCAACTTGTCACTCAATTCAATGTGCATCAGAGTCTTTATTTTTAAAGAAATTATTTATATGTTTTGTTTCTCCAGATTATGTACCTTTGCAATCTTGTTAATTTGAAAATTGAAACCTATAAGATGAAAACTAAATGCTCAAGTCAACTTTATCTCCTATCTACAACAACTTTCCCTTTAAAGTATGTTTACATCAATATTTATTCTCTATATAATAATATAGCACTACTAATTGTATATATATATATATACATATATATATGCTTTTTAATTTTTATATTTATTCATGAGCAAGTGAGAGAGAGAGAATGGCCATGTCAGGGTCTCTAACCACTGCCAGCAAACTCCAGATACATGCACCACCATGTGCATCTAGCTTACATGGGTTCTGAGGAGTCAAACCTGTGTTCTTAGGCTTTGCAGGCAAGCACCTTAAATATTAAGCCATCTCTCCAGCCCTGTATATATGCTTCTAAACATGAGTAATTCAGTGTATTAGTGAATTTTCTCATCATTGTGATGAAAAGAAAAATTAAGGCAAGAGGGGTTTATTTTGAATCACAGGTTAGAGGAAGGCAATTTATCACAGCAGGGAAGGCATGACACAGATGTGTGGCTTTGTCGATGATGCTAACCAGAAATCAGGGAGAGGAGAATGACAGTGTACATCTGGTTTTCTCCTTGTTTACTTCTTATTCATTCCTGGGCAGGAGCTCATGCAATGACCACTCACATCAGTCTTCACTCCTCACTTAAACCTCTCTAGAAGCACCCATACAGACAAACCCAAGAGTGTGCTTCCATAGTGCTCACAACCAGTAAGACAATGTTGAGTGGACTACCAACTGCCTGTATTGTAATCAGTGCACAACTTAACAGTCAGGATATCTGAGTCTAATTTCCAAGATCAATTATAAGTTGAATGCACTTTGCTAATCATCTAATGTTTTGGTGATCAAAACAGATCCATAGATTCTTTTTCTCCTGGTGTTATTGTAAAAGTTGAAAATGTGATGAATATAAAGGTAATATAATTAGTATAATTAATAATTACAAGGATTTCATTTCAGTAAGTGTATGTTGATAAAATAAAACAGGACACTGATATATGCTTTTAAAGCAGTATTTCAATAAAAAAGTTTCCTGTTTAAAAGTTTAGATATTACTCTTAATATTGGATGACGTATATTTTGTTCCTTATTCTTTGTTTTATCAAAAGTACTAACCATGTGATAAAGAAGGAAAATTGATTGTCTAAGCAAATCTGTATAAGATTCTCAACATATAAATAAAATAATTTCTACTGGTGTCAAAATAATTTATACGAAAGAAAAACATTGGAGTTTTCTACCTTAAATAATCAAATTAGCAATGTTTTGTCTCACAATTTGTCAAACTTTAAGGGTATAAATAACAAATTTAGTGAAAGTCTGTCCATGGAGCTCAACCTAGCCTTGAACTCACTATTCAGCCTAATTGGCCTCAAACCTGCTTGTCTCAGCCTCAAGAGAGCTAGAGTCAGCAGCATGAGCAACCACATCTACCTTCCAATGCTGAATTTTTGAAAAAAGTGAGCAGAAATATAAGTGCAGTCTTGGTCTTTCTGAGATTGAATCACCTCTAATATGCAGGTCGTAGCTTATAGTAGCTATAAGTATGTATGTATACTGGGGCAAATATGAACTAAACTTATAAAGACAGGACCACAACCAAAAGTGAATATAAAGAGATGAGCAGGGAAGGGAAGGACAAAATGATATATGTGACCAAGGGGTGAGGAAAACAGAGAAATAGGAAGGGGATGGATGGGAATCAACAGGAACAAATTGTATAGAACAATGCCAAAATAAACTTAAATGTCTGTATGTCAATGAGTATAATAAATAACAAAATTTTTAAAAATTTAAAGGAACATAAGTGCAAATATCAGAAGAAAATTTCTAATTTGTTTCCCTGCAAAAGCAATTCACCAGCTTAAAGAAAATGTGTCATTCTTTATCTAAATATTCTATTAGTAATGATGTTGTTTGTGTTGAATTAACTTTACAATATCCTTATACAGAATAATAGTGCATCTAATTTTATTTCTGATTGTAATGGAAAAATCAAATAAGCATCCACTGCTGTTTCTATTTATTGTTGTCAGTTTTGAAAAAAGTAAATTGAAATATAGCATATACTATCTAAGGGAATTAGACTTCAAGGAGAAATATCATGAATACTGCATAGAAATTTAATGTTGATCTTCTATTCTTTCATATTACTATGATGTGTATATAAAATAAGTGAATGCAAGTTTCCTTTTCTAAAATAGATTAGTGCTTAAGTAGCTCTCTCAGTCCAAGATTAACTAAATGGCTATTTTATAATAGGAAAGAAGCAAAAGATTAGGAAAGATAATTAAATAAAATGAAATCACAAAGTAGATACTGAATAAACATTAAAATGTTGATAGATTTAAAGAGAAAGGTGAAGAAAAGGCATAAAATAAGTAAACTAGCATATTATTTGATATAACAAGAAGATCATTACTAGAGGAGAGGATCATTACCATGGATTAGAGAAAAAAATAATTTAAGAAAATACTTGCTGGAGAAAAAAGCTAGCTGGAACATTATAAGCCATATTTATTTTCATATTGTGAAGAAAATTATTCCTTTTTTCTGGTAATGGTGTTTGACATAAATGATAAAATGAAGTAGATTGAAGGAAGGATCAGAGACAGGATGGCCAGGTTGGGCTCTGACAGCAGCAGTGAGTAAATATTTCGACATTTCACAGACCTGCTATGGATTTGGCAATTGCATGTGTGTAGTGATGGGACAGGTGCAAATTCAGTATTATCCTTAATCTTTCTTGAAATTTGGAAAGGTGAATATCTACAGTTCCATTTGAAGGATAGGAAAATTTTTAAAATTAAAAAAAAACTAGGATTATTCACATGACATATTTGGTCTTTAATCAAATCTATCTACTTTCAACACAAAAATATCTATTTTTTAAAATATGATTAATTTTCCAGTAATCAAAAAACATGTAAGACATTTTGAAAGATAAGGAGCAGGATATTGGTGACAGTTTTGATCAGAATTATATTTGAAAGATAAAAGTGACCTGAAACCCATCATGCAACCTGTAAAGAATGAATGGAACTATAGCATAAGTAGAAAACTTGAGAACTATATCCATATGACTATAGTATTAATATTATATCTTCGTAATATTTTCCCAATGATGATCAATTACTATTACAAGTGATTAACTTTATATTTTCTTACCCAAGGGAAACAGATTTATGCAAGTAATCTCTGTAGTTTCAAAATCATTTGGGGGCAATCTTAACTATTTTGTAATTGCATAAAAATGCCATTCTTCGAGTCAGTCCCCAGACAGTCAGTGTGTCTAGTGCCAGAAGGTGCTATATGGGCGACTGGAGGAAAATGACCAATATCTGTCCAAGCAACTCATGGTCTAACCTACTTAGCAGCAAATAACGTGTTGTGATGCCCGCAAAAGTGCAATAGAGGCACACAGCCATGGTGGGGAACCAACTGCTCTTGATTTGGCTAACTGATACCCTCAGTGGTATGGGACCCATAGCTGGAGCTGGGAAACAAGTCAGAACCATATCCAAACATAAGTCCACTCTCCAATATCAAGCTACCATCAATTGTGGGCTACAAGAGGGCCTACACCTATTAAATTCTCTTTAAAAAAAAGTAAGGGTTATCTCATTTGTCCTGGTGCTCACTTACTCTCCGTTGGAGAATCTGCTTCTCTTTTTCAGATAGACATAGATGCTAAGGAGAAAGCCACCCCATCATACTTCAAAAGGGCCCCGGCTGAAACTAAGAAAAATTGGCAAAACAAGCAAGGGTGCTGTCTTCCTGGTGAACCAGGTACCAGCACAAGGGGGAAGGAGATCAGCACAGAGAAAAATCAACTCCTACCAAATCAGAGAGCCAGAGCCTCAGAGGCCACCAACACCTCATCACTGAAGCAGACCAAAAATGAACCCAACATGGCTCAGGGAAATTTTGCAGAAGAGGGGGCGGAAAGAATGTCAGAGCCACATGTTGGGTCATGATATTCAGAGACATTTATCCTACCCATAACTGTGGGCTAACTCCACAATGCATGACCCATATACCTCAACAAGTAGGGGCCAAGGGGAGTGGCTAGGTCATGGATGAACCTAATAATGGTATCAAACTGACTGTATTTGCTGAATACAAAACTAATTAATAAAAATTTTTAAAAATGCCATTCTTCTAGCACCATTATCCATATTCTTACAGCATTAGATTCTCATACGGCTGGAAGGGCATGTTCTTGAAGAGGACTGAGTGGTTCTTTTCATTTAGGAAAATTCTCAGGTAATTTCAATATTCAGGGATGTCACCTGAAAACATGGTTGTTTGTGTGAGTGTGGGGAGGGGAATGGGAGATAAATCTGTAAATCCTGAAGGAGAATGTGTATACCTATAAAAATCCCCTTCATGTGTCATATAGATTATTTTTATTTTTATAAATTATTAGCTATAATATACAGGGTTTGAAAAATCTGTTATTATTTCCCCATATCATATATAAGAATATTTATTGTGAAATTTATAGGAAAGTGGATGGACTTGGAAAAGGTTATACTCAGCAAACAAACACAGTTACAGAAAGACAAGCGCCACATATTCTCACTCATCTGTGATTCCTAACCTGGATCAGCTTGAGTTTCTGGCAAACCTGATAGGTAACTTGAGGCCCAGACTAAAGGGATAGAAGTGTTTAGGGGGAGCAAGAGGGGGTTTTGGGGGGGAAATAAAAACAAAACTAAACCCAAAATGAACTGGTACCATAGAGACATTTCTCCTTGAAGGTAGACAGAAAGATTTAACCCTCAATAGGAATATGGGGAGAGCTTCTGAAAAGAAGAGCCCTAGAGAGAGTGGGATGAAGACTAACCTTAAAAAAATATTGGCTCTGACCTGTAATTCTCAGTAGCAGAAATCAGTGCTACCCACAGTGAACTACTTTTTTTTTTTTATTTTCGTACTCAGTGAATAAAATCAAGTTGGTACCATTGTTAGCCTCCTCCCTGTCCTACCCCCTCCACAGGGACCCTCCTTGTTGGGTATATGGGTCTTCCATTGTGGTGTTAGATTTCAGTTTGGGGTAGGAGGAAATGTCTCTGCATGTCATGACCCAACGTGGCTCCGAAATTCTTTCCACCCCCTCTTCCACAGATTTCCCTGAGCCATGTTGGGTTCACTTTAGGTTTGCTTCAGTGTTGAGATCTTGGGAGCCTCTGTGACTCTGGATATCTGGTTTGGTAGTAGTCAATTGTTCTCTGTGTCTATCTCCTTCATTGTTGTGCTGGTTCACAATGAGCCTGCTCTCCATTAAACCCTTTCTAAAATATAATGGTTACCACATTTATTTGGTGCTAACTTTACTCTCTGTTGGAGAATCTGCTTCTCTTTCTCAGATAGACTCAGATCCTAAGGAGAGAAGCACCTCATCATACCACAAAAGGGCCCCAGCTGAAACGAAGAATAATTGGAGAAACATGCAGGAATGCTCTTTTCTTGGCAAACCAGGACACAGTGAACTATTGATCAGAGAGACCTATGAGGTCTCCAAAACAAGACAGGCTTCTGTCAAAGCACTTGATTACTCACCTGAGGTAAAAGTTTGTTATTGCTGAAGACACCATATGTTGCCGGCATAGAACACAGAGATACCTAACTGGTATCTGGAAGAGAGCTAGTCCCCAGACAGTTAGCCCATCTAGAGATGGAAAGCACAACATGAGCTACTGGGGTAAAGTAGCCAACAGCTGTGTGAGCAAGCAGGGGTCTAAGCTACTCAGAAGCAATGAGCCTGACATGAAGTAAACATCATTGCAGTGGTGCACACAACTTTGGTGGGCAAATGATGAACTTCTGATTAGCTAAGAGATCCACTCAATGGAAAGGAACCCATATCTGGAACTGGGAACCAGGTCTGAATCTGGTGGAGACAAGGATTGTGTCCTCTAATGTCAGGCTCCCACTAGTCTTTGACTAAAAGAAGGCCTACATCCATCAAACTCTCCGTAAATTAATAATGTTTATCAAATTTAACCTATCCTGACTTCACTCCCCAATGGAGAATCTGATTGTCTTTTTCAGAATGAAGCAAGACCTGAGGAGATAAACCACCCTGAATTTCTACCAAGGCCCGAATGCAACCACAGAGAAATTGGGAAGCAGAGTAATTGTGCTGCTTCCATGGTGAACCTGAAAATCAGTGCCAGAGTGAAGGAGACAGATCCTGAAGATAAACAATACATACCAATGAAGAAATACAGAGGCCCCTAAGAACTCATCACTGAAGTAGACTTAAAACACAGCAATAAAGGATCAGGGAATTTTGAGGAAGAATGGTCAGAAAGATTTTAAGAGCCACAGGTTGGAACATCATTCCCAGAGGCACTGCCTTCCCCCGATAACTGACTGTGGCTTCCATAATGCATAACACACAACCCCATAAGGAAAACCTGCAATCCCACTGAGGAGGGCCCCAAGTGGAATGGGTTCTTGGAGGAGGGAAAAGGTGGTACCAACACATAATGTATCCATACAAAGTATGTTCTTAATTGAAAAAAGTAAATAAAAGAATAAAACTCATCTGTTGGAACTCCTAGCTAAGTAAAAGGAGGAACATAAATGTAGATAGCTCTAAACTCAAACTATAACTTCCTTGTCTACTCTCCTTTACAAATACATACTTTCTATTATGCATCTATAGGATTGTGGGGCCCTTTAAAAGGATATGTTGTGGCATTAGGTCCCATGCAATTCTTACTTCCAGATGGTCATTTTTGATTATCAGTCCATGTGCTCCTTTCTCTTGCAACTAAAGTAATCCAGTGATGGCTTCTTTATAAATCCTATGATAAGAAACAAAGCTATGGGGTTTTAAAACTGGCAGATTTGAGGTTAACCAGATATTTCCAAGACAGGTTTACAATAAATGAACAAAGCTCTTGATTATATTGGGCAATTTCTATTTCTCAAAGAAATAGAGCTAAAAATTAGGGCAACACATTTATCATGAAATATAAATGAGGTTTACTCTGCTAAGATCAGTTTTAGATGTCCTTTTAAAATAAATATGTCAATTTTATGTCTATATCACCTACTTGCAACAGAAAAAGATTCAGTTGGGGGTTGGAAGTAATTACAGACTAACAAGAAGTTGAAACTATACTTTTGATCTGAATTGTGTTTAAATTCAGGACTACTTACTACTACTTACCTCCTAAAATGTAACATTCTCCTATTACTCTTGTTATTGATTTCATTATTTACTACTTAATCTATAATTGGCCTGAACTTAACTCTGAAGTTTTCTTCACTATACTCCCATAGTGTGTTTTTAGCATACCACACACCTTTGTCTTTAGGAAATTTAGAAATAGTAACAATTTTCTAGAATTATTTTTATTAAATCACCATAAAATTCATACTTGATAATAAACCCTTTCCATACCATCACAAATTATAAATTTTGTTTATTAGGTCTGTGTCATACACATACACACATATGAAGAAGATGGAGCCAAGATCAAGGAGGTGGGTCACTGTAGACATGATCTTTTGAGCCACTCTGTACAATGTATATTATCTCAGGTCCTATGCAGGGCTTTTTCCTGCTTCCTGGCTGCCAAAAATGAGCAACTTTACATGTCTATGTATGAGTCCATGTATACATGCATACTTACACACACACTAAAGTATAGTATGTTTCATTCTCTTTATTTGAACATGACCCTCTGTGGAAAACTTTCTTTAAAATTTATTTTTGTAATGCACAGCAAAGAAAAATATGTTCAAAAGGTGAAATTATTGTGATAATGTAAATTTCAATTTTATTTAGAAAAAATAGAATCTCAAGACAAAAAGCAATTATCAGGATTGTAAATTATTTTTCAACATGAGTGTTCATTAATTATAATAAATACTTAAAGCACAAATATCATTATACAGAAACAAAAGAATGCTGTGTAAAATATTTAGCCTTGAAATTTAGGGGAGAGTATTGGACCTTCAAATATGGACAAAATTTTGAAATATAAAAATCTCAAGGTGCATTTCATTTGTAAGGATCCTATTCCAAATAGGAAATGGTTAGATTTATAAATAAGCACAAAATAAAAAGAAATTAAGATATATTAATTAAGATATTGGAGGATGGGGAATATTACATTATTAGGAGGCACTTATTATAGTAAATAATGAATTTGTAAATATTTTAAAGGAAAATTAGGGAGGCTGCAGAGAAAAAAAATCCATAAATATGGAGGCTATGGTTCAGTATGTAGTGTCTCTTGAAAGACTCATGTTAAAGGTTTCATCTCCAGCTGGTAGGTCTAATCATTGAGGAGTGACTGTTTCACAAGGGCTCTGACAAATTTATGGATTAATTCACTGATGGATCCATAAGTTGATGTGGAAGTAAGAAACTGTCGGAGATGGGGCCTAGTTGAAGGAACAATTTACCACAGGCATGATCTTCTGAACTATGTTGTATCTTATCCTGGGACCTTGTGTCCCTTCTTTCTGCATCCTGGCTGGCATGATGAACTTGGCCCTGCCTCCTTCTGCTCTCATGCTGTTCTGGCCGAATGCAAGCCCACAGCAAGGAGTCACCTTGTCAGGAAATGAAACCTCTAGAATTGTAAGCCAAAATAATTCCTTCCTTCCTTAAGTTGTTTTTTCAGGTATTTTGTCCCAGAAAAAAAAAAAAAAGGCTACTGAACATAATTGAACAAAATTACCTAATGAAGAATCAGAAACTTTAACATAGTTCCTGTAGCCTGTACAGTGTTTGAAAAAAATCACAGCCTTGCGGCTGATAAAGAACACAGATTTAAGATCATTTACAGATTCCAGCTGTGCTATATCTTACCATTTTGACCTCTTTGATATTTGGTTTCTTATTTATTATTTGGGCATATTAATACATAAATGGATTATATAAATAGATGAAAGAATGAATGAGTGAGTGGATATATAAATAGTTTAAGTGGACAGATATGAATATGACTGATAGAATCACACATGATTCGTAGTTCTAAGCCCAAATTTTTTATTAAATAGGAAAATGAACTCTTATGGATAAAGGAGTGACAGAAAAGAAATGGGGCTCCAAATTCTTCCATTCTCATGATCCTTTATTTTTGTGATAATAAACAATTATTTTGACTTATTTGAGTTTCTAATTTATTTATTTATTTATCATTTCTTAAATTATTTTTAAGTTATTTTTTCCTTCAATTGTTTTATTGATAACTTCCATGATTATAAAAACTATCCCATGGTAATTCCCACCCTCCCCCAACTTTCCCCTTTGAAACTCCACTCTTCATCATATCCTCTCCCCCTCTCAGTCTTTCTTTTCTTTTCTTTTTTTCTTGGTTCAGAGCTTTATTTTATTGCACTAGAGGAACAACAGGTGGTTGGTTATACAATTCCCAATTCAGTTTTGAAAACCTAAAGGACTTGCAAATTCTTAAGAATACCTCTGCCACCAGATTAGAACAGTAAGCATAACCAATTTCTTAGCAAGTAAATGTCTTACAAATAAAACACATTTAAAAAGCTTTAAATGCATTTTTCACAAGTAATTCACATATTTTTTGTATCATGATCATTTATGCTTCAGAATTAAAGCAAGTATTACTCTGATGAAAATATGGGAGATCTCTCATTCATGCAATATACAGGGATAATATTCAAGTCAAAGGGGGGGGAAAATCCCACTCTTGGAGGTTTTTGTAAATGTATCTATATGTAATCATCTACATGAAAAATGAGGAAACCTATGTTTCCCACAAACCAGATATACATTTTCGGTTCATCATAAGCACCTGATATCTACAGCTAATTTATAATTGAATGGCATTTCCATAAAACCAAAATGGGTCCTACAAGTTCCTATAAACGTAGCTCCCAACGGACTAGTTAGTAATTAGTGCGATCATTCTGAGGATTATGGCTGTTCCTTGAAGAGTGCAAGTTCAAACCTGTCAACACCAGAGGTAACCATTTTATATTAATTTATATGGAATTCCACTTAAAATTCTTTATCCAAGTATAACATATGAAAACAGTCTCCCCACAAGCAAAAAGTGTGGAAATATTAAAAAAAAAAAAAAAAAAAGGAAGTCATTTTGTAAAGTAACTGATCAGATTACATAGGCTGCTCTTGGAAACAGGAAACAGGATCTCTTGCCGGATGCAATCCCTTCATTTGGTGGCCTTTTGCATGCACCTAACTGGACCAGTTCTTCTGTGTTGTTCTAAGAGCTCACCAAAACATAGATCATGCCATATAGGTAGTAAAAAAAAAAAAAAAAAAAAAACGCTAGAAGGTAAAACTCTAATTTGCACCATCCTTCTTTCTGACAGTATGCTAGAATGTCTGCATTCATGATGGCTGTCAGGTAGTACAGCCCAGGTCCAGTCATCACGGGTCTACTCATGTACCTCCAAATATGATATGCCAAAAGGGGCATATTGAGCCCCAGTGCAAGCTACTCTGTTGCACAAAGAAACATGACAGAAGAAAGCATGGATGAGGTACTCTGGAAGTACAAGAGGGTTCAGGGTATTACACTGGTCTGTAGGATTCTTGTAATTAGTCTTCAGCTCATCAAATGCTATAATGTGCCAAATGGCAAAGAAGATGAGCGCGGCGGTGAGCAGCAGCGCCAGCATGTAGCAGAAGGCGGCGAACGTGAACGCCATGGCCGGGAGGAGCTGGCAGCTTAGCTGGTGCCAGCAGAGAAAGGAGCGCAGCTCAGTCTTTCTCTCTTTCTTTTCTTTTCTTTTTCTTTTTTCTTTTTTCTTTCTTTCTTTCTTTCTTTTTTTTTTTTTGATGTCATGATCTTTTTCTCCTATTATGATGGTCTTCTATAGGTAGCATCGGGCAATGTGAGGTCACAGATATCCAGGACGTTTTGTGTCTGGAGGAGCACATTGTAAGGAGTCTTTCCCTTCCTTTGGCTCTTACATTCTTTCTGCCACCTCTCCCGCAATGGACCCCGAGCCTTGAAAGGTATGATAGAGACATTGCAGTGCTGAGCACTCCTCTGTCACTTCTTCTCAGCACCGTGATGCCTGAGAAACTTCTCGTTTTAGATGCCAGTGGCCTTGGAATGACTAAGGTACATTTTATTAGTTACATACACAGTGTGTATATAGTCATGCTGGTACCATTATTAGCATACTCCGTGTCCTCCCACCTCTGAAGGGACCCTTCTTGTTGGGGAATATGGGTCGTGCAGTGTGGGGTTAGCCATCAGTTATGGATAAGAGGCAATGTCTCTGTGCATAATGACCCAACATGTGACTCTAACAACCTTTTTGACCCCTCTGCTGCCAATTTCCCTGAGCCATGTTGGGTTTGTTTTAGGTTTACTTCAGTGATGAGGTCTTGGGAACCTCTCTGTCTCTGGATATCTGGTTTGGTAGTAGCTTAGTGTACTCTGTGTCTGTCTCCTTCACTCTTGCTCTTGTACCAGGTTTACCAAGAAAGAAGCACTGTTGCTCATTTCCCTAATTACTTTTGGTTTCATCTGGAGCCCCAATGAGGTGCCATGGGCTGATTCTCTCCTCAGGATCTGCATCAATCTGAAAAATAGAAGCAAATTATCAAGCAGAGAGTGAGGTCAGCACCAGATAAATAGGATAACCATTATTATTTTAGAGAGAATTTAATAGGTATAGGCCCTCTTATAACCCATAATTGGTGGGAGCTTAATAATAAGAGCAGGGTCATTTTTTGTACATGGTTCTGACTCATTTTCAGCTCCAGCTATGGGTTCCATTCCACTGAGCAGATAAGTTAGTAGAATTAAGAGCAGTTCATTACCTACCATGGCTGTGTGCCACTTTTGCACTTGTGTGAGGATCACATCAGTTTGTTTGCTGCTGAGTAGCTTAGACCACAAGTTTCTTAGACAGATGTTGGTCATTTTCTCCCAGTCATTCATGTAGCACCTTCTGGCACTAGATAAGCTAACTGACTGGGGACTGACTCTTCCAGATTCTAGCCAGGTCACTCCATGTTCCTAACCAACAGCATATGTTGTTTTCCGCAATAGGATCTTACCACTAACCTTTAGCGGGTCATCAAGTACTCTGACAGAAATCTGTCTTCTTTTGGGAAAGCTTGTAGGTCTCTCTGATCAACAACTCATTGTAGATGTTAACCTCATGCTGGTACTGAGAGCTATAGGCCTGCACCAAGGAAAAACAGGAAGAAAAACATAGGTAATATAAAGAGATAGAGAGAAGATGGAGAGAATGAGAGGGAGAAGGGGGGAACCAAAGATTAAAGTTAGTCTTCATCTTATCCTCTCCAGGGCCCTGTGATTCAGGTGTTCCTTCTAAGGACCTGATGAAGGTTCAACCATTTAGTCTGTCTTTTAGGATATAGAATTTTATGCTGCCATTGATATTTGGTCTGGTTTTGTGTTTCCTACCCCACTTTCACCCTCCCCTCCAGCCCCTATTTATCTTTTGAAGTAGGGTCTTGGTCTAGCCCAGGCTGACCTGGAATTCATTATGTAGTCTTAGGGTGGTCTTGAGCACAAAGTTATCCTCCTGACTCTGCCTCCGGAGTGCTGAGATTAAAGGCATGAACCACCACACACAGCTTTATTCGAGTTTAATAAGAGAGAAAAACAGGTATGAGGAGCACTTGTGCACTTGTGTCTGCTCTTACGCATGCTATGCTTATAACTCTGGCCACTTGTAAGCAAACTTCAACTATGAAGCTGGAGTGTGAACAGCCACATAGAGTAAAAGGAAGGAGCCTGGATGCTAACATACCAATGCATGAGCATGGTTACAACCATCACACAAAGTCCAGTTGCCAATGTGGCAAGGGAAACATAAATGTAGGCATGAAAGAAGAGATCCGTCACCAAAGGGAATGGAAAGAAGTTTCAGAATGGTAGAAACATGAATGGGAGCTATGTAAGATACTTAATAATTGAACAGAAAGATTGGAAACATCCTCGGGCTCTCTCCATATAAATATGAATGGAGATCATTTTGTGGGGCCAGGCAGATGCCCCAATGACTAAAGTACTTGCTGTAAAAACATGAAGACCTGAGTTCAGATACTCAGAACTTAGTTAAAAATGTTCTGAGAGTGGTGGCATGCACTTGTAATCTCAGCACTGGAAAGCAGAGAGAGGAGGATCTCAGTAGCTTGTGGGTAGCTCGTCTAGCCAAACTTGTCCATCTAGGTTCAAAGAGAGACTGATCTCAAAAGCAATGTGGGAGTGACTGATAACATCCTATACTGACCTATGTTCTCCATACCAATGCACACAGTTCTGCACTGAGACATGCATTTATGCTTAGAGACATGCCCCACAAACTTATACTAATGCCAAAAAAGATCAACTTGTGGAGTGTTTGAAGAGCACAATAAGATTATTTGCTTTGAAATAATAATAAAGCAGTGTGATTCAAGTTAATTATGATGAAATCAAAAAAGTTCATTAGAAATTAAACTGAAAGTGTAATGTTTGGTGAAAAAATAAACAATATTTACAAGGACATAATTATAAGTTAAATGTAAATTTAATAAAATTTGAAAGGTAATTACATTGGCAAAATGGAAGATTATGTATATAAGCAAACTAGTATTCATATTTACCATTATAGAGAGACAAAAGACAATGTCAAAACTGATGAATTTCCATGTAAAAACTCATGACAAGTTATAATGGCTTGACATTAATATGGGACTATGATGATAAATTACAGGTGAGACAACTAAAATCTGATTCTTCAGAAATAAGTGACAGTGGAAAAACTCTGGAAACTTTTAAACCATTTTATTTTGAATTATTTTGTATGCATTTGATAAAGTCATCTACTTCTGGCTATGATACATGTCATGAATCAAATTGCCTACCTTCCTCCTCTGAACTGCAATTACATGCTTAATGCCAGTATGAATGCCAGCTTATGGTAATTGGTGATGAACCCTTTGAGAGAAAAAAAATGGTGAGGATGAGGCAGTTAACAATGGGATTAGTATCCTTATTGAGAGATCACTGTTTTATTACACCAAGACAAATTACAATAAGAAGTTAATCATCTAAAAGCTTGTCACCTTTTTGTCCCTGGAACAAAATAACTGACATAAACAATTTATAAAGGACAGACTTATTAATGTTTATGATTTAGTTGTTGTCAATATATGGCCAGCTGGTTCAATGGCTGTTAGAACTGTGGTGAGTCAAGGCACAAACACATGGCAGGTAAATCCCTTAGCTGTTTCCAGGAAGCAGAGAGAGCAAAAGAGAAATGGGAACTTACTATTTCTAACAATGTCCTGTCTTCTAATAGTACTTTTAGCCTTGAGTTTATCAGTAGGCTAGTCCACTGATGAAATTAGAACTCTCATGATATAGTCATATTTTAACCAGTTAGGCAACAAGCCTTTTGTGAGATAAGTCAATCCAAACAATAATGGTATTCAAATCAAGAAGAGAGCCCCCAATGAAACACAGCTATGCAAATATTCGTCTTAGATTTTCAGCACCCAAAATCTGAGAGAATACATTTCGGCTGTTGAAACTAGTCACATTTTGGTAGCTGATTATGTCCACCAGAGCTCACTGAGACAAAATACAAACATGTTCTATTATAAGCCTCTGCACACAAAAGCTGAAAACTATGGATAAAATACACCAAAATATTTACAGGAAGACAGAGGAAAGTTGATACAATTGTCAACACTTCAGGGTCGAAGGTTGTAGATATAAGTAAAATTCACAATGGTGCTCCTGTCATGTTATGCCTCTTTATCCTGCAAGATATTTGCTGATCTCTAAGGAGCAAAGAGGAAAGTCATGAGTCAGGGGCTTGGAGATTTTGGTAATCGTATATGTCAGTGCCTCACTGCTTGGGACTATCACAGACAGTGAGCGTGTGGTGTGCAAGATTCATAGAAAGATTTACATCTCTCTAAAGAAAGTCATGAAGGCAGGACCTGCCAGAGGAATTACTCCAACTGCAAAACAGATGGCACATTGTTAGTCAATCCAGTCAGCAGATTCACAGCAACAAATGACATTTAAATGTGCTCTGCTGCACAACAAAAATGGTTGGATCCCTGACACAGCACTGCTTCCTTTCCAGGTATATAAGCTGCTCTGTTAAAGTACCTGTGCCTTCTCTGAAGATAAAGTGAACAGCTATGGCCCTGCTAGGTAGACCATCTTGTTAAGACTCCCCATGACGAGAGAGCAAATCTTTTGAAGGAAACCAAGAAAACATATTTATTTTTCTCCTACATTTTTCTTTTATACAAGTCATATGTACCTCTCCATATACTAATGCCTTATTTCATTCTATATTTCTCCACAATAACTTAATTATTATGAGGACTATCTGTACCTCTTGGAAGCCCTGATCTCCTGTTGGTCAGCATGCTTTGTAGGATAGGTGGATGTACTGGTCCAATCCATTGCAAGTGTTGAAAGAGCTATGAGATTCACCTATATGGATCAATTAAATTTCGTGTATAGTACACCTTGGTCTTTTCTTCCTCCCATGGAGCATAGTTAATATCACTACTTAGAGTAAGAATGTATTTCATGACTGCTGGTCTATGAACACAAGGTGCACAAAGCAGCACATGAATGGTGTAGTTTAAGATTCATTTATATTCTTGTATATATCCTGGACCATAACATCCCATGCCATAAAATCCAAAATAGTTCCTCTTCCTGTGGAATTTTTAAATCTTTCTTCACCATCATCATTGTTTCTTCCTCCTTGTTTTAGGTCCCAGAGTAGCCTATTACACCATTTTTGTTTTATTTATTTATTTTAAAGGAGAGAGGCTGTATATATATATACATATATATATATATACATATATATATATATATATATATATATATATATATATATATATGGAGGGGATGGACATGCTAAGGCCTCTAGCCCCTGCAAATAAACTCCAGACACATGTGCAACCTTGTACATCTGGTTTTACATGGGTACTGGGGAACTGAACCTGATCCTTTGGTTTTGCTGGCAACTGCCTTAACCACTAAGCCATTTATCCACCTCCATTTTTATTGTTTATTAATACTTTAGTTTTATTTATTTATTTGAAAGAGAGAGAGAAAGAAGGAGGGGGGCAGATAGAGAATGGGTGCATTAGGGTCTCCAACCGCATTGCACAGATGCATTTGCCACATTGTGCACCAGGCTTATGCAGGTCCTATGGAACTGAACCAATATCCTATGTCTTTGCAGGTAAGTGCCTTAATGGCTGAGCAATCTCTCTAGCACCCATTTTAAAATTTTAATTAATCTCTCTATATATATTCTATAATATATATATATATATATATATATATATATATGTATATATCCTGATACATACACACACACACACATACACACACACACACACACACATATACATATATATATATATATATATATATATATATATATATATATATATATATATTCTGATTTCGGGCCACTTTCATTCATTTTCTTCCTATTGAGGACACAGTATTATATATTCCCAAAACAGATGACGTGGCCTTGCTCTTGAAAGCCTGCATTATTATGAGGTTATTAGAATATGCCACAATATCTATATAATATCTGTTCTCTCCATTTATACTCCAAAATTATTATCTATAGCATTATAATAATCAATTGGCAAAGGTTTCTGCAGCTTTTTCTGTGTTTGTGGTAGGGGTCTACAGGAAAGTCTTCTTCTGCTCCCAGACATGAAGTTGTACACATGACCTTTGTTTTTTGGTTTAGAAATCACAATGCTTAGTCATATAACTCACTATCGGATCTTAAAATTTTATGGATGTGACACATATTTGAGTTGGAGTTTATGTTTTTACCATGTATTTGGAGTCTAGGGAAATGGCTCAGTGGGTAAGAGTACTCGCTACACAAACATGAGGGACTAAGAGAGTTGTGACTTCTTCAGTTTGATTCCCCAGCCCCTACATAAAACCGGAATGTGGCCACACATATCTGTGACTACAGCTTAAAAGAGGCAGAGACTGGAGAATCACTGGGGCTTGCTTACTAAAATTGTTATGTCAAATTGGATGAGACACTCTGTCCTAATAAAGCAAACAGATAAGCAATAGAGGATTCTTGATGTTTCCCAAGGCCTCCCTATGCATGAACATGTGGCACATGCATCTGTGCAACCACATACATATGACATCACACACCACATCACACATATTCAACACACACTTCCAAAATAATAGAAATGAACAAAAAGCAATTTACGTTCGGCACGAAGTTTTAGAGGCTAGTAGATAGTTATTATTTTCATATTTATTTGAGAGAGAGGAGAGAAATATAGCCATTTCCTTCTTATACTTCTCAGCTTATATAATTGCATTGCTGAAATGAATCAAATGTAACATGCTGAGACTTTCTTTTTTCATTTTTTCTGTATTTACTTGAGAGCGATAGACAGAGAGAAAGAGGCAGATAGAGAGAGAGAGAGGGAATGGGCGCGCCAGGGCTTCCAGCCACTGCAAACGGAACTCCAGATGCGTGCGCCCCCTTGTGCATGCTGAGACTTTAAGACCACATCATCTGCAGGATATCTGCAGGCATGTGCACAGGGCATGCACATCTGCACACATACACAAACACACACACACACACACAACCTGCACCCCACTTCAAGCACCGAACAACACATACTCTACACACATACCAAAAAATTTGACTCCAGTAGAAATACAAAATCTGAAAGTCCACATCACATAAAAATACTGTCCATTCAAAAATTTCTATAAATGAACATTAGAAATGATGTACTAAGATCGTCTAAATATTTAAGAATGAATATTTTATTTTATTTATTATTTTTATTTACATATTTTTTTATCAATTAGTTTTGGACTCAGCGAATACAGTCAGTTTGGTACCATTATTAGGCTCATCCCTGACCTACCCCTTCCCCTTCACCCGTCCTTGTTGAGGTATATGGGTCATGCATTCTGGAGTTGGCCCACAGTTATGGGTAGGATAAATGTCTCTGCATATCATGACCCAACATGTGGCTCTGACATTCTTTCTGCTCGCCCCCTCTTCCGCAAAATTTCCCTGAGCCATGTTGGGTTCATTGTTGGGCTGCTTCAGTGATGAGGTGTTGGGGGCCTCTGGTTCGCTAGATCTCTGATTTGGTAGGAGTTGGTTTTTCTCTGTGTTGATCTCCTTCACCCTTGTGCTGGCACCCAGTTCACCAAGAGAAGAGCACCCTTGCTTTCTTCGCCAATTACTCTTAGTTTCAGCCAGGGCCGTTTTGAGGTATGATGGGGTGGATCTCTCCTTAGGATCTACATCTATCTGAAAAAAAAAAGGAGACGCTCCAATGCAGAGTATGTTAGCACCCAACAAATGAGATAACCCTTACATTTTATAGAGAATTTAACCAGTGTAGGCCCTTTTGTAGCCCACAATTGATGGTAGCTTGATAATGGAGAGTGGGCTTATATTTGGATATGGTTCTGACTTGTTTCAAGCTTCAGCTATGGGTCCCATACCACTGAGGAGATCAGTTAGCTGAATCGAGAGCAGTTGGTTCCCCACCATGGCTGTGTGCCACTATTGCACTTGTGTGGGCCTCACGGCAAGTTATTTGATGCTAAGTACGTTAGACCATGAGTTGCTTGGACTGATATTGGTCATTTTCCCCCAGTCACCCATGTAGCACTTTCTGGCACTAGACGCGCTGACTGTCTAGGGACTGATTCTCTTCCAACTTCCAGCCATGCCATTCTATTTTGCATGTCAACCACATAAGGTGTCTTCAGCAGTAGGGTATTACCACTAACCTTTGGTGGGTCATCAAGTACTCTGACAGAAATCTGTCTTTCTTTCAGGAAGCCTTGTAGGTCTCTCTGATCAAAACCTCATTGTGGATGATAGCCACATGCTTGTACTGGGAGTTACAGGTCAGTGCCCACTAAGAAAATGAAGAAAAAGATAACTGATATAAAAGAGTTAGAGAAGAGAGAGAGAGAGAGAGAGAGAGAGAGAGAGACTGAGAGAGAGAGAGAGGGAAAGAAGCTGAGGAAGATTAAGGTCAGTCTTCATCATACCCTATCCAGTGTCTGGTGGCCCAGGTGTTCCCTCTAAGGGCCTGGTTTAGGTTGAGCCATTTGGTCTGCCTTTTAGGATGTAGAAATTTATGGTACCATTGCCTTTTGGGTCTAGATTTGTGTTTCCCACCCCCTAGGTTGCTCTCCCCTCCCTCCCCCCTCCTACTGACTAGACCACGAGATGCTTACAGGGTATGTAAGGCATCTTGGGTAGATTCAGGTTAGGTGCTGTAGATGAGTGAGACTATCTGGCATTTTTTTTTTTTTTTTTCTGTGATTGGGTAAGTTCACTGAGAATGATCTGTTCCAGGTTCAACCATTTTTCCTCAGATTTCATAGTGTCATTTTTTTCTTCTTGATGCATAGAATTCAATTGTGTAGATATACCAGATCTTAGTTATCCATTCTTCTAGTGATGGACATTTGGGTCGTTTCCAGTTCTTAGCTATTACAAATTGAGCCGCTACAAACATGGTTGAGCAAATCTCTTTGGACTGTGGTTTGAAGGCTTTAGGGTAGATGCCCAGTAAGGGAATAACTGGGTATGTTGGTATCTCTATACTCAGCTTTTTCAGAAGTTTCTACATTGCTTTCCAAAGTGGTTGTACCACCCTATATTCCCACCACCAGTGGATGAGTGTTCCTACTTCTCCAAATCCTTGCCAGCATTTATTTTCACTTCATTTTTTGATGTTTGCTATCCTCATTGGGGTAAGGTGGAATATCATAGTTGTTTTAATTTGCACTTCCCTGATGATTAGGGATGATGAACATTTTCTTAATTGTGTGTATGCCATTTGTATTTCTTCCTCTGTGAACTGCCTGTTGAGTTCTTTGCTCCATTTTGTGAGTGGGGTGTTTGACTTTTTACTGCTAAGAATTTTTCCTTTATTAGTGAGTTTTGTAGTCAGCAAATACAGTCAGTTTGGTACCATTGTTAGGCTCATCCATGACCTATCACCTCCCTTGGCCCCTCCTTTTTGAGGTATATGGGTCATGCATTGTGGAGTTAGCCCACAGTTATGCGTAGGATAAATGTCTCTGCATATCATGACCAAATATGTGTCTCTGACATCCTTTCTGCCCCCTCTTCCACAAAATTTCCCTGAGCCATGTTGGGTTCATTTTTGGTCTGCTTCAGTGATGAGGTGTTGGGGACCTCTGAGGCTCTGGCTCTCTGATTTGGTAGGAGTTGATTTTTCTCTGTGTTGATCTCCTTCCCCCTTCTGCTGGTATCCGGTTCATCAGGAAAACAGCACCCTTGCTTGTTTCTCCAATTTTTCTTACTTTCAGCTGTGGGCCCTTGGGAGGTATGATGGGGTGGCTCTCTCCTTAGGATCTACATCTCTCTGAAAAAGAGAATCAGATTCTCCAATGGAGAGTAAGTTCGCACCAGGACAAAAGAGATAAGGCTTATTTATTATGGAGAATTTAATAGGTGTAGGCCCTCTTGTAGCCCATGATTGATGATATTGGCGAGTGGGCTTATGTTTGGATATGGTTCTGAATTGTTTCCCAGCTCCAGCTATGGGTCCCATACAACTGAGGAGATCAGTTAGCCAAATTAAGAGCAGTTGGTTCCCCACCATGGCTGTGTGCACTAGTCTGGGCATCACCACAGGTTATTTGCTGCTAAGTAGGTTAGACCATGAGTTGCTTGGACAGATATTGGTCATTTTCCCCCAGTTGCCCAGGTAGCACCTTCTGGCACTAGACACACTGACTGTCTAGGGACTGACTCTCTTCCAACTTCCAGCCATGCCATTCTATTTTGTATGTGAACCACATAAGGTGTCTTCAGCAGTAGGGTCTTACCACTAACCTTTGGTGGGTCATCAAGTACTCTGACAAAAATCTGCCTGTCTTTTAGGGAAACGTGTAGGAGTCTCTGATCAAAAGCTCATTGTGGATGATAGCCCCATGCTGGTACTGGGAGTTACAGGTCAGTGCCCACCAAGAAAATGAGGAAAAAGACAACTAATATACAAGAGTTTGAGAGGAGAGAGAGAGAGGGAGAGGGAGAAGGAGGGAGGGAAGATGTAGAAGATTAAGCTTAGTCATGATCCTACCCTCTCTAGTGTCTTGTGGTTCAGGTGTTCCCTGTTAGGGCCTGGTGAAGGATCAGCCATTTGGTATCTCTTTTAGTAAGTAGAATTTTATGGTACCATTGCCATTTGGGTCTAGATTTGTGTTTCCCACCCCTTTGATGCCCTCCCCTTCCTCCCATTCCATCCTAGTGTCTAGTCCACAAGATGCTTGCTGGATATGTAAGGTATCCTGGGTAGATTCAGGTTAGGTGCTGTAGATGAGTGAAACTATCTGGCGATTTTTTCTCTGAGATTGTATAAGTTCACTGAGAATGATCTGTTCCAGGTTCAACCTTTTTTCCTCAAATTTCATTGTGTCATTTTTTCTTACTTCTCTATAGAATTCCATTGTGTAGATATACCACATCTTAGTTATGCATTCTTCTAGTGATGGAAATCTGAGTTGATTCCAGCTTTTAGCTATTACAAATTGAGCCACTACAAACATGGTTGACCAAATCTCTCTGGTCTGTGGTTTGAAGGTTTTAGGGTAGATGCCCAGTAAGGGAATAACTGGGTCTGTTGGTATCTCTATACTCAGCTTTTTCAGAAGTCTCTATATTGCTTTCCAAAGTGGTTGTACCATCCTACATTCCCACCAACAGTGGATGAGTGCTCCTACTTCTCCACATCCTCGCCAGCATTTATTTTTATTTGATTTTTTGATGTTTGCTATCCTTATTGGGGTAAGGTGGAATCTCATAGTTGTTTTAATTTGCATTTCTCTGATGATTAGGGATGATGAACATTTTCTTAAGTGTACATTTGCCATTTGTATTTCTTCCTCTGTGAACTGCCTGTTCAGCTGTTTGCCCCATTTTGTGAGTGGGGTGTTTGACTTCTTATTGTTTATATTTTTGAGTCCTTTGTATATTCTAGAGATTAGGCCCCTGTCAGTTGGGTAACCCACAAATATTTTCTCCCATTCTGTGGGTAATCTATTGGCTTTGCTTATTGTATTCTTGTCTGCAAAGAAAGTCTTCAGCTTCAAGTGATCCCATTAGTAGAGTGATGGTTTCAGTTCATGAGCTACTGGGGTTTTCTTCAGGAAATCTTTTTCCGTTCCTATATCATGGAAAGTACTTCCTAAATTTTCTTCCAGTAGTAATCGAATTTCTGGTCTTATATTGAGGTCTTTGATCCATTTGGAATTGAGTGTAGTGCATGGTGAAATATGTGGGTCAAGTTTTAGTTTCCTGCATATGGTAATCCAATTTGTCCAGCATCATTTGTTGAAGATGCTGTCTTTTTTTCCAACCTATATTGTTTGCGCCTTTCGTGAATATGAAGTAGCTGTAGTTGTGTGAATCAAAGTCTGGGTCGTCAAGTCTATTCCATTGGTCTATACTCCTGTTTTTATGCCAGTACCATGCTGTTTTTATTACTATGGCTTTGTCATATAGCTTTAGATCAGGTATGGCGATGCCTCCAGAGGTATTTCTTTTGCTGGGGATATGTTTGGATATGTGAGGCCTTCTGCCTTTCCATATGAAATTTGTGATCATTTTTTCTATCTCTGTGAAGAACACTCTAGGGATTTTAACTGGAATTGCATTAAATCTGTATATTGCCTTTGGTAGGATTGTCATCTTCACAATGGTAATTCTGCCTACCCAGGAACATGGGAGGTGTTTCCAGTTTCTCAAGTCCTCCTCAAATACTTTTTTGAGTGTTTTTGTATTTTCGTTGTATAGATCTTTCACTGCCTTGGTTAACATTATTCCAAGGTTTTTTTTTTTTTTTGTTGCTATTGAAAATCAGACTATGTCCCTTATATCTTTCTCTGTATCTTTGCCATTTGCCTATAGAAAGGCTACTGATTTTTGTGCGTTGATTTTGTATCCCGCTACTTTGCTATAGGAGTTAATCACCTTCAGGAGTTTTGGGAGGGAGTCTCTCAGGTCTCTTACATATATAATCATGTCATCAGCGAAAAATGCTAACTTAACTTCCTCCTTTCCAAACTGTATCCCTTTTATTTCCTTCTCCTGTCTTATTGCTTGAGCTAGGACTTCCAGTACTATATTCAAAAGCAGAGGTGAAAGTGGACAACCCTGTCTTGTTCCTGATCTTAATGCGAATTCCTCCAGTCTCTCTCCATTAAGTATTAATTTGGCCTTTGGAGCTTTGTATATTGCCTTTATTATGTTAAGATATGAACCAACCATGCCAATTCTCTCCAATGTTTTGATCATGAAGTGATGTTGTATCTTGTCAAAGGCCTTTTCTGCACCTATTGAAATAATCATGTGGTTTTTATGTTTAACCTTGTTTATGTGGTGTATTACATGGACAGATTTCCATATGTTGAACCACCCCTGTGTTCCTGGGATGAATCCCACTTCATCAAGGTGGATAATGCTTTTGATGTGTTGTTGGATTCGGTTTGCAAGGATTTTGTTTAGGATCTTTGCATGTAAATTCATCAGGGAAATGGGTCCATAGTTTTCTTTTCTTGTGGCATCTCTGCCTGGTTTTGGAATTAGGGTGATTCTAGCTTCATAAAAGAAGTTGCATAGCTTTCCTTGTTCTCCAATTGTGTGGCACAGTTTGAGGAAGATTGGTTTGAGTTCTTCCATGAAGGTTTGATAGAATTCAGCTGAGAAGCCACCTTGTCCTGGACTCTTCTTTTTGGGGAGGTTTTGTATTACTTTTTCAATCTCCATGAGTGTGATGGGTTGATTGAGGTGATTAATCTGCTCTGTGTTTAGCTTTGGTAGATGGTATGCGTCCAGGAATTTATCCATCTCCTCCAAATTATCCAGTTTTGTGGAGTAGAGGTTTTTGAAATAAGTCCTGATGATTCTTCCAATTTCACTTATGTCTGTTGTGTTCTCTCCTTCCTCATTTTGAATTTTGTTAATTTGAAGCTTCTCCTTTTTTGGCTTGATCAGATTGGCCAGGGGTTTGTCAATCTTGTTTTTTTTTTTTTTTTTTTTTTTTTTTTTTTTTTTTTTTTTTTTTTATAGAACCAGCTCTTTGTTTTGTCAATTGTCTTAATTGTTTCTTTGTTTTCCCATTCATTGTTTTCTGCTCTGATTTTAATTATTTCTTTCCTTCTGGATCTCTTTGTGTTTGATTTTACTTGTTTTTCCAGTGCCTTTAGGTGGATGGTTAGGTTATTGATTTGGGACCTTTCTGTCTTTTTTATGAAGGCGTTGAGTGCTATGAATTTTCCCCTGAGGACCGCATTCATTTTGTCCCATAAGATTTGGTACGATGTGTTCTTATTGTCACTCAATTCCATAAATTTTGAAATTTCATTTTTTATTTCATTCACTATCCATTTATTGTTTAAAAGCATGCTGTTCAGTTTCCAGGTGCTGATGGGATTCTTGGTGGGTCTTTTGTTGTTGATTTCTAGCAATATTGCATTCTGATCTGATATCATGCAGGGAATTATGTCAATCTTCCTAAATATGTGGGGGCAGTCTTTGTGACACAATATATGGTGTATTTTAGAGAATGTTCCATATGCTGCTGAGAAGAATGTGTAATCTGTGTATTTGGGATGAAAACTTCTGTAGACATCCATTAGGTCTAAGTAATCTATGGTTTTGTTGAGGTCTCTTCCTTCCCTGTTGAGTTTCTATTTGGATGATCTGTCTGTTACTGATGATGGTGTATGGAAGTCCCCAGCTATGATGGTGTTGGTGGTTATTTCTGTTTTATTGTCAAGTAGGTTTTGTTTTATGAACTGTGGTGCCCGTGTGTTTGGTGCATACAGATTTATGATTGTAATATCCTCTTAATGGTTCATTCCCTTGATAAGTAGGAAGTGGCCTTCTTTGTCTTTTTTGATTATTTTTGGGTTGAAGTCTATTTTATCCATTATTAATATAGCTACGCCTGCTTGTTTCCTATTCCCATTTGCTTGGAATATTGTTTTCTACCCTTTCACCCTGAGGAGGTGTCTGTCTTTAGTGGTGAGGTGGGTTTCTTGAAGGCAACAGATTGAGGGATCTAGTGTTTTGATCCATCCTGTTAGCTTGTGTTTCTTGATGGGTGCATTAAGGCCATTAATATTTAGAGTAATGACTGTGAGATTTGATTTGATCCCTGCCATATTGTGAAGGTAAATGTGGGTTGGTGTTTTCATGGACTTTGAAGTTTTTTTGTGCCTACTCTGAGTTTCGTTAAGGTGATCTGCTTCTTGTAGGCATTTCAGTTTGATTATTTGTTTCTTCTCTATGTAGAATTTCCTGAATTACTCTCTGTAAGTTTGGTTTTGTGTTCATATAATTGTAAAGCTGAGTTTTGTCATGGAAAGTTTTTCTTTCACCACCTATTATGAGGGATACTTTTGCTGGGCAGAGTAGTTTGGGTTAGAAACCATAGGTTCTTAGATTTTGCAGTGTTTCATTCCAGGCCCTTCTAGCTTTCAGGGTTTCCATTGAAGAGTCTGAAGTAATTCTGATGGGGTTACCTTTGAAACTGGTTTGCTGTTTTTCCCTAGCTGCTGTTAGGATTTTCTCTTTGGTGTCAATGTTTAGAGTCTTAATGACAATATGTCTTGGAGAGTTTCTCATTTGGTCCAGTCTGTTTGGAGTTCTGTTGGCTTTTTGTATCTTGATGGGCCTTTCTTTTAAGAGACTGGGGAAGTTTTCTTCAATTATTTTCTTAAATAAGTTCTCCATGCCTTTGGTCTGAATTTTTTCTCCTTCTGGTATTGCAATGATCCTGATTCTAGGACATTTAAGTGTACCCACAATTCTTTCGTGTTCTGTTCACAGAAACTTTTGAACTTACTGAAATTTTTGAACTCTCAAACTGTTTATTGCATCTTTTCTTCCAAATCAGAGTTTCTATCCTCCACATGGCTGATTTTATTCTTGAGAGCTTCTAGAGAGTTTTGGACTTTTTCAATAAGTTTTCATTTTCTACTACTTTTCTATGTATAATTTTCATCCCTGTGTCAAGCTCCCTTTTCACATCATTTTCTGATTTTCTTGATGCTTCCTGCAATCCATCCTTGCATTTCTTTATGTCTTCATTTAGTATCAGCAGCTGATTTTTGAGGTTTTCTTTTTTTTTTTTTTCACTCTCCCTCAAATCTCTTAGCTGTCTTTGAACTCCTTCCATTGTCTTATCTATTAGGTCTAGTCTAGTGATGGCAGCATCCACATGATTATTGTTCCTTTGTTGCTTTTCTGCAGTTCTACCAGTAGCTTGTTCAGGGTTGCATTGCTCATAGCTTCAATTTATTGTTCTGATTCTAATGACTCTTCTGTGCTTTGATTAGAGATGTTCATTGTAGGATTGGGTGATCTAACTGGATTTTCTTGTGTTCTATTTTTCATGTTATTTCTTTTGCGCTGTGGTCTGCCCATTACAGTGTATGGGCATGTAGGTTGGTGGATCTGCCTGGGCTCAAGCACAGTGGGAATCTGAAGCAAACTGAGGCAGTTGCCAAGCAGCCGGCATGGCAGACAGGTAGGGGATGGCACCTGACCTGGTGCAAGCTACAGACACAGTCTGTACTTGTGTGGCAGTTACACTGGGCCTGTGCTTGTGCTTGAATGTGTGGTGTCCTGAGTAGTAAGTGAGAGAGTGGGCAGAGCAGTCTAAGCTTCCACACACAGAGATCATTAGGCAAGGCCATTTGGCACTCAAATTGATGAAAGGAGACTGAGCTCCAATGGGCCAGCAGGTGTAGCCTTGCCAAGGTCAGTCATGGGCAAGGGTAGCAGGGCTATAGCCCCTGTGTAGTGAGGCAAGTGGAACTATGTTGGCTTGGACCCTTTTCCTACAATAAGTTCAGGAGTTTCCTGAAGCTGGGACTGTGAAAATGTTGGCTACTTGGGGGGAAGGGATGGCTACCTGCTTGCAAAGGAATCAGTGATTCCCTGATTTTCCCCCTCTGTGCCCTTCCACTGGCAATCTATTGGAGAAATCTCTCCCCTATAAGACCCAGTGAACCCTTAATGTTTTGCATTTCCTTTCCAGGTATCTGCAGTGCTGTTAGGCAGTCGCCATCTTGGCTGGAAGTCCAAAAATCTGCCAAGAAAAAAAAAAAAAATATATATATATATAAAAGTTTTTTTTCCTTTATTAGTTTTGTATTCAGCAAATACAGTCAGTTCGGTACCATTATTAGGCTCATCGGTGACCTACCCCCTCCCCTCGGCCCCTCCTTGTTGAGGTATACGGGTCATGCATTGTGGAGTTAGCCAACAGTGATGGGTAAGCTAAATGTCTCTGCATATCATGACCCAACATGTGGCTCTGACATTATTTCCGCCCCCTCTTCCTCAAAATTTCCCTGAGCCATGTTGGGTTCATTTTTGGTCTGCTTCAGTGATGAGGTGTTGGGGGCCTCTGAGGCTCTGGCTCTCTGATTTGGTAGGAGTTGATTTTTCTCTGTGCTGATCTCCTTGCCCCTTGTGCTGGTTTAGAAATGAAAGAGAGATAACCACAATTGACAGTTTTTTCTTTTATTTGATTGAATACATACACACACACACACACACACACACACACACACGTATGTATGTAATAGGTAATACTCTTTTATACCGTTGTCTCTGCTCCTGTTACCCTGATGGACCTGTTAAGTAGTGTTATGGTATTCACCGTGGGGTCATGGAGGCTTCAGTCAATCCCTATGGGATAGCAGTGGTAGCATGCCTCTTTTATATTTTTTCTACCTACTCTTCTGCAATTTCCAGTGAGCCATGGGAGGCCTGTTGACAGTCTGATTCAGTGTTGAGCTCTCTGTAGCATCTGGATTTCTAATTTGATACATTTTGATGTATCACCCTCAGTGCCTGCTTCTATCATGCCGGAACTGTTTGTCAGGCTAGCAATAAGAGCAGTATTCATGTCACCACTTCCTGAGTAATCAACACTTTTTATTGTCACTGTACTAGAGAACCATCATTAAGCTATTAATGAGAGGTATAATAAATGTATGACAAGGTCTAGATGGGAAGATATATAAATTGGATTGTTATTTTATAATGTAAATTAATCTCATTACATGCTATGTTGTTAAAAATTCATGAAATACCTTTTAACTTTACATGTAATCATAAATGCCCAAGACTAGATTTTTAAATTGGAAAAAGAAGTCTGAGAAGTAGTAATATTTTATATCATAAATTCCAATGAAATAATGACAATGGGGTAGTGCTTTAAGACAAAAAGTAGATGCATGTACAAATACAATGAGGGAATAGTGTATGTCTGTGGTGAGTGGTCTGTGGTATTAGCTTGTCTAGACTTAGAAATGCTTCACAGGAATGACACATGGAAGTGTGAAGCAAAGAACAGAGCAAGATTGCCTCAAGTTCTTCACATGGGTACACTGCTAAGGAGAAGTAGAGCCGTGTGGGATAGTCAGTACCCACGTTGGCAAATGCTCTTCCATTCTGACTTATGCTATTTATGCTACTCCCACTTGATGCCCTCTTATTCCAGATTCTTTTGCTCAATATCAGTGATTCTCCAGGGACTTTCCAAGCTTTCAGGCTTGGAGTGGGATTGCTTAAACATCTTCCTTCCTGGTGTATGTACAAGGCTATTGTTGGAGTAACAAGAACTTCAGGTATATAAGCCAATCCAACAAATCTCCTTTTAAAGCCATATATACATATTATCCTATAAAGACACCTGCCTAATACAACTACTAAATTTATGACGTATAATAATTCAGTACAGTAAAAATTGATTTTCCAAATTAGTCGTTGTGAATATGTCAATATCACTGTGTAAACATACAAGTGGGGCTGGGCATGGTGGTGCACTCCTTTAATCCCAGCACTTGGGAGGCAGAGGTAGGGGGATCACTGTGAGTTCAAGGCCACTCTGAGACTACATAGTGAATTCCAGGTCATCCAGGTCTAGAGTGACACCTTACCTCCAAAAAAAAAAAAAAAATGTCAGTCATGGTGGCTCACGCCTTTAATCCCAGCACTAAGGAGGCAGAGGTAGGAGGACTGTTGTGAGTTTGAGGCCACCTGAGACTCCATAATGAATTCCAGGTTAGCCTCGGTTAGAGTGAGACCCTACCTCAAAAAAACCAAAAATAATAATAATAATAATACAATTGGAGCCTATAGATATTGCTTAGTGGTTAAGGTACTTGCTTGCAAAGCATAGGACCCAGGTTCAATTCCCCAGGACCCAAGTTGGCGTATGCGTCTGGAGTTTGTTTGCAGTGGCTAGAGGGCCTGGTGCACCCATTCTCTCTCTCTCTCTCTCTCTCTCTCTCTCTCAAATAATTAAATAAATAAATTTAAAATATTTTAAAAATACAACTGGGCCTTACCTCTCTAACTGTAGAATAATTTCATATTGATTAGAGAATTTACATCAAAATATAAAATAATAATTCTTGAAAATGAACTATGAAGATGATTTTATGATTTATACCTTGGCAGAATACCTCAACATTAAAGTGAAAATTTACCAGTATGCCCCCACTTAAAAAGTCACATTTAAGGATCATAGAATCACAGTTACATGTTTTTATTGAACTGTGAGAAAAGAGTTACAAACAGGTACAAAAATAATTCTTTGTTTGCAATCCAGAACTCATTGTTCAGTATGAAATTTGATACATATAAGACGGACTATAGTTCTCAAGACAATTCATAGTGATGATAGCATTAATAAAGTTGATTCTAGGAAAAATGATGAAGCTCAATGGAGGGTAGTAAAATTTGATACAGGAAAAAAAAAAAAAAAACAAGAAAAAAAGGAAAATAGAGAATGACCATAAGGTACAGTAATTGAAACTCTCATATCTTGCTTATAGATTTACCACATTTGGAAACCCTTTGGTTTTATAAATACTGACAAAAATTATGTATGTAATCTCTGACCTAGGAGTCTCTTTTTATGTATTTGCATAAAATAAATGAATACATCTTTCATGTATGCATATAGTAGCAGAACTTGTAATTTCTGCAACCTGGATCCACTAATTGCTCATAAACTTAAACCATTGTTATATATTTACAAAGACTGCACAGTTATGAAAATGAGAGGGTTATTATTTTATAATCACATGCAAAAATAGCACAAACACACACACAATCCCACCAGTGAAAGACAAACAACAGCTTACTTGTTATTTTATTTATGAAGACCAATATCATTCAAAATTAATTTATGAGACTGGCAATCAGAATAATGCTTACCTATGCTAAAAAGGCTTTTGTTAGTATGGCTAAAAAGGAGGCTTCTAGAGCCAAGCTTTGCATAATTTATCAGAATGCCCAGTTATGAGTAACATACTTTCCCTCATCTGTCACCTTTCTATGAAAATGCTTAAAGTAACATAAAATGTATTTAAGGTGAAAATTATAATACTTAAAATCAATACTAGGTTAATAACTGATACTCTAATACTGTATCTACTTAATTGCTTAAATCCCTGAAGGAAGAATTATTAATCAGATTGATTTATTCTGTAACCTTGATCTGCCTGTTCTTTCGGATATATGAGTACAGTATTTTAACTTCCTTCTCATTCTGCCACCATTTATTTGTAAAGGTACCTTTATAGGTAAAGGTCCCTAAGTTATTCATGGTACGATCTTCAAATACAATACTATTAGAAAGGTTTTTTCAGTCATTACTTTATCTACAATTTGAGGTTTTCTGGCCACTCTGATGTCCTTTATTGTAGATATGGGTTCAGTGTGCAAATATATTGATATTTCAGTTGTGTTCAAATTGAAATAAAAATCTACTACTTTGTATTTTGGACTTAGAATGTATACTGATTTTATTAACAAACATTTCTGTATGAGTTTGAAATATGGGCTTTGCAAACAATCAAACAATATGTAAGAGTCTGACTGAGAAATATCCCCAGCCTGTTCGTGTATTTGAAAATTTGGTCCATGAGGGTTGGTGATGTTGTGGGACCTTATACTCAAAGGGCTAGCTGTCAGATGTACAGCCACAGGGCCAGGGACATGAAGGTTATAAACTAGTTCTGTTTCTGACCAGAAAGCCCTGCTCCCTGATCCACCAAAATGTGAGGAGTACAAGTCACTTGCTCTCACCACCATGAACTCTGAAATACCTCTTCCATCATGAGGGACCCAGTTGCATCCTTTCTCCCTTAAGTTATCCACATCAGGTATTTTTGTCATAGCAATAAAGAGCTAACAAATATAACTATTTATATCATTTTGATCTTGGTCCATTAAATACAACTTTACCATTTAATGATAAATTTACTGTCCAATTGGAGTCAAGTGACTAAACCACTTCAGTCAGTTATCTCTTATTCAGGTATTTTGTGGCTTACTGGGAGTAAAAAAACAGATATCTGACTAATAGTTACACTCTTCTATAGAGCATCACTTAAATGCACAATACAATTTCAAAATTTGACACCTGTTTTTTGAGTCAGAGTAAAGCAACCTTAATAGTATTCTACAACAGCCAAAGTATTGTAAACTACTGTGTTATGTGTCTGAGTAAGTTTTAATTATAATAGAGAAAATTTTCCTACCATAATTATTGAGAGACTTATAAGCTGTATCTTATATTAATAAATAAAACAAATAGAAGCTAGAGCTTTCTAATTCCATGCATACTATAAAAGTACTACAGAAGACAAAATAACTGTTCAGAACCTCATCTCTAGTATGCAGCTTTTCAGTTTTACACCCGTGTTATTTAGATAAACAGAGTTTAAAAACAGTGGAGAAACAGAGAGAAAGATCTTCCCTGGCACTAGAGCTCACCACAGGATAAAAGCAAGAAGATCAACATCATGTTGTGCTTAAGAACATATTTAGGTCAAAAATTATACAGCTCTGCTAAGCCACTTTATGTTTCTACAGCACTTCAATAAGTGGATGTGAGGTGGTTACTTTCTGACCATTTTCCTGCCTCCTTCCAAGGCCTGCTGCTTGAGTATCATAATAGCAGCAAGCCAGTGTGGAGAGGGAAGGCGAAGTTCAACTCAGGAGAAAGAATCTAGGGAGTGTTTGGACTGTGTCGATGTGTGATTCAGACAGAAGTGAAAGTGACTGCTGTGTTGTGTTGTCTACTGTAAGTGTTCACCTTCTGCACACAGAGCTGAATTTCCTTCTGTTTGTTTGTGTGTCTGTCACTGTGTACAGTAATTTGGTCAAGCAGGATCCAAGTTTTTCATAATTCAGAGAAAGAAAAACAACATGCAAATGGCAAAACATATCTGAGTAAATATTGTGAAAAATACAATATGACCAGGCATAACACAATATGATAAACCATACACGCCTTAGAATGAAAATATTCTGTTTTTCTGTCCTCTCTTTCCAACAACTTACTGTCTGGTTCTTTAAATACAGTTCAAATGTCCCCTTAAGAGAGTCAGTGTTAGCCGCTTCACTTGGAATTTCATCCAGAGATGTAGTCACCTTTCACACAGTGCTCAAGGTCTTCAGAGCATGGTGCTGGATACATAATGTCATCAGCTTCCATGGATCCATTAGCCTTTGGTACCTGTTGGCTCTTAACCACCATGGATCACAGTGCTCCTCTTGACCCTTCCTGTCCCACTGCTCATCACCATAAATTCAACTTATCCCCATATTTTCCTGTGTAAGCTTATTCAAATAGAAATATCAGATGAATAGTTGACCTTTAAATCCAAATATAACTCTGGTTCACATCTATATTGTCACACCCTTCATTTCTCCTTATATCTGTTGGTGATAATTTCAAAAGGAGGCTCTTCTTAATTCACAGACTATGCAAGTTTTGAATATTATTTGAGAGCTTGCAAATGTGTGCCAATTGCTAAAATTAAAAAAAAATGAGTTCAAATATGTCTTTGTGAAAGCCATCTTCTGTCAATATTCAGATAACTATACATTGGCAGAGTGAGTATATTCCTTGTGCTAAAGGTCACCTACAGGAAGGAAGGACCTTATAATTGAGAGAACCAGTGCCCTTGACTCTACTAAAATTATCAGAAGAGGCATGCCTGTAAAAGACACAAACAGAAGGTAATTCCTAGACATCAGAGAAATTTTAACAAGATCCTTGAAATATTACAGAAACCATCTGATGATACTCTTGTAGATTTCTACCAATGAATCTCACAATCATAAAACAAGGGAAAAAGCCTGTGAACTCTTCTGTTTTCCATACTTCTTGATTTGATAGTAACATTCCTCACTGTGAAAGTCACTTTTTTTGGGCCTGTGAAAAAATATCTGCCTTCCCCTACTATAAAAAAGAAAGAAAGAAAAACAAACAACAACAATTACAAAAAAAAAAAAAAAAAAAAAGGACAGGAAAAGGATAAAAGAACTAAGTGGAGAAGGTATTTATTTGTTTCTGTGGCTCCTGGACCTGTGTGTATTTGTCAAAACATTAAATTTGAGAGCAGTTGATAAAAGTTACTCAGCTCATGATGGCCAGGTCAAAGAGCTGAGGAGGTAGAGGGAAAGTCTTGGGACAAAATAAACTTTTTGTTCTGTGTTGTTTATAAGACAGGGACTTGTGTACCTCGTGCTGGGCTCAAACTTGTTGTTTCTTGAGGATGACCTCGAATTTCTGATCCTCTACGTTCTACCTTCTGAGTGCTGAGATTAAAAGTGTATTCCAGAAGCACTCAGCAAGCACGCCACTAGCTGTGCTGAAGCCTTAGCCCAAAATACACCTTTCAGAGGCATGTTCCCATGACATTTCTTCCTCTAACTAGCCCCTTAGGCTATGAATCATTAGTGAATAAATTCATTAATAGAGTTATTATATTCATGTTTTAACAACCTCAAGAATGCAGAGGTCTATGTTCAACATATTTGTCTTTTGGAGGGACATTCATCCAACACTCAATGTTATTAATGGTGTGTGTGTGTGTGTGTGTGTGTGTGTGTGTGTGTGTGTTTGAGTATGTGTGTGATAAGGTACAAGTGTGGTGGTCAGAGGCCAACCTTATGATGCTGTGCATCACTTTCTACCTTGTTTGAGACATGGTCTCTCTTGTTGTTTATCCCTATAAACCCCAGACTAGCTGGACCAAGAACTTTGGAATTTTTCTTACTTTACCACTTTACTCACAGGTGCCCCACTGCATTCAGCTTTACTGGGGTTCTGGAAATCTGAATTCTGGTCATCATACTTGTGAAACAAGAGATTTTAACTACTGAGCCATTTCGTCAGCCTAAAGCTGGCTTTTTATTATTCTGTGAATGGTGCATGGGAGTGTTCTGTTGTGAAGGAAATAGGATCAAATGCTTAAATTGAAAACCAGTTGAGAATTATTCCACTTATTATGATCTATACTTCAAAATTGCTTATTTTCACCAAATGGTAGTTTACCTACAAAATAAGAGATGATTTGTTCTTGCTTCAATCTCATTTTTTATGATGAATAGACGAGATAAAATAATTTATGTGTAAATATTTTTATATTATATCTATGTCTAAAATAGATTATTATACTTATTATATATTACCTTGTAGTAGTGACTTAGTTATAACTAAGAGGGAGAATTATTAACCAAATAGCACAAGTCTCAGAGATAGACTGTTCTTTTGTATAAGCATGAGTGGAAGGAAGATAATGTCAACATCATTAGTGAAAGGAATCCAATCTAGGAGACTTAGGTTAAATGGGGATTTTTTGGAGGGGGATATAAAAAATCCAGGATGGCATGAACAACTTGAAGAATCCATTACCATGTAACCCTGGCGACATCACCTTAAGAAAACTATGCAGGAGAAATTGGTAGAAAAGAACTCTGTTCAGGAGGAATGCTAGTCACTTTGTTATGTTTGGTATATCTCCTCCCCTATAGTTGCCCTTCCTTCATATAAGTCTACCACTATGGACTCCATTCTGAACTAATTACATGGCAGCCATAGGCTTTCTCAAAGAGTGGGTAGAAAAAGGACATGGTCCACTGGGCTTCTAAGATTCAGGTGGAAGCAAGGGCAGCAAGGCCAGGTAGTAGAGAAAATATGCCTATTACTTATCTGCTAAAAACAGTTCATGGAAAATATAGAAGAAACATTAAAAATCTATTTTTTAAAAGAATAGTACCTTGATATTCCTACTCCATTTTATGAAAACCAAATAGTAGCCAGTATTATTTATTGGTTTCTAAATCCTATACATTATTGTCTCTTAGTTTTCCATGAGGAGATTACAAATCTTCTGATAGAGAGTTTGTCTAATTCAATCTTTACTTTTTTTAAAGAAAGTATTATTTATTTTAGTTCAATTATTTTGAGAGAGGGGGGAAGATAGAAAGAGAGAGAGAATGGGCACACCAGGGCCTCCAGCTACTGCAAATGAACTCTACATGCATGGCCCACTTTGCACACCTGGCTTATATAGGTCTTAGAGAGTCAAACTTGGGTCCTTTGGCTTTGTAGGCAAGTACCTTAACATCTAAGCCATCTCTCCAGCTCAACTCCAATCTTTTCTTTGGACAGTAAAAACACTAACTTTTGAAATATATGCTGATGATTTTCTTTTTGTTGTTGAATAACAGTGGATGGAAATGAAGATAGAAGATTTTCATGAAAAAATATTTTAATGCACTAATTATCATATAAACTATTTGAGGGAGTGGGAAGATATTTTAGTGGGTAAGTCCTTGCCCTGAAAGCATGAGGACCCAGGAGTTTAAAATTCCCAAACCTCATGTACAAATTGGCACATTGACACATGCCTGGGATTCCAGCACTGGGGAAGCCAAGAAAATATGATCCCCCTGATTGTATTGACTTGGTAGTCTAGCCAAATTAGTGAACTCTAGGTTCAGTGTGAGATCTTGACTCAAGAAAATAAGGTGGAGAGTAACTAAAGAAGACACTTAACATAGACTTGGGGTCTACAAACACATACTCTCTCACTTCCTTTTTTTTCACTATTGATTGAAAGAATTCAATTTATTATCATTGTCCAAGAACTCTCTCACTTTCTTACACTCACATGCAGACAATCTGAAGATAATTTTTTTTCCTAGAATGCAGATTAAGTGAAACACTACATGTAACAGTATATTTAGCATGAATTACTTGATAATATTAGGTACAGTAGACAATAAGTTCTTATGTTCATGTGATGTAGAGTGTGTTCATATGATGATAGTTTTTATACAATTAACTTTTTATCCTTACCTATATCAAAATGGATGAAAGAAATTTTATTTATATGAATGTCAGAGTATAGACTATGTAATTCCCAAATTTAACAAGAATAAGAATTTCTTTTAGGGGCTGGAGAGATAGCTTAGTGGTTAAGGTGCTTGCCTGCATAAGCCAAAGGACCCAGGTTCGACTCCCCAGGACCAATGTAAGCCAGATGTACAAGGGGACACACACATCTGGAGTTCATTTGCAGTGGCTGGAGGCCCTGTTGTGTCCATTCTCTCTCTGTCACTCTCTCTCTTTCTCTCTCTACCTGCCTATTTCTGTATCTATCTCTCTCTTTCAAATAGATTAAAATATTTTTAAAAAGAATTCGTTTTTTGATTAAGTAGTTGCTTTCTTCCAAGTATAAGCCTTTTTCCAGTGAAAATTAACATCCAGAAATCTCACTTGGAAGTTGTTAGTGTCATTTTGCAAACATTTGAGGACTTGGAAAAAAGAAAACAAGTACTCTCTCCTTCAACTTCTAATTCTCAAATCTGCTAAGGCTTCTTTTCAAATCTTTTAGCAAGAAAAGGCACATTTATTTCCTTAAGTAATATGCTATCTAGCAATGTTATTGCTTTCTGTATATCTGTTTTCCTTTTGTACTGTTTTTTGTTTATTTGCAATGATGTCGGAAAATTCTAAGGTTGTTAAAGACAATTCATAATACGATATGTTAATGAATAAATCAGGGAAAGATTTCATTCATCTCACTTTGAATCCGGCTCACTGAGAAGCTATATTTTTAAGTCTTTAATTTTAAATGCAGTTATTTCTGTATATTTCATATTGTCTTATGAGAAGAGATTATCTGTTATTAGTGTTTATAGAAATGCTCATTTATCATGTAATTCTCCCATAAAACTCTTGCAATAAAGATGCTTTGTTCTGTGTTATGAGAACTTTTCGTGGAAATAATTGCATTGTCTGCTTAGAAAGATAAATTAGAAATAATTGATGGCATGTAACCAGCTTAAAGACTCACAGAGAAGCAAAAGTTTGAATTAAAAATAACCAGAAGTCAGAATGTAATTATACAAAGAAATCATTAATTTAAATTTTTAAAACTTCATTATTATGTAGAAAGTATTTAAAACAAATAAAAGAGTAGACAATGGCAAAACTACTTGTAGAGAACGATTTGTTGTTGTTGTTTGAGATGGAGTATGATTTCAGGTTTATGGGTACTCACTATGTAGACAAGGCTGGTATCAAACTCAGGGCAGTCCTCTTGCTTCATTCTCAGTGCACTGGGATTAGAAGTGTGAACTACCAAGGCCACCTTAAAAATTATCTTAAATTCACTATGAAATTTGTGGTAGGAAAATCATATTTCTGAATTTCAGAGAATTTTAACTATAACTAAATGACAGGACTGTTACCCAAATTGTTTTAATTTCTAATTGTCCATTGTTTTCCACACTTTATTTCAATCTGTTGCATTTTCATCGTAAACACTAATAAATGTTTAAAATAAAGTGTGTTGGGAAGATCATTGTAATAATTTTAATTTCCTTTTAGTATATTATGCTTTAAAAATTTGCTTTTTCTCTATAAACTGACATTCTTCCACATATCTTACCAGAATGTATTTCAACTTTTCAAAAATGTTTGATTATTTGTTAATGTATCCAAGAGCTTTGTAGAAGTATCTGTGTATCTTAGTTCCATCTGCTTTCATTCCTGGCATGTCTGGCAAGATTTTTCAAATATTAGATTTATCTAACAGAAATTTGTTAATTCTTTACTACTATTGAAGTTTGGATAATCTGGCTTGAAAGAAAAAAATATTCTACATATTACAATCACAATTTAGTTTTACACCTAGTCATGCCTTACAACCTTAGAAAATGGTATTATTTGTTCTTAAAATATATTTTTTCATTACATTTTCCCTTCATTGTAGAAATCAAAATCAAGTACATTTTTAAGGTTAATTTACTAGGTCAGTCACTCTGGCTAGGAGCCAGAAGGCTGCACTGTTTTCCCTGCTAACTTATTAAACCCCTTGTAACTTCTTATTTTTTGAAATATACAACACATCTCCATAAAGTAATATATTCCATTTCCCCATCAGAACTGTAGGTTAGCATCATTAAAGAGGGGATGCAAGCAGCCAGACTCCAGCCTGACTTTGGGTCAAGTAACATAACTCATTTTCTGGAATGCTTTCCACTGAAGCATTTTGTTTCTTTCTCACCACAGAGACTGGAAGATCATTATCCAGTCTAAAATAAATAAATAAATGAATAAATAAATAAATAAGAACAGGCACTTAAGGAAAGGAAAATATGGTCACTCAAACTAAAAATAAGTATTTTGCTTCACCTATTGGGAAAGTATGCCAACTTTGAATTCTAAAGTGAAATTGTCAAAAATTAATAATTTTCTTATTTCCCACAGTTTTTAAATTGTCTCTTAAATTTGTTAAAATAGGTTCCCTGGTATGGGTTCTGTGGGCCAAAGGGTATGCAAGCAGGCACAGAGGCATGGAGTGAGTAGGCCAAATCCCTGTTCTCTGGCTCCTCCCAGTTCCCTGGTCCAGGTGGGTCTCACTGTACCTTGCTTGGGGAAGCCTTTGTCCCTTTGTGGGCTGTGGAATCAGACCTATTGCTCTGGTATCCTGAGTGGACACTAGTTACAAATATCCCTGTTCACCTGAGTCAGAGCGCATGGACCAAAGGACAAAAAATTTGCTTCCTCTTCAATAAAATAAAGAGTCTCCCCAAAATGGGTAGAGCACAATGCAAAAAAGCCAATATAAGTCAGAAAACTGATAGATTTCCATCAAGGATGCTTAGTCCTACAATCAAAGCTTCCAATGAACTCATAGAGAAATGAACAGAAATTCAGTCCCAAAAGGAAAACATAACAACCAATGAGAACCTCATCAAGAGAATTGCTGTACTGGAAGCAAACTATCAAAGAACCAACAATCATATCACTGAAATTGAACAGAATTTTCTCTTAGAGCATGCAGCTTTTGACAGTAGGCTTAACTTGATTGAAGAAAATGTTAGAGCTACCAAAAGAGATATGAATGAATTGAAGGTGAGTCAAGAAATGGAAGATCTCAACAGCCTATTGATTAAGCTTAATGAAGAAAATCAAATGTAATAATAAATTCCAGGAAGCATCAAGAATATCAGAACGCAAACTGGAATTGTACCTCAAAAAAGAGATGGACATGATGGAAAATAACACAACCGAAAACAAAAATCATATAGAACTTATAAAATTCTTTCTAGAACCCCTCATTAACAAGTTACTCAAGTAGAAGAAATAACATCTGAGCTGAAAGATAAGACAGAAGAAATTGATCAGGAGGCCAAAAACTGCTAAGTTCAAAAAATCAAGTGAACAGAGTACTAGGGAACAGTGGGATACACTAAAATGATCAAATATCATGTCTATATCAGGAAGAGAGAAAATGCAGGTCAGAGGCACAGAGAACATATTCAACAAAACTACTGAAGAAAATTTTCTGAATCTCTCAAAAGTGAGGTCCATCTAGATAAAAGAAGACCACAGGACACCAAACAGACAGGAACAAAGAAGAAGCTCTCCAAGGCATATGACTGTTAAAACTCTTATCAATAAAAACAAAGAGAGAGCCGGGCGTGGTGGCGCACGCCTTTAATCCCAGCACTTGGGAGGCAGAGGTAGGAGGATCGCCCTGAGTTCGAGGCCACCCTGAGACTCCATAGTGAATTCCAGGTCAGCCTGGGCTAGCGTGAGACCCTACCTCGAAAAACCAAAAAAAAAAAAAAAAAAAAAAAAAAAAAAAAAAAAAAAAACAAAGAGAGAGAGTGTTAAAAGCAGAAAAAGAGAACCAACTCACAACATACAAAGGCAGTCTTATCAAAATTATGTCCAATATCTGAAATAAAACCCTGAAAGCCAGTAGTGCCTGGAATGGAACACTTCCAAATCTAAAAAAACTATGGCCTCCAAGCAATGCTACTAAAACTGTAACCCTCATAATAGATGGTGAAAGGAAAACTTTCCATGAAAAAAGGTCAACTTTATGATGATGTGAACTCAACTCCACAAAGAACAGTCAAACAACCAATCTCAAGAGCCAATAAGAAGAAGATCACAATAACCAAAAATTGACCAGGCTCAACATAGTACAAAACACAAGGAAGCACAAAATCCCATAAAACACCTCATAATGGCAGGGATTAATTCAAACCTCAAAATAACCTTCAATACTAATGGTCTTAACTCTCTGATCAAAACACACAAATTATCAGGGTGAACCAAAAAAATGAACTCTTCTATCTGCTATCTTCAAGAAACCAACCTCACCATTAAAGATAAACACCCCCTCAACTTGAAAGGATGGCAAATGATGTTCTAAGTAAATGGAAATCAAAAACAAGTGGGTGTTGCTATGTTAATATCTGACAAAATGGACTTCAAAGCAAAAGTAATCAAAAAGGACAAAGAAGGGAACTTCTTACTAAGGGAATGATCCAGCATGAGCACATCACAGTCATAAATATATATGCACCAAACACAGGTGCACCACAGTTATAAAACAATCGACACTTGATTACAAAACAGAAATAAATACCAATACCATCATAATTGGAGACATCAATACTCCACTATCATCAATAGACATATAATCCAAGAAGGAAATCACAGGGAAATAATAGAGCTCAAAAACATCATAGATTAACTTGACCTAATGGACATGTACAGAACTTGCCAGCCCAATACTACAGAATATAGATTCTTCTCAGTAGCCCATGGAGCCTTCTCCAAAATTCACCACATATTAGACCATGAAGTATGCCTCTATAAAATCAGGAAAATTGAAGTAACTTCCTTCATCATGTCAGATCACAATGCTTTAAAGCTACAAATTAACAACAAGAGACATATTAAGAACTCTACCAGATCCTAGAGTCTAAAGATCACACTTTTCAACAATGAATGCATTATGGAAGACATCAAAAAAATTGTAAAATTCCTAGAACTGAATGCTAATGGAAACACAACTTACCAAAACTTATGGGAGACTATGAAGGCAGTCTTAAGGAGAAACTGTGGAGCACTGAATGCCTTCATTACAAAGAAAGAGAGATCACAAATCAATAACCTAACTGTCCACCAAAAGGCACTGGAAAAACAAGATGAATCCAACCCAAAGAGCTCTAGACATAAAGAAATAATCAAGATTAGAGCAGAAATTAATGATTTAGAAGCCAAGAAAACAAAATAATTGATAAAATGAAGAGCTGGTTCTTTGAAAAAATAAACAAGATTGAGAAACCCCTGGCCAATTTGATCAAGCTAGAGAAAAAAAAAAAAAAAAAAAAAAAAAAGATAAGTCTCAAGTTAACAGCATCAGAAATGAAAAAGGAGAGATCACTACAGACATCAATGAAATTGGAAGGATCATAAGGGCACACTTCCGAAAACTTTACTCCACAAAATTGAATAATCTGAAAGAAATGGATGAAATCCTAGACACATACCACCTACCAAAACTAAACTCAGAGCAGGTTAATCTCCTAAACAAACCTATCATATCCATGGAAATTGAAAAGTTAATCAAAAACCTCCCCCAAAAGAAAAGTCCAGGACCACATGGTTTCTTAGCTGAATTCTATCAATCCTTTATTGAAGAACTGAAACAAATTTTCTCAAAAATTTTCTCATAATCAGAGACCATGGAATCCTCCTCTACTCTTCTTATGAAGCTCGCATCACGCTAAGACCAAAACCCAACAGAGATGAAACAAGGAAAGAAAACTATAGGCCTATATCCCTGATGAACTAAGGTGCAAAGACCCTGAACAAAATTTTGCAAAGTGAATTCAACAACACATCAAAAGCATTATTCACATGGACCAAGTAGGTTTCATCCCAGAGATGCATGCATGTTTCAAAATATGAAAATCAGTCAACGTAAAATACCACATAAATAAACTTATCCATAAGAAACACTCAATCACCTCAATTGATGCAACAAAGGACTTTGACAAAACACAACACTACTTCACAATGAAAACACTGGAAAGATTAGACATGGAGAGTTTATATCTCAGCACAATAAAGGATGAATATAAAGCACCTAAAGCCCAAATAATCCTTAATGGGGAAAGGCACAGGAAATTCCCCCTGAGATTAGGAAGAAGACAGGTGTGCCCAAACTCACCACTGCTCTTCAACAATGTGCTAGAAGTACTAGCCCAAGTACTAAGATAGGAGAAATAAATAAAAGGGAATCAAATTGGAAAGGAAGAAATAAAATCAGCCCTATTTGCAGATGACATGATCCTATATATAAATGACCCAAAAGCCTCCATCTCAAAACTTGTAAAGGTGATTAATTCCTTCCTTCAAGTGGTAGGATACAAAATCAATGCCCCAAAGCTTTTCTATATGCAAAGAACAAATATACAGAGAAAGAAATCAGTGAGTCTGTCCCATTTCTAATAACAACAACAAAATCAACTAAATACCTTTGAATTTCACTAACCAAAGATGTGAAAGAACTATGCAATGAAAACATAAAAAATACTCAAGAAAAAACTGAGGATGACTTGAGAAGATGGAAAGATCTCCCATGATCCTGGATAGGTAGAATTAATATTGTGAAAATGGCAATTCTACCAAAAGTGATATACATGTTTAACATAATACCAGTAAAGATACCAGCATCATTCTTCACAGATATTTAAAAAAATGATCTAAAAATTCATATGGAATGGCAGCAGGCCTCAGATATCCAAACATATCCTAAAGAAAAAAAAATAAATAAAAACACTTCTGGCAGTATCACAATACCCAATCTACAGCTATATTACATAGCCATAGTAACAAAAACAGCATGACAGTGGAAGAAATACAGAAACAGAGACCAATGGGATAGAACTGAAGATTCAGACCTTAAGTCAAGTAGCTACAGCTACTTGAACTTTGACAAAGGTGCCAATAATGTAGAATGGAGAAAAGATAAGATCTTCATAAAATGATGTTGGACAGATTTGATGATCATATATAGAAAAACGAAATTAGACCCATTTATTTTTCCATGCATAAAAATCAAGTCAAAATGGATTAAAGACCACAACATAAGACTTTAAACTGATCAACTACTTACTGGAATCATAAGTAGGAGGGATGCGCCATGACATATGAGTGGCAAAACACTTCCTAACCAAAATCTCATAGACTAGGAAATAAAACAAGCACTCAACCAATGGGATTTCATGAAGCTAAAAACCTTTTGCATAGACAAACATACCATAACCAGAGCCAATATATTACCCACTGAATGGGAGAAAATCTAACACACATTAAAGTAAATGTTGGACATCCTTAATAATTAGAAGAATACAAATTAAAAGAACTATGAGATTCCACCTTAACCCAGTAAAGATATCAAACAATGAGATTTGAGGAAAAATTGTTGAACCTGTAACAGATCATTCTCAGTGAACATACCCAGTCACAGAAAGAAAATTGCTGCATAGTCTCACTCATCTACAGCACCTAACCTGAATCTACCCAAGATGCTGAAACACCCAGCAAGCATCTTGAGGATTAGATAATAGCGTAGGTGGGGAAGAAGGGGAGGGCGAAGGAGGGGGTAGGAGACACAAATCTAGACCCAAATGGCAATGGTACCATGAAGTTCTACACCCTAAAAGGCAGACCAAAAGGTTGAATCTTCACCAGACCCTTAGAGGGAACACCAGAACCACAAAAAACTGGAGAGGGTATGATGAAGACTGACCTTAATCATCTTCTACAGCTTCTCTCTCTCTCTCTTTCTCTCTTTCTCTCTCTCTCTCTCTCTAATTCTTTAATATTAGTTATCTTTTTCTTCCTTTTATTAGTGGGCACAGACTTGTAACTCCCAGTACCAGCATGTGTTTATCATCCACAATGAGGTTTTGATCAGAGAGACCAACAGGGTTTCCTGAAAGAATGACAGATTTCTGTCAGAGTACTTGATGATCCACCAAAAGTTAGTGGTAAGACCTTACTGCTGAAGACACCATATGTGGTTGACACGTAAAATGGAATGACATAGCTGGAAGGTGGAAGAGAGTCCGTTCCCAGAAACTCAGCGTGTCTAGTGCCAGAAGGTGCTACATGGGCAATGGGGGGAAAATGATCAATATCTGTCCAAGCAACCCATGGTCTAACATACTTAGCAGCAAATAACCTGTTGTGATGCTCACACAAGTGCAATAGTGGTGCACAGCCATGGTGGGAAACCAACTGCTCTTGATCTGGATAACTGATCCCTTCAGTGGAATGGGACCCATAGCTGGAGCCCAAACACGAGTTGGCTCTCCATTATCAAGCTACCTCCAATCATGGGCTACAAGAGGGCCTACACATATTAAATTCTCTATAAAAAATAAGAGTTATCCCATTTGTCTGGTGCTAACTTTACTCTCTATTGGAGAATCTGCTTCTCTTTTTCAGATAGATGCAGATCCTAAGGAGAGAACCACCCCACCATAGCTCAAAAGGACCCCAGCTGAAACTAAGAACAATTGACAAAACAAGCAAGGGTGGTGTTTTCTTGGTGAACTGTGTACCTTCACAAGGGTGAAGGAGATCGACACAGAGAACAATCAACTCCTACCAAATCAGATATCCAGAGGCCCAGGGGCATCCAACACCTCATCACTGAAGCAGACGAAAAATGAACTCAACATGGCTCAGGGAAATTTTGTGGAAGAGGGGGCAGAAAGAATGTCAGAGCCACATGTTGGGTCATGATATGCAGAGACATTTATCTTACCCATAACTGTGGGCTAACTCCACAATGCGTGACCCATATACTGAAAGTCCTGCTAAGGAGAACACCCCGGGCTTAGTCTTGGGAAAGACGGCGCCCAAATCACTCACGAGTAACAGTCTTGATGCAAACAGCAAGAGGATTTTTATTCCAGTGCGCTGGGGCCCACAGTCATACACCACACAGGGGTAGAGGGCTGAAGGCCCCGCGTGTAGAATCAGGGTAGCTTTTATAGGTTAAGACAAAGCCCATGTGTTGTGAACCAATCATTCCATAACCTCGGGTACCTGTGCAGTGTTGTCCAATCAATGTGTAATATTTTATGGTTCTTAGGCCAATCATTTTTAATTGTCCAAGCCCGCGCACCATGGACCAGTCAATTTGTACCACATCATAATCTTTTTCTTATAGACTCAGAGGTCTGCATTTGCGCGGGCACCTGGGTGGGGTGACAAATTGCAGTTAAGATAGGTCACTCGGCCAGAAAGCAGGTTCTGGAACAGCAAGAAGTGTGACCTTTTACCCACCCACTGGCAGAGAGCCGGGTCTGGAATTTGAGGTATTTAGGGCTTCTTAGGAGGCTGGGGTTAAGGCTTCTTTGGAGTGAGGTAGTGAGAAATCAATCATGACTATTCTAAACAAAAAAGGGGTCCAAGCCTGCCTCAGATAGATAAGGTGGCCGGCCAAATGTGCCAACTCTTCAATTCTGCAATCCTTGCCCATTTAATTGCTGCCCTCCCCTCCCCAAAGTCTCTGAGGAATCTCCATTTCAAGGACACTACAGAAACATTCCATCGTGGGAGGCTAAGGCCCCCGACCACCTGCCTAGAAAAGAAACTGAGGAATCTCCATTTCAAAGACCCTCCAGAGACACTCTACTGCAGGGGGCCACCACTGTTTGTTTTAGCCCATCACAATGGAAGTTGCCTCACCTACCTGGGGTGCCCCTAGCTCCTGCCCCCAACTTCTTTGTTCGAATTTCCATATGAACTCCTTTTCTAAAAGGAAGGAGCTCTCTCCCTCACCACCGCTGTGTCAGGCTGTGGGGATGGAGCCCAGGCTTTTAGCTCCTGTGGCAGATCTCGGGGTGACTCATGAGTGACCGGGGAACTTGGTACAACAATAGTATTTTTAAACTTCTAACTTTTGGGGGCCTTTCTTTGGGGGGGGGGTTAGGCTGTATTTTTCATCCTTTCAATACCTCAACAAGGACGGGTTAGGGGGAAGGGGTAGGACATGGATGAGCCTAACAATGGTACCAACTTGACTGTATTTACTGAGAACAAAATTAATTAATAAAAAAATAAATAAAGAGAGAGAGAGAGAGAGCGAAACTTGGTGGACAAGAAAAAAAAATAAATGATTTGTGTGCATTTATTTTGTATCCTGTTACTTTGCTATAGGAGGTAATCACCTTCAAGAGTTTTGGAATGGAGTCTCTTGGGTCATTCACGTATACAAGCATGTCATCAGCGAATAGAGCCAACTTAACTTCTTCCTTTCCAAATTGTTTCCCTTTTATTTCTTTCTCCTGTCTTATTGCTTGAGCTAGAACTTCCAGTACTATATTGAAGAGCAAAGGTGAGAATGGTCAACCCTGTCTTGTTCCTGATCTCAATAGGAATTCCTCCAGGCTCTCTCCATTAAGTATTATTTGGGCCTTAGGAGCTTTGTATATTGCCTTTATTATGTTAAGATATGAACCAACAATGCCAATTCTCTCCAATGTTTTGATCATGAAGTGATGTTGCATCTTGTCAAAGGCCTTTTCTGCATCTATCAAAATGATAATGTGGGTTTTGTGTTTAACTTTGTTTATGTGGTGTATTACATTGACAGATTTCCATATGTTGAACCACCCCTGTGGACTTGGTATGAATACCACTTGGACAAGGTGCATAATGCTTTTGAAGTGTTGTTGGGTTTAGTTTGTGAGGATTTTGTTCAGGATTTTTGCATCTAAATTAATCTGGAAATAGGCTGGTAGTTTTCTTTTTTGTGGTATCTCTGCCTGGTTTTGGAATTAGGGTGATACTAGCTTCATAGGAGGAGTTCAGGAGCTTTCCCTGTTGGCAAATTGTGTGAGACATTTTGAAAAAAGACTGGTTTCAGTTCTTCCATGAAGATTTGATAGAATTCAGCTGAGAACCCATCTGGTCCTGGACTCTTCCTTTTGGGGAGGTTGTTCTTATTACTTTTTTTAATCTCAATGAGTGTGATAGGTTTCTTTAGGAGATTAATCTGCTCTGAGTTTAGATTTGGTAGATGGCATGTGTCCAGGAATTTATCCATTTCCTCCATACTATCCAGTTTTGTGGAGTAGAGGTTTCTGAAATAAGTCCTGATGATTCTCCCAATTTCACTTATTTCTGGTGTGATATCTTCTTTTTCATTTTTAATTTTGTTAATTTGAAACATCTCTTTTTTTAAATTTTTTGCTTGATCAAATTAACCAGGGGGTTGTAAATCTTGTTTCTTTTTTCAAAGAACCAGCTCTTTGTTTTGCCAATTTCTTAATTATTTCCTTAGTTTCCAATTCATTACTTTCTGCTCTGATCTTAATTATTTCTTTCCTTCTGGAGCCTTCTGGGTTGGATTCTTGCTTTTCCAGTGCCTTTAGTTGGATGGTTAGGTTATTGATTTGCAATCTCTCTGTCTTTTTTATGAAGGCATTTAGTGCTATGAATTTTCCTCTGAGGAATGCCTTTATTGTGTCCCATAAGTTTTGGTATGATGCATTCTCACTGTCAATCATTTCTTGAAATTTCACAATTCCCTGTAATATCTTATTCATTATCCATTTATTGTTTAAACATGTGCTGTTCAGTTTCCAGGAGCCGATGGGATCCTTGGTGGGTCTTTTGTTGTTAATTTCTAGCAATATTGCATTGTGATCTGATATCATGCAGGGAATTATGTCACTCTTCCTAAGTATATGGAGGCAGGCTTTGTGACCCAGAATATGATCTATCTTAGAGAATGTTCAACGGGCTGCTGAGAAGAATATGTAATCTGTGGATTTGGGATGGAATGTTCTGTACATGTCCATGAGGTCAAAGTGATCTATGGTTTTGTTGAGCTCTCTTTCTTCCCTGTTGAGATTCTGTTTGTATGATCTGTCTAATACTGATAACGGTGTATTGAAATCCCTAACTATGATGGTGTTGGTGGTTAATTCTGTTTTTGTTGTTGTTGTTGTTGTTGTTGTTTGTTTGTTTGTTGGTTTTTTTTTTTGTCAAGTAGGTTTTGTTTTATGAACTGTGGTGCCACTGTGTTGAGTGCATAAAGATTTATGATTGTGATATCCTCTTGATGGGTCATTCCCTTGATAAGTAGGAAGTGGCCTTCCTTGTCTTTTATGATTACTTTTCGTTTGAAGTCTATTTTATCCAACATTAATATGGTTATGCCTGCTTGTTTCTTATTCCCATTTGCTTGGAATATTGTTTTCCACTCTTTCACCCTGAGGAGGTGTCTGTCTTTAGTGGTGAGACAGGTTTCCAAATGAGAAGCCAAAAGTCTTTTGCATAGACTAACATACCATAAGGAGAGCCAATAAATTACCCACTGAATGGGAGAACATCTTCATCAGCTATACCACTGACCAAAGCCTAATATCTAGAATCTACAAAGAACTCAAAAAGCTAAACAATAGAAGGTCAAACAACCCACTCCAAAAGTTGGGCATAGAACTTAATAGGGACTTCTCTGAGGAGGAAATATAAATGGAAAACACACACTTAAGAAAATGTTCATCATCCCTAATAAACACCAAAATGCACTTTAAAACAACTATCAGATTCCACCTTACCCCAGTAAGGATAGCAAACATTAAAAAAAATAAAAATCAAATGAAAATAAATGCTAGTGAGTTTGTGGAGAAATAGGAACCCTCATCCACAGTTGGTGGGAATGTAAGATGGTACAACCACTTTGGTAAACAATATGGAAACTCCTAAAAAGCTCACTATAGAGTTACCAACAGACCTAGTTATTCCCTTACTGGGCATGTTCCCTAACACCTTCAAGCCTCAGTCCAGAGAAATTTGCTCAACCATGTTTATAGTGGCTGAATTTGTTATAGCTAAGAGCTAGAATCAACCCACATGCCCATCACTAGAAGAATAGATAACTAAGGTATGGTATATCTACACAGTGGAATTCTACACAGCAGTAAGAAAAAATGATACCATGAAATGTGAGAAAAATGGTTGAACCTGGAACATATCATTCTCAGTGAACTTACCCAATCACAGAAAGTAATCACTGCATAGTATCACTCATCTACAGTACCTAACCCGAATCTACCCAAGATGCCAACATACCCAGCAAGTATGTCAAGGACTGGACAATAGGGTGGGTGGGGAGGGAGTTGAGGGCAAGGGAGGGGGTGGGGCACATAAAACTAGACCCAAATGGCAATGGTACCATAAAATTCTAGATCCTAAAAGGCAGACCAAATGGTTGAATCTTTACCAGGCCCTTAGAGGGAACACCTGACTTACAAGGCACTGGAGAGGGTATGATGAAGACTGGCCTTAATCTTCTACAGTTTCTCTCTCTCTCTCTCTCTCTCTCTCTCTCTCTCTCTCTGTGTCTCTCTGTCTCTCTCTCCCTCTCTCCTCTCTAACTGTTTTATATTAGTTGTATTTTTCTTCCTTCTCTTCGTGGGCACTACGTGTAACTCCCAGTACCAACAGGTGGCTATCATCCACAATGAGCTTTGGATCAGAGAGACCAACAAGGTTTCTGAAAAGAATGACAGATTTCTGTCAGAGTACTTGATGACCCACCGAAGGTTAGTGGTAAGACCCTACTTCTGAGGACACCATATGTGGTTGACATGTAACAAGGTTGGAAGCTTGAAGAGAGTGAGTCCCCAGACACTCAACATTAGTGCCAAAAGGTTCTACATTGTCGACCAGGGGAAAATGACCAATATCTGTCTAAGCAATTCATGGTGTAACCTACCTAACAGTAATTAACCTGTTGTGATGCTCATACAAATGCAATAGTGGCACATAGCCATGGTCGGAAACCAATTGCTCTTGATTTGGCTAGCTGATCTGCTCAGTGGAACAGGACCCATAGCTGGAGCTGGAAACATGTCAGAATCATAATCAAACATGAGCCCGATCTCTACTATCAAGTTACCACCAATCATGGGCTACAAGAGGGCCTACACCTATTAAATTCTCTCTAAAAATATAAGGGTTATCCAATTTATCTGGTGCTAAAATTACTCTTCATTGGAGAATCAGCTTCTCTTTTTCAGATAGATGCAGATCCTAAGGAGAGAACCACCCCATCTTACCTCAAAAGTGCATGAGCTGAAACTAAGAATAATTGGGGAAACAAGCAAGGGTGCTGTTTTCTTGGTGAACCTGGCACCAGCACAAGGGTAAAGGAGATAGGCATAGAAAATAATCAACTCCTACCAAATCAGATATCCAGAGAAAGAGGATTCCATACCTCATTACTGAAGCAGATCCAAAATGAACCCAACATGGCTCAGGGATATTTTACAGAAGAAGGGGCAGAAAGAATGTCAGAACAACACGTTGGGTCATGATACACAGAGACATTTCCTCCTACCCATAACTGTGGGCTAATTCCACAATGCATGACCCATATATCTCAATAAGGAGGGGGTGGGGAGAGGTGGCAGGACATGGAGGAGGCTAACAATAGTACCAACTTGATTGTATTCACTGAGCACAAAACTAATTAATTAAAAGAAAAAGGTTGTAGGAGTTGTGGGTAGAAATTACCTGAAATAAAGCCCCTCCCAGAGATGTATTAAGGCCTTAGTTACCCCCACTGAATACCAATGACCACACTGAGGAGAATCTCATGAAAGTGGGTCCAGAGGAAAGGAGGTGTGAGATGATAGCCTTTGCAAAATAAATAAAGTTTTAAAAAGAAAAAAAAAAAAAAAACAAATGTTGGAGTGTATGTGGAGAAGTAGGAACACTTATTCAGTCTGGGTGGGAATGCAGGATGGTATAACTATTATTGAAATCAATATGGAGACTCCTGAAAAGGATGAATATACAGTTACCAACAGACCCTGTTATTCTCTTACTGGGAATTTACCCTAAAAGATCCTCACCTCAGTTCAGAGATATTTGCTCAATCATGTTTATAGCTGCTCGATTCATAATGGCTAAGAACTGGAATTAACCCAGGTGCCCATAATTGGATGTATGGATAACCAAGTTGTACTATATCTACACAATGGAATTCTACTCCAAATTAAGAAAAAATGACACAATGAAATTTGTAGAAAAATGGTCAACCTTGGAACAGATCATACTAAGTGGACTCACACCATCACAGAAAGACAATTACCACATTGTCTCATGTATGTGCAGTTTCTAACCTGGATCAGCTTGAGTTGCTGACATACTTGAATGACATCTCATGCATTGGACAATAGGGAGGATAGGGTTTGAAAGAAAGGGAAGACGGGCCACATAACTGAACCTGAATTGAACTGGTACTGTAGAAACCTATATCCTGGAAGTCAGATTAAAGATTGAACCCTCAGCCGGGCGTGGTGGCGCACGCCTTTAATCCCAGCACTCGGGAGGCAGAGGTAGGAGGATCGCCGTGAGTTCGAGGCCACCCTGAGACTCCATAGTGAATTCCAGGTCAGCCTGGGCTAGAGTGAGACCCTACCTCAAAAAACCAAAAAAAAAAAAAAAAAAAAAAAAAAAAAGATTGAACCCTCAACACGATCTTAGGAGGAGCACGTAAATCAAAGGACGCTGGAGAAAGTGAGATAAAGACTAACTTTAAAGTCATCCTGTTTTTTTTTTTTTTTTTTTTTTTTTTCCTGTCTCTGTCTTTTTTCTTTTACCTTGGAGCTGGCCTGTAATTCTCTTCAGCAGGATGCAGTAAACACCACAACAAGCTATCGTTTGGAGAGACCCACAAGGTCTCTGAAAACAAACAAGACAGACTTCTGTCAGAGCACTTCATTACCCACCAGAAGTTAATGTTAAGACTCTACTGCTTAAGACACTATATGCTGTTGGCATGGACCATGGAGAGACCTTGTTGGAATCAAGAATAGAGCCAGTCCCCAGACAGCCCATCTAGTGCTGGAAGGTGCTATGTGAGCTACTGGGGCGGGGGGAGTGGCCAACATCTGTCTGAGTAACTTGCAATCTAAGCTACTCAGAAGCAAAGAACCTGATGTGATGCTCACACAAGTGCCATAGTGGCACATAACCATGGCGGGTCACCAACTGCTCTTGCATTGGTTAACGTATCTGCTCAGTGGAAAAGAACCCATATCTTGAACTGAGAAACAAGTCAGAATAATATCCAAATAAGGATTTTGCTTTCCAATGTCAACCTCCCACTAGTCTTTGGCTATAAGAGGGTCTACACCCTTTAAATTCTCTCAAAATTAATAATGGTTATCCCATTTAACCAGTGCTGACCTCACTTTCCCCTGGAGATTCTGCTTCTCTTTTTCAGATGGGAGCAGGACCTGAGGAGACAAATGACCCAGTGTACTATACTCCAGCCCCAGCTGAAACTACAGAGGAACTGGGGAAATGAGCAAGAGTGCTGCTTTCTCAGTGATTCTGATATCATCACAAGGGTGAAGGAGATAGAAACTTAGGACACCTAACACCTCCAAAGTAGAGATCCAGAGGCTTCTAAAAGCCCATCACTGAAGTAGACTTAAAATACACCCAACATGGCTCAGGAATTTTTTTTTTTTTTTGAGGTAGGGTCTCACTTTAGCCAAGGCTGACCTGAAATTCACTATGTAGTCTTAGGATGGCCTTAAGCTCATGGTGATCCTCCTACCTCTGCCTCCCAAGTGCTAGTATTAAAAGCATGCTCAGGGAATTTTGTGGACGAGGGGACAGAAAGATTGTTGGAGCCACAAGTTGGGACATTATGCACCAGGAACATTGCCTCTCCCATGTAACTGACTGCTGCCCCTACAAACACATGACCCACAATCCCCATGGGGTTGACTTGCATCTCTAAGGAGGAAGGCCTCTTTAGAAAAGGGGCAGGGAGGAGGGAAAGGATGGTGCCAACATGTGTTGTTTACATACTAAATACGTCCATATCTAATAAAAATAAATTTTAAAAAATTCTTAAATATTGTCCAGAGTCCAAAGATATACCATGTTCTCTTTCCCAAGGAGTTTTTAGATTAAACAGCCTTCCAAATAAGTTTTAGTATTTCATTAATCTTATGTGTGTTTGTGCATATGTATGAATATGCACTATCTCATATTTTCTTTAAAATTATAACTTTTACATTAGTCTATTCATGTCTCATCTTTTAGCAGTAAATATATATTTTTAAGTATATTAGAATTTCATGTTAGTCATTATTGGATGTCATATAAATGAGAATATGCTAGTATTAGTGTACATGATATTGAATCTTAGTGAATAAAAATCTAATTGGTAAAAATGAAAGTGATTCAAACATGCAGTTAATACCCAGACCAGAGTTTTATTTGTTTTTTTTTTTATATTTTCAGAAATGTATATTATATTATGGACATGTACTCCACATTACTTTATGCCATTCCTCTCAGTCTTTCTTTGGTCCATTTTCCTTTAGTCTGTTATTAGTGGCTATGCCACAGAAGAGAATGACTACTACTTCCTACTGTCATCAGCTCATCAGTGAGGGGATTGGCCTCCCAAGCCCCTCCTGTATCCCCATATCTATGATAGAATGAGGATTGGTGTGAACATGCACAGATATTGTACAGGTAAATGCATCTGATGTGAGAACATGAATTCAATGGCCTCCTAATGTCCAGAGACAGAGTACTAAGGTGTTTTTTTTTTTAACTAAAATTTATTCTGACATTATTTTTATACACACTGTCAATTAGGTTTTCATGCATATATTTAAGACTGGAATTCTTAATGTGAGAATATTTTAAGAGTTTTGATTTAGAGAGCAATCTGTTGTACATACTGAGTTATGATACTGGAAAGGTTATCCATTTGTCACATTCAAGGGAAAATTGAGAAATTAGATCACATTGTAATTACTTAGTTTCTGCAAATAGTGTATTTTAAATTATAAACCTGCTCTCCAGCCATTTACCTTGATGGTAACCAGGAATCTCATCACTCAACATGAACAATCAAAGATGATCCTAACTCTGAGGGGAAATCCAAGTATTAAAAAGTTAATAAGGACCAGGGTCAGATCTCTCTTTGGTTGATGCCAAATTGCCCATAGTAGAGCAATAGTTTGACAGTGTTCTTTAAGTACATGACTTGAGTAAGGGCTTACAGAAACTTTCATATAATCAAGACTTAAATCCATTTTGGGGGGAGTAATGAGAACTCTTTCTTTCAAAATAAATATATTTGCACATCAGTATATTTTTTAATACATTGGTAATCTGGTTTACTGAAGATTATCTCTATACTAAGGTTTTAAGTAAGAGGACAACAGAGGCTCATTGAAGAGACTTATAAGGTGTATTTTATGAATTTCATCTATTGCAAACTGGAGTTAAGATTCTTGATTCATCTTTAGAAACTCATTTGCACTTCCACACCACTGTCCTATCCTGCCCTTTGGTTGTTGTTAGGAAGAAAGATTTGTTTCAAAATTTTAACAATTGCAAATAGCAAGTATGTGCCAAGAGGATAACGTCCCACCATCATCTTCGAAACCAGGTTACGCACATTATTGTACAAGATAACATTTTTCATATGTGTTTTCCAATTGGTATTTTTCCAAATGCTTAAACTTACTTTGAGCCTTCTCCGAACACTTGAAATATTCATAGTATGTACAACATAAATATACAACCATAGCTGCAAATTTTATCCATCAGGCTTTGATATGAATTTACTATTTTACCCTATGACTATTCTGCCATTATGTAAATGGCTGTCTCTTTTCAGGGAATTAGCTTATCTTCTTTTGTATAATATACTCAAATTTAGTGATAATCAATGCAGATTTTATATTAAATTTAAGAAAGTTAACTTGTGAAATGCCTTAGTATATTGTTACAAATAATTACATGTTTCACTGGATGGGGCCTTTCTTTTTCCCCTTTCTCCTTTTTTGAGTGGGTATCTTGACTGGATTTATTATTGACTCTTTTTTTTTTTAATTTTTGTTGCTTCTGTTGGTATTTGGCTAAACAAGCAAATATCCAATAGAATTACTATTTTAATTTGACTTTATAGAATCAAAATTGTTTGTTAAAATTATACAAAGTTTGATGAAGTTTTAATTTATTTTCAAGTTATTAAATTAGCATTATACAGAAATGCCTATAGGACAGTATCGATTAAAATGAGCTGTAGGTTTGGAGAGATCGCTCAATCGTTAAAGTGCTTTCTTCCAAAGCCTAACAGTCTGGGTTTGATTCCCTAGTACCCACATAAAGCATCAAGTGGCATATGTGTCTAGAGTTCATTTGCAATAGTAGGAGTCCTTGAAACACCCATACTCTCTCTCTCATTTGAGTTATTTATGTTTAGAGAGTACAGATGGATATGACAAAGAAGTATGGGCTATATTGTTACTTGAATATTGTCTTTTTCCTCTGAAACTGATGATAAAATTTGGTGACCAGCTTAATGGTGCTATATTTACCTTTGAATTACTATGACAGAACACCTAACCAATAGCAACTGGTGGGATAAAAAGTTTAATTTGGCTTACAGTCACCAGATGAAGGATCCTGATCTTACACTTTCAGCCTTTAAGAATGTATGCCAAAATAAAGTACTTCATGAATTTCATAGTCTCAGGTATTCTGTTATAATAACCAAAAATGGTCCAAGAGTAAGTATGTAATGTATCTTGGCTTTAGAGAAGTAGATGTGGATTTCTTTCATTTTGAGAAATCCTAGGTATAGAACAAAATATACAAAACCATGGAGTTCCAGGTAGTGAGGATGTCAGCCTGCTTAACCAGGCTTCTGGGTTGTCTTTGAATATATATTTTTATTCATTTTTTACTATTTATTTAGTTATGACACAACTATAAATTTGGATAATGAAGTAGTATTAACAATCTTGAAAATTAGCATATATACTGTATTAGGGCTCTGTAAAGTAATAGAACCAGTGGAATGAATATGAGATATGGAAGGGATTTTTTAGATTATCTTAAAAGCTAGGTGTTGGGCATCTCAGCACTAATTGTCTGCATGCTGGAGAGTCATAGAAACTGGTATCTTCTCAGTGCATGAGCTTGGGATATTCAGTTCTAAGTGATTTCTGAAGACCTGCTGGCTTTCAGTCCAAGAGACATGCTTCTTAGCTGATTCCAAATCTAATCAAGTTGACAACAGAATTTAACCATAGCATACATTGAGCAATAAAACACCACAATAAGAAAAGGCACTGACAGATTTTTCAGATTGCATAAGGTTTAAAAATAAGCAGAAATGCTGAGATGGTGATTATGTTAAGGATACAAAAACAACTACTCAGTTATTTTATGTTTCTTGCTCAAACCTCATTTTAACATTTCTATAAGAATTGCATCTTTAACTGGTTCAGTGTGGAGTGATGTTTCCAAAGCTCTTGTCTGTTCCTTCTTTTCATGATTTCTTGCAGAGCAAGCATCAGAACCAATCAATAATGTCAGGCACACGCTTAATGTGTTCCAGCACTGGGATTGTTTAGTAATTTAAGGCTTAGGTGTAGAAGTCAACTGACGCTTGACTCATCCTTGTTCTGTAAATATCACTTGACTTGTTGATTGGGGTTAATAAAAGCATAGTAAGTCACCTAGCACAATTGAACATGTGAATCATAATTGATTAGAAAGCTAAGTTTAACTTTGGTCCTTAACAAATTATTAATATGACTTCTAAGGTATATGGTATTTAAACAACTAAAATAGAAATTTCAATTTTATGAATAAATTATCACAGAAATGTTTCCCTTTAAATACTGATTACAAAATTTCAAACATTTTATTCAGTTACATATGTCATTTCTATAAGTAAATTTTAATGATAGAATTCACAGGAAAAAAAAGTGACCTTGAAATTCAGTATTCTTAGTTATCCAAGCATGAATATTTCCTTTTAGGTTCATATCAAATAGTCATTTAATTGTAAGCACTTTCTTCAATAGACAATATAAAATAGAATCATTAAAGCCACTTATAATGCTTCTCTTTCTCAACAATATAAATAACATAATTAATTATATAATTATACAATGCAATTTAAATTATTTTAAATCCTTATTATCATATATTTATACATAAATTCTATTCCATCCATTTTTTTCTTCAAAATTTTTATTTTTTATTTAGATTATTTTATTTACTAACATTCCACCATTTTTAAAATTTTTCATTCTACAACTTTTTCACCAGGTATGTTCTCATTAATCATGAAGGCTAGTTCCAATTTGAACTCTAAAATTATAAGAACTAGAAGCCATTTGGTTTCCTTTTCTATATTTCCAATTTTTCTTTTACTATTTTCAGGTTCACTCACTGAGTAATGCTATGTATAATATATACTGGAATGCATTTCATAACATTTCAGTCAATAATAGACCAGTAGACTGTAGTGGTCTCCTAAGGTTGATACAGCAGTGAGCACTTCCTGTCATCTACTGACACTATAACCATGAGAAACTATAGTACAAGGCAATGCTCATGATGTGGATGTTTCTGAAGGTAAACCTACTATGCCCAGCACATACACTTGCATTGTTAAACATATAAGTTAAAAATAATAACAAATGGCTAGATAGTCAGTGAATATATTTACTACACTATACCTTTCAGCACTATTTTAGACTATACTTGTTTTATATTTAGCAACATATTCCACTTTCATTAATTGAAGTATGATATATGTATATATAAGTAGTTAATATAGCATGTATATCATATATGTTATATTTTTATGTGTAATCTTTTAAGCAATGAGAAGTTATCCATTTGATTTAAGTTTGTGCACCTCAGTTACCAGTCTATTGTTATTTGCAGGTAGGTGAACATTAAGTGCCACATGCTGAAACCATTAGTACTGTGAAAGTAACATGTGTCTACATTGCCTCAAGGAGTTTCCTTGTGTTTCTTTGCAAAACTTTGTCTTTTGTTGTTCATGCTAAGGACATTTAACTTGAGAGCTATTCTGTTACTAGTATTAAGAGTATGTAATGCAGCATTGTTAATAGAGGCATCATTGTGTCTAGAACATCTCCAAATCTTACACATATCTTACTGGTTGCATCATGAACAATTTAAATTCTAGTCATTATTTATTTTCTAAATATTTGAATTTGCTTTATTATATTTTTCTTTTATAACATCTTCCTTGTTGCTGTCAGCATAATATAAGTAAATTTCATTCAAAAATCAAAAAGACTTCTAGTCAAGAGGATAGACTCACAACCATGCTAGAGCTTGCAGGGTGCAATCAGAAAGCAGTAAGAAACAAGGAAAACCATGAAGACAAGAATAGATGGCTGACTCTGTGGCAGGAGATTAACTACCTCTGGCACAAAAGATAAGGCCCAGGTGAAACCATAGAGGATTTGATGAGATGAGAAAGAGTGCTGCTTCCATGAGAAGCCTGATAACCTGAGCCAGGGTGATGCAGACAGACAATGAGGATACTCAAAAAGCACCAAAGCAGAAATCCAGAAGCTGCTGAGAACCTAACACTAAAGTAGAATTAAAGCACACCCACAAAGGCTCAGAGAAGTTTGTGGAAAGGGGAGTGGAAAGATTGTAAAAGCCACAGGGTGGGGAGAAATATCCAGAGATATCCCTCCCCAAAATGGCTGACTGTGGCTCTCACAATTCATAACCCACAGCTCCATCATAGTTACCAGCAATCACTCTAAGGAGGACCTCAGTGGAGTGGGGTCAGGTAGGAAGGAAATGATGGTACCTACATATGACATGTACATACAAAGCTTCCATTTAATAAAAAAAAAAAAAAATCAGGACTAGAGAGATGGCTTAATGGTTAAGGGACTTATCTGTAAAGCCAAAGGACCCAGGTTTGATTACCCAGGACCCATATAAGAGAGACGCACAAGATGGCATATGCATCTGGAGTTTGTTTGTAGTGGTTGGAGGCCATAGCATGTCCATTTTCTCCCTCCCTCTCTCTCTCTGTCTCTCTCTATCTATCTATACCATTCTCTCCCTCTCAAATAAATAAAATAAATAAATTTTAATTTTTAAAAAAGTAAGATAAATAAATCACAATAAGATTACTAAATGGTATGTCTAAACCTGTAGATGGCACATTATTAAATACCGTTTCATAGGATACAGTTTATATGAGACCAGTGGAGACAAACTACTCCTCCCACTTCAGCCTAGTCAAGCCAAATCCACAGAGGAATGCGAAGAGGAGCAAGAGTGTTAATTCCACGCTTTTCCTAATAATCAGCTTCAGGTGGTAGAAGACAGATCCTGAGGATACATCCAGAAGCTCCTAATTGCTCATCACTGAAGTAGACTTAAAACTCACCCACCATGGCTCAGGGAATTTTGTGGAAGAGGGGCAGAAAGACTGTAAGAGCCACAGGTTGAGACATCATGCTCAGAGACATTCCCTGCCCCCCAAAATAACTGACTACTGCTCTCACAACTCACAAACTACAACCCTATGGGGAATACCCGTCACCCCACTAAGGAACTCCTCAATGGGATGGGGGCAGGGAAGAGAGAAAAGAGGGTACCAACACATGTTGTATCCATATGAATCATCTTGTTAATAATAATAATAAATGTTAAAAAAATAAAAATAAATAAGATTACTAAATGGTCTGTCTAAAACTGTATATGGCATATTATGAAATATGTTTTCCATAGGACACTGTTTATGCTTTTATTAGTATTAAAATAATTTTCTTCTCATTTTGTGGAACTAATTACTGAGGGAATTTTCTACAGCCTTACATTCTGTTCCTCATGTTTCAAACTTAATTTTACCATCACCACTCATATAGCTCAATATTGTCTTTCATGCTGGGTATAAAATAATTATCACTTAGCTGTTTGTCTTCTGATTTGTGCTAGAAGTTCTGATTTGGTAGACATGCATGAAAGGTTGAAACAGCGGTAAAAACTTTTCATAGAAAAATTTGAAATATTAGTGTAGCTTCCATTGTCAGAAAATAACTGTAAAAATGAAATTAAATGCATTTTCTATTCAACTTGTTTTAGAGAGGTCACAATAATTCCATCAGTTACACCGCAGGTATGATAAAAGTATGATAGGAGGGATATTGTTGGCTAGACTAATTACAATTGGAAATACTACAAAATAAGAATACATTCTTAGAAGTCCCCTTACTGCTTATACAAGTTCTTAGATGAAATGGGTATAATTAGATCCATTAAGTTTAAGCATTATTCTAAGCTTGTTAAAATTGTGTGCTCTATAGTAACACAACATTTTGGTATTGTATACAACCAACTTGAAAAAAAAAAAAAACTATCTATCACCTCATCCTGCTTCTATGTCTGTATGTTCCTGGGGATATGCCTTCATTGTCAAAGTCAAGGATTGGACATTTAGAGTTCTTTTATAATAATGTTTGCAGTGATTACATTTTGTACATGTAAAATCAGTAATTTAAAGGAATACAGGCCAATTTGTTTCTCTATTACCTTGAGTGGCTGCCCCATAGTATCACATTGCATACTCTTCTGTCATTCAAAGAAGACAATATGTAAATATCTTAGAATAAGTGAAGACTTGGAACACTTATCAAACTAAGAATAGTAAAGTAAATTTCAGCAGTAGACTAGGGAATTGTGTGAAATTGGGAACAAAGCAAGTGTGTTGGCAGTGGGGTACGATAAATTTTTCATCAGTATCTGAGTCTTATTTTGGGTCATGGGAACAAATATCGTTAAAGTATTTGCAGTATCACTTCTAGTAGTTCTAGAAAGAAGATGCCCAGCACATATTTTGATTATGAGTCTCAATAATACCTGTCACCAAATAAATAGAAATAGTCAACATTCTGTCTTCTTTTCAAAAGGCCAGGAAGACTGACACTGTCATGAAGGCAGTTCTGGCTTTCTCTTCAGTGCTTCCTGGAGTGAGTCAGCATTGAAGCTGATTAAATAACTCTTTAAAATTAACCTCCGGGGTGTCCAAATAAATGAACGAAATATCAACAAAGGAATTTGAGAGTGCTTATTTCCTTGTGTTAAAGAGTGGCATTTAGTAACTATCAGCGTTTGTGTGTGTCTGCATACAAATAGTAATTTAACCAATACTGATAAACTGAAAATAAGCAATAACAGTGAATTCTTATAATTTTATTTTATCTTGTTTTTTTTGTGGTTAGGGTCTTATTCTAGCCCAGGATAATCTATAATTCACTATGTACTCTCAGGGTGGTTTTGAATCCATGGTGATCCTCCTACCTTTGTCTCCCAAGTGCCAATGAATTATTAAAATATGAAATAATTCAGTACTTGTTTTCTCCATATAATGAACAAAAAAGTAATGTTTTCTTTCAGAAAAAGGTACTGTAGTGCAAAACTTATCTTTGAATATAGTTTGGTATTTTAGAAAACACAAGAACATTTTGACTTTGAGAAGCAACATGACATTCAGAAGTTTGGGAAGATGAGCATTATCTACTCCTAGGTAGACTAGTTGTAACATTAAAAGACACAAAGTGGTGGAAGTGTGAAGATGTGCTTTAGGAAGATACTGATACTTACACTCCCTATGAATGTACACAGTCACTAAAAATCTCTAAGACTGAATCTTGTTGCTTATGCAAAGTGTTTGGACTACCTAATACTTCTATAGTCCTTGGATTTGCTAGAAAACTTCATTTAAAAAGAATGAATCTTCAGTATCTGAAAAATGTGTTGGCTCATAAAATAATATATGTAATTCCATGTCTATTAATTCTCTGAGGAAAGAAGAAAAGCCAAGTGGTTCTCATTAGGAGTGGATTAAACATTATCTTGAAATTAATTTTGTTATTATTCCTGGGGAACCTATAACACCTTTGCTCTATTGGTAAGAGAAGTCACTCAATCTATGGGAAAGTCACATTTTTTTTCCAAGTAAGTAATTCCAATGTTTAAAGAATAAACAATCAAAATGTTGTCCCTGAATACTGTGAATATCTGTATTATCTTAAAACAATTCTGTCTTCTCCACAATTCACATATGTCATAATTAAAGTCATATTCCATAACTCATAAATTGAATTTTTATTTTTGAAATATTTAACACAGTCTGGAATTTCTTTGTTCTGCTTCCTGTGTATAAATAGCTTTAACAGTATATGTGCCCCTTAACTATTTCAAAACAGTCTTTAACTATACTCTGAGTACTTGCAGGATAAGGTATTATTCTGGACACTGTGTTAAGAAATAATGAACAATACCCTCAGACAGAACAAATAACTTATTTTATGATTAAATGCAACAGTGATTATTCACAGCCTTAGTAAGAAGAAGTACCAACTGATGTCTTTTGACATGTGGCTGAGAAAATTTTGCTCTTTCTTTGGTTTTGTTTTGTTGAGATACCATTTCCCTCTATAATTCAGGCTTCTCTTGAGCCCTAGATCTTGCCTTAACCTACCAGTGCTAGAACTACCAGAGTTTGTCCTACCAGAGTTTGAAAAGTTTATGAACTGATCTTTCCTATTTCTTGTGTTCTGGACATGGAACATAGGGTCCAGTGCATAATCAATAAGTACACCCATAATGAGTTCCATAAAAAGCCCATCACTGATAAAGTTATAATCAAGATTGGCTTGAATCTAAAGATCATGTATCTTGATTCTCACATGCATACATGGTATATGGTAGGAATTCAGCTAATTGCTATTGATTTAGTTAAGCTGAAGTATTCATTTCATGTTTTGGATTTTAGAATAGAAAACACAATTTTGATGTTACTTAGCCATTCGGTCCTCCATAAAGGTCAAAATCTGTCTGAATTACATTGGAATTTTAAGGTAGGGATAAAAACCTGGCATGCAGTGGGAGATCAATACATCCTTATTGAATTTTGGCTTTATCCCAGAAAGACCAAAATTTTAAAATAGAGTGACATGTACAAAAATTGGTATGTTAGATATCAGTAGACATCCCATTATTTCCTGGATAGTAATGCATAGCAGTTGCTCTCTAATTACTGGGACAAATGGAAGAGGGTTTAATTTGTCTTACAGTTTATTTTTTAATATTTATTTATTTATGAGAGAGAGAGAGAGAAAGAGGCAGATAGAAAGAGAATGGGAGAGCCAGGTCCTCTAGCCACTGCAAACAAACCCCAGACATGTGCATCACCTTGTGCATGTGGCTTTATGTGGATATTGGGGAATTGAACTTAGGTGCTTTCACTTTTGTTCGCAAGTGCTTTAACTGCTAAGCCATCTCTCCAACCCACTAATTTTCATGCAATTTTAAGGGGAAGTTCCATCATCATGGGGAAAGCCTGACTACAGAGTTCTGGCAGATGATAACATGTGAGCAGCCAGGAAGTATAGAGAGCCAGAACTGCACACAGGGCTGGAGTATTAACCTTCTAGCTCACCCAAATGACATACTTCTTCCAGCAAGGCTCTGTCTTTGAAAAATTCCATCACTTTCTCTATGTCACCTTCCTGGGAATCAAGTATTCACGGACATGCACCTATGGGTGACATTCTATATTCAAACCACCAGATAAAGGCATTTATTTTAATGTTGGCTGAATTAGGGATTAAAATCAGAGTCACATGCATGATAACCAAATTTATCTACAAAAATATTTAAAACATCCTCAAAAAGTTTCCCAGGCTGACATTGAATTAACTCTGTAGCCCAGACAATACATGAACTCACAGTTTTCCTGCCTTAACATCCTGTGTAGCTGGAAGTATAGGCCTGAACCATCAGTGCCAGGTGTAGTGTTTATTTCTTCATGAGATTATAGCTCATATTATCCCTGCATGTTTTGCAGCATAAAACAGAGAAGCTTATGAGTATTAAGAGGTTAGCAAATGTTTGCCAAATAATCCATCTTATTAGTAAGAATTTGATGATTGTAATTCTAAAAAATGTTCAACAGAAAGATCTGCTGCAAAACATTAATCATTTTCAATTTCCATATCTTGAGGGATTTCATTCTCTAAGTCTCCATAAGGACAGAAAATCTATTTTTTCCCCAAAATGGTAATAAGAATATTACTGTATATCATTGGTCATAATCTGAACATCTATAACATAAATAGTCATGAACATTATTTTCCAATAAAGTTTTTGATGTATTTTATCTATAAGCAATCACTACTTACAGGGGGGTACATTTTAGAACAACAGTGTTTTGTAGAATTACATATGCTTCTGAATAAAAAAAAAACGGGGGAGAAGTACAATTCTGGAGGAATTCAAACAAATGGAAGAGATTAAAGATATAAAACCTTTTATTTTCTTATTTCAGCTATATGTCCATGCAATTTTGGTGCTTATTTAATCAATTAAAGGGTTAAAAGCAAGATAAACATCTATAAAGTACAATGTTGGCCAAAATTTTTTCCTATTATTTCTTCATACTAAAACCCATATTTCAAGATAAAAGAATTCAGCCAGACATGGTGGCACACGCCTTTAATCCCAGCACTTGGGAGGCAGAGGTAGGAGGATTGCCATGAGTTTGAGGCCACCCTGAGTCTCCATAGTGAATTCCAGGTCAGCCTGGGCTAGAATGAGATACTACCACAAAAAAAACCAAACAAACAAACAAACAAAAAAACATAAAAGATAAAGATAAAAGATAAAAGAATTCATAAAAGTTCCACTAAAGCCACAGGTCTTAAATGTTTGAATTTTTGAATGCAGTATCCTCAACCATATGTTGAAAGGAGAAGGACCTGGAAAGTATTATACTTAGTGAGGTACAAGCCCAAAAAGCCGAATGTCACATGTTCTCTCTCATATGTTGATCCTAGCTACAAATGATTGGGCTTCTATGTGGGTAGAAAGAAAACTCAGCAGCAGAGACCAGTAAGCTAGAAAAGAGATATAAAGGGAATAGAAAGGAGGGGGGTTAACAGGATGGTATTGTATATATCTAAGTATAAGAACAGATAACGGGGTGAAAAGGCCTAAGTGAGGTCACGGGAAGAGACTGAGTAAAGGAAAGGTGGAAGGAGGGCTAACCAAAATCTAAGAGGATATAAATAAGTCATATGGAAACCTACTTTTTTGAACAATGTAGCACTCAGGAGCCACAGATTGTTGCTAAAAAATTTTTAGTACCAGGGATGGGATACCTTCCAGTGACATCTTGATCACAGAGGTCCCTGATGCCCCCAAATCATTACAGGCCATTGCTGAGGGGCTTGGTTTCCCACCAGGAATAGATGGTAAGACCCTATTGATGAAGACGTCACATACTTGGGCTGCAAAGGTCACTGAGAAATCTTTCTGGAGCTGAGCAGAAAACCTCCTCCATGTAGACCAACTGACAGAAAGCTGTCAAAAGCAATACTATATGCAGTTCAATGGGAGGGAGAGAATTCACCAGTGAAGAGACTCAGAAGTGGAAACTGCAAGCCTTTTATTTGGCTAGCCAGTCCAAAGGAGCCAAAAGGTACAAGAGCGGCACATCTGTTATGGGGCAAACCAACTGCCCTCTAATTTGACTGGAGGCTCACTCCATGGAAGGGAATATATCTCTGATATTGAAAACCTACAACAGGGGTACTCATGAGCCCTAGGGGTGTAACTTTTGCTGCTGTCTGGTTAAATGTGTATACAAAGCTCACCAAACTGCCCAGTAAGCACTTCTCTTAATGTTCATACCCATATATTAATGCTACTCTCACTTTTGATTAGAGAAGCTTCTCTTTTCAGATTTCAGTGGCCTTGGGATGACTCAGAAGCTGAGAAAAAGTGACAGAGGAGTGCTCAGTACTGAAATATCTCTATCACACATTCCAAGGCTCAAGATCCATTACAGAAGAGGTGGCAGAAAGAATGCACAAACTAAAGGAAGGATAGGATTCCTTACAACCTACTCCTACAGACACAAAATGACCTGGATATCTCTGACTTCACAGTGCCTGACACTACCTACACAAGACCATCATAATAGGAGGAAAATATGATGAGATCAAAATAAAAGAGAGACTGATTGAGAGGGGGAGGGCATATGATAGAGAGTGAAGTGTCAAAGGGGAAAGTGGGGGGATGGAGGGAATTACTGTGGGATAGTTTTTACAATTACAGAAGTTGTCAATTAAAAAAATTAAATTAGGACTGGAGATATGGCTTAGCAGTTAAGGCACTTGCCTACAAAGCCAAAGGATCCAGGTTCTATTCCCCAGAACTCATGTAAGCCAGATACACAAGGTAGCACATGTGTCTGGAGTTCATTTGCAGTGTCTAGAGGCCCTGGTGTGTCCGTTCTCTGTCTGCTTCTCTGTCTCTCTCTCTCTCTCTCTCTCTCTCTCTCTCTCTCTCAAATAAATAAGTATTTAAAAAATTAAATTATTAAAAGTAGAGGGCAAAAAATAGATGTTGACCTTGACATCTAAATCTCATTAAGCATGAAGGAAACACATAAAGACATAAGAAGAAATGTATTGTCAATGCATTTATTAAATTGTCAAAGTAAAATTAATGAGCAATTACCAGGTTCCTCAACATTATATAAATTGATACCCCTTTGTTCATAGTATGACTTGTGGAGTCTATGCATAAATCCATGAAGATCAACCTAAAAATACCTGGGCAAATCTGTGCAAATACCAAGTGATCATCTTTAAAAGAAACTGATTGGGAAATTTAATATATGAACATAAATTTGTCATATTTGAATTAGTTATCATTTGTTTCCACTCTCCCACCCCCATGTCTCTGGAAGTATTCCTAAGGTGGTATCAGTAATCATTGTATGGTCAAGAATGTACCAGTTTTCAACCATCTTCTTTCCTCACTGGAGGATCAGGGACCAACTCTTATAACCAAACATAAAAACAGGTTATCAGTCAGAGGTCATTCCTACTGAACAATGTTCTCACAGGAAAGAAAACATTCATAAATTATTTTCTTTTATTCACTTATCTAGTTACAAGTTTAGGAATGGATTCGTCATGCATTTCAAATGATTTTATTTATTTAAAGTGAATGGAATTCAGTATTTAAAGTATATCAGATTATGCTTCAATGTCTTCGCATGCTCATAAACCAGCTAGTTGGTTGAACTATTGAGCAAGTTTAGATATGTTATCCATGGGTAGAAGATGCATGAATAAGACCATAAGACTATTCCAAGTGTCCTGTGTACTTATAGATTTATATAATTTAATTTCTGTTTTTAGTCATGATTTAATACCCAAAGTATAAGAGAGAGTAGGGAAGAGAGAGAAAAAATGTCTTGGGCTAGGTGCTTATTAAACATTAGAGATGTAGAAATCTTCAGTTATTGTAGAAAGCAGTACATTTTATTTTGTAATATTACTGCCCAAGAAAAATTTTCCAGTCAAATAAGTTTCTAATCAGTTTTCACAATGTGTCATTTATACTTTCTATGCCATTAAATTCTTACAAAGATTTCCAAGCTTTATGGGCATATTTACAGTTAATTGACATATTAATACATAAATGATGTACTCTACCCTCCATATATCATAATGAAGGAAAGGCAATTGACTTATGATCGTGTGATCCAAAACTGACTCAAGACTGAGCTTTATTGAATTCTTGTCCTCCAATGCCTAAGAAACAACAACAAAAATCTTAGAAAACTATGATCCAGATTAATTGTAATTGCTTCTTTGGTCCTATGCATTCCTGTCTCAAAATGGAAAACTTTGTACCATTTTTTTCCAAGACACTCCAGTCATTGTTATGATGTGCCAGGGAGTTAAGTTGCTTGGTTACCTACAGTAATCTGCCATCATATCTCCACCTACCAACCTATGAGAAAAAAAAAAAAAAAACTGAAAACAAGGCAACTAAATAAACCAAACTAATTAAAATTGGTATGTAGGAAGGCAGTTAAGTTCTAGTTTCAACATCAATTCCCTTTTAATTTTTTGAGGTAGGGCCTCACTTTAGCAGAGGCTGACCTGTAACTCATTCTGTATCCTCAGGTTTGCTTCCAATTCAGGGTGATCCTCCTATCTCTTCTTCTCCAGTGCTGGGATTATAGATGTCTGTCACCACTCCTGGATACATTAATTTCTTTTCATAAAGGTCACATGAAGCAAAAAAAAAATTAAGAAAATAATAAAGCAAATATTTTTTCAAATTATTGTTCTCAATATTAAAATGTGTGCTGTGCTCTTAGCCTTAAAGGAAATGAAAGCAAGAGGAACCTAACTGTCAGGACCTGAGCCATAGTGAGAGTGTTTGGGAACACTTCAAATAATACTGTTTTGAGGGCTGGGGAAATGGCTTAGTGGTTAAGATGTTTGCCTGTGAAGCCTAATGACCATGGATGATTCTCCAGTTCCCATGTAGGCAATAAGGGAACACATGCAACTGGAGTTCATTTTCAGTGGCTCAAAGCCCTGGCATGCCCATTCTCTCTTTCTTTCTATCCCCCCCCCCCACTCTCAAATAAATAAATGAAATATTTTTAAAAAACTGCTTTGATAGGACTGAGCAGATCTGCAGCCTGGGGACAGGACCAATCCATGAAATAAGCAAGGGTGCTGTTTTCTTGGTGAGCCTGGTACCAGCACAAGTGTAAAGGAGATCGACACAGAGCACAATCAACTCCTACCAAATCAGATATATAGAGACACAGAGGCTCCCAAACCTCATCACTGAAAGTAGACCTAAAATGAACCCAACATGTCTTAGGGAAATTTGCAGAAGAGGGGGCAGAAATAATGTAAGAGCCTCACGTTGGGTCATGATACACACAGACATTTCCTCCTACCCATAACTGATGGCTAACTCCACAATGCATGACCCATATACCCCGACAAGGAAGGGTCCCTCTGGAGTGGAGAGGATATGGAGGACGTTAACAATGGTACCAATTTGACTGTATTCACTGAGTACAAAACTAATAAAAAATATAAAGGGCTCAGACCTTAAAGAGAGATGACACATGTAACAAAATGAGAAAGCACCCACAAACTTAACAGAAAAGTGCCCACACAAGAAAATATCCTCCTGCTTCTGGGCCTGGAGAGAGCTTGTCGCTGGGGACCAGGAAGCAAAAAAGAGGAGAATGTAGAGAAGGCCATGCAAAAACGTACACACATGTGCCAGGCCCATTTATGTTTTATACAACAAATTATGATGAGCCTCATCAATGGATTCATGTGTATAAGGGAGAGACCTGATTGGTGTACTCAGTAGTCTGACTCAAGAGGGGCCAACCCATACAGGGGTGCTGAGCTTGAAGAATCAAGAAGCTGCTGCTGGGAAGTATTGTTTGCAACCATTTTGGGTAAGACTGGGTCAGACATGGGTTCTACTCCTTTCAGGGAAGACAAGGTTGCATCCTTGTTGTCCTTGAGTATCTCTCTTTGACTAACTGCCTATATAAAAGCTATTTTGTTCCTGATCTTCCTTCAATACTTCCATGTTCAATATTTCCCTCTACCCTTTGGCCATCACCTCAGATGAGCTTATCTTTTTCTTCACTGTCTTTCTGAGATATTAAGATTTATTATAAATTTCTCTATGCATTTTCATTCAATTTAATTTGCCACTTTGAAAATAAACCCAAAGACTTGATATTGTAGTTTTAAATGATCTATGTAGTAATTAAGATAAGTTTAGTGATCAAAGCAGACTGGTCAAGTTTCTATTAATTATTTTCCTTAGCTTTCTGTATGTAAAGAATCACCAAAGATGACATCCATGTGTTTAAAATATGAGTGATTCATCTCCATTTCTCACATTATTTTATTCCCAATATAACTAAATTTAGAAGCCCTTGGAAAATTATCTATGAATAATTGTGGATGAAACAAGTTAATTCTTATAGTAGCCCTCCATCCTAGGACTACAAGGAAATAGCTTGTCAAAATTTGGTCAAGAAGGAGGCTGATTGTGATGGCTCAGTGCATGAAGCACTTGCTAAGTTTGGACCTGAGTTTAGATCCTAAAATCCTATGAAAAGTCAGATGCCTTAGCATTACCATGTGTAATTTCACTGCTCCTATGGTAAGATGAGATAGAGACAGGAGAATTCCTAGAAATTTTCAGGACAGCTTGACACCACACACACACACACACACACACACACACACTTTCATCAAGAAATACTAGAAGGTATTAATACAGTTTATGCCATTCTTTGAAAATGTCTACATTAGAGTATTCTGTCTATAACTGTACTGTGAGTTCTAAAAGGTTCATTTGATATTAGGATATTTGGAATTGATTCTTCTCTGTTTGCAATGTCTCATACATGCCTCAGCTGTAAGAATTGTCACATTGCATTTATGTTCCTATACTTGTTTCTTATTTAATATTTGGATAAAGAGTAGGAATATTTCTCATGCATGAGCAAGAATTCTAAAGAAAATTCTAGTATCTATAATAAAAGCCACACTTTGGACTCTCCATATATATTGATGTTTTGTTATGGTTGTCCAAAAAATTCATAAAGTTGAGCTCTATCATTCTTGTATAATGGCAATACTATACTCATGTTAAGTCAAGATCTTCTTAACTACAAGCATTACCTTGAAAATTGGACTGTTTCTAGCTACTTTAATGTCTTCATAATTCATTGGGTATAAACATAAAACAGTTACATTTTCCTGGTAATTGCAGATAACTCTGCCATTTCCCAATTGAAAAGCAGTTTCTCTTAATTAACAGCTGATTCTAACTACATAACTTCAGTGATCTTTTTCTTATTTTTTTTAACAATGATTTTATTCCAACTCTTAAAAGCTTACTCCTATTCATTTAAAAGCTCCTTCCAAATACTTTATCTAAATCCTACTTCCTCTTCCTTAATTGTATACTAGATTTATGGCTCTTATAGAATGAAGTCCTTTTCTAACTTCTGTGAGCTTTTCCTTGTGTGGCTTAACAGGAAAATGGAAAGTAAAGTGAGAGAAATCTTGTTAATTGATCTCTTAGGGCGAAGTTGTAGTTCTTTTGGGAATGACTATTGCTGTTATCCATTTCCATGGTCTATGTGCTTAGTACATAGCTAATAGTTTGATCCTGAATGATCTAGACTTTGGTTCATAATTCACAAAGGCACAACAATGTTACTAGTCATATAGCTCATTTGGAAATCTATGGTTCCTTAAAGTACTAGTTTATATAATTTATTAAAATTATCTAAAATATAATTTGTATTTCCCTTATGCACAAACATTTTTGACCCCAAGCTATAATAGTCCCAGATAAAGAAAAATGTCCCTACTGCATGCATAGCAAACTCTCACGGCAGGTAAGTGAGTTCCCTGTGAAAAAACTACAACTTTCCAAATTTGTACAACAATAAACTAGTTGCATTACTTCCTGGAAATCATGTACTGTCATTGTTTACCTTAATGCTCATTTTACCCTTTATAATTTATAAGTAAAGATCAGAAAAAGTCTCTAGTTTTACTTCTTATATAAATTCATTTTATTTTTCTGTAGAGATGAACTATTCTGTTTTTGTAAAAATAGAGTATACTCAGAACACTCCCTATTTTTATTGTTTGCTCATTTGGCTATACTGTGTTGGGACATGGGAACAGTTTTGCAAACTGATGCTTTCTAGAAAATCTGCATGGCTATATTCAAAACAAATGCATGTTAATACACACACACACACACACACACACACAAAGAGAGAGAGAGAGAGAGAGAGAGAAGGATAGAATCAGTAGAGAACTGGTGGTAATGCTACAGTAATTAGTTATGGCTTTCCAAGATAGACTTTAGAGCACACTTCTCTATAGAACAAATAATGACTAGTTATTATAATGAGAATAACAGATGAGGTTATAATTCCGATACATACTGGATTTTGCTAAGAATCTATGATTTTAACATTATTTTAATATAAAAATGTGCTCTAAGAAGTGAAGCCCTCCAGTACAGTTTTAATATGTCATGGTTTTCTTTACAAATGGAAACCCATCCATACTGAATAGAGTCGTAAACCTCAATGTACTCACTACAAACCTCCTGACAATATAATAGATTAAACACTTTTTTTTTTTTTTTTTTTTTTGGTTTTTCGAGGTAGGGTCTCACTCTAGCTCAGGCTGACCTGGAATTCACTCTGTAGTCTCAGGGTGGCCTTGAACTCTCAGCGATCCTCCTACCTCTGCCTCCCAAGTGCTGGGATTAAAGGCGTGCACCACCACGCCTGGCTCAGATTAAACACTTTCTTTCTTCACATGAAGTAATACCCATTCTTTCTGTTTTAGTAATGGAAATTGATACACAGAAGATTGTACTCTAACCACCAGAATAGTAATATAAACACATTCTATGTTCCATGAAATAACACTGTGAGGCACGAAACCTCTTTCTGTACTCATCCACCACTAACTTATCATTTGGTATTTCTGTACTATTACCTTGTTCAGATTATCAGGTATTAAAGTCATCCAGAACATGACTCTGCATTTTGAATCTGAGTTGTTTAATTATCATAACATTTAAGATTCATTCTTGTTAGTGCCTATATATTGAGATCATTTTTTTTTTTTTTTTAGTTTTGAGCAGTATTTCCTTGTATGCACCAGAGTTTATCTATTCATCAGTAAAAGATATTTAGACTGTTTTCAGTTTGGAGAAATTATGAGTTTTGGTGCAATAAATGTTTGCATCCAATTTTTGAATAAATCTAACTTTTGGTTGCTCTTTGATTTGCATTTCTAAGTTATTTCCAATTATAGGCTAACATTTGTGATTGCTGATATGATTTTAAGTGACTTTTTGTATATTTAATGTAAGAGCATTATAAGTATTCTGTTCTTGGAATTTATTCTTTTTTTCAGTCTCCTAAAGTATTAGATGATGCCCTAGAAATGTACTGGATCAATCTTCAGTTTTCAATTGCACTTTCTTCTGAAGCTAATGACATTGAGCTTCTTTTTATATGTTCATTTACCATGATTACGACTATGTCATAAGAGGGTCTATTCAATTTTTACTCATTCTTAAGTCAGGCCTCTTATATCCTTAATCCTTTGTTTTAAGATGTACAGAGACTATATTAGACTAAGAGAAGAAAGGAGGAGAATGTACAGAGAGCTCCTTCCCTTGAGAAGGCATAAGGTGTAAAGCCCCTCCTAGAGACCCAAATTAGGATCACTTATTTACAGATTCTGAATGGTGGCTGAGCTAACTAGCCATGATGCCAACATCTGTGGCTGAGCTTATCCAAGCACCATGCCAGGATGATTTTACTTATTACTAATTTTTTTAAACTTTACATACTCTCAACACAAGAACTTTGAACAAATACTTTATGTTAAGAAGTTCCCTTCAAGATGGTTACAGCTTTGTAAAATGTTCTCCAAGGTTAAAACTATGGCTTCCTCTATTTCATTTTCAAATAGTCAAATGACAAGTGAGGATCCACACCATAGGTGGTAAAAGAAAGCCCGGGAAGATTTCAACATTATTAGAAACGTTTATTAAAAAAATTTATAACACAGAGAAAGATCAACTCCTACCAAATCAGAGAGCCAGAGCCTCAGAGGCCCCCAAAACCTCATCACTGAAGCAGACCAAAAATGAACCGAACATGGCTCAGGGAAATTTTGCGGAAGAGGGGCCAGAAAGAATGTCAGAGCCACATGTTGGGTCATGATATGCAGAGACATTTATCTTACCCATAACTGTGGGCTAACTCCACAATTCATGACTCATATACCTCAACAAGGAGGGGCCAAGGGGAGGGGGTAGGTCACGGATGAGCCTAATAATGGTACCAAACTGACTGTATTTGCTGAATACAAAACTAATAAAGAAAAAAAGAAAAGAAAGAAAGAAAGAAAGAAAGAAAGAAAGAAAGAAAGAAAGAAATGAAGGAAGGAAGGAAGAAAGAAAAAGAAAAAAAATACTTTTTTGAGGTAGGATCTCACTGTACCCAGGTTAATCTGTAATTCACTATGTAGTCTCAGGATGTCCTCAAACTCACAGTAATCCTCCTACCTCCGACTCCCAAATGCTGGGATTAAAGGTGTGTGCCACCATGCCCAGCTAAATACATTGTCTTGACTATATCCTTGCAATAACTATTATTATAGAAGATAACCTTATTTTATACATTAGATTCAAGGAAGTTTAAATACATTCATGGTGTATAAAAACATTTTTCATTACATGTTCTGATTGGTTGTACATTGATACACCTTAAAAGTATCAGCTTACCAAGCAACCAATAACATAGCTTAGGCATTCTGCCAATAATGTTATTCAATTCCGGTGATTGAACCAGGTATCAACTAAGGGAGTTTTTGAAAGAAACTTCAACCTGTTAGTTCAAAACAACTAAAAATGTCTCTGAGTGAAGAAAGGTAATAAAAATAACAGAAATGAAAGCAGCTAGTAGAGTGCAAAAGTTCACTCTGTATGTACAGACAGAATGAATGGCTTTGCACTTAACAATATGCTTTGATTTCAAATGCAAATGAATATCCAATTATCTGGTATTTAAATAAGTGTCTATCATAATTATATTTATCATGAGTCTCATATCTTATAATTGTGCTTTGGAAAATTTAATTCCAACAATGTTTTGATACAGTGGTGGGGATTATGAGACAAAAAGAAAGCATGAAGCATAAAATAATTTAATATTTGATCATGAGCCTCAAAATGTAAATACATCTAACTAACACAAATTCTTAGATGTAGACTAAAATATGAATGCAAAGAGTATTTTTGTTCATTTCTACAAAGCCATACTAAAAGCTGATTTAATTAATCAATCATTTGGAATATTGATAGAAATTTCAAAGATGTTGTGTTGATATAACAAAACTAAATAGAATAAAATGTATGGTGTATCTGAACCAATTGCATTTAATTTATCAGAATTATTTGTACTTATCACTGACTCTACATATTCAAATTAATTTTCACAGAGTAGATTGTATGCTTTGTAGAATTTAACATGTGTCCCTTATACTAACAATATAAAGTGTTCAATAATTACTGAGTTGTGAAAAAAGGCTGATCCCAATGGATGAAAAGTAAGCATGTTAAAAATCAGAAGTCTACAAGGAAGCAGACAGAATTGTATATAGGTTATCCTTTTTCCCCACATGGAATAATATTTTGGCAATATATGATATGACATGATGGCATGTCAGACATATTTACATCCCCATTTACAGGAAAGCAAATTTGTTTTCAGGGACGAGGAGCAAACTCAGGGACTATTGTCTCTTACCTTATTCCCTACCTAGCAATATTCTTGATTAAATTAAATAAAATCTGAATTTACAGATGCTTAATCCCAAATGGAATATTGATATGTCCCCGTTAATAAGAAATCACCATGGGTTAGAGAGATGGCTTAGCAATTAAAGCACTTGCCTGTGAAACCTAAGGACTCATATTTGACTTCCCAGAACCTGCATAGGCCAGACACACAATGTGATGCATGTGAACACAGTGGTGCATGCATCTAGAGTTTGATCACATTGGCTATTGGCCCCGGTGCACCAATTCTCTCTGTCTGTCTGTCTCTCTCATAAGAAGGCATCACCAAGACCAGGTTACTAGCAGACTACTACCTATAAGGAATTAAATGCATTAGTTATTGAGTCATTGTTTTAACATGAAAATAATTTTATTTAATTTTCCTTATATTATACGTGTTATTATTTTATTAGTATTTGGGCTTTTCTCAAGATACACCACAAAATATGTTTTTAAGTTAATTTCGGTCAAAAGCTCCCCCATAACATTATATAATATAGACCAATATATGTCTTAAGAATATATGAAGAAAATATTACAGAATATAGCTCTAAACCTTCACCATATCTCTGCCAGGACAAAAGCAGACAGAAATTATAACTTGTATGATGTATATTTCAAGTAAGAGTACACATACAATTGCATTTGATTAGAGATAGTAAAATGTACGTTGATCCCAACAGCAGCAACAAAACAAGAACTTCTCATTCTATCCACTGTTTCTTATGCCAGCATACAGACCTCCTACTTATTTACTCAGGTACCACCTCTAGACGGAGAGGAATGGGGCTAGGAGAAGGATAAAGCAAAATCACAGTAGAGGTAGAAAAAATTTATCTTTCCCTTTCTCATGCATAACCCAAGAAATTTTTCATGTATTCCCATTCCTAAATCTTCTGCCACCCATAATTTTCTTCCTTCCATTTACATTTCATAAGTTACCCTTTGTTTATCCCTCCCCCTTTTCCAGCTCATCTCTTTATATTCATTTTTGCCTACAGTTCTATTTATAGGTTATATCCACATTTGTTACCATATAGATATAGATTATATATAGATAGAAAGATATAGGGGAAGATAGATATAAATATTACAAGGTAAAACCCACATATCAGATAGAGCATGCTATTTTGGTTTTGCTGAGCATGAGTCACTTCACTTAATATGATTCTTGCCAGATGCATCAATTTTCCTGGCAATTTCATGATTTCATTTTTCTGTACTGCTGATTAGAATTCCATTGTGTACATGCATATTTTCATTATTCATTCATCTGTCTTGAATGTCCAGGCCATTTTCAGTTTCTAGCTACTGTAAATAAGCTGTAATAAACATAGATGTGCAAGAGTCTCTGTAGTAGAGTGTGGAGTCCCTAGGGTATATGCCCAGGAATGGTATGATTGCTTTGTAGGGGAGTTGTATTTGTAACTTTTTGAGACATCTCCATGCTGATTTCCATGATAGATATACTAGTTTGCACTCTCATCAATAGCAGATGAAAATTGCTCTTTCCCTCCATCCCTGGTAGCACTTTTTGTCTATTTTCTTGATATTTCCCATTCTGATTGATTAAGATAGCATTGATGGACAAATAGGAAAAAGCTAGCTTCTTATAGGTACTTTCAGTTAGAAATTGAGACCCAGAGAGAACCAGGGTCACCATGGGTATTACTCTCTGCTACTCATATCTCATCTGCATTTCTTGGTCTCTGCTTTTATATTTTCCCTTTATTAGTCTTCCTTAAGCTCCCACTGTTTGCCCTCTTAACTTCCTTGCACAGGGTACAAGGCAGATGCTATGGGCTTTTCTTCTAAACCTCCCTTCATATGTACCTATTTTCTATTCCACATGCTTGTGGCTCTACTTCAGTCTTTCCTTGAAAGCCTCAATTTCTCTCAAATAAACTTTATGAACTATCCTCGATGTGCTTGTGGCTCTAATCTAGTCTTTCCTTGAAACCTCATTTTATGTTAAATGAGCTTCATTAACTATCATCCATGTGCTTGGGGCTCTCCTTGGGGCAGTCTTTCCTTAAAAACCTCAGTTTCTCATAAATGAACCTTATGAACTGCTCAGTATTTTCATCCTGAGTGTATGTTTCCCACTTCCCATGTGCTTATGGCTCTGCTCTAGCCTTCATGGATCCAAATTGCCCTTAAAGAATGTCCAGAATTTGTGATTTCTCCCTACATAAACTTCAAAATTTATCCTTTTCGTGTTAATTTTTATCAACTCTTTGATAAAATAGAACAGGACTAAAATTGGGGTTCATAAAATATAAGATCCCTACTGAACCCCCAAATCCTGGATCAGTACCTCAAATTTGTTCTAATTCCATGTCCTCTTCTTGATGTTTCAGACCACCTTGGCTTAATTCTCAAGCAGGTATGTGACCAGCTTTTTTTTTAATTCTAATTTGAGGTAAAGTGAAAATTTCAAGACCTGAGGCAAACTATACTACTGTTAGTCTGGAGATGGAAAAGTGTATTATGCTTTGTAACAATGAATATCAATAGTCATATTAGGGAAAACATTTCCCTACTAATACTTACATCATAGATGAATGTAGTGTATGATCTGTACAATATTATATTTATCTCATGTATTCTTAATTGAACATTGGGGGTCTGTGTGACTTTATATAAATCAAGATCAAACCAATTATCTTGTTATGATTTTTCATGACATTTGTAGACAAAAGCATGGCTTTGTGTCATAGAGAAAACATCAGACTTCTTGCTGATCTTGATTTCATTGCAAATATCTGAGAACCACAAAGTTGTATGAATGGGAAAATGATAAGTCTTTCAGGAATGAAATACTTAAAACTTAAATGTGTTTCAGAAATGTGTAGCAATTAAAATATATTTCTTCAGAATTATTATCACTAAGTGCTTGACATGGTATGATTTCATTTGGTATGACCTCACATGAATAGCTAAAATATGCAATTAAGCAAATGTTGGCCTAAAAATCACAGAAGGAAGACATTTCCTATTACATTAGGGGAGCCATTCCTGAACTCAACTTGTTCTATAAGTATCTGTGACAATCAGGACAAATCCACTGAAAAGTTAGATGAGATGACCATTGTTCAAAAAGGGAAGAAATATAAATTATAAATAATTATGCATTATTTAATATTCTTCTGTAAAAGAAAAATTAATAATAATAAAGATTTAAAAATATAAGGTTATTTTATATTCTATTTTGTACCAAATTTCCATTAGTTGAGTTCATGAAATGGATGGATAGGATCATATAGTTTTTTTCATTGGAACTATGGAATATCAAGTATATCTCCCAGATTTTCTGGGAAGTTTTTGAGCTATTCAAAAATATTCGAGTCAGTTTGTAACAATGAAGTGTCCCTCAGTTTATCTGACTTTCAGACATTTTAATCATTTTTGTTTTACAAGACATTATCACAGAAGGAAGGAGTGCATTAATTGACGTGGAGTTCAAGCTTCTTATCTGTTCATCAGTTCTGCACTGGAGTAGAACTGTATGTGTCCTTTTTTACCTTGTTCCCACTCTACTTACTTCAGTACTGGTGCACTTCCCTTTGACAACTTGCAAGAAAGCTTAACTTCTACATAGACTTCATTCCTTATTCTCTCTAGTAGATTTCTCCTTTTCACTATGCTTTGATATATGGTCTATAGAGTAAAGTTTAGAATTCAAAAGCACCATTTCTACTTAGGGGCTCATAGCTTCTTTTCATGTGGTATGATAATGAGACTTTGATTTTATTCAGTAAGCGGCTCATACTAGCTTAGCCACTACATTTCTCGTAATTTATTTTTGAAACCTACTATTGATATAAAGAACTAGTGCTATAGCACCCTAAAATGATCTTGAAAGTTTAATATAATTTGTCTGTGTTAAGTAAAAATAGGAGACATATGGGATAAATGAGTCTTCAATACAGTTTTATGTGTATAAAAGTGTAGGAGTATTCTTTTGGGTCAGAAGACTGCCAAAGCTGAGTATATTAACGTAACTTGATTTGCAGTGTGCTTTTGAAATTATAAGTTTATTTATTTTTCTCTTAGATGAGAAAGAAACATATGTAGCCAGACCTGATCAGTAGAATTTCAATATACTGTCTGTCTAAAGACATGTTTAAAAGTAAGGGCAACACTTGGAGTACTGGATAATGTATATGATAATTCCTCCATTATACATATTATGAGTATTAAGTACACGAATTCACTGTACACATGTAAGCAAAGACACTTGTACATTTATTCATTTAAGTTTTATTATTTTAGTGATAGCAGTACATGACTGAATTTTGCTCCCATATACAAGTCTCATTTCAAAATATCTTTCAAATAAGTAGATTAGTTTTACTAGCTGAATTCTTCTAGCCTAGGCTGACCTGCAATTCACTCTGTAGTCTCAGGGTGGCCTTGAACTCACAGTGATCCACCTACCTCTGCTTCCCGAGTGTTGGGATTAAAGGTGTGTGCCACCATTCCTGATACATTTCAGAATTTTTAAAAACAACTACATCAACAACAACAAAACCAACTTCATCAGACTGCTTTATCTCTATGTACTGAACAGCATGGAGACTGACAGGTGATGTTTGTCTTTCACATGAGTGTAGTGCAAGAGAAAGAAATGTACCTCTAGATTCCATGCTGCAGACATTTACTAAAGAGAAAGAATTCTGTCATGAAAAAAGCTTGAACATCATGTAATTATTTATACTTTTTACTACTAATCATTCTTTCTAGACAAAAGTTGATGACCCAGTGTAAATTTTTATTATTTCAAA